>OY728159.1:2052734356-2054066849 GCA_963277665.1 Viscum album | reverse complement strand
AGAAATAAATATTTGATTTCATTGGAAGTCCAACTTTTGTAGAAATATGAATCTTCCACTAGATGTAGCCACATGTTATGTTACTACATTACAATTATTGTGTATTCAATTTATTTCAATAAAATGAAGAGAAATTAAAAAATCTCTAGGAACATAGTTTTTAAGATGACATCATTGAATTATTTTAACAAAAAATAAAATTTTTTAGACTGTCAATCACCATTCTAATAAGAAACTTAGTATGTAATATAAAATTTTGATTTCATGATTTTTATATGGGTTTTAATCAATATTGGTTGACCTAGGAGATCCATAGGCTAGTTTTTAAATAATTTCACATGCTACTATAATAAGTTTCTAAAAAATTAGTGGTTTTCATTCACATATAACTAGAAATTAATTAATTACAACCATATATATCAAAAAATACTTATGAATTACAAAATAAATATAGACAAAATAACTAATCTACATAATTTAAGAATATGAAAAATGAAAAAAATTATTTTCTATTACATTGTTATACTTTTATCAATCATCATCTTCAAGTAGTAGACTAATGATTTTTTGAAAGAAATTAATCATTATTATTTGGAAGTAGTTGATTAAATAATTTTAGTAGGAAATAAATTATTGTTGAATTTTAGTAGTAAAAAAATAATTTTAATTAAAAATCAATCATTAATGAGTTTTAGTATAATGATAAATAATTTTTTATGTTAATACAATTAGTTTTCAGTAGAAAATATTAGTTTACATCCCCAAAAAAATAACAGTTCACATTCACATCCAATTGGAAGATAATTTATTCCTAAAAAATATATCAAAAAAACTAAAATGATAAAATTACTATATAAAGATGAAAATAATGTCTAATATATTGAATATAAAAAAATGAAAAGTATTCACTTTTACTTGGTTTTACAGGACCCAATCAGTATCTTCATGCATCGAATTTTTTTACTTTATAGTAAAAAATGACCAATATAAAAATTAGTATTAATATTGGTTTCAATGAAAAATGTAATAATTGAAAAATATATCCTCAAACTATCATTATTGAAATATAGTTGAAAAAACATTGAATCCTATAATGTATTTGAATCATACTTATTTGATAATTACCCCTACTTTCCCACCAGTAGTAAAAGCTGATTCAGATGCATTGGGGGGTATCATACTATCAAAAAAATAATTGGAAATTAACTAAAAAGTGTGATATCTTATAGTATTTAATTTACTTCAATAAATCTCATAAATGAATTGATTATATGAAATAATTGGTTGATTAATATAATAATCCAATTATTACATTAAATTAATACAATAAAATCAAGTAAATAGAAATTCCACCAACTTTGTCTTAGAATTAGGGATACATGATGGTTCATTATGATATGTTGATGTTGTAAAATATAAATAATATTATTTTTTTCATGAAACTCCATATTAATATTCATGATTTAAATCATAAAAAACATTCTTATATTATAGAATCAACTTGGATGTACTATCAAAAAAAATATTAGGGAAATAAAACTCAATAATATTCATTTCATGTCACATATCATATATAGCTTCAAAACCAAAGAAAACACTAATAAAACTATAATATTTATCAAAATTCTAAAAAATTGATATTTTCTAATGATTAAAGTATCATCAATCCAAATCCACCACAATAGTGGCATTTTAAGATCAAAATATTGAAAAAAATATCAATTTTTAGTCTGTTACTTTGTACCAAAAAATTATTTAGTGTCATTGAAAAATAATTCCAAATTATCAATAAAAAATTATTCCATATCCCATTATTTCTCACTTTAAAAAATCAGTGTAAATTTTATCTCTAAGTGTAAAACTAATAAAAACAAGTTTCTATTGTATAAAAATTTAAATAATCATGTTATTCATGGTCCATCATGTTTTAAAATCCAAACTTATTTTTTGGACAATCAAAAAGAACTTTTATGGATCAAGTGGGAACCCTCATAGAGACCAACCTAAGGGGACAATCACTTGATGCAGTTACCAAAAACATATAATAGTGAAAACACATTATACAAAATACAAAATTCCAAATTATGATCCATAGGATAAACATCCTAATTTAATTGATAATTATTTTATGTCGAGGTTGAGAAAAACTCAAAGGTTATCTTAAAAAACAGAAGATATGAAATCTACAACCATTTGGTATTGATCACTGAAGAAACATTTTATTTAGAATTCCAAAATAGAAACGTCCAGTTACAAGTCAAAGCACTACTTAAGATCATCACCAAGACCATGAGGGAATCTTTATACCTTTAATTTGAGTTCCTCCTCTAGTGACAGATCAAAAAATATGATATGAACACTATTATGTTCTTCTACAGAATCCATAACAAACATTTCAAAGATACCATTAATAATTTTATATAAGTGACTGTGGAATAAGAAGTACTCATGGGATGGTTCTTCTATGCCTTTGTTATTTTATCTAGAATGATGAACTATAATCTCATAGTTTTTTGTAACCCTCCATATGAGCAGGGGGTCTATTATTGTACATATCCTATGGTTTGGAGGATTTTTACTAGATTCCTTTAATGTTGTTCCCTTTGACACTAACCTTTTCTTTATTGGATAGTGAAAATATGAGTAGTAATTTGTTAAATACCTCATAGCAAGAGTATACTAGGAAAATAATAATTTGTATATTTAATATTTAAATGAACCAAAGTTATAAGGAGAATAGGAAGACAATGGAAGAAGAATAACATGGAAAATAAAAATATGTAGAATCAAGAGGCCCCTTACACTCTCACCAAATACAATAGCTAAACTCACTGACTAATTCCTTTCTTCCTTTTCTCCATCCATCCATTCCCCATATAACAATATATACCTCCCCTTTTTTCACATGTAGGACCCCAAAAAAAATATCTCTTTGAAATTTGTGCTTCACATGTTTTATATCCTTCTATAATATACTCGTCTTGGTGATACTGATGTGCCTAGGTTTCTATCACTCACCCCACCTTCAGAATCAGTCATGTTTTCAAGGCCAAGGAAAGAAAACATGTCACCATTGGTGAATAATACCACACAATATTCCATGAAAAACTTATCCCAGGTAGTCACTACCTCTTTTTGCAAAAAAATACTAGTCCCTAGTAACTGGTTTTTACTTCCATTATAAGTCATTAGTGCATAAAACATGATCTAAACCATTTCATTTTGTGATTTGGGAAGAACATAACAAAACCATTTATTTAATACTATGTTGTTTGGGTCCTTTATAATTCACCATATCTATATATGAAAGATAAGAAATATCCCTTATATTTCTCCATACATAGTGGGATAAATTTATATATTTGACGTTGTGGGTTACACTACCATATATAAAATTAAAAGGTGAAATACACCCAAAAAATACCCATTATTTCATTCCAATTCAACAACAATTCCTATAAAATGATTTCTAGATCCCTCTGTAACCAATTGGGGTGATAATCTCCATATTTTTACTATGTCCCCAGATAAATCATACCCCTATATATTTCTTTTTTAATTTCTACATGTTTTTGATTATTTGTAAAACCCTTATGGGACTAGATGTATCATAAATATACCTGTTATTATCAAGGGAAAATCTTCCTCAAGTTAGAGTGTCTCTTCTATTTGGCATACGAAATAAGAAACATTTACCATCTAGGAATCATTAAACTCATGTGATTACTTATCACCAAATATTGAGAAACATGAGATATATTATCTCATCACCAATGATGGACACTCATTACCCTATTATATCCACTGATGAAGCTTTCTATTAAAAAACTCACCTCCCTAGAAAGTTGGCATCTAATCTTTCTTGATTCTGGCCACATTCCTCTCATATATTTCCTAATCACTATATTCTACATCATATTCATTTATAATCAATTAAAATCACTCATCTTCCTACTATGATCTAACAAAATGGATAAGAAACATACCTTTTATTAATTTATATAATTCCATTTGACCCTTTATCATAGTATTCATCATTGGCACCGGCCTATAACTTATCACCTTAATACTTCACATGAGTTGTTATATGACAGTTTCAATGTTCCCCATGAACTAATTCATTTATTTATGTTTTAAATGGATCATCTTATCCATTTTTATACGTTTGATATCCCTCAATTTTTTTGATAGGTTTCACAAGATATTAAAGACCTAATACGAACTGTCCCTTTAGAATAGACTATATTGTATATATCACATCTGATGAACAAAAATTATAAAGAGAAGAGGAAGATTGTAGAATAATATGAAAATGGTAAGGAAGAATAAGTGGAATATATTGTTTACTTTCACTCTCACTAATTCCCTATTCCAAACTCACTTACTAGTTTCTTACTATCTTTTCCCCTTCCATACATTCCCCTTATAATAACCTCAGCCAACCCTATTTTTTCTAGCAAGGGAACCCCCAAAAAGATCCCTAATAGATGTGATCATCTATGATTCCAAATATGTATCCCCTTATAAAATATACTCCCCCCATTTTTGTTAATTTTCTCAAGTTTTATCATCCTTTAATTGTTTGACCTTCTTTATTGAAGGAAATGAGAAATACAACATTTTAGTAATTCCCTTTTTTCTATTACCTATGCCTAATCTAAAGTACTTATCAATTATGGTATTTCCATTTTATGAAGATGAATCCAAATGAGGATCACTCCTACTTAGTAGATTTAGAACAACCTCATGAAACCTATACCATATGTCCTACATCTTATAATGATGTCTATGGATACTCCAAGGCTACTAGGGTGCTTGTTTCTCTCACACCCAAAGCTTTTTCTAGTTTATTATTCTACAAATCCCCAATTTTATCTAACATAATTCCTCTATTATGTGTTAAATTCTATTTCCCATGCATAAAAAATTACCTTATAAATAAATACCGAAATATTCTTTTAATTAATGTATCCCTTCATTTCCCTAGCATTCACCTGTCAGGTTCCAAACCCTACAAGTTCTTGAATTATTGAATCCCATTCAACCCATTCCGACCACATCTTAACAAGGGAACCTTATCATAAGATTTCACATGGTAACTATAGTATTTAATAAAGATTTTATATACTCATCTATATAACCCTCTCTAATTTTATCAACTCCTTCCACTATGTAGTCAATTTTGTTAGGAATCTTCACCTATCATGTCACAACTCCAGAGAACTAGGATGAGTGGTTAACTAAATTCCCAGTTTTTGGAGTTTTTGAACTAGAAATAAATTATATCTAATTTATTTTTACAAATATTTATAATTTTGAATTATTATAAACACTTTATCACGTCATGATTGTTCTTATGTGTGACAAGTTTCATGATTATTTCGTAAGAGTAGATGGAACATTAAAAGCTCAAAGTAATTGTCCACTATGATGAGAGCCGAGAAGTTCCAAATAGTATTATTAAATATATATTCTATAGTTGGATGATATTATTTTATAGAACATAAATTATACAAGATATCAAGGTTAGATACTCATAAGACTTTAAGGTGATTTTTCATGATGTACACCCTTGGTAATTTCTAGTGCAAGATATTAAGAGAACATGCCTGCTAGTAGGAAATTCACATTAAAATATTTCATTAAATTTTTCTATATTATAAAATGTATATTTACCTATATACTTTATTATTATTATTATTAATGTATATTATTAACCATGTAATTTTATGTTTTTATGATAACTGTTATGACATATGTCTAAGGTTAAGTAGGATATGTTAGGTGCACGATGAGTAATGATGTATTAATGAATAATGTGAGAAAGGATTTTTTTCCTTATAATATTTGATGAAAGATTATATCTTAGGAATTTTGGGTAGGAAATAAATATCCTAATTATATCCATGTCCATGGCGTTCTATGAGTAGGTTCATTTATGAAAATTCAAAGAAAGAGACATCAAGCGTATAGGTTGATGACACGAGTATACAAACTTTTTGATTAGAGATATCATGGTAAAGTGATTATATTACATAATAAGAATTCATGTGAGATTTTATTTATATAAAACATTAAAATATTTCTCTATTGATGTATTGGCGTGTTGCTAGACTCTAACATTGGGATTTTGGTGGCTTCTCTAAATGGCATAGAGAAAGTGGCCTAGTAGGTCACATACTAAGTGTATCCAAGACCTTAGTTAAATTTTAAATATTATTTATTATTTAACATATTGAATAAATATTATTCCTATGAATATTTTAATAATTATATATCTTTTCTTGATCACATATATTCAATCACTAGTTATTTGAGAGAGTGTCTTAAGGGTAAACTATTTAATAAATATTTATTTTCTATTAAGTGAACATAATATTTCTTTTTTATTGGGGAACATTGTAGTGATATTTAATTATTAAATAATTAATCATTATTCAAGGTCTGATTAATATTGTAGAATAATGGAGAAATTAGTTTAAAGTTCTGGTGAGAAATAATATATATGAAATATTATTTGAATAAATTTTGAATGATTTATTATATAAATAATATTTAATTAGTTCACTTGATTTTTTCATGTCAAGAAATAATAATAATAATAATAATAATTTTATTTTTATACATATAGGGTTCCACAAGGAAAAAAATAGTAATTTCACATGTGAAATTATTATTCTCTAACCCTAGTACTATTTAAACCCAATTATTTTATTTCCAACCTGAATATCGAAATTTTTTTTGGTTGGGAACAATTAATTTAGAGAATAAAATCAATCACTAGAGATATCATATTCTACAATTATCTCAAGAATGAATAATGATCACCCTCCAACACCCTTTTTATTTTTGAGAGATCTAGGAGAATCCTTTTTAGAAGAGATTCTCATGGCGATCAAAGATGAATAACACATCTGTTAGGATATTTTGTTCTAGTACTCGTGGATTCCTATGATTTCACTCAATTTCATGTGGTGAATGTATGGATAACTTCAAGAGAGAATATACACTTGATTCCTTTGAGGAAATGATGGCAAGTCAAGGTGATATTTTCAGATTCATCAACGAACAAAGAATTCATTGCATGGTAATTCATTAATTGTAAAAATTAATTATAATTCATTATGTGATGATCCTGCATTTGTTTTTGGCCTTATCATGATAATGAATATTTGATCCAATTCCACTGGTTACAACATTATTCATCATTTTATGTCTCAAATTAATCCTGATTAGAAAAAAAATCAAAGTTGGGCATCCTCTACCAGTGCTTCAACAACCCCTGAAACCTTCATGTAATATTAAATAAATCTCATTATAATTTATAATTTCTTAAAGATCCTTGATATATTTACACATTTATTTTTAGTTTTCAATTTAAATTTATTCATTATTTAATCCAAGTCATGAGAACTTTCTTTTTTTATCTTTTCTTAAAATATAATCAATAAGTTCATTAATTTTAAATTAATATTATTTAAAGAACTCATTCGAAGCTGCCAAAGATATTGAATGGATAACACAACGGTAAATGATAAGTAACCCATTGGAACACATAGTGTAGCTGTGTTTAATGCCCCAAGATGACTCAATGATTAATTTTTAGTGCGTGAATTTAATTTCACATAGTGTGTATTTAACAAAGCACGTGTTTACTAGGCCAACCCGGTGCATGGTTATCCAGACTATAGGAATTATAACTCGTATTCATGAAATGTATTCCATTAGTCAAAGACGGTTCTTGTGATTTTATACATGACATGTGTGACTGGTAACTATGTAACATGAAGACCATAGGGAATTTAGCCTAGGTACACACCTTGTACTCCATTAATGTCTATGGAAGATCAAAATTTCCAATCCCAAGGCATGTGTCATGGATATATGGTTAATATTTGTACACAATGTGAACCCGTAAAGTAAATTCATTGTATATTTCATGTTTACATATAATTTAAAATAAATTAAATATACTACTAAAATCTCATCAACATGTGTTACATGTGTCATTTATTTGACTCATAAATTACATGTTATGGGTTTATATATGTTAAATATCTAATTAATTTTTTATGATATCTAGAACTACATATTTTGTATAAGTCGTAATATAATGATTACTCTATGTGAGTTAACGCATAACACGCTACATAAATGACATGGTTTCATTGTCTCATTCATTTGAAAGAACCTTTAATGAAATTACATGAGATGGTATGTATGATACATGCCGTATGAGTAGACAATATAGGAATATCATACATAATTTGGAGTTTAGATAGGTACTTGTCATGATTCCTCCAAGGCACATTTTTTTACAAAGTTAATTTTAAATAATTTAAATTAATTTATTTAAAATTTTGATGGATGAGAATCTCAAGAAAGTATGGATGACAATTAACAAAAAATAATTGATTAATTAATGAATATAATTAATTGATCATAGTGTGATTTATTTTAAATAAGAATTACTTTTTTGAATTATATTTTATTAAATGGTTAATTAATTAAATGTTTATGGATTATCATGAATATATACTAGACCTTTTTAAGTGATTAGTTTTATAAAAATAATTCTCTTTATTACACAGTAATACATTATTTATTACATAATATTACATTTAATACAACCTAGAAGATCAATAAGTCTAGTGTCTTTGGGAAATATGGTGGTGACCCCGACCCTAGAAGCCCGAAGTCGGGGCCTGAAACACAGTGTGTAATTTTTTTCATAAAAACATGCTAATAAAAATTACACAACTCATTCTATTATAGAGAATCTTTTCGATTTAGGTTTTGGAAAACCAGATACAATTGACAAATTTCATCAAAAACTTGACAGAGATAAACTTCAAGTTGATCCTATTAAAAAGAAGTGATAAAAGCTTGATAAACCTACTATCACTATAAAAATAAATTGAAAACTTATGGTGAGAATTTAAATCGCTCAGTAAGGGGTTTCAAAACAAGTAAATAAAATTAATTTTCAAAACATCACTTAAAATATTTACAAAACGTTTTCTTAAATGGTAAACAAGATTTCCAGAATCACGTCATCAACATTTTTCAATGGTTATTTGAATTTTTTTTAAGGAAAACTATTTAACAATAATTAATAAATATATTGAAAATCTACAGATAAAACAGATATCAGAGTACACATACATGTATTTAAAATGCATGGAATTTTTTATAATCCAGAAATTGATCAAACTAATTTTAGTGTGACACACAAAGATATTGATACATTAACTAACACATGATTATAATTTCATAAGTAACAATATCATGATTTTATTACCACTTTAAATACTAATCATGAAATGAAAAATGCAATATCAACTTCTGTATCAAAATCCTGATATTATCTACTTGACAAGTACAACTTCATTATGACATAAGCATTTATTACCATTAAAAAGATTATTAAACAAAGGAATATTATACCATATAAAAAATCCCATGTTTAGTTAAATATTAAATACATATTTAAGAAATGCATAATGCCATAAAATCAAAACATTATTTCGAAGCATCATGCTGAGACCATACATAAACATTTTTTCAAGGCCTCGTGTCATGACCTGATTTGTCTAATGAGACCTACCGATGCATCGAGAGGCTATATCGGGCCTCAACCGTCACATAATACATCCAATTCATTCCTCATATGTTTAATTTTCCTTAAATAAATGTTCCCCATACCACTTTGATTTATCATTTTATGCCTTTTATTTGAAGTGTCCCATACCACTTCAAATCGTTAATTCATGCCTTTTATTTGAATTTTCCCATACCACTTCAAATAAATGACTCTATAATATTTAAATTATCATAAGTGATACATTAATAATAGATTTATTAGGTTTAATAAATTAAATAACAATTCATAGAACCCTTATTTCATGGAAATAATCAATCAATTCATTAAAATAAATGTTTTGAATTCAAGATAGATATCAATAATATCTAATTCACGCACTGATAAATTGAAGTTTCAAATAGGTAAATCCTAAACTAATAATGTCTATTTTGGTAGTTCCATATTATGTTAAAACATAACACTAGATAATGTACAACATTCATATTGATACATAAACAATTAAAGACACTTTAGTAAAGTTGTATGTGCATGTATGGGAATATGTATAAACAAGAGATACTACTCAAGTTAAAAATAAGGATGTATGTCAAGTTAATTGCTTTAAAAAGGTGATGAATTATTTTATAATTTTTAGGCACACAATAACAAAACATGGTTTGGTTATTGTTTTCCCATATAAAATTGTACCATGTGTTGTATAAAATCTTCACCAGGTTAATACCACCCAAAACATCTTAAATAAATTAATACATGCATATGTGAGATTGTGGTTATTATATATATATATATGGGTCTGAAAATTACATAAAACTATATATACACAATGTGCATACTTGTGATTTTCACAACCAATAACGAGGCTTAATAAATATTTATAATTATTATACACTTCTAGAAAATAATTAAATCACTAATATCAGTGTTATGAAAACATAATTTGAATTATAATTAAAACCTACATGTATATATACATACAACCTTATATATATACATATATGTTTACATGATCCAATTATACAAAATTGGATTCTTACATGATTTACACTCATTAAATAACATCATTTAAAAAAACAAATGTTCCCCATAGAAAAACCATGAAATAAGTTTAGGTTTGTTTTATAAATAAAATACAAACTTATATAAGTTTATATGGATTTAATTGAATCAAAAATAAACTAAATAAGAACCCTTTCAAATGTTATACATATCATATACATAATTTAAATTTTGTAAAACATCATTTAGAAAACCAAAAGGAGTTTGGGTTTGAGAGTTATACTAAACAATACATATACATATATATATATAGATAACCTTAATACACATAGTAAAAGTAAGTGTTTTTTATACAAACAAGAAAAATAATCCCTTACAATTACCATACATTTTAAAAACATTAGTTAAACATTGATAATCAATACATAGAAGACCTAAAACTGGCTATGATGAAGAATTATATAAAACTATATGAATATATATATATATATACACAAAGTGTATATAAGGGATTTTCACTATGAAAACATAATAATATAATCCCTTACCTGACTTCAAAAATGAGCTGGAGTAGAGCAGAGGTCGCTAGAGATTTGGGAGAAAAAAAACTTGTGAGTTTTATGGGTGCAATGTGGGTTTATATAAAATGTGTATATAAACAGTATAGTTATAGTTTTATATTCCATTGTTCAATCATAAGATCATAAATAAATAAAATTAATAAAAACCCATTGAACTACTTAGATAAAAACAAATGAAACTGTGATTATCCCATATCTTGAATGGATCATATATATATCTATAATATAAAAAAATTTCATGGAAACTGTTCAGGTTAATAATAAAATAATGCACCTTTAAGTCTCAAAGAAAGGGTAATAGAGACAACCATTGTATAGAGAGACATGATGACTCACGGGTCTAAGAGGAGTAATGGAGAGGGAAGAAGGCGAATGATACAAGAACCATCGTGAGGAATAAGAAGAATATGGAGGAGATTTGAAAAAAGGATGGATGATCATGATATTATGAGTGAGATCAGACTGCTGTTATAGGTTCTGCAGTTTTTGGAAATGGATGGACGATGGAGATTACATTGCGAATGCGATCGAACAGTTGCAGTGATACCATGGAATTTAAAATGAGATGAGTGGCTAAGTTGAGATGAGTCCTGATAGGTTGGATGAAGAAAATGCAGAGGAAAGTTGCAGTGGTTAGGATTCGAAGCCTGGGCTGGATCGTGTGGTCCAGATCTTGCGTGGCGAGATCGAATGGTTGAGAATCGATCCCCTCTAAAACAATTGCACCCCACATTGAAAAGAACATGGGTTTGAGCATGATTTATAAGCCTCAATCTTCCATCACTCACCAGATAAATACCCCTCCCCTCCCCGGTAGTGCCCCATACCGATTCACCTCTACGAGCGCACTCTACACCCACCCTCTGCCGTCGTGCTTCCCCGCAGGGTGGCACACTATCTTGGTTCCTTCATGTGCCCCTGTTGGTATACGTGCACTCATGGATAACCTGTGATGGCTGGGGTCCGAGGCTAGGCCACCCACTCCTTGAGAGTGGTGCGAGCTACCTCCCTCATCCAGCTAGATGGCTGGCTATGATCACACATAAATTTTTATATAAAACCTTCAAAAATCAAAATATAACCCATAAATTAAAAATATACCATATAACTTATTTTAAAACCAAATAAGGAAAAAAATTAAGTTTTGACTATTTATTTTCATTAAAATAACCAATATCATTAATATTATTAGCCTACAACTTGGTTTCAACTTCATTTTAAATTTTGAAACTTTATAATACAGAGTCTAAATTATACCATGTATTCACTTAACCAAAAGTATAGTTTCTAATTAATTAGATTATTTAAAATCATTATTTGAAATTCAAATACATAATTTTTGTATAAAAACAACATATAGAATTTTATTGATGTAAACAATATGTACGTTTCTTTGAAATTTTTTTGATTTCAAATCTATTTTAATATTTAAGACATTATAAGTTTAAAATACATCCTCATTGATTTTATTAATTTTAAGATAATCATCAAGGTTATAATATCCTAAAATAATGTATAACCTTAACTAAAACAATGTTATTAGGTAACATAGGATATAAAATTAAAATATTTAAAACATTTGAAACATATATGTTTCTTCATAAAATTATTGGTTACATTTCATTTTTATCAAAAAGATAAATAACTTTACACCTTTAATACATAAATATGTATTCTTTGAGAACTTTATATTTACTTGAAAACATATATTTATTAACTAAAATATTACTTTCAATCATTTAAAACCATTAAGTTTTTAAAATAATTAAGATACTTAAAATATGTAGTATACTTATAATACTTATATATTTAGTATACATAAAATAATAAAAATACTTAATATACTTAATGGTTACCTAATTTTATGACCGTTAAAAACAGAAATGGTAACCTAAGGACCAAAACGGCTATTAACGGTCACAAAGGCCTTATAAATAGGTGTTTAGGGTATTCCAGACTAAAAAAAACTTGATGAAGATGGTTCTCGACATACCATTGATTCTCAGTTTGGTCACCATAACTCTGGCCATAATGTTCTTTATTGTGATAAACCCAAATAAATATCACTATTTTCATGGTATATTTTTGTGTTTAGGGGTCTCCTAGTGATCTTGATAGGTCTCCTTGTAGGTATTCTTGGTTAGCAAGTTTCTTTTAGCCTTATGGAAAATTAAGGTTTTCAGCATTCGTATGGAATAAAACATGCCTTTATTTTTATTCCTTCAAGTATTGTATTTTGGATGACACCATTTTTAAATGAAACATAATAATAATACCAATAATTATCAAAATATTATTACAATTTAAATATTTTCGGGGAGTTACATTATTCCCCCCTTAAAATAATTGTGTCCTCCCAATTCCATCGCACTCTTAAGCTTCCCAGCACCAACCCACAGACATCACCCTTGACGCCCCTACAAAACATTTTATCAAATCATTATTAGATAACAAAAATTGAATGAAAAAAGTATTTTATTTATACCTTCACCATTTCCACCACTGACAGAGACTTTCCTGGTAGGTTATTCCAGTTAGAATGACCCCCAAAACATTTTTAAATTCATCTTTTTCATTAACCTAGATACACCTCTCACAGTGAGAGTCAAACTCATGTGGGAAACAGTAGTTCCTCAAGAGGGTGGCATGTGACGTGTAGAGTTCGGAGATATCAGAATGAATGTGGTTCCGATAGACCAATCTGATGACATGGTTTTCTAAAAACCAGATGTTATAAAGCCTCCCATACCTATTAAAACTCAATACTTAGAACAAATAGGATGCATAGGGATCACCTTCCACTGTAGCCTCTCGGAACTTCTCTAGGGAAAGATAAACCTCAAATAGGGTGAAACACAATAAGAGGCCTTCTTAGTACCTTCTATTATGTTCATAAAAATAAAGTTGCGCTTAAAACATGAGGTAGAATATATGACTCATTCCTTGATAAAGCTGAAGGAGATTTGGGTTTTTAGACACTTGATAAAGGCGTTTACAGGTTAGATGCAGGTTAAAAAATGACTAGTATGTCTCTGAACACGACTCGACAATTTTTTTTTCTAGTAATTCGGTAGGGAGAGACAAATTTTTTGTTGGTTAGCCTTCACCTTCCATCTAAAATTTTTACTAAAAAATTCCATTCAGTGAAACATGATTTTTTTATTCTGTTCTAATTATTCAGAATTGTCTATACCGATTCTATGATACCAACTATGGTGACCCCGAACTCAGAAGCCTGGAGTTGGTTCCTGAAACATGGTGTGTAATTTTTTTAAAAAAAATATACTGATAAAAATTACACAACTCATTACATTACAGATTATATTTTCGGTTTTGGTTTTGGAAAACTATATACAAGTGATACATATATTCCAAAACTTGACAAAGATAAAATTCAAATTCTTGCAATCACAAATGAGTGCTCGAATATTGATAAACATACTAACCCTATAAAAATAAATTGAAAATGTAGGGTGATAATTTAAAGGTCTCAGTAAAGGGTTTCAAAACAAGTTAATGAAATTCATTTTCAAAACATCCTTGAAAAAATTTACAAAACATTTTCTTAAATGGTAAACAAGATTTGTAGAAGCACGTCGTCAACATTTTTACAAGGTTATTTTAGTTTTTCATAAGAAAAACTCTTACACACGAATTAATAAAATTAGTCAAAAGCTACAAATAAAAAAATATCAGAGTACACATACAATTATTAAAAATTCAAGGAATTCTTCATAATCCAGAAATTGATCAAACTAATTTTAGGGCGACACACAAGGATATTGATACATAAAATAACACATTTTTAAAATTACATTAGTAATAATTTCATGATTTTATTACCACTTTAAATTCAAATGATTAAATGAAAAATGAAATATCAACTTCTGTATCAAAATCCTGATATTATCAACTTGTGAAGTACATAATTAATTATGCCATAATAATTTAGTACTTTTAAAAATATTATTAAGCAAGGGATATTCTAATAGTCAAAAAATACCATGGTTGGTTAAATATTAAACACATATTGAGGAAATTAATAATTCTGAATAATAATAAAATTATATCAAGGCCTCATGGAAAAACCATACATAAACATATTTACAAGGCCTCATGCCATGACCACATTTGTCTCATGAGACTTCCTGATGCATCGAGAGGCTATAACGGTCCTCACCCATTACATAATATTTCTAATGTATTCCTCATATGTCTAATTATATTTAAATAAAAGTGTCACATACCACTTTTATTTATCATTTTATTTCTTTTATTTGAAGCGTCCAATAAAACTTCAAATAAATAATTCATGCATTTTTTTGAAGTTTTCTATACCAATTCAAATAAATGAATCCTTAATCCTTAAATTATCATAAGTGATATATTAGTAATATATTTATTGGGTTTCACACATAAAATAACAATTCTTAGAACCCTTGTTCCATAGAAATAAAAAATAAATTCATTATAATACATGTTTTTGAATTCGAGATAGATATCAATCATGATTAATCCATGCATTTATAAATATATGTGTCAAGAAGGTAAATCATAAGATAATAGTGGTTGTTTTTCTAGTTCCGTCTTATGCTAAAACATAACACTTGTTAATGTACAACATTCATATTAATGCATAAACAATTAAACACAATTTACTAAAGGTTTATGTTCATGCATGTTCATATGTATAAACAGGGGATATTACTCAAGTTAAAAATAATGATATATGTAAAGTTAAACGGTTTAACAAGGTGATGAATTCTTTTATAAATTTTAGGCACATAATAAAAAAACATGGTATTTTATTATTCTCTCATATAAAATTGAACCATGTGTTGTATAAAATCATCACCAGGTTAATACCATCCAAAAAATATTAAATAAACTAAGACATGTATATGTGAGATTTTTTTTCTTACATATATATATATATATATATATATGGGTTTGATAATTACATAAAACCATACATACAAAAAGTAAATACATGGGATTTGTACAACCTAAAACAAGGCTTAATAAATCTTTACAAATAATATAGACTTCTAGAAAATAATTCAATCACCAAATTCAGTGTTATGAAAACCTAATTTGAATTATAATTAAAACCTATATGTATATATAAATACAACCATATATTTATACATATATTATTATATGATCAAATTAATCAAAATAATATTATTACATGATTTACACGCATTAAATAATGTCATTTAAAAAATAAATGTTCATCATTCAAAAATCATAAAATCAGTTTAGGTTTGTTTTATAAAAAATATATATACATATATAAGTGTATATGGGTTTAATTGAATCAAACCCAAAATAAATATGAAACCTTTAAAATGTTATAAACATCATATACATAATTAAAATTTTGTAAAACATCATTTAGAAAACCAAAAATATTTTGGGTTTGAAAGTTATACTAAACTATATATATAAATAGATAACCATAATACTTATAGTAAAATTAAGGGGTTTTGATAAAAACAAGCAAAATAATCCCTTAAAATTACCTTACATTTTAAAAACATAAGTTAAATGTTGATAATCAATATTTAGAATACCTAAAACCTGTTAGGATGGAAAATTATATAAAAATGTATGAATATATATATATATATATATACACATATATACACAAAGTGTATATAAGGGTTTTTATCTATGAAAATGCAACAATATAATCCCTTACATGACTTAAAAAATGAGGTGGAGTCGAGAAGAGGTCGTTGGAGATTTGGGAGGAAGAAAACCCATAAGTTTTATGGGTGCAATGTCGGTTTATATAAACTATGTATATAAACTATATAGTTATTGTTTTATATTCCATAGTTAAATCATTTGAGAATAAACAAATAATCTTAATAAAAAACCCGTCTAACTATTTAGAAAGAAAAAAACTGTGATTATCCCATATCTTGAATGGATTTGATATATACATAATATGGAAAGTTTTCATTGAAATGGTTTAGGTTAATAATAAAATAACCCCCCTTGAATACTCAGGGAAAGGATAATGGAGACAACTAGTATGGAGAGAGATATGAGGAATCACGGGTCGAATAGGATCAGTGGAGATGGAAGATGGTGACTATTACAGGTGCGGTCATGAGGGAGAAGAAGAAGACAAAGGAGATGTAGAAAAAGGACGGACAATCATGATCTTATGATTTAGATCAGATAGTTGTTTTAGGTTTTACGGTTTTAAAAATGGATGGATGGTGGAGATTACATTGTGGATTAGATTAAACGGTCGTGGTGATACTGCCGAATTTAAAACAATATGAGCATATGAGATTAGATGAGTCATCATTGGATGACTGAAGAAAACACGGATGAATGTTGCAAAGGTGTGGATTTGAAACTGTGACTGGATCACGAGGTCTACATCTCATGCGGTGAGATTAGATGGTTGAGAATCAATCCTTGCTGAAATTTTTTTATCCCACATAAAGGAACAGGGTTTAAAGCCCTCTTTATAAGCCTCAAGGTCCCATAACTAACCAGATAACTCCCTCTCCCCCTCCCCGGTACTGCCCCATACTGGTTCACCTATGTGGGAGCGCTCTATACCCACCCTCTTCCACTGTGCATCCTCGCACGGTGGCGTGTTGTCTCAGTTCCTTCATGCGCCCCTATGGGCATGAATGCACTCATCGCTGGCCTGTGCTGGCTGGGGGGCTGTGGCGCGACTGCCCACTCTATGAGAGTGGTGCGAGTGGCCTCCTTCATCCATCTAGATGGCTGACTAGGGTCACACACAAATTTATATATAAAACCTTCAAAAATAAAAATATAAATCATAACATAAAAATATACCGTATAACTTCTTTTAAAACCAAAGAAGGAAAAAATGAAGTTTCCAATATTTATTTTCATTAAAACATCCAATATCATTAGTTTTATTAGTCTAAAACTTGGTTTCAAATTCATATTTAATTTTGAAACATCATAATACACAATCTAAGTTATACCATGTCCTTACTTAACCCAAAGTATAACTTCTAATTAATAATATTATTTTAAAACACGATTTCAAATTCAAATATGTAACTTTTGTATCAGAACAACATGCATACTGTTATTGACGTAAACAATTTTTAAATTTCTTTGAAAAAATCCGGATTTAAAATCTATTTTAAGATTTAAAACATTATAAGTTAAAAATACATCCTCATTGATCTTATTCATTTTAAGACAATCATCAGAGTTATAATATTCTAAAAAAAGTATACCCTTAACTAAAATGATGTTATTATTTAACATAGGTTATGAATTTAAAATATTTAAAACATGTGAAACATATATTTTTCATCGTAAACTTATTGGGTACATTTCATTTTTATCAAAAAAGATAAAAAACATATACACCTTCAATACATAAAGAGGTATTATTTTAGAACATTATATTTACTTGAAAACATATATTTATTAACTAAAATATTACTTTCAATCATTTAAAACCCTTATTTTTTTAAAATAATTAATATACATAAAATATTTAGTGTACTTATAATACTTATATATTTATTAAACTTAAAATGTTTAAAATACTAAATATACCAAACAGTTAAAAAAAATTATGACCGTTAAAAACTCAAATGGTTACCTAAGGACCAAAATGGATATTAACAGTCACAAAGAACTTATAAACAGTTGTTCAGGGTATTTAAAACTTAAAAAAATATCTGGGAAGATGGTTCTCTACATACCCCTGATGCTTAGTTCGGTCTCCATATCTTTGTCCATAATGTTCTTCATTGCGATAGACCCGAAAGACTATCACTATTTTTTTGGTCTATTTGCAGTGTTTCAGGGTCTCCTAGTGATCTTGATAGTCCTCCCAGTAGGTATTCTAGGTTATTAAGTTTCTTTTTTCCTTATGGAAAAGTAAGGGTTTCATCATTCTTATGGAATAAATCATGTATTTATTTTTATTCTTGCAAATAATTTATTTTGGACGGTACCATTATTAAACATAACATAATAATAATAATACTAATAATTATCAAAATATTATTAAAATTTAAATATTTTTGGGTAATTAGAAATATTTAAATTACATAACAACATAAAATATGGAAAAATTTCATCTTTATTGAAAAATTCCTTAATATGCTTGCACGTAAAACTACATGGGATAACTTGGGGACATACATAAAAAAGGGGTGAGATACAAAGCCCAGTATGAGAATAAGAACAACATAAGGTAATACATGTTAGATAAGGAATATCATTTTGGAATAAAATGAACATGAATAAAAAGTCATGATATATCATGATAATCATAAAGGCAATATGGGAAATGTAGAAACAACTTAAAACACTACATCATAAACATAGGTCAAGACTAAACTTCCAAGACATCATGGTGAAAAAATACCCATAAAAGAAATAGGTTCACTCCCTATCCCAACATAACATATCATGACACTAAATATTACCAAATTTTTTAGAGTGATATATAATTCATGGTACACCCATCACTTTAACTTCATTCCGATGATTATGTGTTTCACAAAGATCATACTACATGGATTCATTCATTATCATATTTTTTTACATGATAAATGAGTGTGGAATACATTAGTTTAAGTCCCATGTAAAACAATTATAATTTTATAAAATTGAATACCCTTGATAGAAAATGGGTATGGTATTCACTACATAATTGTTTTGGCATGAAAATTCGTGGTGAAATTTTGATAGCATAACAACATCGCTTAAAAAATTCATAAAATGGGTTTATGAGAGTTAAAGAGGTATATAATAATTTTGAAATCAATTTTATAGTAAAGGGTATATAGAATAACATATCCCATTATAAGAAAATAATGATAAAATACATAAGATAGTGAAGATAAATTAATAAATTGGAGAAAGGAAAGGATCCCTTACTAAACTTTGGCATGGTAATGGGTGTAAATAAAGGCCCATGAGAGGGATTAATGAAAGTGAATCGGGTATATCATCATAAATAGATAAAATTTCAATTAAATGGGATATTAAAGAATATGTATAAAAATGAAAAAATTGAAATTGAGAAACATAACATAAAAGAAGTACTTGAATTGAAATGGGAAGATAGAAATCCCTTACTTGAGTGAGTGACTCAAAATTCTTGGGAGGAGATTCTTGAGAGATTGGGCTCACCTTATGAGGACACTAGAGAAATTATGGTAGTGCAAATATTTTGTTCAAGGATTTTGGGTGAAGATAAATGGTATATTTGGAGGGTTTATATAGGAAAAGAGTGGGAATTTCTTTATTGTTTATAAAATTTGGTTTTGGACTCTATATAATATAACAAGGAAAAACACAAACATTACCATGGTTTTTCCCATGTTTTTTAAAAAATGGGAGTGGTTTACATTATTTATTTAGGTTAAGGGCCGAAAAAATTAAATAATCCCCTTCCATATGTGGAAGCGAGTCATACACTTAAATAAATGATTTAAAAACCATAAAATATATAATATGTTTGGGAGGATTCATAATAGATTTATAAAATAAATAAAATAAACTTAAACACAAATTCATTTAAATTAAAAAGATATATTTGGTTGTGGATACCTTTTATAGCATTTATTACATGACTTTTTGGTCATTATGATGTCATATTACACAAAGTATATTTATATGGTATTTATTTTTTACTTGAAAATTTGATTGTCTTAGAAAATTTTGAAAAATTAACCATTGGATAAATTAGACATTCTTATGCCATAAATAATATTAATTTTCAAAATATTTTAATTTTCACTTTTAAAATAAAATCTACATTTATTATGAAATACTAATTTTTTTGATAATAACAATTTCTGAACCCTTATAAAAATCACATTTGACTTCATAAAAATTATATTATCATTTATATTTAACAAAAATTATTTAATATTAATATTTTTAAAAAATATTTTTTATTTTAAATATCCATTAGTTCATAAAAATAAATTCCTTGATTGAATTTTAATATTAACCAAAAATACTATTTGTGTTTCATTGGATCAAAATAAAAAACATTTATAAAGTAAAAATAATAAGATGAAAATATATTCAATATTCTATACAAAAAAATATACATGTATTCCTAGGGTATTGATACATCTTCCTTTAATACATGAGGAAACTCCCTAAGATTAAGGTGCCCAATGGTAATACTTTCATGGGATGGTTCGTCATACAAGATTTAGGTTGTGATCTCGATGAGCTTGAACTTCTATTGAAAATAGTTTATCTCATGATTATGTTTTTGGATCTCAGCATAAGCTTGGTTAAGGGAAAATCATAGAGATTCTACCCCCCTTGAAATTTATGAGAAATGGGATTCATAGCATATGATTATACTCATTGTGGTCATCACTTCCATTGTCTGTGTCATTTGGATTTGTTAAAACCCTATATTTATACTAATCATGTGATCATTATTCAATAGCTATTTTGTTAATGGTAAATATGATTAGTTATTATTTAAATCTGATATGATATAATAAAACCAAATAAGTTAATGTGTTTTCTATAACCATATTACATAATACTACATTTAATTAAATAACAAGGGAAATTTTATTTATAACTATTTAAGTCATTACAACCTTCTCCCATTTAGAAAATTCACCTTGATGTTTTCATTTATCACACTAAAATAGATGTGGTTAACTCTATTTCATCACTTCCTCTAGTTCCCACATCTCTTTTTAAAACTTTCGGTTTCTCCATAGCACTTTTACCAGGTGAATTTTATTATTTCATAGAACTTTGAATCTATAATCTAAGATCTTTAGCAAATGATCTACATATAAGAGATAATTATCCAATGGTACCACTTATGGGTTGATTAAATATGAGTGGTCTGGCATATATTTTCTTAAGATAGATACATGGAATACATCATGTACTTGTGATAGGTTTGGTGGGACTTCTAGTTGGTAGGCCACCGCTCCGATGCGATCAAGGATATCAAATGGGTTGATGTATCAATGAATAATCTTTACCATATCTCATATCTCATCATTTTCTTCCATATAGATATTCATAGGAGTACCATGTCTCCAACAAAAAACTATAGGTCTCGTCGATGATTATCAGCATAACTCTTCTGTCGACTCTATGAATCCTTGATGTGATGTTGAATGGTCTTAAACTTTTTCACCATTTCCTTGACCATTTTAAGACATAATAGTTTTTATTCCCCAACGTCATCCTAATATGAATGTGTTATACACCTATTCCCATAAACTGCTTTATAGGGGACTATTTAGATTCTCTAGTGGAAAATGTTGTTGTAAGAGAGCTTGACAAGATATATATGTTGGTCCTATCCTCCTTTAAACTCCATAAAACATTCCCACAGCATGTACTCTAGTGTGGAATATTTTTCTCAGATTGGCTGTCTGTTTGAGGATGATAGGTCATAATTAAGTTCATATTATTATTTAGAGCACATTGGAGACTCTTCCAGAACATGGAGGTAAATGTTGAATCTTGATCAGATTCAATCAACAGTGGTACCCCATATAGCCTCCCCACTTATATGATGTATATCCATTTAAGTTGATCCAGTGGGAAATCCTATTGAATTGTAATGAAGTTTTTAGTATTTGTAAGAAGATCCACCATAACTCAGATAACATTGGGTCTCCTAAATGTATTCATAATTTCGGTTACAATGTTTTCCCATTTCTTTATGAGTATGGGTAATGGTTGCATCATATCCTTATATTTTTTCATTTCATAATTCAATTATTGATATACAAGACAAATTGATGTATATTCCACAATATCCTTCTTCATATTTTCTTATCAATAGTGTTCTCAGAGATCCCGATACACCTGTGTGGTTCTAGGATGGATAGAGAAGGTCGAGCTATATCCACTATCAAGCAGCTGCTTTAACAAAAGGTTTGATGGTCCACATAGTTTTATCCCAAATATTACAAAAAATTATACATTAACATTAAACTATGAGGATTTCCATTTTCATATATATTCCACTTATTTCGAATTCTCAAGTTATTTCTTTGGGAATCCTTTATCTTCTTCAGAAGGGAAAGTTGAGAAATCATTTGTGAAAGGATTGATGATGTTCCTTACTTTATGTTTCCCATGTTCATCCTTTTCAAATATAAAAAGATTAGATTCATCTCAATTATCATAAATGATATAATTTTTGGATCCTTTAGTCTTAGATAATCTACTTCATTATTCACTTTACAAGGATGATAGTGAATTGAGTAGTCATAGTCCATGATAAGATCTAACCATATTTGTTGCTGTATATTTATATCTTTCTGTGTGAATATATCCATGAGGATTTTTTGATCCATATATATTTCACAGTTTTCTCCAATGATATAATGTCACCATATTTTAAAATAAAATATCACTACAACCAACTCCAAATCATGTTTTCGGTAGTTCTGTTCATGAACTTTCAACTACCTTGAGGCATAGTCTATGATTTTTTCATTCATAATTAACACAAATCCCAATCTTTTCTTCGAATCATCGTTGAATACTATGAAAAGTTCACTTCTTTTGGGTAGAGTAAGAATAGGTGCAATGCTAATAATCATTTTTATCTCCTTAAAGCTCTCTTCATATTCATCATTCAAAGGAAACTTAACTCCCATATGAGTTAGCTTTCTTAGAAGGTTTTACCACGGTGAAACATTTATCACAAATCAACTATCGTTCCTAGATTATCCAAGGAAACTGTAGATATCTATCAAATGTGTTGGCCTCATACGTCCTTTAATCGCTTATAGTTGTAAGGGTCCATAAATATCTAATTTCTTGTGATTATATACCCCAAATAATGATGCTTCCTTCAACTAGAACTCACATTTTTTGTACTTATAATAAAGCTTGTACTTTCACATGGACTTTATCATAGTTCTCAGATTTTCCTCATTATCCTCCTTAGTTTTTGAGAATATTAGAATATCAATTATAAATAATACCAAAATTTTTTGAGGTAAACTCTAAATTCTATATTCATCATGTCCATTAAGATTTCTATATAATTAGTGAGTACCAATAGAATTATTATGAACTCATAGTGCTCGTACCTTGTAAAAAAATAAGTTTTGGGAATATCCTACTTCTTACCAATAACTTGGTAATATCCTGACTACAGATCCAACATGGATAAGTATTGTGCTCCATGTAGCTGACTGAACAAGTCATAAATTTGGGGAAGAGGACACTTTTTCTTTATCATGATCTTGTTGAGCTCATGATAATCAATGAAAATGCGCATTGACCCATCCTTCTTCTTGATGAAGAGGATTGGTTCACCCCTATAGTGAAGCACATGAGCATATGAACCCTTTATCCAGATTCTACTGTATTTGTTTTTTCAGTTCCTGAAGTTCCACAACGTCCATTTTAAATGAATTCATAGATAATGGAAACACCATAGGTATAAGATCAATTGAAAATTAAACCTCTCATCTAGGAGGAAGACTAAGAAATTACTTGGAAAAAACATCATCATATTTCTCCACAATATTCATGTCTACAAGGATGGTTCTTTCCTCAGACTCAATCATTTGAGAAATATAAACTTGATCTCAGGGAAATAATATACATGCTTGAGACATTGGTTCTAAAGAAGATTCATCATTCTTGTTTCACTTGTATAGAATCAAGGGTCTGCTCACAATTTGGAGAGTGATTTCCTTCTCATAGAAATTTATTTCAACTCTATACAGGGAAATCCAATCCATTCCCATAATTGTATAAAATTCCATCATAGTTACTATGAAAAGGTTCATGAGGAAGTTAAACCCACAAATTTTGACCGGGCATGAATTATATACTTTGGATGTAATAGTTTCTCCATTTTCTGTTTTCACCGACAACTCTACTTCCATGATTTATGGTGATGTTTTAATAGTTCTACTACACCTTCTTGATATGAATAAATGATTAAAAATAGAATAAAAAAGTATTTTCACTATCCTTGAATGAATAACTAGAATACCTATCAATGCTTCATTGTTAGGATCCCCTTAAGTAGTTATAATGGAAAAAGCTCTCCCTTGTGACCTTAGAGGATGTTGGTTGTCTCTGAAAACCCTTGGATTAGGGAACTGATTTTCAAAGTTCCCCAATTACTTATATTTGAAGCAATGAACAATGCACTTAGGGTTGACCAGATAATTCCTTCACTCTATTGCATTAGTGTGTTTCTCCTATCAGTAATTGTTAGCTATGTTTCCTTCCTTCCCACATCTAAATAATTTACTTACCAACTTTGGTAATTTATAGGGTTATTATTTCCACACCTTTGACAAGTGGTATGATGAAATTTCTTATCACCATTAGATTTCTCCATTAGACCACCAGAATTAAACTATAATTTCTAATTCTTATCCTTATAATACACTTGAGATTATTCAATATTCATTCAAAATTTCAAGTCACATCAGACAATTTCTTAATATCTATCAAAGTAACATATCACAAGGGATTTTCATAGAATAGGTTTTATACAACTAAATAAGTGGTCAACCTTAAATTCAACGTTAATGAAAATTCCGAAGGCATATTGTGAAATTATTGTAAATTTTTCCTCATACACCATGGTAGATTCATCTCATTTTTTCTTAAGTTTGAGGAAATATCTTTCCTATTTAAGTTGGAGAGTGCAAGGAAAATATTTATTGAATTTTTTTATGTAATTCCTTCCATGCAATCACATTGATATCTTCCTCATTCTTCATATTCTTGATCAATGTAAACCACTAATAAGCTTCTACCTCCATATTATAAGAAACCATTAGAACCCTCTCTTGTTCGGAACATTGAAAGATGGAGAAGATATTATCAACAGATTTAATCCATTATTCCTTAATTAAGGGATCAGATGATCCATTGAAAGTCAAGGGCCTTTATCATATAAAGGACTCAATCACTACTTGTTCTATCTTAGGTGGATTTGGATGCTCCTCATGATCTAGGTTTCTATTCATAACCTGATTTTGATGAGAGAGTATCATCATGAAGTTCATGATTATTTCCCTCACTGGGTTCCACATCTTGTTGGGGAAGTCATCACAGTTTCCTTCACATTGTTTATTTAACATGTTCCTTCTGTATCCATCTATATGATAAAATAAAAGGTTAATTAGGGATGAGTATTATTTAACACTATTAAACACATAAAGGAAAATCTAATGACGTTAAAGGGATAAATTATAAATTAAATTTATTTCTTAAATTATTAATTTTTAGTCTTAAATATATATTATCCATTATCTATTTCCTAACATATATTATTATGAGAATTTTTTGTCCTTAATAATAGTTCATAGTGAGATTATGAATTTACCAAATCATATACTTTGGGAGAGTCAAACTAGGTGCATAGTAAGTCATTTTTTCATGTACCAAATTGCACAGAGTCAGGCCCCACACACCTTATCAGAGTTGTTACCCCTAGGTACATATATTCAAGAACCACTTACACTTGTATTATCCTTATATGGATTTACTTTCTTGATAAACAATTACTCTTTACGTAATAGAATTTAAAGATGTTTTCTTATACTTAGTCTTATATCTAATGAATTTGTAATAGTTTTATAATCCTAAATCCAAAAGTAACTAAACTTTTCATCTAATACCTTGTATAATAACCCTTCTAATTATTAAACATTAAAAAAAGATTTATTAAATTAGATTAAAATTAATAAAACCCATAATAACAATAAGTTCAGTGTCTTTGGTAAATAGGTAAATTACATAACAAATTAAAGGAAGGAAGGACATCATATTTATTGAAAACATCCTTAACATGCTCAAACTTAAAACTGTATGGGATAACCTGGGAAAAAACATAAGAAATGGGTGAGGTGTAAAGCCCAATAAGGGTATAATCATGGAAAATGGTAGTAAATGTTATAAAAGTAATATCAATGGGGAGTAAACTTAAAATGAATAAAAAGGCATTATATATCATGATAATCATAATGTAAACATGGGAAATGTTGCAACAACTTAAAACACTGCATAATAATCATAGTTCAAGGATAAACCACCAATACATCATGGTAGATAAAGTCTCATAAAGGTATAAGATTAACTCCCTATCTAAAAATGAAATCTCATGAGTCTAAAAATTACCCAATGCATTGGAGTGCTATATAATCTTGGGAGTACCCATCATATTCATTTAATTCTCATTCTTAATAATTCCCCATAGATTATACAACATGGATTAATTAATCATCATATTTTATTTCCTAATAAAGGGATTTGGAATAAATAAATTTAATTTTCATGTAAAATTGGTATAAATGTATAAAGTTGAATTCCACTGATATGAAATTGGTATGGTATTCACTATATGTTTTTTTTGGAATAAAAAATTGTGGTAAAGTTTTGGTAGCATAACGACGTTTCTTAAAAATTCATAAAATGGTTTAATGAGAGAGAAATGGGTCTCTAATCATTTGGAAATCAATTTTATAGTATTTTAGAAATTGAATAATATATCCCATCATGATTAAATGAATATAAAATATATAAGGTAATGAAGGTACTTAAATAAAGAGGAGAAAGGAAAAAATCCCTTACTAAATTTTGGCATGGTAATAGGTGTGCATAAAGGATCATGGGAGAGATTGATGAGAGTTAATTGGATACTTAATCATATATAAAAAAATCTTAGTTGTGTTTGGTATGAAAAAAAATATCCCAAAGTAAAAAAATGGAAATTTAGAGACATAACATAAAATAGGTGCTTGCATTGAAATGAGAAGAGAGAAGTCCCTTACTTGAGTGTGTGACACCAAATACTTGGTATGAGTTTCTAGAAATCTTGAGGGAATATTGGGATGACTCTAGAGAATATAGTGATGTGTCATTACATTCTGAAAGGACTTATAGATAATAGAAATGGGAGCTTGGGTGGGTTTATATTGAGAAATATTGAGGATTTCTTTATTATATCTCAATCTTAGGTTTTGGACTATATGTTATAAAATAACCAAAACCACAAACATTCCTATTGTTTTCCCCATGTTTTTAACAAAATGAGAGTGTTTTAAATTATTTTATAATTTAAAGGGAATATATTATTTAAATAATTCCCTTTTTCATGCGAAAGTGGTTCGTACTCTTAAATAAATGATTTAAAAACCATAAAATATGTTATACGTTTGGGAGGATTCATAATGGATTTTTAAAATATGTAAAATAAAAATAAAACACATTATTTTAAATTAAAAACATATATTTGTCCTTTTATACCTTTTATAGTATTTATTACATCTCTTTTTGATCATTATGATGTTGTAATACACAAAGTATATTAATACAGTATTTAATTTTTACCCAAAAAATGTGTATATCTCAGAAAAGTATGAAACTTCACCATTAGATAATTTCAAAATTCTGATTTCAAAAATAAAATTCACTCTATATAAATAACTTTCTAAATATGAGAATTTTAACTTTTAGAATAAAACCAACATTTATTAAGAAATACTGGTTTTTTTGACAATAACCATTTTTGAACCCACAAAAAATTACATTTGACATTAGAAACAATATATAATAATTTATATTTAATAAAAATTATTTAATTATAATATTTTATAAAAATATTTTTAATTTAAAAAATATATTAATTCATCAAAATAAATTCCTTAATTTAATTTTAATAGTAACCTAATATCCTATTTTTATTTTATTTTATCAAAATAAAACTCATTTATAAAGAAAAAATAATAGGATAAATATATATTCATTATTATATAAATAAATATACATACTCATATTTCTAGGGTATTGATAACTATACCTTTAATACACCATAAAATTCCCTAAGAGAAAGGTGTGCGATGGTGAGACTTTCATGCGGTGGTTTGGAAAACATTGTTCGGGCTCTGATCTCGATGAGCTTGAAATTCCCCTATAATCTGTTTCTCTCATGATTAAGTTAGATCTTAGCTTAGGCATGGTCAAGGGAAAATCCCAGAGATTCTATCTCCCTCAGATTCTCTGAAAAATGGGCTTCCTAGAGTAATATCCTATTAGTTGAGGTCATCAATTCTTTTGTCTATGTTAATTGTTTTTGTTAAAACCCTATATTTATACTATTCATGTGATCACAATTCAATGGATATTTTATCAATGGTAAAGTTTCTTAATGGTCATATAAATCTAATAGGATATAATAAAACCAAATAATTGTGTGTGTTTTCTATAACCATATTACACAATAAGGCATTTAATTAAATCACAAGATAAATTTTATTTATAACCGTAAAAGTCGTTTCAAGATTCCTTATAATTTATTATTATATTAAACTGGTGGCCTGCACATCATTCCTCCTATAATTATGTAAGGGCCTACATGCCCAAAATTATCTTTTAGGTAAACCCCCTTACAAAATCCTTTGGTTCCCATCAATTTTTTTGTGAATTAAATCTTATATACAATAGAGGATGCTCCTATGTGAGTGTAGGAAGTTCAATTTTTTACCCATGGAAAAATAATCTAAGAGATACATGGGTATATAGGTGGAATAGTACAATACAAATAAAGTCTTGATTCAAGGTATTTTTCCCATAAGGTTATGGTTAGTTTATCATATTATAGATAAACTAACCATTAATAGAATCTTTTTATCATACCACTCTTATTATTTTACATCTGTCAAATTACATGGTTAATTTCATAATAGTCATTTTATCTTGATCACATGAATTAATGAGTTAATAAAAATAAAAAAAGAACAAAAATAAATTGGATTATGCATAAATTTTATCTATGACATGGTTAATCAGCTAATTAAATCCACTTAATATTAACAATCCTATAATAAAGATAAAAATGGAATATTAACACATAAATATTAAAATCCCTAAATCATATATGTCAAGTCAATATATCCATCCACTACTTGGGTGGGAATCAAACCATAGTTCAAATTGGTTGACCAACCTCTATTGGGGTGCATTCAATTATTGGTGAATTTATTTCTAGAGTTTTGGGTCAACTTATCCTAGTTCACATTAAGTATTGATTGACTCCATGAGATACAATGAAACTATAAGGCAAACGTTTAAGGAAATAGAAATTTAAGATTTCCGGATCAGGGAGTCAACTGAACAGATTATAGAGATACAAGATAAAGTCAACAGAAAGTTACACCTACCAAAATACATTCTAATTGCTTGATAGACCTCTATAAGGGTTATGAGAAGGGGAATTTGGATCCTTACCACTAAAATATCACGAGAAGATGATATTTCAAAACTAATAGTGAGGGATATTAGGTTTCGGTAAAATAATGGGATATAAATAATTTTAATATTTATTATATAATTTTATAAGATAAATTACTAATTTTTTTTATTTTCTAATTTGTATAAATAACATTACACATTGCTTCAAACATATCACTATGATCCATACATTATAAGGATAACCTTCTCAATGAAATTAATTTCTAATATTGGAAAAGGTAATTTCACTTTATTCTATTCCATAAAAATAAATTCATTAATATACCATACCTAAAGTGCATGGCCAAAATTAAAGTGCTTAAGAATAATATCTATATGAGAATCATTTTCATGATACCACAAATTTAAAATGTTTAATTCTATCATTCATATCAAATGGTATTCTAAAAAACATGAGTATATGGATGTGTATAACATGATGTCTTACCTTCTTGATATCTATCAACATAAGGGGATATAATAGAGATATGAGATCTATAATGAACTATTCATAGGTATGTTTAGGGATTCAGTGATATTTGTGCCTCATGTAGTCAAGATGATTATCGACATAGATAACTTAGGTATATTCATCATTAAATTACCTAATTATATCAAAATATATTTCTTTATATCCTCAATAACTAATTTATTATCCATTTTTATTGTGAATTACAACATGATCAATGGATAAAGGTCACTTTCATAACTTCTTACTCTTATTTTCCAAGTTTAAAAGAACATGGGGTGTGAGAAACCTTTAGTCCTTATCATGTATAAGAAAATGAAAAACAATGAATTGGGGAAGAAGACTCACTCTTAGTTGAAATATCCCAAGTAGTATCCTTTCATGAAGAACAATATAAAAAGGCAGGTAGAGGTCTAATATGATGTACATTTTTTATGTGACAAGATAGGACATTGGAAGAAGAACTGCACCCATAATCATGGGGAAGTTAAATGTGAATTGGTTATTGAGTGTAATCCTTTTATTTTTACACATTGGGTATTAAATATAGATTTTAATTATCATATCTATATATAAATGTATGAAGCATGTATAATTAAATATATTTCTATAGGAGGAGTGAATCATTGAGTATCCAATGGAGTATGACTCGCTACTTTGGCTATATAAGACTATAACCTTCTCTTGAAAACTTGAATGATTTTTAATTTTAATGAATTTTTATTTTATGCAAAGGGTTACTAAGAACATCATTAGTTTTTATTTCCTCAACATGTATAGTTTTATTTTTAAATTTGGAAATAAATAATGACTCTTGTAAAAAAATTGTTCTGGTATAATAAAACTAAATAACTATCTTTATGTCTCAAATTATGAAAAGAATGTATTGAAAATAGATAAAAAATCTTGTTTGTGTGACACATATAAGACCCAAACATGGAATCACCATCCCACCCACATAAATGAGAATAATTTAACAAAGCTCTATCAAGATGGATATTTATAATCCTCTAAGCTAAGACCACTTGAAAGTTGTCATGATTATTTCCAAGGTAAATTAAAAAACCACCATTCATTGGATAGGGTGAAAGGGTTATATTTATTCAAGGATTAGCACACACTAATGTGTGAATAAATTTTTCAGTAGATGATAGAGGTAGATATTATTACTTTATTACTTTTACTTAGGACTTAATTAGATATCCATATATCTATTAGACGAGGTATAAGTCCAAGTCCTTTTAGAAATTTAGTGTACTCAAGAATGAAGTAAATTATCTACTTGGTTAGAAGATAAATAATCTTCAATATGATCAAGGTGGTGAATATATTAACCAATACTTTGTTGAATTTCTCTGGGAGATTTAGATTCATTCATAACTCACTCTACCTTATCCACTATAGTGGAATAATTTTAGGTAAAGGAGGAACTGTACCTTGTATGAAATGTTAAGGATGAGGATGAGTCATGAAGATCTTACACTATAATTTTTTGGATATTAATTACACACTATAACACACATTCTAAACCGAGTACCAAGTAAAGTGGAAAATGAAATTCCATATGAGCTAATATATGGGAATAAATATGTGTTTTGACACACAAGTGTATAGATATTTGATTCATATGTAAAGTCCATATTAGGAAACCAACTAAAACCCCAAGACATGAAGTATATATATAGGCTATCCTATGGAAATAAGAGGATAATATCGATAAAGTCCAGCAAAAAATGAAATTGATTTTCAAAATACAATTTGTCTTTCTTGAGAGAGAGAACAACCTAAAGAAGGATAGTAAGAGAAATATTGACTTTAATGAAGTTAATTATCAAGACACACAAGAGTTGGTACATGAACATATTCAATATTTCAACATAGAAGAAGTTTTTCTTGAAATTTATGTATTGTATAGGATCACCAAATAGATTAGATAACCCAAAATATATATTTTTCTAGTCACTGAAGATTGTGTACCACTATTGATTTAAAATAATGAACCTATCTTCTATAGAGAGGTAGTAGAGGGATCAAAATCTCCAATATCTAAAGAATCCACAAATTATAAGATGTATTAAATTTATTAAAACAATATTTGGGTTTGGTTTGATTTATGAATTAATGTAAATCCTATTGGGTTTAAATGTTTATTAAAGAGAAAACTAGGCATAAATGGAAAAATAAATACCTTCAAGTCACTAAAAGTGTCTAGAAGGTTTAAAAACATCAAGGAATTGAATATGATGAAACATATTCTCCAATTTCTATGTTTAAATGAATAAAAATTTACTTACTAAAGGAGATACCATACAGAGAACCATGTATTTTTAACATATTATTACATTATTTTTACCATAAATATCCAAAAAACATAAATAAAATATTGATAGGCCCAGTGACTTGGTAAGACAAGGTCAATAATACATCAAAGTCTAAATAAAATAAAACGACTTTATTTTAATCTCCACAATGAAGTCTTAAATTCTTATGATCTCCTGAAAATATATAGGTTAACCTAACGAATACACAAGAAAAAGGGGTGAGCCAAAAAACCCAATAAGGAAATAAACATGATGAAAAGGCATAACATATCATTCAAAAGGCCTAACATGGTATCATAAAATACAAGTATGATGAATGGTCATATGGGAAAATTATATATAGAATATGTAATCATAAGATCATGTCAATATAAGAATTTGGAAGTATCATAAAACATAATATAAGAATAAGACAAGGCTAAGCAACAAGTCAACATCACATGGTAGACATTTCCCATCTTGGATAAGGTTTACTACATAATCCCAAAGATATCATCTCATTATTCATAAAAATTACACATTAAATTGGAGTTCAATCTAGGCACACCCATAATAACTTGTACTTGATTATGTGTGCCACAAATGGAAATCAAATATAAGGCATTAACATAAGGATTACCCATGGAAATAAATGGGTTGATTAATCTTTCTCATATCACAACCAAATGATGTTTCATAAGGATTATAAAGAGAATAAGGAATTAAATATTTTAAATGCTTATATATGAATAAATAACCATAGGTATAACATTTTTTGTTCTTAAAAAAATAATTATAAAGGGTAGATAATTTATTATATAATTATACTTTCAAAGTGATGTTTTAATTAATCTATTAAATAATTTTGAAGAAATAATAATCATTGATATTGCATTAAAAACAATAGATAAACCAAAATAGTTATCCCTAAAAAGTAAATTTATTTAATTAAATAATGAACCGGAATAGATAATTTGAAATAGTGTTACAAAAAAAATTTAATGGATAGAAATGTTCCCATTAATTGGGTTTAATTTTAAAGAAGGTGTTGAGAAATGAACTTAAGGAATACATGACCCCATCAAAGGAAGAAATTATAAGGTATTTATATATATAAGAGACATAAATAAAGAATTTATATGAATTCAATAACATCAATATAGAGATAATTTTAGTTAGAGAGAGAGGAAGGTCATAAACCAAAGAGAACATGGTGGTTTAGAGAGATCCATTACCTTAGGTTATAGAATCATTCTGCACTTACACTTAAAAAGTTGAATAATCTAATTTAATTAATTAATTAATTAATTCAGAACATTTTAAATATTTAATGGATTTTATATATTTATATTATTTTCTTTTTTATCCATTTCAATGAGATATAATGTTTAATTTCATTGTTTAGAGGGAGTTTGTTTCATGCTTCCAAGGTTATATCACTTGTTGATAATTATTAACACTATTTTAAAATGAGAATAAAACACCAAAAGTGAAATTAAATGACATTAATTTCCTTATATAATTTTAAATGTAAATAGATATCCATTTGTTTTCCCATACAATGATGATTATTTTAGTATAAATTTTTCCGTTACATGTCTAGTTCATTTAGGTGGTTTTACTGGGCATCATAAACTATCTTCATTTTATTTAACTAAATTATTAATAAAACACTCCAAAATGGAAATAAGTTGTTTTATATTTATTATCATAATATTTATCTACAAAACCCCAAGGTTTTGAAAATAAATATGGAATTCAATTTTATAATCTAACCATTAAACACCACTTTTCCTCTTCTATGTTTTGAATTTCAGAAAATGGTCATCTAGAGTTGTGTTCAGTAAGTCATTTGGAGTCTGGTAGAACAAACTTGATTTTTAGTGAATAGTAACATACCCTTATGAATAGTAATATTAATAGTAATATGACCCTTATGAATCTTAAATAATAATATTATATTATTTTCTTTAGGAAATATGAAAATGGGATCTTAATTAATTTTTCAATGTCACATAAAACTAATTGCACTTCAAGATTATTATTTTTCGAATTAACTATGACATTATTTAAAAATTAAATTAATAATATTTGGAAAATTATTTTTGAAAAATGGATTTCACTTTTGAATTCTACATGTTGAAAAATGGTAGGGGTTAATTTTTTGGATTTTTTCTGAAATTCATGAATTTTTGATGAATAGTGAAATACGATAAAATACCGCATATACAAATTATCAGTTAAATACACTATTTATGACATCACAAGTGATGAAAGGCCACTTGGTTCTAACTCAAATGCAATTATTACTATTAGGGGTCACATGAAACTAAACTATTGGTTGTATTGAGGGAAATAATAAAATAATGAATTAAATATTCAAAATTTACTCCTCTCCTCAACTATTAAAACCCCTCACCACTCCCTCTTCTCTTCACTCCTCTAAGACTTGAATATACTTAAAGTTCTACCCAATCACCATTCCCTAGTCTCTACCCACGTCCAAGAAGCTTTTGGTCTTCCTAAAATACCAAAACCCCTTCCCTTAAGGAGTTTCTAAAGGAGGTTATTTCAAGAGGTAAAACACCCTTCTTTTTCATTTGGTTTCATTTCAATTTATCTTCTTTTGCTATCCTCTCCTCACCTCATCTGGCCAAATGGACATGATAAATCTAGTAACATCTATATAATGGATTTATATCATGTGAATGGAAGAACCATCATAAATATTCTTACTCCCTCCCTTTATTTTTATAAACGAAATCGACATCCATGAGGTTCCGATTTATAACCTTAGTGGACAACGAAGTTTCATTCTTCAATTTATTTTTCATTAAAAGTAATGAAACAATATTCATGGTTGGAACAGACTATAATATATGTTTTATAACCTAATTAATATTCACGAACCAGAATATGTATATATAATTAAGTTATATGACAAAACTTTTTCATAATATTACAAATACCGCCGAATAATCGAAGTGGTTGTCATCTAATGATTCATCCTCATTACATGTAAACAAATGATATAAATGAACATTATAAATTATTTATGTTCATTAATAACATATAATTCCAATCCTGGATATTTATAACTATTCCACATGAACTTCATTACTTAAAAACAAGTGAACCAAATATGAAAATAAAGGAAATGAACACTCCAGAATGACGAAAGTCAATACAATAACTTATCAATAAAGACATAAATGAACTAACCATAATAATGGTAAACTAAATACATGTATAATAAGTTCTTAAATTAGTTATTAACAAGTATAATTTCATATTCCGTGAGCTTAAGTACAAGAGAGGAACACGTTTGGAGTTAAGATAAGGGTTTTCCACCCGAACTTCCATTTTCATTCGGGTTACTTTTATTGTCAAATTTCCTTGATGAAATTATTATGTATTGTTATGTACTCCCCATAAATTATGTGTTAGTATTATATATATGTACAACAACCGTAATCCTTCCCTATTTTCTGGATAGTTACATGTTTTAAAAAGAATCTCTCCAAAACTGTTTCCAAAAGTACGAGCCCAATACAAAGGAATTTCTCAAATTCATATCTATTTTCAACGGAAATTTATAATCTGTTTGTGGAAACCATAATTATTCTAAAAACACTAATTTTATCATGAAATACTATCTTACTTCACTTCTGTATTTATACAAAGATTGTTTCCAAAATAACTCTTCTTTTCAAAATAAAAGAGTATTTATCTCAAGAATTGCTTAATGATTTTATAAGAGTGTTTTAATATAATTAAACACTATTGTTGATTCCATGGTATTATTTGATTTACTCATTTATGATGTCATCTAAAATATTTTATTTAGTGGTTTAGGACTAACTCTATTGTGTATGATCTATCCTAAAACCATTCACTATATTATTCCGAATGGTTAGTGTTTTATATTTAATGATTGGGGAAAGATAGTTACATTTCATTTGATAGTTTCAATATGAATGGATTTGTTGTTTATGTTTATCCCCGCTCATATGAAAAATGCATTGGACTTATTATGTGATGGGTTGATCCTGCTATAGAACCTCGATGCATCGGTAGGTCTCATGAGACAAATAGACATGGAATTGGCCGAGGCCTTTCCCAATGTGATATAGATTTTGGTCGAGGCCTTAATCACTAGACGTCTTGGATGACACCATGAAAAAATGTTTCAGAATGTCTGGAATATGCACTTCCCTTATTATGAATCTATTAGTTGAATGTTCATATGGTTATTCTACAAGTAGAATACCCATTATTATGTTTCATTATGGCATTATTTACTCAACTCATATTCCTGCCATAATGTGTTCAAGTTTATTATTAAAGGCATGTGTTTTCAATAATTCACCATGTCTAATGTTTATATTATATTATGATGTATTTCTTACTCTTACTAAGCATTTGATGTCACCCCTTTCTTATGTTTAATTTTCTCAGGACATGAAGAAGTAATTTATGAATGACTTGAAAGCATAATCTTGGTGATGTGATGATACTAGGGGAATAAATTATTGTTCTTTTCCTTTCCATATGTAAAGCTAAACTTATGTATGTATCTTGTTTCCAATAATACTAAAATACTTGGTCCTTCAGGATTTGTATTCCTTGTATGTATGCCAACGTAATAAAATAAGGCACCGACTCCGGGCAACTAGGGTCAGGTCCTTACAGTTGGTATCAGAGGAAGTTTAGTAGAATACATGGAAACTAGATTTAGAAAACGTAGAATTAGGGAAGAGTCCCTAAGTTATTCTTTTAGGAAATACATACAATAACATCCTAGTATTTTGGTAAGGAATAGATTATGTGGATCTTTTAAGCAATACACCCCTATCTGGATACGAGCAAGTAGAGGTGGCTCTGGCACAAATGTATCTAGGGGTAAAACCTGAAAACACCGCTTTGAGCTAGACTCAAATGGGAACTGGTGCACAACAACGGTCCTTGCTGCACTCTTGGTTATGAAACTCCTAGGTGATATACTTAGGATAATTCACATTTTCTTTACAAGCCATTATGAATAATTGAAATGTAAAATATTCCTCAAAGAAACCATTTTTTTGAATATGGGATTATCTATGTGTTAGATCTCAATTTTTCTGAGTGTTTTTATGTTAAGATTATACATTATGATTCATAACCTAATATAGTGTTTGCCATTATCTAGATATTGCGCCTAGTGGACGGAATGGAAATCACACGAATGCACGTGTACCCTGTAGGGATTTTCCTCTGATGCAAGTTAATGATGTTGGATCTGCTGCTGTGACTAGTGTTGAGCAACTCATAACTATACTAAGAAAACTTACTCAGGTTATGAATAATAACCTTACACGTATGGAGCATCCGGATCCACCACGTAGAGGAGCCATGCTAGATCGCTTTATGTGACAACAGCCTCCATCATTCAATGGGACTACAAACCCGTTTGTAGCAGAGCAGCGGATAAGTTCTCTTGAGAAGATATTTCTCACTTTGGGATGTAATGAAAGAGTGAAGGTTGTCATGGCAATATATCGTCTATCAGGAGATGCAAATCAGTCGTGGTCATTAATACAAAACACAAAGGAGGAGGAAGAGATAGAAGAGATAGAATGGAGGGATTTTAAGGAAATATTCTTAGAAAAATATTTCCATCGTGATCAGCAAGAAGATATGGAGTGACAATTACTGAATCTGAGGAAGAAGGAAGATGATAATGTTGCAAGGTACGAAGATAACTTCACAAGATTATCAAGAAATTCTGTTGACTACATACGAAATCCAAGGAGAAAAATTGATTGATTCTTTTATGGCCTAAAGACATTCTTCCGGTGGGCACTGGTCTCCCAAAGTTTTTCATCATATGAGGATATAGTTTCATGTGCCATCAAGAGAGAAAAATAATTCTCTAAGTCTTATGACTTTAAGGGAAAGAAAGAAAAGAACATGGCTACGGAAAACCCTGGGAAAGGAAATAAGGAAACAGGGAAGATGAGAAGAGTTGAATTTCCACCATGTGACAATTGTGGAAAGAAACACCCTGGTGCATGCATAAAAGGAAAAGGAGTATGCTACAAATATGGTCAGAAAGGCCATCTTGCTGGTGATTGCAAAGGGAAGAAGGAATCCAATGATGTTCAATGCTATAGTTTTTGAAAGATGGGACCCTATGCTAATGATTATCCAAAACGTCAAGGAAATATTCAATAGAAAAGGCCAAGGGATCAGGGGAAAGCTTATGCAATCACAACTGCAGAGGTTGAAGTTCTTAATGACATGGTGGTAGGTGCGTTAATTATTTCCTCAAGTTTAGCCAATGCTTTATTTGATTATGGATCATCGTATTGTTTCATATCTTCCCAGTTTGATAAGAAAATTAGATATTTCCAATTTGATTTAACAAGGGAGTTGTCAGTCAAAACTTCTAAGGGAAGTATCATTGCTACAAAGTTCTGTGAATCAGTTCCCATTAGGGCATATAAATGTTCTTTATCTACTAATCTCATTATCATACCCATGACTGAATTTGATATAATCCTCAGTATGTATTGGCTTTCAGACCATGATGCAAAAATTTATTATAAAAAGAAGGAGGTTACGATTTTTGATGACGATGATAAAGAACACCTCATCTTTAGAGCAGAATCATCACCACCTGATTCTTATCTAGATCCACACCCAGTAGCTCAACTAAATCCAATTATTTTGGAGGGAGAGAATTAAATAACTGTGGGTGAGGAAAGGAATGTTCAAATAGAGAATGTACCTATAGTTAGATAATATGTTGATGTGTTTCCAGAAGATTTTCCTGGACATCGTCCATAACGAGAAATTGAGTTTTCCATTGATTTAATTCCTGGTTCAAGGCCCATATCGAAGACCTGTTATAGAATATCCACTGTGGAATTAGTGGAACTAAAGAAACAACTATAGTAATTGACCAATAAGGGATTTATTTTCCCTAGTGTTTCTCCATGGGGAGCCCTATCCTTTTTGTTAAGAAGAATGATTGATCTATGAGGTTATGTGTCGACTACAGGTAGATAAATTCTATAAAAATAAAAAAAAGTATCCCCTACCTTGAATTGATGATTTATTTGACCAACTTCATGGAGCTCAATACTTTTCAAATATGGAACTTCGATCTGGATATCATCAGTTGTGTGAGAAGAAGGAAGACATTCCGAAAACAGGCTTTTGAACCAGGTATGAGAATTACAAGTTTACAGTGATGCCTTTTAGATTGACTAATGCACCCTCTATCTTCATGGATCTAATGAACAGAGTTTTCAAGGAATATCTCGATGATTTTGTAGTGTTATTTATTCATGATATCTTGGTATACACCAAAAGCTACGAAGATCATGAAAATCACTTGCACATTATCCTGAAGACTCTTAGAGGACATGAATCATATGGGAAGTTTAGCAAGTGTGAATTTTGGATTTATGAGATTTCTTTTATTTTCCATACTATATTTAAGGATGGAATTCGAGTTGATCCTACGAAGTTGAAGGAAATTCATGATTGGTCCACGACGACAAACATAACTGAGGTACGCAGTTTTATTGGCTTAGCAAGTTATTATCGGCATTTCGTGCAGAATTTTGCCCGACTGGCTAACCTGCTAACGAAGCTCACACGTAAAGGGGTTAAATTTGTTTGGACAAAAGATTGTGAAAAATGTTTTTAAGAACTATAGAGAATATTAGTCAATGCTCCTATATTGACTCTACCATCGGGGAATGACGAGTTTGTTATTTATAGTGATGCTTCAATGAAAGGAATTGGTTGTGTCCTTATGTAAAATGATAGGGTTATTGCCTATGCATCACGACAGCTAAAAATTCATGAGAAAAACTATCCTGCTCATGATCTTGAGTTAGTTGCTGTAATATTTTCTTTGAAGATATGGAGACATTATCTCTATGGAAAAAAATGTGAGATATATACTGATCACAAGAGTTTAAAGTATATTTTCTCACAGAAAGAACTCAAATGAAGCAAATGAGATGGCTTGAAATAATCAATGATTATGATTGAATGATACACTACCACTCAGGGAAGGAAAATAAGGTGGAAGATTCCTTTAGCAGAAAGGATCATGGAGTTTTCAACAAGATGAGAGTTGAAAGGGATCCTATTTTCATGGATCTAGTAAAGATGGATATAGGAATAACCATGGACGGTGAAACACCAATGAGTTTTCAAATGTTTTCCAAACCATCTTTACTAGAAAGGATAAAAAGTTCTCAGGATGATGATGAGGAGTTTCAAAAGAAGATTAAAGCTGTGAATGATGGGTGATTGAGTGACTTCGTTTATGAAGATGGAATTTTGAAATTTGGGAAGAGACTTTGTGTTCCCGTTATACCTGATCTAAAGAGGAATTGTTGGATGATTCTCATAGTTCAAATTTCTCTATACACCCTGGTAGCACTAATATGTACATAGATTTGAAGGAACATTTTTGGTGGGACAACATGAAGAGGGAGATTGCTGATTTTGTGTCAAGATGTATGGTTTGTCATGAAGTGAAAGCTGGAAGGAAAAAACCTGGAGGATTATTGCAACCTCTTCCCATACCTGAATGGAAATGTGATAATATCACGATGGAATTTGTCATAGGACTACCAAATACTCCTAGAAGGAACGATGCAATATGGGTTATTATTGATCGTCTTACCAAGTCAGCACATTTTCTTACTATAAGAGAAGATCTACCACTTGAACATCTAGCATGACTATATATTAGTGAAGTTGTGAGACTTCATGGAGTACCCCTATCGATTGTTTCTTATCATGATCCACATTTTACATCAAGATTCTGGAAAAGTCTTTAGAAGGCCCTAGATACTGATCTTCGTTTGAGCACTGCTTACCACCCAAAAATTGATGGACAATCAGAATGGACTATTCAAATATTAGAAGATATGTTGAGGTCTTGTTCACTTGATTTTCAAGGCACGTGGGATCAGTAATTACCTCTCATAGAATTTTCCTAGAACAATAGCTTCCATTCAAGTATACAGATGGCACCCTATGAACCATTATATGGGAGGCGATGTCGTACACCAACTTGCTGGGATGATGTTGGTGAAAGAATGCTTGTGGGCCCAGAACATGTTGAATAAACAATAGAAAAGGTGAAGATTATCCAGAACTATATAAAAATAGCTCAAAGTAGGAAAAAGAGATATGATGATAACCGAAGGAAGGATTTGGAAATTCAAGAAGGTGGTCATGTTTTCTTAAAGATATCTCCATGGAAGGGTATTATACAATTCGGTAAGAAGGGAAAATTAAGTCCCAGGTAAATCAGACCTTTTGAAATTCTGGACCTAATTGGAGCCGTAGCTTATCGTTTGGCAATGCCGCCAAGTCTCTCCAAGGTTCACAATGTCTTCCACGTGTCAATGTTAAGAAAGTACATGCCAGACCCAACACATGTACTCACTAATGAAGAAGTAGAAGTTGATCCTGATCTATATTATTGTGAAGATCCTATCAAGATTCTTGATACTTGTGAACAAGTATTGATAAATCAGACGACTCGTCTGGTAAAGGTTCTATGGAGGAACCATAAGATGGAGGAAGCAACATGGGAGCCTGAGGAGATTATATTAAAGACATACCCGAATCTTTTTAGGTAATATTCTGTGAATTTCGAGGGTGAAATTTTCATAAGGAGGGGAGAATGTAACACCCCAAGGTTTTGAAAATAAATATGGAATGAAATTTTATAATCTGACCATTAAACACAAATTTTACTCTTCTATGTTTTGAATTTCAAAAAATGGTCATCTAGAGTTGTGTTTAGTAAGTTATTTAGAGTCTGATAGAACAAACTTGATTTTTGGTGAATAGTAACATACCCTAATGAATAGTAATATGAATAGTAATATGACCCTTATGAATAGTAAATAATAATATTATTTTATTTTCTTAAGGAAATATGAAAATAGGATCTTAATTAATTTTTCAATGTCACACAAAACTAATTGCACTTCAAGATTGTTTTTTTTTTGAATTAATTATGACGTTATTTAAAAAATAAATTAATAATATTTTGAAAATTATTTTTGAAAAATGGATTTCACTTTTGAAATATACACGTCAAAAAATGGTTGGGGTGAATTTTGGGGATTTTTCTGAAATTCATGAATTTTTTATGAATAGTGAAACACGATAAAATACCATATATACAAATTATCAGTTAAATATAATATTTATGACATCACAAGTGATGAAAGGAAAATTTTTTCTAACTAAAATGAACTTATTACTATTAGGGGTTACATGAAACCACACTATTGGTTTTCTTGAGGGAAATAATAAAATAATGAATTAGATGTTCAAAATTTACTCCTCTCCTCCAGTATAAAGACTCCTCACCACTTATTCTTCTCTTCACTCCTCTAAGCCTTGAATCTCCTCAAATTTCTACCCAATTACCCTTACATAGTCTCTCCCCACGTCCAAGAAGATTTTGTTCTTCAAAAAGGACCAAAACCCCTTCCCTTAAGGATTTTCTCAATGAGGTTATTTCCAGAGGTAAAGCACCCTTCTTTTTCATTTGGTTTCATTTCAATTTATCTTTTTTTGCTATCATATCCTCACCTCATTTGTAAAAATGACCATGATAACTCCATTAACATATATATACTAGATTTATATCATGTTAATGGAAGAACCATCATAAATATTCTTACTCCCTCCCTTTTATTTTTATAAATGAAATCGACGTCCATGCAGTTCCGATTTATAACCGCTGTGGACTATGAAGTTTAGTTCTTCAATTTATTCTTCATTACTAGTCATGAAACCATATTAATGGTTGAAATAGACTATAATATATGTTTTATAACCTAATTAATATTCAGGAACCATAATATGTACATATAATTAAGTTATATGACAAAACCAGTTCATAATATTACAAATACCGCCGAATAATCGAAGTGGTTATCATCTAACGATTCATCCTCATTACATGTAAAAAAATGATAGAAATGACCATTATCAATTATTTATTTTCATTAATAATATATAATTCCCATTATGTATATTTATAACCATTCCACATGAACTTCATTACTTAAAAACAAGTGAACTGAATATGAAAATAAAGGAAACAAACACTTCAGAACAATGAAATTCAATACAATGACTTATCAATAAAGACATAAATGAACTAAAAATAATTATGGTAAACTAAATACATGTATATTAGGTTATGAAATAAGTTATTAACCAGCATAATTTTATATTCTAGGAGCATAAGTTCAAGAGAGGAACACGTTTGGAGTTAAGATAAGGGTTTTTCTACCTGAACTTCTATTTTCATTTGGGTTACTTTTATTATCCAATTTCCTCAATGAAATTATTATGTGTTGTTATGTACTCATCATAAATTCTGTGTGAGTATTATATATATGTACACCAACCATAATCCTTCCCTATTTTCTGGATAGTCACAAGTTTTAAAAAGAAGCTCTCTAAAACTGTTTCCAAAAGTACGAGCCCAATACAAGGGAATTTCTCAAATTCATATCTATTTTCAAGGGAGATCTATAATCTGTTTTTGGAAACCATTATTATTATAAAAACAATAATTTTATCATGAAATACTATATTACTTAACTTCTGGTTTTATACAAATATTGTTTCCAAAATAACTCTTCTTTTCAAAATAAAAGAGTTTTTATCTCAAGATTTGATTAATGATTTTATAAGAGTGTTTTCATCTAATTCGACACTCTTGTTGATTCTATGGTATTATTTGGTTTAATAATTTATGAAGTCTTTTACCATATTTTATTTGTTGGTTTATGACTAACTTTATTGTGGATGATCTATCCTAAAACTATTCACCATATTATTTCGAATGGTTAGTGTTTTGTGTTTAATAATTGGGGAAAGATAGTTACATTTCTTATGATCGTTTCAATATGAATGTATTTGTTGTTTATATTTATCCCCTCTCATATGAGGAATGCATTGGACTTTTTATGTGATGTGTGGGGCCTGATATAGCCCCTCAATGCATCAGTAGGTCTCATGAGACAACTAGATACAGAATTGGGAGAGGCCTTTCCCAATGTGATATGGATTTTGGTCGAGACCTTAATCACTAGACGTCTTGGCCGAGGCCATGAAAAAACATTTTAGATTGTTCGGAATATGAACTTCCCTTGTTATGAAGCTATTAGTTGAAAGTTCATGTAGTTATTCGACTAGTATAATACCCATGATTATGTTTTATTGTGGCATTATTTACTCATCTCATATTCCTGCCATAATGTGTTCATGTTTATTATTAAAGGCATGTGTTTTCAGATATTCACCATTTCTAATGTTTATATTATCTTCCGCTGTGTTGCTTACTCTTACTGAGCATTTGAGCTCACCCCTTTCTTATGTTTCATTTTCTTAGGACATGAAGAAGTAATTTATGAATGACTTGAAAGTATAATCTCAGAGACATGATGACACTAGTGGAATAAATTAGTGTTGTTTTTCCTTTCCATATGTAAATTTGAACTTATGTATGATTCTTGTTTCCAATAATACTAAACTACTTGGTTCTTTGGGATTTGTATTCCTTGTATTTATTCCAACGTAATCAAATAAGGCACTGACTCTGGGCAACTGGGGTTAGGTCCTTACAATAACCATAATATTATTTATATAACTATCCTTGAAGGTGGTGGAGAAAAATTAAGTACATTGTTCATGGAGGTGGTGAACCAACAATATCATGAAATACACATTCATTTTTGAAACAATTAAATAGAAATAGAATAGGTTGGATGGTAGATATTCTATTAATAAAATAAAAATACAATATATATATATATATGATAATATTGTTACTATTATATCTTTGATGGATTTTTTTGGAAGATGAGGAGGAATAAAAATTAAAAGGATCAGTTGAGGGAATTAACATCTCCTTTGGATACCTCTTATTGGGATTTCACTTAAGGCACATCGTATTGGTATTTTTATAAGAACAAGGGATATAGTGATGTGGGTGATATATGATGGGTGTAAAACCCTAATATTTTAAGATAACACTTTGTTCGATAACATATACAACATAGAACACCGAGCTTAAAGAAATCATGGAATATTATTATTTAATGACCATTATAACATTGCTATTGAATTGGGGGTTATAAATAGAAGTAAAAATATTAGAAAATAAGTATAAAGTTCATATTAAATAAAAACTTATCTACAAATTCTTATGAAATAATCATTCATGTTTTGGTAGAGTCATTTTATTCTTCAAATCACGTTTTCTTCAGAAATGGTTTTTATTGAGTGAATATCATAATTAATTTTTGAAAATTTTATAAATTTTATTTGATATAATTAATTTAATTTTATAAATCATAATTTCAAAATTATCTTAGGTATAATATTTTGGATTTTTATGAAAAGAATGATTTTCTTGTAACTAGTGAAAAATTATATTTTTTAATGAAAACTATATTTTTGTTCCAAGAATTTATAAAGTTATATTTTGTTTTAAAATGTTATAAAAGTAAAATTATTTCTACTATATTATTAATAATAAAAATATTTTCATTTTAATAAATTTTATTATCGAATTTGGTATATAAAAATTTTATACTTAAAAGGTAATTTTTCTAAGAAGACATTTTTTTCATTTCCTTCTTTGTTTTAATCATAAATTGACATCTATAACTTATATAAATTCAATATAAAAAATGGATTCTATATCTGTAATCAAGGTTCCCAAATCTAGTCAATATTTATCTTTTATATTTGGTCATTATGACTATATAAATAGTAAATTTTTATTACCATGGTAAATGAGATATTTGTTAATAGGGGTTAAAATAACATAATAAGACATAAAATTCATTCAAAAAATTGAATTTATTTCATTGTATTAGTATATTACACACCTAATCCTCCATACATAAAAAATATAACCTTTTCACAATTAAATTTTATTTTTAACATTATATTATTTATGTAAAAAAATGTCAAAAATGTCAAAGGTAGATATTAATGATATATTATAATGTTTAATGTATTTCCAAGATTGATATTAATGATATTTTATAATAAATAGTATTTTATTAAATGATTTAAAATTAATAAAATCATATAGTCATACAAGTAAATATTAAATGGTTTAAAATATCAACCATGGCCTATTTATGTGTCTATTTTACTTTTATGGTAACATTATTAACCCTTAAAATGTAGATAACTTTGATATTGAAGTAATTGTTAAAAGGGTTAACGATGGTTAATACTAAAATATATGGGTAAAAACATAACAAAAACCTATTTAAATTTTATTGGATGAGAGTTTTTGTACTCATAATCAAATTATATTATAATTATTTCAATTTGGTTTCATTTTTTAATGAAAATTAATTTATGTTAATTTAACACTTTAAGTAATTCCAAGAGTGCCCCTCTCCTCGCTTATAAAAGGGAGGATCATATCCTTCATTATTCAAAATGTTTTAGAATTATATCTTATCAAATAATTATCCTAATATCATACTATATTACTTAATCACATACTATATCAAATGATACTTCCAAAATACATTCCTTTCAAGGATTAAGGAGTAAGAAAAAAAAGGTTTCTCAACGAAGAGGTATAACCCTTAACCGAGCATTTTCAAATTTATTTCTTATTATACTTCTTCTAATTATATCGTATCTATTATAAAATATCGAATTTATTATCTTAAATAAATTTAATTTTTATTATTATGATGTAACAATCATTATACACCTTCTTCTCATCCATTGAAAAATGATAATGTTGCTCGTGCGCAAGTGCGGACTACAAACTCAATGAAGCGACAAGATTCATTTTTTTCTTCCATTTTATATGGATTGAAATATGGATATATTTAATACATATATATATATGATATATATTAAATAATTATTATTATTTAAAGTTTAATCATTATTTAGCTTTATTTTGTTTTATCTTTCAAAAAGTGAAATCAACATTTATGTGTATGTATAGCCTATCGTCTACATGAACGATATAATTCATTTTTCTATATATATATTTTTTTGGATGACCCTAAATATATATATATATTTATAATGAATATATATTATATTAATATCATTAATTATATTTTTTATATGATTTATCCATGATAAAATTATAATGATCCGGACTAGTGAACCAAAATATTCATGCAAAGAGAAGAAATTATCATCCAGAACAATGATTTTAAAAAAAATATTAATAAAAGGGTGGTAATATGTTATAAGTAAATATTATATGGTAATATATTTATTTTTATGGTTATTTAATTAATTTATAATAAATCTATTTTTGTTATATAGGGGTTTCAAACATTTATGAAGAATCTCGAGACTTGAGATTAAGGATTTAGTTCTCGATCAAATTTTATTCAAGATTTTTTATTGTTGAATTTAAATTGAGGAAATTAATTTATTTGTATATGGTAAATTCATTTATTTTTTTCTTATCCTATGGTTATTTCTATATAATTCATTTTTTTCCTTTAATTTTCCTCACATTATGTTATCAATATATTGAAATAATGTTTTAAGGAAAACTAACTATGTTTCACTATTCAGTTTGGAAATATTTTATTTTATGTCCATGTTTAATTTAAAATATTATCAGTAATGTTTTTTAATTATTATATAATTATTTTAAAATTAAATTTCTACTATGTTTTAGTTTTTATAAAAATGTTTCAGAGAAATATTTTGGTCATTTTCTAAATAGGGAACTTATGATTTTTTACCGAAAATGTGAAAGGAATATTTATTTTAAAATAGATGATAGAAACTGAATTTACCATCATCATAATGTTGGAACCAATGTTGTTCTGTGTTGGAAATGGAGTATGGTTTGTACTTGTTGTCAATCCTCATTAAAAGACATTATAAGATCAGGAAGTTTTCAAGTAAAGGGATCATACAGTTCAAGCATACAACAATATTGAATGTGGCACCATTTTCCAGGGTTTGAAAAAAATATTAGGTCTAAAAAATAGAGATTGGAGAAGACTATTTTTGGAAAAGTTAGTTGTGAACAATATTGAAGAAGGTTTGGAAACATGCATGCAAGGTTTGATTTGGGATCATTGCATCAAAATATAGAAAATGAAAAAAGTGCACGAAAGATTTAAATGTGTGAGTAAGAAGAGGTTACATGGAAGAATATTATGTGTCACACCCTGAACTGGTTTATTTATTATTTTTAATTTCTTTAATTATTATTTTTATTTTTGGTAGCAGACGGTTCATGTTTTAAAATTTTGAAATCTTTTTTGCTGTTGCGCGGTCAGCCCACACAGATGGCCAAGTGCATTGGGTTGTGGCGCACAAACTGTGCTCAGTTTTTTAAGCCATGTGATGGGTGCATGACTCAGAACTGTAAGAGGGTAATGATGGGTGACACAGGTTGAGCACGGATTGCTCAACCATGCTTCCAGCTGCAGGTAACCGTGAACGGACCGTGGGGTTACCCAGTTTTTAGAATAAATAATACAATTACATTTAAAATAAAATAAAATGAGAATGGGTTAAATAAAATTAATTAAATAAATAAATGTTTGATAATAATAATAATTATAAGATGATTATTGTTATTATTATTATTACAACATTTTTTTCTTTTTTTTTTGAAACCCTAGACTACCTGGTGGTCCCCCTTTCCCCTTTACCAGCTGCATGCGGTGGCCCCCGATCCGCCCTCTCTCATGTGAGTTGTGCCCATAACTTCTCTTGTCTGTGCCCTCCGGTTGGCCGATCTTTAGATGAATGACCATCATTCCCAGTAGAGGTCCCTGCTTTCTTGACCTGTAGTAAGCCAGTGACCCGACACCACCCTATCTTGCTCGGCTTCCTCCCCACCGAAATCCCCCTTGCACCGCCCGAATGCGTCGGACATCCTCCTCTACGTTTCCATCCTATCAGCAGGCCCCTCCACTTGACATCACCCCGGATAACCCCCCAACGCACCCAGTTCCTAGTGGAGACCATCTCACCTGGTTCTTGACGGCCACACCTCCCAGCGGTGACACCCCTTGCTGAAACCTTTTCCGATTCCCCAAACCCCTTGCACGCCCCCTATTTCTGGTGACCTGAACCCCCTGCACGGCCCATCTCGGTGCGGTTTCACCTCTGGTATATTTCATCTCTTTTGGTGTCTCTCTAAATTAGTAGAACTGTAATTCCTAGGGTCCTATTCACGCATCTTGTTCACTACCTGGGTTGTGCGATTAGTCTGTGGAGCGATGCTCTTCCTTCCATTGAGGCTCCATTTCATTCACACATGTTGAGGTAGGTTCTTCCATGAAATTTCTTCTAATTTTGTTCCATTTGATGCATGTGTTTTAGTACTTAATTATTAAACCTTGATTCAAACTTATATTAAAAGTGTAGTTAGTTTATGGTAGTGAGTTATCATTGTTTTAACTTAGAAAAAATAGGTTTTAACATGTCCTTCCCTTCATGTAGGTCTTTTTTCTATAAAGTTGAATATAGATAAGTGGCGTTGTTTGGGAAATAGTTTTTTTTAAATATTTTGATTAAGGTTAATGCACCTTTTGTTTTTTTTCACATCATCCAATTTAGGGTCTTTTGGTTTATGTGAGTCCTTGGTATTTTTTTGGCTATGTGTTGGACTTTTCCGCCTAAATTTTGGGTATCTTTTGTTGTTATAGTTATTTTTTTCTCAATGCAAGAGGGTGTGTACCCATATACTTAAGGTATATATATATATATATATACACATGATATAAATATGTCCTCTAAGTATGTTTTCCCTCATGGAGTGGGGTGCGCGTGCCTTGGATTATGGATATATGTATATATATATATACATACATATTTTCATGCGAGTGCAGGATGATTACCAATGGTCTATACCTTTTTCACCGAGTTCTAGAGTGTTCGACATGACCCAGTTCATATTTGAGGTAGCTGAATCCACGATTTTCATTTCCTTTGAATTTCCTTTAATTCTTGATGTTTATTTAAAATTATAACTCTATTTCTCACCTATATTATATTCCTATATAGCTTGTTGTGGTGATTTAATATTGTTTGTTGTTGTTAAAAATAGATTTTTATATGAATCCTGGTGTATTCCCATTCATTTTTATACTGTAGGTGATTGATAAAATGTTTAGTGTACCTTTTTAGGGAAAATTGGTTGCTTTTAGGAGGATTTCCAATTTGAAATGTTTTATTAAATGGATTCGGATCATAATTTGAAATTTTCTTTTTATATATGCAATTTAAAGAAATTTCCTTTAAAGTGGTTTGGAACATGACTTAAATAGAGGTCCTTGGGGTTTGAGCATATGTTGTGATTTATAAATGGGTGAAATATATGTAAATGAGTTTCAAATGTTTTATTTGGTTTTATAACGTTTCATTGGATGAATACACAACCATGGGTAGACTAGGTGCACACATAGATGTGCATCCAAGAGAAGATGGAACTGTAAATCTAATCCCCCTTAAGAGTACCACTTCTTCCCTTTATTTTTTTTCCTAAAATGTTTTCTTGTTTTAAAAAATTAGGTAAGTGGTTATCCTTGTGTTTCAAAAATGACTTCAAATGTGTTCTTCATGGTTTGGCCCAGTTTTCCTTGAAACATGTTTCAGTGAGTGGTTAGAAACTATGGTCTGTTTGGCACTTTGCAAAAGTGTGTTAGCTTATGAGTGATGTGAAATCTGGTTTAGAACTTTCTTAAGCATTCTTTGTATTAAATCGATTTAAAATGAGATTGGGAATGTTTTTGTAGATGCTTGGTTTAAGGGCCCATTTGGCCATGCTTGTTTAAAATAATGTTTATTGTTGTGTGGGAAATATATCCAAGTGTTTTTGGTAAATGGATGATTATTGTGAATCTCAAGTCCCGATTAGCATTTTAAAATGGCTATTTGAAAAGGGTTTTATGTGTGAAGTTTGAATAAGTCCTGTTTGGCATCTTTGAAACGGTATGTTCGGAAAACCTCTCATTGGTTAGGTCTCTTGCCTCAGTATATTGTCATGAGATGGGAGGGACCTCAGGATGGGACCTCCTTTGAATTATATTTATTTTTAAGGCATATGAATAATCTTTAGGTGGCCAAGGTGGTTCTAGATTTTTTATTGTGATTGGTTATATATGTATATGTCATGTGTTTTGAATGTGTGACACACATCTTTGTGAACATAACATTAAAAACTAGCATAGAAAGGGGGTTAATTAGAACGATTTCTAACCTGGAAGTTCATGTACTGTCTAGTGTCCCATAATAGGTGGATATTTGGGATTATTACTATGGGATTGGCCCCATTAGTTTGACCTGAGAAAGGGTTTCCAGACATTAGGGTGTTTGATTCTATCATGTGTGGCATTTTACCAGGGATGGAGTCACAAGTATTAGTACATTCTTGTCTTCCTCTGAGTTCCTAGGTTTTATGTGATACTTTTATACTAGCACTATGGGTACCATTGCCCTTGCTTTGTATAGAATCATAATCTTGATATTGGGTTGGGTCTCTTCTTAGAAAACTTTGTATGTATGGATAATTTTAAAAAAAAATTCAAAGTAGTTATTTCAAAAAAGTTTGTGAGCACCCCTTTTTATTTATTTTCCTTGTTTTTTAATTATAAGGGAAATGGAATTGTTCTTATTAGTTTTTAAAATTCATTATATATATGAAAACCTTATTTTTATAACTGTAGTTCAAGTAGGTATTATTGGACTATTTTGGAATTTAGAAATGCATGGATTATGTGGTTCAATTTTGTATTCCTACAAAGTATTTTAATTCTCACACCTATCCTCCCCTTTTAGATGTAGGTTGAATTTCTTGGTTTAGGTTCTAGTTTCATCTTCCCGTGCGAGGCAGGTTGTTAGTTGTTTGAGGTGACCATGAGGTCACATGAAGGTATGTGCTGTCTTTTTTTTTCTTATTGCTACTAGTTTTTTTCTTGTATTTTTTGTTTTTATTAATTTATTTTTATTTATTTTATGGTAAAAATCATTCCCACATATATAGTTTTGATTCCTGACACTAGTTTCAATCCCAGGGGGATTTGGAATGCCCCTTAGGACTTTCCGCAGACCAGCTTGGGGGACCGGTTCATGGTCGACCTAGGATTGGTTCATGAAAAAATGGTATTAGAGTAGGACCTTGATATTTGGGATGTTCTGTAGATGAAGATTAGGATTTTCAGGGCTTAGGAGTTAGGTTACGGGTCGGTGCCTGATCACCACCGCTCATAATGAGACCTGAGTTACCAGGGCTAGTATAGGATTTGAATCTTTTGTATTGGGTTGTTTTGGATTGAGGGATGAAAATGGAGGCAAATCAGTTTACATTGCAGGCTCACATGGGGTGGTGACCCATGTGGAGCCCAAGTGTCCGACTCAAGGTCCTCTTAGTGTTATGCTTTACTTAGGGCATGGCTCACCACCATGTCACTAGGTTAGGAATATTCACTAGTTCCTCATTCTAGTGGGTTATTGTTGGTTGTGTTTCGTTTTGATATCGGTTGATGTGAGTGTGTGTCAAAAATGAAATTGGTTTCAAAAATGGAAAAGTGTTTCTGTCAATTTTTTTTGAAATTGGTGAAGTGGGTTTTAAAGACCAGGTGTTTAGATTTAGAAAATTTTGGTGTGGGTTTGTATTTGATAAAGGAAATAAGTGTTCGAACCTTGGTGTTCTTTATGGAAGGGTCACATGTGCGTGCGTATGTACAGAGAGTGTGTTGGGGCACTTATTCGCAGATGATGTTAGAAGGATTGAATGAACTCACATGTGATAGTTCATAAGGTTCCAAAGGTGAGTTTTAATATTTAAAAGGAATGGCAGTTTTTGGAAAAGAAAATTTTACTTGTTTTTGTTTATGTTTGGCCTATGTTCCTGTTTCCCTTGGCTTGGGATGTTTCATTTATTGAGATTCAGCTTGATGTCGATCACATTTGTGTTTTTCGTATTGTTATGAGTATGCCGCCCAGACAGGTCACTAAGGTTTCCAAAGAGTCATGGCCAATTTTCAGTTATTTTCATGTGTTGACTATCTATCAAGGTAATCAAAGTCCATTTTAAGATGTTGTGTGGTTTGTAGATATGGAGTGGGTGTTCGGGTTTCTTGGAACTTTCGAGGGTGCTGAAGGTCATACCTTCATAGAGTTATTTTGAGGGTTCAGTCATAGACTAGTAAAAATGGGATGTCTCTTCGTCGTTAGAGTTTTGGGTGTGGTTAATGGGGGTAGAATTTTACGAAGGTTTTCCATCTAGCAAGGAGTGCATGATGGCTGAACCTGTCTCTAAGAAACCATCTTTGTCCGTGCTTCCACCCAGTTAGTCGAACCATTCTCTTGTGTGCCACTAGTGTGGCCAGTTCGGGCATTCTATGTCCTCATCTTACAACCCCTTGAAGAAGTTCCACTATAGTAGTCGTTGGAATCATCGGGAGGAATATGAAGTTGGGGACTAGAGGATGTGAATGAATGACTGTGGGGAAAGATATTCTTCAGCCATCAGGGCCCTCACCACATGTCTAAGGGTGAATCTCATGCACAGTTAAGAGTTTCCAAGGGTGTGTGGAACCTCATTCCAGTTTATGCTTTAAGTTTTGGGATGGATATATCCAATGTTTCTTTGTTATATTCTTTTCTCTTTTGTATTCTCATCCTCGTTGTGGTGGTTTATTGAGCTTATTCTACCGCAATCCAAGCGGTCTTGTTTGCTCTTAGCATGGCTTATAGATTGTTCATATTCCTTGAAGGATGTTGGGCCTAAGGATAAATATACCCATTTTGATTTTGATTATTGGTCTCAGTTATGTTCATTAGGGAGATTTTTGGTTTTTTGAAATTAATGGGTGCAGTTTTTGAGCCATTTATTAATTCGGGCGTCTCTCTGTGTGTTTTTCTCTATTGTGTTTTGATTTTGTGGGGGATTCCTCTATCCTAGTGGCTAGGTTTACTGGTTGTCCTTGTAATGGTTTTAGATCCTTTTTCTAGTTGTGTAATTGTTTTTCTTGTGCTATAGATATTGGATTTGATTAGTTGTAAGTTCCCGCATGCTCCCCCCTTCGAGGGTGGTTTGTTTGGTTTTTTATTTTTGCGTTAGTGGAATCCTTGTGATGGGGAGAACCCTCTCATTTCCCCCCATGTTTCGAGTTTTGGTTTCATCTGGGTTGGTCGGTTGTGACTTGGGGAATAAATAGTCACCCTGAATCTCTTTGTTTCTTTTGGATGCATTTGGGCATGGAATCAATTCTAGGCTATCTTTGGGCTTGGTGACTTTATTGGGACAGAAAGTGTCTGTGGTGGAGAAAATTGTCACACCCCGACCATGTTGATTTATTATTTTGAGTTTTGGTAGCAGGCAGGTCATGTTTTAAAATTTTGGAAGATTTTTCACTATTTTGTGGTCATCCCACATGGATGACCAAGTGAATTGGGTTGTGGCGCATGACTTGCACATGGGGTTTTTAAGCTGTTTGATAAGCATGTGGATCAGAACTGAAAGCGGGAATTTTTGGGTGATACGTGTTTAGAATGGATTTCTGGACTCTGTGTTCGACTTTAGGTAATAGTGCACAGACTATGGGGTTACCCAGTTTTTAGAATAAATAATACAATTGCATTTAAAATAAAATACAATAAGAATGGGTTAAATAAACTAAAATAAATAAATGTTTGAAAATAATAATAATGAGATTATGATGATGATTATTATTATTACTTTTATCTTATTCTTCTTTTTGTAACCCTAGAATACCCCGCCCCTCCCCCTTTACCCCTTACGAGATGCACACAGCCCCCCCAATCCGTCCTCTCTCATGCGAGCGGCGCCCGACCCTGCTCCTGTTCGCGCCCTCCAGTCAGATGATCTTTAGGCGTGCGACCATCATTCCTAGAAGAGGCCCCTTATCCCTTGACATACAGTAATAAAACGACCCGACACCTCCCTATCTTTCCTGGATTTCTCTCCACTAGACTTTTCCTTGCGCCGCCCCACTACGTCGTGCCTCCTCACCCCTTGCCATCCAATCGGCGACCCCCTCCCCTTTCCATCACGCTGACAAACTACCCTACGTGCTCAATTCCTTGCGGTGACCAGCTTTCCTGGTTCCAGATATCCCCACATCCTAGCAGTGATAACCCCTAATGTAACCTTTTCCAACAGCCCAAACCCCCTACACACCCTATTTCTAGTGTCCTGAACCCCCTGTGCCGCCCCTCTCTACGCGGTTCCCCTCCCGTATATTTAATCTATTTTGGTGTTTCATTAAATTAGAAGAACTATAATTCATGGGGTATTGTTCACACGTCTTTTTCGGTGTCTAGTTTGTGCGATTGGTCCGTAGAGTGGTTCTCTTCATTCCATTGAGGTTCCACTGCAGTCACGCGTATTGAGGTAGGTACTTCCATGCAATTTCTTCTAATTTTGTTCCATGTGACGCTTGTGTTTTAGTGTTTTATTATTAAACCTTGATTCAAACTTATATTATAGTGTATTTAGTTTATTTTAGTGAGTTATCATTTGTTTAACTTGACAAAAATAGGTCATAACATGTACTTACATTCATGGATGTGTTTTTGTCTGTGCAATTGAATCTGGATAAGTGGAATTCTTTTGGAAATAGTTTTGTTAAATGTTTGGAGTAAGGTTAATGCACCTTCTATTTTTTTCGTGCCATCCAATTCAGGTTCTTTAGGTTTATGCGAGTCCTTGGTACTTTTTTTTGGCCGTGTGTTGGTTGTTGCCACCTTAATTTTTGGTATCTTTGGTTGTTATAGTGAATTTTTGGTCAACGCCAGAGGGCGCACATACATATTCTTAAGGTACATATATATAAATATATATGATATACATATGTCCTCCAAGTATGTATTCCCCCATGGAGTGAGGAATACATTCATTGGATTATGGATATATATATATATATATAGGTATGTGCCTGGGAGTGTGGGATGGTTGTGAGTGTTCACTGCCTTTTTCATCAAGTTTAAGAATGTTCGGCATGACCCAGTTTCTCTTTGAGGTAGGTGAATCCATGATTTTTATTTCCTTTGCATTTCATTTATTACTTGATGTTTATTTAAATTTATAACTTTTTTACACCTATATGATATTCTTATATAGCTTGTTGTGGTGCTTTAATGTTGTTTGTTATTTTTAAAAATAGAGTCTTGTATGAATCTTGGTGTATGCCCATGTGTTTTTATGCCATAGGTGATTGATAAAATGTTTAGTGAATATTTTTAGGGAAAATTGGTTGGTTGTATGAGGATTTCCAATTTGAAAATTTTTATTAAATGTATTCAGTTCATAATTTGGCATTTTCTTTTTATGTATGTAATGCAAAGCGATTTCCTTTAAAGTTGTTTGGAAGTTGACTTGAAAATAGCTCCTTGGGTTTTTATCATGTGTTGTGATTTGTAAATTGGTGAAATGGATGGAAATGAGTTTAAAATGTTTTAGTTGGTTTTATAATATTCCATTGGATGAATACACAACCATGGGTGCACTAGGTGCACACATGGATGTTCATTCAAAAGAAGATGGAACTCTAAAGCCAGTCCCCCTTTAGAGTACCACTTCTTCCCTTTATTTTATCTTCCTAAAATGTTTTAATATTTTCCAAAATTGGGGACGTGTTTATCCTTGTTTTTTAAAAATTATTTCAAAAGTGTTCCTCATGGTTTAGCCCAATTGTCCTTGAAATATGTTTCAGTGAGTGGTTGGAAACTATAACCTATTTGGCACTTTGCGAAAGAGTGTTAGCTTTTGAGTGTTGTGAAATCCTGTTTAGAAATTTCGTAAGGGTTGTTTGTTTTAAGATGATTTAAAATGATATTGGGAATGTTTTTGTAGATTATTGGGTTTAGGGCCCATTTGGCCATGCATGTTTAAAATAATGCTTATTATTGTGTTGGAAATCTATCAAAGTGTTTTTGGTAAAGGGTTTATTATTTTGAAGCTCAATGCTCGGTTGGCATTTTCAAATCACTATTTGAAAAGGGTTTTATATGTGGGATTTGAATAAGGCCTGTTTTTCATCTTTGAATTGGTATGTTTGGAAAACCCCTCTTTAGTTAGGCCTCTAGCCTCGGCTGGTGGTCATGAGATAGGAGGGACCCCAGTGTTGGTTCTCCTTTAGATTATATTTATTTTAAAGTATAAGACTAATATTTAAGAGGTCGGGGCGGTGCTAGATTATGTTGTGTGCTTGGTTATATATGTATATCACTTGTTGTTAGAATGTGTGGAACAAATATTTGTGAACATAACATGGAAACCAAGCATAGAAAGGGGTTACTGAGAACGATTGCTGCATTGGAAGTTCATGTACTGTCTAGTGGCCCATAGTAGGTGGATATTTGGGATTATTTCTATGGGATTTGGATCCTCAATCTGACCTAAGAAGGGGTGGTCTGGAGGTAGGGTATTTGTTTCTATCATGCGTGGCATGCTACCAGGGATGGAGTTGTAGTTATTAGTATAATCTTGTCTTCCTCCAAGTTCCTAGGTTTTCCATGATCCTTTTATAATAACACCATTAGTACAATTTCCATTACTGTGTGTATAATCATAATCTTGATATTTGTTTTGGTCTCTTCTTGTAAAACATTGTATGTATGGTTGGTTTTAAAATGGATTTCGAAGTATCACTTTAAAAAACGTTTGTGTGGGCCATTGATTATTTCTTTTCTTTGTTTTTTGAATTATAAGGGCAATGGAAGTGTGATTTTTAGTTTTTAAAATTCATTGTATATATGAAAACTTTATTTTTATAACTGTAGTTTAAACTGGTATTATGGGACTGTTTTGGAATTTGGAAATGCATGGATTATGTGGTTCAATTTTGGCATTCCTACTAATAATTCGAATTCTCATGCCTATCCTCCGCCTTCATATGCAGGTTTAGTTGCTTGGTTCAGGTTCTTGCTTCGTCTTCCCATGTGAGGTAGATTTTTAGTTGTTGGAGGTAACCAAGAGGTCACATTGAGGTATGTGAAGTCTTGTTTTCTTGCTGCTACTAGTTCTTTTTTTCTCTATTTAGTTTTTATTAATTTATTTGTATTTATTTTATGGGCCAAATCATTCCCAACTACTTATTTTGGATGCTTATAACTAGTTTCCATCCCAAGGGGATCCGAAACACCCCTCGGGATTTACAGCGGACCGACTCGGGTGACCGGTTCATAGTCGAACCGGGATTGGTTCATGACATTACGCATCCAATGCAATGTCAAAAGGGCTTTTGTGACCTCATAAAGAATCTTATGTTCACCAATGAAGAAAAATATGAAACTTTCATGTATGTACATCAATTAGTATAAATAGGTAGATACCCCCAATCAAGACTGAGAAAAGTTTCCAACAAAGATCTGGTTAATCTACCATGTGAAAGATTTGAACGTGAAATAATTGTAGAGAGTTAATCTTGCTCACAAGGTGTTCCTTTAGTAAAAAAATACCATGTGAACCCTTTGGTGTAGTTGGGTTAAAGATAAGGGCTTTGGGGAAAATTTGGGTTTCACAAAAGTCATCTTGCACAAAAAATCCCAAATTTTTCATGCAAGATTAGGTGTTGCGCGTACGGGAAGTGTTAAGATTCTAATAGGTTCTTGATATCTCATTTTAATAATCCATGATTTCAAGTGCATCAGATCAGGAATTCTATGCAAGTAGTGTCTCATTATATACAAAGAAAAATAATTCAAACCCAATATATTAAAGATACCTATAAGTCAATAAACAAAGTAATAATTCTACCAAGGCAGTGACCAAGGGGGAGTCGACGAATGTGTTTCAAGGGACGAAGTGTGCTATACCTAAAACTTTGTAAAGGTAGTGTTCCTGAAACAGAGTGAATATTCATGAACTCTTCTATTACAAAACAAGTGAAGAGTAGTTTATTTTGATATTACTGACACAATGTTTGTGTATGATCCATGGACATATCCCTTAGCAGTGAACCAAGTAAAAGTGTTGTGTTTTATTTCTACAGGTTATTGTTTTATTACTACTACAATCCATCATATATGTTTAACATGTTCCATCCAATGTGGGAATAATATCCATCACTTTAAACTAAAAATTTAACACCCTAATTCACCCCTCCCCTCTCAGCGTGTTCTGGGGTCGTACAGATGACTAATCATTATTTTCAAGTTTCTTGTAAAATTTTCCATGAATGATTTAAAATAAAATAAATCCTTAATATTTTTAAAATATTATATTTTTAAATAAGTGATTAAAAAAATGAAAAGGGTATTTTCCTTAATAAATATTCCATGGATATTTTAAAGGGATTTTTATCTAAGATGAGGTCATTTGAGGTCAATTATTTATTACTAGGGATATGATTCATTGACACCATCATTATTATTTCTATAGATGGTTTATTATTATTATTATGAGATGTTTTTGAAACCAATTTATTTTCCATGTTTTTTGCTTTGATGTGTTTATTAAATGTTCATGAATACTATTTTATTTGTATGAGATATGATATATTGATAAGATAAATGTTTTATGATCTTATGGAACACATATATATGGTTTTTGTTATGTAAAAGGTGGGCCCAAAATTATATTTCCCTCCAATGCATTGGGTAAAGTTTTTTATTTCATGAGATAATTATGAAAAACTAGTTGAATTTCTTGATCCACTATGTGAAACATGTAGAGTGTCTTGATCCATTCTAGGAAATAGGTGGTGATTCCTAATCCATTATGACATGGGAAACAAGTTTTGATTCTTGATCCATTATGATTTGATGGTGCCAGTATTTAACATTGACATATAAAATGGTTTCAATACCAATGATTTTGTGACACTTTTATGACATTAACATATGGTTCATGATTTATTTATGATTATTTATAACTTTTATGATAAATGTATTTTGAAATGAGATTTTTTATAACATAACTCATTATTTTGATTCATGATAAGTTTGGTATAAACTTTGTAATTTATGATCATGAAGTCATACCCTTATTTTTATCTTATGCTTATTTATGATCATCGATTGATATCTCCCATATTTACCTATACAGAGCATCTATGTTATCCCTTTATTATGTTTACATTCCCAAGGATATGATGAAAGGTTTTAAGTAGGATCTGTCAAGAAGGGTACAAAGTGAGAATACTATTATAAGAGATATTGAAGAATATACCTAAATAATATGTTCATATATATATAGCCTCTAAATACAATAAATATTTATGGTTATGTAATTTTTCATAATGTAGTGTATTTAATATTCAAATAAAAAATGTAATATTTATTTATAAAAGTACATGTTTCAATTTTTGGTATTATATAAGGGTTTAGTTTAGATTTAGAGATTAAGATTGATAACTATAGTTAAAACCCTGGGATAAGTCTAAGAATAGTATATAATCATAATATTTTGATAATATAGAGATTATGAAGTTTTACTAGAAATGAATCCCTATATGGATACTATGATTGGATGTGGGTTTGGAATAGATGCATTTATTGGTAATAACCCAACAAAGAGTTTGTTGAGTGTAACTCATCCATCATTTTAGTGCATGGTGAATGTGCCTCTATAGTGAACTCAGTTTGACACTCTTGTAGTATATTCTTGGTTTAAATCACATATTCTTTGTAAACCATAATGAATGATTTGAATATATTATAACCACAGTTTTTCTAAGTAAAAAAATAAGGTTTCATAAATTAGAAATAAGGTGACATGATTTAGAAATCTGTTAAATTATTTTTCATGATTATGTGGTTACCAACTATGATTATTGTTCCTCACACAATTCTTTTTGGCTTTTTTCAATAGAAATAACTAGGAGGATTAATTTTAACACTAAATTAGATAGAAAATGGAATGATCAAAATTTTTTCTATATGGAAATATAGGGCATAGATCAAGTAAATTCAGAGGAAAAGTAATTATTTCAATAGAGGTATATGAATTTCATACTAAGGTATCATTTATAGTTTAATGTATTATGTGTGAGGTACAAGGGAATTATTTGAGTCAATTACTTAATACTAGAGTTAAATCCATGATTAAAGAAGGAAATATTATATGACAATCATTGAAGTAGATTAATTGGGATGAATAAGTGGATTTGGTGATCCATGTGTGTTGGTATGATGGGTAGTTTCAGGTTGGTGTGGAAAAATACCTTATGTAATCATGGATTTCTATTTAATCCTTCTTTAGAGGATGGATCTTCTTGGATAAACTCAGTCTTTATTTTTTATGAAATTGGATGTTTGAGGTTTCTATTGGCGGTATGATTTTTCTAGTTGTTCTTCATTCATGGAGGCATTGAATGTGGTTTCAGTTTCTCTTGTTGTGGATTTGAAGGAATATATTGGTGTCCTGTTGAAGGTCATGTCTTACAGTCGACACAATTGTCTACATAAAACTATACTCTTACCTCACGCTATAAAACTCACCTTGTTCGGTCCAGTGTTGTGGATTTATATGGGGATTTGGGATGTGTTGGTTGAGTAGTCAACGGTGTATGATGAGGCTCGACCTCGGTGGGCTTCACTCAATCCATTGGGATTCTAATCATTCTTTTTGGTTTTTTTTTATTCTGTCAAAATGGTGCTGGTGATTCATCCACAAATATAGTTGTAAATTTAATTATTACTGGTGATTTTTTATTTTTTCATCTACTTATGAGATTGGTTATGATCATGGTTTCTCTTATGATGAATATATGGGAGTATTAGGAAACCATTGGGGGTTTGGGTGATCGATGGCGACGATAGGCGGTATGATGGTTCGTGGATCGAGGACCAGTGATGTGCTGGTCTTTTTCATGAGGGTGGCTCATCTAGAAACAATGATGTGGGTTTCTGGGCTTGAGGGAACTTCCTTGGGTTTGCTATTTCCTACTTCAATTTTTTAATTTTGAAATATAGTTTTTGTATTTTGGTCTTGTGGTTAGCTTGTGGCTGTTTCTTATTTATGGAATGCTTTGTTCCTCATTTTTTCTTTCCTATACGTACTCACATAACCTAAAAGGGATCTTAAAAAACCAAAAAATTGATTTGGATCAGAAAGGTGATAATGTTTAATTGGGATAAAGAGATTAGGGATATTGATGAAGTAAACAAGATATTATTAGTGAAATTGAAATTTGTTAGTGTTTTGTTGACAAAGTGATTTAGGTCATATTTAAGGATGTGTATTTCATTTTTGGATTTATTGAATATATTCAATAGTTTATGATTTTATTTGAGGAAAAAGTAGATATGTTTTCATGTGAGGTTAACTTAAGAGTTATTAATACCATCATGGTTTCATATGTTTAAGATTCAATATAAGTTTAATGGAATCAATAAAAACTTTGAGGTTTTAAGTGATGGGACTTCGGGATAATTTGAAACATTTACTCTATTTTTTAAAGAACACTCTATTAAGGATTAAATAACCATATGGGTTAGTATATTATTTGATTTTAATATAATTATGGTCTATTAGATAGTAAAATATATATAAAATTCATGGTTGAAAAATGATTCATTAAAAAGGCAATATTTTAAATATATTTATGTTCAAGATAAGGATTACATTTTTGGTTAGTATCTAATTTTGATTCATGATGTTTTTATGAATTACACTACATTATAATATTATATATTTATTTATCATGGTGATTGATGATATTTTAGGATATGTTTCACTGGGTTATGGTATATCTAATCCCTTGGTTTAAGATGTAATTTAACATGAAATATATTTTGGGAAGAACATAATTAGATTTTTGAAAATGTAAGCTAAAGGTTATGATATAGCCTTTGAGGTCATAATATTATTTAATGTTGAGGTTATTTGGGATGCATGGTTAATTATTTATGGAATGAATTAAGTTAAACATTGTATTTGTATATTAATATGAAGGTTTATTCAATTTTTTAATTATCTTACCCTGTGAGAAATGTTTTTTGTTTTACAAAATTTATTAATATCGGAACAATATCTTTATATTATTTTGTGGAAACATGTGATATATTATAATATTATTATAGTGTCTCGTTCATGAATAATTTACCTTCAAAACTCATCATTTGAAGAAACATGTGATATTTTAGTGGAAATTGATTAAAATATGAAATTATACTTGAAAATTTAGTATATTTATTTAATTTATTAGTTTATATAGAAAATTAATTCCTCAAATTTAGGAAAGGTAAAAAATATATTTTTTCCCTATTACCTTTATTTTTGATGAATCGATGGTCTTTCTTCCACCTCTGTAGTTTATGGTTTTTTGGTCATTTACTTTTCTATGATCATTCAATTAATTATGATCAATGATATTCTTCACTCTCCATCATTTTTTGAAAAATTAATATTCCTTTATTTATATATTTTCAATTCCCATTAATGTTCTACTGTTTGGAAACCTAGTTTTGTGTTATTCTGTATGACCTTCATATTTCTCAATCCCTCTTTTCAATAGGAATTTTTATTAACCCTTTTTAAGAAGTCAGTTTTCAAAAAAATAATTTTAAAATATAAAACCCCTAATTAATAATTACGAGTTCAAATTATTTGGGAACAATTTTTTAAAGTTCACAAAATGTAATACCTCAATATTTTAAAATAACACTATTTTTGATAATGTATACAACACACAACACCAATCTATAAAAAACCATGAAATATCATTATTTTATGATGGTTATAACATATCAATTTAAGTGAAAGGTATGAATATAAATAAGAAAATTATAAAATATATATAAAAATCATGATAACTAAACATTTATTAATAAATTCTATCAAACTCAATTTTTGGAAGTCATTTTTTTCTTCAAAATAAATTTTCCTCAAAAATGATTTTTATTCAATGCAAATCATAATTAATGCTTTTAAATTTTTGAAATTTTATTTGATAAAAATATTATTGTTTTTTAAATTAGAACATCAAAATTAACTTAGTGTGATTTTTTTGGTGATTTTTATGAAAACATTTATTTTGTAGTGAATAATGAAAACTACAAATTTTTATTGAAAACTATATTTTTGTTTGAAGCATTTAAAATGTTACAATTTATTTTAAAATTTTTTCCAAGTAAAATTACTTATATTATATAATTACTAATCAAATAATGTTTTTAAAATTTATTTTTATTTTTGAATTTGGTATTAAACATTTTATACTTAATATAAATGTTTCAAAAAATAATCACTGCATTTTCCCTTTTTATCTTAAATTAATTTTTTCCACTTATGGATATTTAATCTTGAAAAATATATTATATATTTAGAATAAAAAGTTTTATCTTTGTTAAATAGTTCCCTTTTATTTTTTATCAGTAAGAATAATTATCATTTTAAATTTATATGACTACGGTAAATGAAAAATGGTTTAATTATGGGATAACTAATGTGAAAAGACTTCATCTTAATTAAGAAAATTGAATTTATTTCATTGTATGTGTCTTTTTCATCCATAATCATCAAAAAATTTAAAATATATCCTTTTTCCATTTAACTTTTATTGTTAGATTTATAATACTTAGGTAAAAGATAAAGTAAAAAATTACACTTTCTTTCTTTTAATATATATAGTTTTTCATAATAGAGAAAAAAATTATATTTGGTTATAAATAGTTATTTCAAATATTAAGGATTTTTATCATGTTTATTTATTTTTAAATTTTAGTGCTAAAACAATTAACACAAATTCTTCTGCAACACTGACTTAATGCTTGTTAAGTAGTAGAAAAATCAAATAAATAATTTTAAAAACTATATAAATAATATTTTTCAGATGAGTTAATGTGTTACAATAATTTTTAAGATAAATATAATATATTATATATTTTTTGAAGGTTTATAATATAATAAATTATTTTTATGTTGTTTTTCAATGTCAAATTATGTGAATAGAAATTAAAATGACATTAATAGTATTTTATGTTAAATAATGTTTTATGAAATTATTTAAAAATAATCATTTTTTGGAAGAGAAAAAATAGGATAAAATGGTCTAAATAGTCACCCTTTTACATTAATGTTCCAATTTCCTTCTTATATATAAAATTATAATCCTTTGATATTGAAAAATTCAACACCATGATTGAGGTAAAAATTAGTTAACCAAGGTGTTAAAAAAAGGATAAGGTTTAAAACAATATATGAACTTGAAAATGTTTTATTATAATATTATATTAAGACCATATAATACTTATATTATTATAAAGTTCATTTGGAATCGTTTTACACGAGTTAGAATGATATTATATTATAATATTTCATGTATTTTTAAAAATGAAATTAATGATGTTTTTATTATTATTATTATTTTACTAAATGATTTAAAAGTACTAAAAATCCTATATTCTTATAAGTGAATAGTAAATTGTTTAAAATGACAACCATGTTCGATTTATGAGTCTCTCTTCCTTTTATAGTAACATTCTTAACCATTAATGAGTAGAAAAAATTGATATTGCGATAATTGTCCAAAGGGTAACAGAGGGTTAAAACTAAGAGATAATGGAAAACACATAATCAAAACTTGTTAAAACATTATTTCATGTGATTATTTATAATAATAATATTTTTTTCAAATTAAATCAATATTTTACCATATTTTATGAAAATTAATTGATATTAATTTAATACTTTATGCAATTCCAAGAGTGAACCTTTCCTCACTTATAAAACAGAACTACCTCTCTTTCATTATTAATAAAGTTTTATACTTCTTTAATAAATAGTACATACCATAATATTATACTAGATTAATTCATAAAATTTTAGATCTTTTGGTACTTCAAAAATAACATCCTTTAAATACCTAAGGTGTATGCCAAATAAGGTTTCTTAATGAATATGTACAACTCTTAACAGTGCGTTTTCAATTTTATTTCTTCTTATATCTCCTATAAATATATGGTATCCATTATAAAATAATTTAATTGGTATATAAAGTAAAATTATTTTTTATTGTGATCATTTAATATACAATATCTACCTTCCTTACATCCATTGGAAAATAACAACATCGCTAGTGCATATGTGTGGAATACCACCTCCATGATGCGATGTGATTCGTTTTTCCCGTCCATTTTACATGGATAAAAATAAGGATATATTTATTGAATATAAATTTTATATATATATATTATATTATTTAATAATTTTTCTTTAAAAGTGAATAATTATTTACCTTTTTTTTATTTTCATCCGTCAAAAATTGAAAATAATGTTCATGCATACATATGACCAATCTTCTCTATGAATGATGTAATTCATTTTTCTGTATCTACAGTTTAAGGATGAATCTAAATAAATAAATAAATAAATATATAATGGATATATATGATATTAATATCATATATAAAATTATTGGGATGATTTAATATGATCAAAGTATAAGGACCAAGACTGTCGAACTAAAACAGGCATAAAAAATGAAATAATTACCATTTAGAAAAGTGATTTTAATAGAGAATTATTAATAAAATGGTAATAATATGTTATAAGTAAATAATATATGGTATAATATATATTTTATTATGGTTCTAGAATATATTTATAATAAATATATATTTATTATATAGGATGTTTGAGTATGTGTGAAGAAATATGACACTTGAGGTAAGAGATTTACGTCTCTATCCAATTTTATTCAAGACTATTTACATATAAATTTCCCTTGAGGAAATTATATGATAATTATATGATAAATACCTTTAATTTTTATTATCTTCTAGTTATTTATAGATAATACATGTTTTCCATTCATTTTTCTCACTTTAAGTACTAAACATATGTGAAGAATGTTTTTAAGTAAAACAGACAATGTTTTATTATATGGTCGAGAATCATTTTCTTCCATGTCCGTTTTTTCTTTAAAATTTTTTAATCCTATTTTTTATTATTTTAAATTTATTATTAAGATTAATTTTTCCCATATTTAAATTTCTATAAAAAATCAAAGGCATCTTCCATTCATTTTAAAAACACGGAACACTATAGGTTTTACAAAAATGTGAAAGGAATATTTGTTTAATGTATATGGAATGCAAGTATTTTTTGGTCATTATGATTGACCAATGTTTTGATGATTATTATACATGTTTCTAGGTATGTTTTCAAATAAATTTTTTTACTTAATATTTTAGATATATTTAGATTTTAAATAAATTATTCTAAAAAGAAAATGGCCTTTTCCTCAAGAACTATTTTAGATATATTTGAAAAGAAAATTTTATCAAAGATATTCTCCTTTGATGTTAATTATTATTCACTGGGAATATGATCCAATGATACCATTTTTTTATTTCCTAGGATGTTTTATTATTGTCATGATGTGACATTTATGAAACCCATTTATTTTCCATGGGTTATTCTATAATGAATTTATAAAATGCTTATGAATCTTATTTTTTTCCATGAGTTATGATAAGATGATAAGATGAATGTTTTATGATCCTATAGAACACATTTATATGGTTTTAATTATTTTATGGATGTGTCTTTAATTATATGGTCCTCCAATTCATTGGGTAAATTTCTATATCTCGTTATATAATTGTGGGAAAAAAGTTGATATGTTCGATCCACTATAAGAAATAGGTTGGAATGGTTGATACACTATAGGAATTAGGTGGTTATTATATATTATTTATTATATAAGAAAGTATCATTTATTCATGATCCTCTATGATTTTATAGTCTTGGTAGTTATCCTTGACGTAGTAAATGGTTTTTATGCCTATGTGGGTGACACCCTTTTATGACATGAAATTATTGTCCATGATTGATTTGTGATTATTTATTTTTCTTATGATTCATGTATTTTGAAATGATAATGTTTTATATCATAAATCTTGATTTTGATTCATGATAAATTGGATTGGAAATTTTTAAGTTATGATCATAACCACATACCCTTATGCTTATCTTATGCTTGTTTTTGATTATCGATTGATATCTCAAATGTTTACCTTTACTGAGAACCTAATCTCGCCCTTTAATATGTTTATATTCCCTAGTTTATGAACAATTGTTTAATGTAGGGTATTTCAAGAATTATACAAAGTGAAAATAACTTTCTAAGAGATTTTAAAGAATGTACGTAAATAATATGTTAAAATATATAGCCTTTAAACACACTAAACCTTTATAGTTATAAAGTGGTCCATAATGTTATGTATTGAATATTTATATAAAATGATGTAATATTTATGTATGAAAATTATTGGTTGATATATGGGGATTGTTTGGTATAGTTTTGGTAATCTTCAAGTATTAGATGGTGTGAGGAGAAGGGGAGGAGAGGGGTGTATTTTTAATATTATATTCATTAGTTTATTATTTTTTCTTAAGGAAACCAATAATGATGAATATTTTGAAAATATATATTAATTAGTTCAAATGAGTTTGGACCAATGGTAAATTACATTATCACTAACTCATTCCTGCATGTATTTTTCTTATAACGTAATTTACCATATATTGTCATATTTTACTATTAACAAAAAAATCAACTATTTTAGAAAAATACCAAAAAATCATCATAAATTTTTTTCGATATTTAATTTCCAAAAAATAAATCCATTTCATTAAAATAATTTTTTAAATATGATAAATTTAATATTTAATTAAAATACTTATTTGTTTGAAAAATGATAATTTTAATATTATGATCCATTTTTTGACCATTTTAAAAATTACATATTATATCATAAAATTATATCATAATTATATTAAAACTTAATATTAATTTATAAATCCATTTTAGGAAAATATATTTTCTTTTAGATTAATGTATTTGTTATAAAAATTTAAATAATATATATATATTTTATAAAAATATGAACACTTATTTATTCATTACTATTCAATTATTTACTTATATTACAATGTAAATATGCCATATTTTCATTTTATATGATAACTAAATATTAGTTTACACTTCCATAGGTGAGGATAATATTCTAACAGTCAGGTTACTATTCCTAATAGTCAGGTTACTATTCCAACAATAAGATTTTAAGGGTCATATAAGTTCCTTATTTTCTAAAAATATTTAATATTTTTTTCATTATTCACTTATATCTATTTTCTATAAATGTTATATATATTTTACTTTTAAATGTGAATATTTTATTACATATTTTTTTTTAATTTTTACATTGTTTTCCAAGAGTGTCCTTATATTGGTAGATCAAGACGATCCAAAATTTCATTTTATAGTTTTATTTTTTTATATTTGCTATTCCATTTTAATATTTTAAATTATTATTGTCTTGTTTTTTCTATAAATGTAATTTTAAAATTAATATAATAATTTTTTAGTTCTATCTTTTTGTGTGTGTACAATATATAATACTACATTACTAAATATGACACAATTTTATAACTAGAAGGGGAAATTCTATTGATATAATTCTTGGTCATTTCATATCATGACTATTAAATTTTTTAGATAGATGTCAAAATAGATTTCCTTAATTAGAACCTTTAAGAAGATGTGAATATGAAACAACCATAAGGGTTTTTGACTTGAGGAAATTTGAAAAAAATATACGAATGTTGTAGATACCCATTTGTAGATTAAAGTAAGCATATATGTCATGGAATATTTGGTTCAATGAAGTTATCAAAGAATTTCGTTTCATTAAGAATGAATTTGTGCCATGTTTTTAGAAGTTGTTTAGTAGTAGTGAAGTTGTTATCCTTGTAGTATATGTTGATGGGATAATACCTATTAGAAAATCCATACCATTATTACAGTCCATTAAGATAGGGTTAAACAAGTGCTTCTTAATTAAGGGGTTATGCGAAACATCCTACATTCTTGGTGACAAGACAATTCATGATAGATACAAGAGGAATCTTGGACTATGTTAAGGTATATAAATTTACCACATTATAAAAGTATAGAAAAATCTAAAAGTGTATTTGTTCTAATTTTATATGGTATACATATTTCTAAGAAAATGTTTCCTTAGACAAAAGAGGATAAAGAGACATTGAGTAGGATCTCATAAAATTAGATGATAGGATTAATCATTTATGCCATGTTATTTACTGATGTTTCCTACAACTTGAGAATGGTAGATTGATATCAAGATATCCCAAGTAAAAAACATTGGTAAAGTGTTAAGTATATCCTTAAGTGTCTAAGGAGAACTACAGATATGTTCCTAGTCAATAAAAGAGGTGATAATCTATTAATTAGAGGTTTTAATGATGATATCATTCAAACAGATCAGAATGATTTGATGTCATAGTCAGGATATATCTTCAGTCTCAATGAAGGAGCTATGAGTTGGATGAGTTCAAAGGAACTTTTTCTCACTGATTCTATAATATATTTAGAGTATATAATGACATTTTATGTAGACAAATAATCTATTTGGATATGAGACAGTTTACAAGAGATTTATGTGGTATTTATTAGTAAATACCCTATCACGTCATATTTTGATAACATTGCAGAAGTGGCTCTCATAAAAGATACAAGGTTACACTAATGAACCAAGAACATACTCTAAAAGTATCACCTATTTTGAATTTTTTTTCATAGAGGTGAATTTTTTGTAAGTAGAGTTCCAGAGAAGAAAACATGTTAGAAACCTTGAAAAAATATTTTTCTTAGAAAAATAATTAATATCATATGAGAGCTCATAGACTGAATGTTGTTAGTAGTTGGATCTAGTGAAAGTGGGAGACTTTTGGAGTTAGTTCCCTAAAACAAAATTATCTATTATTTATTATTATTTGAATTCATTTTTCTAAACATTAATAGAATTATTATTACATCACGATTGTTCTTATGTGTTATAGAGTATGTGATAATGTATTAAGAGTAATTGTCACACTAAAAGGTCATAACAGTTCTCCACTTTGATGAGATGTATTATACATTGACAATTTATGCATATTGGATTCAACATTGTTGGAGAACATCCTCATTTTTATAAATATCATTACATTATAAGTAATGTAGGGAAGTTATAATTATTTAGATATATTAAAATTGAATAAGTTATTCATGGAATTTTTTATTATTGGAAGAATCTGGGAAACAAGAAGCAATAATTGAAGTTGTGTAAAACAATAAATAATGTACACCAATTTAAATAAAAAAACATAGTCAATAGGAAAATTTATTTAGGTTGTAGACTTCTATATGTCATGATCATGTTATTTAAATAAAATATTTTTATGAATAATTTTCAATTAAAAGTAAATTGATCACAAAATATTTTTTTGTATGTTGTTGCCTACAACTACTACAACATCATTAAGAATTAAATGTGAAGTTTATGTAACCATATTGTTTATATGAAATTATAATATAAAATTTAACATGGATGGATAAAAAATCTTGAGAAAAAGTTTATGTCATTAAAGATATCATGTTGGAAAAATTATATAATTAAGAACATGATAAAATTAATAATTAATTTAAATTATTTATTAAAAACATGTTAGGATCATATATTAGAGGTGAATCTGAAAACATAGTGGATGATACAAAAAGAGAGTGGCATGGCATTAATAACTTTATAAAGAATTATTAATCCTCTTTTTTGTTTTATATATCCCCATAAATATTAGAAGATAAATAAATTAACTACCACAATATCATTTCTTTCTTATCAAAACACCCATTCCAAAAGGAATATTAAGGCCTAAATTTGTGGAAAATAATAGAAAACATCCATGTACAGACATAAAAGATTAAAATAACACAAACATAATTATATAAATCCTTTTTAAATGATCAAAAAACAATAAACCAGAAAGGAATTAGCTGCATCAAACTTGGGAAATCAAAGAATTCATGGTCTTGTCCATTTATTCTTGGTAATGAAACTATGGTAGGGTAATACTGGTGGTATGATACGTTGGTAAAAGGGAATTAAAAATGGTGAAATAATGAAATATTGACTAAATATGAGTAAAAAAATCACATAAGTTAGGTTTTGAGATAGAAAATTTATCCAAGAAGTTAAGGTTCTATGGGACCATGAACAATGAAAACTAGTGGGGTTCAATTAGGGTGACTTTTAAAATTTTAGTAAGGGTCTTATTATATTTGGAGTCTGGATTATGGGAAAAGGAACCCCATAAACTAGAATCAAGTCCAAGATTAATTGTTAGTAGCCCCAAATATTTGGTGTTTCATTCGTGTCTTGATGTGAGGCAGACCACAACACTGGACGAAGGGGAAGAGCCTTTGGCTATGGCAAGGTCCAGGTCGATGTTTGTGATAGAGAGAGGCTGGGACTCAGTAGTAACAGGGGACGAAGTTGATGATGTCAATGGATTCAGGATATAGGCTAGTAGGATTAGTGGTCATGAAGATATGGATATGAAATAGTAGGATATATCATTAATGGTGGTGGGGCATTTACATGACATGGTCGAAAGAGAGACAAGATACCACAACAATAGTCGAGCAATCCATGGTGCGCATGGTGGTGGTGTTATATACCACCAGGACTCGATGAGCTATGGGTGTGGATCATGCTTGGGTGACTTTAGGCGGGCTAGATTCACATATGAAGTCTTATATGAAGATATTTAGAGCAATAGCAACCACCTATAGAGCTAACCGAATTCGGAGTGAAGACAGAGCATGACTTTCACCATTGGTACAAGGAACCATGCATATTTTTATGGAGAAATTCAAGTTGTTCAGCTCTACAAGGTAAGGAGTATAGGTGCATTAGGGAAAAATACTAGAGCTAGGGAGGGGGTATTCTGTGCATTTGGCCATTGGACCTTAGGGTCATGTTCAAGGCCTTGTGCCTTTGGGCCTATGGGTCATGTAAGGGTTCCCTCTCAACTGAGTAAAAAAGAGGGGTTATCCAACATATATATATCTATATATATAGTAGGGATTCAGGCTTAAGGATGAGGGAAGAGTTTTATCATCACTTTCTAAAAAGCACTAATAAAGATGGGTTTTATAAATGATGAACAAATTAACGATAATAAATCTTATATTTATCAGTTCCCTTTTAAGTGTTAATAAAAAAATTTATTATAAAATATAAAAACATTAAATAAATATATATTAAAATTGAATAATTTTGTAAAAAAGTAAAAAATAATTAACTATATTAATGAATAAATAATAATAAATTATATATTTTTATAAATGAGTGAAATTGAATAATTAAATGTGAATATACATATTTTTTAAAAAATAGATATGTTTTTTTAATTATATAAATTAGTATTTTTTTAAATAAATATATATTAAAATGATGATGAATGCATATTAAATATGTACATTATATCCATATTAAAAATATTAAATATTAATGAATAAATATGTATAAATAAATATTAAAAGTGAATAAATTATAAAAATGTTAAATGAATAAAAACTAAAAAAGAATGAAGTGTAAAAAATTTCAAAATAATTAACAGTGTAAGTGAATAAATAATATTAAATAAATGAATGTTAAAGAGTGAAAAAATTAATAATTAACAAATCAATAGATTGTTTTTTTAAATGTATAAATGTTATAATTATGTAAATTATTAAAAAAATTAAATATGAATATATGTTAAAATGAAAATGAATACACATTAATTGTATAAATTGCATGTACTATATTAAAAACATTTAATTTTAATGAATAAAAATTTATAAATAAATATAAAAAATAGATACATTTATAAAAAAATTAAATGTATAAAAATTTAAAAAGAATAAAATTAAAAAATATTAAAAAATAATTAATATTATTTAAAAATAATAATATTAAAAATAAATAAATCAAAAAAAATGAAAAAGTAATAACTAGTTTATGTTAATTAAAAATATAAAAAACAAATAAATTTACTATATAAAAATAAAATAAAATAAATATATCATGTATGTAAATTAAATTCTGAAATTAGTATTATAAATTAAAAAAATTACAAAAAAATTATGTGTGTTTGTTTTTCTATATAAAAGCGAATTAATTATGTATATGTGTGTGTGAAATTAATGAATTTATATAACACAAGTTTGATTAATGTTAAATTAAAAAATTGACATTCTATAACATGTAACATCTATTACATTAGACTAATTATTAAATTTTTTAAATTAATATTAATTTTTAATTACTAACCATTTTCACTAGATATACGACTTATTAAATGTAATTTTTTTATATAAATCGTATTTAGGGAAACATTATATATAGATATAGACACACACACACACACACACACACATATATACATATATATACATACATACATATATATATATATATATATATATTTCAATGTGAATATATTTCTACATTGAAAATATTAAATATACAGATGAATATTTAAGTATAAAAATATAAAAAATGAATAAATTTGAAAAAATATTTAAAGAATAAATATTAAAAAAAAATTATAATAAAAGTAAAAAATGATTAATATTATTAATGAATAAATAATATTAAATGAATGAATATAAGAAATGAGTGAAATCTGGTAAAGAAATGAATAGATTGAAATATATTAAAATAATGAATAGAAGTTGTTAATTATATAAATTTAAATAAATTAAAAATTAATACACAAAATGAAAATGAATAAACATATATTAATTATTAAAATTAAAATTATATTAAAAACATTAAATGTTAATTAATAAATATATATAAGTAAAGATTAAAAATGAATAAAATTAAAAAAATATTAAACAAATAAAAATAAAAAATGAATAAATTTTAAAACTATTAAAAATTTATTATTGAAATAAATAATAATAAAAATATATATATATTAAAAATTAATAAATCATATATACATATTTAATGAAAATATAAAAAAAGAATAAAATTTAATAACTAAAAAAATAATATATTAAATACTAAATATTAATAAATACAAATTGAAGATGATAAAATTAACAATTTATAAGAATTTTATGTTTCTATCTGTATAATTGAATTAATTTTGTATCTATAGGGTGAAATTGTAGTTTGACATATTATGTGTAAATACATACATAGTCAATATTTTTAATTGATAATTAAATATTTACTATTTGGTATATATTTCAAATTGAAAAAACAAATGAAATTGACCTAAAAAAGTTATTAAGTGTATATTACTATTAATTAGTCAATATTTTTAATAAATATTATTTTTTAATTTACTTATAAACCATTTTCACCAATTAAATGACACATTATGTGTAAATACCTATTTAGAATTTATACATCATATTCAATAAAATTATATATATATATATATATATATATCAATATAAATACATTCATATATTAAATGTGATTTTTAATAATATATAATTTTTATAATAATTTTATATGCCATTTTTTAACTAAATATCTTATATATGAAGTGTAAATGTATATTTAGTCATATATAAATCATTTTTAATAAAATATATTATAATTATTTTAATATAATATATTTTTGTATGATCTTTAATGATATTATTTTTTATATAAAATATACTTCTGTCAATATTTTTTTTCACTGATAAAGGGTGACCATTAATAACACTAAGAAAACACTAGCAAAGGGTCCCTTTTATCAGTGATAAATAGATGCACTAATAAAGGGGGTGCCTCTGTGAGTGATTTTTTAACATTGATTATTGTGGGTTCTATAGAAGTGGTCGTTCGACTTGTTTTAATTAAAACCGAATTAAATGAAAATTAAATATGAAAGTTGACCTTGATAATCTTTGAGAAAAATGTATATGTCCTCTTCGAATAATAATACCTTTTTCATCTGATTCCTTGCTTGTTTTTTTGAGTTAGGACAAATATAATCCTTGTTCTTGAACCTTTAAGAGCCGTTTTTATCCACCTAAAGCCTCTCTATTCATTATTCCAGGCATGTTCAATGTCTTGGTTTCCACTCTATTTTCTACAGCATTGTGTCATGATTGAGGAAAGAGTTTTTAATCTTTGTAATTCCCCCTTCTCTAAAAAAGTTGAATGGGTGATTAAGAACTTATCTTCCGGTTATACAGGTGATGAAAACATCATATTTCCACTATTTTTGGTGTAACAAGTTTGAGAGCTTCCTTTTTAGGTAGGGTATCATTGCTCTCAATTATTTTGCGTATATCTATAATTATCATGATTTTTTTTCCATTGGGTGGGTAGTATGGATTGGATAATAAAGATAATAAATTGGATTTACTTCAATTAATGGAGAGGGGATTAATCACATGGGTTTTACTTGTTCTTGTGATTTTTCCTATATTTTTGAGCTTTCTTTCTTTTCTTTTAGGATTTAACTTATGTTGAGATTGATGTTTTGTTATGGACATTCAAATTTTTGAACCGTTTTATAATTATTTTATTAAAATATCCATGCATGAAAAGTATAATAATGGATTCCTAGTTAATAAATTAGTTTCCCATGAAATATTATATTTATGTGAGACTACACTTGGAAACAATGAAGTAATTATGATGAAATCCCTTCGTTAAAACTGATATGTGATGTGTGGTGATCGGGATGTGGGGATTTTTGGCATGGGTAGAAAGGGTCGTTTTGGTTTGTGTTATATTGGTTTCCTGGTAGTGATGGAAGAAAATATTTATGATGAAATTGAGAGGGAATGGGTTGGAATAATTAATGAACTCATAAAATTAATGTGGGGAGTATGGTTAAATTATTTTTGATTAGTTATGAAATTAATTGGATTGATAAATGATGATGGTTGGTAGTTATAAATTCAATAAATGGGTTGATTTGAAATGAAATATTGGATGTGGTTTGTGTGTGTCTCTTTATGTTGTGTGGTGAATTTATAGGTGGCAGCGATAATTTCCAAGGTCGAGATACCTTGTGGTGATGTTTTCAAGAGTTATGTTGCTCTTTTTATGAAAGTATAGGTTGGGCTTGTGTGTAACTATTATATATTGAATTTTTCTTGTGAATTTCATACACACCCACCTAATTTTCTTGTTTACAATGATTCTCAACATTTTTGGGTTCTGGGTGCTTTTCCCAAATATCTATTCTAGCGAGGAAGGATGGTTAGATACCCCTCCTTCCCCACTCTCCCCTTCAGAATATAATAGCAAAAAGCTATGGGCAGAGCCCAATTTATTAAAAAATATAAAAAATCCCTTTTTAACTGGGACAGGGTAACCCATTACATGCTCGAAGGCCAGAGGCAAACAACCATAGTTTCAAGAGACAAAATTATAGAAATACACAGTTCAAACCAAAATAAGAGTCGCTGCAAATTTCCTCACAGAAATTACATACCAATTCCAGAGGACGGGACCAAATAGGCCCAACCCTATCCCAACACAGTGATTCCCATGTCATGCCGCTAGCTGACCAGTGAACAACGCCGACACTTTGAGCACCGGATCGCCAAAAAACGCGCCGATCGTCAGAGCCAGTCGCCACAGATAGATATGTCGTCAAAACCAAATGTCGAGGCCACCCAAAAATCCACCGAGGACCATCATGAAATCCAAACAACATCGTGAATCCAAAGGATCCTCCACTTCTGTAAGATCCCAATGAAACAAACCGTCACAACCCATTTCCACGAGATAGAAAATCCAGATCTGAAACAGATCTGTGAAAAAAGAGTAGACGCAAGGCCATCGCCTCCCATCAGAACACGTGAAACTGCTCCAGATGAACAGAAGCCATATCCTACCACCAAATCTACCAAAGGGTTATAATGCAGAGGAAGCCACTGTAATCGCTGAAGAGGCCACCATGGACCGCTGTGGATGAAACCCTACGAAATCGCAAGGAGCTCTCGGCCGTAGCCGAGAGCCCGTCTCTTTCGGAATATGATATTACACACAGACTGTGATGGATTATACATATAGTGAACTAGTGGTGGTGATTAATGAGAGAATGATATGGTTTATAGGGGGTTCTAAATCATAGGAGTAGCGAAAAAGTTTATGTCCTTCATGTTGATGATACCGTACAATTCTTGTTATATGGAAATGGCTATGGGATGATGTGGATGTGATGACATGTTGAATATGGGGTGTATGGAATGATGTGGTTTCCCAGGTGTATTTGGTTGGGATATGATACAGTTTCCTAGGGGTATATAGGAATGATTATTATAAAGGGGATGCGAGTTCCAAGATATACGATGTTGGGTTGAGAGAGAAGAAAACTAGTGATAAATTAATGCAGGGTTACCTTAATAAAAATTCTTCTTACTATGTTACTACGTTGCATGTGTTATTAGGTGTTCATGCTATGACGAGGAAGGGATTTTTTGTTAGTATGTGTAGGTGTATATTAATTCTGTTTTTTTGTCTATTGGTGCATTAGTATACTGTTTTTACATGTTCCTGAGACACCTTGGCTATGATCCAACCAAATATACATGTTATACTAAACCTGCGCATATAAAAGATATTTGTTAGGTTTCCATAAATACTTTGGAGATTTATTTGGAAATTACTATCCTAGAAATTGGATTTGTTGCTGATTTGATGCTTTAGGACAACTTTTGGGTATTTTTTTTGGGGATTCTTTTGTTTTTTTACATTTCCCATGATTTTTTGTATGGTTTGGGTTTATTCTTTTAAATTAAATAATGGAGTTCTTTGGTGGTTGATATCCTATATCTTGATCCTTCTTTATCTATTGATGGAACTTCCTTCTAAATGTGAGATTTTTTCTAAATATGTTTCCTCCAATCTGGAGCCTATTAAAGGTTATAGTTTTTGGTTATTATGTATCTTGCTTCATTTTCAGCCCAAAAGTGGTTCCTTTAGGATGATACGGTCATGAATGAGTGGTATAAAAGGTTAGGTTATGAGATATGATGGATTTTGGAGTTATACACTGTGATGCTTTCACGAATTTATAGGGAAATGATCCTAGTCAATCATGGGGCATGAAGTATTGTGGAAATATAAGTTAGGACAAGATATATCCCCATCATGATCTAAGTCAAAGAACCTATGTTTATCAAAAAAACTATGTTAGGTTGTTCCACTTGTAGGGTAGAGAACTTGGAGAAGTATATTCATAATGGATGTTTGTGTTCTTATCTAAATTGGGTGATATTGGTGAGTTAGAATGAATTGATTTAATGAAACTTAATAAAATTTCATAGTAACAGGCTTAGGGAATCCTTGTCTTCCTTTTAGTTTTGACTCTTAGAAATTATTCACATGTGTCTCAAGATGGTGAGGTTTAGTAGGATGAAATGTTTTACCGTCGATGGGTTAATCCTATATAGAAGGATGATTAGTGGTGTATGACATTGTTTTCCTTTTAGTGGAAATATTTGGTGTAGTATGAGGGAAACATCTCTGATTTAGAGATAGAGCTCTTGTTGGAGGAACTTGAGATCACCTGTAGTTTGATTTGTGACCAGGTAGAGTGATGACTAGAATCCAGTTAGGTGAGGGTTGAAGTACGTTAGTGGTGGATGTTGTATATAGGGGAGTGGAAGGTGGAAAATGTTTCTTTGGAATATTTCCATATGGATTTCCAAGAATAGTTCCTATCATCGACTATGAAGGTATTAAAGAGGTTGGGGATTATTTACCTTTTGTAGTATAGTATGTCTATGGAAGATATTTGGATTATGTTAAAAAAAATTATGCTTCACTCTTGATATGGTTCATAATGAGGGGACCCATATATGACATCTTTGGGAGAAACTCATCCCATCAATCTAGTATTTAGTTTTTGTATTAAAATTTTCAGTTTATTTTTCGGTGTATAAAATGATGGAGGTGATTGAGTGTATATACTCTAGAAGAGGGTCATTGTGACTCAGAAGCTAGCATGGTTCTTCAAGGAGTAGAGTTGTCAATATTGGATATTAAATATAATGGATTTTAAGGTTTCACCCAATAGGGAGGCGGTCCAAGAAGCTTCCTTCTCAACCTTCCAAGCCTAATTGCTCATGTACTTTCCTTTGGGAATTTGGACTTGTATACTATGTATATGGGGTTTTAGTAATCACTAGCATCATTTCCTAGCGGTTCTTAGTTCTAATAATGGTGGTGGTGGTCGTGTTCAACATTTTCCTCAGTAATAGTTTCTAGTGAGGATATTTTAGAAGCATGGGCTATAAACTTATGATCCATCAAGATGGGGTGTGTACATAAGGTCTGAACCTCAGGTTATTCTCCTTCCTTCAGGATTCCAACCTAAGAATAGACATGGAGGTCTCCATAAGTAGTGATATTGAGGAGAGGGGCATGGATAGTGGCATGCTATGGAGAAACCTACACGAGAGGGGTTGGAGATCATTAGAGGTACAATTATCATATTAGACACCCTTGTTTCCTCCATGTTTTATTTTGTATCCTCACACTCATATGTTTTACCCTTTTATTCTATGCTTTAATACTTAACGTGGAGAGGATTCTTGTTCCCCTAGTATTGAGCACACCATTCAGAAGATAGATTATCCTTGTGTGATGTGTGCCAAGTGTTTTAGCTAATTGCGAGGAAGAATAAAACCTATGGGGATTTATTATTACTACATATATAGTCATAAAATGTCATCCTCAACATGGATCAGATTTTTTATTTTTTCAGTTATTGAATACTTCATGAAGAGTGTCATGTTCTTTTATGTCCATAACCAGCATGCAATTTTTATCAGTGAATAGGGTTGTCGGTAGGGTAGTAGGCATGTAGAGACCTTTATTTCCCTGAGGATAGAATTGGAAGTAATGTTACTTTTCACTTGGATGGTGGTGGATCTTAGTTTTTTTGGCTAATTCTTGGATATCTTCCTTGAGGAGGTTATGAAATTTCTCCATTGACATGACATCATGTTCGGGATAGAATAATAGCTGAGCGCTTCCCCAATTTTAGGAGATCCTTATTTAATGACACCCTATGAGTTGAAGGAGTGGAAGATTTAGATAGATGAACTGAATTATAAGAGTTTTATCTGAATTAGTGTTTCAATATAGTGTGCTTCAGTGTTATTCAAAGAAAATGCAGATGATGGTATGAGTTTGTGTATAGACTAAGGAAGGATGAATCAAGTGACGATCAATAATCACTACCCATTTTCAAGGATTGGGAAATATTTTGGATAAGATAATGTGATTTTGTTCTTTCAATATCTATATTCTATCTAGAAATCATTAGGTGAAGGGGTGGTGGAAGATATCCCAAAGACTACCTTCTGGTGTTGGTATGGGTACTTCAGGTTCATGGTTATTCCATTCGATGCCACAAATGCACCATCTTGGTTCATGAGGGTCATGAAATCCATGTTACATGTGTTCCGAGACTGGTTTTTAGTTATGTTCATCAGAAACATATTAATATAAATTTTAGAGGAGGATGATTCCAACCATCTTAGAGCTGTCTTTCAAGTCCTTTGGAACCACCATATCTCTAGAAATATTCCGTAGTGAAATTTTTAGATTTTGAAGGTTCATTTACATGGGCATGTGGTATCCCAAAATGGTGTGTTCATGGACATGTTAAATATTGAGGATGTTGTTTCATAGAAAGTACCCAAGAAAGTGGTATAGGTTCAAAGATTACTTGTTCTTGGGTGCTATTTCTAGAGGTTCATATCTGATTTCTCATGAATTGTAGCCTTATTGATATCTCTAACTAGGATTGACCAAGATTTCGTCTAGATTGATCAGTTTCATGAAGTGTTTGACTACCTGAAGTGGTGGTTGATAAGTTCCCTTATGCTTTAGATTCTAGAATAATGGGTTATGATTTAGGTTTTCTATGACACTTATCATCTTTGATTGGGATACGTCTTGATACAACCAAAGATGGTGATATCTTATTAGTCTAGATAGTTACTTCCCCATGAGTATAACTATGAAAACCATGATATATAGCATTCATTAGTTGTGTTTTAACTAAAGCTATGGTGATATTACCTCATCGAAGAATCTTTTTAGTCTTTATTGATCATAATATCTTGAGGTATATTTTCTCTCAGTATGATATGAATCAATAATAATGGAGGTAGTTAGAGTTTCTATAAGACTATGAAATTGAGATTTGTTAGACCTTAAAAAGAGGAAATTTTATAGTTTATACACTGATTGGGAAGTCATGAAGTGAAGTTCGTCAAAAGCTCAGCGATACTTAGTGGGTGATGGAGGAGTTGGAAGCCATTCAACAATATACCGGGTTGGTTGATGACAAAATATGTTTGTTTTTGTTGAAAATTTTGTATTTTATGATGTATCAAGTAGAGGATTATTGGTGAAGAGACTTAGATGAAGAGTCGATGCGTGAATGAGTTGGCCACATTGATTTTACAGAGGGATAGTTAGAGGATGGTTAGAACCAATTGATGTTTTAGAGGAGGTTAGTTGTCACAATGGCTATGCATTAGGGATTCCTTCATGATTTTCATAAAAAAACTCTATTAATGAATCTAATTGTATATAATATGTACCATTTTTTGAGGATAGAATTTTAGTGTCCCTAGAAGAAGCGGTCAATGGTAAAGTTTGTTGAGAAGTGTCTAAATTTTCATTAGGTGAAGGCTGAGAATAAGATTATGGGAGAGTTACTGTAGCCTTTTGATGTCCCCAAGTGGCTATTGGAGGAAATTTTAAGGGATTTTAATAGGATTAACCTAGGATCAGGGATGATATGACATTATCTGGGAAATTATGGATTGAATGATAAAGTTACCTCACCTCCTATAAATCTTGTAGTTGAGTACTATGGATAGTTTAGAAAGGAGGTATATATATAAAGTTATATGGATATATAGATTTATGAGGACCATTATCTCAGATAAAGATTCTCATTTTACCTCATGAGTATAGTGAGAATTCCAGCATGATTTTGGAACTCTGTTGTTCCAGAAGATATCTTTCCACCCTTAGATAGATATAAAAACAGAGAAAAACATCTAGATGATGGAAGATATGTTACCAAAATTCATCTTGAATTTTGGTAGATATTTGGAAAAGCATTTTACTTTAGTTGATTTCACTTATAACAACAGCTTCCACTCATCCAACACCACTGATCTATTTGAGACATTGTATGGGAGGCTGTGTTGATCCTTGTTGTGCTAGAACGAGGTAAGAGAGTCATCTATTCTTGTTCCCTATGGGGCACAAAGAATAATATATAAGGTTTAGGTATCTCATGATAGGATGAAGGTGGTACAAGACCACCATAAACCATATTCTTGTTGGAGAGGAGACCCTTTGAATTTTAGGGTGGAGGCCATATGTTCTTGATGATTTCTCATCACTGGGGGAAGAAAACATTTGTCCATTGGAATAATCTTTCTCTCATGTTTATTGGGCTTTTAGAGGAGTTGGTTCATATTGGCAAGGTTGATTATAAATTAATTCTCCCACCATGTATGGACATAGTTCATGAGATCTTCTACGTGTCCCAGCTTCATTGGTATCTTTGTGATGACAGCCATGTGGTTGACTTATGACAGTTAGATATATAGTATGACGTAATATTCATGAAAAAAATGGTAGTTATCTAGGATCATTAAGAGAAATTTTTCTATGGATGAATCATCCCTTTGTTTTGTGATTTTTGGAGGTATGGGGTCTTAGAGGAGAGTACTTGGGAGCATGAGATGAATTTTTTTTTCCAGTGCCTATTGTTGTTTTGAATCTTTTATTATTCTATTCTAATTTTATGATGTGATGCTTGAATGTTTCTATTTTATGATATGTGCCTTTTCCCCCTTGTTAATGATTCAAGTTATGGATTCAAGCATATGAACTGTAAAAAACCCTTCCTAACCAAGATGTGTAGTATTTACGACATATTTTTAAAACTTATGGGGGAGTCAAAGTCAACGAAAGTGGAAAATATCTTGATATGGATGACGGGTTCCCTTGAATGTGTTATTGAGGAAGTGTTGTGAGATGATTTTGGTAGTTGATATATTGGGATGTGTAATGGTTTAAATAGTCGTGTAGCTGTTTATGTGGATAATAGGTGATTTTTAGCTTTATGCATTTGACTGATGGTAGCTTTTCAGTTGTAATTAGACCCATAAGAGGTATCTTTGAGAGGCATGTGATGTAATTACCATGGTTCCTAAAACCATTAATTTATGATTTTATAAGGAATGGAGGTGTCAAGGTGGGGTGTTTGGGGTATTTACCCTTTAAAATTTCATTGTTTTATTCTCACAATCCCACTTATCATTTTCATGGTCATAGTTTATTCTAATAGTCCAAATTATCCTTACATAATTACCTTTTCCATCCCATGGTCGTAGTTTTTTCTTATATTCATACTTAGCCTTGAATAGTTACAGATTTCCTTCCCACAGTTTAAATTGTTCTCAAACCCACACTTATAATTTAAAAGGTCATTGTTTGTTCTTATAGTTGAAAAAATTCTTGAAAGACCCAATATTTTCTTCCCATGATCACATTTTTTCTCATGATGAAGCTTATTCTTTGCATGGTTGTATTTTTTTCTCATAGTCACAACTTAAATAACTGGCTTAGTTTTTCTAATAATTTCACATTCTCTTTTCATAGTCTAATTATTCATAGAAAATCCAATAGATTGAAAAATTTATATGTTTTTACAATGCCTAGATTTTTAAAAATAACGTTAAAACTGTTTTTAACATAAAAATAAGGAATTTAATTCTAGATAAATGTATTTAATATCAGTTTGTGGGATAAAATACAAGAATTTAATTCTGTAAACCTTGTGGTTTCAAAAAGGGTGGTTCTATATGTTTAAAATGAAACCAAATTAAATTAAAATTATAGAGGAAAGTTAAACTCATTAATGTTTAGGAAAAAAAATATCTAGAATCTTAAAAGAATGTTAAATTTTCCATTCGATTCATTTATTTATTTCATAGAGTTGGAATGAACCAAAAACTTATTATTGAACCTTAGAGAGTTATATTCATCTGTCCAGAGAATCCCTTTTCATAATACTAGGTGTGTTCAATAGATCTATTTCTACTCTATTTTTTGCAATAGTGTCTCACATTCAAGGTAGGTACTTTTTCACTTTTGTATTTCCCCTTCTCTGTTAAATATGAAAGGCTTATTGCGTCTTTATCTTTGGGGTATCCTAGTAACGAAATATTCCTCTTTTCCTTTGATTTTAGTGAAATTTCTTTGAGAACTTACTTTCAAGATAGGGGATCCTTATCCTCTCCTCTTTTGGGAATCTGTGCAATTATCATGCTTTTGTTTTACTGTGGGTGGGTATTATGGATTGGCTAATGTATATAATAAATTAGATTAAGTTAAATCTATGGGGATGGGGGAATTTTCATGAGTTTTACTTATTTTTATATTTTTAATATATGGTTGAGCATGATTGCTTTTATTTTTAAATTTAACTTATATTGAGGTTGATGTGTTATTTTTAATATTATAATTTTTGAACATTAATGTGATTGTTTTATTAAACTCACCACACATGAAATAGATAATAAAGTATACTCAGACTATAAATTGGTTTCCCATGGAATCATGGATTTCTATGATAATACCTTTGTAAATAATGAAGTCAATTTTTTGGGAATCCCTTCATTAATACTAATATGTGATGTGTGATAGTTGTGATGTGGTGGTTTTTTTATGATAATGAAGATTTGTTTTGTGTTGTGTTATTTTGGTTTCCCGACAGTGATGGAATGAATAATTAATGATGATATTGAAATGGAATGGGTAGGAATGATTAATGAAGCTTCAAGATTAAGGTGGGATGCATAGTTAAAGTTATTTTCATTAGTTATGATATGAAATGGATTGATAAGTAGATATGGTTCATAGTTTTAAAATCTATAAATGTGTTGACTTTAGAAGGAAGATTAAATGTGGTTCATGTGTATCTTTTTGTGTGGTGTGATATATTTAGTGGTGGAAGCGATAATGGAAGAGGGTTTGAGGACTCACAGTGATGTTTTTAGTAGTGATGGTGATCTTTTTATGAAACTCTAGACTGGTATTGTGTGTAACTATAACACCCCAATATTTTAGAATAATAGTATTCTCAATAGCACATAAAACACATAACACAGAGCTTAAATTAACCATGAAATATTATTATTTAAATGTCATAGTTATAACTTTGTCATTAAATTGGTGGCTATGAATAGAATTAACCAAATTATTTACTATATATAGATGTTCTACTCAATAAAAATGTATGGATTAATTATTAGGAAATAAACACACAATTTTTAGTAATATCATTTTATTCTTCAAAAATAAGTTTTCTTCAAAAAATTTATTTATTTATTTTTGTGATGAAGTATTATAATTAATTTCTAGAAATTATTGAAAATTTATTTGATAAAATTATCATTTTTTTTGAAATCATAATATTAAAATTATATTAGTATTAGATTTTGATATTTTTCTATAAAGTTTTATTTTTCATTGAACAGTGAAAAGACAATTTTTGTACATTTTTAGTAAAAATATTATTTCTTTTCATTTAAACGTCCCAATATTATTTTAATTTGATCATAAATCAACATATATATAGTTTATTTATAAATAATATAATTAATTACATATAAATTATCATTATACTTTATTTTGGTATACATTCATTTTTGGGTTTAAGAATGTATTTTCCTGAAAATTGTTTTTTTACATTTTATGTATTCATATTAAAATAAATTTATGTCACTTATTTGAATTAAATTTTACAAAATGGTTTTTATTTTTGGTTTCAAAAATTCAGAAAATATCCTTGGATTAATTTTTTTATTTTTTCTGAAGAAGTTAAATTTTTGGTGAATTGAAAAAAATGTATACTATTTTTATGAAAATAATATCTCTTATGACATCACCAATACATAAACATGATATAAAAATTTATTAAACTAATGCAATGGATCATTTAGGATAATGTAAAAAAAGATGATATAAAAATTGTTCAAAATTTTTAAATTATAATCTATTTAATGATAAATATGAAAATCATTTTTATTTCTGACGTAGTGCTTGTACAACACTGGAAAAGTCAAATATGGTGTCCTAAAGATAATATATGGGAATGAAGAGGTTATTTCTCTACTTCCTTATTAAAAAATTAATTATTAAATATTTGTTATGGGTTTATACAATTTTTTTATATAACAAGTGAATTATCTAAATTCTTACTTAAGGTCGAAAAAGTAAAAAATAACATATTAAATAAGTTGACATAAAATAGATTTGTGTAATATATATATTGAATGAAAGTATCAGTTTAAAATGAAATTTATTTATTTATTTTTATTATTTAAACTTATTTGAAAATTTTAGTGATGAAATAATTACCTTATATGTTTATTCAATGTCACCATATTATTTATTTAGTTAAAAGAAAAATAGAATAAATTATATTAACAATATTTAAAGAAATATAATTTGGTTGAATTATTTAGTTAGATGAATTTTTTAGATGAATATGACATATTATATATGTTTTAAAATATTATATTTTAATTCCATATTTTTCTTGGTGTCTTTAATTTCAAATTAAATGAATAGTTCCAAAATTGGAATTATTTATATTTTATGGAAATATTTTTTTTAATTTATTTAAAAATAATAAAATATTAAAATAGGAAGATATGGATAATATTTGGTCTAAAATAAAATTAATTATCCATTTATTATCAAATTTTCACCTAATATGTAAAATTATTACCCAATTAGTGTGAAAAAATCATTATTGTATTTAAGGTTAAAATTGGTTAACTAAGGGGTTAAAATGAAAGATAAGGTTTAAAAAATCACATAAACATGTCTGAATTTTATTTTTTTTATGGTATTTAAACCACATAATACCTTATATTTGAATCCCTATCCATTTTGATTCATTTTTCTTAAGAATCAATTTATTATGTTTTATTATTTTAAGTAATTCCAAGAGTTCCCATCCCCTCACTTGTAAAAGGGAACCCATCCTTTCCCTTATCTACACCACATTGAGCCATATATCTTGACCAAACCTTGATAATTATATTATAAGATTCACTATGCTTAAATTAGTGGTTCTTTATTTCTGAAAATACCATTCCATGGGTCATTGAGTATGTGTTTAAAGAAGGCGTACCGAAGAAGAGGCAATCATCTTACCTGACATATTTCAATTAGTTTCTCCTTATATATCCTATAAATTTATGATATTATTTAAAAAACAATAAATTAATTATACTTAACAGACCTAAATTTTATTATGATTATGAAACCACCTTTATTAACCCTCTTTTATATCAAATGGGAAGTGAATGTATTGCTCATACGTACATTGGGATTTCTATCTCCACGTAGCGATACAATTATTTTTCCAGAACCATATTTCAATGATGGTTATAATGATGTTTTTAATGATTATATATTATATTTATGAAATTATTATAGGTTTTTAATTTTAATATAATATCTACCTTCTAACCTTTTAAACCATTGTAAAATGATAATGATGCTCGTACATACGTGAGGGCTGTCACCTTCACAAAGTGATGTGATTTTTTTTCATTTAGTATTAACATGGAAGGTAATAAGGAAATATTTAATGAATATATATTATATAATAATGAATATTTAATGGGAATTTTTTTAATTTTCTTTCGTTCCATTTGTCGAAAAGAGAAAACAATGTTCATGCATATGTATGACATACTATCTTCATGAGCGGTGCAATTCATTTTTTCTGTCTCTACATTTTTTGGACGACTAAAAATAAATATATAATGAATATATATTATATTAATATAATTATTTATATTCTGGGAATGATGTAACCATGATCAAAGTATAAGGACCAAAACTACTGTAATAACCCATGTTTTTATGGACCTTTTTATTTGAATAAATTAAATTTTCATTTATGGCTGGGAATGCACTAAGTCCAACTTTAATTTCACATGGAATGAACTTGGAGTAAATTACATGTAATACAGACATAGAATATGTTACAGAGAACATTGAATTGGTGCATGTTATACACAATAATGATGTTTCTACAAAATATCATTTTATTGTTACTATTATTTAAATGATATATTTATAACCAAGACGTTAAAATTAGTAATATGAATAATAATAAATACATTTAAAATATTTTTAATAATTGTTTTATATAAATTAAACATATTGATATTGAAATATATAATTTTTTTTGTTATTCCCTTATATGTTTAAAAATACTATTTTTCCAAACAAACTAAATTTCAAGTCCTTGAGTGAAAAATAATAAATTTAATTTTATAAAAATTTAGAAATTAAATTTAATAAAATAAACTTAATTTTTTAATTTATAATGTTAAAATTATATTATGGTGAATTTATGATATTTTTATAAGAAGCTTCATTTTTGGATGAATATTGAAAAATACCATATTTTAATTCAAAACATATTTTTCATCTAATTTATTTATAAGGTTAAATTATTTTTTAAATTATTTTAGAAGTTTAATTAGATTCCATTTTTTCAATTAATAAAATTTAGGTAATTTATATCAATTTAAAAATTAAATTGGATATAAAAACACAAAAAACGTTTGATTGTTTTAACTTTAAAAACTCACATTGTCGACCCGTTTGTTGGGTTAATTTTAAATTAATTTCTACCACCTATGTGATTAGATTTTGGTAAAATGGATTCAATATTTATAATTAGAATAATTTTTAATTTCTAATAAGGTATACTTAGTTTTTTAACAAAAATATTAGTGAATGTAATTAAAATTAATTACACCGATTAAGGTAAAATTAAGATTAACTAAGGACTAAACATTAAATTTAAGACTCCAAATTAATTTTAAACTTGTAAAAACCCCATTTTATGGACATTAATCATACATTTATCTTCCATTATTGAGTTTGGTTAGTTTTTATTACTTTTTCAGGTCAAAACATTGGTACACATAACTTGTTTTCAAAAATGTGAAGTGTGTCCTTTCCGTTCCCTATAAAAGGACAACACCCATCTCTCTAATTAACACCTATGAAACAACTTATTTTAATCCAATATATTAAAATGACACTTAAAAACCTACCTCCTTTCAACATATAATCCTACCCTTGGGAATAAATATATCCAAGGAAGCCTTTTGTAACTGACCAAAAGGAGTTACTTGATTTTGAGGTAACATATTTTCTCATGCTCCTTTAATTTGTTTTCTTTATCCACCCATCCACTATATTTATTCCATTATTGTATAAAAATTATTATAATAAATATTATATGATTTTTTTTATTCTATGGTTTCGACCTACACTTACATAAACCTCCATATAATCGGTAACAAACATACTTTTTTTGTGTACGGTGAACTACCACCTCACTAAAAGACAATTGCTCATTTTTTCCTTTACAACCTCTCATGGTAGAAATTATGATAATCAATATGTTCATATATGTCGTGTGTCATATTTATTATGTATTTTTTTTTACTAAATTCCTTTTATAACACATATATTTTTACTTTCCATTTAGTGTAAATATGATAATTTCATTTGAGGACGTGTGGACTACCACCCCCTAAAAGCGATGTAATTAGTTATCACACTACATGGAATTTATTAAGGATGGGTTTAGTGAATTTATATGATATACCTGATATAAAAATTATACAGGAATAATTATATATATAAATATATATACATATATTTCTTTTACTTTCTTTCTTTCACTATGAAAAAAAAACATTCAAGCGTACGTATGGCTTATCGTCTCCATAAATGGTCTATTCTACTTTATACATCTATATTATATAGATTATTATAATAAAAATATAATGATTATACATGATATTTATATCATGGTTTACATTCTCTAATCATGATATATGTATTAGGAGAAAAAATATAACAAATTACGACAAAGAAAAAAACCAAGAAAATATTACCCGAAGTGAAACCTTAACATATAATTGTTAACAAGCAGTTAATATCAAGTAATAATAAAACAATATATGATATTATAAGTAATAATATTATTATTTTATATATTTATAATAAATTTATATTTATTATAAAAGAGGTTTGTATGCATAGGAAGAGAGTCAAGACACAAGGTAAGGGGATTTCATCTCACTTTTTATTTATGTGAGATATATTTTTTATTCACCACACATTTATTTTTTTTGGGGTGTATACTAACCAAGGATTTATTAAATTATTATTATAATTAAATTTATTTTAATTTAAATATCAATTTTATTTTCTTTCTTTCATGTGTTTTTTGTTTCAAAAGTTACACAATCGGAAAAATAGTTTTGTCTCAATTTTTCTTCTTTGAGACTCATGTTTTGTAATAAAACTAAATTATTTTTCGAGGTTTATATACTTCCATTTTAAATATTATATCATGGATATAATTATTTTCATGATGTTTTAAACTTAACTTAATTCCATTCTCTTACATGGAGAGTATTATCCTAAGTAACTACGTTGTAAGAGTTTACTGAAACAATCTCTTTTCATTTAGAGATTGTTAATGATTATGATTCTTTGATGTAATATTAGGATCCATATCTCAATAAAATTTATGAACTTTCTTATCCTATTTTTATTTGTGATATATTCATGTATTGGTGCCATCATTATATGATTTTGTACATAATATAGTTAAGAAAGTGTTTTTAAAAAAGATCAACTTTACCCTCTCTTCAGTTAGAAATCTATGATTTCTAAAAAGGGTTCCAATAATATAGTACCATTTTATATAATCATTAAGAGATTTTTTTCGCTTTTTATATTTTACTAATATCTTCTAAGGAATCTTCTTTTCACTTTCTGAAAAAGGCATTTTTATAAGCTTTTACCTATACAAAATGAATTTTCTTTTAACCTCATAAAAAATGTTTAGATTTTCCCTCCGTTATTTCATTGAAGTTTCCTTTTCATCTTTAAAAGGTTAAATTTTAAGAATTTTTTTATAGTAATTTTCAATTAATTTTTTTCACAAAATTTTGTCAGGTTTATTTTATAATCCTAAAAGGATAATTGTTTTTAAAATGTTTCCAAGCCTTATTTATAAGTTTCCAATGTATTTTACAAGAAATGGGCTTTAAAACATTTTCATGCTTCTTTTATATGTTTTCAAGTAAAAATGATTTCAAAACATTTTCATGATTTATTTATATGTTTTAAAATCGTTTACAAAAAAATGTTTTTATAATATTTTGAGTCTTATTTTATAAGTTTTCAAGGAAGAATGATTTAAAAATGATCTCAAGTCTTATTTATTAGTTTTCATGGTATTTTATAAGAAAATGATTCTCAAATGGTTTTAAGTATTAAAAATCCATTTTGAAAGTAGGAAGGATATTTTCCGCAAAATATTTTTTTGAAAGGTATTTTAAAATTATTTTCCATCTAAGATGGAATCCATTGATATTACTCATTACTTTATAATAAATTATTTAAAGATTCCATTCATATTATTACTAGGAATGGGTTATGCTTATTGTCATGGTCGTTGTTTAACCAGTTTCTCTTTTAGATGTTATATATTTATGAAATGAATTTCTCTATTACGGGTTATTCTTGTTATGAAATGATTATGAAACCTATATCATTGTCCATAGGTTATGATACATTTATATGTTTATGGTACCCAATTCATTGGATTAGTTTTTATAACATTTTTTTTGATTTTGTGTCACATGTATGAATTATTCCATTATGAGATGGGTGGGATCTATATCTCCTTCCAATTAATTGGGTAATGATTTATGTCTCATGAGATAGACATGGATGGAACGAGAAATGAACTCAGATTGGTATTATAGGGAGGGAATAGAAAATAAACTTGGTTCAGTTTTATATTATTTTAATGGGAAATAAACACGGTTCAATATTACAGGGATGGAAAAGAAATTGAACTCAGTTCAGTAATACCGAGATAAAATGGGGTGTGAACCTGGTAGAGTAAAGGAATTTTTCCACTAATATGGTCTCAAAAAACAATTCCTTGACTACAATGGAAATCATTATATATGTTTATGTGTCTAAAAAAATTATATGTTTTATTCATATTTTATTCATTCATGGATTATGTTATTTATTTCCTTATGATTCATGTATTAAGAACTGCCACGATTTATTCCATGATTTATGTTTATGTTCTTTTATAAGAAGGTTATGATCTTATATTTTTATGATCATGTTCTCATACCCTTACGCTCATGATTATGATTACATATATCCCTTTTTTACCCCTAATAAGCATCTGATATCACCCCTTTTTATGTTTCCTTCCCCCATGTTATGAAGATATGTATTATGTTGGATGTATCAAAGAAGAGTTCTCTTCATGAAGATCCTTGTGGGAGATGGTTTAGCTCATTTATGTACCATTGTTTATGTTTCCATGTTTCCAAAGGCCCTAGACTATTATGGTATTTGGGTATATTTTTGTATAATGTTTTATGTAATCCGAAAATTTTAGGTAATATTAATGTATGAAAATTCGAGGTTGTTATTATTGGTATCAGAGTAAATTTTTAATTAACCTATGGAATCTAGGATGATAAAACCATAGAGAGAACCCAAAAGACATGTATAAGGATAATGAAATGTATTGGAAAATGTACTGAAATTTTGGTAATGGATAAAGTGAGTTGTTTCCTAGAAATACATCCATTTCTAGATACTACAAGTGGATATAGATCTGGAAAAAATGTAACTAGGGTTAAAAAATCCGAAAAGATGTTTTGGGCCTAACTCAGGGTAATCTGGTATATAAAAACATGTCTTAATTGAAACCTAGTTTGACACTTCTGATAGATTTGATTGAGGAATTCGATAACTCTTCACAAACTATTATGAGGTATTTAAATAGAAATTGGATATGAATAAGAAATTATAAACTCATTATGTCATTGAATAAGGAAGGTTTCATAATTTAGATATTATATAAGTGAATTTTCATGATTTTGTGGTTCCTTAATATGATAACTATTTCTTACTCTATGTTTTTAGTTTTAGTCAATTCCTAGAACCCAGAGGAACTACGTTAATGGTGATTGTGATGGACAATGAAATCATTTTTCTCCAAATAAACTGAATGCTATAAGAGATGGAATGAAAAATTCATCGCTATACTCACACAAATTTCTCAAGCTATGAATCATGGTGGACTTACAAATGAGAAAATAAGGGAAAAAAATTTGGTTGAGTCTTTATGAGGCAACATCCACCTTTTTTCAGAGGGTATTCTATTCACTTTATTTATGAACAATGAATCAGTACCACCGAAAATATATTTTCTATCCTTCAGTGTTTGTAACATGAGAAATTTATTCTAGATATTTATCATTTAGAAGGTTAATAAGACTAGTGGTGGATTCTAATAAATAATATGAGGCAGAAAGATGAGATTGAATCCATGGAATGTGATGATTTCAAGAACTTATTTTTTAATAATTACTTTCCTCATATTATTCATACAAAGATGAAGAAAGTGATTCTTGGGTTGAAGCAAAGAGATGATGAATCTATCGGTACATATGAGGCTAATTTCATTAGAATTTTGTGGTACATTTCAAGAATTATCATCCTACCCAAATTTAAATTGGATAGGTACTTTACTGGAATAAAGAAAAATCTCATAAGAGTGTTGGCCATAAGAGACTTTAGTATCTATGAAGAGATTGTGTGTTATGAAATCAAGGTTGAAATAGAGGTTAGAGTCACGTATTAAACTCATGGTTTTGGAAAGAAAATGATTATGGAGTTAAAATGAAACTCTAAAACCATGGAGAAAGGAAGATGTTTTTTACTTTATGCTCTAAATGTGGGAATAAGAATGAAGGAAGTTGTCTTAAGGGGTATATTAAACGTTTTAAGTTTGGTAAGGAAGTTCAACATGCAATTGATTGTCAGAATTATGATAATAAGTTAGCTAAAAATATTAATGGGGAGAAAGATGCATAGAATGAATATCCCATGATTTAGTGACACAAGTGTAAGGAGAATGGGAATTATTCTAACCACTACCCAAACCCAAGGGCTAGAGATGATGATTGGTGTCAACAACCTCTTAAGCTGAGGAACAAGGGGATATCTCATGCAATCGCTATTTATAATGACTTGTGAGATTACGACATGATTAAAGTTACACTTACCAACCACTATAGAACTATTGATGTCATATTTGATTATAGAAAAGACTGATCTTTCAAATATAATTTTTTACGGGTGTTAAGATTCTACCAAAACAATTAGATATGGAATTAGAAGTGAAATTCCATAACGGTAATATGATTTCATCCTATGTCTATGATTCATCTCTGGTTGGAATTTGTGGGAATTTTCTTCCTGTAAATCCTATCATTATTCCTTTGGTTTAATTTTATGTCATCTTAGGCATGTATTAGATTAAACTACATAAATCTCACATAAATTTTCAAGTAATGGAGTTTATAGTTGATATTTCAAACCCTCCTATGATCATCCATCAATTTTATGATAAGTATGAACTTCCTATGGAGATTAAATCCAGTGTATGGGTCTTAATTCCCATTCCAAAGGGTTGTCTATCTCAATTGGTTGGGGAGAAAATTGATATCGATGATATGCCTATTGTTCGAGATTTTGTAGATGTATTTCTGGAAGAGTTTCCTAGTCTTCCACCAATACATGATGTTGTGTTCTCAATAGATTCTATACATGGTTCCACAACAATTTCAATGGATCTTTATAGAATGGATCCGATCAAGTGTCAGTAAATGAAGAAGAAACTCCATGAAAACATTTATAAGAGATTAAATCAGCCAAGTGGGTCACCTTAGGGTGCAACTATTAATTTTGTTAAAAGGAAATTTGGATCAATGAGGATATGCATAGATTATTGGGAGTTTAACAGGATCGAAATCAAGAACTAGTATCCAGTTCCCTATATTGATGACATGTTTGATCAACTGTGTGGAGCTCAATATATTTCCAAGATTGACCTTCATTTTGGATATCATCTATTGAGAGTCAAGAAGGAGGATATACCCAAGATTACATTCCATTCAAGTTATGGACACTATGAATATATAGTGATGAATTTTGGTCTTACTAATTTCCCTACTATCTTCATTTATTTAATGAATAATATTTAGAGATTACCTTGATCAGTTTTTGGTATTATTTAGAGATGATTTTATAATCTATTCAAAGATAAAGGAATATCATAAATAACACTTCGGAATAGTAATAAAGAAACTAAAGAAGAAGAATATATATGAAAAATTTATAAATTGTTAATTTTGGATGTAAAATGTTTCATTTTTGGATCACATAATCTCAAGAGATGGTATAGTAATAGATCCATCAAGGGAAAAGGCTATTAAATGCTATCTTAGAACAACCATAGGGACTGAGATCCATGGATTTCTTGGACTAGCTGGATATTATCGATGTTTTGTGGATACATTCTCATGAGTATCGAATATATTCACCAAATTTACTTGGAATGGTTTCAAGTCCCTTTATATAGTTGAATGCGAAGATAATTTCAAGGAATTGAAGAGACGGTTAGTCAGTACACATGTGATTACATTACCCTACAGGGGAAAATGGTTCAGAATCTATAGTGATACATCTAAGTAGGGACTAGGATTAGTTAATGTGAAAAACAACATGGTTACCATTTATGCCTCATGGCTGTTCAAGATTCATGAGAAAAATTACCCAACTCAGTATTTGTAGTTAGCATTGGTAATATTTGCATGAAATATTTGGAGGCATTATATTTATAGAGAAAAGTGTGATATATATACCGATCATAAAAGTATGAAATATATATTCACATAGAAGGTGTTAAACATGGTCCAGAGAAGATGGTTATAGTTGATAAAGGATTATGACTGCTCAATACATTAACAACCTGGGAAAGAAAACAAGGTGACTGATGCTTTGAGTTGGAAGGATCACACTAGCTTATCCGTATTGAGGATCACAAAATATACATTATTCAAAATGATGGATCATGAAATCCTAAAGAAAGGATAAAAATATTATATTTCTCAAATGAATGTTCAACCCTCTATCTAAGTGAATATTAAGGAGGTGAAAAAGGATGATGAGGAGCTACAAAAGAAAGTAAAAAAATGTTCCTGATGTTAAACTTGATTTGGTTGGAATGATAAGGTTCAAGAACTGTGTATGTGTTCATTCCATTCTAGATTTGAAGAAGGATCTGTTAGAGGAATTTTATAGTTATTCATTATCTATTCATCATAAAAGTATGAAGATTTATAGGGACTAGAAATAATACTTATGGTGGGATGGGTTGAAGAGAGATATCGTAGAGTTTTTATCTTGGTACTTAGTATTCCAACAAGTTAAATCTGAAAGAAAAAAGTCAAAGGGGTTGATGCATACATCACCCAAATCTGAATGGAAATGGGACAACATCACTATGGATTTTATCATTGGACTACCCAAAACCTATAAAGGGTTTCATGCAATATGGGTGATATTTTATATCCTTTATAAGTCAGTACACTTCATCTCTATCAGATAAGACTTATCTCTGGGTTATCATTCCAGGACATACATTAAAAAAGTGGTAAGGTCACATTCGATTGTATCAGATCAAGATATAAGGTTCAAATCAATGTTATGGTGGTGTAATCATTATGAACTTGAAACAAAATTGAGTTTCATCTCTACTTATCATCCTCAAACATATGTTCTGTCTGAAGGAACAATTCAAATGCTAGAGGATATGTTGAGATCGTATTATCTGAATATCAAAGGTGGTTGGGATCAATAAATTCCTATAGTTGAGTTTTTTTACAACAATATTTTTTACACAAGGATTTAGACGAAACCTTATGAATCTCTATATGGGAAGAAATATAGATCTCCAATGTGTTGTGATGAAGTTGGAGAAAGAAAGCTATTTGGAACTGAGATCACTGTAGAAATGGCTGAGAAGGTTAGAATCATTCAGCAATATATCAAGGAATCTCAAACTTGGAAGAAACGTTACGATGATAACCATTGGTGTGATTTGGAATTTGAAGTTGGTGAAAATGTGTTTCTTTGAATCTCACCCTAGAATATGGTTATGAGATTCCAGATGAAAGGGAAACTAATCCCTAAGTATATTGGTACCTTTGAGATTCTTGATCGTATCGGGAGGAAATCCTATCATTTTAAACATCATCCAAATACATCTCAATCCCATGATGTGTTCCATGTATCTCTCCTTATAAATTTCATACCTAAACCTTCACAATTTTTGAACTCAGAGGTCATACCACTAGAGTATGATCTATATTATGAAGAAAAACCATTTGAAATTATGGACCGATCAAAGAATGTTCTATAAAACAAGACCACTCACCTGGTTAATGTTTTTTGAAGAAATACCCAGTTATAGGAAGCTACATGTGAACATGATTATATGATGATGTAGAAGTATCCTCATTTTTTAACTCAAGTGATGAATTTCAAGGGAGAAATTAATTTTAAGGGGGGTAGAATGTAACACCTCGATTTTTTATGGACCTTTTTTTTCAAATAACTTAAATTTTCATGTATATATTTCAACACACTAAATAAAATATTTCTTTCACAAGGAATGGACTTGGTGTACAATACATGTAACATGGACATGGTGAACATTACACAGAACATCAACTTGGTATACGTTGCATGCAACGCCAATATTTATACAAAATATCCTTTTATTGTTACAATTAATTAAATGAGATAATTATATCATACTCGTTAAACATAGTAATAAAATAGTAATAAATAATTTTAAAATATTGTTTATAATGGTTTTATATAAATAAAACATATTGATAATTAAGGATATACTTTTTTTATGTTCTTATAAGTTTAAAAATACTATTTTCTCAAAAAATACTTTTCATGTCCTTTTGTGAAAAATAATAAAATTAATTTTAGACACAATTAGATATTTAATTTGATAAAATAAACTTAATTTTTGAATTTATAATTTTGATATTACATTAGGGTGAATTTATGAGATTTTTTTTGAGAAACTTCATTTTGGTATGAATCGTGAAAAATACCAGATTACAATTCAAAAAATGTTTTTTCAACTAATATATTTATAAGGTTGAATTATATTTCAAAATGGTTTAAATTTTAAATTGGATAATATTTTTATCAATTAATACAAAGTATGTAATTGATATCAATTTAACAATGAAATTGAATATAAATACTTAGTATACTTTTGAATATTTATACTTTAAAAACCTTCATTGTCGACCCGACGAGGTAGGGGTTGGTCGAGGCCTGCAGGGGCATGAGCTCGTGTATAAGGCTCCCTAGGGGTGTGATGTGTGTCTTATGAGCTATCATTCAGAGGCTCAGGCTTATAAAGGGGATGAAAACATCTCACTGTTTCGATGTGGGATGTTTTTTTGGGCGAAATGGGATCTGGGCGATTACATCCTGTCGCGCACGATCTTGGTCATCGATCCTGATCTCACGTTCAACCATCAGCAACCATGGAGCACCATCATGGTTTTTTGGACCATTTGATCAACCATAGATCTAGTCTCAGCCATCTGAGAGTTTTAAAATGTTGTGTCTACACTAGACCGACTGAACAAACTCAGATTTAATCTTGGCCGCCCAATTCTTTTAAAAACCACGAACGCGCCCCAACCCTTGGATCAAGGTCGGGCTTGATCTTGGTCATCCATTTTTCATCTAGTTTCTTCGAGTAGAATCATATTCTTCTTCCCCTCAGTGTTCATTACACCATTACCCTACACCATCCGTTTTCTCCACTTTTGACAGTCGCTGCTCCCCCACCATTCACGCGGTTTCGAAAAATACTGACCCTTAGTCTTTTTATAAGCCATTTTAACCTCAGATCCCATGAAACATGCATTAAAATAATCAGTATAGGATTAGTTTATAAAAAATACACTCGAGGCACACCCAATGATCCCCCAGCTCTTCCACAACTCGAACTTCCAGCAAACTTCAGCTAATCCTCATCGAGCTCTCCTCCTCCTCGAATCAAAGTAAGGGTTTTTTTCTTGATTTTTTAGTTTAAGTTGTATATTTATTTACACTTGTATATATATACATATATATGTCTTGCGGTTGAGTTTGAACACCTATTTACCTTAATTAGAGCTACTGTATTTTTGAGTTTATAGAGTATTAGGGGACCTGAAGCATAAATACCCCTTGAAAACTTATTTACGTGCCACATATACATACTATATATATATATATACACGACCCTTTTTTTTCATAAAACCCATATGTCCGGAATTATGTTTTACTAAAAACATTCAGTTTCAATTTAAGGATGAACTATAAAATTCATGGAGTCATATTTTTTAAGAAAACTTTTATACCTAATTATGTATGTTCTTAAATATATATATATATATTATAAAAATTCAATTTTTATGCATTTCAACATTGTAATCCAATGATTAATCCATGCTTTTGATAAACTTTCAAGTGTCAAATAAACTTAGTATGAGATCCTTGCATATACTCATAATGTATAATAGGGTATGTGGGTACGTGTGTATATATGCCAACATTGATCACCAATTGTATTTACAAATTTACAAGGATTGCAAAGAAAGCATGTGTTTTCAAATATATTTGGCTTTGTCTAAACACCACTTCTTATGCACACCCCGTTGAATGAATGTTTTTCACAACATGAAACCCTAAGTATAGTTATTCAAAATGCTTTTCTTTTGATGTACTTAGTTCATGAGTATAAATATTGGAGGATTGTAACTTTATGTTCCCATGTATGAGTTACTATCCACTATTTATATTTAATAACAGAGGTTATGGTTGAGTATCATACTTCTTAGTTTTAACTTTTCAATGTGTCAAACAAAGGCTTATTTATAGTAAATATTTGAGAAAATTTGAGTTTAGTACCGCACATGAAATTATAGGTTTACCAATTTATTAATTATGAAACCAAATAAAATTCCATTAAGTAATTTATTAATATGGCTTTTAGAAGTTATCGTTATATGTGACAAAATTTGTATTCCCTTGTTAGTTACGACTTAGTTATGCAGTTCATAGCCCTGTTCCAGAATCACTCTCTATGTATAAATGCAAATGAAGTTAATTTTAATCCCTATGATCTTTCTGAGATTATGAATTTAATTATTTAAGGTTTTATGGGATGCATTGAATAATATGAAATGTGAAATTAATTACTCAAGTGTAATAAGAAATTTTGAATATACGATCCGATTTGGCATATGAGGAAGGTATTAGACTAGTATGTTCCCAGTTGGGGACCAGTAAAAGTAAGCCCTCTAGGTTAAAGTCTAGTTATAGATGCTCTCTGGGATGGAATCTGGTTATAGAGGCTCTTCGAGTTGGGGTCTGGTTACAGTTATCCCCTAGGTCTTGGCACGAGGCCTTGACACAGTAATTAAAGTCCAACATTTTACATTCCCTCACTATGTGTATGATAATTAACTAACCAAATAGATATTAAACTAGTAGAATATCCATATTTAAGAGCAAGTACTTATAAGTTTCAAAATAGTAAAAGCTTATGGAATGACATACGTTTAGTGCTCAGTGAATTAGTATTTAGTGAATGAAATAGAAGTTGTTTCCTTTACAGGAAACTCTGATTATTCATTACTCTTACCTGTTTATTTTGTGCTTACAAATTCATATGTCATACATGATTAGAACATCTTTATTTATTACTCCCAATGAGCATGCCTATAATTTAATCATGAATCCTTTCAGTTATGTTAGCTTGTTTTTAATTGATAACTTTAATGATATGTACATGTGTTACAACTTTTCTTTAAGATAAATGTTTTATAAAATGTTATAATGAATGTTTTCAAAATATATGTTGATTTAATTTTTTAAAAAACCCCTTACTGGGCATTCTTATACTCAACCTGCATTTTTTATTAATTTTTTTAGGTTCTAGTTTGAGAAAAATTATTATGACAGAAGTGACTAGTTTCCCAGAACCCAAACCGAATTCGATTTTCTGGATGGGACATGATTTTTAATTTTTCAGTGCATGTTATTGTTTAAAATGAAAAATCATGTTCTAAAGGCACCGGTTATTGTTATCCTAGGGTTGGTTCCTCACAGTTGGTATCAGAGGATTTGGTTTGGATAACTCTATAAAACCATGAAGTGCCCAGATCAGTGTGAATCACTGAGAGGGGGAGGGGGTGAATCAGTGATCCCTTAAAACTTTTTACTAATTGATTCCTTAATCAATTAAACCTCTATGGCTGGTTAAAGCCTCGATCCACTCTTCTTGTATCTCTCACCTTTCCACGAATGATGCAGTAAATGTAAAGGCACTGGACACAAGGATTTACAAGGTTCGGCACCAAAGGCCTACATCCTTGCCATGCTCTCCCAGCATGGATTCTCCATTATAACCTGTTAAAATTACAATGGTCGATACAGAGTCCCACTGTATCTCTCCTGAGTCCCACAGGAGGGTCTTTATACTGCGTCCCACAGTGTTACCAGAGTCCCACTGGCCTGCTCCAGAATCCCATTGAAGACTTCTTCTCCCTGAGTCCCACAGGGTCTTCTCCTGGCTCCTCGAGTCACACGAGTAGCTCTTCTTCACTTTAAGTTCTTCAAGTATCCTCAGCAGTCTGGGATAAAGACTGCTGGCCTTGCTCTGTACCTCTGATCACTTGAGTTGATCAGGTCTTCTCGTCTTGCTCAGGATTTATCACCTTCTTCTAAGGATGACCTGGCCTTCTTTCTTCAACTACTGAATGCTCATACAACTGATATCTTTATCTTCGGTCTGGTCCAGTCTCAGTTGCACACCACTGATTTAGCACTGTTCACGTGTGCACGTGCATGCATGCATGCATGCACTCTCCTTTTCTTCCTCTTGGTGCAGTAGACCCACAAAGGGTGTAGTCACTTTAAGCACACACCTTCACTGAACTTCACACACTTTATCCAATTTGTTTACACACTTAGAGTGTGTTCTACTTTTGTGTGGGTCACCCCTTCTTCTTCTTCTAATGTGTATACACTTTTAGTGCACACACCTAGGTTCGGCCACTTCTTTAATTTGCACACAATTGTTTCACTTTAGCACACACATGAGTTGGCCTCCTCCTCTTCTTGTTGCACACACACTTTAGTGTTCTTTTAGTTTGTTCTTCAAGGTATGCACACACAAGGTCACAACCCTCGGCCTCTTCAAATGCACACACTTAAAGTGTGTTCCTCTTTGTTCAAATGCACAACCAAGACTATGGATTATTCAATTCTTACACACACACAAATTGTGGTCTTCCACTTCACTTGGCACACACCACTTGATGTTGTTCTTTGTGCACACACATGGCCTCGGGTTCTTCTTCTCCACTTGGAACACACTTGGCCCGTAGGTGAGCTTGTCCACTTTGCACACACACAAATAGTGTGGTCTTACTCCTTATACACACACTAGGGCCACGACCTTCTCTTGTTCTTTTTGCACACAAGGCTCAAAGGCCTCGGCCTTCCTTCTTCACCTCACACACACACAAAGTGTGGTATACTGCCTTGCACACACTTAACCCGTGGGTGAGATATTCTTCACCCGAACTTAATCATCAAGGAGGCGCGCAAGGATGCGGCCAATCTTCCTCAACACTTCCCGAACTCCACTTCTTTAATTGGCGCGCAAGAGGTGCGGCCTTCCTCTATTCACAGCCGCACAGAGTGCACTGGCCGCGGGCGCGCAGGTGCTACTGCCGCGCAAGCGCACAAGGGTGCAAGGGCGCGCAAGCCACAAGACGCCTCAGCCGCGGGGCACACAAGTGATGCGGCCTCGGGTACTTCCTGCCGTGCAAGGAATAGGCGCGCAGGGGATTCCTTATCCTCCTTCTTCTTGTCGCGCAAAGAAATAGCGCGCAAGGAACACCTTCAAAGCCTCGGGTGGCTTCGGGACAACAGCCGCGCAAGTGTGTTGCGCGGGGCTTCAAAGCTTCGCAAAGCACAGGGTGCTCGCGGGACTCTCTTCAAATTTTCAGCGCATCATCAAGCTTCAATGAGGTCTCGGCCTCTCCTTTTATAGGCAGAGAATCCTCAAGACTTCCGCGTGGGATATCTTTTAATCTCCCGAAGATTTCGGGATTTCAAGATTTCCTTAAATCTTGTTTTCTTCTCTCTCTTCACGCGGGTTCCATTTATTTTCTCCTCCTCCTCGTGCATGCACATGAAACCGCATGAATGGCCTCTGTTTGGCCCATCCCATGCAAAACATGAACACCTCATGTCCTCGACAACTCCGTTTGCCTCGGATTTCATCAAATTTTGTCATTTGTCGCATGCAAGTCTATTTTTGTGCATGGTTGTGTTCAGTGTGGCCAGACGAGCCGAATGGAGGTCTCGGTTTCGAAAGTGGTGGCCGGGAACTCGAAATAGGTCGTCGGGGAGGCTCTGGTTCAGCGGCTGCTCGCGGGTGGCTTCGGCTCGAGCTCGAGGTGGAAGACGAGCCACGACCGTCGGATCAGGCGTTTGAATATCCTCGGACGGCCTGGATCAGATCGCCTCGCCGCGGATCAGATGTGCGGCCGAGATCTGGCGCGCGATCGATCGTGCGGCCAGGATCGCTCCCGGGTGAAAATTCTGCGTCCCACATCGAAACGGCGCCCTGTTTTCACGCGGTTTATCACCCTACCGCTCTCCACTACTCCACAATTGAAATTCCTCCTCCACGGTGCCGCCCCACACCGTGTTCTCCCTGCGGGCGCGCTCTGCGCCCACTATGCTCCCTGCAGGCGCGCCACTGGCGCCCACTATGCACCCTTCGGGCGCGCTCCTGCGCCCATGCTGCGCGGGCTTCATCACCGCGTGGCCTCGGGGCTTATACATGGCCCCGACCTCTCTTGGGCTGGCCCCATGGGATCCCCTTGGGCGTGGTGACCTGGTTCCCACATGTGCCTTGGGTTGAACCCTTAAGGCTGGCCCTTGAGGTTGGCATATTTTTTGCTTGAATATACACTAAGTATACAAAGTACTTAAGTGTAAAATGCCAAATGCCCTTTCTCCTCTAAGCCATTTCTTCTCTCTTCTTCTTAGGAATTCAAGCATTAATCTTCTTCATTAGAATTCGTCCATTCTTCTTCAACATATGATCAACATTTAAGAATGGAATTCCCGAAGGTTTCTTCATCTTCAACCGAGCTCCTGAATCAAATATTTCTTCAATAAACTTCATTGATCTAATCAGGGATCAATTGGAACATCTTCTGATTCACATGCACTAAGTGATAGTGCATGGACTTCATTAAACCACTTCATCCACTTAGAAGTAGTGAATTGGAACATCCTATGTCACTTAGTGAATCTCCTAAGTGACATGTCTCTATGTACCATGGCCATTCTCTCTTCATCACCAACACCATCACAACCTTTGTCATTCACATCTTGACATTCCCTGACTTCCATTCATTCCAAGACAACTTCATGCCTCATTGACAACAAATGCAACACAATGCACTTCAATCTCCCCCTTTGTATTTGTTGTCAATACACCACTTCAGCACATATGAATGGGTCAATATGTGTGCCAATATTTTCTCCCCCTTATTGGCAATCAAATGCAAAGGTGTGGTGTGGTTCTCTTCCACAAATGTCTTCCTCCCTTATAAAAGCATTTTCTTGTAAAACACTAGGAGAGGGATGATGTAACATGTTCTTCTTTAGCAAAGAACCTTTAGTTGATCAACTCTAAGTCTACTTGGGTAACCCGGTGTAGAAAACAAGAGTGATATAACCAAGGAACTCAATGCTGTCCAACATTCACAATACATGTGAGATCATGCTTAGGGGTTGAATTTTTTTTCAGATATTCAATCAATTGCTGAATCCTGCACATACTTCACAGAACACATTAGAACGTTCAGGTGCAAAGATAAAGCTCCCCCTTTCATCCATTTTCTTAAGATGATATTAATCTCAGAACATCATCTTCTTCAGATTTGCTCCCCCTCAAGGGGTGCACTCCATTCAATCCAAACCATCCTCCAGATGAGAATGATCATCATCTTCAATTCCCTGCAATGTTAGCACATGTATATACCAAGAGTATAAGGGAATAAGATGGAACCTCCTTGGTTCATTAATGTTAACAACAAGGTTGAGAAGATTCTCTCAACCGAGATGTCCCATTTTCACCATTCTTCACACTTGCACATTTGATCTTCAATGATGTTTGTGCTGGTGTGGATCTCAATAGATCTTCATGTGAAATCTTTTGTTTCCTTTTTGCCTTAGAAATTGCCAGAACTTCATCTTCAGCTCTCTGCAGATCTTTGGCAAGTTGCAACTGATTTGGCCATATGACTAGTAAGTCACTTGAAAGTGTGGCCTCAGTTCTGGAAGTTTCACATGGTTCCTTTGATGCTGTCAAGCTACCTCTCTTTGGCAACTTGTTTTCAATCAATCCCTTCTGCTTCTTCTGGATTGATTGTCTGTTTGAGTTCAGTTGGCTTCTATTGATTTTCATGGCTTCTTTACAAAGATCCATGGTATGACCATTCTTTCCACAGTAGAAGCACTTCTTCTTGGTGGTCCTTCTGGATGACTCACCCTTCTTGGATTTGAATTCCAAGGACTTCTCTTCATTTTTCAAAACCTTCTTGGGAGCATCTTCAACTTTCTTCTTGCTTCCCAAGGATTCTTTCTGAGCCAGGTTCTGTGATCTTTTCTTCTTTTGAGCTCTGGATACAGTTGGAGATTGACATGTATCTTTTTGACCACTTTTGCAATCATCCCAGATGTTGTCAAGTAATCCAAATCTATTTGCAGTAAACAGATGTCTCTGGACCTGTGGATGCTGCTTCTTTCCTTCTGGCTTGCTCCCCCTTGGCATGGGCTTCCTCTGTGCTTTGGCATTCAGTGGATTGTACCAACAATACTTTGCACAATGCCCATACTTGTTACAACACCAGCATTGTCCCACGAATCTTGACCTCTTCAGTCCTTCTGATTGTAGGGTACTTTTCTTGACCTGTTGTGCTGTTTCAGGAGAGCTCTGCTTCTTTACTGTCTTCATCCATATTTGTTTGGAATTATTCTTCCATCCTGCACTTTTTGTGGAAACACTATTAGAAGAATCAGTACAAGATGGTATGGATGGTACCTTCTTTTTAGAAGATGTTGCACTTTTATTAGAGGATGTCTTTCTCTTAGAATCATCCTGCTCAATGCATACTTGAGTAGCAACATTTCTCCTTTCAGCTGACTAGGAGGCTTTGGCTTTGGGTGATTGCTGATTGTTCAATATCACCTCTAGTTCTAAGCACTTCATGTTAAGGGAGTTCTTCTCATCCTCAACAGTTCTTAGCCTTCCTTCCCAATTTTATTTCAGCTGTTCTAACTGGTCTTCATGCACCTTCTTGATTTCAAGCATTGAGTTGTCAAGCTCCTTCACCCTTTTGACTTTATCTTCTAGTTGAGCATCTTTGACAATCATTGAGACTCTGTGCAACTTCTCCAGTGCATGGAACACTTCTTTGACCATTATCTTAAAGAATTCATTCTCAGAAAGGCTTCTTTGCAATTCTTCAGCAGTGTCTTCATATCTTTCATTGCAAAGAGATACTGTTTCATCTTTGGCATTTACCAGCTTTCTGAGAGTGTTGGTTATGCCAACCCTTTTTGCCAATTGGACTTCTAGAGAATTGGATTCATCTTCTAGCTGTAATTTTTCTTCTTGAAGATCAAGGAGGCCTGTAGCTATACACATTGCAATTTCCTTGGGGACTCTCTTCTGAAGATATTTGATTGCATTTAGAAGATCATTGTTTCTTCCATCTTCATCACAGCTAGAGCAGGCTTCATCAGAAGAATGATAAAAGGAATTGTCATCTGATGTGACTTTCACATTTGTTTCCATAGAAGGAGTTTCTCTGATTGCACCAGCCTTCTTCTTCATCTTCTTTGCCTGTTTCTTCATTCTGTTTTTCTGAGTCTTGGCAGATATCTCCATTTGAGGCTGTTTTTTCATTTCCTCAAATCTGCACTCCATATAGACTCCCTTGGATATTTTAGAGGGAACCTCGCTCTGATACCAATTGAAGTGCCCAGATCAGTGTGAATCACTGAGAGGGGGAGGGGGTGAATCATTGATCCCTTAAAACTTTTTACTAATTGATTCCTTAATCAATTAAACCTCTATGGATGGTTAAAGCCTCGATCCACTCTTCTTGTATCTCTCACCTTTCCACGAATGATTCAGTAAATGTAAAGGCACTGGACACAAGGATTTACAAGGTTCGGCACCAAAGGACTACATCCTTGCCATGCTCTCCCAGCATGGATTCTCCATTATAACCTGTTAAAATTACAATGGTCGATACAGAGTCCCACTGTATCTCTCCTGAGTCCCACAGGAGGGTCTTTATACTGCATCCCACAGTGTTACCAGAGTCCCACTGGCCTGCTCCAGAATCCCATTGAAGACTTCTTCTCCCTGAGTCCCACAGGGTCTTCTCCTGGCTCCTCGAGTCACACGAGTAGCTCTTCTTCACTTTAAGTTCTTCAAGTATCCTCAGCAGTCTGGGATAAAGACTGCTGGCCTTGCTCTGTACCTCTGATCACTTGAGTTGATCAGGTCTTCTCATCTTGCTCAGGATTTATAACCTTCTTCTAAGGATGACCTGGCCTTCTTTCTTCAACTACTGAATGCTCAGACAACTGATATCTTTATCTTCGGTCTGGTCCAGTCTCAGTTGCACACCACTGATTTAGCACTGTTCACGTGTGCACGTGCATGCATGCATGCATGCACTCTCCTTTTCTTCCTCTTGGTGCAGTAGACCCACAAAGGGTGTAGTCACTTTAAGAACACACCTTCACTGAACTTCACACACTTTATCCAATTTGTTTACACACTTAGAGTGTGTTCTACTTTTGTGTGGGTCACCCCTTCTTCTTCTTCTAATGTGTATACACTTTTAGTGCACACACCTAGGTTCGGACACTTCTTTAATTTGCACACAATTGTTTCACTTTAGCACACACATGAGTTGGCCTCCTCCTCTTCTTGTTGCACACACACACTTTAGTGTTCTTTTAGTTTGTTCTTCAAGGTATGCACACACAAGGTCACAACCCTCGGCCTCTTCAAATGCACACACTTAAAGTGTGTTCCTCTTTGTTCAAATGCACAACCAAGACTATGGATTATTCAATTCTTACACACACACAAAGTGTGGTCTTCCACTTCACTTGGCACACACCACTTGATGTTGTTCTTTGTGCACACACATGGCCTCAGGTTCTTCTTCTCCACTTGGCACACACTTGGCCCGTAGGTGATCTTGTCCACTTTGCACACACACAAATAGTGTGGTCTTCCTCCTTATGCACACACTAGGGCCAAGGCCTTCCCTTGTTCTTTTTGCACACAAGGCTCAAAGGCCTCGGCCTTCCTTCTTCACCTCACACACACACAACGTGTGGTATACTGCCTTGCACACACTTAACCCGTGGGTGAGATATTCTTCACCCGAACTTAATCATCAAGGAGGCGCGCAAGGATGCGGCCAATCTTCCTCAACACTGCCCGAACTCCACTTCTTTAATTGGCGCGCAAGAGGTGCGGCCTTCCTCTATTCACAGCCGCACAGAGTGCACTGGCCGCGGGCGCGCAGGTGCTACTGCCGCGCAAGCGCACAAGGGTGCAAGGGCGCGCAAGCCACAAGACGCCTCAGCCGCGGGGCACGCAAGTGATGCGGCCTCGGGTACTTCCTGCCGCGCAAGGAATAGGCGCGCAGGGGATTCCTTCTCCTCCTTCTTCTTGTCGCGCAAAGAAATAGCGCGCAAGGAACACCTTCAAAGCCTCGGGTGGCTTCGGGACAACAGCCGCGCAAATGTGTTGCGCGAGGCTTCAAAGCTTCGCAAAGCACAGGGTGCTCGCGGGACTCTCTTCAAATTTTTAGCGCATCAGCAAGCTTCAATGAGGTCTCGGCCTCTCCTTTTATAGGCAGAGAATCCTCAAGACATCCGCGTGGGATATCTTTTAATCTCCTGAAGATTTCGGGATTTCAAGATTTCCTTAAATATTGTTTTCTTCTCTCTGTTCATGCGGGTTCCATTTATTTTCTCCTCCTCCTCGTGCATGCACATGAAACCGCATGCATGGCCTCTGTTTGGCCCATCCCATGCAAAACATGAACACCTCATGGCCTCGGCAACTCCGTTTGCCTCGGCTTTCATCAAATTTTGTCATTTGTCGCATGCAAGTCTATTTTTGTGCATGGTTGTGTTCAGTGTGGCCAGACGAGCCGAATGGAGGTCTCGGTTTCGAAAGTGGTGGTCGGGAACTCGAAATAGGTCGTCGGGGAGGCTCTGGTTCAGCGGCTGCTCGCGGGTGGCTTCGGCTCGAGCTCGAGGTGGAAGACGAGCCACGACCGTCGGATCAGGCGTTTGAATATCCTCGGACGTCCTGGATCAGATCGCCTCGCCGCGGATCAGATGTGCGGCCGAGATCTGGCGCGCGATCGATCGTGCGGCCAGGATCGCTCCCGGGTGAAAATTCCGCGTCCCACATCGAAACGGCGCCCTGTTTTCACGCGGTTTATCACCCTGCCGCTCTCCACTACTCCACAATTGAACTTCCTCCTCCACGGTGCCGCCCCGCACCGTGTTCTCCCTGCGGGCGCGCTCTGCGCCCACTATGCTCCCTGCGGGCGCGCCACTGGCGCCCACTATGCACCCTTCGGGCGCGCTCCTGCGCCCATGCTGCGCGGGCTTCATCACCGCGTGGCCTCGGGGCTTATACACGGCCCCGGCCTCTCTTGGGCTGGCCCCATGGGATCCCCTTGGGCGTGGTGACCTGGTTCCCACATGTGCCTTGGGTTGAACCCTTAAGGCTGGCCCTTGAGGTTGGCATATTTTTTGCTTGAATATACCCTAAGTATACAAAGTACTTAAGTGTAAAATGCCAAATGCCCTTTCTCCTCTAAGCCATTTCTTCTCTCTTCTTCTTAGGAATTCAAGCATTAATCTTCTTCATTAGAATTCCTCCATTCTTCTTCAACATATGATCAACATTTAAGAATGGAATTCCTGAAGGTTTCTTCATCTTCAACCGAGCTCCTGAATCAAATATTTCTTCAATAAACTTCATTGATCTAATCAGGGATCAATTGGAACATCTTATGATTCACATGCACTAAGTGATAGTGCATGGACTTCATTAAACCACTTCATCCACTTAGAAGTAGTGAATTGGAACATCCTATGTCACTTAGTGAATCTCCTAAGTGACATGTCTCTAAGTACCATGGCCATTCTCTCTTCATCACCAACACCATCACAACCTTTGTCATTCACATCTTGACATTCCCTGACTTCCATTCATTCCAAGACAACTTCATGCCTCATTGACAACAAATTCAACACAATGCACTTCAAACCAGAACTAAAACAAATAAAAATTTACTTAAGAATTATTAAATATGATGTTTTTCTTAATTTTCAGATGGAAATGAAGGTACTAGTCTTCTATCTCTTTCTAATGAGGCCCTATAGACCATAATTTCCATAGAAATCCATGAAAATTTTATAAACTATGACCATATCAGTATGAAATGAAAACATCTCTATGACATATCCAACTCTACCTGAGTACTATAACTCTACTGAGGAGCGGGTTTGGACAACATCATTATGATGAAAACCCCATTTCTATCCTATGCACGATAGGGAAAGTACTACGAGGGGATTTTTAAATGCTTCACCACAATAGAAGGTATCCAGTCACTTACGAATTTCTAAGAAACTACCGCATTGGGAGACCTACGCGCTGTGTATATGTATCAAGTCTTGTCCTATGGACATTATGATCCAAAAATGAGCTTTGATATCCTTGAATATGAAGCCTCCATTTCGGTGTATATACATCAAGTACATAATGATATCTCTGAGCTATACACCCCATATGAAAGACTCTGGAGACAACACAAGTGAACCCATCATATCAAACCCGACTGTTCGGGTCGTATATGGTTTAGGGAGATAGAGAGTTTTGAGATTGTTTTGGGTATTCATGTATTCGAGAATTGGAAAAACCATTAACCTTTCTCATTTTATGAACAAGTGGTTATATGAGAACACAACTTGTTATTCCTTCATTATTTATTCTATCTTGTCTGTGTTTATGATTCTAAATAGGTTTCACCAATTGATCCTTCATAATTAATTTTTAGATGGAAGGACGAACCCACATTTTATCCCTTCCCATTGAAATACTGGAGGTTATCATGGTCAAAATGTGTGAGGATGAGTATCAACCTTCACAAACTTTCAAAAAACGTGCAAGAAACTTTATGAAGTATCAAACAGTCTGAAAATTCTCTGTTCCTGTCAGGAGAATTCTTACTTATACCACTGCATAGCCATGGTCAAACTGGCCGAGTACAGGTCGAGGGAAAGTCACCACGAAGGGATTTTCCTATGCTTTAATCTAGGCCGGAACATCACAAATAGAGTAAGATTTTAAGAGGACTCTTTGGAGGGAAAACTTTACACAACCTACATATATCAACTCCTCAGTTTCATCTTATACGACAACGTCTACGACTTAGATGTTCTCAATCGAGTGGAAACTCGACAAATTCTTCAAGATTTGGTCCATTTGGACATTTTTAAAATTTCCACCGTGGGAGCCTCCCTTTTGAATTTTGAGTGTATGAGGAATGAGTTCAACCCATACTTTCTGAATTGTATTTTGGCCTGATAAGCTGAAGAGTTGAACATCAACTTGGGAATTCACCTAGCCATACCAGAGGACCCTCCACAATAGAGGTTGTGGGGAATTTTTGAGGGAGTCTTTCTTTTATGTGTTTATAGAATGATTTGAGAGGACACAATTCTTTGTAGGGGGGATAATAAAACAACCCCAAAATGTAAACATCATGTATTGATAAGTTTATGGTTTCATTTTGTTTTAATTTCATAATAATCGAACAAAAATTGTTTCTCAGGAAAAAGTAATAATATGGTTTTAATTTATATTAGAATTCAATTGAGTAAAACATAGAAAATGGACACAAGGATTTTCATTAATTAATAACATTGTAGTGTTTACAATGAACCAAGATCACAAGGAATATTCCTACCAAAAAATACCTATTAAAAACCCTATCAAAATTACAGGGAGATCACTCAAAACAACGAGAACTCCAAGAAGATAATATGGGTCCTTAGAATCTTTCATAATAAACATAAGAATGGTAAAAGCCACTGTGACCATAATAATCACCAATGGTATGACATGAACCACCTTCTTCTTTGACTTGAGTTTTAGGACGCCCTATGACTTGGTTTTATAAGACACTAATTTGACCATTGCCTTGGGAGACCGTGGAACTCTAACGACTATAAATATAGTCGTTGGCCTTATTATAGAATTAATTGAAGACATGTGTGTATATTTTTGTTCTATAAATAATTAGGTTATGGATTAAAAAATTATAAAACCACCCTAATCATAAACCTTAAAAGGACATGGTGACATAGTTTTAATTACACTTAAGTGATTTTGTATTGTAATAAGAAATTCAAAACACTTTAAAAACATTTCAATTATATTGTAAAGATTTTAATTTCTTAAAAGATTGTTTTAGACTATGTTTAATTTATTATAATTAAACTATGTTTTTTATTAATATAAGTTTTTACTTCTATAATATTAGTATAAGAATTATCATTCAGTTTATAACTTTTAATGTTGAAGGTTTAGGGTTTGTAAATAATTTGATCTAAGACAAAGTATAATTTGTATTAATTTTCCTTTTAATGTTTAAATAAAAGTCATAAAGGGTAATTTTTTTATAGTTTTAATGAAAGTATTATTTCCCTTAAGACTTTATATTTTTTAGGTTATCTTTTATAAAAAAAATAGGCCTACTAGGGCCATCCCTTTATAATTGGGCCAAGGGAGGTAGCTCACGCTAGGTGGATGAGCCTAGCCCTCAGCCCAAGTCAAAGTTGGCCGGAGCGCGGGAATAGGTTCCCCAAATGCCACACAGGAGCACGAGAGACATGAGTGCATGAGCGCGCCACCATGGGTGTATGGTCCCGACGAGGTAGGGGTAGGCCAAGGCCTGTGGGGGTGGGAACCCATGAATAAGGATCCCTAGGTGTGTGTTGTGTGTTTTCTGAGATATCGTTCGAAGTCTCAGGCTTATAAAGGGGATGTAAACATCTCGAAGTTTTATGTGGGACATTTGTTTTTGGGTGAAATGGGATCTGGGCCATTGGATCGCATCGCGCACGATCTGGGTCATCGATCCCGATCCCGCATTCGACCTTCAGTAACCGCGGAGCACCACCATGTTTTTGTGAACCTTTTTATCAACATTTGATCTAATATAGGCCGTCAGAGAGTTTTAAAATTCTGCGTCAACCCTGTACCGACCAATCAAACTCATATTTAATATGAGCCTCCCAATTCTTTTTAAAACCAAAGACGTGCCCCATCCCTTGGATCAAGGTCAAACATGATCCTCACCGTCCGTTTTTCTTCCGGTTTCTTGCAGTAGCACTGTCTTTTTTTTCCTCATGGTGTGCACTGCACCAGTACCCTACACCCTCTATTTCTCCATATTTGACAGCCGCTGGTCCCCCAACTTTCACATGGTTTCCACAAAGACCGACACTTAGTCTTTTTTTATAGGCTATTTGGCCTCGGATCCCATGCAACATGCATTAAAATAATCATTATAGGATTAATTTATAAAAAATACACCTCAGGCACACCCAAGGATCCCCCTGCTCTTCCACAACTCAAATATCTTGCAAACATCAACTATTCATCCTCGATCTCTCCTCCTCCTCGAACCAAAGTAAGGGTTGTTTAGTTTTTATTATTGAGTTTAAGTTTTATATTTATGTAAACTTGTATATATACATATGTATACATCATGAGGTTGAGTTTGAACCCATATTTACCTGAGTTAGAGCTTCGACATTTTCATGTTTATAGAGTATTAGCAGACCTGAAGCATAAATACCCCTTGAAAACTTATTTACATGCCACATATACATACTATATATATATATACAACCCTACATTTTTTTTTCATAAACCCCTTATGTATGGAATTATGTTTTACTAAAAACTTTGAGTTTCAAGTTAATGAAGAACTATAAAATGCATAGATTCATATTTTGTAAGAAACATTTCATAGGTAATTATGTATGTTCTTAAATAAATAAATATATATATATATATATTATATAAATGTGATTTTTAAGCAGTTCAGAATTTTACTCCAATGATAAATCCATGATTTTGATAAACTTTAAAGTTTCAAATAAACATAATATGAGATCCTTACGTATAATCATAATGTATAATCAGGAATGTGGGTACATATGTATTTATGAAAACATTGATCCCCAATTTTATTTACAAATTCCCAAGGTCTGCAAAGAAAGTATTAAACTTGTATTTTCAAATATATTTATCTCTGTATAAACAATACTTCTAATGCACACCCTGTTGAATGAATGTTTTACATAACATGAAAAACTAAGGGTAGTTATTCCAAATGATTTTCTTTTGATGTTCTTAGTTAATGAGTATAAATATTGGAGGCCTGTAAATTTTTGTTATCATGTATGTGTTACACTCCAAAATTTATATTAAATAACAGTGGTTATGGTTGAGTTTCATACTTTCTAGTTTTATGTTTTCAATGTGTCAAACAAAAGATTATTTATAGTAAATGTTTGAGAAAATGTGAGTTTAGTACCCCAGATGAAATGCTTGGTTTACCTCTTTATTTATTATGCACCCAAAAGAAATTTCATTAAGTAATTGATTAATATGATTTTTAGAAATTTTCATTATATGTGAAAAAATTTCTATTCCCTTATTAGTCATGACATAGTTATGTAGTTAATAGCCTTATGCCAGAATCACTATATATGTATAAATTCAAATGAATGTAATTTTAATCCTTATTAACTTTATGGGATCATGAATTTAATTATTCAAGGTTGTATGGGATGCCTTGAATAATATGAAATGTGAAAGTAATTACTCAAATGTAATAAGAAATTTTGAATATGTGTCCTGATTTGGCATACGAGGAATGTATTGGACTAGTATGTTCCGGGTTGGGGACCAGTAAAAGTAAGCCCTCCGGGTTAGAGTCTGGTTACAGATGCTCTCCAGGATGGATTCTGGTTACAGAGGCCTTCTGTGGTGGGGTCTGGTTACAGTTATCCCCTAGGTCTTGGCACGAGGCCTTGATACAGTAATTAAAGTCCGGAATTATACATTTCTTCACTATGTGTGCGATAATTAATTAACCAAATGAATATTCGACTAGTAGAATATCCAGGGTTAAGAGCCAGTATGTATAAGTATCAGAATATTAAAATCTTAAGGCATGAAATATGTTTAGAGCTCAGTGAATTAGTATTCATTGTATGAAATATAAGTTGTTTCCTTTATAGGGAACTCTGATTATTCTTTACTCTTAGCTGTTTATTTTGTGCTTACAAATTCATATGTCATACGTGATTAGAACATCTTTAATTTATTACTCCCAATGAGAATACCTATAATTGAGTCATGAAACCTTGCAATTTTGTTTTCATTTTTTCTAGTTGAGCACATTTTTGATATGTACACGTGTTACATCTTTTCTTTAAGAGAATTTTTTTATGGAAAGTTTTAAAGAATGTTTTCAAAAGATATGCTGATTTATTTTTTTTAAAACCCCTTACTGGGAATTATTATGCTCACCCTGTGTTTTTGATTAAAAATTTCCGGGTTCCAGTTTGAGCTAATGAATTATGAAAGAGGTGACTAGTTTCCTAGAACTCGAACCGAATTCGATCCTATGGATGGGATATGATGTGTAATTTGTCATTGCATGTTTTTGTTTAAAATGAAACATCATGTTCTGAAGGCACCACCTCCGAGTATCCTGGTTTACGTCCTCACAGTTGGTATTATATGATTTGTTTTGGATAACATTGGAAAACTAGAACTAAAACAAAGAAAAATTTACTTAAATATTACTAAATATGAGTTTTTTCTTAATTTTTAGATGGATAACGAAGGTATGAGTCTTCTGTCTCTTCTTAATGAGGCCCTAGAAACCATAATTTCCATAGCCAGACATGAAATTTTTATAAACTATTCCCATATCCCTATGACATGAAAATATCTCTACGAAATATCCAACTCTCCCCGAGTACTACAACTCTACCTAGGAGTGTGTTTGAAGTACATATTTATGATGCAACCCCAATTTCCATCCTATGCACGATGGGGAAAGTACTATGAGAAAATTTTCAAATGCTTCACCATAGTGAAAGGTATCATGTCACTTACTAATTTCCAGTAATCTACAGTAGAGGGAGACCTTTGCATTGTGTATATGTGTAAAGTCTTGTCCAATGGATATTACAGTCAAGTAATGGAATTTGACATCCTTGAATATAAAGCCACACATTCGGTGTACATACATCAAGTGCATACTGATGTCTCTCAACTATAAACCCCACATGCCAAAATCTGGAGACAATACAAGTGCACCCATGATATAGAACCCGATTTCTCGGGTTTAATTTGTTTTAGGGAGATAGAGAGTTTAGATCTTGTGTTGGGGATTTGTGTATTCGGGAACTGGGGAAACCATTAGCCTTTTTCTTTTTATGAACAAGTGGTTATATGAGAATGCAACTTTTTATCCCTTATTTGTTTCTGATATCTTGTATGTGTTTATGATTTTGAATAGGTTTCACCAATTGATCCTTCATAATTAATTTTTATATGGAAGGATGAACCCACATTTTATCCCTTCCCATTGAAATACTGGAGGTTATCATGGTCAAAACATGCGAGGAAGAGTATATACCTTTCAAAAACTTGCAAAAAACGTGGAATAAAATTTATTAAGTATCAAATAGTCCAACCATTATCCACTCCTGTTATGAGAATGCTTACTTATACCACCGAATTTCCACGGTCCAACTGGAAAAGTACAGGTGGAGGGGAAAATACCACGAAGGGATTTTACGGTTCTTTACTCTAGGCCGGAACTTCACTACTAGAGTAAGATTTCAAGAGGCCTCATTGTAGGGAAACCTTTATGCAACCTACATGTATCAAATTCTCAGTTTTAGATTATACGACAATGTCTATGACTTAGATTTTCTCAATCGAGAGGCATCCTGATGAATTCTTTGAGAGTTGGTCCATTTAGACATTTCCTAACTTTCCACCGTGCGAGCCTCCCTTTGGAAGTACGAGTATATGCAGAATGAGTTTAACCCAAACTATCTGAAGTGTATTTTGGCCAGAGAAGCTGAAGATTTGAACATCAATATGACAACCCTGCTTTTTATTACAACTTAAACATGATTTATTACATAAAACATAACTTGATACAACAAAGAAGATCAAGAGGCTTAGTGTCTTTGGGTCTTAGGATCATTAAATAAAAACTTGAAACATGAAATACAATATCTTTATTGAAAACTTCCTTTACATGACCACTACATTCCTTCGTACTTAGCATTGCATGGGATAACCTGAGGACATGCATAAGAAAAGGGTGAGCTATAAAGCCCAGTAAGGGAGTACACATGGAATAACATGAGGATTACAATACATGTTAGACAATAGGAATATCAATAGAGCATAAGAAAAACATGAACATAAAGGCATGATAAAGCATGATAATCATAACTTGGAAATGTGGCAATAACACTTAACATGGAATTAGCATGAGCCAAGGACCATTGCACATGGAGAAAGAGTAAATCCTAATTGCACATAAAGCACGAGTAAACCCTCTTTGCACTTGAATTAGCATGAGTAAACACTCATTGCACATGACGTATCATGATACTATACTTTACCCAATGCATTGGAGTGCTATAAGGGCGCACCCTTCTTAAACATTTCATTTCATGCATAAGTGTGCCACATGGATCATAAAACATGGATTCATAACACATAATAATATTATTCCACGATAAAAAAATGTGGGATTCATACATGAAACTTTATAATCAATAAGTAAATGTGCATAAAGGTTAATACCCTTGATGGAGAAATGGGCATGGTATTCACTACACAATGGCATCGGCTTAGAAAATCGGTTCGATTTCGGTATCTTAACGGCGTGACATAAGAATTCATAAAAATGGTTGATTAGTGAGAAAGGGGTTCCTAATCATATTTTCATGTAATGGATAGTAATGAGGTTATATAGATATATGTCCCAACAATTTTAATGGAATTTAGATTCATGATACAAAATTATTGTTTGAATGTAAATGAGGAGAGAGAAGTTCCTTTCGGAATTTCAGCATAGAAACGAGTGTACATGGGAGGAATTTAATGAGAGAGAAAGGGGTCTCCCATCATTAAAACATAAATAGGGAAGTATGAGGGACGTGTGAAACCATACCCCAACATTCATAATTGAAATTAAAAGGCCAAAATAACTTAAAGAAAATTGGACAAAAAGGAGAAAGGAAGAAAAAACCCTTACTTAGAAGTGTTCTTCCAAAGGCTAGAGAGAGGCTTGTGAGAGGCTTCTTGGGAGCTTTGGGAACCTTGGGAGGATTCTAGAAAGATTAGGGCAGAGGTTGGATGAACTCTAGAGGCTTTGAGTGAGGAGGAAGTGGGAGCTTGTGTGGGTTTATATAGGAAAGGTGAGGGAATTCTTTATTATTTAGGTTTGGGACCCCTTATATTAAATTAATCCAAAACACAAACCCTCCCATGGTTTTTGCCCATGGTTTTTGGAAAAGGGAAGAGTAAAACAATATTTTATAAGTAAAAAGTCCTAAATTCTTAAAATAATAGCGTTGCTTATGTGGAGGTGAGTCACACTCCCATGGAAATTAATTTAAAAAGACAAGGTGTTTAATAAGTCTTGAGGGGTCCATCAATGCTTTGAAAAGTAAGTAAAACAAACCCAAAATCACATTATTTTAATGTTAAACCATATATTGGAAGAACATAAATATTATAGTATGTTATTATATCACTATTGGGTCATTATGATGTCATAAAAAACATTATATATTTAAACGGTATTTAACTTTTACCCTAAAATTTGACTGTCTCAGAAAATTATGAAAAATTCACCATTGGATAATTTCGACATCTTGATTCCATAAATAACATTTATTTTATCTAAATAATTTTATAAATATGTTAATTTTCACTTTAAAAATAAAAACCGACATTTATCAAAAATTCATCGGTTTTGACATAAATGGTTTTCAAACCTTAATAAAAATTACAATTGCATTCATAAAATTATATGATCATTTATATATAATAAAAATTAATTTAATAATAATAATTATATTTTATTAATGTATTATTTAATTAAAAAATACCTTAATTTAATAAAATATAATTCTTAATTAAATAATAACTAAAAACACTATTTGTACTTTAAATACTATGTACATTGTATCAATAATGAAAAAAATTATATTCATTATTATATAAAAAATAATGTACATGAACATATTACTATCGATTAGTTACATAACCACTTAAAACAACCGCATATGACCTAAGGGTAAGGTGTGCGATGGTGAAAAACTCTTGGGGTGTCTTGGATAACATTGCTCGAGTGGTAATCTCTATCAACTTCCACTTTTACCGTAGATTGTCCCGTTCGAGCATGAAATGGTGAAGATATGCTTGGGCTTGGTCAAGAGCAAAGCCCAAGGATGCCACCTTTTTCCCAAGCTCCGAAAAATGGGCTTCTTATGGAGAAATTCTACTGGATGAGGCCATCGCTTCCTTAGTCTGAGTAAATTTGGATTTGTTAAAGCCCTATATTTATACTAATCATGTGATCCCTGTTCAATGACTATATTAGCAATGGTCAAAATTATTAACATAAAACCAATGAAGTTGACATTTTATATAAACGTTTTACATAAAAAGATATTTAATTAGATCAAGATGGATTTCCATTAATGAGACTTTGGGTCGTTACAATATCCCCCCCTTAAGAAATTTCGCCCACGAAATTTTTTCTTTTCCCACACTAAAAAAGATGTGCGTAACTCAACTTCATCATTTCCTCCAATTCCCAAGTCACTTCTTCAAACTTTTGGTTTCTCCACAACACCTTGATGAGGGCCGTTGTCTTATTTCGTATAACTTTTTCTCTACGATCTAATATCTTCACTGGTTGCTCCTCATAAGAAAGATCATCCTCCAACTGTACCACCTCAGAAGAGAGTACATGTGAAGGGTACGGTATGTACCTCCTTAAGAGGGATACATGAAAGACATCATGTACTTTGGCCATGGTAGGTGGAAGTGCTAGTCGATAGGCCACTGCCCCAACATGATCAATAATCTCGAAGGGGCCGATGTACCTTGTAATTAACTTCCATTTCTTTCCAAATCTCATGAACTTATTTCATGGAGATATGCGTAGAAATACCATGTCTCCAACTTTAAACTCAAGGTCTCTTCGATGGTTATCTGCATAACTCTTCTATCGACTCTAGGCTGCCTTGATATACTGCTGAATGGTTTTTACCTTCTCCACCATTTCTTCGACCATTTCTGGTCCAAGCAGCTTACGTTCACCGACCTCATCCCAACATGCCGGTGTTCTGCACCTTTTCCCATACAGGGCTTCATATGGTGCCATTTGGATGCTCGAGTGGAAACTGTTGTTATAAGAGAAATCAACCAGAGGAAGATGTTGATCCCATCCTCCTTTATATTCCATTGAGAATGCTCTCAACATATACTCAAGTGTTTGGATAGTCCGCTCGGATTGACCATCAGTTTTAGGATGATAGGTCATACTGAAGTTCATTTCAGTATTCATAGCATGTTGAAGACTCTTCCAAAACTTAGAGGTGAATCTTGGATCTCAGTCAGACACAATAGATAGTGGTATTCCATGCAACCTTACCACTTTCCTGATATATATCTGTGCCAGTTGATCCAATGAGAAATCCTCCCGAATAGCAATGAAGTGTGCAGTCTTTGTAAGACGATCCACAACAACCTAGATTAAATTGTTGCCTTTGGATGTCATCGGAAGTCCGGTGACAAAGTCCATGGTGATGTTCTCCCATTTCCATTCTGGTATGGGCAATGGTTGCGTCATCCCCTTAGACTTCTTCCTCTATGCCTTCACTTTCTGGCACACTAGGCACTTTGATGTATATTTAGTGATCTCCTTCATCATATTATCCCACCTAAAGTTTTCTCAGAGATATCGATACATATTTGTGCTCCCTGGGTGAATAGAGAAATTTGAACTATGTGCATCATGCAAAAGTTACTTCTTCAGCTTCGGTCTTGATGGAACACTTAGTCTTTTCCAAAACCCCACAATTCCTTCTTCATTAACATTAAACTCCGAGGATTACCCTTTTTCAATAGCTTCCACTTTTTCTTGAATTCCCACATCATCCTTTTGAGAATCGATTAACCTTTCCAAAAGAGACGGTTGAGCAATCATTTGTGAAAGGATTGATGATGTTCCCTTCTCTATGATTCCCATGTTCATCTTCATCAAGTATAAGAATATTGGATCCTTCTCAATTCTCATCATTGATAGAATCGCTGGATCCTTTATACTTAGGGCATATGTCACCTTGTTTTCTTTCCCAAGGTAGTAATGGATTGAACAGTCATAATCTTTGATGTGGTCTATCCATCTTCTCTGGCACATATTAAGCTCTTTCTGTGTGAATATATATTTAAGACTCTTGTGGTCAGTATATATCTCACATTTCTCTCCATAGAGATAATGCCGCCATATTTTCAAGGCAAAGATCACCGCCGCCAACTCTAGATCATGTGTTGGATATTTTCGCTCATGGATTTTCAACTGCCTTGAGGCATACGATATCACTTTATCATTCTGCATCAGCACACAACCTAAGACCTTCTTCCAAGCATCACTGAATACCACAAAAACTCCCCACTTGTGGGTAAAGTGAGCACGGGCGCAGTGATAAGCCTCCTTTTCAACTCCTTGAAGCTTTCTTTGCATTCATTACTCCAAGAAAACTTTTCTCCCTTTCGACGGATCTTGGTAAGAGGGTTGCACAATCGTGAGAAATTTCTCACAAATCGTCAATAATATCCAGCTAACCCCAAGAAGCTATAGATATCTGTTACCGATGTTGGCCTCAGCCATCCCTCAATTGCATCTATTTTGGAGGGATCCATAGATATCCCATTGCTTGTGATGATATGGCCCAAGAATGAGACTTCCTTCAACTAGAACTCACAATTGCTATACTTTTCATAGAGATTCTCCTTGCACAAAGTCTCCAGTACAGTTCTTAAATTCTCCTCATGATCCTCCTTGGTTTTGGAGTATATTAGAATATCATCTATAAAGACTACCACAAATTTTTCGAGGTAATATCTAAAGACTCTATTAATTAAGTCCATGAAGATTTCTGGAGAATTGGTGAGTCCGAAAGGAATTACTATGAATTCATAGTGCCCGTATCTTGTGCAAAAAGTAGTCTTTGAGATATCTTCCTTCTTCACCCCTACTTGATAATATCCTGACCGCAAGTCCACCTTGGATAAGTATTGTGCTCCACGCAGCTGATCGAACAAGTCATCAATTCTTTGGAGAGGATACTTGTTCTTTATCATGATTTTGTTAAGTTCACGACAATCGATGCAGAGCCGCATTGACCCATCCTTCTTCTTGATGAAGAGGACTGGTGCACCCCATGGTGAAGCACTTGGGCATATAAACCTTTTATCCAGATTCTCTTGTAGTTGTTTCTTCAGCTCTTCAAGCTCTACAATAGCCATTCTATATGGAGTCTTGGATATTGGTAAAGTTCCGAGTATAAGTTTAATTGAGAATTCAACATGTCTTCTATGAGGAAGACCAGGCAGTTCCTCGGGAAACACTTCAGCGAATTCCATCACAATGGGCATTTCTTCAAGGATGGTTTCTTCCTTGGACTCAATCATCTGAGCCAGATATGCATGCTCATAGGGCAGTAATATCCATGCTTGAGATGATGGAGCTAAAGGATATTCATCTTCCTCCTTACACTTGTAAAGAATCGGGGGTCGATTCTCCATATGGAGTGTGATTTTCCTCTCCCGACAATTTATGTTGGCTATATATAAGGAAAACCAATCCATGCCAATAATTGCATCATATTCAACTAGAGGGAGTATTACAAGGTTCTCAGGGAAATTCAACCCACATATTATAACAGGGGAGGACTTATATTCATGGGATGCAATGATTGCCCCATTTTCCGTACTCACCGAGATCTTCACTTCCATGATTTGTGGTGGTGCTGGGATTATTCTACTAAAATTTCGAGATATAAAAGAATGCGTTGATCCTGAATCAAAAAATACGTTCTCTATTCTTGAATTAATAACTATTGTACATGTCACCACTTCATTTTCTTGGTTCACTTCGGTAGAAGTGATAAAAAAAGCTCTTCCTTGCTGCCTTGGAGGTTGTTGGTTGCCTCCAAAAACCCTTGGATTAGGGAACTGATTTGAAAAAGGACCCAGTTCTTTGAATTTATAGCATTAAACAATGCGTTGAGGTTTGAACGGAGCGTTCCCCTCCTCTGTCGCAGCCGCGGGTCTTTCTTTCCAACAGTTAATAGCTAGGTGCCCTTCTCTACCACACCTGAAGCATTTCCTCATCCCCTTAAAGAAATTTCCTGGGTGCTTCTTTCTGCACTTTTGGAAAGTGGGGTGCTGGATCTTCTTAGAAACATTGGATTTATCCATCCGACCACCAGCATTGAAGTCCACCTTACACTTCTTATCTCCATGAAACCGCTATGATTCTCCGATCTCCATTTCGACCTTGAGGGCACATCGGACAATTTCCTCATAGCTGTCGAAGTCACGGATCGCCAATGCTTTCCGCAGGCTAGGCTTCAGCCCACCAAAGAAGTGGTCAACTTTGCATTCGGGGGTAACAAAAAAGAAGGAAGCGTATCATGAAAGCCTTGTGAAATTTTCCTTGTACGCTCCAAAATATTCTTCATCTTTTTTCTTGAGGGAAAGGAAGCCCCTTTCCATCTTAAGCCGAAGGGTGTGCAGAAAATATTTATCGAAAAACATCTTCCAGAAATCCTTCCATTCCAACGCCTCGATATCCTCCTCGGGCTTCGTATTTTTGATCAACATCCACCACTGATCAGCTTCACCCTCCATACGATAAGCCGCCAGGAGAACCTTCTCTTGTTCAGAACATTGAAAGATGGAGAAGATCTTTTCAATGGAGTTGATCTATTGTTCAGTGATCGTGGGATCAGATGATCCACTAAAAGTAGGAGGCCTTTGTCTCATGAAGCTCTCGATAACGACTTGTTATTTCTTAGGGGGGGTTGAATGTTCCTCTTGACCTGTGTTTCTATTCAAAAATTGAGTTACCTGATAGAGAAGCGCGAAAAAGTTCGCGATTCCCGCTCCCATTGGATTGGGCATCTCATTAGAACAATCATCACACTGATCTTGACATTGGTTGTTAGCCCGAGTCCTCCTCTTACTGGCCATTGGATGGAATAAATGGAATGTTAGAGGTAAAACATAAAGGGTAATCCAAATACAAAAGTTTATTACTTATAAATAAACTTTTATTTCCTTAACTCATGAGTCTATAGGCTTCAAATTAGGCTTTCCATGATCTACTTTCTAACATATATTCTTAGGGGCATTTATTTAATTCCCTTAATAAGGGTTCATACTAAGCTTGTGAATTTACCAAAGAATATCCCCCGGGAGTTTCGTAACCAAGAGTGCAGAAAGGCCCGTTGTCGTGCACCAGTTCCCGTTCAAGTCTAGCTCAAAGCGGTGTTTTCGGGTTTTACCCCTAGGATACATTTGTGCCAGAGCCGCCTCTACCTGCTCGTATCTAGACAGGGATGTATTTTTTTGATATCCCACTTACTCAATACTCACCAAAACTTATGGATGTTTTTATTATACTTAGTCTTGTCTCTAAGGCTTTACTAGAGTTTTCTAATCATAATCCCAAAAATAACTAAACCTATCCTCTGATACCAACTATGACAACTCTACTTTTTATTACAACTTAAACATGATTTATTACATAATACATCACTTGATACAACAAAAAAGATTGATAGGTTTAGTGTCTTTGGGTATTATGATCATTACATAAAATCTTGAAACATGAAATACAACATCTTTATTGAAAACTTCCTTTACATGACCACTACATTCCTTCGTACTTAGCATTGCATGGGATAACCTGAGGACATGAATAAGAAAAGGGTGAACTATAAAGCCAAGTAAGGGAGTACACATGGAATAACATGAGGAGTAAAATACATGTTAGACAATAGGCGTATCAATAGAGAATAATAAAAACATGAAGATAAAGGCATGATAAATCATGATAATCATAACATGGAAATGTGGCAACAATACTTAACATGGAATTAGCAGGAGCCAATGCCCATTACACATGGAGCATGAGTAAATCCTCATTGCACATAAAGCACGAGTAAACCCTCGTTGAACATGAATTAGCATGAGTAAAAACTCATTTTACATGACGTATCATGATACTATACTTTATCGAATGCATTGGAGTTCTATAAGGGCGCACCCTTCTTAAACATTTCATTTCATGCATAAGTGTGCCACATAGATCATAAAACATGGATTCATAAAACATAATCACTTTATTCCACGATAAAGGAATATGTAATTCATACATGAAACTTTATAATCAATAAGTAAATGTGTATAAAGGTGAATACCCATGATGGAGAAATGGGCATGGTATTCACTACACAATGGCATTGGCTTAGAAAATCGGTGCAATTTCGGCAGCGCAACGGCGTGACATAAGGATTCATAAAAACGGCTGATGAGAGATAAAGGGGTTCCTCATCATATTTAAATGTAATGGACAGTAATGAGGACATATAGATACATGTACCAACAATTTTAATGGAATTTAGATTCATGATACAAAAGTATTGTTTGAATGTAAATGAGGAGATAGAAGTTCCTTTCGGAATTTCGGCGTAGTAACTGGTGTACATGGGAGGAATTTAATGAGAGAGAAAGGGGTCTCCCATAATTAAAACATAAATAGGTCAGTATGAGGGAGGTGCGAAACCATACCCCAACATTCATAATTGAAATTAAAATGGCAAAACAATTTAAAGAAAATTGGACAAAAAAGAGAAAGGAAGAAAAAACCCTTACTTGGAAGTGTTCTTCCAAAGGCTAGAGAGAGGATTGTGAGAGGATTCTTGGGAGCTTGGGGCACCTTGGGAGGATTCTAGAGAGATTAGGGAAGAGGTTTGATGAACTCCAAAGGCTTTGAGTGAGGAGGAAGTGGGAGCTTGGGTGGGTTTATATAGGTAAGGTGAGGGAATTCTTTATTATTTAGGGTTGGGACCCCTTATATTAAATTAATCCAAACCACAAACCCTCCCATGGTTTTGCCCATGGTTTTTGGAAAAGGGAAGAGGAAAACAATATTTTATATGTAAAAAGTCCTAACTTCTTAAAATAATAGGTTTGCTTATGTGGAGGTGAGTCATACTCCCATGTAAATTAATTTAAAAAGACAAGGTGTTTAATAAGTCTTGAGGGGTCCATTAATGCTTTGAAAAGTAAGTAAAACAAACCCAAAATCACATTATTTTAATGGTAAAACATATATTGGATGAACATAAAGATTATAGTAATTTATTACATCACTATTGGGTCATTATGATGTCATAAAACACATTATATATTTAAACGGTATTTAACTTTTACCCAAAAATTTGACGGTCTCAGAAAATTATGAAAAATTCACTGTTGGATAATTTCGACATCCTGATTCTAGAAATAACATTTATTTTATCTAAATATTTTTCTAAATATGTTAATTTTAACTTTTAAAATAAAAACCAACATTTATCGAAAATTCATTGGTTTTGACAAAAATGGTTTTCAAAACCTTAATAAAAATTACAATTGCATTCATAAAATTATATGATCATTTATATATAATAAAAATTAATTAAATAATAATAATAATAATAATAATTTTTTAAAATATTATTTAATTAAAAAATACCTTAATTTAATAAAATATAATTCTTAATTTAATAATAACTAAAAACACTATTTGTACTTTAAAAACTATTTACATTGTATCAATAATGATAAGAAATTATATTCATTATTATATAAAAAAATAATGTACATGAACATAGTACTATAGATTAGTTACATATCCCCTTAAAACAGCCGCATATGACCTAAGGGTAAGGTGTGCGATGGTGAAAGACTCTTGGGGTGGCTCAGATAACATTGCCCGAGTGGTAATCTCTAGCAACTTCCACTTTTACCGTAGTCGGTCCCATTCGAGCTTGACATGGTGAAGCTCAGCTTGGGCTTGGTCAAGAGAGAATCCCAAGGACGCCACCTCTTTCCCGAGCTCTGACAAATGGGCTTCGTATGGGGCAATTCTACTGGATGAGGCCATCGCTTCCTTTGTCTGAGTAAATTTGGATTTGTTAAAGCCCTATATTTATACTAATCATGTGATCCCTGTTCAACAACTATATTAGCAATGGTCAAAATTATTAACATAAAAACAATGAATTTGACATTTTATATAAACGTTTTACATAAAAAGACGTTCAATTAGATCAAGAGGGATTTCCATTAATGAAACATTGGGTTGTTACAATCAACTTGGGAATTCACCTCGACACACTGGAGGACCCTCCACAATGGAGGTTGTGGTGATGTTGTGAGGGAGCCTTTCTCTTATGTGTATGTAGAAGGAAATGTGAGGATACAATTCTTCATAGGGGATAATGTAACACCCCAAAAACTTGAACCTCATGTATTGATAAGTTTATGTTTTTATTTTGTTTGCATTTTATAATAACCAAACAAAACTTGTTTCTAATGAAAAAGTAATAATATGGTTTAATTTATATTAGAATTCAACTGAGTAAAACAAAAAAATGGATAGAAGGATATTCATTTATATAAGAACACTGTAGTGTTTACAATTAACTAAGATCACAATGAATATTCCTACCCAAAAATACCTATTAAAAACCCTACCAAAATTACAGGGAGACCACTCAAAATAATAAGAACCCCAAGAAGATAATATGGGTCCTTAGAATCCATCATAATGAACAGAAGAATGTCCAAAGCCACTACAGCCACTCTAAGCACTAATGGTATGATGTGAAGCATCTTCTTCTCTGACTTGAGTTTTAGTACACCCTAAGGCTTGGTTTTATATGACACTAATTTGACCGTTACCTTGGGAGACTGTGGAACTCTAACAACTATAAATTTAGCTATTGGACTTGTTGATGAATTAATTATAAACATGTGAGTATATTTTAGTTCTCCCAATAATTAGGTTATGGATTGAAAAATTATAAAACCACTATAATCATGAAAATTAAAAAGACATGGTGAAATAGTTTGAATTACACATAAGTGATTTTGTAATGTAATAATAAATTCAAAACACTTTACAAATATTTCAATTATATTGTAAAGATTTTTATTTATTAAACAGTGTTTTAGACTATGTTTAATTTCTTATAATTAAACTATGTTTTTGATTAAACTAATTTTTGACTTCTATAATACTACTATAAGAATTATCATTCATTTTATAACTTTGTATGTTGAATGTAGTGTTTGTAAATAAATTTAGCTAAGACGAAGTATAATTTGTATTTATTTACCTTTTAATGTTTAAATAAAAGTCATAATATGTAATTTTTATATAGTTTTAATAAATTTATTATTTCCCTTAAGATTTTATATTTTTTAGGTTAGTTTTTATAAAAAAAATATAAACCCACTAAGGCCATCCCTTTATAATTGGCCCAAGGGAGGTAGCTCACGTTGGGTGGCTGAGCCTAGCCGTCGGCCCAAGCCAAGGCCGGCCCGAGTGTGGGCGTAGGTTCCCCGAAGGGTGCACAGGGGCACGGGAGATAGGAGAACATTAGTGCACCACCATGGGCGCATGGTCACATTGAGGGAGGTGTAGGAAAAGGCATGCAGGGGCGGGAGCCCGTGTATAAAGCGCCCTAGGTGTGTGCTGTGTGTTTTTAGAGCTATCGTTAGGAGGCCCAGGCTTATAAAGGGGACACAAACATATCTCCATTTTTATGTGGGATGTTTTTTTAGGTGAAACAGGATCTGGGACATTGGAACACATCACACATGATCTGGCCCGTCGATCCTGATCCCGCATTCGACCTTCAACAACAGCGGAGCACCACCACATTTTTTTGAGCCATTAGATCAACCTTAGATCTAATCTCATCCGTCCGAAATTTTTAAAATGCCGCATCAACCATTGATTTACCGATCTAACTCATATTTAATCCGAGCCACCTAATTATTTTTAAAACCACGAATGCTCCCCAACCCTTGGCTCAATGTCAGACTTGATCCCGACTGTATGTTTTTCTTCTAGTTTCTTCCAGTAGCACCATCTTCTTCTTCCCCGCGGCGTGCATTGCACCAGTACCCTAAAAATTCTGTTTTCTCCACATTTGGCAGCCGCTGGTTCGCCACCTTTCACGTAGTTTCCACAAAGACCGACCCTTAGTCTTTTTATAAGACATTTTGGCCTTGAATCCCATGAAACATACATTAAAATAATCAGTATAGGATTATTTTATAAAAAATACACCCGAGTCACAACCAAGGATCCCCCAACTCTTCCACAACTCGAACCTCCAGCAAACATTAGCTAATCCTCCTAGAGCTCTTTTCATCCTTGGACCAAAGTAAGGGTTGTTTTGTCTTTCTTGTTGACTTTATGTTTTATATTTATGTACAATTGTATATATATACATATATATACATCTTTTGGTTGAGTTTGAACCCCTCTTTACATGAATTAGAGCTTTCAGATTTTCGAGTTTATAGTGTATTGGAAGACCTGAAGCATAAATACCCCTTGCAAACTTATTTACATTCCACACATACCTACTATATATATATATATATATATATATATAATTTTATGTAGTCCTACATTTTTTTTCATAAAACCCTTATGTCCAGAATTAAGTTTTACTAAAAAAAATTGAGTTTCAAGTTAATGAAGAACTATAAAATGCATGGAGTCATATTTTGTAATAAAACTTCTATACCTGATTATGTACGCTCTTAAATATATATATATATATATATATATTATATAAATGCAGTTTTTATGCATTTCAAAATTGTACTCCAATGATTAATCCATGCTTTTGACAAACTATCAAGTGTCAAAAAAACTTAGTATGAGATCCTTATGTAAACTCATAATATATAATCGGGTATGTGGGTACGTGTGTATATATATGCCAACATTGATCCCCAATTTTATTTACAAATTTCCAAGGTTTGAAAAGAAATTATTAAACTTGTTTTTTAAAATATATTTGGATTTTTCTAAGAACAACTTCTTATGCACACCCCGTTGAATGAATGTTTTACACAACATGAAACTCTAAGTGTAATTATTCCAAATGATATTGTTTTGATGTTATTAGTTCATGAGTATAAATATTGGAGGCTTGTAACTTTATGTTCCTGTATATGATTTACTCTCCAATATTTATATTAAATTATAGTGGTTATGGTTGTGTTTCATAATTTCTTGTTTTAACTTTTCAATGTGTCAAACAAAATCTTATTTATTGTAAATTTTTGAGAAAATTTGAGTTTAGTACCCCACAAGAAATTATAGGTTTACCTCTTTAATTTTTATGAAAACAAAATAAATTACATCAAGTAATTGATTAATATTGTATTTAGAAGTTATCGTTATATGTGACCAGATTTTTATTCCCTTTTAATCATGACTTAGTTATGCAGTTCATAGCCTTGTGCCAGAATCACTATATATGTATAAATTCAAATGAATGTAATTTTAATCGTTATAACCTTTATGGGATTATGAATTTAATTATTCAGGGTGGTATGGGACACCTTGAATAATGTGAAATGTGAAAGTAATTACTCAAGTTGAATAAGACATTTTGAATATACGATTAGATTTGGCATTTTAGGAAGGTATTGGACTTCTATGTTCTGGGTAGGAGACTGGTAAAAGTAAGCCCTCTGGGTTGGAGTCTAGTTACAGATGCTCTCCAGGATGGAGTCAGATTACAGAGGCTCTCCATGTTGGGGTCCATTTACAGTTATCCCCTAGGTCTAGTCACGAGGCCTTGACATATTAATTAAAGTATGGTATTATACATTCCCTCACTAAGTGTATGATAATTAATTAACCAAATAAATATTCGACTAGTAGAATATCAATGGTTAAGAGATATTAATTATGAGTATCAGAAGAGTAAAATATAATGGAATGGAAGATGTTTAGTTCTCAATGAATTAGTATTCAGTGTATGTAATAGAAGTTGTTTCCTTTACGCACAACTCTGATTATTATTTACTCTTAGCTGTTTATTTTGTGCTTACAAATCCATATGTCATACATGATTAGAACATCTTTTATTTATTACTCTCAATGAGCATGCCTATAATTTAATCATGAATCCTTGAAATTCTGTTATCATGTTTTTAATTGAGCAATTTTATGATATGTACATGTGTTATAGCTTTTCTTTAAGATAAATGTTTTATGGAATGTTTTAAAGAATGTTTTCAAAAGATATGTTGAATTTTTTAAAAAACCCGTACTGGGAATTCGTATGCTCACCCTGCGTTTTTTATTAAAATTTTCTAGGTTCCAGTTTGAGCTAAAGAATTATGACAGAAGTGACTGGTTTCTCAGAACCCAAACAGATTTCGATCCTTTAGATGGGACGTGATGTGTAATTTATCACTTCATGTTTTTGTTTAACATGACACATCATGTTATAAAGGCACCAACTCTAGGTATCCGGGGGTCGGTTCCTCACACTTAATGTGGCACATATATTGGTGAACATGTTATGATGGGTGTTCCTAGATAGCGCTCAAATTAATTGTGTTATTTTTTGTCTCGTGAGATATCACGTATGAGATTAGGCAGTAAACCTAATCTAATATGTGACTTTTTCCACCATGTGATATAGTATTAGAAGTTATTCTTAACTCATGTTTATGTCTTGTTATATGTTTATGCCACATTACTATATTTCTAGGATTACATGAACCCATTTTCTACACGTTCCTTATTATTAGTTATGTTCCATAACTTTTTATGTCATGTTATGCCTTATAACGGATGTTCTATGATTTATTCCTATGATTATTACGTTACTAGGTTTTTTAGCTCATTACTTTTTTCATGTATTCCCCAGGATATCCCATGTAGATGTTATATAGTGGAGGATGTTAGTATATCATTAAGAAGATTAAATAAAATATGATTTTATTTTGGTATCATGCTTTCTACTTATGTACTTAATCTTCCAAAGACACTAGACATTATGATACATGGTTTTTATTTGATGGTAAATTATTCTCAAAATCATGTGATAATATGTGTAAAAGGCTAGGGTTGCTATAATTATTCCAAAAATATCCAATTTTTCATGTTATCATTCATATAAAATTATATTCTAAAGAAACATACGGATATGGATGTGTATATCATGATGTTGCAAATTGTTGATCTCTATCAAAATAAGGGGAGACAAGAGATATATGAGATCTATAATGCACTTTTGACAAAAAAAATATTATGTATTTTATGCCTATTAAGACTCATGTTGTCAAGATTATTTCATATAGTGCACTTACAAATATTTAAAATAAAATTCCATGATGATTTTCACATAGATTTATTTCTTTCTTCACAACCTAATTCCTTATCAATTTTTTATTTTTAATTACAATATTAATAGTGATGAGAGGTCTCCTTCAAAACTTTTTACTCCCATTTTACTAGTTTTAGAGAACATGAGGTGAAAAAAACCTGTAATCCTTATTGTGAATAAGAAAATTAATAAAAATTAAAAGGGTCCCAGTAATAACTCAAGTTAAAATCTTTTGAGAAACATCCTTATAAGAAGTAAAAGATCAAAGGTTTGAATAGTGAAAATATATAGTTTGTTTTTAATGTAACAAGCTTAAACATTAGAAGAAGAACTGCACCCCAAATAAATGAGAAACTAAAGCTACATTCATTGTTATGGGTAACCTTTATATATGTTCACATTGGGTACTAGATATACCTTTTAGTGATCACATATGTACCTAAATGTAGGAACCGAGTATATTTATAATTATTTCCATAGGAGAAGTGGTTTTTTGAGTATCAAATGGATCATGACTCACTACTTTGTTTATAGGATACTACCACTTTATATTTCCAACTAAAATAGTTTTTCTTTTAAATAAATGTTATTTTATGCTATGTGTTATTAAGAACAACATATATGTTTCTTTCCTTGGCATGGATGGTTTAATTTTCTAATTTATAAATAAAAAATTTTTCTTATAAAAGGACTCATTTGTTATGGTATAACAAAACCTTATAATGATGTTTATGTATTAAATGTTTAAAATAAATTATTAAAAATAGATAAAAACTCATGTTTGTTTGACTCAAAAAACACCCACTATGGCATCATAATCTTGATCACATCAACAAGAATCATCTGACAAAGATCTATCAAGTTGGAAATTTAGAAACCTTTTAGCTAAGACCACTTGAAACATGACATGATTATTTATAATTTAAAATGACCAAACCACAATTTTATGGATATGGTGAATGGGTCACAGATCTTCAAGTATTGGCACACAATGATGTGTGTAGAATTTTCGAGTAGAATATAGAGGTGGATATTCTTAATTTATAACTCTTAATAAGGACTTCATTAGACATATACATGTCTACTAGATGAGGTATAAGTACAATTCCTTTTATTAATTCATAGAATTCAATAATGATGTAAATAATTGACTTTGTAATAAGATAAATAATTGTCAATATGGTCAAGGTGTTGAATATATTTACCAATATTTTTTTAAAATTTATATGGGATTTTTAGATTCTATCCCAACTCACTTCACTTTATACACCATAGTGGAATGGTTATAGTTAAAGGAGGAACCATGCCTTACTTGAAATGTTAAGGTTGATGATTAGTCATACATATCTTACACTATCCATTTAAGGATATTCATTACATACTACGTCACACATTCTAAACCGAGTACAAAATAAATTGGAAAATAGAATTATATAATAGATAATGTATGGAAAACAATTTGTGTTTCCACACACTCATGTGTGGGGATGTGATGAGTTTTTTAAAACCATATTAGGAAAAAAAACTATATCTCTGAGACAGGAAGTGTATCTTTATAAAGTACTGTATGGAAACAAAGTGATGCTATCTATAAAATCTATCAGACATGAAGGTGATAGTAATAAGAAAATTTGTCCCTCTAGAGAGGGATAACATCCTCAAGAAGGATATCAAGAGTAATACTAACTTTTATTAAGTTAATTATAAAGACATACAAGAGTAGGTATAATAAGAGATTTTATAGGTCCCTATAGAAGAAGTTATTCCTAAAACACAAGTATTATGTTGAATCACTAGAGAGATAAGAAAACTAGAAAGATATGATTTTTCTAGTCACTAAAAATGGTGAATCATTATTGATTCAAAATAATGAACTTATATTCTACAAATTGGTTGTATTGAGATCATAAGCTCCAAGACTGGAAGAAACCTAGAATTTAAAGAAAGATTACATATATCAAAACCAAATTTGTATCTTTTATGATCTTCCAATTAATGCATATCTGATTATGTATAATTGGATATTAAAGAGAAAACTAATCATAAAAGGAAAAGTAAATACCTACAAGGAACGACATGTGGTCAAGGGTTTAAGAAATTTTAAGGATTGACTATGACGAAACATTTTCTCCAATTTCTATGTTTAAATCCATAAAAATTCTACTTGTTATAGAATATTACCATATATAAAACCAATTATATTACAAATATTATAATATGATTTTTAATATAAACTTACAATAAAAATAAACCAAATATTGATATTCCCAGTGACTTTAAAATACAGGGTTTATAATACATAAAAGTGAAACTAAAATAAAATGACATTAGTTTAATATCTATAATGAATCCTTAAATTCTTTCAAGTTCTTAAAACTATATAGGATAACCTGAGGAATGCATAAGAAAAAGGAATCAGCTAACAATCTAGTAAAGTAATAAACATGATTAAGAAGCATAACATATGAGTCAAAAGGCCTAACATGATAAAATAAAAGACAAGTCTCATGAATGATCATATGTGATAATAACATAAATAATATAGAATTGTAAGATCAATTCAACATTGAAATATGTAAGAAAGATAAAACATTATATAGACATAAGTTAAAGATAATCTCCAAGACAACATCACATCCTGGATATAGTCCCATCGTGAATAAGTTTTACTCCATAATCTCATACATATCATATAATGAGACATAAACATTACCCAATTCATTAGAGTGGAATATAAGAACACCCATCATAACTTGTACATGCATATGTGTGACAGAAATGGAAATCAAATATAAGGTATGAACATAAAATATACCCATGAAAAGAAATAGGTAGCTTAATCTTTCCTCATATAATGATCAAAGTATATTTCATAATGATTACAAAGATAAGAAGGAGTTAAATATTTTTTATTTTTATATCTGAATAAATAATAATATGTCAAAAATTTAGAATTCTTTAAAAAGGAATCATGAGAAAGGGTAGATAATTGAGTATAGAAACAAAATTTAAAAATTTTGTTTTAAGGAATAAGTTAATGACTTTTGAAGAAAGAATAAACTTGGAGTTTTCATTAAAAACGATAGGTAAACCAAAATGCTTATACCTAAACAATTCATTTTTTAATTAAATAATTAATGGGAATAGGTACATTAAAATAGTGTTAAATAAAAGGATTAAGGGACTGGAAAGTTCCCATTAATCGTGTTTGATTATAAAGAAGGAATTGAGAAATTAACATAGAGAACATATAACCATTAAAGAGTGGGATAATAAGGTGGGTATATTTAAACGACCAATAATTTTATCAATGGAATTTCTCTTATTATAAATTGGTCATGTAGTACAAAGAATATACATCACATAGAGAAACAAAAAAACATTATTCTCAAAAATGAAGAATGATACATTAGTATGGGAATAAAATAATAGGAATTAAAAATATTATAGTATGAAAATAAAAACAAAATAAAAAATAAGAATAGAATAATTTGGATATGCCCAATCCACCTGAATGACCACACTCACAAACAAAGTTGTAGAAGTAAAACGTAAGGTTAATAATAAAATATTAATTTTGAAGAAGAATGCATATATATACATGAGATAAAATTTAATTTTATTAATAATTAATGGAATAACAGGTATTTTTAGGTATTATTGAACACATATGATGGTAATAAATCGGACTATTGGAATAGTAATCTGACCATTGGAACAGTAACCTGACTATTGGAATAGAAATATGACCTTTAAGAATATTAATATGACAATTATAATAGTAATATCACCAATGAAAACGTTAAATAATATTTATTTATATTATAAAAATTAAAATATGATACATTTATAACATGATACAAATAAATAAATGTTTTAAAAATGATAAATTAAGAGGAATTATTTTTGTAAAACATAACCCTTTTATTTGCAATTTTATAATGAATATACTAATTTAAAAAAAAAATTCTTTTCCTAAAATGGATTTATAAATTAATATTATATAGTATTTTAATTAGAATATTGTTTTATGATACCATACATAATATTTCAAAGGGTCACAAATCAATTATAACATTAAAATCGGTGTTTTTTGAATAAATGATGATTTTTTAAGAATTAAATTTATCATATTTAGAAAATTATTTTCATTAAATGGAATCAATTTTTCAAATATAAGGATAAAAAAATTATTAGGGTGACTTTTTTTAAAAAAATTTCTAAAATAATTGAATTTTGGGTGAATAGTGAAATATAGTAATCTAAGGTATTTGACCTTATAAGGAAAATACCTGGATTTTTTAGTCATGGATGATATAGTCACCCATTAGTTTGAGCTCACATGAAACATTTAATATATACAGTCATAATAATTTATTGTTTTTATAGTCTTTATCCAAAATTAATAAACTAATGAATATAATAATAAAAAACCACTCTCATACCCTTATAAATTTCACCCCTCTCCACCCCTTATCCTCACACCACATAAGCATTGATTTTTTACAAATATTTAACAAACCCTATAATCCCCACTCTAAACACGTCCAAGTGATTCTTGTCTCACCAAAATACCAATTCCAAATTCTTTAATTGTTCCTTCTAGGATGTGATATTCAAGAGGTAACATTTTCAAACTACCTCTTTAAATTTTTCTTCTTCTTTTACCTTCTCCTCACATAATTAATCCATAAAATCATAATAAATAGTGTATAATTTATATATATTAATTTTATATTTCAAATGAAATATTTTCTATCCATCCCTTTTCTCATCTCCTCTAACTCAAAGTAACAAAACCATTGTCCAAATTATGGCGGTTAACCATCTTTGTGGATTATGAGTTATTTGTCTTCTATTAACTCCATGAAGGATGGTAATAAAATTTTTATTATGGTTAAAATATATTTTAATAAATATATTATAACCTATTTCATTTTATAGAAATAATATATAGACACAATATTAAATAAAATGAAACTAGTTTGAGATGGTTGGGAAAATCAAAAAAATAATCTAACCATTTATCATAAGCATTTAATTAAATGAATCATACACATGCAAAAAAATGATATATAGGAACCTTTAAATTTATATAATTTAATTAATACCATTTAATTTTACTTATATATTTTATTTCCATTCGGAAATAACTTCCACAATTATACACATGTGAACCAACCATGAAACCATGAAACAAGCCCTCCTAAAACAACAAAATTGAACATTATAAATAATTTAAATGGATATAAATGAACTTAATAAAATTATAATAAATAAAATATATATTTAATATGTTATGAATTAATAAATTAATGAATCTAATTTTATTATCTAGGACATTAAGTGCCAGTAAAGAACCTTTTCGTACATAAGTTAAGGGATCTCTCCAAACCTCCATATTTCCTTTGGGTTACGCCATCTCTATTTAGCTTAATATGTCTCTTAACTATTATAAAAAAATTATACCATATTCATTATATATGTCCCAAAAATATATATCTATCTCGATTCATATTTATTTAATAGGAAATAAATGTTTTAAAAAGGTTACCTTTTCTTTTACTCTCAACACAGAAACCCGATTAAAGGGAACATCAATGTTTCTTACCCAGTTTAGGTACACTACATAAATCATTTTAAGACACAAATTTTTTCACTAAAATTAATCATTTTATCTTGAAAATAAATTTTAGTTAATCTATGGTATCATTTAAATAATTATTCCTTTATCCACTTTAAATACCCTTTATTATTTTCCCTAAAACTAGCTCAAGTGGAACATTTATAAAGTTACCTTGAAATTTTTTTATATGTTTTCACATAACATGGATTTAATTATTCATGATATATTCTTATATTTCCTTGAAGAATGTTCAGTAGTAATTTAAATCCATTCTTTCATGGATAACATTATTATACTCTCTTTGGTTTTAAATTATGACATGATTTTGAAACCCATTTCTTTCCATGAGTAACCCTTATGATTATTCACTATACATGATTTCATTATATAGAACACATATTAAATTAAATGTTATGTTGAGTGAACCAAAATAACTACCCAGTTAATTTTTTAATGTTTAGTCTCATGAGATGTTATGTATGTGATTTGTGAGTAAACCAAATCCATTTTTTGAATATGTCCACCATGTGATATCATCTTGGTAGTTAGCCAATAATCATGCTTATTTTAGGATATATGTTTCTTAAAAATTACAATATTTATATGATTATATGATACCATTTTATATTTTTTTATCCATGATATGTTCATTTTATGTTATCATGTAATGGATTTTAACTCATGGGTTATGATTCTTTTCCATGATTATTCTATTATGGGATTTTTAGATTATCTATTTTGTCCATGTATTCTATATGTTATCCAATTTATTTATAGGTGATAAAATGAATTTAAGAGATATTATGTTTATTAAAAAATATTTTATATTCCAGTTTTATGTTTTCTAATTATGCACCTAGTATTCCAAAGACACCAGGATTTTTGATACTCAGTTTGAATTTGATGGATAATTCTGCTTGAAATCATATAATAATATATTTAAAATAATTGGATTGTTATATATATATATATAAGAAACATATATAAAGAATTTATAATAAGTCCATAACATAAATAGAGAGATAAAGTTAGTTAGAGAGAGAAAGATCACAACCCAACTAAAATAGAGGGTTTAAATAATTCACTTACTTTTGGACCTAGAATCACTCTGCACTTGCACTTAACCTATTGAATAATAAAATTAGATTCATTATTAAATTAATTTAAAACCATTAACATATATATTTTCTTTACTATAATTATATTATGTTCATTTACAACTATTTAAATAATATATAATGTTTAATTTCATATTTCTGAGGAAGTTTGCTTCATTGTTCTAAGGACAGATCACTTGTAGATAATTATTAGCATTGTTTTTAGAAGGGAATAAAACTGAAAAAGTGAAATAAAATTACATTAATGTACTTATAGAAATTTAAATGGTTCTAAATATCCATTTTGTGTTCTTGATTAAATATTATTCATTTAGTATAAATGTTGTCGTTATATTTTTAGTTCATTTATGTAGTTTTACCAACCAGTATGAACTATATTTCTTTATTTAATTAAATTATTCATAAAACATTAAAAAACATGAAATAAGTTATATTATACTTATTATTGTCATATTTATCCATAATAATATTTATATAACTATCCTGAAAGGTGTTATATAAAAATTAATTATGTTGTTTATGGAGGTGGTGAACCAGCCGTATTGAAAAAAATGTTTTCATTTTTGAAAAAATAAAAGGTAATACAATAGTTTGTATTGTAGATATTCCTTTAAAAAATAAAATTTCAGTATATGTATATATGAAAATAGAGTTATTTTGATTTCTTGGATGGAATCTTTTTCGAGGACAATGTGGAAGAAAAATTAAAAGGCTCAGCTGAGGGAATTACCTTCTCCTTCGGATGCCTCCTACCAGGCATACACATCAGGCACCTTGGATTGGTATTTTGATAAGACTAAGGAATATATGTTTATTGAGGTTATATTATGGGAGTAACACCTTGATGTTTTAAAGTAAAACTACGTTCTACAAAATATACAACATGTAACACCGAACGTAAATGAACCATGAAATATTATTATTTAATGATTGTTATAACATAGACATTAAATTGGGGGTATGAATAAAAGTAAAAAATTTATAATATATATATTAATATCTTAATAAATAAAAAATTTATTGATATATTATTAGGAAATGATAATTCTATTTTTGGTAGATTGATTTTATTCTTCAAAATATGTTTTCTTCAATATTGGGTTTTATTGATAGAATATTGTAATTAATTTTTTGGAATTTCAGATTTTTTATTTTATAAAAATAAAATAATTTTTTATATTTTAGTATTGAAATTATCATAGGATTATTTTTTTATGTGAAATGATTGATTTCCAGTGAATAGTGAAAATTTTGGATTATTATTGAAAACTGTATTTTTGTTTCATGAATTTACATGGATACATTTTAGTTCAAAACTTTTTAATAGAAAAATTAGTTCTATTATATTATTAATATTCAATTATGTCCATTTGATCATTTTTATTATTGAATTTGGTATATAACGTATTTATACTTAAAAGGTATCTTTTTTGGAAAACTATTTTTGTTTAATTTTGTGTTTTTATCTTAAATTTACTTCTTTCACTTATAAAAATTTAATTATAAAAAATTTATTCCTTATTTTGAATTAATATTTCCAATTTTTTTAAATAGGTTCTTTTTATTTTTGGTTAATATGAATATTAACCCCATTAATTTTTTGTTACCACAATAATGGGAAAATGGGTTAATTATGTTTGAAAAAGAATGTGATAAGACATAAAATGCATTAAAAATCCTTTAATTTATTTAATTTTATGTGTGTATTTCATCTAAAATCAATCATAATTTTAAAACAAGGACTTTTCCAAATAACTTTGATTTTGATCTTTATATTATTTATGTAAAAGATAAAGTAAAAATTTCCCACTATTTTTTTATTATCTATATTATTTTGGGAGAGGGATAATGTTTTGTTATTTTATAAATGGTAATTTAAAATTTTAATGATTTTTTTATCATGATATTTTGTTTTTATTTTTTATTGACAAAATAATTACTTTAAATTCATACACAACTCTAACACCATGGGTTTTCAAGTAGTATAAAAATCAAGTAAATTATTTTAAAACATCTAAAAATAGTATTTTATGGGTGTTCCAAAGTATACCAAATTTTTTTATGATATATATAAATATATTATAGGTTTTCTTAATTTTTATATTCAAATTCCATTACATTCATGTTATATTAAAATTAAAATTTTGTTAATACTCCTTAAATTGCATTAATAGTAATTTATGTTAAATAATCTTTTATTAAATTATTTAAAAATTATAAAAATATTTATAGGGAAAATTATGATTATTAAGGGTATAATATTTCATAAATATTCCATTTATGATCCAATTATCACCTTATAATAAAAATTATAACCCTTTAATTTTGAAGAACGCATTACTAAGGTCATGGTTAAAATTGGTTAACCAAGGGGCTAAACCAAGAGATAATTTACAAAATGATATCTAAACAATAATAAAATTGATTTTATTATTATATTAACTTGATATATTCCTTATATTCAAATGAATATCATTTTTGACCATTTTACATTAGTTATACACATATTATATTATAATATTTCATGTATTTTGAAAAATAATATTAATGATATTTTATAATAAACATTATTTTTTTTAATTGGTTTAAATTTAATAAAAATAATTTATTCAGCGATTTAAATCATAAATGGTTTAAAATATCAATTATGACCCATTTATGATTCACTTTTCCTATTATGGTATCATTCTCATCCCTTAAAAAGTACAAAACTTTGATATTGTGGTAATTTTCAAAAGTGTTAATGAGCGTTAATACTATAAGATATGGTTAAAAACATAACCAAAACATGATAAAATTTTATTTTAAGAGATTATTTATACTCATTAACATCTTATATTCTAATTATATCATTTTGGATCGATTTTTTATGAAAATAAATATATATTAATTTAATACTTTATGTAATTCAAAGAGTTCCCCTCCCATCACTTGTTAAAGTGATCCTTCTCTTCTATATTATTAATTATGTCTGAGACTAATATCTCATACAATACCTATCTTAATATCATACTATATTTCTTAAATACATCATATAACTTATTTTATTACCAAAATACCATCCTTTCAAGGATTAATGTGTAACAAAAAGATATTTTCTCAACGTAGAGGTATAACTCTTAACCAAGAATTTTCAATTTTACTTCTTATTATAACACTTATAAATGTAGGGTATCCATTAAAAAATAATTCATTTTGTATAATTAATATAATTCATTATTATTATTATGATTCAATAACCATTATCCATTTCATCTGTTGGAAAATGAAAATGTGGGTAGTGCACACATGTGGACTACCACCTCCACAAAGCGATGTGATTCATTTTTTTCATCCATTTTATATGGATAGTAATAAAGATATATATAATGAATATATATTATAAATATATTATATAATAATTATTATTTAAATTTAAATTACTATTTAACTTTCTTTCATTTCATCACCCAAAATATTAAAATAGAAATTATGCGTACATAGGACCTATCGTCTCCATGAATGATGAAATTAATTTTTATAGATATACCTTTTAAGGATGAACTTATATATTTTTAATAAATATATATTATATTTATGACATTATTAAAATTCTAGACAATTTAGAACCATGATAAAAGTATATGTACCAGATTTTTCAAACCAAAACATGCATAAAAATAAAGCAATTATCACATGAAACAATGATTTTAATTAAGAAATGTTAATACACAGGTTATAAAATATTATAAGGGATTAATTAGTGGTATGATAAATATTAGTATTGTTCTGGAATACATTTATAATAAATATATATTTATTTTATTGGAGGTTTTAATGCATATTAAGTGTGAGAATACTTGAGGTAAAGGATTTAATCTCATTTTTACTTCAGTGAGTCACATGCCATATTCAACACTTTTTTTCTTCTATGTAGTGTATATAATTCCCATGAATGTATTTTATGATTATTCTTAGTAAAATTATGGGGATACACATCTATATGTAAGGTTTTCTGTTTCATGATTTTTTGACTCTAAAGTTACCAAAGTGGTAACATATTTAAGTTTCAATTCCATTTAAATAAGGATTCTTTCTACTAGAATTTCAATTAAGGAAATTATAAGATCATTATCTAATAAATTACTTTTATTTGCTTATAATTTGGTTATTTCTATAGATTTCATATTTTTCTTTCATTTTCCTCTCTTTAATAAATCAATAGACCAAAACAATATTTTTTAGTTAAATATTCTTTATTTCTCTCAACACTCGAAAATCCTTAATCTTAAATGTCAATGTTTTCTCTAATATGTTTTTAAAAATATTTTAAAATTATATAACTATTATAATTAAATATTTTTTAGTCATTTCTATTTTTATAGAAAATTTGAAAAGTAATCTTCTTGTTTCATTCCAAATGAGGTATTTTTGACTTTATATTAAAAATGTGAAAGAAATATTTTTTAACATATACCATGATAATGGAATTTCACATAGTTATGAAAACTCAATGATTTGAAGATAATTTTAAATGGTTCCATGGTCATTTTCAATGAAATTTGTTTCCATACTATTTTTTAACTTATTATATTTTATAGAAATTATTTAAAAATGAAGAAGTAATTTTCCTCAATAAATATTCCAATGATATTTTAAAAGAATTTACATATATGATAACAAACTTGATGTTAATTATTATTTACTATGTATATGATATAATGATACCATACTTATTAATGATCTGAATGTTTTATGATTAGGATGATGAGATGTTTAGAAAGACCATCTATTTTCCATGGATTAAGATATGATGAATATAAGAGATATTTCTGAAACTTATTTTATTTTTACAGTATATGCTATTATAAATTTTTTATGATCTTTTGGAACACATATGTGTTGTTTTAATTATATTATTGGTGGTCCCAAAATAATATTTCCCTCTAATTAATTGGAAAAAGTTTTATATCTCATGAGATAAATATGGGAAACAAGTCGATGTTCTTTATCTATAATTAGAAAAAATCCAATGTGCTTGATCCACTATGGGAAACAAGTTGATGTTCTTCATCCACTATGGTAAATGAGTTGATGTTTCTGATCCACTGTAAAATAGGTGATCATGCCTAATCCCTAATGATATGAGAAAAAAGTGTTGATGCCTGATCCACTATGATTTGATGGTCTTATTGGTTAAACATAACACATGAATTTTTTTGTATATTTATAATGGTGGAAAAAATTTCTGACATGTTTTCATTCTTAATAAGGGATATTTTGGTTTATGGTAGATTTATATATATTTCTCGCCTTTATTATTCATGCCTTTTCAAATGCTAAATTCTTATTCAACGAATCTTGTTTATAATCTATGAGGAATTTTATATTAATATATTTTGTTATGGATATAATCTCATAACCTTATTATTATATTTTTCTTTCATATGATATTTGATTGATATCTCCCACTTTAACCCTTACTATGATTCTACCCTTTATCATGGTTCCTTCATGCAGGTTATGAAGAAAGTGATTAAATAGGGTATATCTAAGAGGAGTATTATGTGGGAATATCTTTGTAAGAGATATTGATGATATTTTATTAAATAAAAAGATTATGTATCAAGTCTCCAATGATACTAAAAATTTATTGTTTATATAGGGATCATAATTTTATGTATTAAATAATCATAAAAAATGATGTAATATGTATGTTTAAAATGGGTCACTATAGTTGGTATCAAATAAAGGTTCAGTTATTATTTAGTTATTAGTAATTGATAACTTTAGTGAAAACCCTAGAGATAAGTTTATGTATATGTTAACATATTAATGTTTTCGTAATGAAGTGATTTTGTGATTTCATGGAAATATATCCTTGTCTACATACTAAAGGTAAACTTCGTTTTAGTATGAATGCATATAGGGGTAATAACTCCAAAAGAGCTGGTCAAGTATATCTTGACCATCATTCTGAGGTATGGCGAGTGTGACCTTACTGTGCACCTAGTTTCACACTCTTGGGAGATATTCATATGTTAATTCAAATTTTATTTATGAATCATTATGATGGATTAGATTAGATATGACTGTAAATCACCTGGGATAAATATAAGGATTTATGGTGTAAAAAACAATGTTTATAATTTCAAAATCCTATGAATGATATTTCATAATTTCTCAGTATGATAGTTGTTCCTCATACTATAATTTTTGGTTTTAGTCAATGACTAGATCAATAAGTATTTGTGTTAACATAGGACATAATAGATAATGGAATGATTGTCTTCATGAGAAAAAAATGAAATGAGAGGTAAAATGTGAATCTTTTTGATTGTTTCCAATTATCTGTCCCATTATATTATTAACAACCTAAACATGGTTGAGATTCTTGACATACCTAATAAAAGAAAAAAATGGAGTTTTATAAAGAACATGGAGGGAAGGATGATTCAACTTCCTACATGTCTAGAATGTTGGAAGAATCACTAAAGGGAATGTGATGTGGCTATATTTTGATAAAATATTGTCACATAACATCTTTAATGTAATTATGTTTTTTTTAAATAAAATTTTTACTGGATAATTAACTTTTGTGTTGGTTTATTGTTGAAATAATATTTTTTTTAATATAATTATTTTAATGTCAATAAATTTTTATTTAAATTATAATTTTATTTAAAATTAAAATTATTATTTAATTTTGAAGTTTATTTTATAGTATTATTTTAACAGTATTGTTTAATATTATTTTCTCTTAATTTAATTTATATTTTCATTATTTCTATAATTAACAAATTAATTATAGTCTATCATTTTATTTAATTACTTTAAATAATTTAATTTTTAGAAGAATTATATTATAATTCTTCTCTTTAATAAATTTTTCTTTTCTAAATTTACTTAATTAATTAATCTATTAATTTTTTCTTGTTTTAAATTTTTAATAATTTATTCTTTTAAGAAAATAGTTTTGATTTTAATTTATTTTTATAGTCTCGTTAATAATTATTTTATAGTTGAAATTTTAGTTTTAATTTAATTATATTTGAATTATCATTTTAATGTTTTTTTATTTTTTGTTTGATTGGTGAAACAAAGTAGCTGAATTGTACACTAGATACACATAGTCAAATGATTTGAACACTAGGTAGATATTTTTGAAAATGCACCTAGGTAGCCATATTTTTGAGTAATAACGTCCATAAGGATTAGTGCAATCAGTCACATAAAATTTTTCAAATGAGAATCCATCTTTCCATTTTTTATCACCTATATAGATATTCATTCAGGTATGTGGAAATAGACTGGAATCGTCTCATTTTTGGGAAATTCCATGAAACTACAGTGTAGTTGAACAAGCCGAATCCTTAGTGTTCACCACATAGTGAATGATCCGATGGGAATTTAGCATGTTTCAGTCGACTAGAGAGTATTGTGGAATTTTTTGAATATGAGATGATATGGAGTGATGTGAAAACCAAAAACTATATTTCCCATAAATAAAAGGGAATAACCTCCCACTAATATTGAGTATCTAAATCCTTCATTATAAATAGTTTCCAACAAAGAAACAGGATTTAAAGAATCTAAGATTGAGGGTATTTATATCAGTATGTTGACCTAAAACCAATGCTTAGATCCATGTTGAGTAGTAATTGTTACTTAATTTAATGAAATACGTTATTCCACCCTTAAGAAACTGGGTCCTCACTGACATTGTGTTTCTAAGATCTCGTCGGATCCATCTAAGCCGAAGATCCCAGCATCGTGAAGAATACTAGATATCGAGTTTCGATCCACCAGATATTACTATACTATGATCTAGAATACCTTTGAACATTGATGAATATTTAACACCGATTTTGGAAAAATATGAGAGGATGAATATGATTTGAGAACAATGCTTTTGGAAGGGAGATGAGGATTAGAGCTCAAAATATAGATCTAACTTATGAGATTTAATGAGTGTTAATCTGAAGCTACCACTACACTTGGAAAACATATAGATCGAATATCCTTGAATAAAAAACTAGATCTAGATCAGGCCAAGTTTATTGAATATGAATTTTAGTCCTCTCGGGTCAAGATTAATCTACGTCATTATTCTATGGAGAATATCTATCGTCGTTGATGATGAATGTTGTGGTGGAAGGGTAGAAAAAATAAAACCAAACAACCATTGAAGATAAAATGGATTAAATTTGGAACTGTGGGATTTGATGATACAAAAACCAAACTAAAAACAAATTTCAAGAATGAAATAAAATAGTTGATGAACATGAGGATTTGACACATTTCAAACCTTTAGGGTTTTTACTTCATGGAAAGAACACCGCACACACACAATATTTTTTATTAATCTAAAAAAAGAAAGAAATATATAAAGGAAGTAATCCAATGAGAAGAAGTATAACATCAAATAAATGAAGAATATTTAAATGTCAAAAACAAAAAATGAAACCATAAATTTATACTAATAATTCCAGATAATAATTTATCCAGTGGTCATGTTCTCTTCAATCCAAGGATGATCGCGTAGCCTACTGGGTTTGATGATGCATCAGCACACCACTCCTTCCAAGGTTCTTGGAATCATCAACGAGAAGAAACAATTATTATGTTAGGGAATAATGTCACCTCTACCACAATAGGTCCATAAGTTGTGGTCGAGGGAGAGAAACATTTATAGATGATGCTTTGAAGAGGAGGCAGAACCGGAGAACCAGGGCAATAGGATTTCATCTGAGAAGACTGAGAGCACCATATTGAAGGAAATCCAGAATGACCATAGTAAAAAAGATGTCATGTAGGGAAAATCAAACTCCCTGTCACTGCTTAACTCATTGAACAGAATGCCGAACTAGGGAGTTCCATGAAGAAATAGAGAAATAGAATAGCTGAGCAAACCGTAATGGAACAAAAAACTGGAGAAGAATTTGGATGATAATATGAAATGGGGATGTATGAATGATCAATGGTGGAAAAAATTAGTTAACAATAAATGAATATTTTCGGCATGTCAAGAAGAAGGATAATAAATAAGTCTAGAGACCAACCAGACCAACAAACAAGCCCAATAGAAACAAAATCCCAGGAAAAGTAAAAAACCAACATGAAAAATTCAAATAGAAGAATATAAATTAAAACAAATTTTAATATCAAAAAAAATTAAGAAGGATTAATTCAAAAATCAGCATTTCAATAAAAATTTGGTGATGTTCTTACTCTTAGGGTCATAGAACTAGAACCATGTTTAGATTATCTAAGAAGAATTTAAACTTAGACAGAACCACAGCTTTAGTCAAAATATAAGCTATGTTCATGTTAGTGTATATCTTATTGATAAACACGGTTCCTTATTCTATGACATATCTAATAAAATATAATGTAATATCTATGTGTTTTGACATACCATGGTAGAATAAATTTTTAGATAAATGAATTTCTAACTGAATATCAAAATTAACATTGATAAAAAATATAAATACTATATTTAGAAGAAATAAATTTGATCCATAAGGCCTATTTAACTACCTTAGTTAAAATGATGTATTTAGATTCTATTTTTGAAAGTGAAACAATAGATTTCATGTTGTACTTCTAGGAAATAACACCTCCAAAAGCAATAAATAAATAACTGGTTAAAGATTTACGAGTGTCTAAATTTCTAGCACTGAAATCATGAACAAAAACAGAAATAAGATTTTTAGTATCTACATTTCTAATGAAAAATAAAGAAATAATATAAGTATAAGAAAGATACAAAAGGACTCACTTAAGTTCATGAAAATATGGATTCCCAATAGAGTCTATTAACCAACTTAAATTATAGATTGAAAATGGAATATCCGGTCGAGTACAAATAATAGAATATAGTATGATACCAACTACATTAGAATAATGAATTTTAGACATAAATTCAATGCCTTCTTCATCATTAGGGACTTGAGTTGAAGAAAATTTAAAATGTTGTTCAAAAGGTATATTAATAGGATTTAGAGTTTCAAACATATACCTAATTAAAACTATTAAAACATAAGTATGATGAGATAGATCAAGTAATTTTTTTGTTCTATCTCTTATGGTTTCAACACCTATGATTTTTTTGGATTCACCTAGGTCCTTTATTTCAAAAGTGTTCTTCAAATGTGATTTAATAGAATAAATCAGATTTATATATTTATAAATAATGAGCATGTAATCAACATACAATTAGAGATAAATGATGTAGGTTTTTGTTGATTTAAAATAAACACAAGCATCATTCTGAATACTAAGAACTTATTACCAAGAATAACTGAATCAAACTCAAGTACCACTTCCTAGAGAATTTTTTAATTCCATACAAAGATTTATTCAAAAGGAATACTTTATTTGGTATGAATTTAGTAGGATAACCATCAAGAGGATTCATATAAATATTTTCTTTCAAATCACCATGTAGAGAAGATGTTTTAACATATAATTTCTCTATTTGAAATTTATTATAAGCATAAAAAGATAATAAAATCTGGATTGAATAATTATTCACATCTAAGGAAAATATTTCAGAGTAATAAATTCCTTCTCTTTGGAGTAATCCCTTGGAAGGTAGCATAGATTTGAATATGATTTTACTTACCTTAGTGTTTTGTTACTTTCTTTTGAAGATACCTTTGGAACCAATTATTATCAAATTAATTGGTTTGTTTAAAACATCTCAATCATGGTTATTCCTTAAGTATTGAATTTACTCATTAAAAGAAAATAGGCACTCCTTTGAACCTTTGTTTTTAATTCCTACCTTTATAATTAAGGATTATCATCAATAAGATCCTGGGCCACATGAAATAAATACGAAGCCATAACATTTTGGATGAAGCAATTACGAGGTATAGGGACTCTTCATTTCCTATCATGGTTCAACTAATAATCTCGATGAGTTTTAGGAGGTTTAGAATCTGAATCTGAACTAGAACTAGACTTGGAGTTAGCCACATTAGCGGGTTAAGAAGGAGGTGGGGCATGGTGAACATTCGCCTCTGTGTGAGTCAATGAATTAGATTCATTATACTTATCAAGGGTTGTTTCACTACCACTAGATTCTACAATTTTGTTCTAAGGATAAGGAAATTTTTGAAAGACCACATCTCTAATAATAATGAATTTTTTTACCTTAGTTTATCTACCTAGAGTATTTATCCCTTAACTCAATCATGATAACCAATAAAAATGCATTTGATGGATTTTTGTCCAAATTTTTTTGTCTTGAATTGAGAATAGGCTATAGAATTATTGAACTTTAAATAATAGTAAGATAGAAGATTCTTAGTCCACATTTGTTCAGGAGTTTTAAATTGATTCACAGATGAGGGAAACCTATTGATAAGGTAGAAAGAAGTGCTGGTGGCCTCATCCCAAAAATATTTGGGGAGACCTAAGCTTATAAAAATTCTCCAAACTCTTTTAAGTATATTCATATTCATCATCTCTACAAGGCCATTCTATTGGTAGGTATCCCTAATATTCATATGCATCTTAATTCCTTTAGATTCATAATTATGAAAAAACTCTATAGATAAATACTCTTACCCATTTTTTGTTCACATGGTTTTAATTTTCCTTCTTTTTTGAGTTTCAACAGAAGATATCCATTTTTTGAAGGTTTGGAAAACATTAGATTTTTTTAAGTTGTAACTCCAAACATTCCTAGAGAAAGAATCAATAAATGTGACAAAATAGTATCCTCCACCATGAGGAGTGGTCCTAGATGGCCCCTATAGGTCTAAATGGATGTATTCAAGTGGGCCAAAAGCTTTAAACGAGGACCTATTAAAACTCACCCATTTGGATTTTTCCACCACCCAATCTATATAGTATAGATGATTGGAAGGTGTGATGTCACTCAACAAAAACTGATTGTTGAGTTCCTCTATACCTTTGGAGCATACATTCTCCAATATTATATGTCATATCATTGTATTATCAGTGATCGTATTGTAAACACTATCCAATTGCCTTGAATTGGTTTTTTCCATTGAATACATACAAACTAATGGTAATAGATCCATTAATAACGGTTCTTGATCCTTTTGAGATATTGAGACATCCTTTTGCAGAATTAAAAGTGAATCTCATCTACTCTAGAACCCCTATAAAGATTTGATTTCTTTGTAGGTTGGGGAACATCCTTACATCATGTAAGGTCATTATGGATTTATCATCAATATTAATAAGATTATACCCCCTATCATTAACCTTACATACCTTATTATTCCATAAATCGAAACCCCTTCTACCTTTTAACCAGATCTAAAAAAGACTCTATATATGGACACATGTGAAAATAACAACTGAAGTCTTAGACCCACTCAAAATTTAGTTTTTGGCTAGAAAAATCATGGAATTCTGCATTTTCTTAGTCATATTTAGAAATAAGTGGCTGGTTAGTGGGATATTTAAATTCTAACTCAATCTTGAGCTTCCTACACTCAGGTTTAATGTTCCTGGGTTTACCATAGTGAAAGCACGTGACTTTTCAATCCTTGGAAATAGTCCTCAGTTTTGGTTTTTTACTTCTCTACTTTTTCCTCTACTGAACTATTTCTTTTTACCTTTAACTTGAGATCTTCCCCTGGTAAACAAACTCTCATCCTCACCTTTTATCTTAGGTTTACACTACTACAACCTGGGCCTTTATCAGCGCTAAAAACCGGCATTAACAGCGCTAGAAAAGTGCTGTTAATGCCGGCGTAGATAAGGGGGGGGGGGTCCCTTTATCAGCTCTTCTCTTAGCGCTGATAAAGGTCCCCTATATCAGCGATTCTCGGAGCGCTGATAAAGGACCCCTTTATCAGTGCTTCTTTTAGCGCTGATAAAGGTCTCCTATATCGGCGCTTGACGGAGCGCTGATAAAGGGTTCCTTTATTAGCGCTCCTCTAGCGCTATTAAAGGTGTCCTTTATCAGTGCTAAAAAAGCGCTGATAAAGGCCCCATCGCCTGCACCAAAAATACAGTACCTGCACACCTGCACACCTGAATACCTGCACAAAGTAGCACATGCACACCTGAACACCATAGCACCCGCACCCAATATTTTGACCGACAACGGTATATACATTTACTTAACATCATGAATACAAAAAAACGCATTGCTATATAAATTTCAAACATTTTTTTACATGGTTACATTTACAATTATTCAACAACAGTTATAAACATTCATGTTTCATCCTTTGATATCCGTGATCCGCTCTCGATGTTATTTGTTGCCGAACAAATCATCCGAACTCAAGGAAACAAATTCACCTATATAAGAAAACAAATATTATGTTAGTAATGCAATATTGAAAGAAATTAAAACAGTAATATGAAAGAATACATTAATATGGAAATGTGAAACTAAAATATGAAATTTTAAACTCAAAAGTTTTCATTTTCATAACAATGAAAGGGAATAATGTAAAATCAATATGTTTTTGATTGATTTATCTCATTTAATAAATACTGATTCTTTATATAATGAAAAGCTTTACCGGTAACACCATGCGTCGGTCAGATTGAGGTGAGTTCAATTCTTACACGTCAAAAATGAATCGTGGATCATTGTCCTAAAGTATCAAAACAATCCGAACACATTTGCTCGGTTTGGCGTATGTCATTGGTGTTGTTTTCCAAAGTCTATCTCAATTTGAAACTGATATCAGACACTTTTAGTCATACCGGTCATGTCATGCGTCGGATTGAGGTGCGGTCAATTCGTACACGTCACAAATGACTCTTGGATCATTGTACTAAAGTATGAAAACAATCCTAATGCGTTTTCTCAGTTTGGAGTATGTCATTGGTGTTGTTTTCCAAAGTTTATCTCAATTTGAAACTGATATCATACAATTTTAGCCATACCGGTCACACCGTGCGTCAGATTGAGGTGTGGTCGATTCGTACACGTCACAAATGACTGGTGGATCATTGTCCTAAAGTATCGAAACAATCCGAACACGTTTTCTCAGTTTGGCATATGTCATTGGTGTTGTTTTCCAAAGTTTATCTCAATTTGAAACTGATATCAGACACTTTTAGCCATACCGGTCACGCCGTGCGTCAGATTAAGGTGCGATCAATTCGTACACATCACAAATGACTAGTGGATCGTTGTCCTAATGTATCAAAACAATCCGTATGTGTTTGATCGGTTTGGCGTATGTCATTGGTGTTGCTTTCCAAAGTTTATCTCAATTTGAAACTGATATCAGACACTTTTAGCCACACCGGTCACGTTGTGCGTTGGATTGAGGTGCGGTCGATTCGTACACGTCTCAAATGACTCGCGGATTGTTGTCCTAAAGTATTAAAACAATCTGAATGCATTTGCTCAGTTTGGCGTATGTCATTAGTGTTGTTTTCCAAAGTTTATCTCAATTTGAAACTGATATCAGACACTTTTAGCCATACCAGTCACACCGTGCGTCGGATTGAGGTGAGGTCGATTCTTACATGTTACAAATGACACGTGGATCGTTGTAATAATGTATCAAAACAATCCGAATGCGTTTTCTCAGTTTGGCGTATGTCATTGGTGTTGTTTTCCAAAGTTTATCTCAATTTGAAACTGATATCAGACACTTTTAGCCATACCGGTCACTCCGTGCGTCAGATTGAGGTGCGGTCAATTCGTACACGTCAAAAATGACTTGTGGATCGTTGTCCTAAAGTATCAAAACAATCCAAAGGCGTTTTCTTGGTTTGGCATATGTCATTGGTGTTGTTTTCCAAAGTTTATCTCAATTTGAAACTGATATCAGACACTTTTAGCCATACCGGTCACACCGTGCGTCAGATTGAGGTGCGGTCGATTCGTACACATCACAAATGACTCGTGGATTGTTGTCCTAAAGTATCAAAACAATCCAAATGCATTTTCTCAGTTTGACGTATGTCATTGGTGTTGTTTTCGAAAGTTTATGTCATTTTCAAACTAAGTAGTTGGAATTCACTAATCTAAGGATATGAAACATAAGAAAGGGAGATCATAGATTCTAAATAAGTGTAAAGGGAGATATCAATGACCATATAATGATAACATAAGTATTAGGAATTCACCTTCATTTTCCTATTTGTTTACATTCTTCCATCAGGTACGATGCCCATTCGTTTCTAAAGACATTTATATCATCTTCTAAATAGGAGTTTTTGCGACAGTCATAGTAGTACTGAAAAAATATAAATACACAAACTATTAATAATTATTTTAAATAAAGTAGTAATTATTTTAAAAAATACCTCTTCAGGGTTGCTAGTTTGTTCATGAAATATGATCTCTTTCATAAATTTACAAACATAATAACCGCAGTCCTTGTCATTTGTTTGTTTCAGACACTGCAGAAACATCGATAAAAATAAGTAATTTGTCTTGATATGTATTTGGATAGTGAAATATAATTATATATACCCAGATACTTCCCATTTGTAGATCTTGTGGGCATTGTCATCCTTACACCCTGGATTCATTCCAGCCTTTAGACGATATTCATACACCGCCCTATCATAACAAAATCCTCGTTAAAAGATAATATAAATTATATAAATAGATATTTAGTTCTAAAATGTTGGATCTAGTGTATTAAAAATTGAAAATCGCCATCATCTATGGTCGGTTAGTTGGATATCCATGCAGTGAATCCAGAAAATAAATCTTTGGAGTATCCAAATTGACTGCAATGAGCATCCAATGTTCCCTAAAAACACAAAAAGAAATAAGTACTGATAGAAATGAAAATATAATTGATATGATTAAAATGTAGAGTTTTACCCTTGCATCGTTGGTATTAAAAAGAGCCTGTCAGTTGTAATTCTTCTTTGAAACGTTCTGAGCAGATTTGACATCAATTCAGCCTGAAAATTAGAATCTATTTCTGTTCGTTGTGTAGAAATGGTGTGAGGACTAACGAGTCCAAATTTGTATTCATGGGAAAATCCCTTCAATTGTTTTTCATATATATGCCTATGAAAAAGATGAGATGTATTTATCCATAATTATCAAAATATATCAGCTTCTGTAAAATCAAATCATGAAAACATACCTCATGTATACATTTATAACTGAGGCGCCTAGCCAGTCGTATGTGATGATCTCAGAAACAGTGTCTGCAATAACGAAATCTATTTTTTCCTCTCCGTACATATCTTTTTCACAAACAATGGTATGACTCTTTCCATCTTTCATTTTCGTATCCACATGAGCTTTCAATGATATTAAATGTGGATATAGAACGGGCGGGGTGAACGCGCTCTCATTAGATTGTTTTGATCGGTTGGTTCATCCAATGTTGGAGCCGCTCTTTTGTTTTAGCTTCTCCATTTTATCCTTCTGTAATAACATTCATCAGTTCAGCCATTTTCTAATTTAATGTTAAAGGTTCTGCTTGAAAAATGAACTGGAAAGGAATACCTCTTGCTCGACATGTTTTTTTACAAGATTCGACGGCCATGCAACGAATGTTCCGACAGCTTTTTCCACCGTATGAATGTCGTAATCATCATTTGGCACGGGTAGCTCGGCGCTCGGCTCATGAGCTATGTTAATAAACACTTTGACATGACCGGTTGGAAGTGGTCTGGAGTGTAGTGTGTCATTCTGCATATTGAACACCGTAGCCCTCGCTACAAGGCGATGGGTGGGAGTTGACAGATATAAATCACAGTCATTTTCACCCTGCAGAATATCATTACATGAAAGGTATCAGTGTATATGTGATTCACATCTCACAAAAAACTAATATTATAACATTGATTACCTCGGTTAAGTCAGGTCTTTAAGGGGAATGGCTCGCCTCAAAGATGGTGAGGGGTGGATCTTCTCACGGGGGCTGTTCTTGAGTTGTTTGTTCTCTTCGCCTCTCCTCCATCAAACTCATTAGCATCTTTCCCTGAGTTTGGATTAGTCCTTCAAGGGTAGCTACTTTATCTCTCATTACATGCAATTCTTTAGTTTGTTCATCCTCTTGTTTTTTTTTTCTGAAAATATGTCCGGGGTGACACCCCAAAACCCACACCTCTGACACGGCCATACTGTTCTGGCTGTTTCAATTCCATTGAAAGTATGTCTGCATCTGGTGCGGGTGTTGTTGATTCCTGTGACTATGTCAAATAGAAAATATGAAAAAATAAGTAAGTGTCATTATGTAATAGTGATTTAAAGAAAAACAAGTTTATATTATGTCATACTTACTCATGTTTCCCACACTTTTTGTGTGTTTTCATCTATCAGTTTCCCATATTTATTAACACGAGCCTTCTTCCATAGCACATGGAATGGAATGGAAGTGACTTGAGATTTTGCTTCATCAATCTATATATAAACAGAGAAACATGGTTACCGTGTTGTTTTTTGTCACATAAAATTATTACAGTACTTTTAAAATACATACCAATTGTTTTTCAATTGAAGCGTACCCCAAACTTTCTTTACGGTAGGGGTACGCTGGTTTTGTTGTCCTTTCTTTATTTTCAGCACTTAGTTGTTGTTTCATAAATAAAAACCTATCAATCAACGTGATGAATACAAGCAACTTTACACAACGTGTAACCAAACACAATGTACCTGAAAATTATGCTCCGCACGATTGTTGCAAAACGCATCCCATGTTCCTTGGGATATCAAGTGTGCATAAAGAGGAGGCGGGTGTGGCTTGATTTTCCCTTCGACATATTTCAGATGATGTTTCGTTAAAATGCTGCAAAAGCCTCTATGAATCCTTCCTGCCAGTCTGAAAACATATTCTTTGTGCGAAACATCTACTATAAATGAACTCTACAAGAGATGATGAAGGGTTAGTCAATATTTCAATATTTTATTTTATTTTAATAAATTAAATAGATGATATCGTAATGTTACCGTAATCTCTTCCCACATTAATGTTTTCAACCCGCTGACAACATGGTGCCACGACTCTACGTCAATCGGCACAGGTTGTCGAGTGACGATTCCAAAGTAGCTACTAAACATGGCTTTGTTGGGGTTTACATGCTGTCCTAGCTTATTCCATCCCACCTCATATTTGATGCCTTTTGCTTTTGCCTTAAGGATTTTTGCTAAAACTGTCAAACTATGGAGCACCTGTTTTTTTTGTTTCGTTGGGGTTTCATCACCTACCATTTCCTCAGTTTCTGCATCATCATTATGTTTCTCTGAAGCGCTAGCATCGGCACTGACACCAGCTGCAACAGGTTGAGAGACCTGTTGTAGGTTAGCAGTGGGACCAGCTGCAACAGGTTAAGAGACCTGTTTTCTCTCAGCAGTGGAACCAGCTGCAACAGGTTGAGAGATGTGTTGTGTCTCGGGATTGGGTGCATCAGTAGGTGAAGAAGTCATTATCTGCAGAACTGGTTTAAAATTTAATTTAGATCACATAAAAGCAGCAGCGAACAGATAATAACATAATGTAACACAATCTATATTACAATAAAAATCAATAACCTGATTATTGAACTCTCTTTTTTTTAAGGGCTGAAGGGATTTGACCCCTCTATCAACTATCCATATCCCTTCATTGTGGTCTCCTCTGACATACAAAATGTCGTCTACATTGGGACCACTGCGAAATGATTGTGAAGCCCCAATGAAAGGGTCATCTTCCGTTGAATTTTCATCTGACCCTTCAGCTTTTTTGGTCGATAACAGAACAATTGACCAGTTTCGGTTTGCGGGATCTGGAACATAAAATACTTTCACTACCTGGGATACCATTATAAATGGTTTATCTTTCTCCCCTTCATTACTGAAATCAACTTTCACGAATCCCAAATCATCTATTTTAACATCACTCCTGTTATCAACCCACTTGCATTGAAATATCGGAACTTGAAATTCCGTATAATCTAACTCCCATATTTTTTTGATGATGCCAAAGTATGACATATTCGCATAAATTGGATTTCTGTCCTTAGCACCGGAAACATGCATCGCTTCAGCCACAAGTGTAACCCCACTATTCTGCATGGTACTGTCTTCATCATGTTCATTAGTATAAAATGTATAACCATTAACTACATAAGTATTGTAAGATAATGCATACACACTTGGTCCTCCGGCTAGCCATCGAAGTCGTTCCGAAATTGACTTTGGATTTTCATCTGAATTTTTAAAAATATGATCTCGAAACCATCTTATAAACTGTCGATTATGTGTATCTGATATCCATTTTTCATCCCTTGATGGATTCAAATGCCTAAGAATTTCTTTGTGTATTTCAACATATGGGTCAACGTCGAAACTGTTATGCAAAACATAAAGGTGGGCTTGCTCCCGATCTGTAATATTGATTGTGACAACCTTTCTTCCAGAAATTCCTTCACCCTCAGGCCACCCAGTGTGACGAGATTTCAGTAAGCCAATGCTTTCCACACCAGACAAGTATTTGGTACATAATTCAACGACTTCCTCAACAATATATCGCTCTGCAATACAACCCTCTGGCCGACTTCGATTTTTGACATACCCTTTAAAAATCATCATATATCGTTCAATGGGGTACATCCATCTGTAATGTACAGGACCACATAGTCGAATCTCCATCACCAAGTGGACCATCAAATGAACCATCATATCAAAAAATGAAGGCAGGAAGAACATTTCTAATTCACATAATATGACGGCAATTTTTTTTTTACATAGCTGGCAATTTTGCCGGGTCTATAACTTTGCTGCATATAGATTTGAAGAAGAAACACATTTTCATTAATGTATGGCGGACATTCTTGGAAAAAATGCAATGTAAAGTAATTGGAATGAGATTTTGCATCAAAACATGACAGTCATGTGATTTCAGACCCTTTAACTTCAAGTCTCTCATTGAAACAAGGTTACTGATATTTGACGAATACCCCTCTGGAACCTTGACGTCATTCAAGAAGTTGCAAAACTAATATCTCTCCTGTCTGGAAAGAGTGTAAGAAGCAGGAGGAAGAAATTTTCGTTTTTCACCCTTCACGGGTGCCAACTCTTCTCGTATTCCCATCTCAACCATGTCCAACCTAGCCTTAATTCCATATTTTGTTTTGCCAGATGTATTTAGCAACGTGCCGATAACACTGTCAAATAAATTTTTTTCTACATGCATAACATCAATAAAATGTCTTACATACAGACAATTCTAGTATTGTAATTCAAAAAAAATTGATCTCTTTTTCCAACCGATTTTCGTAAGGTTTTTCGAAGCCGGTTTACCAAAAGTAGTGTCCACATTTTTAACTTTCTCAAACAATTGATCGCCTATTAGTGGAGACGGTGCTATATGTTCTTCTGAACTTCCATCGAATGATGTCTTCCAAGAATGGTACTTATGTCATCGCGGTAGAAATCTGAGATGTCCTAGAGACATGGTTTTCGATGAATGTTTCAACCTAATTGATTGTGTACATTCTTCGCAAACGGGACAGCCTTGAGTTTCTTTACTGCTATATCCTGACAAATTTCCATAAGCAGGGAAGTCATTTATCGTCCCATACAACATGACTCTCAAAGTGAAATCTGCCTTTCTGTAAGCATTATACAATGTAACACCCGAATCCCACAATAATTTCAAATCATTGATCAATGGAGCTTAATAAACATCAATATCATTACCCAGTTGTTTTGGTCCTGATATAATCATAGATAACATGATGTATTTTCGTTTCATGCGTAACCATGGTGGTAAGTTATAATTTATCAACATAACCGGCCATGTACTGTGACTGTTGCTTTGAAAACCAAAAGGATTCACTCCATCTGTAGATAACGCAAGATGAAGTTTTCTCGACTCGTTTCCAAATTCAGGATACTCATGATCGATTCTCTTCCACTGAGGAGAGTCTGCCGGGTGATGTAGTATCCCATCTTTAATTATTGTATCTGCATGCCATGTTAATTGTTCTGCAGTCTCCTCACTTCCATATAGGCGTCTAAACCTTGGAATGATTGGAAATTACCATACAACTTTAGTAGGACTAGATTCATCTTTCTTGTATCGAGAAGCACCACACTTTGGACATTCTTTAAGTGATTTGTGGTCCTTGAGAAATAGTATACAGTCATTCGGGAAGGCGTGTATTCTTTTAGAGATCATACCCATAGAGCATAGCATTCGTTTGGCATCGTATGTTTGGCTCGGGTGCTCATTGTCTTCTGGGAGCATGTCATTCAAGAGGGCAAGTAGTTTCGTAAAACCGTCGTCACTCCACCCGTTATCTTCTTTCAAATTATACAGCTTCAGTATGGCTGACAATGCTGTATATTTAGTGCAACCAGCATACAATGGCATCTTTTCACAACTTTTTAACTTCTCAAACAATTTTGGGCAATCACGAAGTTCATCTTCGAAGGTCCTTGTAATTTTCTCAATACGATCTTCATCATCATTCACATCTGTAATCACATCCTCCATATGGTCATCTTCATTGTTCATGTTTGTAATCATATCAGATGATCCATAAAACAAAGTGTCACCCCAGTCACTACTTACATTCGTTGTTTCCCCATGTTTATTCCAACATGTATAACTTTGATCTATTCCGTGACAGATCAAGTGTACTTCCAACTCATCTGGACTAATTTGTTTTGAATAACAACAATGTAAACACGGACAAAGGATTTGAGAAGAGTCACATGCATGATCTTTTGCAAACATGATAAATTCTTTCACGCCTTCTTCATACTCTTTTGTCAACCGATTGGCATTCATCCATTCTTTATTTATATTCATCCTATTTGAAATCCATAGGATGAGTATATAGGTTAGAGGAGAAATGACTTCTCGAACCTTTTATGGATAACCTAGAACTCCTTCCAAGGAAATAATGTGACCATGAAACAATACTTGTTAAACAAAATACGGGGAATTTATAATATTGTAATAAAGACAAAGCTCTCTAAAAACACCCAAAACAACCTCCAGATTATCGGAGTACTCCTCCTATATATTGTAATACACCAAGAATTATTCGAAAAAAACAAAAATGGAGGTGTCTAGAAATGATTTTGTGTACTTTTCCATGACCACTGGAATTTCACATGAAGAACACTTCTCAACAAACCCAAGGAAAACCTTGGAAAAATGACATGATATGAACCATAACATAGAAGCAACTTGTCATACCCTCCATGGTTATAGATCACAATATCCATAAAAGACATGGAATCTCCTGTTAAGAGTAAGTAACTGAACCCAATAGTGATAATAGTCATCTAGTGCACTAAATCCAATAAAAAATCCAAGACGATAATGAGGTCGGAAAAGACCAGGTCCAAAACATGGAATTCCAAAATGTCCTCCATGCCAAGTACCACAACACAACTCTCAAAGAACATAAAACCACGACCATTTTTCCTACCCAAAAGGGTCAGGAAATACATGAAATAATTCATAAACTCTACCGTCATAACCAAGTAATAAAAAAATATGTGAAATTAATGACTAGGATTCACCATTTTGAAATGAAAACAATACTATAGAAGAATTAAAAAAAATTCACCTCGAATTGTGGTTGGCCAAGATTATGAGTCCTCATGAATGACCTCTACTACATTGATTTTTTCTGGACTAGACTCGTCTATGTATTATTTCCCTATTAAGAATCCCCCTTTCTTTTAGGATGTGATCCTCCACCATTTGAAGCCTCTTATTTTAACTAAGAGCCCTTAAAAAAGTGGAGCCCACACCACACATTAATAGAACACCATTGAGACCAATATTTCAATTAAAATATGCCTCTCACGTCAATACCTTGGGAAACACCTAAAAATAGGTTGGTAGACTTAGAACAATAAGAATAAATCTGATATATTTCCTCAAACCCATCTCAAAATTAATATCCATAAGATAATCATTCTTAGGGAGATAAATAGATACATGAACCAAATGAAAACACCAAAACATAAGAATAACTAAATAAATCTAATGAAGTAGTGGGAAATCATAAAAACAACCCATAGTCAGGATCAAAACATAACCACAATCCCAAACCACCCATGGAAACTGAAGATTCAACACGAAGAATAGTTGGCCAAACACTTACCCATTACAAACATAATTAATTCATGAAAATTCAATTTGAATCACCTTAAAGAGGAGGACCTGATGGCGGAGGAGAAGGAGGTGTCGACAGCGGAGTCACCAAAGGCAGCGCGGAGGCAGTGCGGAGGCAGGGTGGAGGTAGGGCGGAGGCAGCGGAGGAAGCAGAGGCAGCGGAGGAGGATGAGGAGGAGGATGTCGCGGTGGAGGAGGAGGCAGAGGAGGAGGAGGCACCGGTGGAGGAGGAGGAGGATGAGGCCGCGGACTAGGAGGAGGAGGAGGAACCGACGGTGGAGGAGGATGAGGACGAGGCCATGGTGGAGGAGGAGGAGGTGGAGGAGGTGGCGGCCGGAGGAGGAGGAGGCAGCGGCCGGAGGAGGAGGAGAAGGAGGAGGAGAAGGAGGAGGCGGCGGCCATGACAGATGAGGAGGAGGTGGCGGCAGCGGAACAGAGGAGGGATTCCGTGAGGGCTTGACCGGGTGCAGGGAGGAGGAAGAGGACCCGTGGGTTTTTAACAAATCCGTGTGAGCCTTTATTAGCTCTAGTAAAAAGCGCTGATAAAGGGTGTATTTATCATCACTAAAATGAAAAGCGTTGATAAATACAACCTTTATCAGCACTTTTTTAGTGCTGATAAATAATCCCTTTATCAGCGCTAAAAAAAGTGATGATAAAGGGGAAAGCCTTTATCAGTGCTAAAAAAGCGCTTATAAAGGGTACACCTTTATCAGCGCTTGTTTTTGTGCTGATAAAGTGGACCTTTATCAGCGCTTTTGTTAGCGCTGATAAAGGCCCGACCCTTTATCAGCGCTTTACTGTTAGCGCTGATAAAGGCAGGCACATGCCTTGCCCAGTTTTGTGGTAGTGAGGAAGACTAGGAAACTCTTAGAGGAACACATTAGTAAAGTGCCTCAAAATGAGATTGTATTCGATCATGATTCTCTCCTTTGTCTCAATCATTTGATCTAGATATGCTTGATCATAAGGCAACAATTTCCACACATAAGATGATGATTCTGAAAGATATTCATCCTCTTCCTTAAACTTGTAAATAATTGGAGGATGATTTAAGATGTTAAGAGTGATCTCCCTTTCTTGAAAGTTGAAATTGGATTTATATAAATATAGTCAATCCATTCCAAAAATAACATCAGACTCTACCAAAGGGAGAATGATAAGATTTTATGGGAGGTTCAGTCCAAAAACATTAATTGGAGAGAAGTTGTATACTTTGGATGTAATAATTGCTCCATTTTCTGTCCTCATATATAACTCAACCTCCAAATTTTTTGGTGGTGATTGAATAGGTATACTAAAATTTCAAGATATAAAAGAATTCATAGAACCATAATCAAATAGTATGTTCACTATTCTTGAATGAATAACCAATGTACCTGTCACCATATCAATTTTGGGATCCACCTCATTAGTAGTGATAGAATATGCCATTCCTTTCTGTCTTGGAGGTTGTTTTATATAGCCTCTAACCACCCTTGAATTAGGGAAATGGCTTGTGTAATGACCATGATCCTTATAGTTGAAACACTATACTATAGGCTTAGTGTTGATCTAAACCTTCCTTTATTATTCCAAATTAGTGGGATTCTTCATATCCCTTTGGCATTTATTAGCCATATTCCCCTCTCTTACACATTTAAAGCATCTCTTGGTTCCCTTTAAGTAGTTTCTTGGACACGTCGTCCCACACTTCTGACACGTGGGATGTGGGGTCTTCTTTCCATCATGGGATTTATCACCCATATTAAATTTTATTTTCCACTTTTTTCCCAAGTCCATGAGACCACTAAGATTCCCTGATCTCTATTTCAACATTAAGGTCGCAATGGATAATCTCTTCGTAGATTTCAAATTCTCAAATTACCAACACTTTTCGTTGACTCGGATTTAGTCTGCTAAAGAAGAGATCCACCTTGCTTTTGGTTTTCATGACAAAGTCGTAGGTGTATCTTGAAATCATTGTGAATTTTTTTCATATTCCTCGATAGACTCATCTTACTTTTTCTTTAGTTCGAGGAACTCCCTTTCCATCTTTAGATGGAGGGTTCGGGTAAAATATTTACTGAAAAATATTTTCATGAAATCTTCCCATTCCATGAAATCAATTTCCTCCTTGGAATTTGTGTTCTTAATTAGTTTCCACCACTAATCAGCTTCCCCATAAAAATTATAAACTACCAGAAAAACTTTTTCTTTTTCTGAGAACTGAAGGATAGAGAATATATTCTCAATGGATTTAATTAATGGTTCTATAAGTAGGGTATGAGAAGATCCACTAAACATGGGATTAATTTTCTGCATAAAGGATTTGACCGCAGTTTGATATCTCTTAAGATAAGGATGGCATTCCACATGATTCAAGTTATTATTCATAACATGATCAAATTGATCAAGTACTATCATGATGTTTTGAGAACCCATTACCATCATATTTTTCATATCAGTAGGGAAATCATCACATTTCCTATCACATTTATTATTGGAACGATTTCTTATATTTACAACCATTAACTAAGAAAAATAAAGTGGAATTAGGTACTTGAATAATTAGCTAATAATCATAAATAAAACATTAAAAAAGGATAAACTTGTAAAGGAAAATTATATCCTAACTTTTGATTCCCTGGGATTGAATCTAGGTTGTCCATGATTTGTTTCCTAACATATATTCTTATGGGATTTTTTTTATTCCCTTCATAATGGTTCTTAATGAGATTATGAATTTACCAAAAAATATCCCTTGTATATATCAAACTAGGTGCGCATTAAGGCCCATTTTTCTATACCAAGTTACCTTGAGTCAAGCCCAGAACACCTTTTCGGAGTTTTTTATCCTAAGTACATATGTTCCAGAACCACATCCCCTTGTAGTATCCAGATAGGGGTATATTTGATTGATAAACTAATTACTCTATACTAACCAAAATTTAGGGATGTTTTCTCAAACTTATTCTTATCCCTAAGGCTTTTTCTAAAGTTTTCTAGTCCCAATCCCAAAAATAACTAAACATTTCCTATGATACCAATATAAGCCATATCCTTTTACACATATTGCTACATGATTTTAAGCACAATTAACCAACTAATTACAAGATAAGTATTGTAATGTCTAGTGTATTTGGAAGATTAAGTACATAATTAAACATCATAAAACCAAAATAAAAACATATTTTATTTAATATTCTTAATGATCTATTAACTTCTATTGAGATTTTACATCTTCATAGAATAACCTGGGGAATACATGAACAAAATGAATGAACTAAAAAACCTAGTAAGGAAATAATCATAGGAATAAAAGGATCATCGTCTGATCCTCATCATCTACAGAAACATTAATATTGGCCAAGTATGACATGATTTTATTATATTCATCTAAATGGGTTTTTTCACAAGGACCAGGCTTCATTTTAAATGTGAACATATATCTCTTCTTATAAAATATTCCTACTAATGAGGCACTAATGTATAATTTTTTAAGTTTCTGCCATATTCCTATAGTGATAGACTCATAATAAAATTCTCTAAGGACCTTATCACATAAGGAAAGCAAAAGGGAACTATGGGCCTTAAGAAGTATGTTTGAGGGAACTTTTTAGTATTCTATAATGGTCTTTCCATTTTCATTAACAGTTATAATGAGTTTCGTAGGCCCCAACAGGGAATCAATTAAACCTTGTTTAATAAGTAATTAAATAATTTTAATTCAAAATAAATTCAAATAATTTATCCACCAAATTTATCGATTTAGTATCGCATTGTAGACATGTTTATTCAGATGAGTGTACGCTCAGTGGTTAGGGAAAATTTTAGGTTCACTCTCCCAAGAATAAACCAATCTCAATGGGTAAATGTGCACCTTGAGATAATAAATATAGATAATTTCAAAAAATACAATGGTTTCAATTAACAAATAGAAATAAATAAATAATAAGGAATTAAAAATAGTTATAAATTGAAAATATAAAGGAATGAAAACCAGAATTAATGAGATTGTCAAAAGAATACAAGAATAAAAAATCAGCAAAACATTAACTAGAATACAAGAAAGTTGATTTTTCGAAACTGTAACTAGAATGAAACAATCCAAAATTAGATAAAATACCATCTGAACACAAGAAAAAATAGTTTAATAGAACTATAATAAGTAATCAAAAACAGAGACCACAGTAAGCTAGAGAGGCTCTGATATCACTTGTTCTGGTGGAAGGGTAGTGAAAATAAATCCAAACATCCATTAAAGAGAAAAAGGTTCAAATATAGAACTGTGGGGTTTGATAATGAAAAAAATCAAATAAAAATTTCAAGAAGTATAGGAATCTAAATATAAACATGAGGATTAAAAATTATTTGGACCATTATGGGTCGTACTGCATAGTAAGAACACCACATAAATGCACGCTTTTTATTAAACTAAAAAAGAAAGAAAAAAAGCTAAAAAGAAAGTAATCCAGTGAGAAGAAGTAGTACCAGAAATTAACAAAGAATATTTACAAGTCACAAACCAAAAAAACCAAAAATCGATACTCATAATTCCATACAATAAGTTATCCAATGGTCCTCCTCTCTTCAAGTCAAGGATGATCACATAGCCTCCTGGATATGATGATGCATCCACACACTAATCCTTTCAAGGTACCTGGAATCATCAATGAGAAGCTTCACTTCTTCTGTTTGGGTAGGAAATTGCCTCCACCACTCAAGGGCCACGAGTTGAGGCCAAGGGAGTGAAGCAAGCCTAGAAAATGCTCTGAATAAAAGGTAGAACTAGAGATCCTAGGTGCAATGGTTTCACCTAAGAAGAATGAGATAACAATGATGAAGGAGATCTAGAATTTACACAAAAAAAGAGATGTTATACAGGGAAAATCAAACCCCTGACCACTTCCAGACACTTCGAATAGAACACCAAACTAGGGAGCATCATGAAGCAATGGAAAAAAATAGTCAAACAAACCACAATGGATCAAACTACCAGAGAAGCATATGTAAGTCCAAATGAAGAGGGGTGATATAGATGATCAATGGTGGAAAAAATAAACACCCAAAAATTTCATATTTACAACATGTCAAGTAGTGAGATGGAGAACAATTCTGAAAACCAACCAGCCTAATAAAAAACCAAAATAGGAAAAATACACCCAAGAAAAATAAAAATCCAGCATGCATAAATTAAATAGAAGCATATACATCAAACAAAATTTTTATATGAAAAAAAATTAAGAAGGATTAATTCAAAATGATGTAAAAAATGAATTCTAAGAACACCCCTTTTCCAATAAGAGAAATGTTGAGGAAGAAGAACATTGAGGTTTATTATAGAAGCTTAAATAGGAGGCTGAAAGTCGAGCCATAGTCAGCAACCCTGAACCATGACTGGATATGGGTGCTCTAAAGTCGAACATGAGGTCCTAATCAAGATCATGACACCTTTTTCCCTACCTCACATGATTTTGATGATGAAGGAATCTTGTGAATTATTTTACTTCATCGATGTTGTATTTGAAATGATGATGAACTAGATTTAGATGATGATGAGCTATTGAGTTTTTTTGAGGAGGATCCTATTTGTTCAATGAAACTGGTTGGCCAATGCTTGATAGTAGAGATATTGAGGTGTATATTCCAATTTGAGATGAGGAAGTCAATTTGGTCTTGATTGAACCTTAGTGAACCTAATATGATGATTCCTTTTCAAAATATTATTTTTTTGGTTCTCTGTTTTTAGGTCCAACACCTGTTTAACGACAAGGCATAAATGTTATTTGATTTTGTGGCTGTGAGTTCATATTTAAGTGAACACTTTATGTTCATTTAAATTTATCGATAAAGAATCAAGGAAGTGTGTACCTTTTTGGAACATAATAAGAAATAATATCTAATTTAAGGTAGCCAATTTTGAGTTTTTTTGATGATTTTTGTTTTGTAGTGTCTGATAGGCATCAGATGAAGAATGAAATTTGAACCAATGGATGGAAATTAAAATTTCTTAACAAATTAAAGGAATATGAAATCTAGTATAATTTAATTGCCTCATGAAGGTTTTATTGGAGGTTGGTTAGAGTTATTAACTCCTTTAATGTTAATTGATTTTTTTGGGAAACTACTGGAGTGACATTATCAATGATTAAGGACAAAGAGTTATTTCTCCCAGGTGACTGTCATTTTAAAAAGATAATATGTATAGTTTGTGATTCTAGTTGGATATAAATTTTCAAGACATTTTGGAAATTGTATTTTTATAGATTTGAGATTAATTCTAGATAGTAGTAGATAACATAAAGTAGACAAAACATTTTCTATAACATAAGGAAAAGAAAATAGAGAGTGTAACTAGTAGATTTTACAATGAGATCAAATAGGATTCATGAATAATACTGATGATGAATTAGATCAGAGTTCGCTCAAGAACCTTGATCATGTTTGGCCAAAATTTTATTATCTGGAACTAGTGAATTTGAAAGGTGATGTTTTTATGATGTTTTATATTTTAAATCTTTAACAATTTTATTTTTCTCCAGTTATTTGAATTTCAGGATAATAATAATTGATTGATGTTTGAATCCTCTCCCATTCCATTATTACACTTTCTTCCATTCTGGGAATGGAACATTTCCAATTAGATCGTGATTGTCTCTGAATGTGGTATGTTTATGCAGGATGAGTAAGATTTTGATTGGAGATTCTAGTTTTTTAATCTCCTCAAATCTTGATCAAGAATTATAAGCACTGCAAAAGTTCAATTCTATCATGGAATCTGATGATCATTGAATAATTTGATAAACTACAATGGAAAGGAGATATATTATAGAGATATTATCTTTTTTGCCTCAAATTAATTAATCGAATGTGATAAATTATTATATATTTATTTCTTTTCATTCAGAGAGTTATGGTTTTGAAATCATTTTATAATAATTAAGAAAGTCCAAACATGAATAATTGCTAGGATTGGTCACTACTTCCATTTTTTATTGAATTTTTCTTCCTATTTCCTTTTTTCATGTATTTTAGTTTAGAAATTAGTTTATTTTAACAAAAATTATTAGAAAACCCCTTTATAAAACGATTATTTTTTAATAATAATAAAAACCATGAAAAATAATGTCCTTAAATGAAGTCTCATTTGGAGATAACTCTAGTTGCTGCTATATTGCAGTAGTTAGGGGATAATAATATTAAAGAAGGTTTAAACAACAAAAAAATACATATATCAACTAGAGATATTTCCGATTATTTTTTAAGGAGTTTCAAAAAATAATTATGTTAATTATAATTTCAAAAATGTTTTTTAAAAAAAACCAATAAGAACAAATGGATTTTGACCCAACCTTGGATGAAGCTGTTGGATATTTTGACTAATGCACTAGGATGTTATTTAGGGATATCAATAAAAAGGAATTTAAAATTATTATTGAGGAAATTAATGAATATATGAATCCAAAATTATTGGATTCTTTAGCTAAGTAATTAAAATAATTAACAATTTCTTTTCATCGGTTTCATATAGAAGAGATCAACTTTCCAACTTGTGATGATGAAATCCAAGAGATTGTGGGTGATAATTTTGTCCATTCACAAACAAATTCAATTGATTTTCAAATGATCATATATGAAGAACATGTAATGTGATCTAAGTAATTTCAAGGTGGATTTTTGAATTTTTTGAACATTCATTTTATAATCACTATGAATCTGAAAGTTTAACTGAATTCACTTGTTGTGTTATAGACACAACACCATCATTAGTGGTCGAGGATGAGTTAGAAGTGTTTGATGAAAAAGGTGTAAATTATGGAGAATACCTAGAGATGAATATTAAAATTGGTAAAATATATTCAAAAGATCATTTAGAGTGGTATATAGAGGAGTAAGATATCCAATTATATTCAATGAAATTTTCTTTCATATTATAAGGATGTCCTTGAAAGATGTGGAGGGATTTGATTAGGACTCTTGATGCACACCTGTTATTCTCCATGGAAAAAACAATTATTTACTAATTAAAAATATAGTATAGTGGTTAACTAAGTTTTCTCTAGAGAGGTGGACACAACAATCATGTTTGTCAGTTTGTATTTTAATTTGTTTCGTTTTGAAAACAATGAAACAAAACTAAAGAAAGAAATAACGTATAATATTTAAAGAAAATTGAAAAATAATGTGATTAAAAATAGTGATAAGTATTGGGTGATCAGGTCGGGGTTGGTTTTCCAATTGTATTGTTATCATAGTTCTTATTTATTCATTCCTTTTTTATTCAATTGATTAAAATGAGATTTCACAATCACTTACTATCACTTATTTGTTTAATGATACTGGGGAGATTAAACCTTACTAATATCTTAGTTTGGTCTAATCTCCATCCTTTTGTGAAAGATTTATAGCGAATACCCTCAATTGATTAAGGAAATTCCCAATCGGGTCTTGTTTATCCCAAACAATCTTGAATATTCAGTACAAATCTCACACGTACTGGCGATCGCCAAGTACTTCACCACTGGGTTCTGATCTATTCCATCGTATATAGACCATAACCTAGTGGGGGATATAATTGAAATTAATCAAATCAATAATAACAACAAAATATAAAATCAAATACAATCGCACAAGATAATATAAGCTGTTATTACAATTGAAACCAACTTCATAATAGAGAAAACATTTTATAACATTAAGAGCATGAACTCAAAAATTAAAAAATGGAAAACCTAACCTTACCCAATCAATAATAAGATCTACCCCACCATGGTGAGGATAATTTAGGGGAAGGGGGAAGAATAATGCATTATAAAACTAAGAAGAACAAAAGAAAGAAAAGAAAGAACCAAAATTTTCTCCTCCAGAATCTGTCAACCAGAAAGATAACTTAAATTATCCCACTATCCCATCGAATCAGGACAAGGTCACTTCTTATAAGAGGTTAGGAATGTAGTTGTACATCCACCTAAGAAGTTTGAATGCATTTGGAGCCGTGTGGAATTAGTTATGACCGCCTAAATGGAAGAAACCTTTCCTAGCCGCCAAACACCATTCCACCAACCCCTCTTTGACCATTGAATTTGCGGACTTAATTAATTAATTTATTCCTAATATTTTGTTATACATTGACCCTCCTAGTAAAATTTCCAGCCCAGCTGGAAGTACTTCATTTGGAGGTCGGTTGGACAAGATATGATTCTTTGAATGAGTCATGGTCCATTCGGCCGGCCAGAATAACTTTTCACATTGACCGAAATTTTTGGGCATGTAGAAATTCGAATTGGATTTTGTTCTTGAAGACTTATATGTATCCCACGAATACTTACATCTCAAAAAAAGGAATCAGGTGAATTGGATGAATATTGTGGGATTTATGCTCAAAATACAGAGGCAACATAAAACTGTTAAATGTCCAAAATTAACCAATTTTCACACTTAAGCTCAAAACTCACCAAAAATCATGAAATGGTGAAAATAAGATCAAATTGATTAATGGGAAGGTATTAAATCATTTAAAAAATATGTATAAAAATGAAAATATGAACTCTTTCAATTCCCCTACACTTATCACTTGTACTGCTGGACAAGTAAACATTGATATTAAATCAATGCAAATTTAAAACACATATCCATGAGATCTAACAATTTAACACCAAGAAACAAAAGATAACATGCCTCATCAACAACCATTATTCCAATTTCTCAATTCAGTTCATTAAATATATTTCCTTTTCATTTATTCTCCAAATCACACAAAACACTTACCTAACATGCATTTTTTTCTCCTCACACAAATATCAATTTTCAACAATGTCTTTCTCATCCAATACTCATGCAAGGGTCACCATAGGCTTGATAAATTTCTACATCTCCGCCCAATATGAGTCAAGGACATAAGTATATCCTGAGGACTTAATAGGGTTTTTCTAGGCCTTTCGGTTGGTAGGATTTTGATGTGAAAGAAGTCTGAGGCAGAATAGGGAGGGCAAGGCTCTTTTTGAAGCAAAATTGCATTACTCTAATTTTTACTCATGTGTAGTTTCCTCCTCACTCCACTTAGTAGTAAATCAGCTCCATTAGCATAAAAAATCAGTGAAATTACACACCATTCATAATTTCAATAGAAAAATTTTAAATCATCTCAGACATGATTTTTTTGAAAGCTCTAGATAGGCACAACTTTTTTTTCATTGGAAGCTCCAGAAAGGCACAACTTCTTATACATGAAAGCTACAGATAAGGCACAACTTTCAAAAGATTGATTTTTTTAGCAATAAGAACATTTATTCAACATTTTATTTTCCACCCAATGTATCACCAAAAAATATAGCACAACACAAGTCAACCTCCCCCCACACTTATGTTCAACTTGATTATGCAATTTTACTTCAAAAGCATTTTAGATAAGGAAAATTGGTTTGTAATGTGGCTATCCTAACAAGTTGTTCATGGATTCTATGGGCTACAGGGATTAAATGTACAAGGTGGGCCATTATAAAAAGGATTACTTAGAAAAGGGTATTTAATACCAAAGAAACACCTCAATCATTTAAAACACATGTACCTAAAACCCTCATGTTTTGATAGGAATAAATCAAATTTTGGTTAAATAAAGCATGGTATGGTTCTCTCAATAAATGAGTTAAAACAAAATATTATGAAAATTAGTTTCAAAAGCCTCACAGGAAAGTGATTTCAAATATAAAGACAGTGAATTGTGGCATGGGATTCAAAAATCAAAGTAATTTTCATAAAATTTCAAAATATTTGAACTTGAGACAAGGTCAATTTTAGCATTCATTTAAGCTCAGTTTCATGGGATAAATTGTTTCACACATTGAAATGGGTTTCAAAAATGGTGATGATATTCATTTTAGCTCAATAGTTTTAAAAACACACAAAAATTTTAAAAACACACATTTATTTTGAAAAATAGAAGGAAAAAACAATTGAAATTCCTAAACTACAAAGGTCCCCCCCCCACACTTAAATTATGCGGTGTCTGCAATGCATTCAAGTTGATTTAACATGTAAGAATAGTTTTAATTGAATCATAGAAATCGGTAAAGTTTAAAGTAAATTTACAACCTGACTTATTATCAATGCAACGTTGAGTTAAGCTCCTAAGTGTTGCACACATAAAAACCTACAAATAAGGGTAGACAATAAAAACAATAAATTTATTTAAAGTAAAGAAAATAGAATGAGAATGATAATTGAAGGATAGATTTTGGTTTAATACCCCAAGTGGGCCCTTAGTTTTGACAGCCTCCAGATGGGTAGTTTTAGTTGGGTATCCCCAATCCGATGGTGGGTGAAGTTTCTTTAATATAAACCACCAGAACTTCTTCCTTCCATCATGAACATCTTCTTTTTTGTTGAGGACTACATGGATATAATACACCAAATCCAGCCCTATGAAAATGATATTAAACATGTATAGCGGGGGTAGGACAAAGAATGAGTCCTCCTCTTACTTGTTTTCCACTTTCACAACTTCTTCTTCATTCTCCAGCGGTTCCTCAATGTATGCTACATCAAAATAATAATAAATGAGAGAATTAGAAAGTAATTCAATTTGAATAATATTAAAACATGATGAATCAATTTCAAGATCTTCCCTTTCAAAGTGAGAATCATGTGATTCTATTTCCTCATGGAAATCCTCTTTGGTATCCTCTTTAAATTCCACTAATAAGAATTCATCTAGTTCAAGGAGCTCCATATGTTCTTCTTCAGTTGTATTTTCATCTTTTTCCTCATCCACCAAGGAAATACATTTATTGCCCAAATCTGAAAATTTCAAGCAAGGGAAGGTAATAATCAATTCAGATTATATATAATCAGAATGAAAAGTGTTAAGAAAAAGATTATCTACCTTATGTGTATTGACTTAAATTGCTTCTTTATTATGAGGTTTCTCTTGTAGTTGAATTTCACAAGATAGAGTTAGGTAGTCAGGCCCCTCCATCTTTTCTTCCACCGCTTTGGTGGTGTCTTCCTTAATTGGTTCTGGATCATCTACTTTATAAAGAATATGTGGATCAAGTAGTTATTCACACTCATTACAAAATTCATCTAGATCATTTTTCTCTCACACATGTAGCTCAATAGGTAATTCTTACTTATTTTGCTCCTCGGGTTCATTCATAGGTTCTGGTTTCTCCATCATTGCACTGACATATTCAAATGCAAGTTCCACTTTTTTCTCTAGTTTTGCGATGTCATTTTTATGTTCTTTCATATGAACTATATCATAACCAGCCTCATATAATTTTTCTTAATGGGGGTAGTTTTTACATGAATTAAAGACATAATCATTTTAAAACATCATGTAAAAATATTTTTTTATGTTTTTTTTAAAAAGTGTTAAATATTTATAATTAGATTGTGGCACTACCTCCCTGGAAAAGGCGCCAATTTTGGCACACACCTATTTTTGGGTGTGGCAAAAACAATTATTTACTAAGTGAAAATATAGTATAGTGGTTAGCCTAAGTTTTCTCCAGAGAGGATCACAAAACAATCATGTTTGTCACTTTGTATTTCAGTTTGTTTGGTTTGGAAAACAATGAAACAAAACTAAAGAAAGAAATAACATATAATATTTTAAACAAATTGAAAAATAATGTGATTAAAAATAGTGATAAGTATTGGCTGATCAGGTCGGGGTTGGTTTTCCAATTTTAATGTTATCATAGTTCTTATTTATTCATTCTTTTTTTATTAAATCAATTAAAATGAGATTTCACAATCGCTTACTCTCACTTTTTTTTAATGTTGTTGGGGAGATTAAACCTTACTAATATCTTAGTTTGGTCTAATCTCCATCCTTTTGTGAAATATTTATAGAGAATACCCTCAATTGAATAAGGCAATTTCCAATCGGGTCTTGTTTATCCCAAAAAATCTTGAATATTCAGTACAAATGTCACACGTACTGACGATCGCCAAGTACTTTACCACTATGTTCTGATATATTCTGTAACGCCCCGACCCTAGTTACCCAGAGTTGGTGAATTATTACATAACATTGGCATGATCACAAGAAAGATCAAATCTCGAAAGACCGATTGGTTTAGTAGCCTTGGAAACACTAGATATATTCATAAGTTTTACATTACATCATAAAATGAAAAACTAATACAACAACATAATGTCTCCATAATCCACACTCATATCCCCACATAACATCCCTGTAGGTCATTCATAATTTACTTCTTCACTTTCTGGGAAAAATAAAACATAGAAAAGGGGTGATCTCAAATTCCCAGTAAGGATAACAATATAGCGGAAACTTTCATAAATAAGAATAAACATTTAAGGCAATATATAACTAAAACAAAAGCCTTTCAAACATGAACTTTAAACATGGAATGGCATAAATAAAATGAAATAATGCCATTTACTTATTCACATGGATATTCTACTAATCAAATAATCACATGCAAAAATCAATAACCACTTTCATAATGTTGGAATGCATAATGCCAGACTATCATAACCACATAGTCAAGGCCTTGTGCCAAGACTACAAATAAGATTTTGTCAAGGCCTTGTGCCAAGACACTAGTTTGTCTCATGAGACCTACCGATGCATCGAGGAGCTATAGTGGGCTCCACCCGTCACATATTAAGTCCAATGCATTCCCATATGAAAAGGTTTAAACATAACATAAACATTCGTATTAAAACTAGCATACGAAATGTCAATACTTTCACTATAAACTATGAATGGTATAAAAATAGCACATCCACAGTCAAACATATCACAAAACCTTCAATACAATATAGAAGTTTTGTATCATAATAAATCAACTTCAAATAATCTTAAAATCCATCAAAGGATGTTGACATAGATGAAATCAAAATTCTTTTTAAAGAAATATCTCCTTTTATTTTGAAATCATTTAAGATCCATATAAAATAAAACATTTTATTTGAAAATATTCTTATAAGCTTTTAAGTAAAGCTTTGAATATTTTATAACGGCGGAAAATAACCGCACCCGCCGTATAAGTAAAAAAAACATTCTTACCTTAATTCTGTCGAAAAGGTTAAAAAGGACCTTGTTTTGAAAATGACAGAAAGATTCCTCTTATAAAAAGTAAAACAAGGGTATAAATGACTTTAACCCATATTCTTGTAAAAATGTTTTGAAATACATTTTGAAGAAACATGGATGTGGATGATAATGAGATCCCATCAGATTATTACGTATAAACAACCTCGGATAATGAAGAGATTGTGAAATAAACCTTACCTTGTACTTTTCCTTGGTTGGGGTAGGTTAACCTCTTGTATAATGGTGAAATAATTGTTATTAAATTATACAATAATCATATACATTAATATGATATCATATATGATCTTTTAATATTGATTTGATAATAATATCTTAGTATTATCGTTGTTTCGGGTGTTAACTTACTTGTTTTATTTTATATGTTTTGTTACGTAAGACATGTTTGTAAAGGATAGGTTTTATATTATTCATATCCAGAATGATATCAAGTCCTTAAAAATCATTTTTAAATCATAAAATTATAATTATACTTGAATGGATACGATGGAGAATGAATCCCATCGCGTTCGTGGAGACGGTAGTCCGTACGTACGCACGAGCGACAATATCATTCTTTTGATATTAAAATAATATATAAATGGATGGTATATCATATATACAGAATCATTAACATGTTATATTTATTATTTACATGAGTTACACATCATTATTATACCCATCCAAATAATATTATATTGAATAACAATTACACCACGACGTGGAGACGGTAAGTCGTACGTACGCACGTATGGTGACATGTTATTCAAAGGGTGGATAGAATACTGAATATGGTTGTAACATATTTAAAATAACATCACAGTATATATATGATACTGGATTTATTATTTTAGAATGGTAACAACAAAGGAAGAAGAAGTGGAAGAAGAAATGAACTTAGAAAAGGGTGGTGAAATCATTACCTCTTCTTCGGGTTCTTCCTTTTGATCTGATCAAAAGGGCTCCTTAGGTTGGTTTTATGATCAAAATAAGGCCCCTAGGTTGTAGTGAGGGAAGTTGGAAGAGTATTTGGGCAGAGTTTGGCCGAACCAAAAGGCTTTGAAGGTGTGAAGAAATGAGAAGGAGGAGTGCCCTTTTATAAGAGGGGTGAGGGGCACCTTTGGAAAAGCTAGAGATATTAGTTTATAATAAATTCATATTCGGTTTACAATGGCTCCAAAGTTTAATATTCAAAGGTTAAGGTGGGGATGGGTCGAAAACAACTCATCCAATAGAATTTAGACAGGTTTGGGTACTTATATTAACCTTATCTTTATGTATTAACTCTAAGTTAATTAGTTTCACTTTTACAATGTCTCTTTGTATTTTTATATAATATTGTTAATAAACTTACTATATACATCCAAGAGACCCCCAAGTGGTCCATTAATGATGAACCTATCATTATATAAGTCTCTTGGACGAACCTTATATTTTTAGGAATTTAATATCAATTAATAATATAATATTTGTTTTAAGAACTCTTTTATATCAATTTTGACACTATTCAATAGTTGATTTTTTTGAAACTCATAACAGATTGATTACCTCTAAAAAAGTCAATTAAATAAATCCTAATATATCATAGTATCCTAGAAAATTAGTTTAATTCATTAAAAGTTTCATATTATATTTATTTGGGCATTTATAATATCAATTATTTTAATTTTTCACTATTATAGTAATTACTGCATCATCATTGTGTCATAAGTAAAATAAAATATTTAATGTCTAAAAATTATAAATAAAATATAATTATGTAGGAAATATTTTTATCTTTCTAATGAATATTTATAATCTAAAATCAAACATATATAACCTTATGTAACAATTGTTTTGCTAAAAGATATATGCTTGTGTCATTTTTGTATTCATTTTAACTTAATTAAAATAAAGTGTCATTATCACTTAAAAGTGGATCCATGGGGTCCCAAAATAGACCCAAAGATGCCCATGGTCGACCATGTATCAACCAATAGGGTTAAGGCATGTTTTAGGGTAATTTAGTATTATTATAATATTATTTTTTTAACCCTTATTTACCGGATTTACCCTTAACCATGGTAAATAAAATATTTACCGCAGTAATTATTCAAAATGTCTAAAAATAAAAAGTTAACTATTTACACAATTTGAACATCCTGATTCCAAATATAGAATCCATTTTCCTAAATTCAAAACACAGAAGTGGCAGAAATTAATTTAAAATTAATTCCCGCTGTCAAAACAAAAAGTGTGTTTTTAAGAGATAATAACTATCAAAAGATTGACACTTGTTTATGTTCGGTTTAATTGTAAAATTATGTCCAATGACCAAAATTATATTAAATGGTAAAAATATATTCTAAATATACTTTAAAACTACTAAAATTCATAATTTATCACTATTAATTATTTTAATTAAAAAAGTTGTTTTTAATTAAAATTTAGTAATTTTCACTATTCGTCAAAATATGAAAGTTATCCGAAAAGTACCAAAATTTCACCTTAGGCTAAATTAGATATTCCGAATCCAAAAATGAAGTCCATTTTGAAATATAAAATATATATAATTTTAAAAAGTAGGTATTACTATTCATAACGGCTAGTTTGATTGGTTGTTAGAACTCGGTGTTGCGTACAACACACGCTATCGCATTATTCAAAGAGAAGCGTACCGTAGAAGTTTGGGGTGTTACATTCTCCCCTACTTCAAATAATTTCGTCATCGAAATTTCTAGAATACTATCGCATGAAAAGACTCGGGTGGTTCTTCATCATAAGTTCCTCGGGTTCCCACGTTGCCTCTTCCATCTTATGGTTTCTCCACAAAACTTTTACCAGACGCGTCGTCCGGTTTCTCAGTACTTGTTCTCTCGTATCAAGAATCCTGACGGGCTCTTCACAATACGAAAGATCGGGTTCCAGTTCTAATTCCTCATAGGTGAGTACATGCGTTGGATCAAGCATGTATTTCCTCAACAGAGATACGTGGAACACATCGTGAACTTTGGAGAGACTTGGCGGCATTGCCAATCGGTAAGCTACAACCCCAATTCGTTCTAGAATTTCGAAAGGTCCGATGTACCTGGGACTCAATTTACCTTTCTTACCAAAACGTATGACTCCCTTCCACGGAGATACCTTCAGGAAAACATGATCACCGACTTGAAATTCCAAATCCTTCCTTCGATTATCGGCATATCTCTTCTGCCTACTTTGAGCTGCTTTGATGTGATTTTGGATTACTTTCACCTTTTCCACCGTTTCCTCCACCAGTTCTGGGCCTACAAGTTTTCTTTCACCAACGTCATCCCAACAGGTTGGTGTACGACATCTCTTTCCGTATAACGCTTCATATGGTGCCATATGTATACTCGAATGGAAGCTATTGTTATAGAAAAATTCTACCAGTGGTAAATATTGATCCCACATACCCTGAAAGTCAAGTGAGCAAGATCTCAACATGTCTTCTAAGGTCTGAATAGTCCGTTCTGATTGTCCATCTGTCTGAGGGTGGTAAGCAGTGCTCAAATGAAGTTCAGTATCCAGGGATTTCTGAAGACTTTTCCAAAATCTTGAAGTAAAACGGGGATCACGATCAGAAACAATTGATAAGGGTAGTCCATGAAGTCTCACAACTTCATTAATATATAGTCTTGCTAGACGTTCCAGGGGTAGATCTTCTCTTATAGCAAGAAAATGTGCTGACTTGGTAAGACGATCAACAATAACCCATATTGCATCATTCCTTCTAGGAGTCTTTGGTAGCCCCATGACAAAGTCCATCGTAATATTTTCCCATTTCCACTCCGGTATGGGAAGAGGTTGCATGACTCCTCCAGGCTGTTGCCTTCCAGCTTTCACTTGTTGACAAACCATACATCTTGAAACAAAATCAGCAATCTCCCTCTTCATGTTGTCCCACCAAAAATGTTCCTTCAAATATCTATACATTTTTGTGCTCCCAGGGTGTATAGAGAAATTGGAACTATGAGCATCATCCAACAATTCCCTTTTTAGATCAGGTAAATCGGGAACACAAAGTCTCTTCCCGAATTTCAAAATTCCATCTTCATACACAAAGTCTCTCAATCTCCCATCATTCACAGCTTTAATCTTCTTTTGGAATTCTTCATCATCGGTCTGAGAACTCTTAATCCTTTCTAGTAAAGATGGTTTGACAACCATTTGAAAAAGCATTGATTTTTCACCTTCCCTGGTTATTCCCATGTCTATCTTCACTAGATCCATGAAAATTGGATCCCTTTCAATTCTCATATTGTTCAAAACTCCATGGTCTTTTCTACTCAAAGCATCTGCCACCTTGTTTTCCTTCCCCGAGTGGTAGTGTATCGTACAATCATAATCCTTGAGTAATTCAAGCCATCTCCTTTGCCTCATGTTGAGTTCTTTTTGTGAGAAAATATACTTCAAACTCTTGTGATCAGTATAAATCTCACATTTTTCACCATAGAGTTAGTTCCTCCATATATTCAAAGCAAAGATCACAGCTGCTAACTCGAGATCATGAGTAGGATAGTTTTGTTCATGAATTTTCAACTGTCGTGATGCATAGGCAATAACTCTATCATTCTGCATAAGGACACAACCAAGTCCTTTCTTCGATGCATCACTATAAATAACGAACCCATCATTCCCCAATGGTAGAGTCAATATAGGAGCATTGACTAATCTTTTCTTCAGTTCTTCAAAACATTCTTCACACTCTTTTGTCCAAACAAATTTAACCCCTTTACGTGTGAGCTTTGTTAATGGGTTAGCCAATCGGGCAAAATTCTGGACGAAACGTCGATAATAACCTGCCAAACCAATAAAACTGTGTACCTCAGTTATAATCATAGGTGCTGGCCATTCTTGGATTGCCTTGGTCTTAGAAGGATCAACAGAGATTCCATCTTTAGAGACAATATGGCCAAGAAAAGAAATCTTCTGAAGCCAGAATTCACACTTGCTAAACTTCCCATATAATTCATGCCTCCTCAGAGTCTTCAAGATAATGCGCAAGTGATTTTCATGATCTTCGTAGGTTTTGGAGTATACCAATATATCATCAATAAATACCACCACAAATTCATCGAGATTCTCCTTGAAAACTCTATTCATCAGATCCATGAATACAGAGGGTGCATTAGTCAATCCAAAAGGCATTACAGTAAACTCGTAATGCCCGTACCTCGTTCGAAATGCTGTCTTTGGAATGTCTTCCTTTTTTACACACAACTGATGGTATCCAGATCGAAGGTCAATCTTTGAAAAGTATTGTGCTCTATGTAGTTGGTCAAATAAATCATCAATGCGAGGTAGGGGATACTTGTTCTTTATCGTTATAGCATTGATCTCCCTGTAGTCGATACATAACCTCATAGATCCATCTTTCTTTTTAACAAAAAGAACAGGGGCTCCCCATGGAGAAACACTAGGGAGAATAAATCCCTTATTACTCAATTCCTCTAGTTGTTTCTTTAGTTCAACTAATTATAAAGTGGCCATTCTATAAGGGGTCTTCGATATAGGCCTTGATCCAGGAATTAAATCAATGGAAAACTCAACTTCTCGTTCTGGAGGATGTCCAGGTAAATCTTCCGGAAATACATCTACAAATTATTTCACAACAGGTACATCCTCTATTTGAACATTCCTTTCCTCACCGACAGTTATTTCATTTTATTCCTCCCTAATAATTGAATTAAGTTGAGCTACTGGGGGTGGATCTAAATAAGAATTAGGTGGTGATGATTCTGCTCTAAAAATAAGGTGTTCCTTATCATTATCATCAAGAATCGTAACCTATTTCTTCTTACAATAAATATTCACATCATAGTCCAAAAGCCAGTCCATACCGAGGATTATATCAAACTCAATCATAGGCATGACAATGAGATCAACAGATAAAGAAAATTTATGTGCTCTAATGGGGACTGATTCACAAAACTTTGTTGCAATGATACTTCCCTTAGGAGTTTTAAATGACAACTCCCTTATTAAATCAAATTGGAAATATCTAATTTTCTTAGCAAACTGGGAAGATATGAAACAATGCGACGATCCAGAGTCAAATAATGAATTTGCTAAACTTGAGGAAACCATTAAATTACCTGCCACCACGTCTTTCGGAGCTTCTACCTCAGCAGTAGTGGTAGCACTGAACGTTGGTAGCTTCCTTCTTCCCCTTGCAATCACGAGCTTGGTGGCCTTTTTCACCACACTTGTAACAGACTCCCATTCCCTTCAAGAAAGTACCAGGGTGTTTCTTCCCGCATTTACCACATTATGGATATTCAACCTTTCCCTTCTTCCCCTTATTTCCATTCCCAGATTGATCAGCAGGCCTCTTCTTCTCTTGCTTTGCTTTAAAGTCATAAGACTTAGAGAATTCCTTTTCGGTCTTGATAGCACATGAGACAATGTCTTCGTACGATGAAAAGGATTGTGAGACTAACGCTCGACGGAGAAATGGTTTTAAACCATAAAAGAAACGATCAATCTTACTTCTTGGGTTGCGAATATAATCTCCAGCATACCTCGCTAACCTTGTAAAGTTAGCCTCATACTTTGTGACATTCTCATCCTCCTTTTGTCTCAGACTCATAAATTGCCTTTCCATATCTGCTCGATGGTCGCGAGGAAAGTATTTTTCTAAAAACAGATCTTTGAACTCCCTCCATTTCATATTTGATACTTCATCATCTTCCTTCATGTTTTGAATCAATGACCACCATTGATCAGCATCTCCAGTGAGGCGGTAAACTGCCATGATAACTTTTTCCCTTTCACTGCTCCCCAAATCCTGAAATATTTTTTCTAGGGAATTTATCCATTGCTCGGCTACTAAGGGATTTGTACTCCCATTGAACGTTGGTGGTTGTTTCCTCATGAATCGATCTAACATTGATCCTCCACGCTGTGGATCAGGGTGCTCCATACGGGTAAGGTTATTATTCATAACCTGAGTAAGTTGTCCCAGTATGGTGATTAGCTGATCGGCACCAGTTGCATCACCAGCCCCACTATAATTATCTTGAGCAGGAGGGCAATCCCTACATGGAGTGCGTTCATTGATACGGTTTCCATTTCTTCCACTAGGCGCCATTTCTAAACAATGGCATAAACTAGATCAGATTATGAATCAAAATACATAATCCCATACTTATAAAACACTTAACATAAATTGAACTATTTATGGATATAATCCATAATCATAAAAATGTTTTCTTTGAGGAATTATATACTCATAAACCCTTCATAATTATTTGTAAAGAAAATGAGATTTATCCTAAGCATATCCCCCGGGAGTTTCGTAACCAAGAGTGCAGCAAGGCCCGTTGTCGTGCACCAGTTCCCGTTCGAGTCTAGCTGAAAGCGGTGTTTTCGGGTTTTACCCCTAGGTACATCTGTGTCAGAGCCGCCTCTACCTGCTCGTATCCAGACAGGGATGTATTGCTCGGAAAACTCACAAAATCTCTACAATACCAAAATTCTAGGAAGTTATTCTATACTAATCCTCAAAGTTCATCTTAGGTCTACGTGATCTAATCAGAGTTTATCTAAATCTAGCTTCCAAGGTTTGTACTAAACTTCCTCTGATACCAACTGTAACGCCCCGACCCTATTTACCCAGAGTCGGTGCATTATTACATAACATTGGCATGATCACAAGAAAGATCAAATCTCGAAAGACCGATTGGTTTAGTAGCCTTGGAAACACTAGATATATTCATAAGTTTTACATTACATCATAAAATGAAAAACTACTACAACAACATAATGTCTCCATAATCCACACTCATATCCCCACATAACATCCCTGCAAGTCATTCATAATTTACTTCTTCACTTTCTGGGAAAAATAAAACATAGAAAAGGGGTGAGCTCAAATTCCCAGTAAGGATAACAATATAGCGGAAACTTTCATAAATAAGAATAAACATTTAAGGCAATGTATAACTAAAAAAAAGCCTTTCAAACATGAACTTTCAACATGTTATGGCATAAATAAAATGAAATAATGCCATTTACTTATTCACATGGATATTCTACTAATCGAATAATCACATGCAAAAATCAATAACCACTTTCATAATGTTGGAATGCATAATGCCAGACTATCATAACCATATAGTCAAGGCCTCGTGCCAAGACTACAAATAAGATTTTGTCAAGGCCTTGTGCCAAGACACTAGTTTGTCTCATGAGACCTACCGATGCATCGAGGAGCTATAGCGGGCTCCACCCGTCACATATTAAGTCCAATGCATTCCCATATGAAAAGGTTTAAACATAACATAAACATTTGTATTAAAACTAGCATACGAAATGTCAATACTTTCACCATAAAATATGAATGGTATAAAAATAGCACATCTACAGTCAAACATATCACAAAACCTTCAATACAATATAGAAGTTTTGTATCATAATAAATCAACTTCAAATAATCTTAAAATCCATCAAAGGATGTTGACATAGATGAAATCAAAATTCTTTTTAAAGAAATATCTCCTTTTATTTTGAAATCATTTAAGATCCATATAAAATAAAACATTTTCATTGAAAATATTCTTATAAGATTGTAAGGAAAGCTTTGAATATTTTATAACGGCGGAAAATAACCGCACCCGCCGTATAAGTTAAAAAAAACATTCTTACCTTAATTCAGTCGAAAAGGTTAAAAAAGACCTTATTTTGAAAATGACAGAAAGATTCCTCTTATAAAAAGTAAAACAAGGGTATAAATGACTTTAACCCATATTTTTGTAAAAATGTTTTGAAATACATTTTGAAGAAACATGGATGTGGATGATAACGAGATCCCAGCAGATTATTATGTATAAACAACCTCGGATAATGAAGAGATTGTGAAATAAACCTTACCTTGTACTTTTCCTTGGTTGGGGTAGGTTAACCTCCTGTATGATGGTGAAATAATTGTTATTAAATTATACAATAATCATATACATTAATATGATATCATATATGATCTTTTAATATTGATTTGATAATAATATCTTAGTATTATCGTTGTTTCGGGTGTTAACTTACTTGTTTTCTTTTATATGTTCTGTTACGTAAGACATGTTTGTAAAGGATAGGTTTTATATTATTCATATCTATAATGATATCAAGTCCTTAAACATCATTTTTAAATCATCAAATGATAATTATACTTGAATGGATACGATGGAGAATGAATCTCATCGCGTTCGTGGAGACGGTTATCCGTACGTACGCACGAGCGACAATATCATTCTTTTGATATTAAAATAATATATAAATAGATGGTATATCATATATACATAATCATTAACATGTTATATTTATTATTTACATGAGTTACACATCATTATTATACCCATCCAAATAATATTATATTGAATAACAATTACACCACGACGTGGAGACGGTAAGTCGTACGTACGCACGTATGGTGACATGTTATTCAAATGGTGGATAGAATAATGAATATGGTTGTACCATATTTATAATAACATCACAGTATATATATGATACTGGATTTATTATTTTAGAATGGTAACAACAAAGGAAGAAGAAGTGGAAGAAGAAATGAACTTAGAAAAGGGTGGTGAAATCATTACCTCTTCTTCGGGTTCTTCCTTTTGATTTGATCAAAAGGGCTCCTTAGGTTGGCTTTATGATCAAACTAAGGCCCATAGGTTTTAGTGAGGGAAGTTGGGAGAGTATTTGGGCAGAGTTTGGCCGAACCAAAAGGCTTTTAAGGTGTGAAGAAATGAGAAGGAGAAGTGCCCTTTTATAAGAGGGGTGAGGGGCACCTTTGGAAAAGCTAGAGATATTAGTTTATAATAAATTCATATTCGGTTTAAAATGGCTCCAAAGTTTACTATTCAAAGGTTAAGGTGGGTATGGGTCGAAAACAACTCAACCAATAGAATTTAGACAGGTTTGGGTACTTATATTAACCTTATCTTTAAGTATTAACTCTAAGTTAATTAGTTTCACTTTTACAATGTCTCTTTTTATTTTTATATAATATTGTTAATAAACTTACTATATACATCCAAGCGACCCCCAAGTGGTCCATTAATGATGAACCTATCATGATATAAGTCTCTTTGCCGAACCTTAGATTTTTAGGAATTTAATATCAATTAATAATATAATATTTGTTTTAAGAACTCTTTTATGTCAATTTTGACACTATTCAATAGTTGATTTTTGTGAAACTCATAACAGATTGATTACTTCTAAAAAAGTCAATTACATCAATCCTAATAAACCATATTATCCTAGAAAATTAGTTTAATTCATTAAAAGTTTCATATTATATTTATTTGGGCATTTATAATATCAATTATTTTAATTTTTCACTATTATAGTAATTACTGCATCATCATTGTGTCATAAATAAAATAAAATATTTAATGTCTAAAAATTATAAATAAAATATAATTATGTAAGAAATCTTTTTATATTTCTAATGAATATTTATAATCTAAAATCCAACATATATAACCCTATGTAACAATTGTTTTTCTAAAAGATATATGCTTGTGTCATTTTTGTATTCATTTTAACTTAATTAAAATAAAGTGTCATTATCACTTACAAGTGGATCCATGGGGTCCCAAAATCGACCCAAAGATGCCCATGGTCGACCATGTATCAACCGATAGGTTTAAGACACGTTTTAGGGTAATTTAGTATTATTATAATATTATTTTGTTAACCCTTATTTACCAGATTTACCCTTAACCATGGTAAATAAAATATTTACCGCAGTAATTATTCAAAATGTCTAAAAATAAAAGTTAACTATTTACACAATTTGAACATCCTGATTCCAAATATGGAATCTATTTTCCTAAATTCAAAACACAGAAGTGGCAGAAATTAATTTAAAATTAATTCCCGCTGTCAAAACAAAAAGCGTGTTTTTAAGAGATAATAACTATCAAAAGATTGACACTTGTTTATGTTCGGTTTAAATGTAAAATTATGTCCAATGTCCAAAATTATATTAAATGGTAAAAATATATTCTAAATATACTTTAAAACTACTAAAATTCATAATTTATCACTATTAATTATTTTGATTAAAAAAGTTGTTTTTAATTAAAATTTAGTAATTTTCACTATTCATCAAAATATGAAAGTTATCCGAAAAGTACCAAAATTTCACCTTAGGCTAAATTAGATATTCCGAATCCAAAAATAAAGTCCATTTTGAAATATAAAATATATATAATTTTAAAAAGTAGGTATTACTATTCATAACGGCTAGTTTGATTGGTTGTTAGAACTCGGTGTTGCGTACAACACACGCTATCGCATTATTCAAAGAGAAGCGTACCGTAGAAGTTTGGGGTGTTACATATTTCATCGTATATAGAACATAAACTAGTGGGGGATATAATTTTTATTAAACAAATCAATAATAAGAACAAAATATAAAATCAAATACAATCGCACAAGATAATATAAGCTGTTATTACAATTGAAACCAACTTCCTAATAGAGAAAACATTTTATAACATTAAGCGCATGAACTCAAACATTAAAAAATTGAAAACCTAACCTTATCCAATCACTCATAAGATTTAACCCACCATAGTAAGGATAATTTAGGAGAAGGGGGAAAATTATTCATTATAAAACTAAGAATAACAAAAGAAAGAAAAGAAAAAACCAAAATTTTCTCCTCTAGAATCTGTCAACCAGAAATATAGCTTCAGTTCTCCCAACCTATAATTGAATCAGGCCGAGGTCCCTTCTTATAGGAGGTGAATAATGGATTTGTCCATCCACCCAAGAAGGTTTAATGAATTTAGAGTCGTGTGGAATTAGTTATGGCCACCAAAATTGAAGAGACTTTTCCTGGCCACCAAACACTATTCCACAAACCCTTCTTTGACCATTTCATTAGTGGCCTTAATGAATTAATTTATTTTTGATATTTTTTGAGCCTTTGACCCTTCTAGTAATATTTCGAACCCATCGGGAATTACTTAATTTGGATGTCTTTTGGCCGAGATATGATTCTTTGAAGGAGTCATGGTCCATTATGCCGTCTAGAATAACTTTTCACATTGACCTAAATTTTTGGGCATGTAGAAATTCTAATTGGCTTTTTTTCTTGAAGACTTATATATATCCCACGAATCATTACATCCTAAAAGAAAGAAATAAAGTATATTGGATGAATATTGTGGTAGTTATGCTCTAAATACAGAGGTAACATAAAACTGTTAAATGTCCACAATTAACCAATTTTCACACTTAAGCTCAAAACTCACCAAAAATCATGAAATGATGCAAATAATCTCAAATTGATTAATGGGAAGGGGTTAAATAATTTAAAAAAATATTTATAAATATGAAAAATATGAACTCTGTCAATTCCACCACACTTATCACTTCGACTCCTGGACAAGTAAACATCGATATTAAATCAAAGTAAATTTAAAACACAAATCCATGAGATCTAACAATTTAACACCAAGAAACAAAAGATACCATGACTAATCAACACCCATTATTACATGTTCTCAATTCAGTTCATTAAATATATTTCCTCTTCATTTATTCTCCAATTCACACAAAACACTTACCTAACATGGATTTTTTTCTCATCACACAAATATCAATTTTCAACAATGTCTTTCTCATCCAATACTCATGCAAGGGTCACCATAGGCTTAATAAATTCCTCCATCTCCACCCGATATGAGTCAAATACATAATTATATCATGAGGACTTAATAGGGCTATTCTATGGATTTTGGTTGGTAAGATTTTGATGTGAAAAAAGTCTGAGTCTGAATAGGGAGGGCTAGGCTCTTTTTGAAGAAAAATTGCATTACTCTAATTTTTAATCATGTGTAGTCTCCTCCTCACTACCCTTAGTAGTAAATCAGCTCCATCAGCATAAAAAATCAGTGAAATTACACACCATTACTCATTTCAGCAGAAATAGTTTCAATCATCTCAGACATGATTTTTCTTGAAATCTCCAGATAGGCACATCTTTTTTTTCATTGGAAGCTCCAGAAAGGCACAACTTCTCATACATGAAAGCTCCAGATAAGGTACAACTTTCAAAAGAATGATTTTTTCAGCAATAAGAACATCTATTCAACATTTTAGTTTCCAACCAATGTATCACCAAATGAGGTATCCCAACACAAGTAAAACTCCCCCCCCCCACTTATGTTCAACTAGATTATGAAATTTTACTTCAAGAGCAGGTCAGATAGGGAAAATTGGTTTGTAATGTGGCTATCCTAACAGGATGTTCATGGCTTCTATGGGCTACAAGGATTAAATTTACAAGGTGCGCCATTATAAAAACTATTATTTATAAAAGTGGCTTTAATACTAAAGAAACGCCTCAATAATTTAAAACACATGTACCTCAAACCCTCAAGTTTTGATAGGAATAAATCAAATTATGGTTAAATCAAGCATGGTATGGTTCTCTCAAAAAGTGAGTTAAAATAAAAGATTTTGAAAATTAGGTTCATAAGCCTCACAGGAAAGTGATTTCAAATATAAAGACAGTTAATTGTGGCATGGGATTCAAAAATCAGAGTACTTTTCATGAAATATTCAAATATTTGAACTTGAAACAAGGTCAGTTTCAGCATTCATTTAAGCTCAGTTTCATGGGATAAATTGTTTCACACATTGAAATGGATTTAAAAAATGGCGATGATAGTTATTTTATCTCAATTGTTTTAAAAACACACAAAAATTTGAAAAACACACATTTTTTTGAAAAATAGAAAAAAAAAAACAATTAAAATTCCTAAACTACAAAGGTTCCCCCCCCCACACTTAAATGATGTAGTGTCCGCAATGCCTTCAAGTTGATTTAACATGTAAGAATAGTTTTAATTGAATCATTGAAATTGATAAAGTTTAAAGTAAAGTTAAAACCTGACTTATTACCAATGCAACGTTGAGTTAAGCTTCTAAGTGTTGCACACATAAAAACCTATAAAGAAAGGTAGATAATAAAACACAATAAATTTATTTAAAGTAAAGAAAATAGAAATAGATTGAGAATTGAAGGATAGATCTTGGTTTAATCCCCCAAGTGGGCCTTGGGTTTTGACTGCCTCTAGATGGGAAATTTCAGTTGGTTATCCCCAATCCGATGGTGGGTGAAGTTTATTTAATATGAACCACCATAACTTCTTCCTTCCATCATCAAAATCTTCTTTTTTGTTGAGGACTACATGGATATAATACACCAAATCCAGCACTATGAAAATAATATTAAACTTTTATAGCGGGGGTAGGACAAAGAATGAGTCCTCCTCTTTCTTGGTTTCCACTTTCACAACTTCTTCTTCATTCTCCAGCAGTTCCTCAATGTATGCTACATCAAAATAATAATAAATGAGATAATTAGAAAGTAACTCAATTTGAATAATATTAAAACGTGATCAATCAATATCAAGCTCTTCCCTTTTAAAGTAAGAATCAGGTGTATCTATTTTATCATGGAAATCCTCTTTGGTATCCTCTTGAAATTCCTCTAATAAGAATTTATCTAGTTTAGGGAGCCCCATATGTTCTTTTTTCAGGCGTATTTTAATCATTTTCCTCATCCACGAAGGAAATACATTTGTTTCCCAAATACGAAAATTTCAAGCAAGGGAAGGCGATACTCAATTCAGATTATATATAATCAGAATGAAAAGAGTTAAGAAAAATATTATCTCCCTTATTTTTATTTACTTCAATTGCTTCTTTAGTATGAGGTTTCTCTTGTAGTTGAATTTCACAAGATAGAGTTAGGTAGTCATTCTCCGTCATCTTTTCTTCCACTGCTTTGGTGGTGTCTTCCTTCATTGGTTCTGGATCTTCTAATTTGTATAGAATATGTGGATCAAGTAGTTATTCACACTCATTACATAATTCATCTATATCTTTTTTCTCTCCCACATGTAGCTCAATAGGTAATTCTACCTTCTTGTCCTCCTCAGGTTCATTCATAGGTTCTGGTTTTTCCATCATTGCATGGACATATTCAAATTCGAGTTCTACTTTGTTATCTAGTTTTACAATGTAATTTTTAAGTTCTTTCATCTGAACTATATCATAACCAGCCTCATCTATGTTTTATAAATGTGGGTAGTTGTTACATGAATTAAAGAAATAATAATTTGAAAACATCATGTAAAATTATTATTTTTTGTTTTTTTCTTGAAAAGTGTTAAATATTTATAATGAGATTGTGGAACTACCTCCTCGGAAACAGTTCCAAGTTTGATGCACTCCTATCATTGGGTGTGGAAAAAAATTATTTACTAAGTGAAAATATAGTATTGTGGTTAACCTAAGCTGTCTTCAGAGAGGAGCACAAAATAATCATGTTTGTCACTTTGTATTTTAATTTTTTTGGTTTTGAAAACAATGAAACAAAACTAAATAAAGAAATAACGTATAATATTTAAAACAAATTGAAATATAATGTGATTAAAAATAGTGATAAGTATTGGGTGATCAGGTCGGGGTTGGTTTTCTAATTTTAATGTTATCATAGTTCTTATTTATTCATTCTTTTTTTATTAAATCAATTAAAATGAGATTTCACAATCGCTAACTCTCACTTATTTGTTTAATGATGTTGGGGAGATTAAACCTTACTAATATATTATTTTGGTCTAATCTCCATACTTTTGTGAAATATTTATAGTTAATACCCTCAATTGATTAAGGCAATTCCCAATCGGGTCTTGTTTATCCCAAACAATCATGAATATTCAGTACAAATCTCACACGTACTGAAGATCGCCAAGTACTTCACCACTATGTTCTGATCTATTCCATCATATAGAGAACATAACCTAGTGGGGGATATAATTTTCATTAAACAAATCAATAATAACAATATATTATAAAATCAAATACAATCGCACTAGATAATATATGTTGTTATTACAATTGAAACCAACTTCATAATAGAGAAAACAATTTATAACAATAAGAGCATGAACTCAAACATTAAAAAATGGAAAACCTAACCTTCCCCAATAAATCATAAGATTTACCCCACCATGGTGAGTATAATTGAGTAGAAGGGGGAAGAAGTATGCATTATAAAACTAAGAAGAACAAAAGAAAGAAAAGAAAGAACCAAAATTTTCTCCTCCAAAATCTATCAACCAGAAAGATAGCTTCACTTATCCCATCCTATCGTCGAATCATGTAGAGGTAACTTCTTATAAGAGGTGAGGAATGGAGTTTTACATCTACCCAAGAAGTTTTAATGAATTTGGAGCTGTGTGGAATTAGTTATGGAAGCCTAAATGGAAGAGACTTTTCCTGGCCGCCAAACACTATTCCACCAACCCTTCTTTGACCATTGAATTGGCGGCCTTAATGAATTAATTTATTCTTGATATTTTGTGATCCTTTGAACCTTATAGTAATATTTTGAACCCATCAATAATTACTTCATTTTGAGGTTGGTTTTCCGAGATATGATTGTTTGAAGGAGTCATGGTCCATTCTGCCGGCCAGAATAACATTTCACATTGGCCGAAATTTTTGGGCATGTAGAAATTCGAATTGGATTTTATTCCTGAAGACTTTTATGTAGCCCAAGAATCCTTACATCCTAAAAAAAGGAATCAGGTGAATTGGATGAATATTGTGGGATTTATGCTCGAAATACAGAGGCAATATTAAACTGTTAAATGCCCACAATTAACCAATTTTCACACTTAAGCTCAAAACTCACCAAAAATTATGAAATGATGAAAATAAGCTTAAATTGATTAACGGGAAGGGATTAAATCATTTAAAGACATATTTATAAATATGAAAATATGAACTCTATCAATTCCCCCACACTTATCACTTGAACTGCTGGATAAATAAACATTGATATTAAATCAAAGCAAATTTAAAACACATATCCATGAGATCTAATAATTTAACACCAAGAAACAAAAGATACCATGCATCATCAACTACCATTATTAAAAGTTCATAATTCAGTTCATTAAATATATTTCCTCTCCATTTATTCTCCAATTCACACAAAACACTTACCAAATATTCATTTTTTTCTCATCACACAAATATCAATTTTCAACAAAGTCTTTCTCATCCAATACTCATGAAAGGGTCACCATAGGCTTGATAAATTCCTACATCTCCACCCAATATGAGTCAAAGACATAAGTATATAATGATGAGATAATAGTTTTCTTCTGTGTCTTTCTTTTGGTAGGATTTTGATATGAAAAAAGTCTGAGGCAGGATAGGGAGGGATAGGCTCTTTTTGAAGCAAAATTGCATTACTCTAATTTTTACTCAAGTTTAGTCTCCTCCTCACTCCCCTTAGTAGTAAATCAGTTCCATAAACATAAAAAATAAGTGAAATTACACAAAATTCATCATTTCAGCAGCAATAGTTTCAATCATCTCATACATGATTTTTCTTGAAAGCTCCAGATAAGAACAACTTTTTTTTCATTGGAAGCTCCAGAAAGGCACAACTTCTCATAAATGAAAGCTCCAGATAAGGCACAACTATCAAAAGAATGATTTTTTCAGCAATAATAACACCTCTTCAACATTTTAGTTTCTACCCAATTTATCACCAAGTGAGGTAGCACAACACTAGTCAACCTCCCCCCACACTTATGTTCCACTTGCTTATGCAATTTTACTTCAAGAGCAGGTCATATAGGGAAAATTGGTTTGTAATGTGGCTATCCTAAGAGGATGTTCATGGATTCTATGGTCTACAAGGATTAAATGTAAAAGGTAGGCCATTATAAAAAGGATTATTTAGAAAAGGGGGCTTTAATACCAAATAAACGCCTCAATCATTTAAAACACATGTACCTCAAACACTCAAGTTTTTATAAGAATAAATCAAATTCTGGTTAAATAAAGCATGGTATGGTTCTCTCAACAAGTGAGTTAAAATAAAATATTATGAAAATTAGGTTCATAATCCACATAGGAAAGTGATTTCAAATATAAATACAATGAATTGTGGCATGGGATTCAAAAATCAGAGTACTTTTCATGAAATTTCAAAATATTTGAACTTGAAACAAGGTCGATTTTAGCATTCATTTAAGCTCAGTTTCATGGGATAAATTGTTTCAAACATTGAAATGGGTTTCAAAAATCGAGATGATATTCATTTTAGCTCAATAGTTTTAAAAACACACAAAAATTTGAAAAACACACTTTGTTTTTGAAAAATTAAAAAAAAACAATTGAAATTACTAAACTACAAAGGTTCCCTCCCCCACACTTAAATGATGTAGTGTCTGCTATACATTCAAGTAGATTTAACATGTAAGAATAGTTTTAATAGAATCATAGAAATCAATAAAGTGTAAAGGAAAGTTACAACCTGACTTATTATCAAGGAAACATTGAGTTAAGCTCCTAAGTGTTTCACACATAAAAACATACAAAGGTAGATAATAAAACATAATAAATTTATTTAAAGTAAAGAAAATAGAAATAGAATGAGAATTGAAGGATAGATCTTTGTTTAAGACTCCAAGTGGGCCCTGGGTTTTAACTGCTTCCAAATGGGCAGTTTTAGTTTGTTATCCCCAATACGATGGTGGGTGAAGTTTCTTTAATATAAACCACTAGAACTTATTCCTTCCATCATGAACATATTCTTTTTTATTGAGGACTACATGGATATAATACACCAAATCCATCCCTATGAAAATGATATTAAACTTGTATAGTGGGGGTAGGACAAAGAATGAGTCCTCCTCTTTCTTGGATTCCACTTTCACAACTTCTTCTTCATTCTACAATGGTTACTCAATGCATGCTACATCAAAAGAATAATAAATGAGAGAATTAGAAAGTAATTAAATTTGAATAATATTAAAACATGATGAATCAATATCAAGCTCTTCCCTTTAAAATTAATAATCATGTGTATCTATTTACTCATTGAAATCCTCTTTGTTATCCTCTTTGAATTCCTCTAATATGCATTCATCTAGTTCAGTGAGATCCATATGTTCTTCTTCAGGTGTATTTTCATCTTTTTCCTCATCCACCAAGGAAATACATTTGTTGCCCAAATCTGAAAATGTCAAGCAAGGGAAGGTGATACTCAATTCAGATTCTATATAATCAGAATGACAAGAGGTAAGAAAAATATTATCTCCCTTATGCATATTGACTTCAATTTCTTCTTTTGTATGAGGTTTCTCTTGTAGTTGAATTTCACATGATAGAGTTAGGTAGCCAGGCTCCTCCATCTTTTCTTCCACCTCTTTGGTGGTGTCTTCCTTCATTGGTTCTGGATCTTATAATTTGTAAAGAATATGTGGATCAAGTAGTTCTTCACACTCATTCCAGAATTCATCTAGATCTTTTTTATCTCCCACGTGTAGCTCAATAGGTAATTCTTCCTTCTTGTCCTCCCTAGGTTCATGCATAGGTTCTGGTTTTTCCATCATTGCACGGAAATATTCAAATGCAAGTTCTACTTTGTTCTATAGTTTTGCAATGTCATTTTTAAGTTCTTGCATCTGAACTATATCATAACCAGACTCATCTACTTTTTATAGATGTTGGTAGTTGTTACATGAATTAAAGAAATAATCATTTGAAAGCGTCATGTAAAAATATTTTTTAGTTTTTTTTAAGTGTTAAATATTTATAATGAGATTGTGGCACTACCTCCATGGAAATGGCTCCATGTATGACTCACACCTGTCGTTGGGTGTGGTGAAAACAATTATTTTCTAAGTGAAAATATAGTATAGTGGTTAACCTAAGTTGTCTCCAGATAGGAGCGCAAAACAATCATGTTTGTCACTTTGTATTTTAATTTTTTTGGTTTTGAAAAAAATGAAACAAAACTAAAGAAATGAATAACGTATAATATTTAAAACAAATAGAAAAAATAATGTGATTAAAAATAGTGATAAGTAATGGGTGATCAGGTCGGGGTTGGTTTTCCAACTGTAATGTTATCATAGTTCTTATTTATTCATTTCTTTTTTATAAAATCGATTAAAATGAGATTTCACAATCGCTTACTCTCACTTATTTGTTTAATGATGTTGGGGAGATTAAATCTTACTAATATCTTAGTTTGGTCCAATATTCATCCTTTTGTGAATTATTTATAGCGAATACCCTCAATTGATTAAGGAAATTCCCAATCGAGTCTTGTTTATCCCAAATAATCTTGAATATTCAGTACCATTATCACACATACTGACGATCGCCAAGTACTTCACCACTATGTTCTGATATATCCCATAATATATAGAACATAACCTAGTGGGGGATATAATTGTCATTAAACAAATAAATAATAACAATAGAATATAAAATCAAATACAATCTCACAGGATAATATAAGCTGTTATTACAATTTAAACCAACTTCATAATGGAGGAAAAATTTTATAACATTAAGAGCATGAACTCCAACATTAAGAAATGGAAAACCTAAACTTCCCCAATCACTCCTAATATTTACCCCACCATGGTAAGGATAATTGAGGAGAAGGGGGAAGAATTATTCATTATAAAACTAAGAATAACAAAATAAAGAAAAGAAAGAACCAAAAGTTTCTCCTCCAGAATCTGTCCACCAGAAAGATAGATTCAGTTCTCCCACCCTACCCTCGAATCAGGCCGAGGTCCCTTCTTATGGGAGGTTAGGAATGGAGTTTTACATCTACCAAAGAAGTTTTAATGCATTTGGAGCTGTGTAGAATTAGTTATGGCTGCCTGAATGGAAGATACTTTTCTTGGCTGCCAAACACTATTCCACCACACTTATCACATGGACTCCTGGACAAGTAAACATTGATATTAAATAAAAGCAAATTTAAAACACATATCCCTGAGATATAACAATTTAACACCAAGAAACAAAAGATACCATACCTCATCAACAAAAATTATTAAAAGTTCTCAATTAAGTTAATTAAATATATTTCCTCTTCATTTATTCTCTAATGCACACAAAACACTTACCTAACATGCACAATTTTCTCATCACACAAATATCAATTTTCAACATTGTCTTTCTCATCCAATACTCATGCAAGGGTCACCATAGGCTTGATAAATTCCTACATCTCCACCCGATATTAGTCAAGGACATAAGTATATCATGAGGACTTAATAGTGTTGTTCTGTGGCTTTCAGTTGGTAGGATTTGGATGTGAAAAATGTCTGAGGCAGAATAGGGAGGGCTTGGCTCTTTTTGAAGCAAAATTGCATTAATCTAATTTTTACTCAAGTGTAGTCTCCTCCTCACTCCCCTTAGTAGTAAATCAGCTCCATCAGCAAAAAAAAATTAGTGAAATTACACAGCATTCATAATTTTAGCAGCAATAGTTTCAATCATCTCAGACATGATTTTTCTTGAAATCTCTAGATACGCACAACTTTTTTTTCATTGGAAGCTCCAGATTGGCACAACTTCTCATACATGAAAGCTCCAGACAAGGCACAACTTTCAAAAGAATGATTTTTCAGCAATAATAACATCTCTTCAACATTTTAGTTTCAACCCAATGTATCACCAAATGAGGTATCACAATACAATTCAACCTCCCCCATACTTATGTTCAACTAGATTATACAATTTTACATCAAGATCAGGTCAGATAGGAAAAATTAGTTTGTAATGTGGCTATCCTAACAGGATGTTCATGGATTCTATGGGATAAAAGGATTAAATTTACAAGGTGGGCCATTATAAAAAAAATTATTTAGAAACGGGGTATTTAATACCAAAGAAACTCCTCAATCATTTAAAACACATGTACCTCAAACCCTCAAGTTTTGATAGGAATAAATCAAATTCTGGTTAAATCAAGCATGGTATGGTTCTCTCAAGAAGTGAGTTAAAAGGAAAGATTATGAAAATTAGGTTTAGAAGCCTCAAAGGAATGTGATTTCAAATATAATGACAATGAATTGTGGCATGGGATTCAAAAATCAGAGTACTTTTCATAAAATTTCCAAATATTTAAACTTGAAACAAGGTCAATTTCAGCAATCATTTAAGCTCAGTTTCATGGGATAAATTGTTTCACACATTGAAATGGGTTTCAAAAGATGCGATGATATTCATTTTAGCTAAATAGTTTTAAATGAACACAAAAATTTGAAAAACACACATTGTTTTTGAAAAATAAAGAAAAAACAATTGAAATTCTTAAACTACAAAAGTTCCCTCCCCCACACTTAAATGATGTAGTGTCTGCAATGCATTCAAGTTGATTTAACATGTAAGAATAGTGTTAATTGAATCATAGGAATTGATAAAGTGTAAAGGAAAGTTACAACCTGACTTATTATCAATGCAACATTGAGTTAAGCTCCTAAGTGTTGCACACATAAAAACCTACAAACAAAGGTAGATAATAAAACCCAATAAATTTATTTAAAGTAAAGAAAATAGAATGAGAATGAGAATTGAAGGATAGATCTTGGTTTAATCCCCTATGTGGGCCCTGGGTTTTGAATGCCTCCAGATGGGTAGTTTCATTTGGTTATCCCTAATCTGATGGTGGGTGAAGTTTCTTTAATATGAACCACCAGAACTTCTTCCTTCCATCATGAACATCTTCTTTTTTGTTGAGGACTGCATGGATATGATACACTAATTCCAGACCTATGAAAATGATATTAAACTTGTATATTGAGGGTAGGACAATGAATTAGTCCTCCTCTTTCTTGGTTTCCACTATCACAACTTCTTTTTCATTCTCCAGCGGTTCCTCAATGTATGCTACATCAAAAGAATAATAAACGAGATAATCAGAAAGTAATTCAATTTGAATAATATTAAAACATGATGAATCAATATCAAGCTCTTCCCTTTCAAAGTAGAAATTATGGGTATCTATTTCTTTATAGAAATCCTCTTTGGTATCCTCTTTAAATTCCTCTAATAATAATTCATCTAGTTCAGGGAGCTCCATATGTTCTTCTTGAGGTGTATTTTCATCTTTTTCCTCATACACCAAGGAAATACATTTGTTTCCCAAATCTGAAAATTTCAAGAAAGGGAAGGTGATATTCAATTTAGATTATATATAATCAGAATAAAAATAGTTAAGAAAAATATTATATCCCTTATGTGTATTGACATCAATTTCTTCTTTAGTATGAGGTTTCTCTTGTAGTTGAATTTCACAAGATATAGTTAGGTAGTTAGGCTCCTCCATCTTTTCTTCCACTACTTTGGTGGTGTCTTCCTTCATTGGTTCTAGATATTATACTTTGTAAAGAATATGTGGATCAAGTAGTTCTTCACACTCATTCTAGAATTAATCTAGATATTTTTTTTCTCCCACATGTAGCTCAATAGGTAATTCTTCCTTCTTGTCCTCCTCGGGATCATTCATTGGTTCTGGTTTTTCCATCATTGCATGGACATATTCAAATGCAAGTTCTACTTTGTTCTCAAGTATTGCGATGTTATTTTTAAGTTCTTTCATCTGAACTATATCATAACCAGCCTCATATATCTTTTCTAAATGTGGCTAGTTGTTACATGAATTAAAGAAATAATCATTTGAAAACATCATGTAAAAATATTTTTTTCTGTTTTTTTTTTGAAAAGTGTTAAATATTTATAATGAGATTGTGGCACTACCTCCCCGGAAATAGCACCAATTTTGACGCACACCTGTTGTTGGGTGTGGAAAAAAATTATTTACTAAGTGAAAATATAGTATATTGGTAAACCGAAGTTGTCACCAGAGAGGAGCGCACAACAATCATGTTTGTCACTTTGTATTTTAATTTGTTTGGTTTTGAAAACAATGAAACAAAACAAAAGAAAGAAATAATGTATAATATTTAAAACAAATTGAAAAATAATGTGATTAAAAATAGTGATAAGTAATGGGTGGTGAGTTCGGGGTTGGTTTTCCGATTATAATGTTATCATAGTTCTTATTTATTCATTCCTTTTTTATTAAATTGATTAAAATGAGAGTTCAAAATCGCTCACTCTCACTTATTTGTTTAATGATGTTGGGGAGATTAAACGTTACTAATATATTAGTTTGGTCTAATCTCCATATTTTTGTGAAAAAGTTATAGAGAATACCCTCAATTGGTTAAGGAAATTCCCAATCGGGTCTGGTTTATCCCAAACAATCTTGAATATTTAGTACAAATCTTACACGTACTGACGATCGCCAAGTACTTTACCCCTATGTTCTGATCTATTCCATCGTATATAGACCATAACCTAGTGGGGGATATAATTTTCATTAAACAAATCAATAATAAAAAAATAATATAAAATCAAATACAATCGCGCAATATAATATAAGCTGTTATTATAATTGAAACCAACTTCATAATAGAGAAAACATTTTATAACATTAAGAGCATGAACTCAAACATTAAAAATGGAAAACCTAACCTTCCCCAATCACTAATAAGATTTACTAAACCATGGTAAGGATAATTTAGGATAAGGGGGAAGAAGTATGAATTATAAAACTAAGAAGAACAAAAGAAAGAAAAGAAAGAACCAAAATTTTCTCCTCTTGAATATGTCCACCAGAAAGATAGAATCAATTCCCCCACCCTCTCATCGAATCAGGCTGAGGTCACTTCTTATAGGAGGTGAGGAATGGTTGTTTTGCATCCACCTAATAAGTTTTAATGAATTTGGAGCCGTGTGGAATTAAGTATGGCCGCCTAAATGGAAGATACTTTTCCTGGACGCCAAACACTATTCCACCAACCCTTATTTGACCATTGGATTGGCGGTCTTAATGAATTAATTTATTCCTGATATTTTGTGATACTTTGACCCTTCTAGAAATATTTCGAACCCAGCTGGAATTACTTAATTTGGAGGTCGGTTGGCCGAGATATGATTCTTTAAATCAGTCATGGTCTATTCTACCGGCCAAAATAACTTTTCACATTGAACAAAATTTTTGGGCATGTATAAATTAGAATTGGCTTTGGTTCATTAAGACATATATGTATCCCAAAAATCATTACATCCTAAAAATAGGAATCATGTGAATTTGATGAATATTGTGGTATTTATGCTTGAAATAAAGAGGCGACATAATACTGTTAAATGTCCACAATTAACCAATTTTCACACTTAAGCTCAAAACACACCAAAAATCATGAAATGATGCAAATAATCTCAAATTGATTAATGGGAAGGAATTAAATCATTTAAAAAAATATTTATAAATATGAAAATATGAACTCTGTCAACTCTACCCAAGAAGTAGAAGGGGGATCCCCAAATTTTTTTTTCATCCCCAACTTAAAATAATACCACACTATAAGGGGTGTGAATGTAAAAAATTGTTTCGAAGGGGTCCTCAGTATAAAAGTTAAGTTGATAGACTTTGGAAAATAGAATATGTGGTTGTTATTACCACACAATCATGATCCATATATGGTTTGAGGATGAACATTAGGTTATACATCTATGAAGAATAAAAAAAGCGCATCTTTCAAGTTTAACCTAAGATCTATATTACTTTTTTCTTCATTTACCTTTTAATTTTGGTTCTAGTTTTGGAATTTCAATAAAATTTTAATTTAGATAGTATTTTTTTGGAAATAAAATGGGCAACATGACTATCCAAAAGTTTAGTTGAATTTTCCACTAGTAGAGTCCACTTGTAGCCGCTCTATAATTCATATGGAGTAAATACTTATATATTTTTAGTGATTCGTAGAATCTACAAGATAAAAAATATTGGATTAAATCCATTAATTTCTCAATTGTTTGTTAATTTAAGACTATAATCTTCTAGAATTTTTTGTTAATTTGTTTTCATCATTAGAAACTTGATGTTCATTAACCAAAGGTTATTTTTCAAAGTAAGGAAATTGTTCCAAATTAGGGAGTTTTTTAATTTATAATTATACTCACTTCTTCATGCTTTCTTAAATATTATTGTTGCTATGAATTTGTACATAATTTCTTAAATAAAATTATAATTAATGAATTTTTGAATACTAGAATTTTCATTGAAATAGTCTGGTTACTACAATTAAATGGTTTAATTTGGAATTTCTTTTAGTGTCATTTGATATTGAATATTTTCTACTTCGCTGAAAATATTTTTAACACCTCATTGAATATGGACTAGCATACATACTTTATCTATAAGATAAATTATTGAAGTGGTAACTAGTATGGAATATTTTGGGCATGATATATTTTGATATATGTTTTTTTATGTGGAAGAAAACAACATTGATATTTCTTATGAACAATTATTACATGATTATATTCTACAAAATTTTCAAATTTGTTTTCAATTTTAAATTACATCTTCTTATTTTCTAGAAATGAGATTCAACATTTCGGGAATTATTGAGCTATAATGTGGGGGAGATGATATTTTAGTGTGCTAAACTGTACAACAATGTGGACCCATAAAAAATAACATTTTTTTCAAATTTCTTTGTTTCTCATGTTTCGATAAAACATTTTTATAATTATAATTTTTTATAATGTTTTAGTGTTGTGTAGTACTTTGAAGAGGAAAATTATATATTACCTCTTGAATATAGTTGATTAAAATATTTTTCATTTCTCTATTGAAAAGTGGTTAACTTTGGTAAGAACATTTGTGAATTATTTACATTTATCATTGATTTGAAATTTTGAAATTGGATTCAAACTCAAAAGATATGCATTTAAATGAATTATGAAATGAAATTCCTTGTATGGGTTGAAATAATTATTTTATTCCTTCAACTAATTGATGAGTGATTTATTATGATTTTAATTAATTATCTTTTCTTATCTTGATAGAGTTCCCAATTAATGTTGTTTGTTAATTAATCTGAGCTTGTTCTCAGAGAGGTAACTGAAGTTTGGACAATCAGTTGAATACAAATTAAAATAATTTTAATATGAATTCAAAATTTAAATTCAAATTTTTTTTTATAAAAAAAGAATCATTTTTTCAATTGAAAATACTTAATTTATAAAGGGTAATAAAATTTATTTTCTTTACAAAAATATATAGGGAACAACCTTTTTTAAAACCAATTTTTGTGGATAGAATATCATTAAAGAATAAACTAGATAAATACTTGGATAAGTTTATTGAATGTAAATATGAGGCTATCATGGTCGAGATTAATCCAAGTCATCGTTTGATGGAGAAAATATGCCTCCATTGATGATGAAGAAGAAGATCCTAAATTCAAAGAACACCCCTTTCTCATTCAGAGTCATGTTGATGATTAACACTAATCTTGTTGATAGAATATTGCATATAAGGACAAATTCCATGTGACAGTCAGAAAACAAGAACCATGACCAAATCTGGGTGAGTGAGTTAAATTTGAATGAAAGGTATCGATCGAGCTCACACTAATTTTTTCCAACCACATCCAATTTTGATAATGACTAAAGCCATAGACTTATTTTTATTCATTAGTGATGAATTCAGAGTTTTGAAGATGATTAACTACATTTGTAGGATGATGATCTGTTGTGTGTTTTAATAAATTATATCGTCTATTCAGTGAAATTTGTCCACTGATGCTTGATAGTGGATATATTGATCTATTGAGCCCAATTCAAGATGATGAAGTAAAATAATTCTCGATTAGACCTGACTGAAGAAAATATTATGACTTATTAGAAAGGTATTATGTTTGTTTGTTATCTATTGGAAGGTTGATCCCATGTTTAATGATATGGCATCAATGATATTGGATTTTGTTGTTTTTAGTTCATATTTTAGTTCACGCTTGATGTAGGTTTAAATATATTGAAAATAAATCGATTCCATGTTTACATTTTTTGTCATAGAAGGAGTGATAGGATCTGATTGAAGGTTTACTTGTTTGAATGTTTATTGTTGATTATTTTAGTTTTATAGAGGATGAAAAACATCGAATGAAGAAGGAAATTCAAACTAGTAGTTAGAAGTTCAAATTTGTTGAGAAATTAAAAAAAAAATTATAGCAGTCAGAATTTAATTTTCTTAGAGAGGTTTTATTAGAGGATAATAAGACATATCAATTCATTTCATATTAAGTATTTTTTTTGGAAAACTGATTAAGTGATAGTTTCAGTGACTCAAGGAAAAATATATAGTTCTCTCAACTGACCATCATTTAAAAAAAGATGGTGTTGAAAGGTTGTGACACTGGATAGATATATGTATTCAAGACTTTAATGAAAATTGGATTTTTATATATTAGAGATTAATTATAGAGATAAGAAGATAGTGGAAAATATATAGTAGAGAACACATTTTCTATGACATCAAAAGTGGGAAATTAAGATCAAAACCATAAGATTTTCTAGAAATCTCAAAGAGGATCTGGGATTGATCATGATGATGAACTAGGAGATTATAGTCACTCCAGAACCTCAATCATGTTTGGCTAAAATTTTAGTGTCCAAAACTATTTATTTTAAATTTTGATATTTTTATGAGTTTTAATATTTTCTATATTTCACAATTGTATTTTTCTATTCTTATTTGAACTTCAAGAAAACTATCATTGATTGATATCTAGACCCTTTACCATTCGTTGATTAATTTTTATTTTTTTAGAATGAAAAATTTATGATTAGAATGTGATGGTATTTGAATACATCCTATTCATGCAAGTCAAGTAGGCGTTTCATGGAAAATTCTCATTATTGAAGATTATCAATTCTCGATTGAGAATTGTGAGCACAACAGATGTTTGATTTTCCCATGATGTTGATGATCATTAAATAATTTGACTGGATCCTATGATAAGGATAATGTTTACCATGATATTAAATTTTGACCCCAAAATTTTTAATTTAATGATATTCATGATTATATATTTCAATCTATATGTTGGGATAGTTATAATTGTGAAATTATTGTCATACAATAAGGAAAGGATAAACCCAAATAATCCCTAAGATATTTCATTTCTTCAAATTTTTTTTGAATTATACTGCCTATTTCCTTTTGTTTTCATGTGTTTCAGTTTGGAAATTATTTTAGTTTAATACTTATTATTATAAAAATACTTTAGAAATAGATTATTAATTTCATAATAATGAAAATCATGATAAATAAGCACCTTAAATTCTGTATAACTGAGAGACATACTTGTTTGATACTATATTTTAATTTTTTGGTGATAAAAATATTTAATATGGTTTAAATGAATAAAAATAAATTAATTATAATGTGTTAAATGAATAAGAATATGTTTGGGTGTGGAAAAGAAGGACACATAGCATGTAATTTCCAAGAAAAAATGAAATGTTTCATTAACACAATGGATAAGAATAACAGTTTCATGAGATTATCATCGATGGATGAATATTTTAAATGTATAATGTTTGGGTATTATGAAAATAAATTTACTAAGGGGGTAATAAATAAGACTATTATCAATATTTCAGGAGTAATGGTTTATCTATTAATGATATACAGTCTACAAAACAACAAATGAAATGAAGGAGATATTAAATAATATGACGATGAAACCTTTTTAATCGTTAAAGAATGAAATGAAATGATTGAATTATTTACATATTATAATTAGACAATTATTTTATTGAATTATTTTTATAAATGAAATCCTGGTTGTAAGAATCATTAAGCATTTAATTAGTTTTCAATGTTAGTTTTTCTTTAAGGATTTGCAAGAATATGTTGAATAATAAAAATGACCTAGAAAATTGATTTAGTGGTAAGGTAATATTTTTGAAAAACACATGACTAAGGGAAACATAATATTAATAGGTTCCCAATGTTGACATCATAAGCTTTAGTTGAGATAAATATAGGATTGACATTAATAAAGTAAATGGGATAAAATTGGTGACCTTGGAATTAAATAGTTATTTGATGAAAAATCGATTTATGTCATATTTGTTGAAGTGTAATAATTCTTTTGAACTTCTATAATATATTAAATAATCTTTTATTTTATGTAATCTATAAGGATATAGTTAATTTTTATATGCAATTATGTTTTTAGAGTGATTTTATGGTTATTCAGGTTACTTTGAAAAATAATTAGAATTTTTTTATGAAAATATATGATCATGGTGTTTCGATATTTGGTTTGTGAAATTATGGGCTAAATAATGTTTTATAAGGATAAATGTTAAAGTTTATATAAAAAATCTATATGATCAAATCCTTTCGAAATTTGGGTCCTGAATTTCGTTCGACGTATTTTGGAAGAGTTTTAAAGTTGACTAGTTATAGAATGGTTAAAGTTGAATTTTGGGTGTTATTGTTAAGGATTTAAATATTAATGTATGACTTATAGTATTGGATTACCTATGATATTTTTTTGGTTTTTGTATATATATAGAGATTGGAGGAATTACTTTTCATTCTTTTATGGATCTTATGATATGTTATATTTTAATTTTATTACAACAAGAATCGGAAATTAATCTTGGATATTCATTTATTGTAATCAGAGAAAAGTTTAAAATTGATAGAACCAAAAACAAAAGATGAAAATATTCTTATAAAATGAAAATAAATCATATAATTACATTTTCATGTGTCATATATATTTATAGTAAAATAATCCATCAACTTTATGAAAAGGATCTTGAAATAAAAAGTAATACTTTTACCTTTATTTATGATGAATCAATGGGTTTTCACCAATAAAATATTTATAGGATTTTGCTGTTAACTTTCTCATGAACATGTTCTCTATAACTCTATATTACTCCCAGATTTCTATTTTTCTTCTTCGTGCCTATATTTTAACTTTCCACCAATTTCTATACATGTTTGGGAACCCAATTTTGTGTTATTGCATGAAACATTTATATTTTCAACTTTAACTTTTTAAATGATGTTTTATTAAAACTTTGTAAGATGTGAGTTTCATAAAAAAATAAAATATTGACCCTTTTATGAACAATATAAATTTTAAAGGGCACAATTTATTAAAGGGGGTAGAATTTAACACCATCATATTTTAAAACAACACTCTGTTTTATAGGGTATAGAACACACAACCCAAATCATTAACTAACCATGAAATATTATTTTATTAATATTTAAGTTATAACATGGCTCTCAAATCAGAATTTATTTATTTTATCAAGAAAATTCTTAAATATATATGATGTTACAACCCATTAAAAATTTATTTTTTAATTCTTAAAAAATAAGAACTCAATTTTCCGTAAGGAATTTTATTCCTCAAAAATATGTTTTCATTAAAAACTGATTTTCATATTCTTCTATGAGAAAATATTATAAATAATTTAGAAAAAATTTAGAAAATATATTTGATAAAATGTGATTTATTTTTTTAAAAGGAATATCAAAAATAACTTAGGGTGAAATTTTGGGATTTTTTTGAAAATATTGATCTTTTAATGAATTATTAGAATATGGTTTTTTGTAAAACCATAATTTATTTCCATTTAAATGTCCCATTATGAATTTGAAATGATCTCAAATTAACATAGGTATAATTTAGATAAAAATAATATAACTAATTAAATAGTAATTAGTATTATACTTTATTTTGTAATATCGTCATTTTTTGGTGTAAAAATGCATTTTTTCAAAAAACTATTTTTCATTGTGTTTTACAAATTTATAATTAAAGTAATATTTGTTAATTATTGGAATTTTATTTTATTAAATGGTATTTATTTTTGGATTCATAAATTTAAATTTATCTTATGATAAATTTTTGGTATTTGTTTGAAGAAGATAATTTTTTTATGAATAGTAAAAAACATACAGTTTTCATGAAATATGGTATCTTTTTTTATATTTATAATAGATAAACATGATATAAATTTTTTAAAACTTATGTAAAAACTAATTTATTATAATATAATAAAAATATCATGTTAAAATAATTAAAAAAATATAAATTAGAATTAATTTCATGCTAAATATGAAAAACATTTAGTGCTGTCGTAGTGCATGCACATCATTAGTTAAGTCAAATATGGTTTTCTAAAAAAAATATTTGGAATTGAAGAAGTAATTTACAGACTTTTTACAAAATATTAGGTATTATTGATTATTTATACGAATATATATGAATTTTGGATTCATATAGAACATTCTAGATCAAAATGCTTGTGCAATTATTACATATAGCCTGAAAAGTTAAATTAACATATTAAATAAGATTCCATAGAATATATGTAAGTAAATATATATTGAATAGATATAAAATTATCTTGAAAATATTTAATTTATTTTTATATTGGTTATTTTTCTTATTTTTTAGTAATGATATAATTGTGTTATATTATTACAAAATACTGACACAATATTTATTCAATTAATAAGAAAAAAAATATTAATAATTTTTGAAATATTAAAAGTAATAAAATTTAGATGAATTATTGAGTTATATGAATTTTTAAGATAAAATTATCATATTATATATGTTTTAAATTATTATATTAAAATTTCATTTTTGGGTGTCTTTAATGTCAAATTAAATGATAGTGTCAAAAATAACATTAATGATATTTTATGAAAATAACATTTTATTAAATTATTTAAAAATAATAAAATTTTTAAAATATGACATGGTTGATAAAAAATGGTGAAACATATCATTACATGGCAATTTATATAATTTTTTTACCTTTTAAGTAAATTGTAATTATTTATGTGGGAAAAAGTCATTTACATGGTTGAGGTTAAAATTGGTTAACTAAAAGGTTCAAACAAAAATACAAGGCTTAAAAAACAATAAAAACCTATCCAAAATTTTTTGGTTGATGTTATTTTAGTCAATTAATAACTAATATTTAAATATCTATATATTTGGAATCATTTTATTTTACAATTAATTTATTATATTTTAATTTTTTAAGTAATTTAAAGAGTTTCCCTCCCGTCACTTATAAAATCACTCCTCTCCATTATCTTCTATACAACACTATGAGCCTTATATAATGACCAATTACTATTAAATTATCCTCTAAATTTACCTATATATAAATTATAGGTTATATAATTCTTAAAATATAATTCTTAGGTTCCTTAACAAGGTATATAAAGGAGGCCTACCGAAGAAGTGGTAATCGTCTTACCTGACTTCTTTAAATTTGTTTCTTAATCCAAATATTATAAATCTATGACATTATTTATAAAAAAAATAACTTAAGTATCATAAATATACTTTAATTTTATTATGATTTTAATCCACCTTTATTCACCCCATTTTCCATCATATAGGCATTGAAATTACCGCTTGTGCTTACGTATGACTTACTTTCCCCACATAACGATACAATTCATTTTCCATCACCATTTCTCATGGATTATTATTATAACAGTTTTAATGTTTATATATAATATATATGAAATAACTATTCTTTTTTAAGTCTCATAACATATCTACCTTCTTCCCTTCCAATCTATTGGAAAATGATAACATCCCTTGTGCATACATGTGGGATGCCACCTCTACGAAGCGATGTGGATTGCTTTTCACTTTCGATTTACATGGATGGTTATGAGGATATATTTAATTAATACTATATATATGATACAATAATGAATATGTAAATATGAATTATTATTTACCATTATTTCTTTCCATTTTTTGAAAAGTGAAAACAACATTTATGTATACATACAACCTACCATCTCCATGAACGGTGTAATTAATTTATCCCTCTATACCTTTTTGGGATGACTATAAATAAATATATAATAAATATATATTATATTTATATTATTATTAAAAATCTTTATATTATGGAGCCATGATCAAAGTATAAGAGCTATAACTGCAAAACCAAAATATGCCTGAAAAACAAAGCAGTTGTCACAAGAAACAATGATTTTAATAAAGAAATATTAATAAATGGGTTGTAAAATATTATAATTTAATAATATATGGTATGATAAATATTATCGTGTTTCTATAATACATTTATATTAAATATATATTTATTATATGTGAGGTTTTAATGCGTACGAAGCAAGATGATACTTGAGGTAATGGATTTTCATCTCACTTTTACATCTGTGAGACACATGCCTTATTCACCACTTCTTTATTTTATATAGTGTATACACTACCTATGAATGTATTTTATTTTTATTCTCATTAATATTACATGGATATAAATATCCATTTAATTCTATCTATTTCATGAGGTTTTGGTTCAAAAGTTACTAATGTTTTATGGGATTTATGTTTCAATCCCATTTTAATCAAGATTGTTTATTCTTGAATTTCTTTTGTAGAAATTATATAATACAAATTTCATAAATTAGTTTCATTTTATTATACTATAGTTTTTCTATATTTAGTTTTTTATTTAATTTTACACTCTTTAAGAACTCAAGAGACCATAATAATGTTTTTATGTCAAATGTAATTTATTTCTCACTTCAATTGAAAATAATTTTTCATTTTTGTCCATATTTTCTCTAAAATGTTTTAAAAACTATTTTACTATTATTGTATGATTATATAATGTCATTTTTACCAAGGTTTTATTATTTATTAAAATGCTTCAAAGTAATATTATTTACATTTCTTGAATGAGGTACTTTTGTATTTTTTTGAAAAATTTGAAATAGATATTTATTTTCAAGTATACAACATGAATGGAATTTACCACCATCATGAACACTCAATGAATTAAATATTACTTTAAAATTTTACATGGTTCTTTTCAAAAAAATATTTTCTGAAATATTTTGTAAATTTTTATATTTTATGGACGTTATTTATAAATTCAGAGGTTATTTAACAAAAGAAATATTCCAATGATATTTTAAATAGGTTTTTATCTATCATAACATCAATCATGTTAATTAGGATTTAAAATGGATACTAATTATTCATTATATCCTTATTATTTCTCTAGATGGTTTAGGATTATGATGATAACATTTTTATGAAACCCTTTTATTCTCTTTTGGTTATGATATTATGAATTGATGAGATTTTATAAAACCATCTTTATTTATACAGGTTATTCTATAATGATATGATGAAGGTTTTATGATATTTTGTCAAAAATATGAATGGTTTTAATTATGTGATAGGTGGTCCTAGAATTATATATTTCTCTAATGCATTGGTTAATGTTTTATATCCTATGAGATAATTATGTGAAAAAATTTGATGTGCTTGATCCGCTATTAGAAATAAGATGATGTGCTTGATCCACTATAAGAAGCATCTCAATGTGCTTGATCCACTTTGAAAAACAAGTAGATGGTCTTGATACACTATGATAAATAGATGTTTATGTATGATGTATTATGATATGGAAAACTTTTTTTGATTCTTGATACACTATGATTTGATAGTCATGATAGTTGAACTTGACATATGAAATGGTTTATATACTTACGATGGCTCGAAACTCTTATCACCTGCTTTTATGCTTAAGAATTGGAATTTTGGTTCACAATTGATTTATAAATAATCTTTATGCTCATTATTAGTGTACTTTTAAATGATAAAGTTTTATTCCAGGAATAGTTTTTATGATCTATGACATATTTGGTATGAATTTTTTTTTTATGGTCAAGATATCATACCCTCATCCTTATATTATCTTTTCATATGATATATGATTGATATCTACCATTTTTACACTTATAGAGAATATTATCTCATCATTTCTTATTTTTACTATCCACATCTTATAAAAAAAGGTATTAAATAGATTATGTCTAAAAATAGTACTTTTTGGTAGTATATTTTTCAATACGTTGAATATTATTCATGAAATAAGAAGATTGTGTATATAGTATCTGAAGAAACTAAACCTTTATAGTTCTGGCATAATTTTTAATGTTTTCTTTTTAGTATTAAACTAAAATGATGTAATGTTTATGTATGAAAATTATCTGTTGTTATAGTAATTATTATGTACGTTGTATTTTCCTTGTGATTTTCTTATTCACCACACCTAATCTGCATGTTTACACTAACTCGCAATATTTTTGGGTTCTCGGTATTTTTTCAAAACATCAATGATAGCGAGGAGATATTATTGGATACCCCATATTCCCTACTCTCTTTTATAGGATATAATGTTATGCACATTCTATGATGTATTTCTGATATAGTTCATTAGTGGTGTTGATTGATGAGTGGATGAGATGGTTCATAATGTGGTGCATGCATGGTAGGAGGATGGAACGTGGTTGATTTCCATCATGTTTATGATAAGAAACTATTCTCATTATTTGAAAATGACTATGTGATGTTGTGGATGTTATTACATGATTCACATGGAGTGCATGGAATGATGTGTTTTCCTAGATGTTATTGGGTATGATATGATATAGTTTCCCCGGGGTAATCAAGAATGATTATTATGTAAGGGATGGGAGTTCCAGAATGTATGACATAGGGACCTGAGAGTGGAAAATAAATAGGAATTTGGTGTATGGTACCTTTTATCAATATGATTCTTATTATTTTACTACATTGGATGCATGATTTTGTGAGCATGGTAATGTATAGTTTACCTATTTATGTGTATGATGGTCTTGCTATTTGTCCGCTGGTGTATTAGTATGCTTTTTAACATGTTCACCAGATACCATGGGTATCATCCTACTAAGTATACATGTTATTATCAACTTAAAAATATAATTTTCTTCCAGGTTTCTAGGAATACTTTGGGATTAAAACTAGAATTTACTAGCCCAAACATTGTAGCTGTAGATAAATCACTACCTTAGTATTACTTTTGAGTTTTTTTGGAGGGTATTTTGTATTTTTTTACATGATACATGCATTGTGGGTTGTTTTGGTTTCTTTTATTTTAAATAATTTTATGGAGTTATCTTGTGGTTGATACCATACCTCCCTGCCCTTATTTATCTATTTAGGGTAATTCCATCTATATGTGAGATTATTATTCCCTCAGTATATGTCCATAACCCTAGGACTATTGAAGGAGGGACTCAAGGGTCATTATATATCTTCCTTCACTACTAGAACATAAATGGTACCTTTAGGGGGAGTGTGTTGTGATATATTCAACAATAAGGTTTTTTATTATTCTTACATTGAGGGTCCTCAGGTTAACTGACATGAGTCCTTATAAGATTATCCCATGCATGTTTTTTCATTCCATGAAGGCCAATATTAGAGTGTGATTATCTTGAGGTGTTTAGGTTTATATTACCCGAGAATTTGGGTTAATATTACATGATGGGTTTTGTGGAATGAAACTTATCAATTTTTTATTTCTATATTTTATTTATATGAGATCGGTTACTCCATGATGCTTCTCATTTCACTATGGTCTCGTTTCAGTTTTTTAGGATAAAGGAGGATAAAGACTATTCCACGATTCCTAGATGTTAGAATGTCGTGGCATGTACACCAAGGTTATTTCATATAATTCATTAAATATGTGGGGTTAATATGGGTTTAACCATGAGATTTTGATAGATATAAGGGGATATTACAACATGATTTTTGGAGGTGCACTCATTTTATCCTCCTTGCGGTGTCAGAGTAATCAGTAACACCATGATGAATTAATTTTACAATTTCATTATAATATATAAATATCATTTTAATTTTTTAAAAATTCATTTAACCCTCCCTGAACCCTATGTGATTAGAGTTGAATTTTATCGAACATTGATCACAGTTAGGCATTTTTTGATTATTTTCTTTAGGAGATCAATATTATTTCATCCATGGAGAGATTATTACCTCTTATTATTTTACCTCTAAAATTACTCTTTCTTAGTATTTTATTGTATTGGTACTGGATTAAGTTAGGTGATATTGGGTTGAGTTAATGATGGAGTTTTTGATGCTATACATTGTTATGTTTCTTCATTGTGTGTTCTTTGAGGGGTGTTCATATTATTATAATTTCTCTCATGTAATCATTGAATATGTGAATGAGACAATATATTAAATACTTATACATAGATATTTATGAGTGGATGATATTTTTCATTTGGGTGGATGGTATAAAATACAAAATATGATAATGAAAATTATCATGGAAATCAAATTTTAAATGGTTGATTGCATGTGATATATAAGAATCCACATTATTTATTAGGTGTTGATACTTTTCATTTGATTCTTGAAATCATAAAAACCTCATTTTAAATTGATATCATGTTTTAATCTTATTAAATGATGGATTAATGATTTAAATTTTGTAATTAATTAGTTATTTATAAATTGATAATTATAGTGTAGATGTTTGAGAAATTTTGGTTCAATATGGAAGAATAATTAATAATATGTTAAAATGATATTGAGGTATTCTTAAAAGGGGTTAATAAATATGGTTCTATATTTTATTTATTATTTATTTTTATTGAAAATATATTTGATTGATATTTTCCATTGTGATATTTTATTCTTCTATTGTTTGTATGCCTCTAAACACATAATTGACTAAACTACCTACAGATGAAAAGTAAAATGGAAGTAAGAGAATATTAAATTTAAATTAATAGACTTTTATGTGTTAATTAATTATTATGAAAGAATAATTTGGGGGGGGGGATATTGTTGTTAATTATGGTTGGTTGGATGGTTGTAGTGTGTTTTTTGATGTGTTAGTGATGGGTAGGTTATTATTCATATTGGTAGTAGTGGAATTGATAGTTTTTTTTGGAAATGAAGTGGTTTTGAAACTATTATAATGGTTTTTGGCTTGTTTTTTGTCGTCTTTTATATGAGAACATAGGTTTTGGTTATTTTTGGGTTTTTATAAAGTTTCTATATGGCATGGAATATGGATATAATTAATGAAAATTGAAATTAGTGATGGCTTGAAATTGATAAATGGTCACTATAAAATGATAAATTATTATGGATAAATGTTTTATAAATAATGAAATGTAAAGGAATGAATACATGTGATTAATGATTAATGAATTTCTTGAATATTCTTTTTAAATAATGGGTTTGGAATAAATATAGCTAAATTAAAGAAATACTTCAGGAAATGGTAATTATTTAAGTTGTAATGTTGACTAAACGAGAGGTTTTTTATATTTTTAAATTTTTATGTGATTTAATGGAGATAGATAGTGGAAAAGTAATGGAAGTGGTAGTTAGTGAGTAGTAGTGATGGTTTGGTGACTATTTTCAGTGGTTTACGTACTATTTTTCTATGAAACCATTGGTTGGGACATTGTGTCAAAGATATATATTATGTTTTTTGTTATTTCTTACACACCACCACCTGATTTAGGAAATTTCATAACCTCCCCCCACTGAAAACCCCTCCTGGGCAAGCTGTGAGAACTATTATGACCCCTAAGGCTGGCCTCCAATAGGACATCGATTAGAAACTAGAACCAAAGGTATAAAACCCTAAAAATGAAGGAATTAACCTTATAAAATCCCATAAATACATAAATAGAAAAACAAATGGGAATAAAATCCAATATATTTCCATTCACCCATCAATAATTTTCCATAACTCAATGATACAAATATTCAAAATGTGAACTATTAATAAAATAAATTAAATACCAGATACAATTCTCAAAGACATCTTCTAACTATATCCAATATACCTAAATAAAAGATCCAAACAATAGTGATCTTTCCTAAATCAATTAGAAAACTATGGTTGGGTGAGTATTTGAGAGTAATTAGTATGATCATCCCTCAAAACAAATCAACATTTTTATGTAAAAAACATGAAAGAGTAATCATGAGTGAAAATAATCAAGTAAAGAAAAACAAACCTAATCATAAATAATGGATAATAGAATAAGCATTTAATAAAATTAAAATACTCAACCCCCTTCTTATTTCACCAATCTATTTATCCATTTCCAATAACCAAAACAAATCACAATACCAAATCCTTTTCCACAAAACATCCTATCCCGGGCACAATAATTTCAGTCTCCATTCTTACCTATCAAAAAATCCATTATCCCTCAAAGAGGTAGCTGGTAAATAGAGTGTCCTCTCTTTATATCTAATCATGAACTCAATATTGGAAACACAACAAAATATCATCAACCATAACCCCATTACACAACCAAACCACTACACCACAAATCATAATATCACACATTCTAGCCATAACCACCATTCAACTACCACATACCACATCACCATTATCACTTATCCACAACCATCTCATTTACACCACTTACAAAACAGTAGGTGGTAGGGTAATATAGACACGAATTTCATTATTTGTGTTCCCTTTTCCTTTAATAATCAAACAAAATCACATCCTCATTGTCATATTATGGTATTGTGAACATTTAGAGAATAAACCTCATTCCCTACTACTTTAATGAATGACCCCCGAAATGCATTATCATAACCGAGTCAATTGTAAAATTCCATATTGATAACTTTAATCCGTTACAACCCATATTTTTATGACTACTCTGTGCCATCATAACCAATAAATGTAACATTACATCACCTACATTGTCTATATTATCCCCTAAAAACACATTTTTAATAAAAAAACTACTTAAAAACCATGTATCAAGAAACACATTGCACAATAATCATTAACACCAATAAGAAAACCAATGTATAAGAAAAAATGGAGCCGCATAAGAAAAAATTTCACATCACTAAATTAATTCAATCCCAAAAATTTACCATTTAAAAAACTTATTAAATTTATTATTCTATTTATTTTTTCTAGCATGTTATCTATTCATTAATAACTCATGCTATATTTAATTCTAGAAAACTACTTTTTCATTCAATCCATACACACTATTCAAATTCTACTCCATCCTCATACTAAAATTTAAATCCAAACCACACATCTGTATACTCTCCTTCTCAATCATTTATGTTATAAATAGGCACACTCTTACCACTATTATCTTTCCACATTATATCATTATAAATTTTTCAACAGTCCACTACCCCTTCACATTCAATCACATTATCACATTTGAATCTTTCCTTTATTTTATTTTAGTTTCAAAATTTATACACTATTTCATTAAAATAAATATTAAACCAGTTTTTAGAATACCCCTTTACCCATATCTAATGGATAACCATTCACAGGCTTACTACCACACCCACATTGGTCTTCACCTTTCCATTTAACATCATTTTATACCCAAAAAATTTACCAATTAATAAATTTCATCCCACTACGTAAATTTATTTTCATTATTTCCATTTTATCCCAAACCATCATATTTTATGTTTAATTGTCACACAAATTTCTATATTTATGCACATCCAATTCAATACCAAATTTATGTGATTAAACCAACTATAAAGGTGGGGATAATATCAAAATAATCTTATAATTCTATCACAAAAAACATGATATTTAATCCATACATTTTACTATAAAAATCATGGCAGTTGACCCCATCTAGAAATATCCATTCCATTACCACAACCAAAACCATGCATCAACAAGAAACCAATATAATTCTAGGAATATACAATACATGGGATAACATGAGTCATATTTCACATCTAGATTATTCAACCAATCTAATAATTTGAATATTTAATTATTATTAAATTACATGAAGCAATTCCAATATTAAATCATAGTAATAATTCCTACTTTAATTGGAAGCAGATATCACAAAAATAAATGGGATCACTCAAAAATGAAACACATACATCTAAATTTACATAGATTTTAGAATTATTAAACTATATAGATATTACATGTTTTATATTCTACTTCATCCCAAAAAAAATTCCATATACAATAACTACATATCCCTCATTACTGATCCATATTGATTTGATATTATATAAATAACAATAGTAGAATATTATTAAATAATGTAGATACATCTAGAAAAGAAATTACAAAATAGAATATATATTATGATTAAGAATATATTATTTTTTAAAATAGAATTAATGTTTATAAATTCCCTACCCCATGAGAATAGTGGGAGAGGGAGAGATAACCTTGACCTAGAACTCCTGAGACATGGCTCAGGTTGATTTTATTAAGGATTATATATCTCAAAGGGTGAATATTTAATCATCTAGGATCAAATGAAAAATAAATATTTCAAATGTGGAAGGTAATCTCTAGTTTAAAATAGAACGTCCAAATCATTCCAATTTAATTGGTGAAGTCTTCTATTTTAATTATATGAAATATTTCTTTGATTTCTATTCCTTTTTATGAACTATTTTAATCTTCTATTTTTCTTTCATTAATTAAGAAAGTCAAATATTTCATCTATACTTTTCATAACATGTGTTAAATCCATAAATTTTTCTCATTATTCTAATTAAATTTACAAAAAAAAGACTAAGGAATGAATCTAGAAGGGTTATATAATTTTATTTAAGAAATGGTTATATTCACCCATCATGGGTTCAATTTATAAATTTAATCTCAAAATACAGTTATACTATTAGATGGAAAGACCTTTAACTAAGATCGAGTGAAGCTGAGTGACACTTATGTGAATTTGTGATTAACTTTATGTAAGTTTGGAAAAACATTTATGTAGAGTAGAGATTACCTTTATGTGAGATTTAAAAACCCAAATGTACATCGGTTACCCTTAAATGATATTTCAATAACCTTTACCCAAATAAGAAATACCCCCATGAAAGTTCATGAATGAACCTTGTGTGTGATGGAGATTACCCTTTGTTGAGAATGTGACTACCAGGACACAATGAATTAAGAATACCCTTATGGGAGAGATGAATGACTTTAACGTACATCAGATGAACCATAAAAACAAACAATGACTGTTACATAGATATAAATTAAGAAAAACTAAAAAAATTCTTATTTTTCATTATAAAATATATATTATTTCTATAATTAATAATTTTAATTTTAAAATAGTTTAATCATTTTGGAATATTCAAATTAATTACATATTATAAAAAATTATTTTTTAAAATTAAAAATTAATTTTATAAATTTCCAAACCATTTTAAAAAAACATTTAAAATGATAAGACCTATTATGTAAGGAACCAACAAGGGTTAACTAGATGTGTCACCAAGATGGCCCTCTAAAAGTCTTGACGTGTATTCCCAATTTCCATGGGTTGGTGAAAAGAACCTCGGTATCATCATACAAAACCTTGGGAATGATTTCAAAAAAAACATGACATGTATCATGTATAAAAAGATATGATAAATAACCATTTTCCAAAATGGAAGAAGGAGGATTCAAAAACCATGATCCATATTAAAACAAATCCACAAGGCTAATCTCATATAACAAAAAAATCCAGAACAAGTTTCTACATGACAATCCGTCACCACTATCCCAAACCACCATAAAACATATATCTACCATGAGAATTAGTTAGTGTACAAGACACCCTTTCCTTCTCCTGGATCCTAAAAAACCATGAATTCATACACCTAATATCCCATGAAGGTTGAGAGGCAATAACCCAGTAGGGTACCATCATGAATTTATAAAATAGTTTTCACCATGAAACCATTATTTATAGCTAAAAAAAGGTTTTATAAAAAAATAATTTGAAAAAATTTCTCATGAATGTCCTTTGGGTTTCTTTAAAAAAATTCATAATCAAATAAAAATGATTACAAAAAATAATCATTAATGGTAATGCATAGGGAAATAGTAAAAAATGTCTACAAAGTTAAATATGCGCGCATCATATCATGAAAAGTCATCCCCATGAATAAAACCAATTGCAAATCACAAAAATCAAATTGGGATGTTTCCTTTAGGAATATGTAACTAGGGAACATAAGTAATGGTAATTTGGAAAGGTGTGAATTATAATGATTTTAATTCTTGTTATAATCTATTGGTATCAAAACCATAACCCATAGTGGTGTCATACTCACTATGGTTTTTATATTTCTCTAACCAAACACACCCATGGTTTCCAATGTGATATTTTTTTCAAAACATTAATAAAAATCATGATACCTAATTTATAAAAACTTTTTACAAAAAAATATTTATATTCACATGCTTAAAATACCATTTTAGAGTAAAAAACATCTATGAGGAATTTTATTGAACACATGATGTGCATAAAAATATTTTTAAATAAAAACACTTTTAAATCCATTTTATATGCCAAAAAATATGAATTAACAATAAAATTCCCTAATAGATTTTAAATAATTTATTTTCATGATCCAAGACATAGAAAAATACAAGAAAAACAGGGTAGGCTATAGGAAATAACCACTATATGGAGACACCTAAATCACCAATGGTTAAAACCTAGTCTCCCTAGAAACCTTTGATTAGAAACCAAAGGATTGAGATCCCATGATCCTAGATCAACAGAAAAAATACAAGAGAAATGAAATTTCCCTAATCTGATGCTTGATTAAGGATTAATTCCCTATACCCTTCATAGAATGAGATGTAATGAGAACCATATAAACAATATAGGGATGATTGGATTAATATAGGAGAAAATATAGTTTAATATGCATTAAAAATTACATATCAATGATTTTTTGAACATTCCTTAAGGGGTAAAACATCCCCCAAAATATTAATAGCTGAATCACATGGTTCAAATTATGTAACAACTACCACTAAATCATGGTTCTTCCCACCATTACATGCAGGTCTCAACCACACTATGCTTAGGTGTACTGACTTGGTTTTACTCTGTAGCATGTTGTGAAACCCATGGTGTTTTTTGACCCAACACACCTCCCATCATGGTATAGTGGTGGAAACTCAATTCATGGTCCACAAGAGGACCCTCAACATTCCACACCAAATACCACACCCACCATGGGTGTGATGGCCCTACCCAATTCACACAAGTGATCCCCATGATTAACACCTCTCAGACCATAACATGGTCTGGCCTGTGTTGCACAATGAAAGGAAAAAACACTTTTTAAGGAACCAAGAAACACCAAAACTTTTGAATCTAGATTTAACCAACTTAAGGATAAAAAAACATATATATAACTTAGAGGGTGTAAAAATTATTCTCAACATTATACTTTCTTCACTTATAAAGCATTCAAGATTCTGGTCTCACAAACTATTGCATCATAAGCACTTCATGCTCCCACAACTTATGGTTATCTCATTTTTATAGCTACAACACACAGAACAAGGTAATAATATTACATTAAAATACTTTATCATGATTATCCATAATCTACACTAGCTACTCAATAACTAAGGTTTCAGTCTCAAGATCAATATCTTCCCATTCCATCACAAGATAATGGTCTGATTGATACTTCCTCAATTGGAAAGCATGAAACAAATCTTTAATTGATGTTAAGCAAGATATTAACTCAAACTGATATACCACCTTTCCAAGATGTCAGATGATCTTTAAAGGTCTTATAAAATTTAATGAAAGCTTACTCTATTTTCCCAAATGATTATGGCCTAAACAAGTAGAAACTCTGATAAATACCCGATTTCAAACCCCAAACTTCAAAAAAATATTATGATAGTCCTTGTATGATTTTTGGGGAATCTAATGAAGAACTAACCAATTTAATAACAATTTCACTTTTTAATTCATCTCTTGAAAAATACTTCGTACAACCAAATACCACTCTACAGACTCTACCCAACACAAAAGAGATCTACATGACCACCCATATAATGTTTTAAAGAATTAAATTTTATTGAAATTATGATAAATTTTGTAATATGTGAACTCAAACAAGGAAAAATTCCTTTCATAAGAACCATTGAAACAAGGAATGCATTCCCCCAAGAATATCCTCTAAAAACAGAATGGATTTCTAATTCTGTTCATGTGTTGGGGATATGATATTCTTACCTTAAATTGGGTACCCATTTAACCATGTAAAAAAATCCAGAAATAATATAAAATCATGGATATATTTTAGAAACAAGATTATAATGAACTCCATGGATTTTCACATTCTCTCAGACATACAGGTTCCTAGGATCTTCCACCATTATTATATCCTTGATTGGAAGTAAATATCTCAATTTCCTAAGTTGATAAATGACCATCCAAATATAAATACTATCATAAAGATTACATGGTAAACAAATTATGAAGTCCATGGATATATTATCCCACTTACATATCAGAAATAGTAAAGGATACAATAAACCAACATGTGTCAGGTGTTCCATATTAATCTTATAGTAGGTAAGGCATCATGATACACACCCTTCAATAGTCTTCCTCACCCATATCCACCAATACAGATGTCACAAATCATGATACATATCAGTAGTACCATGTTGTAGAGAATAAATAAAATGATGTCCATTGTCTATTTAATCCTATCATATAGTCATCAGAACAACCAATATGCATCAGAAATGTAATAATCCAACAGAATATTGAGACTTATCACTTGAGGTTTCCCCACAATGAAGGATTTACCTAAATAACTATAAATTAGTGTTTTTTAATTTTCCAATTTAAATTTTATTGTAAAATTAATAATAAACTTCCAAAAAAATAATAAAACATACCCATAAAATTTTTCTACAACCAATCACATCTCATCGAACAAAATCATGAAAGAAAATTCTTTTACCAACAAATTCAAGGCTTCAATTGGTAACATTCTACTCAATTCATTGACAACCGCATTTTATTTACCATGTTTTTATGAAATATCAAAATAAAAAGGCTTAGGATATTCAAACCAAAGTATATGTTGTAGATTTAGATCCCTCTTGGTAAAAATATACTTCAAGAAATTATGATTCAAATATATAGTAAACCTATCCCTATGGAGATAGTGTAAACGAGTCTTGTGAGCATCCATCATTGAAACCAATTCAAGATAATGGGTAGGATAGTTCTTTTCATAATAGAATATCAAGAGGGATCCCTAATCCATAATCTATATCCCTAGAATTATAACATATCCAAATCTTATACCAGAGTCATAGAAGGAAACATCATAATACAATTCCAATTTTGGAAGAAGAATAACTGGAGATGATGTAAACCTCACCATTAGTTCCTCAAATTATATTTGAAACTTATCATTCCATTTGTACTTGAAACCCTTCTGGTTCAACTCTATCATAGGATATGAAAGGTTAGAGAAATACTAAATAAAATTTTTGTAGTAACCATCCAACCCAAGGAAGCTCCAAATCTCAAACACATTTTTGGGTTTCTCCTAAGACATTACCACCTAAATATTTTCAGGTTTCATTGATATTCCCTTATTTGATATAATGTTTCCCATAAAATTCACTTCCTAGATAAAAAATAGACATTTTAAAATATTTGTAAACAAATTATCTTCCTTCATGGTTTTGAGAACACTGTCCAAATGATCTCTTTATTCCTTCTTCTAATTTAACACACCAAAATATCATCCGCAAAACAACCATTAAATAGTACAAGAAACAATGAATGAACTAATTCATCAAAATAGTAAGCAATGTAGTATTGTTAATAATACTTAATGGAATAACCAAATACTCATAATTTCCAAACCATCTCCTAAATTTCATCTTATGAACATCTACCTCTTAGACTCCTAACTTATGGTACCCCATTTCAAAGATTAATCTTAGAAAAACATTTAGATTCCATAAGTTTATAAAATGAATAATCAATACTAGAAAAAGGATAGTTTTTCCTAATAGTAACCTAAATAGACTTTCAGTATTCAAGATAAAGCCAAAGTCTTCTATCTGCATTCTTTTTAAAGAGATCCAACGTATCCCAAGGTGACATGTTTGGAAAAAGAAATCCTTTTGCCTCAAGATCCTCAATATGAACTTTAAGTTCCTTTAAATAAGGGGTTATATATGATAAATTGAAAATGATATGGGTATCATCCTCATAACAAGGTAAATATTAAACATGTATTCTCTCTGAATGGTAAACCCAAAAAAACCTTAGGAAATTATTTTGGATACTCAATCAAAACTACTAGAATTAGGAAACTTAAATTCTATTCAACAATTTCAAGAAACATTTCTGAAAATTAGGATTCAGTTGTCCCGTCCATGGGAACAATAGGCCCCACTCTCTCAGATCTAGATATAGGATCCCACTCACCCTAAAATACATGAGTAACCCCATTATGAGATGAAAACAAAACATGATGATGAAAATAATTGATCTGGGCCTTAAAAGAAGTCATCCAATCCATTCCAATGATGATGCCGAAGATGCAATGACCAAGAACTAGGAATTGTCATATGTCCTCATGGTCAATGATCATAATATGACACTCATGAAATTTAAAACCCCATTAATTCTTCATTCCCAAGGGTATAGAAAGATCTAACTAGAATGGAATAATCCCAGAGTGTAATCCCAACACATCGATGAACTAAGATCATATAAAATAATGATATTCAATTGTATTAGATGAATGTAGAACTATATAGGATGAAATAAACATCATACCTCGCATAGTAGTTGGAACCAATTTAAATTCCTTTAGTACATAGACTACTGCATAATGGTATCTGGCCTCAACACCTCCCTAATCCATCTTCATGATGTAAGTATATAATTTTTCAAGAAAATTAAACAAACCAACTTTCTGTATGTTTGACTAAACCTAGGAACCTTGGTTTAGGGTGTATTCAGCTCTACTTCAATGAAATAATATTCTAATAAAATGATTAATGTGACTGGATAGTCCAAAATATTGGAAAATATGGGTTCTTATGTATAGTTAGGATAATTATGACCAAGTATTCGACACTGGTAGAAGACAATTTGATTTTTTCTGGATGAAACTTTGGTAACTCAACCTGACGTAAAATGAGTACCCTTACTGCAATTATTTTTCAGGCCAAACAAAATACCTTGGCTACCCCCTTCTTCCAAAAAGTTCCACTATGACATGTATTCCATGTTATGTCTACCATAGATATTTATTATGTATCAACTACCTCAACAAAGGTCAACAAGAATAAGGGAATAATAATTGATCAAATTTTGAGCTTCAATCCTTTCTGAAACAACATAGCATTGATTTAGTCATGGGTGACAATTTATAGAGATAGATAAAATAACTCTTTTAAATGAGTAAAATAATCCATCATAGAATGATCTCCTTAGCCCATGTTCACAAAAATCACAAGTCTTCTCCACATGAAATGTCACGTGATAGAACTATCAATTGAATGCCTTCATGAAAGTGGTTTAATTGAGTTCCTCATATAATTATGCTATCATGATGGAATCCCACAATTTATTTTGAGGCCCATCAATCATATAAGTGAAAATATACCACCTTAGATTCATTCGAAGTCTCCAAAAGGTATCGATCACATTATATTCTCTCAATCCACTCTTTGAGTTTTTGGGTTCCTTTTCCACTATGGATGATTGTTGGATTTTGTTTGGTAAACCCCAAAGGATGATCCATTTTCCATTCGTAGTTTCAAACACCCACTTGAACCAAATATTTAATATTGAGGATTATAATTTACACTATAGTAGGTTCAAATAGAGGGTTTTCCTATGTAACTTCCCACATATGTCAAAAACATAGGTTATAAGAGGTCCTTCTTGGAGGAATTGTCTATTAAACACAAGAGACAATGATACATTAGTTTAGGAACACATATCATAAAAAAATAATTACAAACTCTAATTAAAGGACTTAAATTAAAATTATTTCACAAAACTAATATAAAACATTAAAAGGTTAATCAAAATAAACCCAAAATAAAGAATAAATATTAATGAAAAAACGGTAACCACCTTTGGAAACTCGAAGTTGGATATAGAATTGAACTGTCCAGAAACCCTTCCAAACATTCTACTCAAGTATAAAAGATACTAATTCCAATCTACTAACCACCCAAGAAAAAACTATTATCTCTAATACCATTTTCTAATTAACAAACCAAGGTTGACCCGACACATCACCCCAGCTGGCCCACCATAAGGCTCGAAGTGCATTGTTGATCTCCATGGGATGGTGGTAAGCACCTGTATTTCATCATACAATACCCTGGGAATGATTTAATACATAAATCACATCGTGTATGATGTATAACAAGAGAAGATAAAAAAAATATAGTAGAACATGGATTTAAAAGAAGAGAAAAATCATGAGAAATTAAAAAACACATACAGAAGGCCAATCCTAAGTATCAAAACAAATCTAAAACCAGGTCTCAATGTGAAAATACAACCCCCCCATCATAAAATACCTTGAATGATACATCAACCATGAAAATATGTTAGGCTACCAGACACCCTTTACTTCACACAGATCATATAAAACCAAGTTTTCGTATCCTCAAAGGCTTGTCTAGGGTGTAATGAAAATGCCTAGTAAGATACCACCATGAATATATATAATATCTATCCCTACAAAACCATTATTTAAATATATAATACCAAACAGGTTTTATAAATCACTTTTTTTGAAAAATTTTATCATGAACATTCATTGGTTTTATTTTAAAACAATTGATTATCAAAGAGACAAGTGTATAGAAATAAACATAAATGATAACATAGAGGGTAGTAGTCAAAAATCTATATCTCCCAATATAAACATGTGAGAATCATATCATGAAAAGTCATCATCATGAAAAAATACAAGTACAAATCACAAATAAAAAAAGGGCTCTACCCAATGGGAATACGTAACTAGGAAACACAAGGAACACATAGCCGATAAGGTTATAATATTACCGATATAGAGTCCTTTCAAATTCTATCAGTATCACAACCATAACCCCCAATGGTTCCACACTCACTAAGGTTTGGATATGTTCATAACTTAAGGTACCCATGTTTCCTAATGTGGTATGTTTTTCCTAAAACAATCAAGTAAATTACACTCACTATTTTATAAGAATTTTTTATAAGAAATTCATTACAACCCCAATGCTTGAAAAAAAATTAAGATTAAAAGCTATATTTTAGACATTTCATTATGCACATGATGTGCATAATTTTTTTTTTAAATAAATCCCCTTTAAATCAATTTTTATTTCCAAAAAATATTCATTCATATAAAATTTCAATCATAGATTTCAAATAAATTATTTTCACAACCCACACTAAAGGAATTAATAGTAAAATAAGGTATCCCATGACAATGAACTATTTTATAGACACACAACCCACACCAATATAAAAAACCTAGTTACCATGGAATCTAGTGATTTGAAAAACAATTGATTGAGATTTTGAGATCCTAGATTAACAAAGACTAGTCAAAGAATAATGGAATCACCCAAATCTACTTTGTAATGATTGTTAAATGCTTGAAACCCTTTCTAGATTTAGTTTGATCGGGAAATATAGGAAGTGGAGGGGGAATAATGACTTCATATATGGGGAAATTTGGTTTAATATGCATTAAATATCCCCTCTTAAAGATAAAATGCACCTTTATTAAGGGTTTAGACTTTCCCAGGATGATTAGTAGCTGAATTAGCCATTTGAAATTTTGAAATGGCCACCACAATATATTAGTTTCACCCAATAAGGCTTGGTGGCCTTGACCACACCAATACGAGGTGTCTTGACATGGAAGACCTCTATAGAATGGTCTAAGAACCATGGATGTTTTTGACCTATAATGCCTTATACTATGGTGTGGTGTTGTATACTCTATTTATGGTCTCCATGAAGACCCCCAACATCTCATGCTCAAGACTTCACCCACCATAGGGATATTAGACCTACCTATTTCACACAGGAGGTCCCTAGACTCAAAATGTCTTATACCATGACATGGTTTAGCTCGTGTTTTCTAGATAAAGTAAAAAACAATTATTAAGACACCAAGTACCGCTAAAAATTATAAATTTGAATTTATCTAACTTAACACTCAAAATAAACTATGATGTAAAGTGTGTTAGAGCCCGAATTTCTAAACCATAATGGGAACACCCCTCGACACCCCAACACCCAAGAATGATAAAGGAAAACGTATCAAGGAAAATACATTCCTTTATATAAGATAACTTTCAATAAATACTCATGCTAAATAATTAGACCCCAACCCATATTAAAAATAACTAACAAACTAAAATGACACTCTCCTGAGAGATAAATCTCAAATAAGAACATCATCACCTTCAGAATCTAACATAGAATCTACCACAAATTATCATAACTAACTCCTTTATAAATAATCCATCAACAAAAACATTAATTCAACAATAGTTTGTAATGTCTTCAACCTGGTTCTCCCTCAAATGATCGATCAAGTTGGCTATGTGACCTCATATGTGTCTACCCATACACTAGAGGCTACCGACGAGTAATGGGGGATAAAATAATATATTGGGGAGACTATACCCTATGATAATGAGTTGTAATGAAAGTGGAAAATAATATAATAGTAATAGATACAACAAAAAAACGTGAATAAATAATCATACAACCAAAATGGAGAAAGGAACAACAGAACAAATCAAAATAATAAAAGAATAATTTAATTAAAAGATGATTGAAACTAATTGAAATTATGAAATTAATACAGTTAAATGAATAATAATACTCTAATAAAAACTCCAAAGAAACTATTGTCCATAACCCCATGTTAGTCATATCTCCATGCTTCAACCCAGCCAACAAGACAGAAATCAACATTAGTGTCCCTTACCCTTGTCAAAACCTACATCAATGAAATATATTTGGATACCAAACTGTGGACCATCTAGGGTGTGAGTACAACTTTGTGGGTCGAAACAACCTTATATAAACAAATCCAATCTGAGAAATATAGTGCATGTAATAATCCAAAGAACAAGGTAGTAATTTAATAAATCAATACTACACATGAAATAAACAAGATTACTCTCATGTTTTGGGTGACTCCTAGGGCCAACCCCAAACCTACTTCAGCACCATGTCAAAAATATATTTATAGGGAACGATCCTACTACATCATGATGGATTACCCAATCAATGGATGATTCTATTACAATGGGTTAATCAAAGAAACATCAAGTACACAAATGGACTCTGTTCGCATGATATCGAGAGTCTCCCCCTTGGGCATCTAGTTACATTGCATCTGGTCCTCAAAAATCTGATATAATAATATACTCAACCCTCAAGCATCCAATAATTATTCCCTTTTCACTCGAGTAGTATAAAAATTATGCACCAATCCCTTAGGAATTAACATAAATCATGAGTTATATCCAGATAAAGTCAACATGATAATTATAATCTCTCTCTAATGTATCAATCACATCGATGTCACGTAAGATAAAAAAACTAAAAAAATCACAAGTCTAATAAAATATAATAAGATATATCACCATAACACACAATGATCAATTTATCAAATTATCATTTGTCTAACTAAATATTTTTCATTAATTTAGGTTACTAATTATCATCATAGTTATATAAACTCTATTTTGTTTATCATTTAACCCTAAGGTCATTAAAATATAATTTAACCCAATTTATCCAAGGCGACTCTACTATAATAAACCACACAATATACATTTATTCTAATTCATAAGATTAATCCAACAATTAAACAATTTATACCAAATTTACCACATCTATCTAATGTCAAACTGACTTGGTCTCAATAAGGTCCAGGGATGACACAAATATCAACTGGCCATAGGTCTCAATTTCCATGCCTATGGACCAAACCAGATATAATGGATTTCTGAAAAAATATTATAATCTAAATGAGATTATCCAATTAATTTTGTCATGTGTGCAGCGTGAAGACATTATTCCACATATTTCACATACTTGGGACAATTAAATTAGTCAGTGGGATAATTTTTTGACCACCCATATTTATGTGGAGTTACAAACAACATTTAAAACAAATAATGTATCCTATAATAAAGTCTAAGAAGATCTCAAGAACGACATATAGAAAACAAGATCAATATCAACACCATATTCCACAACGGTCAAAGGATTACACTACGATAATAGAAAACAATCCAGTGATTGGGGAAAAGCAAAGAAAAAATAATTAGGGATCAAAGGCTTGATCAAGAAACACAAAAGGGAAGAATTATCTCAAAAATAACCTAGATATTCATTAGTTTTTGAGAGAGGAGGTTTTTATATAGATGAAGAAGTAATCAAATTCAAAACATGGATTTAAAATCATGGAGTCTGAGAAATACATGATGTGTAATAATTTCACATCATGTATTTATTCATTTGTGAGTTACCCCATAAAAATCATCTCCTTAGGTTAAAAATAACTTGATTGAACTTTTCATGTTGTCTAGAATATTTAGGGAGTGTAACAGATTGATGCCCAAAACCACTTCATGATGTCTGCCTGGTGACATTTACATTTCATGTAATAGGTTCAAAACATGAAACTATTTCAGGTCATGAAAATGTTCATGATGTCTTCATGGACACATCTAAATGTTTCATTTTAGGTTCATGGTGTCTAAGTTTCTTGCATACAACACTTATCCTAGTTTTTACAAAATAGACTGAACCACCTCTAAAGCCTCCCAAACTCATTGATAAACCTCATAATCCATTTAAATTATTAACACCTAGAATTCATTATTTTAAACAATACATCCCAAAACATTAGGTCATTTTACACATAAACTGCTCTCCAATTCCAAATGGACTCAACCCCTAATGTTTTAAGATGAAGAAAACCCCAAAAAAATGGGGTTCAACCAAAACTCAAATAGGAACATAACTGAAAAAAATAAAAGATCTTACAACCACCCACCATATAAAAGATTATCCCCGATATTCTATAAAAATCACTATGGGGGATCAGTGAAAAAATTTGGACACTATGCTCACAAATCATATTCTTTCTCCTATGTCTCCTCTTGAACATTTTGCTGGTTCCACTACACATGAAATAACGGTATATTATTCCCCCAGAAATCATTTTCACTATGGTCCATAATCTATAACATATTCTCCTCAAAGGACTAATCTACATCAATATTAATGTCACAAAATTCAACCACATCACAAGGTTACAGATGATATCTCTGAATCTATGACACGTGAAACACATCATGCAAGGCAATGTAGTGTTATGGAAGGGATAAACGGTAATCCCTTAGACTGGCCCTTTATAATATCTAAAACAACCTAACAATATTGGGTGCTATCTTTCCTTGTTCTTTTGGATTTTGTTTCCCAAACGTAGGTTACACCCTGAAGAAAAAAATTATGACCAACCTAAAACTATAGAGGTTATCTCTAATGGTCAGCATAATATTTTTTTCAACTCTATGCATTCACCAAATGCCTCTTGATCAACTGAACCTGCTCAAATTTCTAATGTAAGAGAGTAGGTCCAAAAATTACTAAACCACCCATATCCAACACACAAATAGGTGAACAACACATATTTATATAAAAATTCTTTAAAGGATCCATATATATTGATCCTTGGAATATGTTATTAAATAAAAAATAAACCAGTTCTATATAATAATCCCATGAACCAATAAAATCCAAAACCAAGTCTTGTAAACATTCCTCAAGAATCTAATTAGTCTTATTATATTTATCTTCATTCATTGGGTGATAGGATGTGCTTATATGAACTTTGATTTGCAGATCCTTTTGAATAACCTACCAGAACTGATACAGGAAATGAGAATATCTATAAGAAATTATACTCCTTGGAACACTATGAAACCTAACGATCTACCAATTATAAAGTCTACCTTGTATATCACCAGTTATGGTATCCCTGATTGGAAAAAGTGGAATAAATTCTTTATTAAATCCCAAATCACCCATACAACATCATTATTGTGATTTGTTATGCGTAATCCTGTCAAAAAATCCATATTGACATCCTCCCACTTATACTTATGAATGGGTAAAGGATGCAATATACAATTATGATCAACATACCTAGTGTCAGGTGAAAGAACTTTCCATGAATCCCACTATCTCCTTATTCATTTAGATCCACCATTATTATATACATTGATCAAAATAAATACTTTCCAAACCAGGATGTTCTACCCATATAGAAACACAAAAATATATCACCATCTCCTCACACAAACCCATTGAAATCCATACTTTTCCATGAAAGAGAAGATCATCACTACATCCCCCTGACCATCCTGATAGTGTCTCCCCACCATATATGATGCCCCTCAGAGATAAGCATCCAAACCATATAACTCATCCATATTTAAATGATCAATAAGAATGTGGGTAATATATGTTGAAGTTATAGCTTCCGATCCCTGATACTTCTATACATTTATATGTATATCTAAAAAGAATTCCATCATTCACCACTTGTCACAAAATTACCACACTTCATCTATATAAATATTTTATCTCAAGTTGTCAGAATTGACATTTCCCATGCTCGTTGTGTAATCCAGCTCGAAGTAGAAAGACTAAAGATACTCAAACCACCTACCCTACCAAACATTTGGGTAACACAGAGAAAATATGTACTTGAGGATCTGGTAGTCTTTCTATAACATGAATCTCTCTCCCAAAATTTTTTTTACCAAACATCTCGGGGAATTTACCACGGTAGCTAACTATAGATCCTGATTAGAGTAATTACTCTAATAAGGTCTTAGATATCTGGATCTATAAGAAGACAATTAATCCTACTGTATTAGAACTACTCATATTCTAAATCTAGGTGTGTTATAGTATATGATATATGCCTTACCCAGCATTGGTAGGGTCAGAATTGGTGATGGGGTTAGTCTTCTCTTTGGTTCCTAAAAAATTCCCTTTCAAGTGTCTGAACAAATAAACTTTATTATTTTGTTGGTCATCCCAAACAGAAGTACTTCTAGATGGTACATGTCCTAGATGAAGCAATGATAATAACCTGATAAACACAAAAAACTCTTAATATCAAATACATTATTGGTTCCTCCCAGAATACCACAGCTACAATTTTTTCTTGGTCCACTAACACTTTGTCCTATGAGATTACATAGCCTAATAAGTGAACATTATCAATCTGTAAACTTCATTTGGTTAGTTTAGTGTAAATTAAATTATATCTCAATGGAATTAAGTTGATTTCAGCTGTTGGAAATGATCGTATACTGACAGGGAGTACACTAAGGTATCATTGATGAAAACTAAAAAAGGTTGATCCAGAAAAGGATGAAAGATATGATTCATCAAGGATAAGAATATAATTAGTTCATTTATCAAACCAAAAGGCATCACTATGAACTCATACAAGACTTAGATTCCCCTAAAACCAGTCCAAGGGATGTTAAATGGTCTCACCATAAACTAGTGGTATCTTGATCTCAAATCAATACTAGATAAGATATTAACACCTCTCAGTTGATCAAAGTGATCATTGATGTGTGTAAGGGGATATCAATTTTTGACCATCGACTGGTTTAATCCTCATATAATACAAACAAAATTTAAAATTCCCGTTATCATTGATGGAGAAATGAACTAGAGAACTCTATGAAAATGTACTAGGCCATATAAAACCTTTTTCATAACTACTACAATAAAATCCTTTAACAACACTGTTATTAATTAGTGCTAAAAAAAGAACTGCTAAAAGGCATATTTATCAACTCTAAAGAAAGAGTTGATAAATTTAGCCATTTATCAGTGCTTTTTTTAGAGCCAATAAAGTGTATCCTTTATCAGCGCTTAATTTTTAGCATTGATAAATAGTATCTTTTATTTGAGCTTTATTTTTAGCACTGATAAAGGGTACCCTTTATCAACGATTTATGCTTATCACTAATAACATTACAAATAAATAAAAATAAATAAAAATAAATAAATAAAAAAATAAAAAATAAAAATGTGTTTATTAATAAAAAATAATGAAATATCTATATATTAAATAAATATTGATGAAAATTAATAAATTGATCATAAATTATTAAAAATTAAACAATTTATATATTAGATAATTATGGTAATTATTATTAATAAATTATATATATATATATATTAATGTATATAAATATGATTTATATATTATTAAATATTTATGATCTTTATTTTAAATAGTCATATATTTATTGAATAACGGAATATAATTAAAAATTAATATGAATTAAAAACACTGACTAATTACATAGTGTAATTGTCATATAATTGAATGTCATTTGATTTTTCAATATAACATAGATCAAATGTGTGCTATATTGATTTCACATATGCATAATTAATTCATTTTTATATACAATTCACACACCAAAAACTTATACATTTTATCAACATTGGTAAAGTGTACTTATTTTTAATTTATTCAATTTTAGTCATTTTTAACATATGTGGCTGCACTTAAAATTAAATATTCATTAATAAAGTAAAAATATTATCTTTATAAAAAATATCTATAGATAAATATATTTATAAATTTATATTTACTATATTTATACAATTATATATTTATAATTATAAATAAATAATTTTTTAAAAAATATTTATATAATTATATATATTTAAATAATTATTAAATTTATAATAAATTTACTTAAATATTTAATATATTTAAAATAATTATATTCATATATATTTATTATATATATATATAATTATATAAATATATATAATGATACAAATATTATTTGTTAAAATATTCTATAATTATAAATAAATAATTATAAAATTGTAATAAATATATTTTTAAAAGGAATAAATTTATCATATTTATATTTATATATATTAATTAAGTATATATTTATATTTATAATTTTTTTATTTATAATTATAATAATAAATCTTTTATCAGCGCTAAAAAAGTGTTGAAAAGTGAATATTTATCAGTGCTAAAAAAGTACTGATAAATATTCTTTTTATCACTATTTATTAATTATCCACTGATAAAAGAAATCTTTATCAACAATAATTTGTAATCTTTGATAATTGTTTCTTGGTCTATTTAAAAAGCCTAACCATTTGTGAGCCTGTCATGATATCAAACCCTTTCCACTGAAGCAGCGTGCTACCGGTGTCCATCTTCACTGAATCAAAACTCAAATCACACCACTCGACTTCCACCAGTTGCTCAATCCCCTCATCTAACATCTGGTGTTTGGTTACAGTTATGGTTTTCAAATAGGGTGTTAGATTTTATTCAATCTAGCGAGGTATGCCTCTCAATTTTCTTTGTGTATGTTTCATTTCATTTTTGATTTCTTCTTTGATGATGTTGTTATTTGTGGTCCAGTTCTTCTGTATTATATTTCTTTTAGATTATGAAGAGAATTGTTTTTTATGATCTGTTGATTGACTATCGATGTTTTGGAATTTTTAATTTTTTTTGAATCAATTTTCTCCATTGTCTATTATTACATCTAAAGGGAGCACCACATCCAAAGGGACTATGGTTAACCTTAGATTCACCATCCAAGTGGACTTTAATCCAACCTATAAATGAATGCTTCCAAACAACATCTAAAGTACCAGTAGGAGTAATGATGTTACAAGTAATACAAAGGCACCATGAAGTAATGAAATCCTATATGGAGCTACGAAATTAGTCCCTTTAATGAGAAATGGCTTCAAATATAGTAGAAATTAGACACAATAATGAGGAATGAAGATTGAATTGAGTTCTTTAATTTAAAAAATCATTTCGATTTATTTAAATGATACGTATTATTTCTTTCACAGCTACCTAAAATTTTTTATATGTAAAATAAAATGTATGAAATATATGCATCCTTCTCTTAATGTAATTTTGGAAATGATATTTCCTTATAGAAAATCCATGTAGGAATCCTTTATCTACATCATAGGTATATTCAATAAATAGTTTGACTAAAATTAAGTGTTTTGACCATTGTAAGTGTTGGGTACACTTGTTATTCAATTTTATATTCATCATTTAATTTTTTTTAAATCATGGTTATCATGGTTTATGGATTCATGAAATCTTTCACAACCAATATAAGTTTTATTCAATCTTAGGAAAATTATCATATGTATAATAAACTTTCAATGAATCAACAAGTTCTTGAAATTTTTTACAAAAGGATGAAATAAAGTAAGTTGTAACCAAAATCACAAGAAATGGTGAGAATATTTTTTAGTGGCATTAATTATTAATTAAGATATCTTAAATAATAATATAATCACATAATATGATACAAGAAATTTTAACATATTTTTTTTGTATCATTGGATTTTGGAATATGACATCATTCTATATAGATAATTATAATGTATTATATGATAGAATACACAATTTTGATGTCTCAAAATAGAGACTCAAACCATGTTTATTATATCGATCACTATTTGAAAATATGAATAATATTTTAATTAAAGTTTTTATTTTTCTTGTGAGGATATCATAACATATGGTAGATAATCATGGATTATATATATTTTTTTTTAGGGAACACCAATTATACGGCATGATATAGATTTAAAATATATCATGGATTACGATATAATGTATATCATTAAACTCATTTTTAGGGAAAATATTATTTTTTTAATATCATTTATAAATATAATAATATATTTTATAATATGATTATAAATTTTTTCCTAATTTATTTTGTGAAATTGAAATTACATATAATTATTTTATATATAAATTATTTATAAAGTATTTATAATATCTATTAACAGATTACAGAACATTTAAAAAATACATGTCATCAATATTAATTAAAAGTACTAATGTTTCTTTTTGATATATATTTAATGTATTATTATTTTGATAATGAATATCTTTTGTGTATTTATTTATATATTGTTTAAAATAAATATTCTATGAACCCAATAGGATGTATATGAATTGAAAATGGAATCATGCTCATCATTTAAAAAACAAATATGAATATGGAGTTAAAGAGTTCATCAAGTTAGAAAGAGAGCATACAAGTGACCATTATAAAATCTTATGTTCGTATTTACATTATTTTTATTCAAGAAAAATTAGTCTGGAAGAGTTAGAAGAATATTTGATTTGTTATAAAAGCTATAAATTTTGGACTAAACATGTGAAAAAACTGAATGTGGACATCAATTGGGATACTACTATGGTTTATGAATCATTTGATATGAATACCTTTGTAAAAGATTATGGAGATCGCATTGAAAAATTAAATTTGTTTGAGGAGTTAAATAATTATTCCATGACACCATTGAATACTAGATATACTAAATACACAACATTTTTAGCTATATTGAAGTTACATAACTTGAAATATGGTAGCGGATAAAGTGACACCATCTTTACAAAACTACTTGGTCTTTTGAAGTAGATGATACTTAAAGAAAATGAACTATCATGCTGAACATATGTTATTGAATTAATTTTATATATAATGGGCATGATCTCTAAAAAAATACATACTTGTCAAAATGATTGATTATTGTTTTCTATGGACCATGAATCACTCATAAAGTTCCCTAAGTATGGCACATATTGATATAATAAAAATGAATGAAGTCCTTTAAAATTTTTATGGTACTTTCCTATAATTCTAATATTTAGAAGAAAATATGGATTTCCAGAACCATGAGACAATTAACATGGCATGAAAATACAATAATTAAATATGAGAACCTATGACATCTAGTAGATTATCCTTAGTGGATAAAAATTGATTATGAGTTTATGGAATTTGGAGATGAGTTGAGAAATTTTTTTCTTATGTTATCTATAAATGGAATAAATCCTTTTGGTGTACATAAAAGTACCCACATTACATTTCCCATCATGTTGGTAAATTATACCTTATCACCATGGTCATTTATGAGGCTAAAATACAATTTTTTATCTCTGCATATATCTAGACCAAAGAAACCTGGTAATGATATTGATGTTTATTTGGATCCATTGATCGAATATCATAAATTGATGTGGGATATAAGTTTTACAATGTATTACTCTCATAGAAGTAAATACTACACACTGAGGGCTATATTTTATGGAATGATAAATGACTTCCCCACTTATGGAATTTTATCAGACCATATAATTAAAGAAATGTTGGTGTATCCCATTTGTGAAAAACTCACATACTCAGTTCAGTTGAAACATTCCTTGAAGACTTTGTTTTTTGGACATCATATTCTTTTTCCTCAATGACATAAATAAAAATCCTAGACAACGACATTATATGGTAATATAGGACAAGTTAAAACACCATCTCTACTAATGGGTGATCAATTGTATAAAAAATTAAAAAAATATTGACATTATTTTTGTTAAACTAATTTTGAAAAACCTTAAAACATTAAGCTGGAAGAGGAGATCAAATTTCATTGAATTACCATATTATAATTGCTCGTAAGTCTTACATTTTCTTGATGTCATGCATGTAAAAAAATATATTTGATAGTGTTGTTGGAAAATTACTAAATGTTCTAGGGAAAACAAAATATGGCATCAAGGATAGGTTGGACTTGATTGAAATAGGGATAAGGGAAGAGTTGGCGCTGGTTAAGGGTAAATAGTGGAATTTTCTTCCTCAATTATATTACACTTTATCAAGATAAGAAAATTTGTAGTTTTTCCTTTTATTTACTAGTGTAAAATTTCTATAGGGATATTCATCAAATATCAAGAATGTCATGTCAATGACTAATTTGACGTTAAAATGACTAAAATAACATTTTCGTCAGGTTTTGATTCAATATTTAATGCATGTTTCTTTCCATTGCATTATGTCTCAAAATGTATGACATACATTAACTAGACTCTACTTATTTTTAAAATCCATATGTAGTAATTTTATAGACCTGGAAAAGTTTCCCATCATGAATAAGGATATTGTAGTCCTATTATGTGAATTAGATATGTTTTTTCCACCATCATTCATTGATTTAATGGTTCACATGATGGTTCACTTGGTCAGATTTGTTCTACTATGTGATCATATCCATTATATATGGATGTACCCCCATTGAATTTTATATAAATATTTTGAAAGGGTATGTCGATAATTGATGTTGGATTGAAGGTTGTATTGAAGAACAATATATTGATGAAGAAGCTACTGAATTATGTACATATTACCTCTCATAGGTTGGAATCATCGGCCTTCCAAAGTCTCATCATAGCGAATGCCTTATGGCGAAGGGATTTCCAAAATATATATTGATACCATTACCCTTATAGAGTAGGAGCAAGAACATCTTTACATATTACATAATACTGAATATGTTGATCCATACATTTAATCCCACAAATAAATTCTGAAATATTTGAATCCATTAAGGGATGAAGGATGGATATCAAATACACATAATCAATAGTTTATAAGATAGTTTAGAGATCAAATTTATATGGATTTATCTGAAAATATGAATTCAATTGTTAAATGACTTAAATGGATATATAGAGGACCTAAATGAAAATGTTATGTCTTACAATAGTTTTTCAATCAATGGTTATACATTCTATAAAAAAGAACATGATGACTTTAGTATAATGCAAAATAGTGGTGTTACACTTGTGGATGAAGTGATGCACATATCTAAGTGATGCACATATCTAGTTCCAAGGAAAGAAATCCAATTTATGAAAATATGTCATATTTACGCCTTATCGAATAGATATATGAGTTTTACTATACAACATTTCAAGTTCCTATTTTCTATTGCAAATGGGATGACAATATCAATGGAGTAAAAGTTGATGAAATGGGCCTTGTGAAGGCATATTTCAGTGTGGAAGGGGGAAAAGATGATCTATCCATAATGGCATCCCAAGCAGTGCAAGTATTTAATGTCACTGATCCAATAAAAAAGAATTGGCCGATTATCCTACTAGTGATTAAAACAAATGTTAAGTGTTATGAAAATTCAATCGAGTATGAACCATTCATTGAGACATCACAATCATTTCATTCTGGTCCCAATGCAGATAATTTTTTGTAAGTTATAGGATTCAACAAAGATGGGATTTGGATTTTCAATAGAGAAACAAAATACATAAAACCATAAAAAAGAAAGAGGGTCTAATGATAAGGTAAAGTGTTTTTTAATATATTACGTTTTCCTCATAATATTATATGTTATCTAATGTATAAAGACAATATAAATTAAATGTTTGACTACTCATGCATACATTGTCTTCTGTACATGATGAGGTTACCAATCCCCTAGAAGAACAAACTATAATGAAGGAAATCCTTTCTAAAGATGTAAACAAAATGTTATGATATAATTTTTTTTACCAAAAAATTATATAATGGAACATTGATTTAATTTTCATTATTCCTTGCATAGTTCGTTTATCTTAGAATATTTCTATCCATGTATAGGAAGAACAATAACGCTTTCTCTTCTCAATCACAAAGTTAATATTTAACTACTCAAAACCAAGAAAATGCATTCAAATTGTTTAAATAATTTAGTAATACAATAAATAATTCATTTGTGATGTGTAGGAATCAACTAAACCTCAATATAATACACAATGTGACTAGTGTGAGTCAAAGTACGTGTTTCAATTTTTAAATGACATTTTAGTAAAAAATAAAAGTGAGATACTCAAACTAATAAAACAGATTGTTATTGTTTTTAAAAATTATAAATGATAAATAATTCATTTCATATATGTAGGAATAAGTTGCACCTCAATATGACATACAGTGTGACTGGTATGACTCAAAGTGAATATTTTTATTTAAAAATGCCATCACTTTTAGTAAAAGGCCAATTGACCTACTCAAAACTGAGAAAATGCATTCACATCATTTAAATACTTTAGGAATATTATCTCTAAGTAATTTTTGATGAATAGGAATTAGTCACACCTAAATTCAATACACAATGTGATTGGTAAGAGTCAAAGTATACATTTAAATTTAAAAAAATAGTAAAAAAGGAAAGTGACATAATCAAAAGTAAGAAAAAAAATTAATTTTTTTGAAAATTTAGAAAAATAATACTTAAGTCATTTAGGACAGGTGGGAATAATCTCCAACTCAATCTGACATACGGTGTAACCGGTATGACTCAAAGTACATTTTTTTATTTAAAATTGACCTCAATTTCAATAAAATGGAAAACTATCCTACTCAAAAAATGAGAAAACACATTCAGATTTATTTTGATATATTAAAAAAATGTTACATAAGTCATTTTTGACATGTAGGAATCAGACACACCATAATTTGATACACGATGTGTCCAATTTAATTTAAAGTGTCTATGATCAGTTTAAAAGAAATTTTTTAGTTCAAAAAGTGTCACTTATTGAAAACTGATTAAACGTGCTTATATTTTCTCCACAATTTAAGAAAATGATTAATAACTCATTTTTTATGTATAGGAATCTGTTTCACATCAAACATATACACGATGTGTTTAGAATGAGTCAAAAGTGTGTGTTTCTAGTATAAAATGGGATTTTAGAAAAAAAGACAAATAACATACTCAAAACTAAGAAAACACATTCTTATTGTTTGAATACTTTATGAAAATGATCCAAAAGTCATTTGAGACATTTTGGAATCATTTGAACCTCAATTTGATGCATGGTGTGACTGGTATGACTCCAACTGTGTCTTTTTATTTAAAATTGACATCATTTTTTTTAAATTAACACTTTATGTTTTTTTATTTCTATCTTTTATTACTAACATAAAAATAGTTTTCTTATATAGGTGTGTTATTTTGATCGAGCATGGGTGGTTTGTTCAAAAATTGCATGAGTCAGGTTAGGATTAAAATATAAAGAAACATTGATGTTTTTGAATGTATGTAATAATTTGTATTTATCTCACTCTATAAACCAATGTTTGAAATGTCTATAATATATTGTTTTTTTCTTGTGATTTGGTTGTAAATTTAATTTCATTTAAATCCTGTATTGGTGCTTATTTTTGTCGATATCTGGTGTGTTTCTGGTGATATGGTGTTATATTACAGCACATTGTAGTGGTGCGGCAGTGTGCTATTATAGAACACCGAAGTATGTCCCATTATTAGTATGTTTAAAATATTTTATAAAATATCTTATATCATTGTATTTATAATCGTGAATAAAGGTATACTTCATTATTGATTTTATAAGCTCTAATAAATGGTTCCTTTACTGGAAATAAATTAAAGTGCTGATAAAAGAACCCCCATTATCAGTTCTCTTTCAATGTTGATAAAAGATCAAGGCTTTTAACCTCTCTCATGTATTCAGTACTTTTATAGCACTAATAAAGTCAATTTCTAGCACTTTTAAAGGCCAGTTTTTTAGTAGTGCTTCTATATCCTCTAACTGAACTTTCAACTCCAAAATATGTGCTAGTTCCATCCTATAAGGTGGGATAGAAACGGGATTTTATCCCTCCGAAAACTCAATCATGAACTCCATATCTCACATGAGTGGTAATCCATAAAAATATTCAATAAAGAAATTTTAAAATTGGTCTACCAATAGATGAAAGATATCCTGTTACATTCCTCTATCATATAGAATAAGCTATACAATATGAGCCATGAGACAATCCAATCGGGACTAAATTGGTCTTACATGATAAGCATAAAGATCACACTCACTCTAGTAAGAATATCCACCTCCTTCTATTGGTATGAAGGATACTCTACTCAGGTTACAGTCAACATGTGCCACATAATGAACTAGTCAATCCGTTCCAAGAATCAAATCAAAAACTATAATTTCCATCACAAATGTTCTCAAATAAAATGATATCAACCATTTTATAGAGAACACTCCTTGCATCACCTAATACTATCAGACCACAATCCCAACAACATGTCAATATTAGTGATCCCATCCATGATATCCATATCCAAACGCATACCAATTTAATAAAATTTAGATATAAAAAAATGTGATGATCCTATATCAAATAAAATACAAGCCAAGGTAGACGATTCAATAATTGTACCTCTTATGGAAGAAGGTTCTGCATCCAAGATGGCCAAACCAAACTTTATAGCATGTAGATAGATTGACTCTCTACCTTTGGATAGAGTCTCACTCCCCTTTACTATAACCTCTGAGAGGTACTACCTCTTCTACACTATTGCTCCGCAGCCTCCACCTCATCCAAAATGGCTAGTGGAACTCCTACTACCAATCTGCTAAGGGGTAGATGAGCCTCTCTCAGACTCCAGTGCATGTCCTGATCCCCTACCACTACTGTGCTGTAGGATGTTCCCAAAAAAATTGTAAATATGACCCATCCTACCATAGATATGGAACTCAAAATTTGGGTGAGGAAACTATAGGTGCTTTTTGGACAAACCCACAACACTAAAATCATTTCACCAAACCATGGTCCTGAAGAGGAAGTCCACTCCCTTAGCCTTTTTACCACTATTTCCATAGTGGAAACTATTATAGTTACATTTCTTTCTAGTGGAAGAAGAGTAATAAAATCACCTTGTTGAAGCTATTTGGCCTCGAATTGAGGCCTCTCTCAATTCCACTTCCATTATTAGAGCCTGATTCATCACATCCATAAGGCTACATAGGTGCTCACTTATGACCTGTTCTCATAAAAAATATCATTCTGAAAATTTGTCACCCTGGAGATCTCATCAGCTTCTTAGCATGGAGAAAAGAATTGTAGGTTAGTGAAGTATTCGGTATATTCTATCATTGAAATGACCTCATATTTTATATGAATAAACTAATGATCCATATCATCCATCAATGTGTTAGGATATATTTGTCTTAGAAAAATTAATTCAAATTCCTTGCAAGATAACTCCTCTTACTACCTCGATTACTCCAGAATATCTCACCAATGCTTGGAAAGTCCATGAAGAATGTATGTGGCAAGCCTCTACCTCTTATCAGTGGGTGTCACAAGGTGATTGAAGATCACCAAGACTGACTCGATCTAGAACATAGCTACCAAGGGACATCCCACTCTAGTGAAGATACTCATATTCTATAGCTTTAATTTAATCATTATCTCAGACATTAAAAGGCATGGTGTGAATAGTATCCCCTTCCCAGGATCACATAACCCTCAAGAATCTATCATGAATCTGAAAATCAATCTGATCCTCGAGAGCTACTGGAGGATCTGGTTCAGTTGCAATAATATCGTGATTTTTCCCACTCTCCTATAACTCAAATTGAATATGGCGTGGATGCATTTTCTTTGCAATAAAAACACAATTCTTAGAACACTACATACACAAAAAGTCGAATTCAACAGGTGACAAACATAGAGATCCTATGGCTTGTAGTATCTCTAAACAAGTATTAACATGTTAATTAGAATGGAATAATAGTTAATTTATTCCATTTATCATCATATATAATAGGTATCTCATTTCACAGTTCATACAGGAAAAAATATCACATGAAAAAATATGTCCATGTCATGAACAATGCAAGTCAATATATTTCCCTACAATCCTATCACGATGAATTCATAGAAATATCATGACACATATGGCCATATATTTTAAATATCAAGAACAATAATTTTTCACGACATGTGAGTCACCCATGTTGAGATAACATCAAACAGTAGTAAGAAAACATCATGAAAAACAACACCATCCATAAGAAATCAGATTTCCCCCATACATGGGTTAGCTAATCACATGAATAATCTCTTTACCATGACCTGACACATACTATTACCTATTATACCTTTCTCAAATTATAAATCAATCAAAAATAAACCTAATCATATGATACCACTTTGTAACATCCCCAACTCATTGCTCCCTCATGTGGATAATCCAGTTGGCTACGTGACACCAGGTGTGCCTCCCCATATTAAAGAGACTATTGACTAGTAATGTGGGTCTAAATAATATAATGGGTACACTATAACTGTAGGTAAAGAGTTCAAATTAATGATTAAAATATTTAGAGATTAGAAGAAATAACAGAAATAATTTGAATAAATTATCAAACAACCAAATATGAGAAAGGATCAACTGAATAAAACTAAAGAAAAAATAATAATGTTATAAAAAGATGAATGAATCTAAATGATATCCTAAAATTCATTTAGATAAAAGGGTATGTATACTTAAATAAAGGCTCCAATGAAACAATGTTCCCGAACACCATGTTAACCTCGTATCCAAGCTCCAACCCATCCAACAAGACATAAACTGACAATAGGATCCATTTCCCTTGTACAAACCTACATCCATAAAATATGTTAGTGTAATAAATAGAACTCCACCAAATGTGTGAGTTAAAATCTGTCGGTTGACACCACAATGTCTAATCAAGTCCATTTTTAGAAATATAGTGTATAAAATAAAGTGAATAACAAGGTACTAATTTAATAAATCAATGTTGTACATGAAATAAAAACTTTGATCATTAAGTTCTGGGTGACACCGTAGGACATCCTAAAACTTTATTTTACACCCTTCTAGATATTTCTATCTATTAAAGTCTCATCCTACATTAGGATAGATCACCCAATCAGTGGAAAATTATTATACTAAGGATAAATCTCATAAACACCAAGTACATAAATGGCCCCTTCTCATAGAGTATCCAAAATCTTTCCCATGGGTATCTAGTTACTATGTATTTGGTCCTCAAACATCCGGTATAATAATATAATATGACTTTAGAAATCAAGTACCTATGATCCTATCCCTCGGGTGGTATAAAAAAATCATGCACCATGCCCTCAAGAATAAACATACATAATGCATTGTATCCAGACAAAATCAACATGCTAATTAGCATCTAACCCTTAGGTATCAATCAAATTGATGTCAAATAAGATTGAAATATAATAAAACAAAATAAAAAATGAAATAAAATATATACCAGATATATCATCATAATACATATTGATCAATTGATCAATTTATTATTTTTCTAACTGAATACTTTTCATTAAATTATATTCCTAAATATCATTATAATTATATTATAAATATTTCATTTTTCATTTAACCCAAAGATCAATACATATATGTTATCCCAATGTAGTTAAGGTGATTCTATTAAAATTAATCAAACAACATACTTTTTATGCAAATTCATAAGATTATGAAAATAATAAAACAATTTATTCCCAATTTATAATTAGTATTTAATGTAAAACTAACTAAGTCTCAATAAGGAATTGAAATGGTGAACCTTTACTACGGTTTTAAGTCTTAGTTTCCTTGAATATGGATCCAATGAGATCTAATAGATGGTATAAGAATAAAGATTATAATTTAATTGGGATTATCCAATTTATTTGGTCATGCACACAATGTGTCAGTGCAATAAAAAATATTTCACATACTATGGATAATTATTTGGTCACGTGCACAATGTGGTTAAAACATTACACTGTGATAATATAGAAAAAAAGAAGATAGGGGATAACCAAAAAAATATACTCATTATGGATCAAAATATTTATCAATATGTCCATAAGGGAAGAAGGACCTCCAAAATAACTTGGAAATTCTCAAGGTTTTGAGAGAGGAGGGATTCACATAGATGAAGAAGGAATCAAATGCACAACATTTCCTTAAAACAACCAAGATTGATAAATACACAGTGTGTAATCATTTAATGTCATTTAATGTATCTATTAATTTATTAGTTAATATGAAAAAAAAATCTTCCCAGGTTAGAAATTACTTGCTCGAACATTTCATGTCATGTAAAAGTTTCATGACATGTAACTAATTCACACCCTGAACTAGTTCATGATGTATTCCTTGTGACATTTATATGTACTGTAATTGGTTCATGTTGTAAATAATTTCATGTCATAAACCAATTAAATCATCTTCCTAGAAACATATATATTTCAGGTAATGGGTTCATGGTGTGTAAATTTTCAACAAATAACACTTAACCATGTTTCTACAAAATATGCTGAACTATGGATGAGGCCTTCCAAAATAATTAATAACCCTCATAATCCCTTGAAATTACTAATACCCGAACTCTATTAATTCAAAAAAACATACATCCCAAAACATTAGATCATTTTACTTAGAAACTACCCTCTATTCCCAAATGGAATCTACCACCAAGGATTCAATATGAAAAAAAACCCAAATGAAAGAGGTTCAACCAAAACTCAAAGAGGGATGTTCCTGGAAAAAAGACTGGATCATACAAGTTACTCTTTAGGTTAAATCCTTAGCTAGTTTGACAAAATTTAAAATAAAATCCCAATAATATATTAGTAATACAAAATTAATTTTCCATGAATTCAAAAACAAAATGCACATTTAATTATTTTCAGAATCCATAATAAGATATCAATGAAAGGAGTGGGTTCACCCAAAATTTTCACCAAAAAACTATCCACATAAGAATAAGAAATAATTTGGATATTGGGGGGGGGGGTATTCATAATGATTATTTTCCATATAATTACATAAAAAAATACTATCTCACCTGACATTGGATCCCTTGAGCTATTGAATCCCAAGGCTCTAAGTAATGATATATCTTTGTAATACCACCTCACTTTTCTCCTCGACAAACCCTTAGTCCCACAATGAATGTTATATATCTCAACCATAACAATCACCCAAGAAGGGTATTAAATGGAACAATACATTATAGAAAAATATTCCTCCATGATCAATAACTAATATCTCATCGCTTCCCAAGACATCAACTAAAGATTCATAATAGATGAATGAATCTATGGACTCAAGGTAGACTCTAAAACATTCACCTGATTCCTCTCGTTGGGTAGATAACCTAAAAAATAAATAATAATATCCCTGAAATGGGTTCTAAAAATATTCAATCTCCAATTATCCTACCAAATATTCATATTTTATTCTATACCATCATACATTTGACCACATGAAATTAAATCTTTATTGAATAATTGAAGAAATTCATCTTAATAAATATCTAATGGAACATCGTGCTTCATCACCCACTATATTCAAGCCACTTACAAAATAATCCAACTACCATTACAATTTATATTTCATCTAGAGTTTTCTTTAACCCAATGGTAACCTCACCTTCCTCCAACAAATCTATAGCATGAGGGATAAAGTATCCAACAAATAACTTTAGTAGTTTATATCATAGAAATTTAATCAAGTCTCTATCCCAAGAGTCCTCTTTATCTATTCCACACCCAACATACCAATGACATCTTGATGGAATATATTTAGATCAAACAATCAAGATACTTAGAATAAAAAAAAACTTACACACAATTCATAGTAAGGAAAAAAAATTGATTATTAAAAATCCAACAACCAAACTCAATAGACAATAATATTGTAATAATAAATTTCATGGGAATTAAGTGTTAAAAACATGAATTTCATCACCAAATTTTAGATTTTAAAACAACATATTTCATTACCAACTTAAAATGTTTATCTTCTTGGAATTTTATCTCAAAATGTTGATCACAATAATAGCACATGTTCTCAAAAAAATTAAAAACCCCCAAAAATAATCACTATAAGGAAAATCATATTACCACTCTAAGGACACAATCTATAAGAAACATATCACAAAAAATAGTCAAACATTTTTTGAAATTGATGTGATGCTAAATTAAAGTTGGAAACTATAATTTTTTTATTAAAACTAATCATACATGTCAATGACAAATAAATAACCATTTAATATTCCACTTCCAGGGAAAATGTATTTCACATTTTATAAAAAGGTAACATTTTTTCATATTTATATTTAAAATTCTCAACACATAACCTATTTGGGGATATGTAATTTGATTAATAATTTTTTAAGGGAACTGAAAAAAATATAAATTATATTCTAGAATACTTTTATATCATCTTTGGTGAGCACTCTTCAGATACAGACATGCTTACCAAAATAAAAAATTCACACCTTACCCCTTATATCAGCTCATCTATATTTAAATAATTATAAATGGAATAACACTCATATTTAAACATGTAACACATAGAAATAATGATATTTTAAAATTTTATCCATGATTTAAAATAAAGGGAAAAGTTCATTCATCTAAAAACATTCACATTTAAAAGGGTAATCACAAAGAATTCTTATCGTCTTCTAAAAATTAAAAAATAACAATCAAAATCCATCCTTATAATAAATTCATTACACAAGCATGCTACATATCATGGGTGAAAGGTAACACATGGAATATAAATTTGAATAGAATTTAAAAATATTTTATGCATGGATACATAATTATTCATTTTAGTCAATCAACATGGATTCTATTATGAGGAAACATAGGTTATAAAGGTTCAAAAAATCAGTAATTTCATACAACAAGAACATTATAAAAATTCTTCAGTAACAAATCTAAACATCATATAAATTGATCAACATGTTACACAATTCAAAAAAATATTTAAAATCATTTTAAGATGAACTAGGTTATAATAATCATGGAAACAATATATTTTAATTTCAATAAGGTTTTAATTAAACAGTTTACCCTAGTTAATTATCATTTTACTCTTAACATTAAATTTATTCAATCAGTTCAATAATGATTAATAATATATAACAATCAAAGTTAATATGGATAATAACATAAAAAATTTACATTATCAAGAAAGATAATTTCAATGCATCTCAAGCCCGAGTTTCAATATTTCCCTACAAATATCACACACTCCTCACCTAGGCCTAACTTCAAACTCCATCCTAACTCAAAACCAATGTACTCTAATACCACTCAACCATGAACCACCCCCACTAGAAACCCTTATTTGGCCAAAAATGAGAATTAGGTTGACACTTGAGGCCCAACACTAATGTAACATGGGTTGGTGACTACCACTAAGGGTAAAAAAATGCTTGAATGGGAGTTATTTCCCCCATGGAATACTAAAAAGAAAATAAATAAAAGAACAATCACCAATAAAATATATTGGTTTTCAATTTATCAATAAATAATTTTTCATTACCCAATTATACTAACAGGTCAAATATATAATATTAAGTGAATATATTCAAAAAAATATATATGACTACAATAAATCTACCAACTCTCTCCAAGATACGTGAGCAGTAGTTCTAAACTCATGTGATCTATCCTAGAGACAAAGAGTAAAATATGGTGGGTGAGAACTTGGGAGTACTAAGTGGGATCATACATCTTTAAAAACAACATTATTATGTAATAAATATTAAAGATTAAGCATGAATGAAAACAACCATGTAATTAATACCAAATATAATCATAAAAAATAATATAGAACAAGCCTAGTAATAGAAATCAGAAACGTTAATTCCCCTTCCTTCAATATATCCTCATTATCAATTTTCAACAATAACAAAAAACCAAAATCCTATAACTGTCACCACACTATCAACCATCTTGTTCGTAACATTTTCCATTATCACTCTTACCTACCAATAAAGTCATTATACCTCTAAGTGATAGCTAGTTTATGGGGAATTCTTTCTCTATATTTGAACTAAAACATGAGAACGAGCCGAAAAAAACATATCACCATCCATCATACCATAGAACAACCAATCCTTTTCACCATGAATCAGTGTATCACATATTCCATTCATAGTCACAATTCCTCCCCCACATATCAGATCAACATAATCCCATACTCATAGCAATAAAATTTATCCCACTTCAGAACCACATGTTGGTAGGGTAATTTTGATACGAAGTACACCAACCTCATACATTCATCTTTTCATGTATATACCTTAATTGTATTACCCCAAAATCACATCCTCATCATCATATTATTATATCATGAACATGTAGGTTATCAACATCATTCCCTCCCCCTACCATGCACGATCCCCACCATGCATCAACATTGTCACCACATGACCAAGTGAATATGAATATTTTATACCAATAACTTGAAGCCATTACATATCATATGTTTATGCCTAATTTAATCCTTCATAAACCATAAATATATAACTCCACCATATCCTATATCGATATCATACCTCATGATGTCTTCCATAATCAAAAACAACTTAAAAACCATGTATCATGAAATGTGTTATATGAAAATAATTAATAACAATAGAAAAAAATTCATTAAGGAGAATGGAACCATATATGAAAAAATTTCACATCCTCACATTATTTCCATCCCCACTATTTACTATTTACTAGTCTTATTTGATTTATGATTCTATTTATTTATGCCAGTATATTCTATATTCATTAAAACCAAAGCTTAATTTAATCCCATCCTACTATATTTCCATTTCATCCAAATCCAACCTTACTATTCCTATCCTTTATAATAACAATTATTTACATACCAAACATCAATAAATCCCCTTTTAAAGCCCTTAAATTATTAATAAACACATTATTATCACCATTCTCTTTCCATATTAGGTCTTTAGAAATTTATCAATAACTCACTACCCTTCCACATTTAATACCATTATCACATTCATAAATTTTTTGTATTTTCAATTAGTTCCAAAAGTAATACACCATTTCATTAAAATATATATTCACCCAGTTTTCACCTTTCATGTTTACCCATATCTAATGACAAACCATTCACATTCCAACTTGAACATCCCCTTAATTATTCACCTTTTCATTTAAAATAATTCAATTAATTAAACATTTACCAATTAATAAATTTAATACCACTTCCCAAATTCATAATTTGTTAATTAATTTTTATCCCAAACCTTCACCTTTCTAGTATAGTCATTGCCATAATTTTCAAATTGAATTATAAACTATTAATTAATAAATTTACCTAATTATGAAGGTGGGGAGTATATAAATAAAATAATATTATACTATTATAGTATCATATCATTATTAATCCATGCATATCACTATAATAATAATAATAGTAGTGGAAACAATATTGAAATCACATTACTATTATAACAAAAAAACACACTATAACAACCAACCAATATAATTCCTAGAAAATAAAATTCATGGGCCAAAACCAAAAATATTTCACAGAAAAATTATCCTAGAAAACCATTAATTATTGACTATAATTATTATTAAATTATGTGTTTAAATTATAGTATCTAATCATAATAATAATTTATACTTTCAAAGTAAATAAAAATCATAATAATCAAGGGAATCACTTGAATAGGAAAAAAATAGTTGAAGTTATTTACAATTTAGAATGATAAAACTACATAGATATTTTACGGTTTTTGTATTTATTCATACTTTTATTCCCTAAAGATCTTAATATATAATTCCCATTAAACAAGACAATGTGTTTTATAACATTATTCACACACAAAATTGAACATAAACAATACCACGATATATTCAGATAAAATATAAATATTTAAATATTTCTATTAAAACCTACCCCTTGAATTAGAAGGAATGAATATGATTAACCACTTTATGAAGTATATCTATAAATAAAATAAAGGATACTTTTAAAATGAAATAAAATTCAATTTTTTTTATCTAAAATGAATAATAATATCATTTATTGTTTAAAAATTATTTTTATAAAAATTTCCATTTTATGAAATATTAATTTATCTTTCAAGAAATATGTAACTAATGTTGATAATTATTTTTATATTAATAATACATTAGGACAAATTTAGTTGGTAAATGATACAGAATAAGAATATTAACAACTAATATTTAAAAATATTATTTTCCAATAAAAATGATTTTCCATTATATTTCATTAAAAAATTTATAAATCATTGAATTATAAATTTATAAAATAAAATTCATTTTTTTATTTCTCATAACAAAATTTATATAGTGTTAAATTTTTATCTCTTTCTAAAGAGGTTGGTTTTTTGTAAAAAAAATATGGATTTCATGAAACATGTAATTTATATGATGTTATCATTATATATAGATGATATATAATAATAATAAACCATTAAGGTCCTCAAATTTGAATTTATAAGATTAAAAAATTCATTTTAAAAAAATTCTTTGATATCATAAATCATATATTCAACATTTTTAGAAATAAATTAAAATGTTAGTTTAATAAAAAAGAATTTCAGTCTTCTCTTTAAATAAATTATTTTCAATGTGAGATCTGATTTTGGATTTAAATTAATGAATAATAATTTTTTTATATTAAAACAATTTATATGATGGTAATTTATAATTTCAATAACCATGTCTTAAAAATAAATGTTAATCTTAAAAACACAATTTTACGAAATTGTTTTATGCGTTATGTGTTTCAATATTAAAATTCAATTTCTAAACATGTGGAAATTTTATTTGATAGAATTATTTCAAAATTTTAAATCAAAGTTTTAAAATTATGTAAATTTTTCAATAATAATTTTTTTTATTAAAATTAATTTCAATGGTTATGATATAAATACCATATTGTAATTAAATTTGGCTAAAATTTTAAAATCAGAAAATGAAAGCCTTAAAGAATTCAAAGTTGTCACCCAAATGATGAGTTTATTTTATTTTCGATCCAAAATTACTTTACCCTCTTTTTTCCATTTTTAATACATTCACCTTGGAATTTTAATATTCCATTATTGAAAATGTTAAGGCTGCTCCCAAATCGACCCTTATCCTCACTTATAAAAGGGTAATATATAAACCACTTCATGACTAACATATCATTATAATTTCCTCTTAAAAGTATTCTAATTATATCCTATTATAATTCTATCCCACTTTAAATTCGTTTGTTCACCATTGGTTATCATAAGGCCTTTATTTCCAAGAAGACTTCCAAGAAAAATTCAAGTCTCTATCGTGAGTATTATCAACCACTTAGCCTTTCTTATTAATTATATTCAATAAAAAAAATTATACCTAGAATAAGATAATTATTTTTGTATAATTTTTATAATTTAATGTCAGTATATTAATGTTAATATAATTTTTATTTCATATATCACTTCCATTAATAAAAAAACATCATTCGTATGTAGGTACAAACTACAACCACAAGATATGAAATTCATTTTTCAGCACAACCAACAATAGATTGTTAATAAAATCGTTTAATGATCAAACATGATATTTATGACATAATTAATAACCTTTTATGAAAAATTGGAGAAAATATTGATGATATGATCAATAAATGATCATTGTTAATTAAATCATTTAATTAAGCATGCTTAGAGGAAAATCATTTATAAAAAATATGTAATAATTTAATGTCCATTACTTATTATACTAATTACATTTTAATTATTATATATCATAGTAGTAAAAAATAAATATGATCATTATTCTTTTTTAATAATTATATTATAACAACACTGCCTCATAATCATTCATTAAATAAAATTATGTTTATGTTTGGGTCAGTTTAACCACAAAATTGAACAATACTATTAATTTATATCAAGGATAATAATGGGAATATAATTAATACTATAATATTATATAAATCTTTAAATAATTATTATTTTTATATAATTAATATGTTATTATAATATTTAACTAATTTATTAATTATGCACCCTTTGATTATTAAGAATCAATAAATCATGCTATTTATCAATTATATATTGAATGATAAATAATAAAACACTCATGAAAGGAATATGATACATATTAAATAATTATAAAACATCAATATAATTAAAAATAATAACCTAGTAATTATTAAATTTCGAAGAATAATGAATATAAACACCATTATATGGGAACTAATACAAACGATCAAAACCAAAAACAGCTGATGTGGAAAATTTATAGAATTTATATAAAGAATGACTATTTATGAAGAGTATGAATGAAAATATATATGAGTAAGGTTATTAATTAATTTATTAATTTATATATGTTTTTTATATAAGATTTTAATGTGTGTTCATATAATTTAGGATTAGAGGTAATGGTTTTCCATTTCAAATTCCTCTCTAAGAGACATGTATGGTATTAGACACCTAATTCCATTTATGTTGTATATATATATTGAATATTTGAGATATAATATAATGAATTATATTTTAATCATGGTATTTGATGTTCAACAATAATACATATCTTTCAAGGGGTTTTGATTAAAAAGTTTCTTAGGCAGTGAGGGTTTACATGGTCACAATTGTAATTATTTAAGATAAAATACATTTTACAAACCATTTTACCTTTATATGGTATATTTAATACCCATGGATTCATTTTTATATCAACAATTTTATTTCGTGGGATTTACTAGTCAAATAATGTCAACATATTCAAGTGACTATTGATTTAATTGTTTCCCCAGTAGTAAGTATTTTTTATACCTCAATTTTTTTCATTTATTATGATTGTTATCTTGAAATTATTTCATATATATTTGGTACACTACTCTCTTTGATTTTATTATATGGTATTTTCTCATTGTTTTATAAGGATATACATTACTACAACATAAAATTTTTGACAAATATTTATCACTTCTTGGGTTATGTTATTTTTAAACCATGCACCTTTGTTCTCCATATGACTTATGATTAGGTTATTCAATTATTGGATTATTCGTATAAACATTGATATATATAGTTTGAACATAAAATATTAAATAATTAATATTGAATGATGTTAATTTAGAAATAATGTTATTATATTGACACAGAGAAAAGTATAATTATTATGTATGTTTTTATTCCAATACAAACAACTATTGGAAAGTTGAACATGTATTGTTTGACCATACACCTTCTCTCTACTAATGGGTTATGATCATGTTACCCCTTTATTAATATGGGGATTTTTTTTGACATTATTGGTGATTATTTCCTACTATCGTTGGCTGACCATGTATTGCCATTTTTTAGTCTTCATTAGAAAAATAACCATGTTTTTATTCAGAAAAAAGTTCCTTAGGGAATGATTTTAAAGTTATTATTGAATCTGACGATGAATGCATTGAAATTTATCAGGTGATTAATGGGTATTAGAATTATATAGACCGTTGATGTTTTGGAATATCTCATAAGATAAGACATGTTCAGGTATTTGGTGTATGCCTAACTAATTCATCAAAATGCCTTTGATGAATTCTCAACGACAAATAAATTTCTTTGTATAAGTACTTAATAATAGGTTTTTGATATCTAGAATTATGCATTCCATTAGTATGAGATTATTATTATTGATATACTTGTTTTTATTCATTTTCATGGATATAACATGCTATCATTTACAAGTTTATTATGGATTCATGTTGTCACTACAGGAAAACTGCCTATTAGCGGCGGTTTTTTTTCATATATCGGCGGTTTAAACAGCCGTTATATAGTTTGGCGGCGGTTTACAGAAACTTCTGCTAAAGTTGGCGTCGGCAATCTATTAGCGGCGGTTTTATGCATTTCACGGCGGTCAAAGAAAAGCGTCATAGTACCTCATTTCGCGGCGGTTTTTGGTAAATTTAGCGGCGGTTTTAAGGGATATTTAATTAGCGGCGGCTATAATCGCCGCGAAATTCAGGCGTGCATGGCCCCTTCTTAGCGGCGGTTAAAACCGCCGCTAATTCCGACATGATTTCGCGGCGGTTTAAACCGCCGCTAAATGTATAAGTGTTAAAACATTAGCGGTGGTTAAAACTGCCGCGAAATGCTGACCTGAAAAAAAAAATAGAATTTCTGTTTATACTCCACCACTGCCCTGGAAAACAAACCAAACAACACATACAACATATATATAATAAGGAGAAAATTTATGCACCACCTACGCAATATTCATAAACACCCTTTCATTTAATGTTGATGAAAAAGTTGATCCAATTCAATAAGAATACCTAAAGCATACAAAATACCTAAAATTATGGATTTAGAATGAAACACAAGATAACATCAAATGAAAGAAGAGATTGGGGGTCACATGGATTTATACTTATAGTTTACAGATGATCAAAATTGAAAATATTTGATTCCATAAAGGATTAAAGTGTATGGATCAAAATGTGCCAAAGAAGAGAGGGGAGGGATCACTACTAGTCGTTTTCCCTATAAGGATGAGGAACGAGGATTAAATGGGTTGGTGTTTAGTCAGAATAAGAACCTTTAAAACATTATTGTTATAAAATACTTTATATTGATGATTGACATTATGGTTCCAGGAAATAAGGTCTCTCTAGTCTACCACATAAGAAGACATTTGAGAAATAGAGGGCATATTTAAAGAGAATAGAGAATATATTAGAAGATATATAACCATTAAGAGAGAATCAGTTGTGCTAATCAAACAAAATAAGTGCATAACATGGAAAACATTACGTGGACTACATGATCCATTCTAGGTCACGAAAATCACATAACCCATAAAACATCTTTTGATCACATGATTTTTCTTAATACATATAATCACGTTACCATGTTAAGGTCACATGAATCACATAAAGATTAATAGATCATGAAAAAATCCTCAAGATACAACCGAATCACATAAGATAGACTAATGGACAAGGGTGTGCAACAAAGTTCTAATAAATTACCATTGATTAGTTCATGTATTGATTAATTGAGATATTTAGACAAGGTGATCACACAAATAGGTCAAGTGACATGATCACATGATTATGTCTCTTGTATGGTTCTTTTGATGAGGTGATACCAAGTTGTCTTGCAAAACAAATGCACGAGAGATAGGGTTTTGAGAGCTATGGAGCTTCATGTCACCGGTCAAATGACCAGCCTCTCACCCCCTATTTATAGGGAACCTCAAGGAATATGAATGGAATTATATAAGACAAAAATATGTTTTGAATTCCAACCAGAGAAAGTATAAGAGACTCATGAAGTCATTTCCTACCTCATAACTGAGTCCTTGTTCCTTCGAACATCACTTTTGTGGGGGGGCATTTTTTGATGCTAGCCAAATGAGCATTGTATATTTTAGGAAAAAAGAAAAACCCAAAGCCTAGGTATTAATATATACCCAAAGGAAAGAAAATTCTAGCATGTATACATATAGATTAATCACCTAGGTCACAAGGACCATGTGAACTTCAATGAGGCTCATGATCACATGACCCTAGGAACATCATGCAAAGGGGTTATGCAATTCATGTGATCTGTTCCTGATCATGTGAAGCCCCATAAAATAGACCAATTAATCATGTAAAACCCCTATGATTATTCTTTTTTATCATATGACATGTCATCTAACAATCTCACAATATGTTCATAAAATAAAAGTTAGAAAAGAGGGAAGCTTCATGGGAAGGGAGTTGCATTGGTTTTCATGTGATGTGGTTATGTGCCTCATAAAAACTATTAATGATCATGAAAATCACCTCAGAAAACCATCTTGATATAGTGATATCCATTCAACATGGCTGTTTGGACATGCAACACCCTAATGAGTCAAATTCCCAATGCTGAATTTACAACAGAAACGTCAAAGAGCCTATTACCATAGATCATGTAACCAATGAAACAAACACATCATTCTGTTTACCACCTGAGGTTATTGTGATCATTCAAGGTTAGCCACTGAAGCTCCTCCAAGACCAATGGTTTTTTAAAGGTTCCATACACCACACATGTTAAATATACAAACCAACCTTTCCCATATTTGTTCAACACATCAACAATACTACTCATGGTCCGATGATGCATCATCACCCTCTCCACCTCCATCTCCTGCTGCCACCTGTAAGAACATTATATTGAAAATTAAATATTGTTGCATATTTATAATTAAACTTAAAACAAATAAAAGTTTTCAAACTAAATGATTGTGATTTTTTGTGATTTACCTGCTCACCACCACTCGGTGCACTACCACTGGGGGCATATCTGCTCATCTGTTGATATAAATCAGTCAATGCTTTCTGCATAGCGAATATCTGAGCCCCTTGGTCTTGAACTGTGGATCATAGAGAAGACATCTCCCTCTGAGCATCTTCAGGTATGGGCTGACCATAACCAGGAGTAGATGCGGCTGGAATCCCTGATGGACTGCTAAAGACCTCAGATGGTACGGGTCCCAAACCCATCCCGCGCACTCTTCTGGGATGCTCCTTCCCAAGGACTTGAGCAACTAGGTCATCCTGGGAGACTGAGTAGGACTACCCAGGTCTATCATCCCATAGTTCTTTAATTTTTACCTATAGATCAAATATCAATACATATTAACACAGTAAAAATGATAATAAGTTATTATAATAAAAATTTGACTTCATACCCCAACTTCTTTGGTAGGCTCATTAACAAAAGAGCCATCTGTTTTTCTGTGAACATCCAACCACAGTTCAGTCCGGGAGGCTTCGTGCCCTAAATTTTGTGACTGCATTAAGCAAAGATAAATAAAAAATTCAATATATTAAATAGATAATATTTTATTATAAATATTTAAACTATTTAAAATATTACCAATGACATTCGGCTTCTAGAAAAGCATTTTGATCCCGCCATGTGAGGGATGACTTTCTTCGCCCTGTTTGATGCATTCTGTCATGAGAGATCTTGAAATAAATAAAATGAAATTTAACAATAATGTATCCATTGTCATATCCTCTTCATATACATGTATTAATGTAAAATGAGGATAATATAATAATATATATTTCAATACCATTCACTTATCATCACGATGTATGTCAACAAAAACTTTCCACTGCTCTTTCGGTACCCCACTGGGTAGCTTGTCATACATTTGTTCCAAGGTCAATGAAGTATCGTTGACAACACACCACAATCTCCATTTGAAATATTTCCATTTTTTACCGAGATTTTTCAAATTCCACTTCTGTGCTATCACATCAGCAACTGTGAAGTGGAAGAACATATGTATACAGAAATTCATTTTGAACATATTAGTTACATGACATTCAATTAAACCATAATGTAATAAAATTGCCTTTATTTGAGAATCGAAAACTTCATTTTTCCAGTTTGGAGGCATATGTCTCCAATCCTCATATGAAATGGGAAGGGAAATGGGCTCTGCTGCCAACTGATCTATAATCTTGCCAAGTAACCCCGTGACATCATCCGTAGGGACCCCATAAGAATCAAATGGCACGACTATCTTTTCACCATTCAAGTTCCAAACATCTGTGCTTTTTAAGTGTTTCTCCACGGTTTTATTTTTGTCATATTCAATGAGCAAACAATTAGTATAAACAAAATGCAATAAATTTATTTAATTAAAATTTATACCTATGACTGTGACCCTCCAGTGTGTCTGGGATGAACTGGAAGGGGTCTGTCGCCGCCCAACGGATGAGGCACCTGTAGGGGGAGTCAACGACTCAGCCTCTAATGGGAGGCTCTCTGATGGTGTGAGAGATGGTGTAGGGGGAGATGGTGCGGGGGTGTAGGCAGCTGGTGCCTCAGATGTCGTGGGGAGTGACCCAGATGGATCGGCATCCGTCGCAGAACTAGAAGAAATAGTATACCGCTTCCTCCTTGGAATTCCTGTCATTTAATCAAATAAAATTAAGTTCAGAATATATATTTCAAAAAAATAATGCAGAAAAAAAAATTAAAAATGATAATAGATGCCCAGTACTAACAAACAAAATTTATATAACAATGATAATGAATGACTGTAGAAATGAAACAAGTGGTTGCTGCATGAATGAATAATTGTACATACAATCATTTTCCCCTTCAATAATGTCGGTTTCCTGCTCCATTGCTTCATCCACTTCATTCATCTTTGCAAGACTAATATTTTCAATATCATGATGGAAAAATAATTCTGCTTCCTGTTGTTTATGACATTCAACTTCAGAGGTCAAATCTTCCACTTCATCACCCATATCATACAAATCTCTTTGTATTGCGTGAGTAACTACACTCCACCCTTCATCCACAACATCATTCATAAAATATACCATTTTTTCTTGCGATGCTAAGATATATGGATCATTCATTTCATGATCACCAACATCCATCAAGCGAGAGAAGTTCACAGAAGTAAATTGCAATGAATCTCTTTTAACACCTCTGATAATATCAACCCATTTTCATTTTAATAAAACAATAGAAAAATGTCCATGGTAGTTTAATTCAATAATATCATGTAGCTTTCCATAGTATCCCACTTCAGCAAATGTAAATATACCACTATTTTTTGTTTTCAAACCCACTTCTCGATCAACTGTACGAAATCTAAAGCCATTCACATTATAAGCGTCGAACTTTCTAACTTGCATTATAGGACCTCTAGCAAGAAACTTCAAATCTTCTAAAAAGTCTACTCGAGTATCAGTATTCATGATCTGAAAAATGAAATATAATTTAATAGTTTTACAAATTTTATGTGTCAAACTAATATTCTTATTTATTGCAATATTTATGAACTTACATGTCATGCAAACCATTCTACAAGCTCTTTATTCACAGATTTTGTTATATATTTCTCATTTCGATTTCGGCCTCTCATTCATCTCTTTGTTTGTATCCTCAACTCTTCAATAAATGGATCTGCAATTTCACTATTCAGCAGCACATATCTATGTGCCTGTAATAATTCCAATTCTGTCAGTGTCACTTTTGAGGTTCTCCCAACTGATCGGCCAATAGCAGGAAATATTTTTTATTTATGATGCATTTGATATTGAGTTGACGTGTCGTCAACACATACAACTCGATTAAATATTGTCTCAATATCATCTAAATACCTGGAATAAAAGGTAATACATTCCTTCGCCAAATAACCTTCAGCAATAGAGCCTTCTGGTTGAGCTTTATTTCTCACGTATGATTTCAAATGCCCAAGATATCTGTGAAATAAAATAATAATATTATGCATTTATTTAAATGTCAAAAATTGTTTACTTAACTGGAAAACTTATAAATAAAATACCTCTCAATTGGATACATCCATCGATAATGAACGGGGCCTCCTAATTTAGCTTCTTCAACCAAATGCACAGTTAAATGCAACATGATAGTAAAAACGATGGAGGAAAGATCATCTCCATTGCACAAAGATTCAATACAAACCTCTCCTGGAGGTTGTCAAGATGAAATGGATGTACAAATTTCTCACATAATTTCCTGAAAAATGTGCAGAATTGGAGTACAACAGCAGTAACTTTTTCAGGTAAAAATGTACGCAATGCCAATGGTAGTAACTACTGTACCAAAATATGTGAATCATGACTTTTCAATCCATGTAACTTATGATTCTTCAAGTCAACACACCTCGAGATGTTACTCGAATACCCATCAGATACCTTCACATTCTTTAAAATTCTATGGAATGTATCTTTATCCCTATTTTTCCTTGCGAAAATGGCCGGAGCATACTTTTCATTCTCATCTGGACAGAGATCGTGTTTTATGTTCATTACTTGTAAGTCTTTGTGAGAATTAAGATGATCCTTCGACTTTCCATGATCATTAAGTAATGTGAAAATCAAATTATCACAGACATTCTTCTCAATATGCATCACATCAAGATTGTGGCCCAACAAATTAAATTCCCAATACGAAAGTTTAAAGAATATACTTTTTTTCTTTCATTGTTGCGTTCTGATTTCACTTGACGATGCACTTCAGACCCATTTTCCTCTATCATTCAAATTGTGAACCTTCCCAAATTCTGTTTCAACATTTTCAAGCTGTGTTAATATTTCAGAACCGGTTAACAACTTTGGAGGTGGTCTACGATCAATGAAACCATTAAATTTTGATTTGTTCAGCCGAAATCTATGAGATGCATCGAGAAATCTTCGATGGCATAAGAAGCACCATTTTCTACTGTGAGGTATCCATTTGGGCTCAAAATCAAAGTTATAAATGGGACAAGCCAAACCTGCATAAGTGTTCCTACCAGATAAATTCCCAAGCCCAAGGAAGTCACTAATGGTCCACAGTAAAGCAGCATGCGTTTTGAACATTGTTTTAGAAGAAACATCAAATGTCTCAACACCATTACTCCATAACTCCTACAATTCTTCAATCAAAGGCTGCAAGTATACATCAATATCATTTCCAGGCATTTGTTTTCCAATAATAATCATTGATATGATAAAAGATGATTGTTGCATACACATCCACGGAGGCAGATTATAAGGGATCAAAACAACTAGCCAAATGCTATAACTTGTACTCAAAGTCCCCAATGGGTTGAATCCATCGGCAGCCAATCCCAATCGAACATTCCTAGGATCAGATGAGAAATCTGGATGTAATGAATCAAATGTCTTCCATGATTGGGAATCTCGTGGATGTCTCATTAACCCATCATTGTTATTATCTACAGAATTCCACTTCATGTGTTCGGAGGTTTTTGATGACATGAATAATCTTTGCAATCGTGGCTTCAAAGGAAAGTAAAGAAAAACCTTTGCAGGTGTGTTCATTTTCTTCTTCTTCATGAAATTATGTCCAGTCAGACTTCCAACATCACCCTTTGACTGCCATCTAGAAGAAGAACATTTCTTGCAATTCTGTCTACTTGAATACTCTCCCCAATAAAGCATACAATCATTGGGACACACATGTATTTTTATATAATTCAGAACAAGCTTGTTAACAACTTTTTTCATATCATAAAAATATTCTGGAATTTTTGCTTCAGGAAATGCATCACGAATCAATTCCAATATCATGGACATTGCCTTATTTGTAATTCCACATAGACATTTGATATGGTACAACTTCAGCAGAAATGAAAGCTTTGAATATTTCAAACACCCATTATACAAATCTTAATTTCCATCGTCAACTAAATCATGAAATGAATTTTTCTCAGTGAAGTTTTCCATTACATTTGGCTCTACATAATCAAGAGGAGGATCCAATGATATGTTCCAATCTTGATCTACTTGTGTTATAGTCTCAAAAACATCACTTGTCACGTTGCAATTTGTAGCACTCTCTTCGGGTTGTTCTGATATGTTTTGATGCTGATAGTGGTGTCTTGTAGTGCCGAATGCATCATTTATAAGGTTTTGCATTTAATTTTCCATTGTCGACGAACTTGGGACCTCATTCTATGGATTAACATCAGTGCTCAATCTTTCTGTATTGTTCGATTCTCAATGCCAATTCCAACACAAATATTGAATAGGGAATTGCTTCAGTATTAAATGTTCATAAACTTCATCTCTCTTAAACCATGTTCTAAATTTACATTTAGGAAATTTACATCTTATTCTCCCTTCAACGGATCGATTAGAAATCGCAAAATCTAAAAACTCATTCAAACCCTTAACATACTGAGGTGTGTTCCTCGGTAATGTGATCCAGCTTTTATCCATGTATATCACAATGTGCCTACACAAAATATATGATAGTGTAATATTGCAGAATCATAATATAATAAAGATGTCCCATTGATCATAAAGTATGCATAATATAATAAAGATGATTCATTGATCATAATATAATAAAGATGACCCATTGATCATAAAGTATGCATAATATAATAAAGATGACCCATTGATCATAAAGTATGAATAATATAATAAATATGATTCATTGATCACATTTAAAATAGGCGAGTGGCTATTTTGGTTTCAGTTATTTTCTCCAGGACCTTGGATCCCTACCTAGAGATCTTCTCGGGTTTTTTTGGGAGACTATGCTCTTTCTAGACTGATCCATTCAACATTGGGTCTTTTATTATAGTTGTGGCACATCTCTCTGGGTAAGAAATATTTCTGATTCTTCGTTTCTCTTGATAATGGTGGCACCCTAGGGTAACATTATCAGATCTGGTGTCCTAAGTTTTTGAATCTTTGTGTATTCTTCTAGATCCTTTGGGAGATCTCATTATGGAGGCCATTCCTTGGTTAGTTGTGGTGCGTCGGATGTCTTTTCTTGAGGTATTTGGTGTTTTCCATTTCCTCCAACCCCTTATTTTCTGATTTATATCAATATTAATGTTTTTATTATATTCTAGGGCCTTTGTTTTCATCATTGGGTTTTCATTGTTGGTGGATCCCATTATGGGAATGTGTGACTTGAGCTTTGAGGTAGGTGGTTCCATCTTTAGCCTATGATAATTAGCCTAATTTCTCTTAATTTATAAGTTGATATATCAAATTGGAATGACTATTTTCATTTGTTTAAGAAGGGGTTTTTGAGAGAAATGGTTTTCCATGATTTTTGATAAATGAAAATGAAATGGGTACGTTAACATAAATATGGGTTAGTGTTCAACCACTGATTACGATCATAAATGTAAGAATAAAATTATGTATTCTTTTTTTAACCTTACCCATTTTTGGTAAATCTATTTTATTAGTTATGTAAATAGAGATAAATTTATAAAAAAATCCCTATAATATCTATTGTGTTTTAATAAGATCATGATATCAAATTCATGACTCAAATATTACCATAAATTCACTACCCTAATTTCCATTAGATCAACTGACACCCAATGATTCTATTCCAGATACAATATGAATTTGACTAATAATCATAAAATGTGTAGGTCCAATTTCTCTTATATTTAAATGGATCTATAGGAGTCTAACCTTGATGAGGGTATGGAGGCTGATATGGGGATAAAGCCTGATTAACTAGACTAGGTAGTAGTTCTTGAGGGGGTGGTGCTGACTCGTTCTACAGTGGTTGATGTATATCCTGAGGCTGAGTAAGATGTTGATTCCTTAGTGAGGCTATAAAGGCTGATCTACTGGTAAAAATTCTAGTAGACTAGGGGAATCAACCTGTTAAACAATATCAATCTAGAACATAGAGTCTCTTTTCATAGGATTCCTGAGTGAAAAAATTAACACCTTCTTAGCATGTTGGATGGATTTATCCTGGCGATGAGTCCTAATAGAGAATTTTTTGAATCCACCTATAATGTTTGGAGTGATGGGGGAGGGAACCAGTTTAGCCTTACCATTCACCATGCACATCATCAGTAGATATTTGTAAGTTAATGACTTGTCATGTGAATTCATGAGGCCCTTCCACCTAGTGACAATGTCTATGACTCACTCATCTGGTCGTTGTTTTCAAATAAAGTAGTCAGATGTTCTGGAATTTCCCATGGTGGTGCTAAACTGAAAAATAAATTGATTATGATGGTCTTCCCAACAAGATATAGACCCAATGGATAACTAGATTTACTAGAAAAACTCTGGCCCTTCTAATGTCAGCACAAAACATAGTGCTTTGTGTCTTCCTACTATGATAGAGTTCACAACATAGGGCCACACATTGAAATAAAATGGGCTAGGTGTTGTAGCAGATTACACATCCCATTGAAGGGGGGAATTGTTGGATTCTAAAATTCTATTGGTGCTGACATATCATAAACCGATGCATGTTATGACATTCCATCAAGTGGTATTTCCACCAATCACTTCTCCAGGGCCTCAAAGGATACGATGAGGTTGTCCATTGTGTCCTCTAGGAAAGGATTTCATTCTGGGCCAGGATCAATGACAACTAATGAATTTCTAATATCATCAAGATGGTAGGTAGGCTAAACCACCCATGAAGTGATAGGTATAACAACTGGGCGAATTCCATAAGATAATACTGGGGGAATTACTAGAGCCAGGTCTCGAGGAAGATTCTCATTCAATTTTGGTGGATTAGGCAATAAATAGTGTGATCACTTGTCATAGGCTCCTAAATTTACCGAATTGAGAGGAAATTGATTGTCCAGATTAAAGGGAATTATTTTATTAATGAATTTTGGATTCCCCTAATTTTCTAGTGGATATAGGACAAGATTATATCACATATCTCCATATTGTTGAAACTAATTAGCATGGAGCTCATTAATGGGAATATTCTATTCAGAAAGATGCTGAAACATAGAATTCATACCAGGATCAACTATATTCTACATTGAACTAGACGGGTCATAGGGATTTGCAGTCCTGGTCAGTCCTTTACCCTGGTTGGGGTCTTGGTGTAAGGGTAATTACTTAGAGGAATCTGAAAGGCCATGCCTCTTTCTTTGATGATGGGTGTCAACACTTGGGGTGTCCAGTAGATGTTGTGCTACCGCAAAGGGTGGGTCCTCTTACTCAGAATTTAATTTAGTTTATCACTCCCTAACTATAACAATCTCATCTATATTCAAGGTGACTATGCACAGAGGCACATTATTGACGTCATTGGGCAGATTTGGCTATCATAGGATGGGATTGAAGTGGAGAGAAACATAATTCCCTACGATGCAAATCTATACTGGTGGGGACACTTCCTTAATAATTATATGGATTAGAAAAATGTTCTGAAGACATCATTGTAGATGGTACTGGTGGTATCTTGTTGATGTGGGTGGATACGACACGAGAATCCCTGCTAAATAAACCATGTAACGTTAATGGAAAATGTCATCCCAATGGTCTTGGATATTATATAATTCAAAATAAGGTTCAAGAGGAAGAAACGTGTCTCCCAAATGGTTTGAAAAAAAACCCTATCATGATTGAGTGACCCCAGAATTATGATGTTGGAAGTAGTTGTACAAAGGATTTGGACCTAAAACAATAGCAAGATAAGAAAAAGTGTAAAAAAAGAATTTAAATAATTTTTTTTTTAAAATTCATAATTTAATTTAGAAATGAGACCATCATCCCTCAAAATATTGGAAAAAATTTCATAGCTCACAAGGAATCGTTTAATTCCTATAGGAATACAAAAAATTAATAATTAATATAACTCAGATAACCTAACTAAAAATGTAGTAATTAATATGTTTGATTTTCAAACTCACAGGGTTTGCCTATATGCTATAAATTATTTCTAAAAATTTAAAACACAATTGATTGATTATTTAAGGAAAGATAATGAAGAGAAAAAAATATATTTGATTTTGAAGTCAAATTACAAATCATGCTAGGTTTAGTGATTTTCAAGTTCCTGTGATAGGGATTTTAATTTTTTCAGTTCATTGATATCTATTATGAGAATTAGGTCTTTAGGGATCCTTGGTCTTGGTATCCTACACTAGTACAATAACCAAACTACAAGAATGGTCAAATATTAGGTTTTATTATTAGATTCGGTTACCCAAAACCGTTTTTAAACTACCCGTGCTATATTATATAATTTTCATATGAATCCAAAGGTGAATATTTCATTCAGAAATAAGGTACACCTCAAGTCACAACATAATGTTCATGCAATAGAAAAATAAAATAGATTGGTATTATTAAACAGAGTTACAACAACCAAAACATGGATAGAAATATAGAAACAACACATGATCAACACATCCCCCTATAATCACCTCAGTTGAAACAATGAAACTAATCCCTCATGATAATCCTGAGGATCCATATTGAAATGGTTACCCATTAGAACATTGCAGCAAAGAATGGAAGCAACCTTAGTGATTTTCACTTTTGTACTCATCTTTTGATGTATCCTTTATTTATCTCCAAGGTATATACTTACATGTTTTTTTGGTTTTAGGTCTACATATATAGGTATCTGTAAAAAAATCCCTCAACATATGCATAAAATATCATACAAGATGAATGCTCAAATATGGTAATGAATTCAGGACATGAAAAGTTCACCTCCATCGCATGAAACCTACTCCTTCTTCATGAAATCACGTCATGAGTTAATTTTAGAGTGTGTGGTTCCTTTGATGCCACATAAATTCAGGTCATGAGTATTTTTTATGGCTTATAAGAGTGGCGTAAAACATGGTGGGATTCTTCAATGAACAACGTTGAAATTTGGGAATCTATGGTGTTGGAAAAACAAATTCATAGAATGAAGGATGAATTCATGGAATGAATGTTTTTGGGCCTTCACGTTTTTTTATAAGATTTGTTCATGTCTTTTATTTCATAATTGTCCTGAACTAGGTTCATGATACGAATCACTAGTTTCCAGCTCCATAACCTCTATTTCAGTTTGGTTATGTAGTTTCAACACTAGGAAGTGTTTGATTGACATCCAATGTCATGGGAATCCATATTTAAGTGGATAGATCGATCATTTTTTCTCCTTTTACTCATTTCCATAAAATATTTGTATCATTAACAATATGAACATAACATCAAATGTACAAGCAAGAATTAAAAATTCAATTAACAAGAATCAATGTATTTATATATCATAATTGTGTTCATGAAATTTTCTTATCATACTACATAAAATCTAAATAAATATTCATACTTATAGGATGAATAAATAATGTAGACCTAGTAATTAGGTCACCGGAGATGAAGCTCGCGGGGTCGCCAGAGACGGAGGTCGCGGGGTCGCCGGAGGTCGCGGATCGCCGGAGGTCACGGGTCGCCAGAGGTCGCGGGTCGCCGAAGGTCGCGGGTCGCCGGAGGTCAAGGGTAGAGGATTGCGGGTCGCCGGGGGGTTAGAGGAAGAAGGGAGGGCGCGATGGTTTGGGGAACGATTGGGGTGGGGGAAAAAGGGTCGGAATTGTGAAAATGAATGAAAGGTTTCGCGGCAGTTTATTATATAATGATATAAACCTAAAATGGTTTTTAGGATATAAGAGATTAAAAAATAATTATTCATTTTTTAAATAAGTATAGTTATATCCAAGATTTTACAATTGGTATCAAAGTGAGTTTTTTAAGTACGTGTTTATGGAACCATGTTAGACAGTGCGGGTTCAGGGTGTAACTGTCTGTGTCAAAGTAAACATTTAGATAACATTGAATATACAATGTTTTTTGTGGATAATTTAAGATGTGATAAGTTGAGTTTTATCATTAGGATGTTATATATATATATTAATTCTCATTGTTTTTCAATAAAGGATAGTTCTATCTGGGATTTTACAAATGTTATAAAATTTAGAATGTAAATTATATGTTTGTGGTACCATATTTTGGAGGGAATGTATGAGGTACAACAATTTGTATCAAAGAAAATTTACAGAGGAATATATGGAATTTTATTTTTCTTGAGGATAATTTAAGGTCTAATAAATTGAGGTTTATAATAATTTCAAAGATATAGATAACCCTTTATAACAGTAGAAGATTTAATAGTAATTTTATAATGAAAATTTTATTTGTGGATTTAGATGAGATAACTTTATATAAAAACCTAAAAATAATCTTATATATTGGATAACATATTTTTGTTTTGGTAAAATATTTATTATGAGGTTTTTTCCTTAAAATATAGCCCTATCTGGATACTCTCAAGTGGATGAAGCTTTGGAAAAGATTCACCTTGGAGTAATTACCTTGAAACAAGTTGGATGGTAATTGAATCAATCATCACATTGATTCATGATGAATGAACCTAAGGATACACAAATGGATATAAAATCCTCATAGATTTATTTGGGTTATCATATTCTCTTTTAAAGAATTATATAGGATTTAATATTGATGTTAACTAATTATATTAGAGAAGCTAATAAAAAATAACCATGGATAACTAAGTATTGAAGGAGAGTTACAGTTTGACATGAAAGTATTATACGTAAAAAATAAAGGTGTCATAAGGGAAGACATATTCAGATTGATTTTTCCATATTCATATTTTTTATATTATCATAAAAAGTGTGGTTTTATTATTTTTCTTCAAACAAGAACTTGAAGATGATGCTGAGAATGGTATGTATCATGAAACCACTTTTTCTTATAACTAAATTAGTGAGCATACATAAATGGTTAATAATTTTATTATATGACTATTATAAATGAAAAGGTAGGATTATTAATTTTACCTCTTACAGTGAGGTCGATATCATAATTGAAATTAATTCTTTATACACTTAGATATTTTCATTAGAGATTGATATTTATTGAGGATACTCCGTCATATTCTAAAAATTTATGAGGATTATGTTTATAATCTACTGATATTTCTTCATTGGTGAAACATTAATGATTTAGAAACATATATTAAATGTAATCAATAAACATGAAATGTTATTTTAAGACTAGGTTAATGTTTCAAGCATAAATATTCAAGAACATGTCATTTATGTTTGGATAACTCTTTGGATTAATACATTCATGATGTTTAGGTAATAAAGTTCTGATTGATTTTGATAACAGTTAGTTAAAATAAATTTGAAATGAAAATTTTCTTAAATAAAAATTAATTCATGATATTTTTGATGTTGTTTATCTAATTTTTGGGATTATGATATATATAGACTAGTGTGAGACTTTAAGAATTAGTGGTTGAAGATAAGATTTAATTGTTTTTAGTAATATATAATATCAACATGGTTTAACATCTTGAAAATTTAACTGGTTTTGAGAAAGGTATGTTATTTATAATATATGAATAGGGTTTATACATATTTGAGTACATTATTGCCTGAAAGATTAATGTTGTTTTACAGAGAGATATGTAACTTAATATATCCTAATTGAGTAAGGTAGATGTCATATTGGAGGTTATATCCTGATGTTTAATATTTTGATAACACCATCTACGAATTTATTCAATGAGTAATAATTAAAATTATGAGGATGAAATTTATTTAGGGGAGGTTTGTAACACCTTTAGATATTAATATATGATTATTATTAAAAAATTCAATGTGTTCTATAGCTTGATACACATACAACACTAAACCTAAATGAAACCATGATATATTTAGATAAAATATAAATATTTAAGTAAGTCCATTAAAACATAGTCATTTAAATAGTCAGAATGAATATAAATAAAATATTTATGAAATATTTTAATAAATAAAATAGGGTATATTTTTAATATGAATGAAATTCAATTAGATTTCCTAAATTTACAATTAATATAATTTATTGTTTATAAAATTATTTTTCTAAAAAATTTCCTTTTATTGGATATGAATTACTATTTCATGAAACATATGATAAATTATGTTAGATATTAATTATTTTTTAACACAAACAGAGTTTTTATATTATATGAAATAAGAATAATAACAGTTAATATTTGAAAATATAATTTTCCAATAAAATGGGTTTTTATTATATTTCATTCAAATATTTAATTAATAAATTTTGGAATTCGAAATTTCAAAAATTAACATCATTTTTTAATTAATCATATCAAAAATGACTTAATATTAATTTTTAACCTTTTCTAAAAAGGTTGGTTTGTAGTAAAAAATACATTTTTTCAATAAACATGTGACTTTCATCAAATTATCATTAAATAAGAGTGATCTATAAAATTTAAAAACCTTTTTGGTGATGAAATATAAATCTATGGAATTAAATTATTGATTTTAAAATATTATTTTTGATTATAAATCCTATTTTCTTAATTTTTTTAAACTAAATTAAAATGTTTGTTTTGTAAAACATATTTTCTGTCTTTTTTATAAAATCGATTATTTTGAAGTTGAGATTATATTTTTAATTACTATGAAATCCTCATAAATGTTATATTATTTTATAATAAATAATATATATTTGATGCTAATTGATAATTTTAATAACTATATCTTACACATAAATTTTATGCTTAAAAACACATTTGTTTTCTAAAAACTATTTTTACAAGTTATGTGTACTAATCTTAAAATAAAATTTTCAAACCATTTGAAATTTTATTTTATAGAGTGATTTCCAAAGATTAAATCATAATATTCTAGTTAGGTAAATGGATAAAAATTAATTTTTTCATTAAAAGTATTTACTATGGTTAATAATTAATTTCCATAGTAAACACAAACTTGTCTAAAAGGATAAAAGGTAAAATAGAAGCCTTAAATAACTCAAAATTATCTTACAAATGAGTGGTTGAGGTGAGATTCATCCCATAATCTACTTAACCTCCTCTTTATTTCATTCTGGATCGATTGAACTTTGAATAGTAACACCCTCATATTGAAAATGTTAAAGGCACTAACAAAACTACACTTATCCTCACTTATAAATGGGTAACATATCCTTGTTATTACCCAAGCCATTGGAACCCATTTGGCTGGTTAAAATCAAGGTGTGACATGTCAAAACCACCTCCAATAGGCTAGGGGATGGCGATCAATGTTGAGTAGTCATATCTAACAAAGGGGAGGCCTCAGACTAAGGGCTCTATACCCACACACATCTTCAATAGAATATACAATGAAGAAAGGTAAATAGTACATATAATACCATATTTTATTGATGGATATATATCCTATAATCATGGTATGGAAAAAGTATTGAAACAAATGGGACAAATACATTCCCACCAAAATTATGAAAGTCTTTAACCTTCTCATAAGGTGGGGACAACTATCATATGCAGCTCCTGGTACAACCATGGTAAGTCAAAATCACTATACTCCACATACTCCTGGTTCTCCTTAGACATCGTCAAAAGGAATTTCATATGCATAAGAAATTACATGTTTAATGAGATCGAATACGGGGATGAATATAAAAATACCTAGTAGGAAACCCCAAAATCACCAAACATAAGCATCAATAGATTAGTCTTATCTTCACAAGGTATGTAAACATGTTGTGAGAAACATTAGTAAGAATGATTAAAATCTAGATATACTGGAAATTGAATATGTTTCTTAAAAATTCTCAACAAGATTTTCATCCATAAATTTTATAGAGGATTCAAGGAAACACTCTTCTTGGATAATCCACTAAATGATTCTTTCTATTAGTGATGGTTTTTATATAATAGGTGGTAATAATAGGGTTTCAATAAATAAGTACTCCCCAGGATTCCAAGGATCTTAATACACATATAAGGGATCACACCCAATACCCCTGATGAATGACACAAACCCAATCTAAAATAACTCATTGAGTAGGGGATTGACGTCCATGTAAGTTTGTCACACTAATTTCCCAAACCCCACAAAGGGAAACATAAGGAATGATATAGGATCCTACCACAGTCTCATGAAGTGATAACATGTACTCTATCTGAGACCAAAATGTGGAGGTGATCACGATCCTATTTTAAGGAATTATTTACACACAGTAACTTGTTAGGGATTGACCAACGGATAAAACTAAACCAATATTGGTATAAACAGAAGGGATGGAGGGACCCAACCAACCCTGAAAAAAGAGCATAGTGTGTACTCGGGGTATATGATATGTCTTACCTCCCTCATGTTTGACCGTGCATCTCTATGTCACATGTTATGTATTCTTCCACATATATAGTGTGTTCTCTAGGGATACATAGAATATAGATTTCTGGATGGCACTAAGCATGCTTCAATCCCATGCCCATGTACATGTAGTATTTCTTTTGTACTTCAGGTTTTCCTCATGTACCTTGTTATGTCCATGCATCGAGATGTGCCCGTGTACTCTGGCCATGCCCATGTGCAAGGTCATGTTTGTTCCCATGCACCCATGGGATAAATGTTGATCCACTATTAGAAGGTCAACTAAAATATGAAACATGTAAAATGGAATGCGTTATTTTATTTCATAGGAAAACCATATCCACCATAGCTGGGTAGACACATCGTGTGTTCTTCTGAATACACAACATGTATTGTAAAATTTCCCTCATTTTTTAATGCTCTCACGTGTTTCCGCCCATATCATTGTCACCACCGAATACACTACCAATATTTCCAATGATCATGGATCTCAATCCATCCAATTCCATATATCACTATCGTCCAAATTGTGTCCTCCTAAATCACATGAGTATCAGCTCCTGTCAAACTGTGATGTCACCGTATAAAAAACTAAGAATAAAGGGAACCCTGATCTTTTCACATTCCACCTATGATATTACACCTTTGTCGTTACAACATGATCTCTCCCATGACCAAGAAACTAAACCCAGAACATCAATTAGTTGTTCTGAAGAATGGTCGTGAAAAAATGGAAGACCATTTATTTTCTGAACCGCCGACCAAAGAAATTGATGGTTATGAATGCACAAAGAAAAGGGAAAGAAAACAAAAATAAAAACAGTGGAATGAACCTCGAATATTGTTCACATTAAAGTAAATTATTTTCCATTAGAATGATTAATGAATATAAACAAATAAACAAATGAAATAAATTCTGAAACCATAGGAAGATAAATCATCAACCAAAATCAACCGTCGATCCCTAAACTATTTTTTGGGTGAATTGGTTCATGTTCAGAATTGTATTTCAAAATGGGATAAATCCAAATAAATAATTCCCTACCAAAAGTTTCGATAAATAATTGATGTATAATTAATTTGTGTTGTCATTTTTGATGAGATGCTTAAGCTCCTTTGTTGAAAAAAATCCACCAAAAACTAACCACAATCCTCGATCCATTGTCTTTTTCCAAGACCTCCTCTGATGAATCATCTCCCAATACCATGGTTATGTGGAAAAACCATGTGAATTGGATATAATTTTTAATTTATAAATAAAAATTATTCTAGGATTTTAATTAAACATATAAATAATTTTTTAAATTTTCTTTTTTATTTTGACAACGTGGCAATGAAGCCAAACACATGATACTGACCTAGATTATGTTGTTTCTAGGGTAAAACTCATGTTTCTGATTGAAATGAGATCTCAAATTTCATATCTTGGACTCTATTAAGGATTAATTTAATTATTTATGGAAAAAAATTTATACAAGATATTATTATATTTAATATTTATATAAAATCAATATGAAGTCTCTTTTGGCCTTTGAATCTCTTGTCCTCTTAGTTCTTGGAACCAAAAATATTCCTTAATATATTTCAAAGTCTTACATAGAAAAAATAGAGATGTTAAATTCTCCCCACCTTTAGACTTTTCATCCTAAAAATTAAAAACCATCTCAAAAATATGAGGGTACTGAGCTAGAAACTGGGTCTCCCACTATTATGTTATCTCATATAGATTCTCATGTTCCCACCAAACATGCACCAAGGTAATAACTCACCCACATAGGATCTTCTCCTGTTCATCCTAAATCTCTATCAGGTACCCTTTAAAGGTTTCTACATCTTTAATTTCCAGCTAACCCTGGTCAATAACATGTGATGGGTCATGGACATACCTCCTCAACTATGACACATTAAAGACATCATATACCAAATCTAAATATGTAGGTAGTAATAAGAGGCATTCAACCTCATAGAAATGGATAGTATCTAAAACAGTTCAATAAATATCATATATAACTTTTCACCCAAACCAAATATATGTAATCCCCATCAAGGTGATACCCTTAAGAACACATCCCTAATCGAACTCCAAAGGACTCTATCACCAGACCATATAATAACTTTGATTCCTATAGTTAGTGTTCATCTACTCCTAGTTAATCTACACCTTTTTTATTATTGCTCACACCAACATCAGGCACATGAATGCTCACTCACTTTGATCAGTCTAGTATAGTGGTAACCTACAAGATTTCATATACAATTTATCTAATGGTTCCATACTGACGGTGGAATGGTATCTGTTGTTTTATGAAAACTATACCAAGGGTAGGTGATCCTCCCAACTATAGCCAAAGTACAACTTGAAATCCTGTAGATTGATTTATATAAAATGAATGTTCCTCTTAGTCTGTTCTTTATTTTGGGGAAGAAACATCATGTTTATATAAAATAGAGTCTTTAGGGAATCCTGTAATCCTCTCCATAATCATGAAATGAATCTAGCATCATGATCTGAAACAATAATGAAGGTAACTCTATGTAGTCAAACTATATCCTACACATTAAGGTTTCATAAGCTATCCACTGAACTTTTCTCTAAAATATATAAGAAGTGGGATGAATTGGTGAGTTGGTCAAAAATCTTCCCTGTGGAATATTTTCCTCTAGGTGTTAGTGGTATTCACATCATGAACTCTATTGATATGACATGTCACTTCCACTCTGGTACCTCAAGTGGTTGAGCTAAACCCCTTGGAACCTGGTGCTTAGCCTTCACTTTCTAAAACTTCAATCATCATGAGAAAAACTCTTCTATACACTAATTTCTTTTCATCCACCATAACTGAGACTAAAGGTCCCAGTACATCTTCTCCATATTTGGATATACAGCCAAGTGGGGTGTATTAAGATCCCACATAAACTCATCACAAAACAATGTGGTTCTATAATCTACCCTCTAAAATTGATTATATGATCCCTACTATTAGAATATCAATAAATATCTTGTCCACTGGATATCTTAGCATGTATGGTCTCATAGTCAGTATCTCCAAGATGATAATCCCTAACATGTTGTAGATGCAATGTGGTAATAACCATAGATTATAGATAAGTATCACTATACTTATCCATTATGGATAACTACAACAAGGCTAACTACTTCGATTAATTAACTAAAAATGGAGAGCTAGACCTTCTTATGAGAGAATTATCTACCATGTTTCCCTTACCAAAAGTATATAATATATCATATTAATAATACTAGAAGAAATATAGACATTACCTCTATCTCATGTTAAGATATTTCTGTGAGAAGATATGCATGAGACTCTTATAGTTATAATATACAATAAATACTCACCCATAAGGTACTATCACCAAATATTCAGGGATAATACTAACAATTATAACTCTAGATAATGAGTCATGTAGTTCTAATCATATGGTATCAAATATCAGTACCCATAGGCAATCACCTCCCACCTCTGTATTAGAACCCAACCAAGTCTAGTAATTGTGAAATCAAAGAACACTATGTACTTGACATCCTAATCTACTAATCTTAGGATGGGGGTGCTCATCAACCTCTACTATAGCTTCTGAAAAGACCATTGGCACCTTTCTATACACATGAAATATTGCCCTTTCTGGGACAAAGTAGTCAAATGTTTCAATATCCTAGAGAAATCGGGAATGAATCTCATATAATAGATACCCACATAGGGAAGCTCTACAACATGGTCATAGTTTAGGATGTCTCTCAGGATAATGCTACCTTAAACATGGATGGGTCCACTGCTACACCCTCCAATGAGATAACATGTCCCAAAAAGTGGACCTCCTCAATCGAAAAATAACGCTTTGAGAACTTTCTATAATGATAGTGTATAGAGACCCTACATTTTATTACATGATTATTACATCATCTTAATGATAAAAAACATAATTTCACTAAAAATAAAGGATCCAAATGTTTAGTGCCTTGGAGAATTAGGCTCATACATAACATGTAAAAAATGAAATAGAAAAATTTATTTAAATCCTTCTTCTTCATCATTAAAAAATCTATGAATCTCCATAGTACATGTAATCACCTAAGGATATACTTTAATGAAAGAGGTGAGGTAAAATTACATTAAAAGGATGAATAAAGAACATGAATCAGTAAAATATGGATGGGAATAATCTTAATCATAATATCATAATCATAAGATTAGCATCAAAATAATGAATGAAACATGTGATAGTGGAATGGAAAATTGAAATACAAAAAAATGAAACATCATGTCATAGTGGTCCAATACCACACATATTCGTGATCATATCTTGCATCATGTTCACACGTAACATATGTGAATATTTATAACATCATCACTATTTAAAAAGATAGAATCATTTTCATACATAATACACACCATATAATGAGATGCATTACATTTTCCAATTAATTATAGGGCTATATAATTCTTAACCACCCATCACATCATAATATTTACATAATCATGCATGCCACAAAGAAAGTATTACAACCAGTCATGAATTAACCCATGGAAAGAAATGGGTTTCATAAGGAATTAATAAATCATTATTTCATGAATAAACTTGATGTTACAAAAATAAAAATTGGAAAACATATTTCTTATAAGAATCATCATCCTTGAGAGAATAAGAAACAACTCAAGAGGAGTCAAGATGTTTTTTGGAAGGAAGAGTTCTATTAGAAAATCATTGTATTTTCCATAAAATGAATTTGTAAACATGTGTATCCCTTAAAATGAAAATGAAGAAAAATAATTAAATGGTATTTAAGGAACATTATAGGTATATTAATTCCACATAAGTCATGAAGGATGGAAAACCCAAAGAAAAGTTATTGGGTTTGAGAATCACTTACCTTAATTCCCACTTTATTTTCTCACTTTTGTTCCTCCAAAATAATAAACATAGATTTATCAAAACATATATACATAAATTAATTATAGTAATTTATAAAAATATTTTTCAGTTATAATCATTTGATTATATTTATTCATTTCTGTTGATGAAATTGATGTTTTTTTATATCATATTTTTTCTTAAAAATTTCCAATTTCTCTTTGATTTCTCTATTTCCATTGAAAGAAAATTATAAAAAAGTATAATTAAATCTAGAATATTATAATAAATTTAATTGATTATTTATATATTATTTAAAATTAATAATACCAATTAATTAAGTTGTTTATAATAATTTCCTTGCTAATGTTTCCATGGGTGGTTAACCGACCATTAACAAGACGTTGTCGAAAGAGCGGGAAAGCGAAGTATGGAATTTATATTTGTCATAAATATGAAAATTAAATCAGGTTAACGTAATTAATATAACTCTAAATTACATAATAATTAATTTTATAGTATATTATTTTGAAAGGTAAAGGAAAAAATAAGGAAGAAAAGAAGAAATGAGGGAAGATTTAATGGAGACTTACTCTCTCCTTGATGTTGTTTCTCTTGTATGACACTATAAATCCCTTGGTGACTGAAGTTGAATTTCTCCATAATTTTCATGTGTATTCTAAGGGGATTAAGAGGGAGGATTTGGTTATATCTTGGTATTTCTAATTGGTGGGAGGTTTAGTTTTCCAAGCGAAGGGAGACATGTTATTTTTACTTAAGGAGAGGGGTATTTTTAGAATAAAATATTGAATAAAATATTATATCCAATGTAATCTATATAATAGTGATTTTTTGACATTTTAAACCATATTTTAATTAAATAAAATTATATTAAGACTTATGTTCATTTTATAATTCTAATTCATTAGTTTAATTAAAAGGAAAGGTGTAGAATTGGGGAAATCACATTTTAATGAAATTCATTAGAATTTTAGTCTTTTAAACGTACTTTTTAGGTTCGGAAAATAATTTTATCTTATTATAATGAATAATTTATAAAATAAAATATTTCATGGTAGAAATTAAATTTCTATAAATTATTGTTTCATTATTACATCATGAATGATTTAATATATGATACAATAGTTATATGAAAAACTGTATTTCTTACTTTTCACTCAAAAATTGAAGTATTTCAGAATATAACAAAAAAAACTAATTTTTTTTGGAATGTCGATTTCAAAAAATATATTAATTTTATGAAAATAAATTTCTAAAACATGTAATTTTATATATTAATATAAAAATTAAGTATTTTATGAAATAATTTAAAATATAATTTAGTAAAAATGTTATTATATTTTCAATAAGTTTTTTAAACCATGATATTTGTTTTTTAGAAAACATTAAATTTATTTTTACCAAGATTAATCATAATAAATATTATTTATATTGGGTAAAATTACTATTCCAATGGTCTGGATACTATTCCCAATGGTTAGGTTTCTATTCCAAACACACACATTACTATTCAAACGGTCACATCACCTCCTTAAATACCTCCACTTTCCTTCATTAATTATTAATCTCAAACATCTCAAGTTTATATATTTCCATTTTCTATAATTTTTATTGTTTTACTAACACATATTTTCTTCTCTATAGTGATTGGAGTGGGGGAAATGATTCTAGTGGATTAGGGTGATCCATATTTTCCCATTTTAACTTTCTATTTTATATATTTTTTTAGAATTTTAATGTTTGGAATATTAATCAATATCATTACTGAATAATGTAACATTTTTTGTTAATATTTTTTAATTTCTTTATAAGTATAATACTATATAGTATATTATAACAGTTATTTATTTCATGATAAAATACCATTTATAAACTCTAGTTTGTTACATTCTTCGCCACTTTAAAAATTTCATCCCTTAAATTTCAATTAATTTTATCATCTGAGAATAGATGAGGGTACTTATGTTTCATTTCCTCTTCTGGTTACCATATCACCTCTTCATACATATGGTTCCCCAAAACACTTTGACATGGTTAGCTTTCTTGTTGCATAGAACATTGTCTCTACCATCCAAGATAATCATTGGTTTCTCTTCGAACAAGAGTCCATTCTCTTGTAATACCACCTATGGATTCAATACATGTGAGTGATTAGTTATGTACCTCCTTAGTATTGATATATGGAACCCATTATGATGTTGATAAATACTTTCTGTATGTTAAAGTTAATAGTCCACTGATACAATGAAATTAATGATCTCAAAGGGGATAATGTAGCTTGGAAAAAGATTCCATTTATTTAAAAACAATATGAATCTCATCCATGGTGATATTTTAATAAAGAAAAATTGTCAATAATAGAAAACTCCAAGTTAATTTGATGGTTGTCAGCATAGCTCTTTATCCAACACTAGGCAGGTTTTATATGTTGTTGAACGGCTTGACCATTTTCTGTCATCTATTATACAAGATTCAGTCCATGTATCTTTCGTTTACCAACGTCATCCCAACAAGTTAGAGTTCAACATAACATCCCATACAAATATTTATATAGATACATTTGAATACTCAAGTGGGAACAGTTTTTAACTGAGAACTCAACCAATGGGATATGTTAATACCATCAACCTTTTAATTCCATTTATTATGGTATTATAATGTCCTTCAACATTTGAATATTCCTTTAAGAATATCCATATTCATGTTGTGCCATCAGAAGTGTTCATTAAGATCATAGTAAATCCTAGTACTTCTAGGATGGATGGAAAAGGTGATCTATAAATGTTATTTCGTAACTCATTCATTATCCCAGGTGATGAAGGCACAAAATCCTCATTCCAAACTAAATAAAATCATCATAATCATTGTGAAACTCATGTAGCTTCCCTTCCATTGCTTATTTCACCTTCTTTTGTAGCTCTAGATTATACCTTTGGGCCTCCTTGATATAATCTTGGATAGATGGTTGGGAAATTAATTGGGAAAGGTAGGATGTATTCCTTACTATTATTATTTACCCATGCATATTTTAAATATTCATGAAGATATGGTCTTTCACAATCCACATCATAGATAGAGTAGTAGGTTATTTTCTACTAAGATACTTAGTAACCTTCTTCACCTTTTTTAGAAGGTAGTGAATAGGGAAATAATAGTACTTTATTTTGATTAACCATATTCTTTGATGCATATTGAGCTCCTTTTGTGTGAATATATATTTTATAATTTTGATATTTGAATATATACAAAACATTTCACCGTAGAGGCAGTGTGCCTAAATCTTTAGATAAAAGATCACATATTATAACTCCAAATCATGTGTTAGGTAGTTATGATCTTTTATCTTCAACTGTTGTGAGGCATGGTCTATCGCTTTATCATTGTTAATTAGTTCTCAACCTAAACCTTTATTTAAAGAATCATTGTATTTCAAAAAATCCTTCTCAGTAGTGTGATTATAGATGTAATGATTAAACTCTTCTTGAGAACGATAAAGGTTTCCTCACATTATTCTATCCTAACATACTATAACCATTCCCATGTAAACACAGTTAGTGGGATAGAAAATCATGAGTCATTTATCACAAAAAATCAGTAGTACCCTGCAAAGCCAATAAAATATTAATTTTCAAGAAAATAGTGGGAGTAAGACATTACTAAATTTACTTTTTCGTATAAGGGTCCATATAAATTTACACAATTGTGATCACATAACCTAATACTATGACTTGTTGAATCTGAAAGTTACAATTTTTGGCTTATCATTAATTTTCTCCTTCTTTAATATCTCCAGCACAATCTTTAGATGCTTTACATGTTCATCCTTTCTCTTGGTGTAAATGAGAATATCATTGATAAAAACTAAAAAATATTTACCTAAGTATTATATAATGGCTCTAATCATCAAATCTACTAATATTTCAAGGGAATTAGTAAGTCTTAATGGAATGAACTCATAGTTCCTATACCTTTTATAGAAAAAAGTCATTTAAGCATCATCCTTATTCCTATTTAGTTGATGATATCCAAAATAAAGATCCACCTCTAAGAATTAATGAAATAATAATATTTGATTAGACATTTCACAAATACTTGGTAGGGGATACATTTTATTTATGTTGATCTTGTTGAGATCCTGATAATCAATACACAACCGCATTGATCAATCATTTTTCTTTAAAAAGATCACTTTCGTACCCCAAGGTAATGAAATAGAATGTATAAACCTTTTTTACAAATTATTCTATTGATTATTCTTTAACTATTCCATTTATATTAGGGACATCCTATAGGGTAATTTTGAGATATTAGTGGATCTGGGTATGATATCTATTGAGAAATCTACCTCACGATCTCGAGGATGTTTGGGTAACTCTTTGGAAAATACATCATTGTATTCACTAAGAATGTGCATTTCTTCCAAGTTGATACCTAGCTTTGACACAAATATTTTTGTATGGTATTATTATCCACATGGTATCAAAACCCACACCGTTTATGGATTTTATATAAGTGATTCACGATATTCCATCCATTTTTAGAATATCATGGGATGGTTTGGAATATAATTTTTTTTTTCACAATAGTTGATGTGTGATCATTATAATGAGATCTAATCCATGACTTGTATAGAATTTACTTCCAACAACGGATGTATTATGAGATTCTATGAAATAATCATCCCACATATTCTTATAAGAGAATAATCCAACACATTGGTTGAAATGACTGCACCACTAGTGGTTTTATAGATATATCTACTTCAAGGTATCATGAGTGTGATTTGAATGTTCTAGAAAACTTGAAGGATATAAAATAATGTTTACAACTATAATAAAATTAATCTTTTTTGATTATTTATTGAATAATAATTGTACCTTGTACAACTTTATTTTCATGATCCACTTCAGAAGCAATGATGGAATAATCTTTCCCTCTATCCATTGGCTTTGATGGTTGTTGATGTTGATTAACCTCAAGGACCAATGGGTTAGTGGAATTGATTGCACAGGCCCATTTTTCTCTATAGTTGAATCTTTGAACCCTGAGTTGTGAATTATAAGTTTCCTTCATTTACTCCATCACATTTGTTAGATTCTTCATGTATCTTTGATAATTATGAGTTTTTTGTACTTCTATCCTACACTTGAAGCATTTCCTTGTCCCTTTGACATAATTACCATGATGCTTCTTACTACATTTTAGATATGTGGGTAGTCAGATCCTTTTTTATCCTTTATCATTTAAACCACCATCTTGAAACTCTAATCTTCTCTTCATATCTCCATCACCATGGGACCATTATACTAACTCTATATACAATTTGAGAGCACATCAAACCACTCCTTCACAACTACCTAAGTCTCATATAACAATACCCTTTCAAATGTGTGGTTTTACACCACTAAAGAATCTATATATTTTTATATCATTATTGATAACAAAACTCAGGGTGTATCTTGAAAAACATGTGATGATTTCCTCATAATCCGTGATATATTCACCTTATTTTTTTGAACTCTATGAATTCACTTTCCATAATTATTTTATGAGTACATGGGAAATACTTAGTAATAAATATTTTCTTAAATTATTCCCACTCTATCTACTCAATTTTACCCTTATTGTTTGTGTTCTTTATCTACTCCCACCAATGATAGTATTATCTATTTAAATGATAAATAGATAGAGCAACCTTCTCCTTTATAGAACAATATAACCCAAAAAAGATCTCTCCCTTTGAGTTAACCCACTTTTCCACTACAATTGGATCAGAAGTTTCACTAAATGTCAGTGGTCATTTACACTTGAAGGAAACAATTTATATTCGATCCATATTGGTTTAAGGTAGATATTCCACATGGTTATAGGTATTATTCATATCCTGAGATATATGGTTAATAATATCCTTGAAGTTTTGAACTCCACCTCCCATGGAATTGGGTATGTCATTCAGATAATTGTTTCATTTTCCCTCACATAGGTTGTTGGCCTAGTTTCTCCAGGATCCCACTATTTGAGAAAATATAAATGGATTGAAAAAAATTAAATTCAATAAATTAGGAATAATTTATTCTTTTAATAAATTAACACTAAATTCATATCTAATGGGATCCCTATGTTTACCAAATTATAAAAAAAATCATATAATGGTTTTTTTTCTATACATAGACTTATACTTATGGATTTCACTCTTCTTACTATTCATAACTCCCAAATTAACTAAACCATTCTCAAATAAAAAATATATAGAACCTACTTTTTCTTACATTAATTTTATGACATTTTGAAGATGAAAACCATAATAATCTTACAAATTCAGGATCCAAAGGTTTAGTGTCTTGGGAAAATTATGTTCTTATATAACTTAGAAATAGTAAAACATAAAAATTTATTGAAATAATCCACTATATATACTAAGACTGGGTTCCTCCAGCCTAACATGTCACTTCCACAAGCAGCCACGTCACCAAAACCACACTACCATTCCCAAAAATACCCCCACACCGTCGGGATTTTGCTCGGGTCCGCTAGGTTTCCGCGAAACTCCACGACGCTGCGATCCCTCATTTGCCAGAATCTCGACTCCAGCAGACTGCTCCTCCACCGCGTGCTTCACCTCCGCGTGCTCTGCCTCCGCGTCCTCCGCACTGGCGTGCGGAGTCTTTGCCTGCTCCAGCTCCACGTCCTCCGTCTCCTCCACTTCCGCGTGCTCCGCTTCTTTTTGCTCCGCCTCTTTCTGCTCCGCCTCCGCGTGCTCCGAGCGATGAATCACTGCAACCCATCTTCGACATTAGGGTACCTCGCATCCAGCTTCTTCCTCCCGCGTCCTCTCACGCTACCCCTATCCTCTCCATATCCCTACGGTTCCCGCTATGGTTATCCATCCCAATCCAGCTTCTACTCCTGCAATCCAATGACCGCATCTACCTTGTGGTTTCAATCCTTCCTTATATCACGAGATTCTTCTACAATCGACTGGTAAACTCCCTCGATTTTCATTCCTGTGAACCTAGGGTTCCCGAATTCCTCCCATCTGGTTAGCTCCATTCCTTGTCTCAGCTCCCATCTCCGAATTAATTTAATGTTTGTGTTGTTTTTTATTATATAAATCTATATGTTATGGATTTCTACTGTAATGATGTACTATTTTCTCCTATAGTTCAAGATGAGGTGTAGGGATGTTAATATTGGCCTTACATGGAAACTGGGAGTTGGTATATCTTTCTTATTTGTCTTCACAGTACATGTGAATACATAAAGAAGAATTATAAATGTGTTTGATTACCAATAATTTTCCCACTATTTTTCTACATGTATTCTTTGTTCAACTTCTGATGTGTGGATTCTTTTTATTTCAGGAGTTAGGTTCACATAAGCAATAGGTAAATCTATGGTAGATGCATTAAATAGGAATGCGATGAAGATTGGTGAAATGTACCACCACATGAAGGTTATTTATTTTCATATGCATTTTTACATATTTGTAATTATCAGTCATTTATTTGATTCTGATTTCTTTATCAAACACCATTGTCAATTGTGCATTATTCAGAATTGTTAATTTCTTAAATGATCCTCAAATATATTGAAACTGTTTATTTTTTAGCAATTTTGAATGATGTTTTGCAACTTCCTTATACTAGAAAACAATACCATCATTCTGTTGCAATAGAAATTTTGAATGATGTTTTTCAATCCCATGTGAAGGAAAACAGAAAATAAAAGAATGAAAATAGTGATTACAATTAATTGTTGCAATAGCAAGGTAAGGTTAAAACATCATTGATTCTATTATTTTCACAGTGCAGGATGTTAAGGAGTCAGCTTCAACAATGGAGGTGGATTTGGTACAACAAATACAATTATATCATATACTCAGGTATATGTTTTCTTCTTTCATTGTCTTATTTTCATTACATCATTGTAGTAAACAATAATGATTTTTTCCTGTTCCATTTACATTATCATTAAAACACAGTGCAATTTGTTATTCTCCACTGAAATTACTTAAACATCATTAATTCTATTCCAATTATTACATTCTTAAAAATTTATGGCAATTTTTTTATTGAAGTCATTTATTTATGTACAAAAATATGTTGATGATTTTGATGCTCATGATGCAGTCCAACGAAGAGTTACAATGTCTCGACATGATGCGACATCAACAAGCCTGAAAATTGACTGACATTATGTGGCCAATTTTCAAGGTATCAAAAAAACCATTGAACTTGTAATTTTCAAATTACATCATGCATATTATATCAACTTTTACCTCTAATGTTATTATACGTTACAGATAACCAGTTATAACAAATATAACACACACATGGATCCTTTCTGATTTTTATAGGCGATACACTGTAACTTTTTTACAGTTTCTTTTTTATCATCTATATTAAACAAATACATATAATTATTTTCAACCTTCATCCAAAAGTGGTTTCCCATTTCAGCATCAATGCACACTTACAGAAGGCTTCATGCAAGATGGAGGAATCTTTATATATCAGTCCGAACTGTACCATTTTTCCAGTTAACAGATGTTTTTTCTATTTCAGTTTTCACTGTTTCTATATACGACATATACTGCAGGGGGGAGGGGAGGGGAGGGGAGGGTGGGGGCAGGGGGGAGGGGGCTCCTGGGGGAAGATGTTGGGTAGGGGGGAGGGGAGGGGAGGATGAGGGCAGAGGGGAGGGGGCTGGGCAGTTTGGAGGGGAGGGGAGGGGAGGATGAGGGCAGGGGGGGAGGGCATGGGTAGGTTCGAGGGGAGGGGAGGAGAGGGGAGGATGAGGGCAGGGTGGAGGGGGCGACTGGGGGAAGTGGTTGGGCAGGGGGGGACTGGTGGGGGAAGGGGCTGGTAGGGGGGACTGGTGGGGGAAGGGGCTGGGCAGGGGGGAGGCTGAGGTGGGAGGGGGAGCTGCTGGGATTGGGTGGGAGAAGATTTCATCTAATATAGATATTCTCTATGATTCTATTCTATCTTGAAACTCTTACAGTAAGCTGTTTGCAAATACTAAAATAGTATTTTAATTTGAATTAAATTTTTAGTGGCCAGATCCTCTACTTATTATTATAATTCATGCATCTCTTGTTGTCCCCCTTATCTAAATTGATATGAACTTCACCAAGTTCCTACTGGCACGACCAATATGCAGTCTGAAGTGAACATGACGTTTTCATTTTCATCTGCTCGAGGATACAGTCAGGAAAACCACTCCTGAATTGATTCTCAACCGGAAGTGAATGCATAAACATCCAAGGTATGTTATACACTCTAGAAATCATATCATTTTTCTCTTCTATATATCTATTTATATATATACACTTTATTATATTTAACAACATTGTTAACTATGATGTTATTCTAATGAGGGAGTAATAAGCATGCAGTTTCTACCCAACCGCCCGAGGAATAATATTCAATGGATCATACCTTGACGTAAACTACTCCTACAAGAAACTTGGACATATATCCTCCATCCAACTTCATAGGTCTATTAACGTGGACATTATATTTTCAACATTGAACTGTTTTACTTTTAATTTTGTATTACAAAAAAATACAACAATAACACATAACGTGAAGTTGAATGATGTAGATAAGTCACTACAACTTAAAACAACTGAACATACAGGTTATTTGTATTTACTAAACTGTTATATTACTACATTGACTATGTATACAAATTTTTGTGACTATTATTTATTTCCCAAATAACATCAAATACTTCCTTCCTTTGTTTGGACTTGGAGGCCTTATTTACCATAAATATTATTTCATGTTGTTTTCAATCTTAATATTAGAAGATGATGTCATTGAATCATGTATGATGTCATTGAATCATGTATGATGTCAGCCTCCATAGTTTATCTCATATATGGATTTTTTATGCTTCTATCGAATATAGTATCTGATACACTAATCAGTTTTCAGATTATAAACTGCTATTTTAATTTGATTGAAATTTTTTATGGCTAGAACCTCTATCTATCGTTATAATTCATGTAAGTATTTATGATATTCAATAAATAAATACTAACCTAATGGTTCCCTAGGGAAGCATATCAAATTGAATTATTCTTCACCATAGGTTCTTGATATTACCCATTTCAATTTTTCTTGTATAACAAAGGTTCAAGTTTGTGACCTGCCTTGTGAAATCGAACATAGATTAGAACAATGTTGATGTTATTAGTTAATTTCATTGAATCATGTCTGAATTAGTCCTCCATATTTCATCTAATATAGATATTTTTATGATTATATTCTATCTTGGAACTCTTACAGTAAGCTGTTTGCAAATACTAAAATAGTATTTTAATTTGAATTAAATTTTTAGTGGCCAGATCCTCTGCTAATTATTATAATTCATGCAGCTCTTGTCTTTCCCCTTATCTAAATTGATAAGAACTCCACCAAGTTCTTACTAGCACAACCAATATGCAGTCTGAAGTGAACATGAAGTTTTCATTTTCAACTGCTTGAGGATACAGTCAGAAAAACCACTCCTAGTCTTGATTCTCAACCTGAAGTGAATGCGTAAACATCCGAGCACCTCACATGAAATAAATTTATCGTTCAGGTAAACTTATTTTATATTTCTGTTGTTCCTTTAATCATTCACATATGATCCCTACTCAGATTAAGAAAACATTGCAGTACCCCTTCTTGAAGCTGCAACTCTCTTATGAGGCACTTGATTTCCATCAGTATAAATCCTTCATGTTCAATCTGAAATATAATATCTACTTACATAATGTGGGTTTTTCCTTAGGAACATTGAAGTGCATTATCATGTCAATGGACTCAGAAATTATTAGAAAAATAACTGGGTCTACACTTCAAATGCCCCCCTTAAACTTGGAAAAGTAAAGGACATTCTCAAGCACAATAAACTTGTAGTTATGCTTGATCTGGACCATCCTGTTTGAAACATGATAATTAATGAATCCATGTACTCCAATTATGATGATGTTTTTGGGTGAGTATGCAACAAATTCATAGTATTCTAGGTAAAATTGATTCAATCATATCTTCTGCTCACCAGCATTGCATGTCTTCCATTCAAAGTATGTTTTCATTCCTAATTTTGGATGCAAGTTTGTTAAAACATTGTACATTTTTGTACATGCATGATTTTTTTCTCTGTATAGAAGCCTGGTAAGTAAGCAACCTCCAAAAATTACATCCTTCATTTCAAACCACTCTGATAATGTGAGAAATTTAAAGATCATAATTATTATACAAACTTCTTTACATTATTTTCATCCATGAAATGGATTTTTAGGTGCAGGAAGATTCATGTTTGTTTGTATTTTTTTTCATATATTTCTAATATGGAAATATTATTTGATTTCTTTACCTCTATAATATCATTGCTGCTCCATCACCTGCATTTCATTGTAAGAAATCTGTTCCAGTGAAACCCATTTTGGTATTAATATTTTCTTCTTCATACTAGACATGTGTCCCTAAACACTTCTTATTGCATTATAGTGACATCTAATATGTTCCCCCCTTCTCAGTTCACTTAACCTTGAAGCAGCTCGATGACTCGTCTTAATCCTACGGTATGCTTCCAACTCTAAAATCCCTCTATGGTTAATATAGATTCAAACCTGTATACATATATTTTCTCTGTCCAACGCTTTCGGCTGTTAATTATTCTTGGAACTTCATTTAATTGTTTTCATCTATTACGTTGATGTCAAGTGATGAATAAGGATATTTAATGTTCAATTTTCCCATTCCATTATTTTTGTTACCATATCTAATTTAATTGTCTCCATAATTTCATCTCTAATAAAGTTGTGTCCACACACACTTCTTATTGCATTACAGTGACATGTGACATGTTCCCCCCTTCTCAGTTCACTTACCCTTGAAGCTGGTCAATGACTCATCTTATTCCGACGGTATGTTTCCAACTGTTAAATCCCTATATTATTAATATAGATTCAAATCTGTATACATATTTTTTCTCTATCCAACACTTTCGGTTGATGAGTATTCTTTCAACTTCATTAAATTGTTTTCATCTATTATGTTGATGTCAACTAACAAGAATAAGGATAGTTTATGGTCATTTTCCTCATTCCATTATATTTGTTACCATATGTCATTTCATTACCTCCATAATTTCATCTCTAATAAAGTTGACTTCAAGTCGTCACTAAACAAAGCAAACTATTCTTAGAAATACACTGCACTACCATAATTTTATCCTTTTATTGATAAATCAATTCATAGTTTAGAAATATTAAGATTACTTTTCATGAGTTATATTGAACTGTTCTAAGAACCTATTCTGTAGTCAATCAACATGTAGAACTGCGGGATAATTTCACACATGGAGAACTGCTGGATCATTTCAGAGACGGCACAATCGAAAATGGAATTTTGAGCTGGGTACTTCTATAATTTTGACTTTTACATTCTTCTACCTGAATTTCTGCCTTTCTGCTGTTATAATATTCACCCATGTTTTCTGCGAAAATTTGATTCTGTGTATACATCCTATGTGTCATTGACAGACGATTTTATAGTTCAACCTTGAATATGTCTATCACTCAGGTTATATTTAATGAGTACTAATTTAATTCCATTAACATTAACAAATTTCAATATTTCAGTGGATGTAGTGCATTATATGTATTACAAACTGTTCCTTCAGGCCTGGAAATATGCAGGTTATAATTTAAATTACAAGTACATGTTTCTAAATATTATGGTTTTAACAGATGTATGGTGCCATAACAGAACATACACTTCCTGTTTTTTATATTTTAGTTTTTGAACTAATTCCATGGATGGAATGTGATGTAATGACATAATTCATCACAATTTTTTGAAATTGTGGTGATAAAACATTCTCTATGGAATCTGGGAAAATAAGACAAATCCCAAATGAGCTACGTAAGAGAAACATTTAACCCATTTTGTTATGATAATTTCATTTCAATTAATGTTGATTGTATTCTAAACTGAATTTAATAGCATGGATTTCATCAAGCTTCTCACGTTCACTTTGGGTTATAATCATGTTATTGAAAAACATAATGACTGGACATTTAATTAGAGATGAAATTATTTCTATGAGACCTGCAAGTTATATAAATGGTTGTGGACATTTTATTCTTGAATTTATTGATATATGATCTGAAAGTTATATGAATATTGGGAGTTGACTATATGATTTAGAATTTCCATATGCTGTTTCAAGGTTACATCATTCCTTTCTCTAATTTTTTAATGCTATATCTATTTTTGGTTTCAAATTTTAGGCATACAACAAACACGAAAGAAAAAACCAAATTTGTGGAACCATGATTCGGGTTTTAGCTCTAAATATTTAAATTTAATATGTGTATTGATTTCTGTATGTTTTGCATACATTTAGAATATCTGTTGGGATTACATTTCTATATTGTATTTCAATTTATTGACTGAAGTTATAGGAATGCAGTGTTTCATATACTTTTTGAATTGTATATTTGTTTTAAATATTGTCTATTTTCCTTGCATGTAGTACTCTATCCATGGGAGATATGATTTGGTCACATTCAACAAACTGTTGAAGCAAGCCGGCCTAGACCTTCATCTCAGAATCAAGACTTCTTTCTGCACCGAGTGGAATTTGGGGTAATTGTTCAATTATTTTGTATGTAAAACATATTACTGTGTTTGAATTCAAGAACTTTACCTGTATTGAATTCTTTGAAATTCATAGTGGTTTCCCTTTTTGGCTGAAATATTACTGTGTTAGAAGCAAGCACTCCCAGATGTTCATATCAGAATCGGTCCTTAGGTCTATGCCATGTGTTATTTCAGGTGATTCTAAAGGTTTCTTCTATTTGTTTTTCTAATCTTAAAAGTGAATATGCACCCAGCATAAATAGCACTATGTAGTCTTTGGACATCATCTTATTGGTGTTTCATCGTGTTTCTTTTAATGATTCGTTAGTGTCAAATTTTTTTAATTGTAATGGGACATTGGTTAACTGAGAAAAATCTATTTTAATCCATCATTTGGGTGAGATCGTCAAAATAATTATATCCACTAAATTATAAAGTGAGGTTGTTGAGTTTATCTAACACATATTATTGAAAACTCTTGTAAGTAATTATTATTCTGATGCTTTTAGTGTTTTCCATTGCATTACACCTCAAGAGGGTAAACCTTTTCTATTTCTATTTAAATGTTTCTTTTAAATTACATCCTTTTCTATGACGTGGTGTTTTCATGATCAAATGCTCCTCTTTCGTATTGACTTTATTGTTAATATCTTGAATGTATATATCTTATCAGTTATTCTTGAGGATTCTATTTGTCATTATTTTAGTCAATGATGTGAATTTTTTATATCCTTCTGTTGTTCAATATTATTACTCATGTCAGAGCATCCTTAGCCCCCATTTTCATTTCATGCTAGGTAGGTCAGTAGACATTTAGATCCATAACAAGATCATACTACAGAGGAGAAACTAGGGCACTTCTGGTTTATAACATAACCAGATAGGGGTATCTCTATGTCGGCATAAGAGAGTTTGATATTGAGTGGTATTATCACGAACTGTTGGCTTGTCTTATCCAATATATTAATTTTTTTACTCCAATTTATACTCTCAAATTCAATCTTCGTATTATTTGTAAGCAGTGGTATGGGTACCTTTGATGGTTTTATATTTTTATGTTTTCATTTGTTGTCTCCTGATTGTAGTTAAATTCTTGTATCATGAATCCATACAAAATCCTTTTCTTTATTTTTTTATTTGATCTGGCATGAGACATTTAATCACCTTGCAAGATGGCTGGAGGATGCCCGTCAACATGTGAATCCCAACATGGCGATCATGATAAAAGGGAACAAATGTGATGTTGCTCATCGCGGTCAGCATGGAAGGAGATCATTTTGCAATGTAACATGGGATTCTGTTCTTAGAGGCTTCGGCAAGAACAACACAGAATGTTGAGTAGGTATGATCGCCTTGAGTTGATACACTAAACTGTTTTATGCTTGATTAGTGTTTTCTTGCAGGCCTTCTTCCGAACTACTGCAAAGATTCTTCAGAATATTCAGGAAGGTGTGTTTGATTTATCCAATGAGGTAAGAAGCACAAACCATTTACCTTATACATGAAATTTCAAACCTATTATATTTTATCTACTGATTACGTTATTTATTTTTTCAATAGGTCAACATGGATATGAATTTAAAAATGAAGATTCAACTCCACAGGTTGCTAATTTGGATTCTCCTACTTAGACTTGTGATTTTTAAAGACAAATTTGATGATGAATTTTTATTAATTTTTCAGTTGTTGGGTTAGATAACATTCAGCTCTTTATCAGTATCTTATAACTCATATTTCAAATACTTTTTGAGTGTGTAAATGATATCTTTTCCACTGTCCATTCCTTTGACACTATCCAATGCTCTCTTTATCCATGTTTTTTTGAGTTATAATTATTCATTCATGTTGTGATTTATTATTTATTTGGAATAATAAAACTAGAATTTCATAATGTATTCTTCTTGGAACCTACAAATTATAATAGTGTAATGATTCTTCTTTTCATTGTCTGTTCTTGTGATGTTTATTCATATCCAATCCTTTGTTTTTTTATTTTCAAAAATTTAATTATCCATTTGAATTAATTTTTTCATTGATATCATTGATATCTCCATCTTGAAAACTTAACAAAAAATATTTATTCATGATTAATTCTACTAAATATTGTTATTTCTATGATGCCTCAAAAATTTCTCCACCCCACCAGTATTCTAATATCATGTTCCACTTATTTGTGATTTAAGTATATACAATATTAATGTTCATTATTAACTTTTAATAATAGTTTTTTCATAATCAATGTAAGCATTTATTTATAGAGCCGTGCATACGCACGGGTGATGTACTAGTTCTTCTTAATACTTATAAAATATATCATTATCTGTAGTACATGTAATCACCTTAGGATATATATCAATAAAATGGGTTATCTACAATCCCAATAATATGTTTAGTATAGAACATGAATCAATATAACATTATTGAGCATAATCATCATCACCATATCATAATCATTGGATAAACATCAACATTATGGAGGAATAATGTGACAATTTAATGAAATATATAAATTTATAAAAATAAAACATCATGTCACAGTAGTCAAATAATGCACAGTGTTGAAAAAATCTAGTAACATGTTCACAGATAACAAATCTAGATAGTCATAAAATCATCATTGTGATAAAATATAGTATAATGTTTACACATAATACACATTATCTCATGAGATATATCAAATTACACAATTATTTTTATGGATGGATATTTATAGGCCCTCCCATCACATCATTACAATTACATAATCAAGCATTACACATAGAACATATTAGAGTCATAGTCATAAATTATACCATGGAAAGTAATGGGTTTCATATGTATTTAATCAATAAATATTTCATGAATAAACTTGGGGGTCATAAATTTAAAAGGGGAAACCATATTTTTTTATACGATTTGTCATTATCAGGTGTAGAATAAACACTAAAAGAGGAGTCTAGATGTCTTTTGGAAAGAAGAGTTCTATTGGAAAATCATTTAATTTTTCATAAAATCATTTGGAAATATGTATATCACCAAAAACAAATGGGGAAAATAATGAATTTCAATTTTAGGAACACTAAATGAATATTCATACCAAAGAAGCTGTGAAATATGGATATCCCAAAGAAAAGGAGTTGGGTTTAAGAATCATCTTTATTTAATTCCCACTTTATCTCATCACATTTTCACCTATTAAATAACAAACATAGATTTACAAGAAAATGGATCCAAAAGTTAATTTAAGTCATTTATTCCAATATTTATCAACAAAACACATTGTATTATATTTCTTAATTTCTTTTGATAAAATTTATGTGGTTTGATATCATGTTTTTCTTAAAAATTTCCCATTTTGCTTTGAGATCTCTATTTTCATTCAAAGTAATTTATTGAAAAGTATGATTAACATAAGAATGTTATAATCGATGTAAGTAAATGTTTATATAATAAATATAATTAATTAAACCCATCTATGAATGTGGTTATAATTATTTTATTGGAAATGTATCTTTTGGTGGTTAACCAACTTTTAACAGGATGTTTCCAAAGAGTAATAAAGGGAAGTATGAAATTTATACTTGTAATAAATATTATAATTATAGTAGGTTTACATCATAAATATAATTTTAACAAAATTAATAATTAATTTTTTAGTATATGATTTTAAAATGAATTAAGAAAAATAATAAATAGAAGAAGAATAGAGCGAATAGTAAATAGAGACTTACTCTCTCCTCTATGTATCTTCTCATGTACAACACTATAACTCCCTTGGTAATTGGTGTTGGACTGTAGCACCCTAACACCAGAAGCTTGGATATGGTGCCTTAAATTTTTATATTTGTATAACTACAAGGAATCAAATCACAATGGGCTGATAAATTTTGTAGTTTTAGAAAACTAGATCACATATATGGAAACCATTTTATATTGAGAATAAAAAAAATAATACATAAAAAAATAAAATACTCACCAACCTTGAAACTCATTCATGAATTCATCTTCATAACTTGGAGAAACGAAAAAAATTAAGGGTGATAAAAAATTCTTAGTAAGGGTAATGTATAATGGAACCCATCATTAATTAATAATTAATAACCAATACCTAAATAATAAAATATGATCAAATAATTTTATATAAATAATAATATGGGATTAAAACTTTATCATTTATATTTTAAATAATCAAATAATCACATATAATAATAATAATGATATAATGTATAATTTTGTACATATGCACTTTTAAGATCTATTCTCAAGATTGTTAATATTAATATATATCTTTAATATAGTTTAAGTCTGTGGTTATAAACACAACTTATTTTTGTCATGATCTATCCTCTTGAAAATTTAAATCTTCCTGGAAACAAATGTGAAGGGTTTGTCACCAACTGTTTTTTTCACATGAGACTACCGATTCATAGAGATTCTTGAATTAATTGATCCCTAACCCATATATTTTACTTCCAAAAAATTACTCTTATATTGCAAAACCAATTTAAATAAAAAACATTGTTCCTTATAAAATATCCATATTGAGTAAAGTATACACATTTATCAATATTTTCTCCATAAATCATATAAATTTCAAAGGAAATACTCTGTTTAAAAATGGTATATAGTTTATAAAATAATAAAACCAATAATATAATAATATTTATATTAATATAAATATAATTTCCAATGAATAATGATTACAATAATGTTATTGTTTCAAGATAAATATAACAATAACAAAAGAAAGTGAGATCTCAAAGATCACTTTTACCACATGAAACTTTTCAAATCAAACCACTTAGACAAGATAATTAAAATTGAAAATTATAATACCATGAAATATGAGTGAATAACGGTATTTAATTAAAAAGTTTCATAATATACACCACATAAAAGAAAAAAGTGTTGAAAATGGTGTATCCCTCGTGGAAGAAAAAGCTATACAAGAATCCCTTACATTGAGTCTGACTAGTCAGATGTGTCTTTATCATCCTTAATAGTTAAATAAAATAATTTATTTACTATATTGAGAAAATTTTTATAGTTTATTATTAATTTTAATTCAAATTTTACAATTTTTTATATTACTACTTAAACAAGTATGTTTAAACCTGGTGTTTTGACCAAATTTGATTCATGTGTTAAAAACGACATTGGTAGGCCGAATATGGTAAAATAGGTAATTATATAAATGTGTCCAGAATAATAATCACGACATAATTATAATTTATATAAATATATTATAATTTTAAAACCAATTATAATATATGATTATGAAATATGATTCAACGTTACAATCATGGAGAAGGTAGGTCATACGTGTGTATGAGTAACGTTCCCATTTTTCAATGATCATTATGAAAATAAAGTGTGTAAAATTTTAATTTTCCAAAATAATAATTATATAATAAATAAAATTTAATTTATTCATATACACCTATATATATAATTATAGTGATGTAAAAGTACTGAAATCATTTTGTGGATATAGTAGTCGACATCCTCAAATAACGTTATAACTTTTTTAGTGTGTGAAAAGGGTAATAAAGAAAACGATATATTATATTTCCAAAAATGTAATTATATCATGAATATAATACATATTTATTTTATGTCACATATTTTTAATTAAACCAATACTTAATACATTCCATGTTATGTTTAAATGTAACGCATCGCTTTGAGGAGGCGGTAGTCCATATATCCATAAACGATGTTATCATATTTCTAAAAAATGGATATCATAAAGGTATGTGTTATATTAAAATAAAATAAGTATTAATAAAAATTAATTATTATATAATTCTTATAATAATTGTGTTTCCATCATAATTCTCTACCATGGGAGGTGGTAATGGAGAAACAAATAACATTATTTTATAAGGTGGTAGTACGCCATACACACACATAGTATTTTCTTTACGCACTTGATGGAATTTTGGGTAGGTTTAGGTCAAACCCTTATAATAAAAAAATATCATTATCTTTATTATAATAATTTTATTATATAATCATTGAATAAATATAATTTAATGGTTTGAGAAAGAAATAAAACAATATTGATCATTGAAGAATGTAAATTCTCTTTTGGGAAAATTCATTTGGTTTACAACAAAGGACTTATTTGGATTGATTTATGCCCAAAGTGGAGATTCTCGTATGAGTGGAGGGATGTTGTGAGCTTATGTTTCTTTGGGTTGGATGATCCATTGTGTCTTTATAGTTGTGAAGAAGGGGAAGAGAGGATGCATTTTCACAATGGGGGGAGTGGCATTTTTTAAATATAAAAATGTAAAAAATATTAGAAGATATCCCTTACCAAATGTTTTAAGAAATTGAGAAATAATGTATAAAAGTTAAATTATGGTTTTAGAAAAACTCCACACACAAAAGTATCTGAATTTTTATAATTTTGTCTCATAACTTCTAATTTTTCCCATTATTACCATTTTGGCTTATATTAAGGTAACTTGTTATCTAACCTAAGTAATTTTAGCATTAAGAGAAAATTAAAGTGATATTTATTAGAAATATATACCCTATAAATTATAAATATTTTATCTAATTTACAAAATAAAAATCTCATGTGTCTTGGAAATTAATTTTAAAACAATCGCATGTAACACACAAAAACACAGTATTAACCTGAACCGAGCTAATAATGTTTTTTACTATTTAAGGGTAAATAAGTTCATTATAAAAGAGAAATTGGTCTATATATATATATACAATAATTGATACATATTGATATGTAAAAAACAATTGGTGGAATAAAATGAGCCTGTACTCGAGTGGTAGAGGCTCATACATGGCATCCAAGAGAACCAAGATCAAATCTTGGTGGGGGTGAATTTTCAGGTTTCTGTTGCAGCATTGTAGAAATTAATATAGTACTAAATGTTATAAACTATATTAGTTTAAAATATTAATCAAATTTAGGCCTTCAAAAATTTGGTTTGGGCTTATGGGTCTCAGGGCCTTCGGGCTACCAAGGCCTTCGGGACAAGGGGATTTCAGGCCACCAAAAGGTCTTAGGACATAAGGCCTTCAAGACACCATGGCCCATTCAGGTCATCAGGGCTTTGGGTGAAAATGGAAAAAAAATCCCTATAAAACCACATATGAGGAGGTCCCAGATGATGGTTTAGAGCATGTTTCTTCTACCAGAGTAGAGCTAACCAGATTGAAAGTATGACAGGGTATGACACTTATTATCCCTACCAGGCACTGTATAGATCTACATGGAGAAATTCTAGCCGGGTAGCCATGAATGTTGGGGATATAGGTGCCTTAAAATTTTCGGATTTTGGGGAGGTTTAGTTCTAAATTTTATCCAGGTATTGGGACTTTAAAGGTCATATACTTGGTCTCGTTCCTCTGGGAATTTGGTTCATGTATGGGACAGGTGTGTCTAGGCCTATGAGTCATGTAAGGTTTCTCCATCGACCCATAAAAAGGGGGATTACCCATAAATAAATAAAAATATAAGGCCTTCAGGCTTGTAGAGTAATTGTAAGAATATAGGATTTTTATTAATTTAAATTCTTTTTACAAAATACCATTTATTATAAAATAACATTAATGTCAAGTTTGACATTATTTAATTAATTTAAAATTTAAAATATCATGACAATGATGTGATTAAAATATATTAAGTTAAAAGATGTTTTATATTATATATTTATCTAAAATAATAATGCATCGTGATAATTAATTCAACTTTCTTCAGTTTTAATATTTTTGGAATCATTTATTTTATTTAATAATTAATTAAAAAACCATTGTGATGGTGTTTCTTAAGCATTTTAATTAGCTAATTAATCTCTAAAAATTATTGATAAATTATTATGATAAAATAACACATTTATATTTCAAAAGGATATTTTTAAATGAAAATTTGATGTTTTTTCATATCTCAAGGCTTTATAAATGTTAATGGTAAGGAATTTTAATTTTTATCTTTTTTACTTACTTTATTATATGGGTCATTTTCATTGAATATTATCCCAATAACTCATAAAATTATAACCAAGATGGTATATGGTCAAAATATTAGCACCCAATAGATTTTTTACAAGATTCTATGTCATTATTCCCTTTAGATTAATGATAAACCACTAAGTAAACTAATTTTTACCTTGATCACTCTAATTAATTTTAATTAAATTTATTAATATTTTTAGTTAAAAACTAATTTGATCTTATTAGACTATAAATATTATAATTATTCTAAATATTTATGTCTGTTTTTAAGAATTAAACTCCCATATGTAGAAAATTATATTTAAAGGTAACCCCACATACATGGTGAGAAAACGGGTTTTTAAAGTAAAAATGATTAGAAGTTCATTATGTTTTTCTATCTATATTTAACATAAAAATGATTCCAATGAACTAAATTTGATTAATATATTTATAATTTATTTATAATAACATTAAAAACAATTCAAAATATAATTTAACATTAGTAATTATTTAATGTAAATGGTAGTTTTCAACTAAAATATAGTATTTTTCACTATTCATAAAAAACAATACTTCTTAGAAAAACTAAAAAAATCACGCTAAGTTAATTTTTAAAATTCTAATTAAAAAATGAATATTAATTTGACAATGAAAATTTATAAAAGATTAAAACTTTTATTTTAAAATATTTTCACCATTAAAAAGTGGTAAAACTCGGCCTTGCGTTTAATATAAGTTATTGAAGAAAATCATTGTTGCATGAAATGAAAGCGGAATCAGTATTGTGTGCATTGAAATCTATAAAATATATTAAATATATTTTAATTACTCATGATATTATATTCCCTTTAATTATTGTTGTTTCATTTCAAACACTCTATGAAATACAATATTCTTATTTTATAATTTTATGGGGTTATATTATCCCCAACATAATTAAATTATGTCCTAATAATTTAAACATGACCTCAGAAAAATAGAGTTTGATATTTGAAAATTCATTTTTTGAAATCGCACATCATAAAAGTGTTTATAAAATATCCCCTTAATAATAGTTAACGATAAGTAAAAAGGCCACATAGAATAACATATAATGAGGAATCTACATAAGACAACATTAGTAGAAAGTGAAAATATAGAATTGGTGGAAAAGTGTCAGTAGTTTTAGGAATTGATTGAGGAAATTAATAAAAAACAATGAATGATTAATTGAAATTTTAGGGTCTCAAATCCATAAATATATGATGATTTTAAATACCATAGGTTTAACAAAAATGAAGGTATTATGATAACATTTTTGTTTTAAGATCATTTTCTAAATTTTGAGGTATTATTTTATAGACAATGAATTTAAGGAAATTTACATTATAAATTTCAATTTCATATGAAAAAATTCATCTTTTGGTTTTGCTTAGATCAAATTATAATGCATCCCTTACTCCATGAAATAGACATCCTAAAACCGATTTTTTTTCCTGAAGCATTAAAAATTATAGATCATATGATCCCTAAACCAAGTCTGTGTTCTTGTATATAACTATTTTAAAGAAATAATATGGTTAATACATTAATCTATAAACTAAAAAAGTAATATTATTAGTTCATGATTAATATTTATTCATCAAATTATTCAACTAGAAATAATTACACCTTAACCAGGACATCATGTAGGCCAATGGTAGGCATGAAAACCTTATCATTTTTCAAACATGGGTTTAAGCCCCACCACCTTATAGGTTTACATTTTTATAAAACCATATTAATATAATTTCCAAAATAACTATGTTGGAGATATTGGAAATGAAATTAATGATTAAAAAACCTTTTTCCTAGGGTTTTTTATACAACCTCATTTTTTACAAAGTCTAATAATCTTATTCGGTTATTATTGTATTTTCATTAATGATCGCATCAACCCTAAATTTGATTAATACCTTTAAACTTATGTCTATAAAGTTTAAATTCATTGTCCCTCAAATTAATTTTCCACTAGTACTTATATTTTTCCATAAATGTATCCAAAATTTATTAATCTTGGTAGACACTCATTATATAAAACCTCAAAAGATGTTAAAAAAATAGAATATATGACCAAACATAATTTCATAATCTTGTGATGGTATCCATAAATCTTAAAATAATAAATAATTTCTTTCTTCTATGATAATACCCAAGTCTACCAAAAAAAAATTCTACGTAATCTATGTTTTACTAAATCTAGTGTATACGGTTTCTACTAAATTTCCTTCCACACCAACTGTAGCGCCCCAATCCAAGATGTTTGGATCTGGTGGTTTATATTATTACTTTTAAATGACTCCAAGGAATGAAATCCCAAAGGATCAATCAGTTTAGAACTTTTGTAAAACTATATTACATATAAGGAACCAATTTTACATTGGTAATAAAAACATAATAAATAACAAAATAAAATTCTCAATATCCTTGAAAATCATTCTGATAATTAATCTTCAAACCAGGGTGAAATAAAACAAAATAAGGGTGGGATAAAATGATCAGTAAGAGAAAAGTATAGTGGAATACATCATGAATTAATAGTTAATAATAAATACTTCACTAATAAAATATAATAAAATAATTCCACATATATAATCACATGAACTTAAAACATGACCATTGATATTCTAACTAACTAAATAATAACATTGAATAATAATATTGGTGGAATGCATATTGTTGGAAAACATCACTATAAATATCAATCCTAAATATAGTTATGGTCAAGATCAATCCTTATAAAAATTTACATCTTTGGGTAGATTCTCATTTGATTTTTTTCAAGATCTATCCTCCTAAAAATTTAAAACTTCTTGGAAACAAAAATGAAGGGTTTGTCGCTCACTGATTTCCCCTATAAATCATATAAAATTTAAAGTAAACACTATATGTTAAAAATATATAAAGGTTATTAAATAATAATATAAATCATATAATAATATGGATATTAAAATAAATTTAATTTCTAACAAAAATATATTACAATAAAGTGATTGCTTCAAGTCAATGTTAACAAACACAAAAGAAAGTGAGATTTCAAATATGACTTTTACCACTTTAAAATTTTCAAATCAAACCCTTTGGATTAAGTAATTTGGATTTAAAAATAATAATACCACGAAATATGAGTGAATCATGATATTAAATGACATAGGGTTATAATACACACCACAGAAAAGTTATAATTGGTGAAAACGGTGTATGCCACACAGAATAAAAAGCGAGGCAAGAATCCCTTACCTTGAGTCCAACTTGTCACCTGTGTCTATATCTTACTGAATAATAAAATTTTGTTAATTATTTACATTATTTATAATCATTTTCATGTTTATTATTACTTTTACTTCCCTCATCATAATTTTATATACAAATACTTAAACAATTAAGTTTAAGTCAGTTGTTTTGACCCAATTCGGTTCATGGGTTAAAAATTACATTGGTACATACAATATAGTCAAAGGGGTTATTATATAAACATCTCTATATTTATAATCCAGAAATATTTATCAAATTTATAAATAAATTATAATTTTAATACCAGTCAAGAAATAATTTTATGAAAAATGAACCAACATTACAATCATAGAGATGATAGGTCGTATGTACGCATGAGTAACGTTCCCGTTTTTCAATGATCCTTATTAAAAAAAAGGTATGAAACATTTTAAATTTATATAATGATCATTATATCACAAATATAATTTTATTTAATCATACATACTAATATATATAATTCTGGTGATGTAAAAGGAATCACATCGCATCGAGGAGGTTGTAGTCCACATGTCCTCGAATGACTTTACAACATTTTAGAGTGCGAAAAGGGTAAAAAATGAAATGATATATTATATTTAAATAAAGGTAATTATATCATGAATATCATATATATTTATTTTATTTTACATTTTTTAATTAAACTCATCCTTAACATATTGCATGTAATGTGTGAACGTATCACATCACTTTTAAGAAGCGGTTGTACACATGTCCAAAAACGATGTTATCATATTTCCACAAAAATGAAATAAACTAAGGTATATGTTGTATAATAATTAAAAAACAATGAATAAAACATAAATATAATATATATAATATAAAAATAGTGTTTCCATCATAATTAGCAACCATGATATGCAGTAAAGTAAAAATGAACGATATTATTTAGAGAGACAGTAGTCTTCTTTACACACAGATGATAATTTTGTTACCCATTTGATGAAAGTGTGTGTAGGTGGAGGTAAAAAATTATCATAACAATATTTCATAATATTTAAGATACTGGTTTTATTAGATAATCATGTAATAAGAATAATTTAATGGATTGATAAAGAAATAAAACAAAAGGTATATTTGAGGAATGTTACCTCTTTTTTGTGTAACTCTCTTTGGTTTTCAACAAAGGACTTCGTTGGATTTATTTATGAAAAAATTTAGGATTCTAGGTTGAGGGAAGGTATTTTGGGATCATATTGGGGAATTTTTTGGATGATACAAAGTGGATTTAGAGGTGTGAGGAAGGGGAAGAGTGAATTTCTTTTTATAGTGGAGGGGAAGAGACGTTCTTGTAAATATAAAAAGGTAAACACTATTTGGAGGTATCCCTTACCTAATGTGCCTCAAAAATTAAAAATTAATTGGAAAATTGAAATTATGTCAGATAAAATACTCCACCACACATAAATATATGTGTTTTTATAATTTTTTCCTTAACTTCTACATTTCCCTACTTTTCCATTTTTGTTTTTATTAAGGTTGCCAGTTTTCTAACATAAGTAATTTTATCATTAAGAATCAATTAAATTGAGATTAATTTGTAAATATATAACCATTTAATTATAGAAATGGAATCTAATTTACAAAATAATAATCTCATGTGTTTTGGAAATTAATTTTAAAATAAGCGCATGTAACACACACAAAACATTGCTTTAAGCCAAACTGTGCTTATAATGTGTATTACTATTTGGGGTCTGATATGTTCACTATAAATGATAAATTGATCCCTAAAATATACCAAATTTTATATTTTTTAACATTTAAAAATAAATTTTCAGAATATAGTATTTTTAGTATTTTTAATACTTTTAATAAAATATCATTTATTATAAAATAACATTAATGTCAATTTTGACATTATTTCCTTAATTTAAATGTTAAAATATCATTGAAATAATGGAATTATAATATATTAGGTTAAAACCTACGTAAAATGAAATATACATCTAAAAAATAATAGAACATGATAATTCATTAAACTTTATTCACTTATAATAATTTTCGTATCATTTATTTTATTTAATAATTAACAGAATAATCATTGTGTTGGGTTTTCTTAAGCATTTTAAGCAACCAGTTCATATATAAAATTAAAAAACAAATCATTGTGATAAAAATAGATCATTTATCTTTCAAAACTATTTTTATAACCTAAAATGTGTGGTTTTTCATATCTCAGGGCTATAGAAATGTTAAAGGAAAGGGAGGTTCCTTTTTTGTCCTTCACCTTACTTAAATTATTATATGGATCAATTTCATGGAATAGTATCCCACTTTCTAATAAAATTTTAACCATGATTGTATTTGGTCGAAATATGGGCATACAATATCTTTTGGAAAAGTGTCTATTTCATTTACCCCCTTTAGATTAATGTTAAACCACTAATTAAACTAATATTTATCTTAATCACTGAAATTAATTTAAATTACATTTACAAATATTTTTGGTCAAAACATTGTTTAGGTATCACTTAGATTTTATTTTTGACCTATGGTCAAAATTAACTTTTTTCCTTGATTTTTTCACTCAAGTTTCAAGTGTGACATGTTTAAATTTTGAGTTTCGAGGGGTCATTATTTTAGCGCATGGTCGGCGCATAGTTTGGGAAAACCGTGTGTCCTTATCCAAGAAACTGTGTGGGACTTTGGATGATTCTAGTTGTGGGTGAATGGTATTTGAATGTTTTTAAAAACCATGAGGTAAGCATGCGGGAAGCCATTGTCTCAAGGCAGAACCATCCCACACAGTTGGCACAAAGTTTACTAAACTGTGTGGCTAAACCGTGCGAGATGCCCAGATCTTAAAACTTGTGAAATTTTTAAACTTCCCCCTCAGGATTTATAACCCAAAATGCCCATTTTTTCTTCCCCTAGTATTTTTAGTCCAAAGGATGGTTCTCCTATATTTTCCATGATTACCCTCCTCCCATGTTGGTGTATATTTAGTGATTCTTCATGGTTTCGAGCAATATTTCTCAAGGTAATTCTCTCCAATCCACTCCCACTTCCTCTTTATTTCATTTTAACTTGAGATATACTTCTCCCAAGGTTATGTAGACCTATAGTTCATATTTACCTTGGTTTGTTTTGGGTTTTTTTTAATGTTCCTCTTGGAAGATCTTGGCTTTTGGAACCTTTATGGTATGATTCCAGGCATGCGTTGTTTAAGTGCCATGAGATTGAGGTAAGTTTCCCATAACACATGCCTTTTCAATTTAGGATTACATGGTTTCATTATTTTCACACCTTTTTTAAATATTAAATAGTAACATGTAATCTTTAGATTAATTTATTGGTGTACAAATTGGTAATTTCTTCCTTTTTATAAAGTATATGGTATTGTTTTTTGAAATGTTTCACTCCAAGTGTTCGATGAAATTCATAGTAGTATTTTTCAATCAGTTTGTAACCTTTTAAGAATGGTTTGGTTTTATAAATGAAATTGTGACATGTGAAATTAGGATTTTCGTTCTTTTAATGGGTTTCCAATGAGGGTTTGTATTTAAAATAATAATTTATTTGGATTTTTAAGGTGGTCTAACATTTGACGGTGGATTATGGCCCATTTGCAATTTTGATAAAAATGGATTTGGATTGTAAATGTTATGTCAATTCTTTAGATTAATTTTTTTATAAATTATTTTAAAATGAAATTCAGTGTGTTTAAACCTTTTTTTAAAGGTTGTTTTGGTTGTAAAATAAATTATGTTCTTTGTGGAAAAGATCTTTTGGATTATTTGGAAACACTGTGAAAATGGAAAAAGTGTTTATCATGAAAACTATCCATGTATAATTATATTTTTGATATTATTTTAAAATAGGTGGGACTTTCTCACTGTTGAATCCTTTTGACCAATTACTTAGTGCATAAATGGTAGATCCTCAGTGTATACTCCTTTGTGATCTTGTAAGGAAAGAGATTTATCTAAGGGGAGACTCTGTTGACATCGGTTAGCTCACCTTACCATATACTCTTTAAATTAATAACCTGGAATATATATCAAATTTTCTAATAATTATTGTTTCACTAGTTAGGTTACGCACAAGTTACTGGCCCATAGTACGTGGATATATTGAGTTTTATTAATAGGAGATAGTGCCCCTCATTCTGTAATATGTGGGGTGTGGCTGAGTGTTTTGGGAATATTTGATTTCATCGGGGGAGTCATACTTTTATGGTTGTGTCAACATTTATTAGTATGTTCTGGATTATTCATGATCTCCTAGTTTCACCCATGTCTATTGTAATATTAATTATTATAGGGATGATTTAGATTCTAATTGGTTGGTTACTCTTGTATGCTTATTTCCATTGCCCTTATTTTATGATTATTGTGGTGTTATCAATGAGGTATGTTTATTTGGGAAATGATGTGTTTTATTTCAATGGTTTATGAAAAATGTTTTAAGGTAGAAATTTATCATACTCTCTTGTTACATTTTGAAAATTTATCATCACTTTCCTCTTGAAAATGTTAATGTTACTTGAATAGAAAAGAACCTGAATTTTGAATGAAGAAGGAAAAAAACTGTACTTTTTTTTAAAGTGAAAAATGTTAAGGTTACTTTTATATATTGTATTTAAAACTTCAATTTGATGTTTCTTTAATTTTAAATGAAGTACATTTGGAATATATTTGGTCAGGATTTCCTACTAAGTTTTAATACTCACACCTATAGTTATTTATTATTTTATCTTGTGGTATAGGTATCACCTTTTTTTATGTCTATGGGCGATTTTTAGTTTTTGTGATGGAGAGTGACCCTCAATGTCACATGTATATGTGTGGTTATCTGGTGAAGTTTGAGTTTTTTGTACAATTTTTTATATTTTTAGTTTCGTGGAAAAAGATGTTAATTTGGATATTTATATATTATTTGGGATGTTTCATGTATCGTTTTTCTATTTAGTTTATTAACTTATATTAGGTTAAATCATTTCCTAATTTTTTATGATGATTCTCTGTGCCAGTTCCAAATCTGTGGGGATCAGGAATGCTCTTCAAGCCTTTCCACGAATCGGTTAGGGTGACCTGTTTAGGGTCAAATCTAGTTCGTTCATGACAGTCGATATTATTAGACTATAAATAATAAAATGATACCAACTATGTATATCCATTTTTTCAAATTCAATTCACATAATTGGAAAAATAAAATTTAAAGGTAATTCCAAGGATGTAGCCAGAAATTGTGGTTTTAATGTGAAAATGTTCAAAAGTTCATTAAGTTTTAATTTATTAATTATATATAAAAATGATTACAATTAAATAAATTGGATTAATATATGTATAATTGATATATTATGACATAAAAACTAATTCAAATTATAATTTAACATTAATAATTATTTTAACAAAATGGCAGTTTTCAACTAAAATGTAGTATTTTACACAATTCATTAGAAAATGAAGCATCTTAGAAAATACAAAAAACTAACCTTAATATATTTTTCACATTCAGAATAAAAAATTGATTTCTATCTTTACCAAAAAAATTATAAAAGATTCAACATTTAGTTTTTAAATAGGTTTGATAATAATAGAAGGTAAAACTCAGTCTTGCAGGTAATGAAAGATATCAATGAAAAACATTATTGTGTGTGGCCAAAGATAAATTAGTATTGTTTGATTTTAAAGCCAGAGAGTAGATTAAATATATTTTAATGTATTTGGATTTTATATTCCCTTCCATGCTTGTTGTTTCATTTCATACACACTATAGAATATAATATCCGTATTTTATAATTTTGAGGGGTTACATGGATTGCTCCAGAATGTAAATAGGTATTCTAAAGGGATTTAGAGGGAGGATTTGGGTAGATATTAGTATTTTTAATGGTTGTGAGTATTTTTTTTCAAGGAAAGGGAGAAGTGTTTTTTATACTTGAGGAGAGGGGTATTTTTAGAATAAAATATTTAATAATATAGTATATCCAAGGTAAACATTGTAATAGTGATTTTTAACATTATAACCCTTATTTTAATTAAATAACATGATTTTAAGAATTTATTTAACTTTATAATTTTAATTCATTAGTTTAATCAAAATTAATGGTATAAAAATAATAAAAATAATATTTTAATGTGACACTTGATTTTTAATCATGGGAAAGAATTTTTTAGGTTTGAAAATTAATTTTATCATATTTTAATGACTAATTTATGAAATATAATATTTCATGTCCAATAATCAAGTTATAGAATGTAATATGTTATTATTACATCAGAAATTGTGTATTTTAAGATACCCAAGTTATGTAAAAAAACTGTATTTTTTACTATTCCCCTTAAAATTGAAGTATTTTAGAAAATTACAAAAAACTAACCCAAGGAAAATTTTAACATAATGAATTAAAAAATGATGTTAATTTTATAAAAAAAATCTAAAATTGGTATTTTTATTTTTTAATATAAAAATTATGATTGTTAAAAAACACTTTAGAATACAGTTTATTAAAAATGTTCTTATATCTTCTTTGATTTTTTTAATCATGATATTGTTTTGAATTATATAACTTATATTTACATAAATTAATCATAATAAATATTGTTTATATCAGGATTTATTGTTTTTGGGTAAAAATACTATTCCAACAGTCATGTTACTATTCCCAATGGCCATGTTACTATTCTATATGGGAACATTACTAATCCAGTGGTCACATTACCTCCTTTAAATACCATTACATTCCTTTATTCAGTATTCAACTCAATTACTCTCAAGTTTATATATTTCTATTTTCTATAATATTGACTAGATAAATAACATTTTTTTCTTCACTATAGTGTTGGTAGTGGGGGGAATGATTCTATTGGATTGGGGAGATCCATATTTTCACATTTTAGTTTTTTTATTTTCTATTTATTGTCCAAATGTAATGTTTGGAATTTTAATCGGTTTCATTTTTGGTTAATGTAATAGTGTTTATTAATATTTTTTTGGTTTATTTATGTGTATAATACTATATATAATGTTATTCCACTTATTTATATTAATATACAAATACAATTTAAAAACTCTCGGTTGTAACATGGTGTAATCATAGTGTGTCAAAACCATCCTCAAGAGTCTAAGATTCTCTAACATGAATATTGAGTACATTAGGATATCCGGGAAGACCACCATGAACTGGTCTAATAAAGGATGAAATATTTGGTTCCAGAGTCCCATGAACACTACTGGGGTGTCTGTAAAATTTAAATACATCACTATGAACTCATAAATACTGTAGAAATATAAAAATGTCAACTTTGATATATTCATGTCTCATACTCAAAGCAATTGATAACCTAGTCCAAGTTTTATCTTTTAGAATTATCTCAACCCTCTTAACTTATAAAAGAGGTTATATATCCTCAATAGTGAATAATTATTCGTTATAGTCACCTCATTCATGTGACAATAATCCACACTAAACATCAAGCTCTTATAAACCTTCTTGGAAAACAATATTGGGGCTAACCAAGGTGACACATTGGGTCTAATAAATCCCTCCCTCTACAAGTCCATCAATAGAACCTTCAACTAGTGATGCTTTTAGATATCCTATCTGATATGATAGTATAGATATTAAGTCAGTAATTGGGCATATTTCTATACATATGTCTATTTCTTAGTGGGGAGTGAAGACTGACTTGTCCTTAAGAAAGACGTCCCCATACATCACCCCCACTGTAGGGAAATGAAATATCATAGAATCCACTACTCCAAGAGTTATACTATCCAACTAGTGAGTATTCATCAATACACTTCTTCTTATAGGCCCATAGCACTCTTCATGGGTTTCCTTCTCACTTATGAATGAAATCCTCATCCCATCACCATAAACAGACTGCATCCAACACCTGAAATAGTCAATTTAGGCATGAGATTTGGATAGTTAGTCCATACCTAAGATGAAAACTTAAGACATCATCTCAAATACAAAGATACCCCATGTAAGGATCACTCTATAAAGATTCAAGTCACACTACTAGATATATAGTATTATCCTTTAATTTCTTCCAGTCAGTGTTTCAAATAATAAAGGTCGAGCCAATAGTGCAATTAGAATCTCTATGTCTCAAATGAGAGAAGTGCCAAGAATGGAGTGGAAACAACTTGTTTTTATCAGTACTATAGCTAATGTAGATAATACATAAATCATACCTATAATAATCCCAGGAACCTTTATGTAAAAGGACTCCACTTATTTCAGTTTACCTCATTTAATTCCACCAGCTCGCTAAGCATGGTGTGGATGACCTTTTGGTGGTGGTGGCAACAAGTCAAAACATCTGCCACAACCAATTTATCACCTTTCTCATCATCCATGTATTCCAATCTACAAATAAACATTAGTATATTATTATACATTCATGTTTGGACCTTAAAACATCTCTCTTTTAGATGTATAATGGGTTAGACAATCCTGAGTGTGGTGGCCCTCACCACTACAAGAGAAACACTTATTTTACACCAGTTGACTTGATCCTACCTAAGATCCCTAATCTTCAAATCTGAAACCATGGGATCATCTACTAAGGCATATCACAAACCCAGATCCTAATTAAAACCATCAAAAACTAGCTACTATGGTCTCAGCTTCTACGTTCCCCCTTCCAGCACCAGCTTCTAGTGTCTGTCACCCAAAAATACCTCCACCAATAAAGATTTCTAAAGCACTATAGTATGGGTGTGAATGTAAATATATATGACTGAATCCATGATATATCATCATAGGATCCTGTTGATGGTGTGTGATCAGAAAAACTAATCTCAAACCATAACCAGAGAGTATATCTATAGGTTGGTGAAACTCAAAGAATTTCTAGACACTATCATACTTTCCTACTCAAGCTAAAGAAGATTCTAGATGTAAACCACTCACAACATGGCAGAATAAAACTTCTCCCTAAAGAGTCACTTCATCTTCGACAAAGAGAGAGACATATCATAATTTTTATGTTTCACCAGACTCTACCATCACCTTGAGAATCCTTAAATAAGTATCACCACTTTGACAAAAAATTGATCTTTAGGTGTCTTCATATGTTAGAAAACTTGGGTAACTACAACTAGACATTCCTCAACTAATTTAGGTTCAAGATCAACTTGAAACATTGGGGGTCACTACCTATGAAACTTATGAAGTGTGATCAGCCTTGGAATATCCCCACCTAGTACTCCTACAAAACCTACTTATCAACAAGTATTGGAAAAACAAGAAAACCACCCAAAGGTACAACCACATATTAATATCCATATACTGAAGCCTCATAACTAGGTATATCATCAATGTGATCCAATTATGAAATACCAACTGTCTATCTTAACAAAGACATTCTAGAATAAAATCATGATGCACAATGGTCAAATAGTATATCCAGGGAGATGAATCAAGAAGGATATGGAAAAAAATAATTCATATATGATGCATGTACCTAAGTGTTTCCCCACTCAACTAGGGCCTATATGCATTGAGTCAAAAAGTAGGTTTTTAGAGTCTTAATGTATGGATACGTCAAATACTGCACCAAAACTAGAGTCTCGGACATGGGAGATGAACTCAAAACACTTTAAAACTATTTCTATAAATCCCTAAAAACAACCCAATCTAACCTCCAATAGGCCAAGGGATAGAGTCCGATTCCATGTTGGCATGTGTCACACATGGATGGAATTAGTATAAGGTACATGTACACATATAGATCTCCAAAATCCAATACAATGTTGAAAAGTAAAATAGTATTTCTGATACCGTAATTAAAGAATACATTTAAATCCCATATTTAGAGTATGAAAAAAGAACTAAAGCATAAGGTCCACATACAAGCCCACCAAAACTGATAAAATAGTACAACCTTATTAGAAGGGTGAGACTCCTATAATGTTGAAAATAATATTAAAACCATTTCAAGTGTAAGTCAGTATGATTTTCCTACTCTCATTTCTCAAGGAACTCTGTCAAAAGGCATGTCATCTACATATGACATGACATATATGTGAAGATACCATGTAGGGGTGAGTATGAAAAACCCAATAGGAGACCCTAAAACCACCAAACATAAGCCATTGGATACTATTTTTCTCATCATATGTTACGTCAACAAGATATGATACATAACAATAAGGATGATAAAAATCTAGATATACCCATTAGAGACTCCAAGTCTCAAAAGGCCTCAAACATAATTCTAGGCACATGTTTCATCTCGAGGATTCTAGGTAATGTTTTTATAAGAAAATACACTTTGTGATCCAAGCTATTGCAGATAGCGCTAATCCAAGAGTTCAGGCTTGTCATATCGCACCATAAAGTACTCACTAGATTTTTAATGATCTCAATTAACTGATAGGGGATGAAAGCCAAGACTGTTGGGGGACACCAAAAACTGAATCTGGAATAACACATTAATTATTGGATCGACACCCACATAAGTTGGTCACACTGATGCCACAAACATTACCTAGAGAAGCAGAAGGAATGATAGAGGATCCCACCTCAATCTGATGATGGGATACCATGAACTATATCCGAGCTCAACCCATGGATAGGATCAAAATCATATATGTATGGCATAATTCCACATTTTACCCATATAGGGTGAACTACAGGATCACACTCAACTAATAATTATTCAAATTGATGACATGAAGGGCCTCAAACTACCCTAGAAAATGTGAATATCATGTCTTACCTACCCCAGGTCTGTCCACATATCGCAATCTCACATGAAAATATTTTCTCTATATAAATGACATGTTATCTGAGGATATATGACATTTGAAGGTTAATTGGTACTAATAATTAAAATACTAAATTATTGGGTACATCTGGTTGTGAACAAGTACATCAGGTCGTACCCATATACTTGGATATATTCCAATATCGGGTCATGCTCATGTACTCTGGTCATGCCCATGTGTTTGGCTTTGAACTTGCCAATGAATCCTTGGAGTACATGTAAAGGCTCCAATTCAATGTAATACAAAATGTGAAATATGTCTCATGACATGTGATATTTAATTTCATTCATAAACCTTATCCCCTAGAGTTGGTCCCATAAGGCATGTTTTCTTCAAACTACAGACCTTGTAATGTGGGATTTTCAAGAAAGTTTAGTACACTTGTGATTTTACATCCGTGGTGCTACCACCACAAAATCCACTTAAAATGATTATAATGGACATATATCTCTATTCATCTAATCCCTTCACCATCAGATGGATTCTAGCTGCCCGAATAGCATGGGAAATGACTATTGTCACAATGTGCTATCATCAGACAAAAAACTAGGAATAATAGAAACCCCAATCCAGTCCAATTATACCTCCTATCATTCAACATTGTCACGACACCCTGATCGATCCCCTAATACCAAAATATAACCCATGAAATCAATCCATTTCACCTAATAATTATATCACATTGATAAAAACCCTGGTATTTTTCAAATCGTCGGCCAACAGAATTATTAATGACGAACATGCGAAGAAACTAGGAAGAAAAGAAAAAATCAAAAAAGAGGAAAAACCCTTAACCATTGTTCACGTTGGAATCAATTTTTTCCTTTTAAATTATTAATGAAGATAAAAAAATAAAACACTTAAATCAATTCCTTAACAATAGGAAGATAAATAATGAACCAAAACTTACCATTGATTTACGAACAAACTTGTTTGGGTGAATTGTTCCATGTATGTTATGGGATATCAAAACGAGATAAATACAAATAAATAAAATTCACTAAATTGGGTTTGGATTGATAAATGATTAATAAAAGATATGAATTATCACCATTTAAGGGATCCTCAAGCTTTTTTGGTGAAAATAATCCTCTAGAAATTGACCATGATCCTCGATATGTTGTCATACGTCAAGCTCTCCTCTGACTGATCCTCTCTCAATCCTAGGGTTATGTGTCTAACCCCACAAGTAAGATATAATCATGTATCTCTAAAGGATAATTATGATAGTATTTTAATGAAACAATTTGGATTTTTTTTTAATTTTTTTAATTATTTTTCCCATGGTTGTGCTCAAGAAAACACCCTACACCAACAAAGATTATGTCGCACCGAAGATAAAACCATGTTTTAGATATAACAGTGGTATTAAATTTTAGATCTGAGACTCCATTCAAGAGTTATTCCATTATTTCTAGAAATTTATGCATGCATGAATGATATTAATATATATTATATTTATATAATATAAATAAAAACCTTCTCTATACATCATAATCTTACATAATCTCAGTTATTGGCTCAAAAACATTTATAATATATTTCAATGTACTACAATGAAAAAATTCGAAAATTATAACCAAATAATTAAATACTCAACAATAATTTTAATTATCTCCTAAAACTATATCAATTTTTTCATCCTTGAACCCTATCCCATGTTAAAAATCTTTTGGTCTCCATTATTTTTCCTAATGCATTCATTTTCAAGGAGACTTCTAAGTAAAAGTCAAGTCCCCAACATGAATATTGTCAACTACTTAGATTTTATTCTTAATTATCTTCATTAAAAATTATTATGGACACATAAATATATTTTTTTGTATCATTTATATACTATATTGTTACTATATTTAGGGTTTTATGATTTTCTATTCATGTATTCCATCCATTAAGGAAAATTATATCATCATTCGTGCGTATGTGAAGACTAATTCCACCACAGGAATGAATTTAATTTTTCATCACCATCCATAATTTTTGGTTAATAGAATGAATTATTATGGAAATATGATTTTTATTATATCATTATTGTTCTGGTATAAAATACTAGAGAACCTATTAATGATATGATCATTAAATGACCATCATTGATTTTATCGATTTAAATAAGTGCAAAATGAAGAAAAAATATTAAAATGATATAGTATTAAAATATACATTATTTATTATTCTAATTATTTTTAATTTTGATATATATCACTATTAAATACTAAATAGGATCATTTTTCTTATATTATAATTATATTTTAATAAAACCACCTCATAATAATCTATTAGATCAAGGTATGTTCATGTATGGGTTGGTTTAACCAGCTACATGAACAAAAATATGAATTTATATCATGAATGACTATGGGAACATAAATAATGGAATAATATAATAAAAATTTCTAAATAATTAATTTTAATGACTCTAAAAACTTTATATTAATATTTGAATCATTAATTAATAAAAAACCTTTTATTGTTTTGAATCACTAAAACATAATTGTTATCAATTTCATATTTAAGGATAAAGACTGAAACACTCATGAAATTAATTTGAAACATCTTAAATAATTATGAAACATTCCTAATCATAACCTTAATTACCAAGTAATGACAGAATTTTGAGTAAGAATAAATAAAGACACACTGATTATGAAACTAGTACGAATGATCAAAACTATAGACACCTAAAGTAGAAAATCGACAGAATTTTTATAGATAAAGACTACTTATGTAGAATATAAATGAAAATAAATATGTTTATGGTTATTATTTAAGTTATTAATATATATATATATATATATATGTTTTTTATACATGAGGTTAAAATATGTTTATGTAAGTCAGGACAAGAGTTGAGGGTTTTACATATCAAATTTCTGAATTTGATACATGTCTGGAATTAAGTATCTAATTTCATTTATATTTCATATATACTACCATTTCAAGATATTATATCTTGAATTATATTTTAATAACAGTATTTCAAATTTTATTAAAATAACTCTATTTCAATGGGTTTTGATTTGAATGTTTCTATAGTCGTAAAGGCGTCTTAGTATCAATTCTAATTTTTTGAGACATAATACACTATTTTCACCATGTTTCATTTGTATGGGGTTTATAATACCAATGGATATATTTTTATAAAAATAAATTTATTTTATGGGATTTAATTTCAAATAATGTCGCCATATTCATGTGGATATTAATTCAGTTGTTTCCCCAATAGTAAGGATTGTTTATAACTCATCTTTTTTCCATTGAGTTATGATCATTCTCTTTAAATTATTTCATTTAATCTCAGTAAATTATACCCATTTATTTTGTTATGTGGTATTATATAATTTTTTTCTATGGATATATATTCCAACCACAATAACACTTCGAATGATATTTCTCACTTTTTGAGTTTTGTTCCTTTTAAACTATCTTCCTTATTTTTACGGATGGTTTATGATCATGATATTATAGTATTGAATTGTATATATATTGATTGATCCATATGAATTTAAAATCCCATTTTATATAATTTAAAATGGATTATGTAAATCTATAAATAGTTTTATTCTATTGAAAATGGGCAAGGCATTGGTGTTATGTATATTGTTATTCTAATATGGATTATTATTAGAAACATTAATATTTATTAAATGACTATATAAATTCGTTATTAGTATGGGTTATGTTCATGTTATCCCTTTATTAACATGACTAAAATTATTTACATTCTAAATTATTATTGTATATTAATGCTGGCTGACCATGTAATAATATTTTTTTTTCTTCATTGTATTGATAACCATGTTTGTATTCATCCAAAGGTTCCTTAGGGAATGGTATGAAAATACTTGTTGACTCTTATGTTTAATTTATTGAACTTAATTAAGTGACCAGTGGTTCTAAAAATTATACATTCCCATGATGAATCAATGGTTCTCATGATACAAAACAAGTTTAGATATTTGGTATATGGTTTCCCAATTTAGTAAGATGTCTTGATTAGAGACTCAATGACTAGTATATGACTTTGAAAAAGGACATGGAAACTGGTCTTTGATATTTAATACTATTCATTACATATATTTGATATTATTATTAGGGATATCCATGTATTTATTTTCGATCATGTATATATAATGCTCTCAGTTTTAAGTTGATTATGGGGTCATATTGTTTACTTATTTATAACATAATACTTATTTTATGTTTATTCCATGATTGTATCAATTATATGTTTTTTCCTTAGTAAAAATTTGAGATTTACCCATATTATGTTTCCATTTTAAAATGTTATAAATAAAAGTTATACAAATTACATGATTATAAGGGTAAGTTGTGTGAAACAATTTATTGGAGATCTTTAAGACTCATTATGAAATTAAAAGATTCGTATATAATGAAAAAATGTATTCTTGATACAACGAACACATAATTTTTTATTTTTTTCTTCTAATTATATAAAATTTTATAACAAAAAATATCCTTATGAGGTAAGAAATGAAATAATATTTAATTATTTTTTAATTAATGATTGTTATATCTTGGATTTTATAGCTGGTATCAAAGTGAGCATGCACAGTCTGTGTTTATGCACATAATATGGGAGTGTGGGTCCAAGAACACAAAATTACCATAATTTCTCCATCTACATTACTAATAATATCTTCTTTAATGATCCATAATTTTTTTTACTTCATATAAATAACAATAGTATTATTATAAGGAATAATGCAAGGACATATTGAAAATAAATTATAATGCACATCCCATTCTCCTTTTCCCTGTTATTATCTTTATTTTATTTTTCCTTCTGAGGATATTTCATAAAAATATAATAAAAGATTTATTATTTTAGAATATAGAAGAGATATTTATAAATCATCTACCTCATGAAAACTTTCGTAATTTGTTTCACCAGAACTGGGAGAGATGGAGGGTGGGAGGGAGGGAGGGAGGGTGAGAGAGAGAGACAACCATGTCCTAAAGGTTATAAGAGTGGGATTGAGTCGACTTATAGAAGGATTATAGATATCAAATGGTTAATCCTATATTATCTCAGCTCAATGGAAAAAAATAAGTTTGAATGGGATGGGAAATCTCTGGTAAAAAATAGAAGGTCCAAATCATTCCTATTTAAGTGGACAAGTCTTCTATTTTAATTATATTAAATCTATAATGGATTTATCTCATTATCAAAATATATTTTTATTATCAAAAGTTTATCCATTAATTAATAAAATCAAATATTACATACACCTTCTTCATAAAAGGACTTAAATCACTAACTTTTATTCATTATTCTAATTAAATTAATAAAAACCAAATATAGAACAAATCAAGAACTCAATCTAATAATTATATAAAAATAGATATATTCACAAAATAAAGGTGTATTTTGTAATGTTAATTTAAAACAATATTTACAGAGTTAGAAGAAAAGACCTTTGCCTGAGATAGGGTGATGTTGAGCAGCCATTATGTTAATTGGAGTTTACCTTTTCATTGGTTTGGAATGACCTTTATGTAGAGAGGTGGTTACCATTATGTGGGATCAGAAATTACCTAAAACAAGATAGTTTACCTTATGTAAAATTCAGATGAACCTTACCCTTTCTTAAAATATCCTCACATAAGTCTAGAAAATGTCCCTCTTGTGAGATAGAGACTACCCTTATGCGAGAATGTGACTACCCTAACATAGTGAATCAAGACTACCCCTACACAAGATATGAATGACCATCACACAATGGATATCCCATATGTATAACCACTAAACCATTTCAATAAATTGAACAAAACTCAAATATATATAAATATATATATATATATAACTTTCATTTAAAAAAATAGATTATTTCCATACTTAAAATTTTAATTTTTTTTAAAAGTTTAATCTTATTAATATTTTCATATTAATTATGTTTTTAGCAAAATAACTTTTTAAAAATAAAAATTACTTTTAAAAATTTCCAAACCATTTTTAAATAACAATAAAAATGACCGGACCTCTTGAACATAAAAACCACTAGAAGAGAACTCTCGTATAACCCTACATCTAAAATGAAAAATGGAAAGACGATGGGGAAATTTTGGGCCTTTATAGTTAACCTGACCGATACCCATATGAGGAAATAGGTTTTGGGTGTCTTCCCGAATGCATTTAGGTTATGAAGGGGACATATGGATGATTACTCCGTCTTCTCTACTCTCTCGGTATATGTAATATGTTTTGTGATAGATCATGATATATATATATATATATATGGGTAGTAATGGAAAGTGTCAATAATATATATATATATATATATATATATATATATATCATCTAACCATGATATATGAATTATGATGTGGGTACATGGTGGGGATCATGCGTTATAAGACTAGTACATGAGGTTGTGGTCCTTCATATTCCAAATATCCAACTATTATGAGGATGTGATGTGGTATTGGTATGTGGTATGTGGTTATATTGTTATGTGGTTTTATGTAAGGGTTTTAAGCACATTAAATAAGTTGTTGAGGCATGATTATGAATATATCAATGTGATAGTGGTTGTGTAGATCCTTATTGATATATATTATCTTAAGGATATGTTATTATACTTGGATGAAATATTAGGTGAGTGTTCCATGGTGAATTCCATGTGGAATAAAACCTAATTAGTTTCATTTTAACCACGTTTTCTTCAAAAACGTGGAATGTTTTTCCATCCTTTAAAAGATGACTAATTTTTAATTTAGCCACGTTTTCATAAAAACATGGCTTATCTAGCCGTGTTTTAAAACATTACTAACTTAGCCAAAATTTAACACAAATCTAATTTATAAGTGTTTTAAAACGTCACTAATTAATGTATTTTCAATATATATATATATATGCATATATATATTCAACAATATATAAGTTTATAACAGATATATATACAGATTTATGTATATACATCAATTTATAAATATATAAGTACACATATATATATAAACATGTTAATAATACTATGTATATGATTCTATTATATAATAAAAAAAATAAATGTTCCTCATATAAAATTAATTTTCACATACATTTATACATATAAACACTCAAACACAGAAGTTAAAATATAATTATAAGTAATCAATAATAACTGGATGAATGATCATTAATATATAAATTAATACACACACACACACACACACATATATATATATATATATGTATATAAATTTATAGGTATTTTTATATTATTTTTGATATATATATATATATATGTCAATTTATATATTAATATTTATATATATATAAACATATTGATAATATTAAATATATAATAATATTACAATAAAAAATTAATGATATATATATATTGACGTACACACAAAAATAGACCCACACACATACATATATAAATTCACAACTACAAAAGTGAGAACAAAATTATATTTAACTAATATTAACTAAATAAATGATCATTAATACAAAAACATATAATTAATAATATAAATTAATAAAAAACATTATATTAATATATATATATATATTAGTTTATACACACACATATATATTAATCGATAATAATTATATAAATTACCATTATTATATAAATTAATACATAGATGCACAAACTTATATATAAATTTATAATTATATTTATATATATATATAAGTAGATGTATATATAAATTTGAATATTCATATATATACTATTAAATTAATATAAATATAACTATTAATTTATAAATAATAATATAAATACTAGTATATATATGTGTGTGTTTGCATTAACATATTAATTAATACATAAGTGTATTTATATTAATATATTAATCATTATATAAATATATTAATATATTTATTAATATATAAATTTATAACAGTATTAATAAATATTTAAATATAATATAGTACTTTTATAATTAAATATGAATTCTCAGATGAGTGGTTTAGGCATCATAAAATATGTCACTCACAATGAGATTGATCCCACGTGATGCATCATATAATTTTGGTTTTAGTTGAGGTGATAGAGGGGTCGGGGTGGGTGTCGAGCGAGGTAGAAAAGGAGCTGGATGGGGTGGTGTCCATCAATGTGTTAGGAGAGTGGCGGTGGATTTGTGTTAGGGGGTATGGGTGGGATAGTCATGATAGGGGCTATGGGAACTATGTCGGGGTGAGGGGGAGAGGTGTTAGAAGGATTATGGAGGGGTGGAGGGATGTGTTAGGGGATAGGGGTGGGGGAGTCATGTAGGGGGTAGGGGAAGTGTTTCTGGTTTAGAGTGGGTGGGGTGTTAGACAGTATAGGGAAGGAGTGGGGTGGGGGTCGGGCGATGTGTATGAGGCCAGGGTTGGGTGTCAGGGGTGGGGGAGGGGGGATGTGTTATGGGAAAGGGGAGGGGAGATATGGTAAGGGTAGGGGAAGTGTTTTACAGTGAGGTATGGTGGGGTTTCATAGGGAATATGAAGTGGGGAGGGGGTAATGTGTTAGGGGTAGTGGCAAGGGAGTTGTGTCAAGGGTTGGGGGCAGTGTGTCATGGTGAAGGCGGGTTGGGTGGTAGAGGGTAGAGGTAGGGGGAGGGAGAAATATGTTAGGGGGTATGGTTAGGTGATTTGTGTTAGGTTATAGGGTAGGTTTGTCGAGGTGAGGGTGTTTGGAGTGTTAGAGGGTAGACAGGGGAATGAGGGAGGGTTTTCTTAGAAAAAAGCAATGATGTACGTAAAAAAACACAGTGTATTTACCCATGTTTATAAACACAGGTAAAAACCCCATGATTTACCAATATTGTGTTTATTTTTATTTTTATAAACCAAAAATTTATTGTTTATTATTATTTATGAACTTATGTAAAGTCAAATAAAAACACAAATTTAGGAATTTATTAAAAGTCCTGGGTGACAGTTGACCTGAAATATGAGTGAGCCAGTTCTACTTTTTATTCACTAGGGCATTGGCATGCTTCTTCCACATTTACACTAAATATTTTAGGGTTGATGAGTATACTTTTTTATCACCTATATATGTAAATATATTTCAATGTCTTATTGGAGGGAGTTGGTGATCAATGTGAAAATTATAATCTTGAGGATAAAAGTTCCAGTCGAAGATTCTATTGTATGAATTTATTTTTTATTACATTTTTAAGACCTTGTTATTTATGACAATTAACTATAAAATGTTTTTTATTTTATTTTATATTATAGAGAGTTTATTTTTTGATTATATATGTAATCCTAGAATTATGAGGGGAATGCCTCTCATTTATGTTTCATTATACCTTCAATGTTAGTCGACAACCCTTAGTCTACTTTAGGTGGGATTTGGGAGTCACTCTTATCTTCACTGTAAGACAATTATGGGTTACCAATGGGTGTGGGTCATGAAAGATTAGTATTAGGTTTATGAAATAAGTATAAGGTATATATCAGAGTTAGGAACCAATGAGACTACATGAGTTTGGTAGGGAAACAATATTATTTGAACTTGAAAAGTAACTTACAAAGGGATATTAAATAAGGCATAAACTATTAGGTTTTTTTATTATCTAACTCAGGGACATTGATATTATAAAAAATTCTAGGAAATATGATGTTCATTGCAGGGTAGAAAACTATAATAGGGAATAAATCAATATTGTATTCACTTTCATTTGAATTAGGGATGATTCTAATCAGTTATAAGTGGATATTTAAATTTAAATACCTTAATAGAGAACCATATACTAGGATTTGGGATTTGTTCTATGTTAGTGATTTGAGGAAAGGATTTTGGGATGCGAAGGGTTTATTAGGATCCCTATATTACTATTTTTATATTTCTTTTATGTCATAAAACATCATTATTTTACTCTATATTGTTTTATTTGATTATAGGTATACTAAATTTGTTTTTGATATTTTTTTATTCTCACATGTTCATGTCATTTAAAAGGAATTTGGAATAGGTATAAAAATGAATCATTATAATGTAGCAGTTTTTGTTTAATGTAATTATTTATGTAATGAATTTTGAAGATGATAATACAGTAGGATAAATTATTCTTGAAAGTTATATGTTGAAATGGTTTATACATTATGTTTTAATAAAATTTATAACATGTAATGTATTAATCTAGACTACTTTATTAGATAAAGATCATTTTATGAATTGTAATAGTCAAAAGAAAATGTGTTAAATGTGAATTAGCCTTACCAATCAGGAAATAGGAATTATTTGATTTTAATGTTTAAATTGATATGATTATTCAATAATTTTGGTAATCTATTTTTTAGAAATCATGTTAAAATATACAACATGATATATTTTAAAAAATTAATTTTCTAAAACATTAACATCCTATTAATTATGATAGATAAATTTCCTTGTTTTTTGTACTAACTAAAACTATTTAATTATTTATTATTTTTATTTGATAAATCAATTTATATTAGTATAGGATAACTTTGAACACATTATATACTTTTAAAATTTTTCTACTGTTTATTATTAATTTTTTCTGGACTTATTTAAAACATTTCATGCTTAGTTTTTCATGTGTTTTAATAAATAAAAAATAAGGTTATGATGTTATCTTTTAATAAAATCATATTGATTATCAAATGTTTTTTTTAGAAAACTTTTGGGTTTATTTTAAAAATGGTTTTATTGTAACCTTGATTTATAGATTGTTAGTTTAAGAACATTTATATTAAAAGGGTTTTAGTAAAATTAAATTTTTGGAAAAACATATGGTTTATTTAAAAAATTTAAAAATGTATGGGTATTAAAGAACAATTTCATGTTTTAATTAATGTTATGTTTTAATATCTAATTCAAAATATCAGTTTAAATTAATGTTGAGTGAGTTTATATTTTATTGAAAAGTATTTTTAGGTTTTCCCCACAATGGGGGTTGTCATTTTTCATGTGTGGTATACATGATAAGAATTAATAATAATGTGGTTTTCTTAATGCTTGTTGTATTATGGTCAGTAGAGTGGGGAGTAATAAGGTGGATGTGTTATTGGTGGATGGAATGGTGTTGATTTAGGAGGATGATAAAATTTTATCATGATGATGATTTAATTTTTTTATTCAATAGTAAATGAGTGTGTGTGATTCCTTTTATGTGGTCATGTTATCCTTATTATTGGAATGTGATTTAATCATTAGATCAACTTTATTATTTATTATGTTTGGATTAAATAATTTTTTAGAGAATTATCAATGTGTAGTTATTGGAATGTGGAAGGAGGAATATTGGGATGTGGCATTAACATGTTTCATATGAAAATAAGTATTTAAGTTCTTTAGTGGAGTTTCAAGCCTTGAGAATGAGGAGTGGATTATAGAGGGTGAGGCTACCTTCAAATTGATGGGGACTCTGGAACAATTATGTGTTTCCTTATGAGTTAGTTTTAAATGAGTATTGTCCCATATATGATGGAATATTAATCATGGTCTCCCAAAAGATATTTCTAGGTAATAGTTCTGTTTCATGGTTAAGAAGAAGTTTATTTTCCACGTGAGAAATGATGAATGTATAAAAATTCAATCTGAGTTATAGTAAGGGGGATCAAGTGTGTGTGACCTTGGAGTCCATTTATATGCATTAGTTTTCCAATTTCCAAAACCATTAGGTGATGAATACATGTTAGCATAATGTTTTTAGTCTTCTTCTAGGTCATAGATTCTATGGAGGTAAGGTATTTTACATTTGAATTATTAGTAGTTAGGGAGGAATTATGTTGTAGTTATTGGTAGTGTGTTGTTTCATGCTATTAAGAAGGATAAAAATAGTTCCTCATGTTATGGGTCATGTGATAGGTTAAGGAAGAGAATAAAGAAATTATTTATAGTTATAAACTGTATTTTACCTTTGGGTTTAATGGATATATGCCTCCTATATTGGGTAAGATGGCCTGTTATCATTTCATATAGTTGTCAATTAAGAGTATAAGTTCCCTAGGATTTAGTTTATTTTGGGTTTCTTTTCTAGTAATTGATTTATATGGTATGGTGGTCATAATTTAATGGTCTCTCAGTGAATATTTATTGAGTTGGGGTGAGAATGTTTTGGGTGATTATTTGTTTCCCTTTCTATAAGAAACTTCTTCATATGATCCCTACAATTTCAGTTTAAAAAATTTTCGTTAACATAATCTCACTGTAATTATCTTAGATTGATTTTTCAAACTTGAATATTTTAATGGATGTTTTAATTTATCATTGATTTATTCCATAATTTAATATAAAATCCAAATTAGTTATTTTCTTTACCTAAATCTTAATTATTTTTTGTTAGTGTATAAAAATTTTTGGTAATTAAAATTCTTGTATGATAAAATGAACTATTATAAAGGATAACTTATTTATATTTTTTATAATTATAAATAGATTAAGTGTTGATAAAAAGGTGTAGTTTTTCACTGGAGTATCTTATGTTGTATTCTCTCATGATTTGTCATGTAAATACCTTTTTTATAGATGATTTTTTGTTTGAGAAATATCTCACATGGTGATTAGGGTTTATGATAGTGATGGTTTTATAGATTAGTTCATAATATTAGTGTGCGAAGTGTATAGTATTATATTCATTTGGGTGTTGTAAAAATTTGGAGGTAGAAAGATATTTTTAGATATGTATAGTTATTCTAATTGTGGGTGGGGTAGAGAGTATATCCTTTGGAATGTGCCAATCTTGTTTCTGAGGTAAATCTTTCTTAACAATTATATTTTAGGAGGTTACTTCCCTTGGATTTGTGTTGATGTTAATTTTATTTATTTTTTACCATGATTATTGAGGTCATAATTTCTTGTGTGGTGTTCAAGATTTGATAGTTTTGATGTTATAATTTGATATGAATCTCCTAGAGGTGTTTGAGTTTTGTGGTTGTTTGACTTTTTCCTAGGATTGGTTTTGATTATTGGAGAATATAATCATTTGAAGGATGTCTAATATAAAAACCTTCCCTCTACGGATATATAATTTTCATATTAATAACACATAAGATGTTATGAGTGTCTTAGAGAATATTTGGTGGAAGGATGAGAAAGTTGAAGTTGAAATTTTAGTTGGAAGGAAACATTACAGTGTGGCTCTCTGAATTACTTCAAAAAGAGTTGGATAGAGGAGATGGTTGTCCTATAGTTTGGTGTATCATGCAATGAATGGTTGATTCATGTTGTGGTTTATGTCTTAGTACATGGGGGGTATTTTTTATTTAATATTACCGTTGTTTCATAGTAGAAGTCTAGTTTATGAATAAAGTAATGAGACACTTTTTTTCTTTATAAGATATTCAAATATAATAAGGAATATTTTCAAAGCCTAATGCTGAGACAAGAGAACATTTTGAGTCACGATGATCCTAAAATTAATTTTACAAAAATATTAAATATATATATATGATGCCCACAAATTTTATAAAAAATATCAGAATATACCCTAAACATTTTCTTAGATAAAAAATATAAGGCCATGGTTGAATCTAGAATGTGGCTTTTACCCTAAGAGTGACCTCACATTAGTCAGTGTCAGATGGTTGGATAAAGAATCAATTTTTGGGTGTATATAGTGGATTAATTAATTAATTAATTAAATTACTCCATTTAATGTCCAAGGAAAATTTTTAGTCTTTAAAAAAATTATGAAAAATCTATAAGTTTAGCCGCACAATCCAGAGATCATGGGGAGGTGGTTTCATCATAATTTATTGGATCATCAATATTGGATGATAACTAGAGATCAAATCTAGGTGGAGCGATAGAAATAGAATGTATCAGATCATCCCCATCACTATATAGTGCATTATTCACTAATTATTGACCCATAATAGAGGTATGAATCATAAATTGTGATTTCTTCCCCCTTTATTACAATTTTAAAGCATGAATTTGATTTCCTTATATATATTTGGTGATTAAATTCCCTTTTCATGATTTCATTGTTGAAATAAATTTTTTTATTCAATTTTCTATTCCTTGTACCATGATCTTACCTTCGATTTCCCTACTTTGAGATCCTTGTCCAAGAAATTTTGTATATCCCTATTTATCAACCTTGTTATGGTTCTTTCACCCCATCATTCTTTGCATTAATTATCATATGCTAATGGGGTCACAGTTTGAATTTTCCAAGGTGGATTCGATTATGATTCAACCACTAGATTCATGATAGTTCCATGAATGATGACCGTTATTGAAATTTTTAGATGAATTAGATTCCATTTTGGTATTTGTGTGATGATTCCCATATATTTGGGATATGAGACTGAGCAGTAGTGTCTCGGGGAGTAGAACACACATGAGAGCCTCGTGAAAATGAAAGAATTTTATTTTTCAGAAACCAGAAGTCAGGAAATGATAGATTAAGGTGACCACACCAATTTTAGGTTATCAAATGGTGGAAATTCAGGTTAAAATTTGCGATCTGTGATCTATGGATAATATCATACATTCTATGAAAATAAAAAATACACAGTGTGTATTGGGATGAACACACATTGTGTAGTCACTTATATATGATGATTAGGCGTTTAGAAAAAAAATAAGTATCTCATTCCATGTGGCAGGGCCTCAAGCCATGCGACCCTCCTCGGGTAGGCATGCTATGTGTCAGCTGCACATGCCTAGGGACTTGGGTGGTATAATACACCATGTACTCTGGGAGTACATGGACATGGTCCAATACATAGTAATTACTTGAAATTCGTGGTCAGATACAAGAGAAAATCTTAAAGGATATAGGATTAAGCAAGAACACACGGGTCGAACCCGGATGGCCAAGACATGTTGTGTTGCTCATATACGTTACATGTATAGTGACATGGCCACTGATACATGTGAAAATGAGAACATGGAAAGGTAGAATAGTAGGATCACACACCGTGTGAACCCATTACAAATAATGTCATATTACACGTCAAGTGATCCATGTGTTGAAGAGGACATGACTATAAGGACAGGTGAGGTAACATGTCATGTGAACCCCCTTACATTCCATGTAATTATTTATAAAACTTTTACCTCTCATATATCCTTCATTTTGAATTGTATTTTGGATTGTGAGTATCCTATCCTGATTTTTTTCAGTGTAAAACTTGATGTTAGCCTGCATAGTGGATTATTGGATATAGTGTGAGATATTATGAGAATTAATCTTCATAAAGAGATGCACACAGATGGTTGTGATTAGGTTGGGTCATCAGATTGATTCCATGAAAAGGAGCTAATCCCCTATCATAATATGTAGTGGTCCTATATTCATAGAGATAGTACTCATAAATTGAAGTAGGGTGTATGTCTTATATTATTTTTGTACAGATATAGAGGCAGTACTCCCCTACCACACTAGGGCATGGATCTTCAATCCATGAATATGGTACTTCCCCTTCAGATAAGGGTGTGAGTACTCCATACTCATTGTGTAGATAGTTATGATACTCCTCGATCACACCAGGGTGTGGGTCCTCTATCCACATAGACAATAATCCCCTTTCACATTATGTAGTGGTTCCTCTATATGAATTGTAATGATACAGAGGTTTTAATCCTCTTGTGAGGGTGTGAGTCCCATATCCATGAAAATGGTACTCCCCTATCACACTAGGTCACTGGCACTCCATATTATGTTTAAAGATTTAGAGATGGCAATACCTTAAATGTGTTAGGGTCCTCAAATTATAGAGTGGAATCATTTATATTGTACAAGATCATGGGTTCTCTATCTTTTAGAGATTACACTCACTTGGGCTATAGAGTAGTGTCAAGGTGTGGGACCTTCACATTACTTCCTTGGACATACACACGAGATATTGAGAATCAATTATGGAACTTTGGACCTACAAGAAAGCTCATAATCCTAGGATATGTTTTGGGAAATATATCACCTTTATTTCTTGTCTAGGATTATTATATGAGCATATATCTATGTTGTTGGGTTTAATTCCACTATATATTTGGGTTGAGCTAACTAATTATATCATGTATTCTATTGATACCTTTTTATTTTTTGGTTAATCCTACTGGGTATTTATATAATCACCCCAATATGGGATTTTCCTACATGTGTCGTGTCTTATATAGATGATGGAAAGGATGGTAGTGGAATTAGTAGAGTATAGGGATACATGGATGCATTTGAGCATGTATAGTAGTCATGTCTTGGATATAAAGAGTCAAGATCTCTTAGATTTATTTATTTTATAATTATTTTCCAATAGGGACATCATTTATTATTGTTAACCTATTTTTCCATTTATTTTTTAGATTTCCCTATTGTAATTTTTGGTATTCGATAGAGGTTATTACATGCATGGTTTTTTACTCTAGATGTTATTGTCTTTTATGTTTATTCTTCCACACTTATTCATGGATATTTTTGGGTGTGTGTGTAAATATACTTTATGAAAAGGCCTCCCATTTTATTTATTCCTTCTCAGTGCTGTTATCCATCCCCTGGATGAAGGAGGTGGGTTTGGGGTTGTGGTGTCTTGATTTTTTTGCCAGGAAAGCCCTAGTGGTTCGGGTCATTACAGATTGGTATCAGAGGTAATTCAACCTCGGGATTATACTTAGAGTTTCCCCTCTATGTTTTTTGGTTGGGAAATTAAATAAATAGTGTTAAAGTGTCTTGAGTATAGATTTCATGTTAGGGAACCCAATGTTGGTGTGACATAAAATGTATCCATACATTAGGACTCTGACTACCTACATGTCGAGTTGGTTTACTGATATATTGGTTGTAGGGAACATTGGTATATTCATGACATAGGATTGAATCTTTTGACTATCCTTCTGGAGTCATATTTCCATATATATATATATATATGATCATATGACCGTGGAACATCCATATTACTTTTAAGATGCATCTGCGAGGAAATTAATCCAGGTAACTAATTTTTGATCATGATGATGAATCAATGGGCAATGAGGCCTCATTTTAGAGGATATATCAAGATGTCATTCCACCAGTTGGTTAGGTAGAATCACACTCTCCAATTGATAATTATTCTATACAATTTAATAATATTGAGAATTCACGCAAGATTAGCACACACTAAAAGTTTCTGTGTAAGAGGCCATTGAAGTTCTACGGTGATCAAGATCCCTAGGTAGAGAAGGATTGGATTGAGTAAGTGATCTTAGTTTTGAAAATTTTATAGACCCCAAATGACCATATGGTTATGCTATCATCCAATATTTTTCAAGGATCAAATGGTCACTAGTGGAGTCTATTCATGTAGACACATGATGTGTCGTCACTCTCATGGTCTAACGTCCAGCAGATGATTTGAGAGGAGTACTACCCCTCGTTTTTATGCTCATATTAGATTAAGGATCATTTGAAGAATTAGTAAAGTGTTATTATAGTTTCTATGTTTTCTATGAGGTTCACTTACCTTACATAGTACTCCATAAATATGATTTAGGATGGTTAATTCCAAGAATGGAAGTTTGAGAAGGGTCTCTGTAGATACAGTCGTTCCATTGTGGAACCCCTATGAATTAACACATATGATTTAGTGATATAGAAGGATCTATTGAAGAGATATTCTTATCTAAGTTAAACTATGTAGTTGGATATGGTAGCAGGATTCATCTGGATGAGTCATCTATATCAGTTAGCAAGAACCGATTGGCAGGATCATGGCGTAAGAGGTTTTCTAAAAGAAAGCCTCAGGAAAATGGTTATACAGTTCAGGAACCATGTTGAGGAATAGGGTAACATGTAGAGGGGAAATTATATACATGTGAGGGTAAAAGTTACATTTCATGTGATATAACAAATTTATAGGTTGAGGGGGACTGGAATACAGTGTATTGACCACCATGGCCGAGGCAGCACCGTGATCATACATCTACCAAGCAATGATAGTGAGGCCCCAAAGAAGGTAGGGGTGGAAGAGGAGTAGGTGGGGATATTAGTGGAGGAGATTATATTGGTGGATGAATTTGTGAGATATATCCACCCCCACCACCACATGAAATCCTGACTCAAGGTTTTGGTGGTCGGAGCTGCGGGTAGCTGCAAACCATGGAGACTTATTACCCGGTTGCTCATGAGATGATTAGTGATTTGATAAGTGTTTATTCTACACTTTATTAGGTAATATCTTACATAGGTATGAGTCATTACTCATTATAATTACTAATGGTTCCAAATATGGATCTCCTAATTGTAAATTTATCACAACAACTTTGGCTTGAGGTTCCTCTAGGGAATGATACTTCAATATTTCTTATCAGCTGACAGTGCGAGACATCGCTTGGTGGGGAGAGTTTCTCATGGGACCTCTTGGTCAAAATGATGAGACCTTATGGTGTCATATCCTGTATGGAATAGTTTTCCATGTTCCTATCCATGATTGAATATCACTATAGGCAAGTCAGATTCCTTCAGAAAAATGGGATGAGATTATTTTTTGTGGAAGAGATAGATCTCATGGAAGAGCGAGTGGTTTATGTGAGCAGGATGCCACAACACATCACCCATAAATCGTTGAGTTTAACATTTGTTGTAGTGGTCTCTTCTTTCATTTGGGTTTCTTCATGAATGGAGGAATATATATATATATCTTCCATAAGGATCTTCTGAGACTACCTCTGAGTATGGGGATAGATTTTTTCATTGACATGAAACCCTAGAACACTCTGATAACTTTTTTGGTGTATTATATGGGCCATAATGAGCTCTGAGTTATAAGGATAAATTTTAAGGAACATTACGATAAGGGTTTTATCAGACCCAGTGTGTCCCACTGCGTGGCTTCTATTTTTTTCATAATAATGGAGAATGGGATACTATGGATTTGTGTTGATTATCATTTCCTGAATCTGGAAGCAATATATAAAAATGACCCCTTTCCAAGAATTTACAACTTATTTGATCAGTTATAAGGTGTGAAATTATTCTCAATGATCAATATCATGTTTGGATACCACTATTTATTTGTTCGTGAGTTTGATATTCTGAATTTGGAATTCTGATGTCTGCATAGACACTATGAGCTCTTGGTGATTCCTTTCAGTGGGAAGAATTCTCCCATTGTGTTTATGTATCTGATGAAATGCATCTTCTAGCTATACTTGGATTGATTTATGGTTTTATTTATTGATGACATACTCATATACTCTACATTAGATGAGGATAATACAAATCACTTGATGATGGTATTAAACTTGATCTGAGTGTACCAACTTTATGGTAAGCTCTCAAAGACCAAGTTCCGGATCAACAAGGTTTACTTTTTGGGCAATGTCATTTTCGAGTATTTATTTTTTGTGGACCCAGTGGGTATTGATGTAGGGATTTCTTGGGATCCACCCAAGAGTGTGTCATAGGCGCAAGGTTTTCTTTTCATAGTGGGGAACTATAGGAATTTCTTGGTGGAATTCTCTAGTATTATAGATACTTTGACCACCATTATGTGGAAAGGGTAACTATTTACCTGGATCGAGCTATGTTAGAGAGACATTGAGGATTTAAGGATGAGGCCGATGAGTGACACTATTTTTATACTACTAGAGAAGGATTTGGTGCAAGTACTGTATTATTATGCCTATGGAGATCCAGTCAGACGTGTGTTGATGTAGAGGCAGAAAATGATCACATATAGATAGAGGTATTTGATATCAGACAAGAAAAACTATGTGACTCATGACCGGAATTTGGTAGTGGTAGTCTTCAGTATAAGGATTTGGAGAGACTATCTTATGGGATAGTGCTCTGCTGTTCACTCAGGCCATCAGAGTTTCAAGCATGTCTTCACACAGAGGGATCTGAAACAAATATAGAGGAACTGGTTAGATTTCATGTAGGACTATTCCTTTGAAATAGTCTACAAGACTAGGAAGGAAATGTTTTAGTATATTCACTCAGTGTGATGCCTCATTCTTTTTTGGTTGAGGGGGAATCTGAGCAGTTGGATTCCTTATAGCTGACCCCGGGGGAGTAGAGGGGTGCAACTTATCTTGAGACGATGGTGTTGACTCTTAATATTCTCCAAAATTTGAGGGAGGATCAATTTGTAGAAATATACTATGAGATCCTAAATGACCATATTTCCTCAAGATATTCACTAGATGGATTCCTTAAAGGATGGAATCATGTTATCCTTTTATAGAGACATAGGATGATTATGATCACATTGGTAGTGGTGGTAATAATGATGTTTCATTATTCTTCATTATATGTACATCATGGTGTAGGGAATATGTTTATGGACCTCTAACAATAGTGTTAGTGGGATAACATGATTCATACTGTTGAAAATCTCATCTCTTAGTCTATCACATTCTAGTATGTGAACGCTGAACACCATATTATGGTAGGGGTTTTTTAGACTATTGAGACACTTAAGTGGAAATGGGATTACATAACCATGTAATTTTTTATAGGGAATACATAAAAAGTGAGTGGCCCCAATTCCATTTGGGTGATAGTTTAATGACTTACCAATATTTCTCACATCCTTTCTATAAGGGACTAGAGTTTAGTAGAGAGGTTGAGGGATTTGTACATGTAATGGACCAAAATCCTCCATGGGTTTCCATTGATACTTTTATACATCCATGATGTGTGGTTCATGTCACGGTTTTAGAGAGGACAATAGGAGGCATTCAAGACCCAATTGAGGATGAGTACAACTTTTCATCCCTAGATGGATGGGAAGACTGAAAAAACTATCCATTTGTTGGGGGATATGCTGAGGGATTGTGTGTTAAACGTTTTACATAGCTAGGAGTATCACAAAACCCTGGTATATTTTTATTATAGTAATAGCTATCACTCTATAATCAGCATGGAATCATTAATGGCCCTATGCAGGATACCCTGGAAGTCACCCTTATACTAGACTAAGATTGGTGAGGCATCTATTATTGGGCCGCATATGGTGTAGGTGATAACATAGAAGGTTCAAGTGATCCCTGATCATATGAGTAACTCCCATAGTTTGAAGAAATCTTATTCATATAGATCTCATAGGCCCATGGAGTTCATTCAGGGAGACTATGTTTTCTAAAGAGTCTCCCCAAGAATAGGATTGTAGATATTTGGATGAGGATGAGTGTTATCCCCATGTTTCATTGGGTCTTTTGAGATCATAATGAGTGTTGGTAAGGTTTCTTACTATCTTGACTTACCCACACAGTTGGATAAGGTGTATGACGTCTTTAATGTTTTGTAGCTGAGGAGATATGTGAACAATCCTATGCACGTTACTAACTAGGGTGATCTGGACATCGTGGATGGATCCAAACACGAGGGGTACCTAGAAAAGTTCAATTATTAGTAGGAGAGTATCCCTCAGAGATAAACCATTACCTTTGTTCATGTTTTTTTAAAGTATAGGAGCAAGAAGGAGATCCCCTAGGAGTGGGAGGGCCATATACGGGCTCAGAATTCCCACTTTTTTTCATAGTTAATGATTTTTTTGTGAAGAGAAGATTTTAAATAGAAATAATTGAGTGACTTTTTTTTAAGAATTTATAATATGTTAAATAATATTTTCATATATTATAGATCATAAGACACAAGATTATGAGGCTCGGTGAGCCTGCAATCAATTTTATAAAAAATTATATTTATATCGTGCATGTTGAATTTTTCAAAAATAATGAAATATATAATGAAAATATTCTCAAATAAAAAATATGAGATCATGGTTGAAGCTATAACATGAGGTTCACCTTAGGCATGACCTAAAGTTGGTTGGTGCTAGAATTTCAGATTAGGCAGCCGTTGGTGGGTACGTTAAGTGTATTAATTAATTAATTAATTTAATGTCCAATAATGGAATTTACTCTATACATAGAATTTTATGGAAAATTTATAGGTCTAGCTGCATATACCTTGGATAATTGAGACGAGGTTTCATCATTATTCATTGGTGGATCATGATCATATGTCAACTGGTGACCATATTAGGGTGGATAGATGGATGTTGGATGAAGTGGACCGTTCCCATAACTAGATAATGAAATTCTTCCAATATTATTGATCCATAATTGAATTAGGACTCATAAATTATGGTTTCTATCCACTTGATTAATTTTTTAAAGCATGAATTTGATATTCTTATCTCTTTTTAGTGATTATGCACCCTTCACATGAGCCCTTTAAAAAAATAAATTGTTTTATTCAATTTAATATTTGTTATACAATTATCTCACCCAAAATTTACCTATTTTCAATCATTTTCTGAGAAATCTTGGAAAAATATGATTATCATCCTTATAATGGTGATTTGACCCCATAATTTTAGGCATTCTTCTTTTTAGTCCTATAGGGTTATGGTTCATCTTTTCCGAGGGGGGTTAGAGCATGATTTAACCCATAAATTCATGAAATTTGTAAAAATGGTGATCCAGGTGTAGATTTGTGGTTGGATTACATTTCATTGATGGATACATGTGATAATTCCATTAGATATGGGATTTGGGAAGGGTTGAAAATAATCAGAGGAGTGGCATGCACGTACGAGATTAATTCGAATAGAGAAAATCCATTTTCCAACCATTGGATCTTGAAAAAAATGGATGGGGGTGATCAAAACTAATTTTAGGATGGTACTAGTGGAAATTGTGTGGGTAAATGGAGGATCTAATATCTAAAAAAAATATGTAACTTTATGTGAAATATCTATTACACTGTGTGTACATGGATAAAATAATTCCATGCAGTCACACAACTATGAAATCCTGTGTTTTAGGAAAAAGATAAGTGTCACAGACTATGTGGCTAGGACACACACCTTGTGACCCTCCATGGGTTTTTGGGCCATGTGATAGCTACAGACGGATAGGAACCCATGTGGAAAGACACACAGTGTACTTTGGGAGTACACGGGCATGGGACGATACATGGGGAAGACTTGGTGAATATGGATAGATACCAGGGTATGGCCTGAAGGAAACACGCATGGCTAAGAACACACCAGCAGGCCTTGAGTGGATGAGACACAATGTGTGGGTCTCGTACATGTCGTGTATGGTGACATGGACACTCATATGTGGCCTATATAGGCAGGATTGGGGTTATAGTAGACTGTTCTTCTACATTCTTGTCAAGCTCCACTAGGTTGGGTCATTACATAAAGATACTTGGTTGTGGTGGAAAGGTTGAGGATTATTCTTATGTATAGGTTCCATAGGTTAATATGACATCAGTTCTTTTGATTTTATCCTTCATGAGTTTGGTTTCATTATGAGGGGTGGTATTCTGACATGATAGTCTTGAGGTCCTTTAGTCTTATCTTACTTAATCTTTTGGGTTAATCTCTTGTAAGTAATGTTGTTGCAAAATCATTCTCATTACACCATAGAGACCCTACCCGAATGTCCTAAAGGCCATCATTTTTATTTATTTTTGATAACCCCCCATTCAAGTTTTGATGGGGATCCCTTAAAAGGCACATAGGATTAGTGATTACATGGACCACATTCTTAAGAGACATTACATGACCCTAAGGTCGTAGGGAATTTAACCAGACTATAAATACAAGGAACTACCCCTCCCCAGAATCTACATCATGATGGTAACTCTCCACCTTTGCAGGGATGACTGGCTACGCTTCCCGTGAAAGCACAGGCTGGTCCTGATGTGGTATTTATACCCTATAATACTTCTAAATCCATTAGTTCTACTCTGGTGAGTGGGCCTGCTCTGAATCCTCCTCTAGGGATGATCTTTTTTTTGTAGAGTCTATATGGGGCAACTACATGTGGCTCGATGGCCTTGAGGTGGACCGAATGCCTTAAAGGTGGCCTGAAATCCCTAATAAAGTAAAGGTCTGGGTGGCCCAAAGGTCTTAAGGACTCTAAGCCCAAACAGGTGGCCCAAGGTGAATAGTTACAACTTTAATAGTACTGAACAATACCTTCTAGAGTAACAACTACAGTACATCCTACAGTACCCAAACAGTGTATTGTACTGCTATAGTAATAATACATTATTGCTACAGTGTCTACTATAGTACTACTACAGTAGTCCAAAAATATGCCTCCACCTGGTTTTGAACCTGGGTCTCGTGGATGGACTTAAGTATACCTCACAAACTAGGTTGATGCTCATGTGCATTAGTTTATATGATTTATGTTTCACTATGGTACCTTCCATTACATTATGGTTAATTTTTGGAATTTTCATGTTGAAGGGAGGAGGCCAGGGATTATTCCATGATTATTGAGAGTTTGTGTCCCATAGTTTGGCCATCAAGGTTACATCATAAAATTACATAAGTGTATGGTGTAATGATGGTTTTAACCATGATTTTTTGGAAGATATAAGGTAATATCACAAAATTATTTTCAGAGGTGAATTCATTTTATGCACATTACGACATGTGAATTAACCCTCACATCATGAATCATTAATTTTATAGTTCTATTGTAAAATTGAATGTTTATTCAGATTATTGTAATTTACTTTTATCCTCCATGAACTTGTGGTGAACATAGGTGAATGTTTGGAGATATTTGATCCCTTTTTAGTATCATTTAATCCTTAGCTTTATGATATCATTTATCTTTCATCTTTAGTGAGATTATCCTATCTTATGCATCCTAATCATATTTTATTCTTCCTTCATGGGAGTATTTTGAAGTGATATTGGTTCATTTTGGGTTAATTAGGGTTGATACATCCCCATTTATTTTAATGTATAATGTAAATTTAACAAGATTTTTTTTCTTTTGTTGGATTTCAAAGATTAAACTAAACTAGATGATGAACCAGATTTTAGAAATCAAATGGAAAAAGGATTAATTCTCATGTTCTTTACATGATTGTACATTATTTATTATTTTTTGATACTTCTTGTTTTATTTTTTATGTTGTGGAGATATCATTTACTATGAATTCGATATTTGAATCACCTTCTATAATGGATTAATCACATAAAGCTAGTGACAGATAAGATATATTAAAAAAATGGAATTATGGAATTGGTTTATGAATATAAAATTTTGATTTAATATGGATGAATGAATGATTAATAAAATTTCAAATAGATATGTGATTGTGTTTAAAGGTTTCTAATAAATATGGTTTACCATTATGTTTGTTGTTTTTTTCTATTATTAATATGGTTCATTAATATATGTTGTATTGATAAATTTTGATGTTATATTTGAACTTCCTATCACTATGTAATTGGGAAACCTATTTAATAGAGGTATGAAATATGTTGGCATGAGAATATATAATATACATTAATATGTAGTTATTTAAAAATTAATGAATTTGGATGAAAAATTCATTAAAACAAAAGAGGTGTTGTTTTTTTGTTGTAGTTGGATGGGAGTATGTATAGTGGTCTTTGATTTCATAGTGGTGGATAGGATATTGTGATGATTGGTAGTGGTTTCATGGTTGGATGTGTGAAACGTAAGTGGTTTTATAGTTATTATAGTGGAAGTTGGAATGTTTTTTTATGATATTCTATGTGTTAATGGGTTTTGTATTTGTGGGATGGTGTTAGAGTTACTCATTGTCGTAGAATATGGATGTAATTAATAAAAATAATAATGTTTTATGGACTTAAATTCATAAATAATATCTATTATATATTAAATTACTTCGATGGGTATAAATATAAATGATGAAATGTAAAGGAAGGAGATTATCTCAAATTTTATATATATTTTAAATATATTTGTTTATGTTTTTTATTGAATTATTAGATAATGAACTGTGTTTTGGTTTGTTTTCATAAAAATTCATAATTCATAACATTAAAGAATAAATTCTGAAAATTTACAAAAGTGGCCCTTACATTCCATGCATCATCATTAAAAAATGTGAAAATTGAAAAATTTTAAATCACGCTAGAAGAATAAAAGAATGCATGTCTTGTATCATCATTACACAACATGCAACCTTCAGAGGATCTCTTGGAAAAACATTTTAGTAGATTCTCCAGAGGGAAAAGAGGAATTCAGTTACACGATGTCAAAATCAATTAGATGACATGCATATGTCAAGACCCATATCATTTATGCTAGTATAGAACTTCCAGGACTTACACGTAGTGTACTTCTCAAGAATATATATATTTTTTAGTGCCTCCACACACATGGTGTTGGGAAGTATTTTTTTTCTCTCATTTTTTTTTCTCTTGTTTTCAATCTATTTTTTCCAAAAATTATGTTTTTTCTTTCCTTTCATTGCACCATTGAATATAAGTGAGTTTGTTAATTATTTTCCATTCAATATTCATCCATGAAATCATTCATTCTTTTATGATTATCGTTTCCATTACCATGCCCCATACATCACCAACTCACACATATTTCTTTATCCATTATTCAGTTGTAGTATGTTTTTGATTTTTCATTAATTATTTGGATTGCATATTTCTTATTCTTCAATGTTTCATCATGAAAAATCAGTTTCTACTTAGATCTGCATGGCTCCCAGCTGTTTTATATCGAATATTACTTATTTAATGCTAGATTGTTTATTTTTTAGTTTCTTTATGATTATGTGTGTCATGTATAATAAATCATTACTTTTGATCATACCATCCATGTGAGACTAAATGAATCTCTATATTGAATCTTGGTAACACTATAGATAGTAGTTAGGTTAATAAAAAAATTTCATCAAATTCATTCGCACAAACTTGACCTTGGGAAGTGAGATCGAATTAACCTGGCCAAATTGGAGTTAAGAAAGACTATGAACACTGGCATGAGATTATTTATATATATAATCCAAGAATAATTAATCAAAATTTTCAATTATAGCCATAACATGGGATAGTTTCAACATAGGTAGATCTAATTGTTTTTTACCAAAACCAATTCTGACTTTTTCAGTGCCTTACAGTATAATCTATGGGACCATTACAAGTTCAATCTAGGATTATATTTTATCAACAACCCTGAAATTTACCATGATCTCTTACTTATCAAACTTTTATTAAAAATTACACTACCTAATTTTAGTGAACACGAAAATAAAGTGTAAACAGAGGAATCCTTCCAAAGGATTTTTTCAAATGGTCACTGACCTACCAGTCATCCTCGTGGGACTGACCCCGTGTTTCCACTTTACAATACCCTTGTAGTACGTGTAGTTTGGGACTATAAATAATTAATCTGATCTCAACCCATGTGAATTAAATTATGCGTTTAGTCATGTAAAATCATGGTTTCATTATTAGGGATAACTATTTCTCAAGTACAATGACCTTCGAACCAAACTTATATTACCTCACCCCTCCCCCTTTATTATTTTCATTCCATTTTTCTTTTTCATTTTTCTCCATTGGGAACACATGATTCCTCTATCTCTATCCCTCTCTCTCTATATATATATTTATATCTTTCTCTCTTCATGGTTAGTGTATGCGCTAGGGACCTTGAATTTCTCAATAATACTACACACAATAACAAATTCTACTCAATTCCAAGATTGATAAAACCATCACTTTACACTACTGTTGCACAATGGAAAAGTGTAACAATATTTTGTTGCCACATCTAAAAGAACCCAATTATGAACCTCTTATCAGTCGGGATTAGTGAACAATGATATATAAGCACACTATTACGGATTATGGTTTACCATCCATTAGTGGTGTTGTAACCAGCATTGTGTGCATTCCAATACAAGTTGACTTGTTTTAAATAAAACCTATAATCATTCACATGATCTAGAATATGGGGAAACTCAATGGTATTCAAAGTGAATACCCCCATAAACATATTTTTAAATTTCATGAGCTTTACAATCTCTTTTGTAACCAAGGAACGTCATTAGACACTATTCACTTAAGAGTCTTCCCTTTATCCTTACGTGATAGATCCAAGGAATAGCTGAAAATTCAGGCACCTGATTCAATCACGACTTAGTATGATTTAGAAAATAATTTATTAGAATATTACTTCCCTTTATCTAAACTTGTATACGTCAACAAAATATTCAAAACATCACCTAGGAGGATTGATAATCATTAAGGGAAGCTTGAGATATATCCTAAGAGCTATCCTAAAAACTCCCATATCACAGAATCAATGTGTGGATTCAATTACAAATATTTTATCAAGGACTAAAACCTATTGAATGTACTATAGTAGATGCTACTTCTGATGGGGGACATATTCTTAAGATTATAGAAGTTAGACAACTAATTTTTAATGAATCCTCTCACAATTACAGTCTGTTTAAAAGTTATATTGGTACAACCTGGTGTTGAATTAATTACATTGATTAAACTGCATTCTTTGCTACTCATGTTTATTCTCTAACCGAGAATCTAAAATCATTGTAGTTACTTATTGCACCACCACCAACTCCTGCTCGAGTAATGAAAATACAATCCTGAGAGATGTGTGTAGGTATGTATTTTTACCAATATTGTATGTTAGGTATTGAAGAAACCAAAAATAAATATTTTTATTATAATAATTACAATCAATAATTCCAATAGTACCAATAACCACAAAAATTTAAATAATAGAAAAATTACCAGAGAATTCTAGAACAACCATAGAGAAATCAAGGTTACTTTCAATAGAGGAATGGATATGTACCATAAGTAAACCAAGAACCACTTATCTATCCAACTCAAGGATTAGCTCCTATAACACAATAGAATTTTGAAAAACCATTTACTAGATCACAAAAGTACCCACTAGCACCATTGCAAAAATTCGAGAAACCTCTACTAGGATCCCCACCTTAAGCCCAACCTTTCAAAACCAAGCTTGGAAACCTACTCAATACCTTCATGTATAAATAATATCAATGTATGAAAACTCAAGAAAAGGATATGAATAACTAAAGATCATACATGATAAATATCAAGCATGAAATAGGTAAATTTTCAAAAACCCTGTTAGACCAACTACTAGTTGACACTATAATTCCGCCAAGAGAATGTCAAAGGTAGTGGTTATTTGGTGTGGGAAAACTATATTCTTTACAAAACCATTAAAATATAATCCTAAATGACCCATTAAATGAGTGACTGACATCAATAAATATGGTAATGATAAGAAAAATCAAAGAGATAATGAAATGAGTTCAGAAATTGAAGTAACTAAAAAACCCCTACAAAATAGAAGCCCCTAAAGGAATAAGATTACGTAGGAAAACCAACACCAAAACACTATTTTCCATTATTGGAAAGAATGAGGCAAGTAAATAATGATTAAAAACTAGAAATATTTCTAGTAATGTTCAGAAAATTACTTATCAACATTCCATTTACTGAATCCATTTCCCAAATATTGATGTATTAAAAATTTGTAAAGAAACTTCTCCCAAATAAGAGAAACATAGAACAATTGGGATTCATCTCCCTAAATGATGAATGCTCCTCTTCTTTTCAGAAGAATATTACACTAAATATGAAAGACCCTTGATGTTTATAAATACCCTATACCATAGAATAATGCAATATGAGGAGAGAATTATGATGCCTATGCACAAGAATAAATCCCATGCCCCTAAGTGTTTTTAAGAATCTAGTACTTGAAGAATTAAAACCACAAGAGTTTCACTTCAACTAGATGACCGCTCAATTAAGAACCCTCAAGGAATTCATGTGAATATCTTAGTTATGGTTGGAAAGATTTTCTTTCATGCGGATATCCCAATCATGGATATAGAAGAAGAAACCAATGTTCCAATTATTCTTGGAAGGCTATTTCTACCAATGGGAAAGGATTTAATATATTTTAACCAACAGAGAATGATATCTAGAGTGGGATATGAATAAGGGTTGTTTGAATTTTGAATGGCTTCTAAGCAAGGTAATGATTATTTGGATTGTCGATCCATATTTTATACTGATGAAGAAGATTAGTTTATAAGTATTGGGGATGATAGGGATACCCTTCCCCATGATGAAGATGAGGATAGTGACCAAGGGAATAAAAACTACATTGATCCATTGAAAATAGACACTATTTTACCTTTAATACCTTCAGTCATTACACCATCATCATTGGTATTAAATCCTTTTCCAAAAATCTAAAATATACATTAATTAAGATTGACGAAACATTTATAGTCATTATTAGCTCAGAGATAACCTAAAAATTAGAGAAAAAGTTGATTGAATTATTTAAAATACATAAAAACTCAATATCCCAAGGAGTGGTTAACCTTAAAGGAATCAAATACACTATCTCCACCCACAAATCCCCATTAGAATATGATGGAAAACCAAAATTCGAACCTGAGAGATGACTCACCCCACCAATGAAAGAGGTGGTTAAGAAAGAAGTGATTAAACTTCTAGATTCTAGAATAATATTTTAAATATTTGATAGCAAATGGATGATCCCACTAAAGGTCATTCCAATGTAGGGTGACATATTTTTCATAAAAATGATGTAATTGAGTTGATCTCCACTTGAACCATCACTAGATGGAATGTATATTTTGAATCTAGAAAAATGAATATGACTACCTAAAAATATCATTTTCCACTAACCTTTACAGGTAAAATGTTTGAAGGACTTGTAGGGTATGAATTATATTATTTTCTAGATATATATTCAATGTATAATAAAACTGTAGTTGATCTATATGATCAATCTAAAACTCTGTTCACTTGTTCCTTTGTAACCATCATATATCGGTGAATGTAATTTGGTATTTGTAGACCATGAGATACTTTTTAGTGGTGCATAAAATATATTTTTCATGATATGGTGGATAAATTCTTGGATATCTTCTTGGATGAATTTTTGGTTCATGGAAGATATATTGAGGTATGTCTGATAAATATATAATTAGTGATGTGATGTTATGAAAATAAATTACTAGATTTAAACTGGGAAAAATATCACCTTATGGTCCAATGAGGAATATTACTTGTTCCTAAAATTTAAAAAAATATCATGTTGGTTGATCCAGTAAAGATGAAAGTAATCATGGATATACCTGATCCCTCAACTGTTAAATGAAAAATGTTATTTTTGGACCATGAAGGATTATACCACCACTTTGTAAAATATTTTTAAAAAGTCTCCTACCCTCTAACACACACTTTCTAGAAGTATACTCTATTTTAGTTCACTAAAGAGGGTCATTGGGAATTAAATATTTTAAATAATATCTTGATGTCTGAGCTTGTCATAATTTCACTAGATTGGGATAATTATTTTAAATTAATGTGCGATACAAGTGACTTCACTATTGGTGAGGTCTTAGGAAATTGAATCATAAATATATTATATCCCATATACTATGTTATTCATACATTGAATGACACTTAGTTAAATTAGATGACAAATGAAAAGGAACATATGATAGTCATCATTGCATTAAAATCAATTCACTCATAAGTAGTACTATTGAAATTTATGGTATCTAAAAACATTAAAGCACTTATATATCTACAAAAAAAATATGTTAAACCATGTTTAATATTATGGAACCTACTACTACAAGTTTTTTGACATAATAATCAAGGACAAAAATGGAATTGATAATGTCATTACTAACCATTTGTCCATAAATACACTGACCAATCTCAAAAATGACGATAATCGTGAAATCATAGATGAATTCTCCCAATGAAAAAATTAACATGATAAATACCCAATAAAGACAATGGATTTTGGATATTGAAAATTATAACACCATGGGATCACTTTAACCTGACTTTTCCTTTCAACAGAGGAAGATATTTTTAGCTGAAGCCTCACATTACTACTGGGACGTGTTGCTACTTTTAAAGTGTTTTTTTGAGGGATTAACGTGACATTGTATCATAAAATATGAAATAAAATTTTATTCAACATGTTACATATGTCACCAGTAGAAGGGAATCATGGACCTTAACATAGCACACCAAAATCATTCAAAGTGGTCTATTCTAGCCCATGCTTCATCAAGATACAAGGAAATTTAATCAAAATTTTGATCAATTTCAATGGATAGGGACTATGGTAAAAGTGAAATGAAATTCCACAAAACACCATACTATAATTATAAGTCTTAGAAGTATGAAGATTGGATTTATTGGGACCATTTCCCAATTATCATGTTATGTTTTACATCCTAGTCGGCATTGAACACATCTCAAAATTAGTTAAATCCAAATCCATGGATCATAACACAACCACTGTGGTAATTATTTTTTATGGAAAGAATATATTTTACCAATTTGTATTCCCTTGATTACTCATTAGTTATCAGGGAAATAATTTCACCAACAGAACTCTGAAAGTCCTTCTTGAAAACTATGATATTCAATATAACACAGGTACTCCCTACCACCCGAAAAGCGTACATGTTGAAGTGTCAAATAGGGAAATCAAACAAATACTGGATAGGATAGTAAACACCAAATGCATGTTTTTTTCTCAAATTAGATGATACAATTTTTTTGTATCAAATAACTTACAAAACATCCATTTTTAGTACCCTATTATGAATAGTTTATAAAAATCCATGCCACTATCCAATTGAATTAGAGCACAGACCTCTTTGGGAATTAAAAAGTTCAACATATATGCTTAGAAATCCATAAAGGCCCAAATGCTCTAAATAGATGAGATAGAAGAAATCAGGAATTATTCCTATGACAATACCATAATATTCAAATAAAAAAGCATAAAAACCCAATAAGACATTGAATATTCACTCCTACGTATAAAGTTATGTTATTAAATTCTCGATTTAAATTATTTCCTAGAAAGCTGAAATCTTGATGGATGGGTCCTTCCCAAGTTATTACAGTTTTCCCTTATAGGGATATAAGGATTTAAAAAGGTGAAGAACCACCATTCAAGGTTAATGGAAAAGGGTTTAAAATCTATATAGATCCCTTCCAATAAGGGTTCTTCATCACTCTAAAATTCACCTGAAGAAAAAAACGTTTGGATGATGATTAAATTTTTAGTGATTTATGGGAGGCAACACATATTTGATTGTTTCCATTATTTTGGGTCTCATGCTCATTATTTTTTTTATATTATTGTTTTTACTTTATTGTTGAGCTACATTTTACCCCAACATATGCATATATCTAAGATGCATTTCATTATGATCCATTATGTTCACATGATCATTACACTACTTTCATCATGATTAAACCCTATGGGCTGATGTTTTATCTAGTGAAGGATTTTTATTTATAAAAAATTATGAAAGTATCTCAATTTTAAATCTTTATCATACATGTTTCTTTATGGAATGACACTCTTACATGGAGCTCAAGATTCCGTAGGAACGTTTTTAAAAATTTCAATTTAGTTTTGTCTATTATTTATATATCATATATCTCCAACAATATTTTTATGGATAGTTCAAAAAAATTCGCATTTTAAGTATGGGGTGTCTTTAAAAATATTTACTATCAAAACAGTTTGATTATTTCTTGTTTCTATTTATATAAGAGACATTTTTCATTAAAATCATTCTTTAAACCTTAAAAATCATCACAAAATTTTTAAGAAAAAAAACATTTAGGTTGGAAATTGTTGAAATCCATTATTTAATGCCATTTAAATTTTTATTATGATTTCTAATTTTTATACTTTAATTCAAATTTGAAAAATTTTGAAATTAATTTTTATTGGATTATTACTTGATTTATATACCCCAAGTGATTTCCAGTATTTTTTCACTCCTATTCTAGAGAGGATTATATGGCCACAATTTTATATTATTTTCTAAGAATATTTTGTGTGTGAAACATGGGGAATGTTATCCTATTAGAACTTGTATTAAGATATTAGTGAGGTTATGACTAAAAAATACAATTTTAATAAGATTAAGGAAATATTTGTTGAGAAAATTTTTCTTGAGATCCACTTTATATTTTTCCTTATTTTAGCTCATAGTTTCTATGAATGACCTGTTTATGATGAAGTTGTTCCAAGATGATTATCCCTTCATGCATTTATCTTGGTATTATCATTGATTATATTTTGAACATGTTTGGGGGAGTTTTCAGCTTATGGACATGGGATATGTTTGTTGATGAAATTTATTGTTGATTTTTTTTCTAGAATAAGATGATATGATCAATGTTTCATTTTTGGAATTCTATGCCTACCCTATTACTCAAAAAGATATTAAAAAAAATTAAGAAAAATATCTTCGGTTATGTATTAGGAAGGTCAAAAATAATCATTTCTATAACAATGAATCCTCTGATGGATCATATCTTGTTAGGGGATGTATGTGAGATCTAATCTAACCCTGAATTTTTAAAAATATATAAAAGTATAAAAGGAACATAGTTTCTTATTGATATACACTTGATAATCTCATGGATCTATTTGACCTACTTAAAGAATTAACACCTTTTTGATCTCATAAGAACCATTTAATTTAAATATTATCATATGTCATTTTTTATAAATTAGATCTTTCCCTCCCTTTGACCTTCATTTTCACTTTATATCCACTTCACCTTAGCCTCAGAGTCATATGAATTTTTTTTAAATCCCTCTTAAATGATTTTTATTTGTCTTTAAAAAGTGGAGATTATAGAAGCAATGAAAACCTAGAGTTAATAACTTGTATTTAGGGCATGAGCATAACTCCAGTTAAATTTCACCTTGAGTGATGAGAAAAAATTTATTGAGAGATATAATTGAAAAACAGGTATAGAATTTAAGAAATAGTTAAGAAATTGTAATTTAATGAATAATAATATGAATAAATAACTAAACTATGAGGAATGATTGATTTTTTCAGCTCTATTGATTCTGTAGGTCTCATTTTTTATGGTTGCACTTAGTTTAATTTTCCCAATTATAATACATGTTTCCTATTTTAAAAATTTATTCTTTTTGAATACCAATTAAGATGATTTATTCTTGAGTATAATAAATACTTCATGTGGGGGGTTATTATATTAAATTTTATAGACATGTTGGATACAGTTGCTTAATTTTTTTAGTGAATTATTCAGTAATACACTGGGATTTGTTTTGTTTTCATAGGAATTAAGAATTCTAAACATTAAATAATAAATGTTAAAAAAATACAAAATATGCCTTTACATTCTATGTATCATCATTACAATACACACAGCTTTAAAATTTAAAAATCTCAACCGAATTATAAAAATAATACATGCTGTGTATCATCATCACAATACGTGAAACCTTCAAAGGCTCGCCCGTTCATAGATTTGAGAAGATTCTTTGGTGGGAAAAGAGGATATCAATTACACAATGTGAATCTCACTTACATTATGCGCGGATGTTAAGAACCAAATCAGTTAAGATAATAAAAAAAAATTAGGACTTTCATGTGGTGTATTTCTTGGCCCTATATATATTTTTCCATGCCTTCATGCATAGGGAGTCGGGATGTCTTTACTTTATCTTGTTTTTCTTCCCCTATTTACATTCCATTTTCCCCAACTAGTTAACCTTAATTATATTAATTATTTAATTGAATATAATTGATTTTATTAGTATTTTTTCATCCATTATTCATTTTTTCATGTTGGATTTATTTTTTGATTCTCGTTTACATTTCCACACCATGTCCATCACCAATGAAAACATGTTTCTTCATCTATTCATCGGTTATAGTATGTTTGTGGTTTTTCATTAATTATTTTTATTGCAGATTTCTTATTCTTCACTCTTACATTATGGGGAACTAGTTTCTAATTATAATTTTATTTCTTCCAATTTTTGTATATTGACTCTTTCTAAATTAATCCAATATTATTTCTTTTTCAGTTTTTTTATGCTTATGTGTAGTTTGTATAATACCTCATTGATTTTGATCATCAACACCATGTGTGACTAGTACTTTTAGGGTTATGGGTCAAGAGTAGGGGTGTTTACAATCATTAATGAATATATATATATACAGAATATTGGTAATCGTATGGCTAGTAATTTGGTTAATAACAACAGTTCATGACATTCATTCACACAACCTTGACCATGGGAAGTGTAATCGAATGAACCTGACATAATTGTAGTTGATTAGTATTATGACCATCATTATATGAATATTTAGATATATAATTCATTAATAATGTATCTAGGTTGTCAATTATACCTTTACCAGGGGATAGTTTCATCATAGGTTGATCCAATTGATTTTTTCAAAACCAATTGGTGACTTTTTCACTACTTCATAGCCTATGTCATAGGAACAATATAAGATAAATCTTGGATTATATTTTTTCAAGATCCATAAAATTGAAACTAATCCCTTATTTATCAATATTTTTTAAAAAAACCACATAATCTTATAAACACTAAAATGAAGAGTGAAGTGTGGAATCCTTCCGTAGGGTTTATTCAAATGGTCGTTGACCTACCAATCACCCTCATTGGATAGACCCCAAATTGTAATTTACTACACCCTTATTTTAAATGTATTTTGGGACTATAAATATTTAATTTGACCTCATATCAAGTGAATGAAATGATTTTTGTTGTAGAGTCCGTTGGAATACATGCGACTATTTATTAAAGAATGTCCTGATGTTAAATATTATCTAATGAGCATTTTGACATTAAATATTGCCAAATTCAAGAAATATGGCTGATGATGGTAATTTTGGAAATTATAATGTTGAATGAAATCGGAATATTGTGATTTTATTATATATGTTTCATATAATATAATGGGGGCTGGTTTGTGGCACAATTATGGTGATGTTAGTTATTGAGTTACAGTGGTGGTGTAGTTTATGTTGTTGGTTATTCTAGTGATGGTTTTGTGTGAACCCACAGGTTTCAATTTATATAGATGATATAAAATTATATTTAATTATTATTTCTTACACACCAACACATAATTCGAGTAACTTTATTGATGCCTATATGAAGACATGGGTTCATGATGTCTACCCAAATAGTATGATTATTGAGGGAATAAATGGTTGACTGTTTCGACTTCCCTACTCTCCCTTTATACATAGTATGGGTTATGATGTCTCAAGATAGATATATATATATATATTCTATAATGGAAAGTGTTTATTGTATATTTATATGTTAGCTAACATGGTTATGAGTATTGTGATGTGGAGATATAGTGGGGTTATTCATGGTATAAGAAGGGTATATAAATGATGTTTTCATGTTTATGATACCCCAGTATGGTTTAGATGATATTTTTCAATATGATATGTAAGTGGTATATGGGTTTTTGATTAAATATATAAATATGTGGTTATGTGGTTATATATAAGGGTTTGAATCACAAGACATAATATATGGTCATGTGGGAATGACCAGATCAATGAGTAAGTGGTTGTAGGTTACCTTCTAGATATATAATCTGTTGAAACTTTGTTACTATACTTATATGTTTTATTGGATCAGTGATCCTTGGTAAGGATGGTGGATAGTGTACCTGATGTAGGTGTGAGTTGGATTAGCAATTTATTCAATGAGGTCTTAATATGCCTCTTCTACATTTGAATGAGAGTTTTTGGGGAAGATCCTAATGAGTATACTTTTATTCTAACCCTTATATATATAACTTTTTTAAAGGATTCTTGGTGGGTTTTGGGAGACGAGTTAGATATTAATATCTTGAGGCTCATAGTTACTGTTGGAGTCACTATCATAGGATTTCCTAATAAGAGACCTTATTATGTATGATATTTTCCTATATTATGGATTTAGTTTTATTTTATATAATATAGGGTTGATTTGTTGTTTTTTGTATGTTCCTAGGATTATTAGAGTAATTTATACCATTTATGTGTGATTATACCCTCAATTCTAGTCACAAACTTAGGGCCTATTGAAGGTCAACTTCATGGGTCACTCTCTTCTTCATTAAAGGTCTAGCAAAAGTTTCTAATGGGGAAGGGTCATGGCATTATTTGTCGGGAAAATATCATAGAACCTGATAAAATAGGTTTTATTCTACTCTATGAATTTAATGAGAATAATTATTACAATTATTTTATTTAATTCCCTATAGTTAATATTAATATACATGACGTTTTCTTGAATAAAATTAATTTTTATTATAATATTTAATGAATTTTAAAGATGGTAGGAAAACAATTACTTTTGATATTATTTTGACGAATATCTTTATACCTTATTTATTTCTCATGTACTATAAATATTAGAAAATGAAAATTTTATTATTCATTATTTCATTGGGGATTAACAATATATTCTTGAGTAATTGGATCAATATCATACCTTGAAGTGAGTCTTATTTTTTGAAATTAAATTTTCTACCTAATGTAGGTAGAAAAAAATCTTCATTAGAAATAAAATTATCATTTTCTAATGATATTATAATTCAGGATAAATAATTAATTATCATCCAAGAATCATGAAATCCAAAAAATGATTTACCAAATATAAATCTATAATATGAATCTAATTTTATTTATATTATTTAGTTAATCAAAGTCAATGAAATTATTCATGAAAAATTATATGAACTAGCATGAGTATACGAGAAATAATAAAATTATATAAAATGACCTTTCATTCATTCCATGACATGAATGAGACTATATATATCATTTTATGAATTCTAATTATGAATTCAGTCAAGGAAATTCTTTGAAGCATAATGATTTTCAACATTGTTTCTCACAACTATATATAGATGCTTTAAAATATGTGGTGTATCCTCTACCTCATTGACATATTTACAAACCTCCAAGGATATAAGTATTAAAGAAGAGAATATATATTAGGTGATGAGATAACCCATTTAGAGTATATTACAAACTTGTTCATTAATTGATTATCAACGACCATAAGTGGAAATTATATCAATAATGATAAAATATGAACGATTTTAGAGGAGTTTTTTTATAAATATCCATAAGAATAACTAATTTCATGTATTATTATTCTATTATATCAATACACAGGAAAAATATTTTTTATCAAGTAACATTTTGTAAATTATTATTTTTTTCCTTTAAATGGTCATGTAAAAAAAGTATTAATCAATTTATATAGATGTTTTTTTGTTTTATAATTTAAATTCCCCAATTAAAATTTTATAAATATTAAAACAATACACACCATTGTTCATGATCCTGAAAATATTACTAAAAATAAAATAACTTTTATTTTTTAAAAAAATTATTTTCTCAATCATTCAATTATGTTTTTAATAATAGTAATATCTTATTAAAAAAGGTCTAGCTTCTTTGGCATTATATTACAATATCATTCCCAAAATTGAATCTAAATATTTTTGTCAAAATTAATAATGGGAAGAACATGATGTTTTATAATGTTTATAATTTCAATTAAAATGAATAAAAATGAAAAGAATATGGTTTTTACATGTAGTACCCAAAAATATTTCTATTTATTTTTATTAAAAAAAAGAAATATAATTTCCATACATGATAACGGTAAAATAATAATAATAACATGATGTTAATTTTTTTAGAAACCATGAATCTAATCTAGTTGGTTTGAAAAAATCCTTCAGAGTGAATTCAATTTTTATTAGCATTCATATAAAAGATAGTATACACATATAATTTTTTATGACAAAATTATATTTTATGTGATTCATGTAATTTGACATTAATGTTAATTGAATATATTGATCTAAAAATAAATTTCTTTGGAATAAAATAGCTTTTGTTTAATTTTATTTTGATCATTTTTATATCATAGTATATATAGAAGTGTCTATAAAGTTTTAAAAATATATTTCATAATAAATATTAAATGTTTTGAAAGAAGTCCATATTTTAGAACTTCATAATCCTAGAATTGTGTGAAATATAATTTCAAAATATAGATTATTTACAAAATTTAAAAAACAAATAACATGATATTTAAATTGTACAAGTAAAATAATATTATTCTTTTAGTTGTCGAATGTTTAGGAATAATGTATGAAAAATAATATATAATTGTTTTAAATTACATTTAAATCATGATCAACCTATAAATCTAAAGAAAAATAAAATAATAATCAAGATTACTTATAGAGGAAACTATATTAGTCATATTTAAATCCATAATAATTATAAAGTGGAAATGGTCCCCTGAGATAATTATAGAGTCTTATATATATGTTAATGGAAATTCAAGTCAAATAATGGAAGTAATGTGTGAATTTAGACGTTTCCAAGGTATCGGGGGAGTTATTATAGGCTAGGGATAGATTCTATATACTTGACTTGGTATTGGGGGTTGAGTTGTTGTTAAATTATTTTGAAGTTTGTTTTTAGAATATGTTTCAAGGATGGATGTAAAACTATAGAATCATTCACTAAAAATTGAAATGTTAGATTTTTTTAAGATTTATCAAAATATGTTTTAACATTTCATCATATTTATAAAAAATTGGAAGACTCAAGTATAAAATGGTTAGGATGTATAGGGGTATTCATACATAAAATCTCCCCTATGAAAGGTTGAAAAACATGGCCAAAGTCCATGCAAAAAGATCACCCTACGATTTAGAAAATGGATATTTATTGAGCAAACTTATGATATATAAGATTATACTTGGATAAGTAATAGTTATTATAACATCCTAGATAAACTAACTCTCAAATATTTAACCAAACCAAAATTTTTCTTATACACAGGAACATCTCCTTGTTTGAGAGAGGTAATCAACTAGTAATGGAGGTCTGAGTAGGTACCATGGGGATACAGTACCCCCAATATCAGAGTGAAAAATCATTAGTGAAGATAACCAAACATAATATAAGTATGTATAAAGGAAAAAATAAATAATCATTCAATAATGACTAAAATTTTGGCATAATTTCATCTAAGATTTATTACCACTTAGACAATAACACATAAAAGGTAAATATGGAAATAAAAATACAATCAATGGATCCTCTACAACCCCAAGCCATACCTCATTTGAAGATATATATTCTCAATAGATCTATACCATTTAATAAATCTCATCCCTTTACCCATCTTATTCCTAAAAAAAAGTGAGAGTCTACTTGGGTTACCCCATTTAATGGAGTTCTGAGTAGAGTGTAAGTACATAACCTAGTAGGGAACCACCAATGAGGTCTTATATTATACCAGTAATGCAGTGATATGTGCATGTGACATGATATGAATAAATAAATAAACTAATTAAAATAGATAATAAAATAAATAAACCAACGTCAATCCTCGTGTTCAAGACCTTGATTGACCATACCTTCTCCGACCAGTGTTAGTGTGTCTTTGAGCAGGTTGGGATGACCATGTGTCTATATAAATACCAGATATATGGGGTGTAATATAGGCATCAAAAAATATAATGATCAATCATCTAATAATTAATAATTAATTACCCAATTTCAAGATCCCAAATAGCCTTGTAATATTTCCAAATTCATTTATAATGAATGGATAAAAGATAATTCTTGGGTTCCCTAGAAAATACTTGAATCGGATCATCCACCAAGTCACCATGCCCAACAGCTTTATCTCAAGAATATTAGGTATCCTTATCATGTATTAGTAATGTAATTAGGAATGTATTGATAGATCATAAGGGTGACCTAGAAATCTCATAACAATAATCATCATAATAACAATATTCCATATGCTTACATGGATGGATCCAAGATATTTTTGGAATTATAGGGACCCACAACATCCAGGGTGTCCCATAAAGAACCAACGATGAATTTGAGGTATTATTCCTGTGTCTCAATAGCTGAATCTTATGATACAAATTGGGAATCCATGGTGATATCAACTTATTCAATCTATATCACTTCAATATCACATGATACCCCAATGTCAGATCCCTAGAAGTAAATATGGGAATCTACCAAACAATCATCACATCAGGGACATAGGTTGGGTCCTAATAAGTATGTGTTGGTGACTATAGCTGAATCAATATAGATAGGTGAGAGAATAAAAGGAGGATAGGGATTGGATGAAGACATAACCTACCATTATCATTGACAGACCCTCAATATTACATGTTCTATATGGGTTCTAGTGTGAAACGTTTCACCATCTCTACCCATGCCCAAATATCTATTCAGGCTCATCATTAGAAGGGCATACCATAGGGACCCCTAAGAAATTTCCATGGTGGAGGAATCCAACATACGATCCTCTATCACAATTGGTGTGTCAAGACTATTCCAGATGCTCAGAAGACATCTAGTCTCTCAACATCATCATAATTATCTAACATCCTCACAACCCCTAGGGGTATACCATACTAGAGATAGTATAAAGATATGGTTCAAGGACCATCTCTATGTCTCGGGTCACTCCCAATCGGTCAGCTCAACCAAAACCACGTACACTTTTTATATGGTTTATCTACCTAGTATTACTATGTCTCAACGGTCTATGTGAATTATTAGGTCTTTCCACGTCAATCCATGCCACACCATTTCATTTCAGGTGTTTAATTACCTTGGTATCCTCTTACTACAGGCCTAATCCATCAATGGATGGGACATCAAGTTGGGGAAGAAGGTCCAAAGGGGTCCAGAAACCTTGTCTTACTATTATCAAGTAGTCATACGAGCTTAAAATTTTAATTAAAATAAAAATATTTAAATTAAATTAAAGAATTCATTAATAATATGGCCACCACCTTATAGGAGAGACCACACGCACACACATTCATATATACATAATGAATAAATCCACAAGGATAGTACCATGACCACTTACCAAAAGGTGAAACCAATTACCCTTCAAAGTCGTAGGAAGACACTTCGACCTAAGTTATCCAAGACCCATCTAAACTCATACAGCCACCACCAATATGAATGAGGCCCTATGTTTCATCCGAAAACAAATTCAATTAAATCAAATAAATGAAATAATTTAAAATTCAATTCCCAATTTTATTCAAAATGAAATATACTCTAAAAATATCACTAGGTAGCCACATCACGTTGTAGCCACATCAAATAGAACCTAGAATGTATTTCTCATTATCCCATCCCAAACTCAAGATAAATCCCAAACCCATGTCACAAAAAAACTCAATTTAATTTAATTTAGGTAAAGAACATTAATAAATTCCCCATGGAGAAATATTTCATTGAAACAGGAAATGGTGACATGAAGAAATCATCTTGAGATGTCCTCTTAACAGGACAAACAAAATCCTTTTCATTCTTGATGGATTCCACCATGCTCTAGTGGAATAAAACACAAAACCACAAGTGAAGTAAATGAAAAAATAAGTACTAGGAAGTAAAAGGAAGTAGGGAGAGAGAATAGGTGTATCCAAACCTCTAAATGTCGAATAACACATCCAAAATCCACTCTAAAATAAATATATTTAGAGGAATAATTTGATCAATGAGAAGAGCCAGTTTGCACGCACAAGGGCAATGAGGAATGCATTTCCCCTTTTTAATTTTTAAGAGGTAAAATTGGTAAAAATACCATTTTTAACAATTATGGGTAGGCCACATGGTTCAGCTGCATATATTTCCAAACTATGTCCTAACCATGCAGCCTACACTATTGAAGACTACACACCACGAATTGTTTGACGACCCAATTTATATACCATGCACCGACCATGAGAAATTTCTTTAGAACTTCATGAACTCAATAATTGAATACTATCAAAATAAAAATTAATAACTTATACTCACTTCTAGATAGAGACCATGAAATTTAATCCATATCGAAGGAGGATGGTATTTCATAAGGAATTATTTAATATCATAAACTATTGACAAGATTGGAAATAGTGATAAAATATTTATCAAATATGCGAGAAGTATGTGATGAAGATAAATGAGGTGTGAGTGAGGTGTTGGTGGAGTTAGATCTAATATATGTTAATGAACAAGATCATGGAAAAAAAGGTTTAGTGGATATAAATTGATTCAAATGGTTGAAGAAAAAATGATCAACAAATGGAAGTAAAAAGGATCCAAAAATAGAGTCACACATAGGATAAATTGTTGTTTACATTCGAATGTTCATTATCTTAGATTCATTACTAAGACAGTCATTATTTTTTAACCATAAAATTATTTTAAGACAGCCTCAATTTTATATTCATCTCTTCAATCCAAAATAAAGAAAAATAGAATCGAATCATAGACGGTCAAGAACAACATATTAAGGACATGAAGATGAATATAAGAGAAATATTGAAACAATGAAGTATAAAAAATGATATCCCCTTAAAAGAATTTTAAATTCGCATTAATGATCAAATAATGAAAGTAAAAATCATTATCAAAATTAATTTAATATTCAAAACTTGATTATGATAAGATAAAGATAAAAAAATTCTATCGATTTGAAGTTCATCTCCCTTTTCCCAATCTCCAATTTTCTCATGTATTGAAGCTCTGACTCGTGCTACTAAGATCATTATATTTTTCTTGTATTCAGAGCATAAATGTTAAAACTAAGATCTTATCCTATCAAATTAGTCTCCTCAATGATCAAATGAATATATCATCTAATTCCCATGAATCTTGTCTAAATACTACTAGTACTTTCTCAAGTTTAAGGAAAAAATGTCCCCTATTTTATTTCATCATGGTAGAATGAAAGGATCAAAATAACTCCCATTGACTCATTGGTTCTTTCGCATTAATAACTCACCAAAAGATTCTTCTACTTTTGGGAAAAATTAAGTACTCATACTATCGATCATTAAATATCTAATTCACTTAAAGATAATTTGTCCATGTGTCACTGACACCATCACCACCAACTAACACGTTCAGACTTAGCTTCAATTGAGTTCAATAAATTTCACCCAAATACTCACAAATTCATCCAACATGGGTATAGATTCATTATAGAACCATGTAATCCTTTAAGAAAAAATCCATCCCATCTAAAAAGATTATAATACAACATAGCTTCAAATCCTCTTCCATCAAGAATCTTCACTGATCAAATAATCATTAGGTTTGGAACAAGCTTAAAGGTTTTCCACTAGCCACACTAAAATATTTGAGAGAATATTATTTCTATTTAATGGTTCAGGTATCATTGTGAAATTACATCATGCAAGTTGTGTGTATCACTATTCATCTCCATGTCCACAGCATTAGGGATTACTAAGATCCCTTCATTCGAATAGAATCTTTTCTAAACAACTTTCACCAGATTAGAATGTTTTGTTAAATCCTAAATTCATTATTTTATGAATATTTAGCATCAAATTCTTTTACCGGCCTTCTTAATCGGCATCAGAAAATATGATATTCACATGAGCTACCTCAGACTCATCTCAGTTTGATTTAGTGATTCATATAACATCAGATTCGATTTCAATTGGTTCAAATGAGATGAAAAACTTGTGTTCCATACCTTGATTTTTCCCGATCAGTGTCGACACCCATCCAATATCCTCAACATGGATAAAGAATACCCAAAACATGATCGGTGGTGGATTTGGGTGTTCTTTATTCTATGAACATAGTTCAGACATAACACAAGTATTAAATTTTTATTCAAAAAATAAAAATAGTTCTTTTAATGGGAACCATTCAGTGGTTTGGATTGATGCGGTGGACAAATCATTGGGAATCCCATATTGGAGATATAGGTAGAATTCCCAAATCTAATCCCTTTTGAAAATTTATTTGTGAATTGGTATTTTAGTTTAAAATATATATATTCTAGAATGATTTTAATGTGTTTTTTAAAATATATAATTTTATTAGAAAAATTTTGTTATATATATGTGTGTGTGTGTCTGTGTGATTTCAATAAAAATATATATATATATATATTAAAACACATTAAAATCATATTGTGATATATATATTTTTAAATGAAAACCCCAATTCCTAAATCCTATTTTTATAATAGGGGAGATTTCTAAATTCTACCCACATGTCCAATCTGGGATTCCCATAGTTTTTTCCACCTCATCAATCCAATCCACGAAATGGATCCCAACAAAAACTGGTTAATTTTGTTTTATGAATAAAATTATAAAAATACCTCGGTTTTATTCATAAAATTAACACTTCAGGCCATAATTTCATCATTATACATAATAATGGAATCATTCTCTTTAAAAAATTACTTACTATAAATATCCCAAAGAATTATTAGATTTAAAAGTTGACAAATTATTAAAATTTTAAATATTAATGATGAACTGAAGATATCTAATGTACAATGATCATTCCATCAAACGTCTCATTTAGTTTCACTTTTATGACTATTTTATTATATATTTTTAATTTAATCTCTATGGAGTAAGCCCATTAACTCTTATAAGAATTGATACCATTTCTAAGTTAAAATATAAAAAATATTACAATGTTCTTCTATTATATGAACATATAAATCATAGAGTCCTAAAATTCTATTAAGAGTTTGTAACTCAACATCAAGTAACAAAGATGATATTGAAACCAAGTAGTTGGGGTTATAATTGTTAATATCAATATTCATCTTCATAACTTATTTTTACCCATTAAACACTTTTATTAGAATATTACTGAATAAAGTGTTGTGTTTACAATATTCTATGGGTTTTAACACCTTATCTTTATTAGTTTCAAAAATGATCTCCCTCAATAGATATTTTATAAATGGATTTGAAAGGTTTTTAAATGACCACCCATAGTAAATTGTTAGTGTACCATATTGTAACAATTGTATCACATAATTATGTCTCAAACTTATATGTATATACTTTCCACTATACATGAAAATACATACCCTTGATAAAGTTGCTTCACTATCAAAACTGATATTGATAGGAGCCATCAAATTATCCCACAATATAACATCCATTAATATTTTCATAATCCATTAATCTTCCATTCCACATGTCTTTATGGTGAAAAACAATGACTCCATGGTTTAATGTGAAAAAATTATTTCTTTTTTTTTCAAGAAACAACACAACCTACAAGAGTAAACAACCATATATATGTGGATTTCTTATCACCAATACAATTAATCAAACTCTCATCGGTGTATCCTTATAATACAACCAGATAATCATAGTTGTATAAGTTTAAATTTTTTGTTTTTCTTAAGTATAATGTATTCTCACTATACATATTCAATGATCCAAATCAGCATTACTAGTATATCTACTCATGTTACACACTGAAAAAAATATTAGGTCTATTTTAATGAATTGTATATATTAAATAACACATTTCACTCTCATATTAAAGTTGTTCTATGCATATGTCTGCATTAATAAAATGTTTAACACTATAATCAAATGGGGTATCAGTATCTTTCAATCAAATATGATCATGATTATTTGAAATTTTTCCTATGTAATGGGTATAAATTAATGAATAACCCCCACTATGTTTTCTAACCATTATACCCAAAATAGTATCAACTATTCCAACATCCTTAATTTTAAACATAGTGGATACATAATTATTTGTTCATTTTCAAAAATCATATTGGTTTAAAAAATTAAAATATCATCCATATATAAAATCAAAATAAATACATATTATTTTTTAAAATTAGAATAAACACATTTTTTTCATTATAATAAGTAAAGATAGTTGATAATATAATAGAAAAAAATTTCTCAATACATTGATTTGGTGATTGTTTAAGGGTTTAAAGAGAACTAGTTTACATACTATAATCTCTTTACCTTCCAAAACAAACACCCCTTATTATCACATATAAATATATTGATTTAAGTCTCCACATTAAGAGTTTGTTTTAAGATCCATTTGATGGATATAAAAATTATTAATTGAAGATAAAAAAATTAAAACATTTTTGAAATAATTCGAGATAAAGAAGAATAAGTATGAAAATAATGAATCCCTTATTTTTTTATTGAAACCATTTTTAACAAATCTTGCATTAAAATATTTAATGTTACCATTAGAATCATTCTTATTTTTGAAAACCCATTTATAGCCAATAGGTTTTGAAACTCTTGGTAAATATTCAATGACCCATGTTTTTTTCCTATAACAAAATCTATTTCATCATTAATTATATCTTTTAAGAAAAAGAAATATCTAGAATTAATATCTTATTAATATGTATTTGGGTCATCTTTGATAGTCAATACCATAGTATACTTATTTAGAAGGTCATTATTTTGAACTCCCCTTAAAATAAAACCTATGTAATCATGAGAAAAAAAATCATGATGTATATGTTTCTCTTTTATAAGTATTTTACTTTTGTTAAGTTCAACTTAAGAATCATCATTATTCTATACTATTTTATTAGAAATATTTGATGTATAAGAGATAGGGGAATGAGTAATAGCCTTCTAAAAATCATCTTTATAAAATTTATTTTCAAAAAACTCATAATTAATTGCTTCAATAATTACATTAAATTATATATCCATAATTATATATACATTGATATTTTCTAAATTTCCTTCAAAAACACATTTAATTGATCTAGGACCAGTTTTAGTTCTTTTAAGATCAAGAAATATATAGTAAGATAAACATCCCCAAAATTTAAAATATGAAAGATTAAGTCTTATTCCTTTCCAAATTTCATAAGTTGGTTTCTTAGTTTTCCTAGAGGAAGTCCTATTATGAATATTAAATGCCCTAATAAAGTTTCGCCCCATAAATTTAATGGTAAATTAGATTTATTAACCCTAAAATTTACAATTTATAATAATTAATGACTTTTTTCTTTCAAATAATCAATATTTCTGATGGGTTTAAGGAGGATTAATTTGATAAATTATACCATTTTATTCATAGAAATCATTAAACTCATTCATAATGTATTCACCACCTCTATTTAATAATAATACTTTAATATTTTTTAAATTGGTTATGGACTTCGACATAATCCTTATTGAACATATTAAAGGCATTATACTTTATTCTAAGAAGATATGTATGTAAATATCTATTAATGTCATCAACAAAAGTAATAAAATACCCTTTTCCTCCATGTGCAAAAAAATTTAATTCAAAAACATCATAATATACTAATTATAATATATCATAGTTTTTTCCAACACTCTGAAAAGTTTTCATAACTATTTTATATTTTACACGTGTTTTAAATTTATTAAATTAGTTCCCAATGTTAATTATTTTTAACTTCTTCATTAAATTAAATGAATTATAATTAATATATGATAAATGATCAGGTATTAAATTAGAGGTATCAATCAAGTAAGAAGAAGACCTAATCAAATTATTAATGGATAATTGATATATTCCATAATTTGAGTTCCCCTTCCCCAAAAACATTCCCCCCATTGACAGGATCAACTTTTGATATTCAAATGAAACCCAAAACCCTTATTACAATGAGGTCAATGTAGACTAAATTCTTTGAAATTTTTGGTAAATTAAATACACTATAAAGACTCAACTTATCCCCATATTTAATGTATATTTCCACACTTCATTTTACTCTGACATTGGTGTATTAATTATTTCAAAGGTGTACTTACTTAATGATTGTTAAATCATTAAATATGTTGAAAATCGAATGATACTCATAAAAATACACCATTTATCGACAATCAAGACACCATCCAATCTTCATCGAAGTGATATTAACTGGAAATATCATTTCAAATAGATTCTATTCATTCATCATATTAGTAGCAAGTTTATCAAATTTATTTTGATAGGGAAATTCCCTAAAACATTCCCTAGTTTTATACAAACAAATCATTCTTCTTTATTATTTTACATATTTCTGTTATTTTGAGTTTTTAATTTTTGTTCTCAACATGTAAGGAAGTTTTTGGTTGTTCCATTACCTCAATATTATTAATCAGGGTATCAAATTATGAATCCATACCCATATCTATCAACATGGATTCTTCTTAAATTCAAATCATAATTTTTAAATTTTTCCAAGGAAATACCATCAATCGTTTTAATGAGGGATTTAACAAAATCTTTATATATAGGTGAAAAATTAGCAATAATTTTACCATCATGAAATTTTTATGGTATATTAATCTTAAAGGAAAGAATATTATTTGATACAAATTGCTGATCATAAACTTGATTCAAAATTTGATTGTTATTCGACATATTTAATTTTATATACTTTTTGATAGTAAACTTATTTGAACCTTCATCTTTAGATTTGTAATTGAAATTGAGTGCATAAAATATCTCATGAGTGGACTTAATTTATAGAAAATATTCAGAAAGATGATTTGATAATTTATGGAGAATATTTCCTCAAAAAAATTATTTTCTTCATGTTTGTTTCTCATTTACTAAATGTTATTAACTTGAGTTATGTTAACATGTGTTCCATTGGGATTTGGAGTAGGATCATTGGGAATGGGATGAAGGTTCAGTTTTAGGATGTAAAAAATCGTCAACACCATAAGAAGAAACATCATATTTTCCAACCACCGTGAGAAGTTGTTTCAATTGAAATGTTGAGATTTTACTATGTCTTAGTTTGTCACATTAATGTATTAATAATACATATTTTGTTTTCTTAATTTGTTAACCCCCCATTTTATTCTTGTAAAATAAGTAGATAGATAATGATTCATTATTGAATCTCAATGCATGAATTTAATTCACTATCCAAAAGGGTTTATTCCACCTCCCCTTGTTGGTACATGGTTCTCGGTGGATGTTTCCCATGATTATTTCACCAATATTTATGGAAATCCGGAAACTAATGTTTGAAAACTCCATAGTACCTATGTTAGTAAAATTATGTGGATAATTTTTTGTATTGGAGAGTAATTTAAATAATAAGTGATCTAATCATCAATTAAATATTGATCAAAATCAATGTGAATCACAATAATTGGTTCTCAATGTTTTGATCAAAATATACCTATGTATGATCTAAGCGATACAACTCTTATTAGGGATAATGTTTTTGGATTTTCAAAATTAGAAATGCAAACATTGCGACTAATCACATTATTATTCTTTTTAAAAAAATATGTTTTTGTTATATGTTTTTATATTATATATTTATATATAAAATAATTAATATAATTAATATAATATAATTTTGTTTGTAAAAATGACTAAGAATGTGATTATTCATAATGGTTGGATTTTTAATTTTTTAAATCCAAATAGGTTCCTCCTACCAAGAGTTATCTCACACCTAGAAAACAAAGGTATCATTTTATCAAGAGAGTGAGATCAAATCAGTGCGATTCGCATAACTTATGTTCTATAAATAAGTGATTATGAGATCAATTATTATATAAAATATTCTTCAATCCAAAAATTCTTCAGATAATTTTCCAAACATCAGTGTTGTAGAGTTTTCAGAAATTGGTATTCAGATTTCCTCAAATATTGGTAAAATTTTCAAGGAAAACATACAATGAGAACCCTATAAACAAAAAATAGTGGTGGATAAATCCAAGGAAAACGAAACCTTGTCCACAGTTTCAGTTGGATCTATATTATTTGTACTTAGGTGGCATCGAGCATCCCTTGATATTGGTATCCTAAAGTGCGTTTACTAGGAAAACCGTGGTCATCCTCGGTCTCAATTTATCTATAATCTATGTTCAATAAAATTTTATTACTAGAATTGAAATCATCTTTCTAGATAAAATAAAAATAAATGATTGAATAATTTGAAATAAAATAAATACAAGAAAAATTGAAATACGTTTAAAATATAAATTAATTATTTTGAAGAACAAAATCATTAAAATGAAAAATTACATTTAAATAAAAAACTATTATAATTAAAATGATTATAAAATAAAGGAAATAAAAGAATAAAATTCCCAAAAATTTAAAAAAAAATAAAAAATAAATAAATAAATTTTAACAATGAAAAAATTATTAATTTAAATATTAGAATGCATAATAATTATCATTATTTATAATAATTTACCAATTTAGATATAATTTAACCATCAACTATAATTGACCAAATAAATACATATTATTTAATTAAACTCACCATATAAATGAAAAAAAATGTTACAAAATGCATGAAATAAAATCCACACTAAAACACCCCTGAAACCTTCACATAGTTTATCCACAACCATGTGCAAGACATACACCCTGGACCTTGGCCAGAAAAGCCAACACGGTTTCCACTAGGTTCTCACATGGTTAACCATTAACCATTAACCTACCACACAACTCAATGGTGATATATAATAATTTAGCTAAAAAACCCCTCATGCTCAGTGTGTCTCACGGTTTCCCAAAAACCATGCACACCAAAATGTACTCCCTATATAGAAACCTATAAAACTCATGAAATTTAATACGAAGATTTCAATAATTTCTTGAAAACCCAGGATAACTTCCCTGGTTCATTCCATGTCCAAGAACATCACATTCAGTTATTCAAACTCTCATAATTTTATTCTAAATCATGATCAAAATTTGGACCATTAATTTACCAAAGATATAAAATTTCTTTGGGAAATTATAACCCTTATATATGAGGAGTCTTAAAGTAACTCTCTGACAAAGGAAATATGTATTAATAACTTATTAATAAAAAAATCCACTATAATATGTACAATTATCCATGTTATGGAATCCCCTGGGATACATAATGCTAAGATCTTAAAAAATTTATGAGTAGGAGTACCGTATGATACAAAAGGGTAAGATATGTTAGGGTAACTATGCTTCTCGGTGATATAAATGGGTAAAAGTTTTAAAGGGGTGATACATATGGGTTATCAGGTTGGTAAAATATCAGGGTCCTCAATTTTTATACATAGGGGTCCCATTATTTTCCAAAAATTGAATTTAAATAATTTTTTTATTTTTATAAAATGATATTTAATTAACATTTTAATTATAAAAAGTGTAAATTAATCCATTTGAGGAAAAAAATACTTATTGTATGCCTGTTCTCATCTCTTTTAATCAGCCTTACTTTCATTTACTCTGTTTATTTTGTTATGTTTAAGGTTACATAGGATATTCAAGGGAAACGTTATCCATCCTTGGGTGATTATTTTTTTTTCACTCATTGTTTCCCTATATTCTTTTAATTATGCCCTATGTTAGGTATTTGTTTTCTTTAGATTACAAAATTTATTCCAATTGAATCCAGATATTATGATGTTTCTTGATTAGTGGAGTTATTTATAACTATTTATTATGTTATATGTGTGTAAATATAATGTGTAATAAATATTCATGGTTTGTATTATGTATGTGTGACTATGTAAAAAACCAATTGAGGATTCCTTTATTTTTAATAGATACCTAGTGGTAGTCTCATGTGGAAGATAATATTTTTTTCCCTGGTATGTTATGGATTTTTTTGGAATGGTTTGATTATTTCAATTGAATGATATCATTTGTGGTAATGTGGTGATTCATATAATTTTATGGCTGATCTGGTTCCTTGAGAATATGATAGGTGTAACCCATGCGACTATAAGTGATATTAATCATCATGAAGGGGTAAAAAAAGTTTCATCAATATGATTCAGATGGTGTTAAGCATGGTGTAGGTGGGGATAGAGGTTTTTATTGTGGGATACATATGGAATTGAATATTTTTATGAGTAATGATATATATTCACAACGGTGTGGCCATAGGATATTAGTGATAATGATCACCATGGGAGATGAGGCCATGGGGGCCACGTATATATAAGACAAATCCCATGAGGTGGTTTTAACCACTTGTTATGTAGTGGTTTCCTATATAGTTTTGAACCATTGGGTGGGTTATGACAAGGTTAATCAGTATGAAGAATGATACACCATATTTTTACACATTGGTGTTGTGTGAGACAACAAGATGAGAGTAGGATACTCAGTATTAAGTAATGCTAGATGTGATGGGAAAAATAAACTAGATGCAGAAAAGGATGTGTATGAACATGGATTATGTTTTGTTGGGTTGATCATCTAGTGGTTGTTAAAGGGATTGGAAAAACATTTGACTTCTGATCTGGTATGTGGATGTTTTTTTGGGTGTATCTTAGTTGTTTTGAAATTATAATTCCATGTGATATAAATTTTGTTGGAAGGAAGAGGTCACATTTGTTATGATAAACTGTGGATGTATCATTCCTCTCCATCATTATCTAGGGTATACAAAGACTCCCTTAAGGATGGTTGGGAATGAATATAGTTGGTTGTCTACCATATTTATTTCCCTTCATTATCATTTTTTTACACTAGTATACATATGAATATTATCTAGGGACACTTTTGGCCTAGGAAAACTGAGTCCCTACTCACACCCTTCATAGGACCACTGAGATGTGAATAGAAATTACTATTTTTGGGATTGGTAAGACTATGGTATCATCATCATTATACTAATTTAAATGTATGTAAAGATAGTGCATGGGATGGATGATATGGTTTTATTAATGTTAAGGTGGTTCTTCAGTGTCAATTTTTCTTTTATTTGGACTATTTTTGTGCATTTACATATGTGATCAACATACAAATGATATTGGTTCATTTTGTATAACTGAAATGGTGTTGTAGATGTTTACTTTTCTATCATATTCATTTTTTAGATAATTTTTCTTGTTATTTATTTCTGCTCCTATTGTTGGTGTAATGTTATTATTATTTATCTTTAAATGGAATAGTCTCCCCAGTATCACACATATACCCTTGATGTTAGTATAAAAAATTTGGTATACTATGAGGAACGTATGAGGAATTTTATTTCTTTAATATAGTTACTATATAGTGTTCTAGGTTCAGATATTTACAAAGTGGTATTTGGGTAGAGTGGTTAAAACATAGTATTTAAGATTTTGTTTGATGTTATTTGGGTTGTGGTAGAATGATGATTAAAAAATTATGGGAACTTAGTACGGATGTTGTGTTATGTTCCTGACAAAAATAAGTATGGATTAAAGTCTAAGCTACTAGGGAAAACTATATTTTTTTTTTGTTTTAGTGGTTATAGTTTATTTATTTGAGTTGTATAAATGGGTTTTCGATGTTATTAATATATATTTCAAACTAATGTCCCTGAGTGGAAGGTTTTAGTACGCATTAATCATTTTAGGAACTTTGTAATCACAAAAAATATATATTCCTACATGTTATTGTTACTGTGGTTCTATAATGACTATTTTTAGACAATTTAACGTTTTAGAAACAACTTATATAGTGATTTACTATATAGATTCTTGGTGTAATTCTACCCAACCAGACTGATGATGTGATCCTTTGGGTGGATAATTATGTGGATCCAATACAGGTATGGTGTGTGTGGAACCCAACCCTGACATGTTTAGGTGGGATCCTAAGGTTGGATAATGCGTAACTTAGGTATTATAGGGATATATAATGGATATTGGGCCACCCTTCCAGTTACAACTTTCTTTATTTGTTATATCTGGATTGTTATATTTGTATTAATCAGGGTATTTTTGTTCTCAATGTGATACAACCGAGAAGATATATATTGGAGTATCAATAGGGTGGATACATAGTGTCACATAGGCATGCATTAAATGAATCCCTTAAGGGTTAAGTTGAACATATTATAGAAAATGATGGATAACATATAGTGTCACTTGGAGTGGTCCATGGTGATGTTCTTAGTCTAATCAATCCCTTTATTTCATGTTCTTCTACCTGGACCATTAATTCATTTAATTTTTTGGTTTCATTAAATGTTATAGAAGTGAAATATTAATAATTTCCAGAATTAGATCAATAGAGAATTCAATTTCCTGTTTAGGTGGTAACCCATGGAAATCATGTTGAAAGACATCATGATATCAGTGTATTATAACTGGAAGAGTCATAGTACCATTTTCATGTGTAGTACCCAATGTCATCACTGTTAGATGTAGATATATGGTTCCATATACTATTACCAAAGGACCTAATTTTCAAGAATTTATATCCTAATCCCATTTAAAAAAATTAATTGTTCCATCTGGGGATGTTAAATTTACTTGTCTGTGATAATAGTTCATATACGCTTTAAATCCCAACTATCATTCTATTCCAAATATCAAATAAAACATTTCTATTTCGAAGACAATAAATTACAACAAAAACTTGATCTCTTCGACAATGATGTGATAGGATGGACACTTGAATCCTTTACATTCCCATTACGCAAGAGGAGTTTTGATGCTTGTGACCTGGGGCACAATTTCCATGTGTAACCACAATTAACATACTGATTGGGAAGAAATAAAAAAGTGTGATGCTCCAGTATCAAATAATGGTTAAATTATAGTGGATGTGAGAAGAATGAAACCTATCACCATTAAGGGACCCAGTTTCTCATATATGATTTACCATGTAGCTCCATAGATTTATCAGTAAACTCCTACTGATTAGTCCTTATTTTTTACTTATCATGTTGTCAGCTGGGTGATCAAAATATTCCTAGAACAATATTTGGTTTATCAACTCTAAAGGTGAGAATTTTTTTACAAGAACACCCTTTTTTATCATGAGATATCTAAGACTGGTTAAATCCATCTATGAATGGTTTCTTCATCGGTCTGATATAGTAATTATTGATATGTAATCTTCATCCATATTTGTGAAAATATCATATCGGTGTTGCACATACCTATTTATTGTGTGTGAATAAGACACATTAAAAAATATAGTTTTATAATTTGGAATGATGGTAAAGAAACCAATTCAGTGTTCTGGTTACCTTGTTCCCTAATTTCTTAGTATTATATTTCCCTCCTCATCCAATTTCCAACAATTGAGTTTCCACCCATGCCTAAAAAAAGTGTTTACACCACCAAAATTCCCAGTTATTTATCTTTCTGATACCATTTAACTATTGAACATGTCTGTATAATAATCAATAAGAACATGAACACCTTATAATGAATATATGGTTATAGAACTACCTTAAAGATAATTGACATTGGGTATATTCTAGAAGACACCTCTTGAGTAAAGAGAACTAAGATCATAAAATTAGAAAAGTAGTTTTTCACAACCATATTTAGTTGCTTGGGACTAAATAAATATGTCATTTTAGTTACTTTTAAGTTATGAAGAATTTTTTTGAATAATTCTTTGAATTTCGCCCAAATAATTCTTTGGTCATATATAGTTTAAATAGATAATTCCCACCATATTTCTAAATGATACTCCATAATGTAAACCACAAAATTCACCTCTATATCGACAAATGTTCCAATGAAATAAAAAATTTGATTGATCCTATTAATCCATATTTCCAATTTCTTAGGTCCCAAATCCCACTGAAAAATTAGTGGATTTTATTTCTGAAACTAAAATTTTGGATCAGTATTGCATGGTTACACAATTTAATTCCCTTTTTTTGAAGCTTGGAGTGCTTCCACGATACTCTACAAAACGTTCTAGTTTACTTGTGGACCTCTTGAAACTGCATTCTCAATTTCTCTCACTTTCTTCTTTCTAAGTATTCTAATTGGTTCTATTGTTCTAAAATAGAAGTAGAAATTACAAGTTAGTTATCACACAATTCTATACTTCTAAGTTATAGAATATATTATAGCACAAAAAATAAGATTATAATAACACAATTTCAAAAAAATTGAAATAACATATGAGTGATTAAATCCCAGTAGGATGTATCTTTACTAATTAATGATACTCGATAAACATTACTTATACCCACAATGAGGAGTTGATAACATGTATATAAGTTTTTAACAACAATTTTGTACCTTAATCTCCCTAGTAACATAATGTTAATCATAAAGAGTTTATCTACATCTTTATGATATACATTTGAAGTCTTTACACATTCTATACTCTTTCTACCATCCCAAGATATGGACCATAACAAACTGATACCATTTGTAACATCCTAACCTGACCCATTGGTTTGGGAAGGATTAAAATGACACTAACCTTAGGTAAAATACTCAAGGAAAAGGTCGATAAAATTAAATGTTAAGGGAATTATAAAATAACGGTGGATTGTTTTATCCAAAACAAATACCCAACTAGGAGACCAAAATAAGAGACACAATATGATGCATGATAAAAAACATGAATAAAACCAAATGTATTGCCAAATAATAATCATAGTAACAACATAATAAAGAATAAAAACATTTCTCTACAATATAATTCAAATAAAATTCAAGATTGAAATAGCCAAGGCACAAATGTGGTACCACTACCGACTCCAAGACCTAAAATTCACCTCAATCTCCAACTTTGGACATCTAACACCACAACATTATAAAGATCTACTAGTAAAATAAGAAACCTTCCCCTTAATAGTATCCTGGTTAAAATCATATGCATATAAAAAAAGGTGTATATATAAGGGGGCACATATACAACGAATTAGGTAAGCCTTGAGCCTCCCCCCACCCCCAATTCCATGAAAGATAAAGCAGGTTATCTCAAATTTTAATTAAAATATTAGATAGATAGAAGCATGAAAACTAGTGAAAAACATATATATATTAAAATTTATTAAAATAAACCATAGGAAAAACACACCCATGTAATGAATCCACACACCCATTCACATCAAAAAACCATTGAAACCACTTCCCAAAGGTAACTGCTGAATATTCCAACTCGCAAGTAATATGCATCCCTCTTGTCCCAAGTAATTACTTAGTGGAATACTACAATGTTCCAAAATATTTGGATTTAAACCATGTCTAACCCATATGGCCCTTACCATAATCATATGAAAATATTCACGAACCAATCTCATTCCAATTTCTCACATAAAAACCATTACTTTGATAATTAATTCCATTTAATCATTCAATTAAACACCTTGTGGGCATAAATATAAATTCTATAATTCAAGACCAATAAAAAAGGAATTTTAGAATGGGATTTAAAAATATTTTCCACTCAAAGACAAAATCAATTATTTTAGATAACTACAAACCTTCAAATTCTAGAAGAAATTAGAAAATGAGGAGAATCTAGATAACTCTAATGCATTTTTAATTATGAATTATCTAAAAATTACAAAGATAAATACTTTATAATATATCCATTTAATGAATCCTAAATTAGACTAGTCAAAAAATTATCTAACCAATTGATCAGGGAAGGTAAGGGTAAATATATGGTTCATATTTAGAGAAAATGGAAGGATTGAGGAGAGTGAAGATGAAGATGACTCTTACCCTCAAATTAATAGATCCAATGATCTAAAATGCCTTAAAATAGATCACCATAAGGTAAAATATCTTCAAAATATCCTAGGGGTTACATGAGGGTTATATTTGAAATAATGAGGGTTTTTAGGGAATATTCTGGTCTTATATAAAATTTTGGTATTAATTAATCCCATCCCACAATTAGGCTACAGTGTTTGGAAAACTATGGGATAATGATGGAAATTGGAATTTTCCTGAAAATATAAAATTCTCGAAGTTAGGCCAAATTTTTACCCAAATATGTTATTTCCTATAATTACCCTACTTATTTTTCAATATTACATATAGAATACAACAAAGTTTCCCTTAACCATACTCAGATTGTGTTCCCTCTATAACCTTTATGAAACACTCTAGAAATAATCTGAACCATAGATTTTCCTAACCCATATCATTCCATAATATAAATTACAAAATAAAACTGGGAAATAAATGAAAACAAGGGTTTTATATAGAAATTTAGTCAAGGTTCAATTGAATGTACTAAAACTGGAGTAGTTGGGGTAGTTGTATGATGAGTATTGTAAGGTGATTTTAGTATGGTTTAACTAGAGAATTGATTGGAGATATCATAGAGTTGATCCATCATTGTCATACATGACATGAGGGTTCTTTTCATAGTATCCTCCTTTGTTCCATGGCAATTAACATGACCCAAACCATTGTCCCTTTCCCTTTTTGGTGGTAACCTTATAGTTCTACCCCAAGATCACATTAAATTGGCCAAGGGATGTTGACTAGCACCGATTTGGCATGTCACAAATATGGGATCACTTTTCCTATATCAACCTGAAATAAAAATATATATCCAACACATAACATAAGAAGAAAAACTGGTAGAACAAATATAAATAATTAAACTATAAAAAACACATGCATGGGATACAAAATTACTGGTAAAATACCAAATAGATAAATAAAGGGGGTAATGCATCCAATAAGCCTCTGAATCCAATAGATTCAAGACACTGGAAAAATTATCCTCATTAATGTACTCATATAATTATCTATAGATACAATGATTAACTCCATCATCAAGAACCACCCTGATCCATCATGCGTCACTAAGTGTGAGTAGGCATTAGCTACAAACAAAACACACTAGCTCCACATCTACCATGACCATCTCTAAACCTAATCATCAACTGCATAGAAACAAACCAAGTGTAAATAATAATTCTATAGTGTACGTTGTAAAAATAATTATTAGGATTCCCCAAACCTAAAAGGAAACCCTAAAGAAAAGTAATTTTTGAAATCCCCTAGTATTATAAAGTAAATAAGAGAAAAACTTGAAAGTTTAATGTAGATAATATCAATCAAAAAAGTATCATGGACATAAGGAAGATCCTAATCAACTCATTAATCATCAAAATTCATACCACATGAGAATCTAGGGTAACCAGTAAAATTGAAGAGTATATAAAGCATGAAGTCACTAGTCAGTCATATGTTATATCTTGAAGGAAAACAAGTGGTTACTGATGAGTCACAAGACTAGAAGAAGTCAATAATTATAATCCTTCTTAAATAGATTATCACCTCAATAAATAAGAAAGGGCGAGCCTACACATTTCTAAAAAAATAATTCCAATCGATGGAGTATCACACCCTCTTGTAAATTAATATCATACCATAAATAAGTTATCTAAATTATTGATATTAAGAAACCCATGAAACCTAGAGGTAATTTTAGAGGATCCAATTACCCAATAATTTTAGGTGAATAATGACTCCATTAGTGGATCTTGACCCCGAATAACCTCTTAGATGGGGGGATACCAACCACAATCATAGAGGTTCCCAACCCCAAGTTTGTTGGGAGTATAAATGAAATAATTTGATATAAATAGGTATAGGATCTCATCCGCAATTATTTGGGGTAATAACATACTATAACTAAGGATGGTAGGGAAACCCACACCTTGAAACCACACCATCAAGGTTGGTAGAAAACCCTAAGATAAAATTTATCACCACAGACAAAGCATCATAGATATTACCAAAAGTCTAGATATTAAGTCAAACAATCTCTCCCTATAAGTGTCCTATTTTATTTTGAAAATAACACACCGTAAGGATCTATATATAATAATACACAGATTATGGTGTTTACATTCCCAAAATGGATACCTTATGTAAAAGTTATAGAAGTGGAATTTGTGTGAAAACCCTTGTCACATGGAATCCCCTAGGACATTCCATTTGATAGAAAGTAGTGTGGGGTGTGTGACCTACACAAACCCAGTAAAGAGATAGTGTGGTCACTATGTGTGCTTTAATACATGGTTTGGAGGGGTTATGTAGACTCGACACATCAGACCATCCTAGGTGGCCAACTTAGAAATTTCTCAACCCAAATCATTCCAGTAGGAGGGGCCCCATAGACACCTTATTGTGTTTCGATCCCTAATGTCTTTTCCACCCAACAATGTGGCTCAATAAGGCCACCACTTCTAATGTAGTTTTGGCCATGAAATATCTATCAATGTTTGAAAACTAAGGTACAATACTTCTATGCATAAATTCAATACATTTTGGATGTATGAAGATATAGGTATCGCTCAAATGAATGGAAGGATAAAAGAAATTGTTGATGACATTATAGCCTTGGAAACTCCAATTTCAGAACTAGATCAGGAATAAGGGTACTTATATTATTACGCTCTAAGTGAAATGGATTCTCTACTTATATTAGAAAATCCACACAATTTAATGATTTAATGATGAAGTAATTGATTAGAACATTGATCTTGCATGAAGATAAGATGTATATTGAAGATGAAGATCATATTTCTATCAAAAAATAAAAATTTTCACTCAATGTTTTAAAGGATAAATATTATGATTTTTATTGTAGTGATTTGGTTTTACATGATGAGTTATCAAAAATTTTGGAGAATTTAAAAATCAGTAAAAAATAGAATGAAGAATAATGAGAGGGAGGTCAGATGCTATGAATATAAAAAATAGAAAGGTTCCTTGAGACCCAACTTCCCTCTTCTTGAGAATCAATGGTAGGATGATTATAAAAATTGGGAACAAATCAATAAAGCCTACTCGGAGTTCATATAAAGATTCAAGTGATTATTCTAGTTCAAACTCTAAAGCTAAGCATACAAAAAAATGTAAATCAATGTCTTATATCAAACACTAATGATGTAAAATTATCTTTCTCCCATAGTTCTAATTATATAAATCATTAATTACTCTCAAATTAATGAATATTTTTATATTATTCAAGATAAATTTGAAACATTAAAGAGAGAGTATAGAAAACACATAAGAAATAATGATTATTTTTCTATTCAGAAAGTGAGTTTTACTAATAGATTTTGTATTTAAGGTCAATTTCTTATGCTTTTCATGAAATTCCAATTAAGGAATTATTTCCTCAAGATTATTTTTTTAAAAAACTAATAGTTTGTTTACCGAGAGATATACCTATGTAAATCAAATTCTTGGTTAGAAAAAAATTAATAATGGAAAAAATAGAGTTTGTAGTAATGGAAAAATGCCTAAATTATATAGGATTTATTTTGTTCTAGGTTATAAAATAAAAAACATGTCAATGGTTAGATGTTATCATTTTGGTACTAATAAAAATTATGCTAATGACAACTATTTTATAAATAGTCAATTTTGCAGTGATAAAAAATTTTATTATTAAAAACCACTATACGGATTTAAATCTTTAATTTTGGATCAAATTAAACAATTTTGGTTACCTAAGTCCTTAATTTTAAACATAACTGGACCTAAAAACATAAGGGTACCAAAGCACACCTATATTTTATATTTTCTCAGTTTATTTTTATATCATTTAATGAATATTCAAAAAAAATATAGAGTCTTGTTTCAATTATAATTTTTATTCTCAAAGTCGAGGTTTTATGAATAAATAGAAAAATATATATAGTTGAAACAGTTAATCTCTAAGTATATTATTTATGTTTTAATTTAAATATTTTATTTATTACTAGTTAACATTAATTATCTATAAATATTTATGTGATGGTATGTAGGCATGATCTAATTTATAAACTTTTTTACAAGTAATAACTGAATTAAATGTATTATCTCTTAGAATGGCATAAAATTTTAAAAAATTCAATAAATATAATTTTTCAATTCCTTGATAATTTTGTAAATATTATTTTGGAAGCTTGTATTTAAATTTTTTACACAAGGTGAGTTCACCTATTTTAAATATTTATCATTTTTATCTTTTGAAATTTTTTAAAATTTAAAAAAATTTGAAGGGAAAATAAAATTTCTATTTCACAATTTTTTGTTTGGTTTAAATTTGTTGTTAATTTTGACAATTTCTCAATGCATGATTTGTTAAATATATAATTTTGGAAGAATATAGTTTTTTTTAAAAAATATTAAGTATTTTCATAGGAAAAATATATAATTAAAATTTTGTTTTCTAGTAAGCATGTCATTAGTGTTTCATTATTTTCTTTACTAGTATTTTTCTGTGTGTGCTAAAATGTTGAATTATTATATGATTTTTTTTATATATTTCAATCTTTATTTACTTTATAATTAAATACTTTGGGAAAAATTTATTTTAATTAGTTACATATATATATATATATTTTTAATATTGATTTTTTAAATGGGGAGTTATATTTATTTATAATGCCCCTAATTGTTTTAGTTTTATAGAATTTTATTAAATTGTTGGATAATTATTATAATTCATTAAAAATACTTTATAATTCATTGAATTTTATTTAGTGTGTTCTATTTCTCCTTGATGTTATCGGTTTGTATAAGGAATCTTATCTTAAAGGGGATTTTTTAATACTACTGTGAAATTAATTAATAAAATTTTTATTCACCATGATTTTAATTTTAAAATTAAATTGGTTTATACAATTTTTTAATTTCTAAATGAGAAGTATGATCCTTTAAATACTTGATTGTAAAATTCATGATTATCATTCTTTGAAAATTTATTGAAATAAAAATGTTTTTGTTTTCATATTATTTCATGTGTTCATATTATTTATCAATTTTATTATCTATTTATTCAAACCCAGATTATATTAAATTTTTTATCACTATAAAAATGGGACAATTTATTTTATATGACTGAGTTTTATAATTATAAAATAGGGTAATATTGCTGAGTGACTCCTCACATATTTATTTTTATTTCTATAATTAACAAAACCCTCTCAATAATTTAATATTTTGTTATTCAATTTTAATTTTTTATTTTTAATGTTAATTATTTATTTTATTTTATTTTTGTATTATTAGGTTAGTAACCTTGCTATTATGAACCAACCTAGGTCAACCACAAACCAGTCAGTCGAGCCTGCCTGCGGCAAGGCCTGAGAGGCATTCCCAATCTACCTGGGCTGGAAACTACTGTCGAGCATCAAGATAAAGTAATTTAAAATTATTTTTTTGACAATTAAAGATAAATAAAGAAAAATAAACCACGTAATAAAAGATAATCACTATAAGTGGAAATAAATAAAGCTTCACATACCTCAATGTGACTCTAAAAGTACCCTCCAACTACTAAACCAACATCACCCCATGATAACTGAATAAATGATAGAATTATCACAAGTATCTAAAAACAAAAATGAAACTATTGATATGAGTATTAAAAATTAGTAGGTGTTCTCTTATGAACTATTCCCAATGTCTTACATTTAAAAAGAATACCATGTCATGCCAACTTGAAAATAAATCCAGATAAAATTAAGGTTTCCCGTTCTTTTAAAATTCATGTAACAATCATCCATTAAAAAAACTATTTTCCTTCCATCGCATTTCCAAAATAGTTTCCAAGCATGAATTTCCATTTAAAAATGAAAATAAAATATTTCAGATGAAAACATGGGTTTCATAAAAGAGAAAAATCATGAAGAAATGAAATGGAATTCACGTTACAGGCACCATGGGTAATCCCTAAGTAGCTAGAAAGCATTTTTAAATTAGAATTTATTCAGAAATAATTTTCAGAAAAATAATTTTTGAGTAAACCTTTCAAAAAAGATACTTACTTTGAAGTCACTATATAAAAAAGGAACATAGGATAATGAAGGTGGGAACCACATCATAATGAACCATGTCACAAGAGAGAACCATGGTAAATACCTATAGGTAACTAGCAGAAGTGGGAACCTATGAACCTCAAACCTCGGTTATCAAAATACTCCAACTAAAACCAAAAACGTTCTCATGAATAAGATATTATAGGGTAACATATCCCAAGGTCTAGTGGCCTCTATATTATAATACAAAACCAATAGTGATCCCATGCACATGCCACCAGAGGGGATCTCATCACAAGGTATAGTGGTCTCCGATCATATCGCATGTTATGTTGGTATTGTAGCATCAATCTTATTAGAATAATTTTATCCCCATCCCATCTGAATCAACTATAATATTTGTTCTAGTTTCCCCACCAAGATTCTAGGGTTTCCCATGTTCTCTATTTCAAATGGTGGGGATTTTTTATCAATAAAAGATTTATGTACATATCTTTTTCTTTACCCAAAAAGTTTTCCAGCCTCTCCCCACCAATCTCTCTCCTAGAGAGTATCCCTATTTTCAAGTTAAATAAAAACACATAAAACTTGTCACGAACCGCCCTCGGGGTCCGTGCCATGACTACCCCAAACCCGCCTTCCATAGGCCAGGGGATGGCGACTAGCACCAAGGCGTAAATCCCGGTAAAAAGGGAAGGCATTGCCTTTGTAAAGTAAAAAACACCACAGAGTAAGCAAGCGGAAAGTAAACACTAAGAAAAAGCAGAGTACAACTAAAAGTGCGGAAAAGTAAATGGGCCAGTATACAAACCCAAACTGAAAGTAAAGTACAACTCGAAAGGGAAAACATCAACTGAAAAGTAAAAGCCGCTACACCGAGCTGTCCACTGGAAATCCCACCTGAAGGGTGGGTACAGATAGCTCCACTGCTCCCCGGGTCCCGCCGTCTGCTCCGGGCACGTCCCGCCCAGTGGTCCACCTCCAGGTATCGTCCTGCTCTGCAAGCCTCAGCTAAGGTCAACGCTGTCCGTCGTTTGCAACCAACACAACGTAGTGCGGGCAAAGCCCGTGCAGGGGTGAGTATAAGCTACTCAATAGGGACCCCGAGACCCCTGAAGGTCTCTCAAATCCAAAAAGGATAAACCACGAAGAAAGGAACAATCCCGAAGTAACAACCGACACTGCTTAGGTATATGCCCATACATATACCTATGTCATCAATTTCAAATACGCTCCAACCTCCGAGCCCAAGTACAACTCAGTCCACACAGGAAAGTAAACGTATTCCACAAAGGAAAGAAAAACGTAATCCACACAGGATAGCACAACACAATCCACACAGGAAAGCAACAGGATTCAGCTCACACAGGTATACTTCTTCAAAAGATGATAAAGATGATCTCTGATCCATCTAAGTCGTCGGACCCACGAAGGATCGATAGGTAACTAACCCCCGCAAAAGACCCACACAGGATCGGGCCCACGTAAGACCTGTAGGCGCTGGTTCACACAGGACCGCTGAGCGCAAAGACCCACACAGGATCGGACCCACACAGGATCGGGCCCACACAGGACCTATAGCACTGATCCACGTAGGATCGCTGAGTGCTGTAGTCGTCGTCATCTAATCCACACAGGATCTCTGTACTGTCGTCGTCGCAGTCACAGTAGCAGTGGTAGCAGTAGTAGCAGTCACAGTCGCAGCCAGCACTAGGGTTCCCGCACACAGCAAGCTCGTACAGGAGGATCCGCTCCACGAGCCGAGATGCTGATACATCAACTGTCACAAAGTACAGAGTTGATGTATCCAAAAGTTCCGTATCGTCAACGGGAACTCAACGCAATAGACGGCGCGCCGATCGGACGCCCGGTCTGGGAGTTATTGGCATTTTCGTCCCCGGGGCCCGGTTGGTTTTTAAGGCAAAACCAACCTGACCGTACTCCACCTGCGTCCAAACCTTGGGCGGAGTATGGCAAAAGATCCGTCTCACTAAGAGGAACACAACAAAGCTGACGGCACGCCAATCGGACGTCCGTAGCTCAAGATATTAGCGATTCCACTCCGAAGGCCCGGTTGGTTTCGTGAACGAACCAACCCGGCCGAACTCAAAGTATTTTGAAACTTTGAGTGCGATATACCGAAACGACCGTCTCGATCCAAGGATCGCGTTGCCACAGACGGTTCATCGATCGGAGGTCCGAGACTCAAGTTATGACCAAAAGACTGAAACCGTCTCGAAAACGGGGGGTCCGGGTCCGGGCCGTCCCGGCCCGACCCCCCCCCCCCCCCTGGGTCAGCCCGAACCGGGTCGACCCGAACCGGGTCGACCCGGCCCGGCCGGCCGGCGACCTGGCACCGCACGGATGCAGCGCGCGCGGGGGGCAAATCCCCCGTTTCATCAAAAGGCGGCGCGGCTTTTAGCCGCGCCTTTGGAAACCCCCCCCCCCCTTCGTGGGGGGCCTGCTTTGAAGAGGACTGGGGGGCCGCCTGCCCCCCTCAAGGAAACCGCCCCCCCCAATTAAATGGGGGGGGGGCTTTTGACCGCTGGCCGGGGGAATTAATTTCCCCCGGATTTTGACCATCCGGTCGGCCATCTGGCCGGCCGGTTTTTCTTCAACGGGACCGGTAAACCGGTCCCCTTTTCCGGCTTCCGACGCCGGCGGCCCGGCCGCCGATCTTCTCGTCCCGCCACGGCCCGGAACTGGCCGCGCTGTTCATCGTCCGGCGCGGTGCGACGGCACCGCGCCCCTCCGTCGCGCCTTTGATTTCCTTCAACGTGGCGCGACGGTGTCACGTTCTTGATGATCCTTCCACGGCGCGGCGCGACGGCGCCACGCAATATAATCGTGCGAATATCCGCGTGGTGCGACGGCACCACGCCATCTTGTTTCAACCGCATGATAAATTATCAAGAACAAAGGAGGGGGTTCGGCCGTGTTCATGCGGTCCGGCCCCCTCACGTTAAACAATAACACATATTTAAAATCCTCACGTTAGTCATGCTAGAACCACGAACAAGGATAAATAAATAAACAATTAACAACAACCCCTACCTTGGGTATAGGTTCGAAGATTTGTCAACATCCCGCGGAAGAAAACGTCGCGGAGGTCGGGCGTCGCGGTAATCGTTCGTCAAATCCGATGACGAAGAGGTACGTACGAAGAGGTACGTCGTTGGAGAATCTTCGTATGCCGATGAAGGGAGTCCGAGGAGGAAGCGGCGTTCCCTTTCGTTGACACGGAAGACAAAGAATAGAGGAGCGACGTTCTTCGTCGGAGCTTGAGCATTCTTCGTCAAAGTTGAAGAAGAAGGAGAAGAACCCAAAAGCTCTCAAGATGGATAAACAATTCTAACCAAATAAAATAAGATAGAGTCTTATTTTATTCACAAACTTAACAATTGAATTTAAAAGGTTTGAAATTCAAATAAGATAACTCCAAAATTAAATAACAATTTGTCATGTCATTTAAAGAGGGGTTAAAGGGAGTTTGAGAGAAGATGGAAGGTTTAGGTTCATGTGGGTCCCACCACACTTAATCCTCTCAAGGGAGGTTAAGTTGGTGTGGGTCCCACCCCTAACTTCCTTTGAGAGAAGTTAACCAACAAAAGTAAAATAAAAAGTGTTACACAGTTTTATTCAACTTTTTATAATTCTCCCAAAAATTAACTTTCGTCCCGCAATAAACGCAACCTTGGAAAAGGTCTCCTTAAGCGAATATCAGCGCTGCGAGTTCATCGGTGTCCTCAGATTTCAATTCCGAGCACCGGATAAAAAGTTAGAAATTCCCGCTCGTTCGTTCACTGAACGTACCCGAGCCAAACTTCGGAAATTGATTTCGGGCACTCCGGGCCTCGGAATCAGGTGCCGTCAGAAACCGCGCTCTTGTAAAATTCCAAAGAAAATTAAGAAAAAATTTCCCCTTGAATTTTACGGGTCTTTACATTACTCCCACCTCAGGGCTTTACGTCCCCGTAAAGATACATCAAAAACTAGGGAAACAAATGAGGGTACTGAGCACGCATCTGAGCCTCCCGCTCCCATGTGATCTCCCGGAGATTCCTGTGCTGCCATCTGATGCGCACAAGAGGAATCGATCGCCCACGTAGGACCCGCTCCTGTCGATCCTCTATCTCCACCGGAACCTCCGTAAAAGTCACCCCATCGTCAACGTCAAGTTCCTCATGGTCAATGATGTGCGTCGGGTCGTGCACGTATCTCCTCAGCTGAGATACGTGGAAGACGTCGTGCACCCGGTGCAACTGAGGTGGCATAGCCAGGCGATAAGTCACCTCACCAATCCGGCTGAGAACCTCGAGAGGTCCGATGAATCGCGGAGATAACTTGTCGCCTCGGCCAAATCTCTGAATACCATGTCGAGGTGAGACCCTCAAGAAGACGTGGTCGCCATCCTCGAACTCTAGTGGCCTCCGCCTCCTGTTAGTGTATGAATTCTGCCGGCTCTGAGCTGTCCTCATCCGCTCCTGGATGACCTGGACTTTCTCTGTCGTGGCCTGGACCATCTCCGGTCCCACCAGTGCTGACTCCCCAGGGTCTGTCCAGCACAAAGGAGATCTACAAGGTCGGCCGTACAACGCCTCATACGGTGCCATCCCGATGGTGGAGTGGTAGCTATTGTTGTACGCAAACTCCACCAAAGGTAGGTGGTCCTCCCAGCTGCGACCAAAGTCGAGGACACATGCGCGGAGCATGTCCTCGAGAGTCTGAATGGTCCTCTCCGTCTGACCATCCGTCTGAGGGTGAAAAGATGTGCTCAGATGTAGCTGCGTCCCGAACGCCTCCTGCAACACCTTCCAAAGCCGGGAAGTGAAGCGAGAATCTCGATCGGAGACGATAGATGATGGCACACCGTGGAGCCGCACAATCTCCTGAATGTAGAGATGTCCCAAGCTCTCCACTGAGCCCTGCTCTCTGATGGGTAAGAAGTGTGCCGACTTGGTGAGTCGGTCAATAATCACCCATATGGAGTCGTGACCTCTGGAAGTGCGTGGAAGTCCAGTCACGAAGTCCATAGATATGTCGTCCCACTTCCACTCCGGAACCTCCAAAGGCTGAACCAAGCCCGCTGGTACCTGATTCTCTGCCTTCACCTGCTGGCAGGTGAGGCATCGAGAAACGAACTCTGCTACTGCCTTCTTCATGCCCGACCACCAGTGCTGTCGTCTGAGGTCCTGGTACATCTTTTCCACTCCAGGATGTACCGCCAAAGGAGAAGTGTGAAACTCTCTCAGCACTTCCTCTCGCAAAGTGACGGGTACCATGGTACGTCCTCTGAAAAGGATTTCGTGCTCTGCTCCAAGGGAGAAACCATCAGGTGCATGTCCCGAGGATATCTGTGCACGCCGTGTCTCACAGTTAGCGTCCTCACGCTGTGCCTCTCTGACCCGCTGCAGTAGTGGAGGGGTGACTGTGAGGGATTGGAGGAAGGCTGCTCCATCTCTATCCACGAAGGATATCTGTAAAGAGGCTAGCTGCTCTGTCTCCTCCTCAAGTAGCTGAATGCCCGTCCTCCTGCTGAGGGCGTCGGCTACTACGTTCCCCTTCCCAGGAGTATAGACTATCTCAAAGTCATAGTCCTGGAGGAACTCGAGACATCACCGCTGTCTCAGGTTCAGGTCCTTCTGCGAGAAGATATACCTGAGACTCTGATGATCGGAAAAGACTGTAAAGCGCTCGCCCATCAGATAGTGTCGCCATGTCTTCAGAGCGAAGACCACTGCTGCTAACTCCAGGTCATGGGTAGCGTAGTTCTGCTCATGCGGCCTCAACTGACGTGATCTATAGGCGATCACTGCCCGCTCCTGCATCAGAACACATCCGAGTTCGGTCCCTGATGCATCACAGTAGACTACGTACCCTACTCCCTCCTCAGGAAACCTCAAGATAGGTGCGCTAGTCAATCTCTGTCTCAGCTCCTAGAAGCTCTGCTGACATCTGTCTGGCCACATGAAGGGTTTCCCCTTCTTCGTCAAAGCTGTGAGTGGTGCCTCAACTCTAGAGAATTCTGGCACGAATCTCCGATAGTATCCAGCTAGTCCCAAGAAACTCCGAACCTCAGTCATGCTCCTGGGTGGCTCCCATGCTAACACAACCTCGATCTTTGCAGGATCCACTGCAACTCCCGCCTTAGAGATAAAGTGTCCCAAGAAGTGGACCTCACGTATCCAGAACTGGCACTTCGAGAGCTTACCATAAAGCTGGTGCTCTCAAAGTGTGTCTAGTATAACTCGCAAGTGATAGGCGTGCTCCTCCTCAGTCGTAGAGTAAATCAGAATGTCGTCGATGAAGACCACGACAAACCGATCGAGGTATGGCTGAAAGATCCTGTTCGTGAGATCCATGAACACTGCTGGAGCATTGGTTACACCGAAAGGCATAACCAAGAACTCATAGTGGCCATACCGACATCTGAAGGTCGTCTTCTGCACATCCTCGTCTCTGACTCTGAGCTGATGATAGCCTGACCTGAGGTCTATCTTCGAGAACCACCGCGCTCCCTTGAGCTGATCAAAGAGGTCATCAATCCTCGGTAGCGGATACTTGTTCCTCACTATCACCTGGTTCAGGCGATAATAGTCAACACAAAGTCGCAAGCTTCCGTCCGCCTTCTTGGCGAACAAAATCGGGGAAGCCCAGGGTGAAACACTGGGTCGGATGAACCCCTTGCCCTGCAAGTCCTCCAACTGTACCCGTAGCTCTCGAAGCTCGGTGGGGGCCATCCGATATGCTGGAGTGGATATCGGGGCTGTCCTGGGGTACAAGTCAATATAAAAGTCTACCTCTCTGTGAGGAGGTAGCCCTGGAACGTCGTCGGGAAAAAACTTCCGCAAACTGATCCACCACTGCAGGAAAACCAGGACTCCACACGTCAACTGCTCCAAGGATGAGGCTAGACAACTGATGAGTGATGGGCTGTCCTCTCCTCCGCGGAAGTCCATCCTGTGCTGCAAAGGCTCCCTTCTCATCGGTGAAGGTGAACCTGCTCCCGTCGGTGCATACACATCGCACCATGCGCCTAAAACAGTCAATCTGCGCATGGATCGTAGATAGCCAATCCATGCCCAAGATGACGTCGTAAGGCCTCGACGCTGCTACAAGAAGATCCCAGCCGAAGCTCTCGCCTCCTAGAGTAAGCTCACACTGCCGGCACCAGTGCGTAATCATCGAGTCTGCTCCCGTATGAGTCTCTAGTCGTAAGGATCGAGCCAACGGCTCTGTCGGAATCTCCGAGCTCCAAAAAAGGGCAGCGGCTATGAAAGAGTGACTCGCTCCTGTGTCTATAAGAACTGCAGCAAGGGTGGAATAGACACAGATAGTACCTCGAATCATCTCGGGTGCGCCGTGGTTGTAGGCCTCTGCTGCCTGGAGCTGTGCCTATCTCTGCCCGCCAGCTCCCTGTGGTCGGGGTGGACCTCCTGGTGGTGGTGGCGGCAGAGCCTCAAAGCGTCGCCCACCACCGGCTGCTCGTCCAGCTCCTCTGCCTCGTCCGCCTCCTCCCTGTGGACCACCACGGTCGACCCTCTGCCTCTGCCTCGGTGGTCCCTCAACCGACTACTGCTCCTCGGCACGGCGGGTCGGGCAGTCACGAGCCATGTGGCCCTGCCCGCCGCACGAGTAGCACTGTCTGCCTCTCAAAAGACTGGCTCCTCGCTGTGTGCTCCGCACTGTTGAGCCAGTGCCCTGAGGTCGTCTGCCCGAAGGTCTGGTCTGTCTGGACCCCTGAGTCATCCGTCGACTGCCTGCTGCAGATGACTCTGCCACGTGCCGCCCTGCGGTGGGTCGCTGCGCTGGTGTAGACTCAGCAAGGAAGCTCTCGATCAGAAGGGCCCGCTCCAGTACTCCTGTCTGAGTCGGTATGCTGAGGGAGATCAGCGATGCCCTGATCTCGTGTCTCAACCCCTGCTCGAAGGTCCGAGCCCGGAAGAATGGGTCCCGTACCATGTCGGTCGAGTAGCGCAAGAGATCAGTAAATATCGCCGAGTACTGAGCGACCGTCATGCTGCCCTACCGCAGCTGAAGAAGCTCCTGGATACGCACCGCACGAAGGGTGGCTGGGACGAACTCCGAGCGGAAGAGGCTCTCAAAGTCTGTCCATAGTAGAGATGCCTCATCGTGCACCTGGAGCATCAAACTCCACCATCGTCCTGCTGCTGCGTGTAGTAGGCTCACAGCGAGGATCACCATGAGGTCTGCTGGTGTCCTCACTAGCCTAAACACACGTACCACTGCCTCCAGCCAGTCCTCGGCTGCCTGGGGATCCATCTCCCCGCGAAACCTGGGTGGTCGCTGGCGCTGAAACTTATGCAGTGCGCTGAGGCGACGTGCATCGTCAGCGGCTGGTGTTGGAAGCATCAGGGGCTCGGCGGGTAGAGCTACCGCCGGTGCCACTGCTGACAAAGGGCCCTGCACCGAGGCCTCGTCGCTCGGTGGGCTGTCGTCACACTCGACTCTCGGAACCCTAGATGGCTGCCGTCGTGGGGCCATCCTGAAAAGGAAACAGGTGCGCCACGGTCAGAACAGTATACCTGGTGAGCTGATATAAGTAATCACAAAGAAAACTTTGAAACACACACACAATCAATGTTTTCGTGCATTAAGTCGGAAATCAGATGTCAGGGTCCTGGTGTACGGATACGTCGGCCGCCGCACCAACACTGGACTCCCTGAAATGATAACCAGACTCAATACGCTAAACATTATTGCTTCACATAGAAAAGATCAGAGTTCGCGGTAGAACCGAACACCTCTGATACCAATTTGTCACGACCCGCACTCGGGGTCCGTGTCGTGACTACCCCAAGCCCGCCTTCCATAGGCCAGGGGCTGGCGACTAGCACCAAGGCATAAATCCCTGTAAAAAGGGAAGGCATTGACTTTGTAAAGTAAACAACATCATAGAGTAAGCAAGAGGAAAGTAAACACTAAGCAAAAGAAGAGTACAACTGAAAGTGCAGAAAAGTAAATGGGCCAGTATACAAACCCAAACAGAAAGTAAAGTACAACTCGAAAGGGAAAACAGCAACTGAAAAGTAAAAGCCGCTACACCGAGCTGTCCACTGGAAATCCCACATGAAGGGTGGGTACATATAGCTCCACTGCTCCCCGGGTCTCGCCGTCCGCTCCGGGCACGTCCCGCCCAGTGGTCCACCTCCAGGTACCGTCCTGCTCTGCAAGCCTCAGCTAAGGTCAACGCTGTCCGTCGTCTGCAACCAACACAACGTAGTGCGGGCAAAGCCCGTGCAGGGGTGAGTATAAGCTACTCAGTAGGGACCCCGAGACCCCTGAAGGTCTCTCAAATCCACAAAAGATAAACCACGAAGAAAGGAACAATCACGAAGTAACAACCGACACTGCTTAGGTATATGCCCATACATATTCCTAAGTCATCAATTTCAAATACGCTCCAACCTCCGAGCCCAAGTACAACTCAGTCCACACAGGAAAGTAAACGTATTCCACACAGGAAAGCAAAACGTAATCCACACAGGATAGCACAACACAATCCACACAGGAAAGCAACAGGATTCAGCTCACACAGGTATAATTTTTCAAAAGACGATAAAGATGATCTCTGATCCATCTAAGTCGTCGGACCCACGAAGGATCGATAGGTAACTAACCCCCGCAAAAGACCCACACAGGATCGGGCTCACGTAGGACCTGTAGGCGCTGGTTCACACAGGACCGCTGAGCGCAAAGACCCACACAGGATCGGACCCACACAGGATCAGGCCCACACAGGACCTGTAGCACTGATCCACGTAGGATCGCTAAGTGTTGTAGTCGTCGTCGTCGAATCCACACAGGATCTCTGTACTGTCATCGTCGCAGTCACAATAGCTGTAGTAGCAGTAGTAGCAGTCACAGTCGCAACCAGCACTAGGGTTCCTGCACACAGCAAGCTTGTACAGGAGGATCCGCTCCACGAGCCGGGAGGCTGATACATCAACTATCACAAAGTCCAGATTTGATGTATCCAAAAGTTCTGTATCGTCAACAGGAACTCAACGCAACAGATGGCGCGTCGATCGGACGCCCGGTCTGAGAGTTATTGGCATTTTCGTCCCCGGGGCCCGGTTGGTTTTTAAGGCAAAACCAACCCGACCGTACTCCACCTGCGTCCAAACCTCAGGCGGAGTATGCCAAAAGATCCGCCTCACTAAGAAGAATACAACAAAGCTGACGGCACGCCAATCGGACGTCCGTAGCTCAAGATATTAGCGTTTCCACTCTGAAGGCCCGGTTGGTTTCGTGAACGAACCAACCCGGCCGAACTCAAAGTATTCCGAAACTTTGAGTGCGATATACCAAAATGACCGTCTCGATCGAAGGATCGCGTTGCCGTAGACGGTTCGTCGATCGGAGGTCCGTGGCTCAAGTTATGACCAAAATACTGAAACCGTCTTGAAAACGGGGGGTCCGGGTCCGGGCCGTCCCGGCCCGACCCCCCCTGGGTCCGCCCGAACCGGGTCGACCCGACCCGGCCCGGCCGGCCGGCCGGCGGCCTGGTGCCGCACGGATGCAGCGCGCGCGGGGGGCAAAGCTCCCGCTTCATCAAAAGGCGGCACGGCTTTTAGCTGCGCCTTTGGAAACCCCCCCCCCCTTCGTGGGGGGCCTGCTTTGAAGAGGACCGGGGGGCCGCCTGCCCCCTCAAGGAAACCGCCCCCCCAATTAAATGGGGGGGGATTTTGACCGCTGGCCGGGGGAATTAATTTCCCCCGGATTTTGACCATCCGGCCGGCCATCTGGCCGGCCGGTTTTTCTTCAACGGGACTGGTAAACCGGTCCCCTTTTCCGGCTTCCGACGCCGGCGGCCCGGCCGCCGGTCTTCTCGTCCCGCCGTGGCCCAGAACTGGCCGCGGTGTTCGTCGTCCGGCGCGGTGCGACGGCACCGCGCCCCTCCGCCGCGCCTTTGATTTCCTTCAACGCGGCGCGACGGCGTCGCGTTCTTGATGATCCTTCCACGGCGCGGCGCGACGGCGCCGCGCAATATAATCGTGCGAATATCCGCGTGGTGCGACGGCACCACGCCATCTTGTTTCAACCGCATGATAAATTATCAAGAACAAAGGAGGGGGTTCAGCCATGTTCATGCGGTCCGGCCCCCTCACGTTAAACAATAACACATATTTAAAATCCTCACGTTAGTCATGCTAGAACCATGAACAAGGATAAATAAATAAACAATTAACAACAACCCCTACCTTGGGTATAGGTTCGAAGATTTGTCAACGTCCCGCAGAAGACAACGTCGCGGAGGTCGGGCGTCGCGGTAATCGTTCATCAAATCCGATGACGAAGAGGTACGTCCGAAGAGGTACGTCGTTGGCGAATCTTCGTATGCCGACGAAGGGAGTCCAAGGAGGAAGCGGCGTTCCCTTTCGTTGACACGGAAGACGAAGAAGAGAGGAGCGACGTTCTTCGTCGGAGCTTGAGCGTTCTTCGTCAAAGCTTGAGCGTTCTTCGTCAAAGTTGAAGAAGAAGGAGAAGAACCCAAAAGCTCTCAAGATGGCTAAACAATTCTAACCAAATAAAATAAGATAGAGTATTATTTTATTCACAAACTTAACAATTTAATTTCAAAGGTTTGAAATTCAAATAAGATAACTCCAAAATTAAATAACAATTTGTCATGTCATTTAAAGAGGGGTTAAAGGGAGTTTGAGAGAAGATGGAAGGTTTAGGTTCGTGTGGGTCCCACCACACTTAATCCTCTCAAGGGAGGTTAAGTGGGTGTGGGTCCCACCCCTAACTTCCTTTGAGAGAAGTTAACCAACAAAAGTAAAATAAAAAGTGTTACACATTTTTATTCAACTTTTTATAATTCTTCCAAAAATTAACTTTCATCCCGCAATAAACGCAACCTCGGAAAAGGTCTCCTTAAGCGAATATCGGCGTTGTGAGTTCATCGGTGTCCTCGGATTTCAATTCCGAGCACCGGATCAAAATTTAGGAATTCCCGCTCGTTCGTTCACTGAACGTACCCGAGCCAAACTTCGGAAATTGATTCCGGGCACTCCGGGCCTCGGAATCAGGTGCCGTCAGAAACCGCGCTCTTGTAAAATTCCAAAGAAAATTAAGAAAAAATTTCCCCTTGAATTTTATGGGTCTTTACAAAACTATTTATTATCAACATTTCAAAAATGACCCATTTAACATGCACATCATATTTCTAAAATAAGGGTGGATTCCTCAAGATGGGTTTTACACTTCCATAAAGCATTCTCAAGGTGCCAAAGGGGAATTATTACTTTACAAGGAATACTTCCATTTTATAAAGCATTATCACCCAACACATTAAAGTTACAAAATTATTAATAATCTCAATTAAACAACCAATGAAACAAAAATATAGAAACAAGCTTCAAACCAAGCTTTAATTGAAGAAACCCATTTAATAAAGGGAGATAACTATTTAACCTCTAATTCACACTAAAACCTAGTCACTTTTCCAAAATTACCAAAACCATGAAATTTAATCTTTTTAAATCACATACAAGCCCATAATCATTCAATTATACATTGAAAACTATTATACACACACCAAGTGTCATTGGAATTAACAATTTCACTCCCAAATCCATTCTGAAAACCACATTAAGGAATTTTACATATAGAGCATTCTAAAAAAACTATTCAAGAATATTTTTAAAGAATATTACACATGTAATACTTGAAGGTGAACATGAAAAATAAATGAAAATCCCACACCAAGAATAACCATCACATTGCATATATAATATACATAATATTTAATATTAAAAACTATTTTTAAAATAATCATGAAATTATGGAATTCAAATTAAAGGCCTAAACATAGGGAACCTACCTCAAACTCAAGGAACACTACTCAATATGATGGAAACTCGAACCTTACATTTATAGCATGAATTCATACGCCCCTTGTTTTATATGCAAGGACACCTATCCCCAATGTAAATTTTTTCTTGGAAAAATATGTTCAAGGGGATCCTTACAAATATGATTATAAATGAATATACCATATTTTACATACACATGTATGAATTTTCATATACCAATATAAGCACACCTTCCGAATTATATATATATATATATATATATATACATCCTATAATGGGTGAATATACATAAAGGGGTAACTTATCCAGGTACAAGCCCACCTATGCATACAAATGTGACTATATTTTGACAATGACAACCTGAAATCACTATAGTTATTTTTAACACACTCTAGAAAGATACCAAGAAATTAAAAACCACAAAAAAACCTAATTTAAAATTTATCCAAAGGGAAGGAACGAAAAAACATTACATGAAATTGGATAAAAAATGCCTGCCTTTTCTAACTGTGGTAAGAACAATGCTCAATGGGGCCAAAAAAATCCTAATCATCAAGAAGAAACAAGAAAACACTTAAAAACTGATTTAGGGTTCGAGCAAGGTGTTGGAAATAGAAAAAAGAGGGGGAGGGGAACCACAAAATATATGGAGAAGAAGGGAGGGGATAATTAATAGATATTACCACACCAAGAAAAGGGAGATGAATCGGCTACCCAAAAGGAGGGTGGTTGTGCATGCCAAACTGGAGAGGAGGGGGCTCAGTTGTGTGATAGGGAGAGGGGGAAAAGGTGGTGGCTTAGCCAATCCGACAAGGGGGAGAGTGGGGGTTGTGGATGAAGAGGAGGAAAATCCCCTTTTATGGGTAAAAACAACATAATAAAAATAATTTTAATAATAATTTTATTATTAATAATATTATTATTAATTTTGACAAAAAAAATTATTTTATTTTATTTTTTTTAATTTTTTAACATATCTTTTCAATAATGGGTTACTTGCATGTTTTGACCACACGGTCTGCAAAATTGTTTACTAATTGTGTAGACCCTACTACTGGGAAAGGACCCTCACACCAGGTTCCCAAATTGTTTGATAATCCTTGCACCAACCATGTAACTCAACTCTATCATTTTTCATAGCCAGTTTTCATACTTCTCGAATGGTTTCCTCTAACCATGTATAAGCCATGCTCCGCCAAAATAAGGGAATTTTCTCATTTCTTGGCCTTGCAAGGTCTAGGACAAACCATGCTCAAACCATGTACAAGTCCAAAATACAACATGAAGACTCCAAAACTCAAAAAATATGATTAATAACTTTAGATAAACCTCAACCAAAATTACCAACATAAAAATAGAATAAAAGAAAAGAAAAACCAAGTTTGAGGTTTGAAAATTTCATTCCCCACACACACTTTTTACACTAATAAAGTCACGATGCCAAATGAGGAATCAAACTTGAGCTTGAAACTAAACAAGTCAAATGAAACCACAAACTCAGTGGGAACTTTAACTCTATCAGTCAAACATGACCATCTCTAAGAGAAACTACAGTGTGAATAACCATGAGGAAAATAAGAGGGTTCTCCACACCATAAGAGCCCGACAAGAACACAACACCCACAAGGGAAACCCAACAAAACATAACTCAGGAACTCATCACACATGGAAACCATCACACCCCCCAGGAACTCCAAACCCAAACCAGAGACCCCTGAAAGACAGGGCATAAAATTAAAGTTCTCATACCAAACCAAAAAATTATCCACGATTCATCACTTCCACAATAAATGAGCATCCCCAAAATGATCATGACCTAAATTAAAAACATACCATAAAAGTGATAACCACGCAAGGCACACAAAAATATTGAGACTTAAATCCGTAAAGAGAAGAAATCTCAAGGGTTAAATTCAATAAAGAATAACCCCAACTATAAAGTTTTACGAGGATACAAGGCCACCCAGCCTTCCACATCCAAATAGAATATTTCATGACTCAAGAATACTATGGTAGAAGGAGTTTAAAAATAAGGAGAACTACAACAAAGAGATGAGTACTTTATGCCTTGTGAAAAAAGAACTTTCAAAGATGAAGAACCTATAATAGAGAAACATAAAATACCCCCATTAAAAAATTGGATATAAAGGCTCGGACAAGGTCCTCCCTACGCCTATGATTCTGGATGGAACACATGATTCACTCTGGGACATGCAGCTGGATACCTGATGTCTAAAGCATCCACTATCTCAATGTTAGAAGCTGACTTCCTCCAATGGAGACTTCTTTTGATGGTGCCACTTACAGAACACATTGTGGTAACCCAAATGACCACATCGATGAAAATCCTTTGAAAGATGATGAAATGAAACATTAGAGTTCTCAAACCAACCACACTGTGTGGAAACTAGAGAGTGGTTCGATGAAAAATTTAGTAATTTACAAGTAATATCACTAGAAAAATAAAACAATCTCATTGAAATGTTCCACATTCCCCTTCACTATAAGTTGACGTTTTCAAACATCTGTGATATTTGATAATTTCCTCTCCTTCACATCATAAATAATAATCCATTAGATGAAAGTGGTCTTAAATATTTTCCAAGACATCTCAACTCACAAAAATAATGGAAGAACCACCTACTACTCATCCAGTCCTAGTCTTCCAAACATAACAAAGAAAACTCACACCTTCAGGAAAACTAGAGTCCCCAAAATCAAAAAGGCACTCTATTTCCCCCAATCCATTCAACGAACTCCCACAAACTCTGATGAAAATAGATAATATGAAATTCTAGAGAAGATCTCTTCTCCCCCACTTCATTAGGAGTCTGGGTGGGGCTGATGACAAGATGATAATCCTCAAAAAACTTATGGGTATTTATGGGCAGTATTCACTCAAAATATAAGGCACAAAACCACATCAACATCAAGATAGAAATTTACCAATTAACATTTTAAACCAAATTCTAAGCTCATAAACCAAAACATCACAAAAAAAATCAAAACTAAATCAAATATCAACCAAAAAAACAAAAAAAAACCTCACAAAACAAGAGAAAACCCATTCTTAAAACCAAATTTTCCAAAATCACCCATTTTAAATATTTTATACCTCTTTTTGAAACCATGATTATTTTACATTTCCAAATTCATTCCAGCACATCCCTTTATAAATTTTAATACCATGAAACTATTCCCTTTAAACTCAAATAACTCAATAGAAAAGAAGATCCTTTTTAATAGAAACCATTTTCATTTTAAAAAACAACTTTGTAAAAATGAAGTAAAATATTTGATTTTAAATACTCACCCATGGTATCCTATGAACCTTTACATATGTTTTAATCCCATTTCCGATTATATCATCCATGGATACATTCCAATATAAAATTTACACACACACACACATTTTTGAATGTCCATAAGGAATAAGAAGGGTCGTATATACCATTTTACCATCAAATCCAACCATTTACCAAATTTACATTTCAAATTTCATTAAAATTTTCCCTAACATTTCAAAATTCTGAATCAATTTCCCTTTTATGTCCCATTTTATTTACTCTGAAACCCTTTTTAAAAATCAGTTTCCTTTAAAGATTCCACTCACATGAACCAAGATCAGACCTAAACCTATCAAACAAAAAAATAACTATAAAAGAGAACTATTGGTCATGCATACCTAGTCCATGTGGTTTATAAAACCATGCACCGAGAAAGAGCCAACAAATGGAAGCATATTCAACCATGCACGTGAGCTAAATATGGTTTTTTATGCTATATAAGCTCACCATTAAGCACAAGATCATTTACCCAATAATCCCCCAACATAAAAATCTCATCAAACTGAACAACCTCCAATGACACAACTCAAACCAAAAAAATCAAAACCCAACTACCCCTGGTGACTCAGTTCGCATCACGAGTGGTGGTGACCAGGAACCGAACCATGACCTACCTCATGATCCCCAGAAATCCTATCTCTAATATACTAGAAATACATAATAACAATGGCCACCTTTGATAAAATTTTCTTATGAACCAACCTGGGTCAACCCCGAACCATTCACCTAATCTGGACCTTGACAAGGCCCGATAGGCGTTCCCAATACTCATGGGTAAGAAACTAGTGTTGGGCATCAAGATAAAAAAATTGGGAATGATTTTTCACATAAATAAAAGAAAATAAAGAAAAATAAACTATAAAATAAAAATATAAACACAAGAAGTGGAAATAAAAAAAAAATTGGTCATACCTCAATGTGAACATGTGGGTCACCTTTGAATACTAAACCAACACCACCCCCATATATATTGAGTCCAAGCTAGAAGACACACCATTAGGGAAAAAATGAAACTATAGGTGTGAGTTTTAAAAATCAGTAGTAATTCCCAGATAAACAATTTCCTATGCCTTACACATAAAAATAATACCAAGTAATACCCGTTTGAAAATACAACCATTTATAAATAATGTTTTATATTCTTTTCAAATTCAAGTAAAAATTTTCCATTTTAAAGAAAACCCATTTTCTTTCACTAAAATTTCCAAAATTGTTTCCAATAAGGCATATGAATTTCAAAAATAAAGAAAAACAGTTTATATTTAAACATGGTTTTAATAAAATAAAAAACAATCATGAAGCAACTGAAATGGAATTCACATCACAAAAACTAGGGGAAATTACAAAGATGCTTGGAAACATTTAAAAAAACATTCCAAGGGAATATTTTTAGGAAAACTCTTTTAAGGTAATCCTTACACAAAAGAAACTTAATTTCAAATAACCATGTACACATGGTCCACCACATACAAATAGTCGACCACACATCATAAAGAATCATGTCACAAGAGAGTACCATGGGAAATCCCTATCAGAAACTAGCACAGGTGGGACCCTATAAACCTCATACATTAGTGATCAGAATCCTCCAACCAAAACCAACTATATTCTTATGCATGATCCACTAGATGAGAATTTATCCCAATGTCAAGCGATCTCCATATCACAAGCCAAAACCAACAGCATTCTCATACACGAGCCACTATAGGGGATCACAACCCAAGGTCTAGTGTTCTCAGATCATATCAAATGTTTAGTTAGTGTTGTAGAGTCGATTATTCTAGAAGAATCAAATCCTCAACCCTTCAAAATCAACTAGAATACTTGTTCTAGTTCACTCATCTAGATACCCGGGTTTTCCATGTTCTCTATCTCAAAAGGTTGTGAGTTTTTATTAACCAAAAATATATGTACATATCATTTTCCTTACCAAAAACTCATCCATCATCTCACCACCAATCTCCCACCTTGAGAACATCTCCCTTTTCAAGTCACAAAATACTACACTAGCCTCTTCACTAGGTAAATATAATAAATCACCCATTTAACATACAAATCATATTTCTAAAACTAGGAGGAATGTCTAAAGAGGGGTTTTCCACTTCCACAAAGAATTATCAAGATACCAAATGGGCCTTATTAATTTACCAGGAACTATTTCATTTTGGAAAACATAATCACCCAATCATTTTAAGTTACAAAACCATTTATAATCACAATTAAAAAGCCAAGGAAACACACAATTAAAAACAATCTTAAACCATGATTTAATCAATAAAATCCATTTATGAATGAAAAATAACTATTTAACATCCAAATCACAACAAACTCCATGAAATTTTCCAAACATGCTTATACCATGAAATTTACCCATTTTAAAATCACAAAATACACTTATTCATTCAATTCAACTTTCATAGCTATTATACTCACACCAATAATCTTATGAATTACCCTTTTCACAAACATAAACATTTTGGAAACCACATTAATGTATTTCAAATGTAGTCCATTCTAAAAAAACTTTATTTCACATTTTAAATGACGACTAAACATATCAAAATTGAATGTGAACACGAAAAATAAAAGGAAATCCAAAAACAATCATCACCATCACTTTTAATAGAATATAAATAATATTTAATATTTAAAAACTTTTTAAAACATTCAATAAATTATGAAATTCAAATTAAGTTCCCTAGAATAGGGAACCTGACTCAAACTGAAGGTGTGCTACTTAAGACAATGACAACTCGAATATTCCATTTACCGCTTACACACAAATGAACCTTCACTTATATGTATGTACACATAGACCCAATATACATTTTTTACATGGACAAATATGTACAAGAGTATCCTTTCATATATTCTTATACATGCATATATCCCTTTTTAACTTATATATGAATTCAATTTTAAATACCCATATAAGAACACATTGCATCATTATATATATTCATCCTACCATGGTTGAATATATATAAAGGGGGAACTTATACAGGTAAATTCTCATTTAGGGATACACATGTGAGCATATTTTGACAAAGGAAACCTGATATCACCATATTGTGGTCCAACACACTCTAGAAAAATATAGAGATCTCAAAAACCACAAAAACTCTAATTTAAAATTGGTACAAATGGAAGGAACTGAAAACCCTTAACCAAAATTGAAGCATAACCCATTTCATTTTCCAATAGTATCTATAACGATGGTCAATAGGGCAAAAAAACCGATTAATCAATAAAAAACAAGAAAACCACCAAAAAAATTATTTGGGGTTCAAACAAGGTGTGAACAATGCACAAAAGAGGGGAAAATCACATAATATAGGGAGAAGGAGGGAGTGGATCCTTACCAGATATTATTTCTTGAATAAATGGGTAGAGAATCAGCCACCCCGAAGGATGGAGGACATGCACTTTGAGAGGGGGAGAAGGGGGCCAGGTCACATAATAGATAGAGGGGGGAAATGTGGGGGCTTAACCAATCAGGCATGTGGGAGGGTGGGGACTACGCATGGAGAGAGGTAGAAACCCCCTTTGAGGTTTCAAAAAAACATAATAATAAAAATAATCTTAATGATAATAATGATAATAATAATAATCATAATAATATTATTATTATTAAAAAAATTCTTTTAATTTTATTTTAAATTTATTGTTTTATTTTCATTTTTTTCAATCTTGGGTAGGGCACACATTTTGGTTGCACGGTATTCCAGACCATGCGCCAACTCTGTGCACCCTACAAGGGGGAAAGTACCCTCACACGGGATGGTCGGACAGTTTGAGAAACTATGCACAAATAGTGAAACATAGCTATGTTATTTGACAAAGCCACTATTCATGCTTGTCGCACGGTTTCCTCTAATATTTCACAATCCATTCTCTACCAAAATAAGGGGATGCCTTCATTGTTGGGCCTCACGTTGTCTGAGATGAACCATGCTCAGACCTTGAAGATGAAAAAAAACCATGTGAAGATTCCAAAACTCAGAAATTATCAATAGGAAATCAACTTGAATGTCAACCAAAATAACAAACATCATGAAAAGAATAAAATAAAAGAAAACCCAAGGATGAGTTGTGACACTCACTTTTATGTTGATAAATATTTAAAGTGTAGTTACTGTCTCAATCATTAATTTAGAAAATATTATATTCTTTACAAAGGAAATGATCTCTATATTTGGATTAAACCCTATAGTTTGAAGTCTAAAACCCTATATTTGGAACCTCACATTTGGTACCTTCATCATGTTTGGGACCTCATGCTTGAAATAATCCTCATGTTCAATGACCTCTTGATTGGAATCATCCTGATGTTCACAAATCATACATTTAGCATCATACTTATGTTAAAAATCATCACGTCTAGAATCCCATTTTTTGGAATATACCTGATATTCTAGATCCTATCATCAGTGATATACCTCACATCATTGGAAATTATATGAATTTTGTGGTCTCAGGAAGTTATCAAGTATCAATGTAGTCATTATTAATGTTGCATGAAGACTATATTTTGTTAGTAATTTTTATCACATTTAAAATATCTGATAGGGGAATTATCTATTATTTTTCAGAATTTAAATATGTTGAATCCCCAAGTATTTGTCTAATTATCTAAAGAATTTACAATTTTATTATATTTTTTTATTTTGATTATAATATGAGCTTCTTCCCTTATAATTATGTGATTATTTTTTAGATGGATAACTAAGAGTCCAATATTTTTTTAATTAAACTATTGGGATTACTTAAAAGGAAATTCGAGTGCTTGGAAAGATAATCAAACTCACTAAAAACATTCATTAGTTTTTAGATTATGTTGGATACATTTTTTAATGTCATGTCAAGGTATAAAAGTTTTATTATTGTCTTTATTAATATATTAGAAATATATTAAAATTATCTAAATTTAAATCTTCTAGAGATAATGATGAATCATAAATTTTTGAGGTTCTGAAAATTGAATGATTCTTTTGATATCATCCTATTGTGAATTTTATTGAAATTTAAAGTGAGATAATTATATGATTATTTTTTAGGAGTTTGAATTTAAAATTCAAATGTTTTAATGGAGATATTCAAAATTAGAAAAATTATATTTATGATATATTTTTATAGCGGTTATTATGGAGTCAATTTTGGAAGACATTTTTTATAATTAGAATTTTAATATTTAAATTTTGAAGAAACAATTTTTTAATGAAATTCTAGAATATTTCAATTACCCAAATCATACAGATTTTTTAAGGAAGATAATTTTTTAAATTCAGATTAAAAAAAGTTAAATTTTTAAGATTATTAAAGGTTAATGTTTTTAGGATATTTTTATTGAAATTTTAAATTCAAAAGTAATTGAATTTTTTAAATGGGTATGTATAGATAATATTAGAGATTAATTTAAATTATATAATTAAGTGTTAATTAAATATTTGAATTTTCATATTTTTTTATCAGTTTAAATTATTCTCTTTAAAATTTATTTTAGTAATGCTTTAAAAGGCGTACTATAATTATAGATAAAATTATGGAATCCCGTTGACTTAATTATATTCATATTCAAATTTTGAGTTATTGTAGATGGAGACATAGTCTAAAATGACTTCAATAGTGAAATTATAAATTCACGATGAAGAAAATTTTTATATTATACATCAAATTTTCCTACTATTTCCATTATTTATTTTCTTCTACATTGATCAATATTAAGATATAAGGAAAAGATCACTTTATTTCATGTGGTATGATTTAAATTTTTTTCAGAATTTATAAAAGGAGAAAATTCACACCCATTATAACACCCCAAGGTTTTAAATAAATAAATGAAATGCATAAAACATTGTATTATGTATATATTTATAACTATGCAATAAACATAATTTTTCTACTTCTATGTTTTGAATTTTGAAAAACTGTCATATACAATTGTGTGGAGTAAGTTTTTTGGAGCTTGATGGAACCAACTTGTTTTTTGGTGAATAGTAACATGCCCTTATGAATAGTCATATGAATAGTAATATGACCCAAATGAATAGTAAATTTTTTTATTTTTTTATTTTTTAAGGCTTTAAGATAATACACTCTTGGTTAATTTTACAATGTGATTTAAAAGCTGTTATAGAATTAAAGTTGATAATTTTTCAATTTAGAATGGTTTTATTTAAAAATAAAACAAAAAATATTTACAATTTTTTTTACAAAAAATGGAGTTAATTTTTTAGTTCTACTAGTCAAAAAATAGTTATGATGAATTTTTGGGATTTTTCCAAAATTCGTTAATTTTCGATGAATAGTGAAATACTGTAAAATACCTTATATTCAAATTATCAGTTAAATACACTATTTATGGCATCATAAGTGATGTAAGACCGCTTTTTTAGAACTCACATGCCATTATTACTATTTGTGGTCAAATTAATTTAGATTATTCATAGTCTAGGGAAAAAATATTATAATAATGAATTAAATAATCTAAAATATTCCCTCTCCTCCACTATAAATATCACCCTCATTCCCCTCCTCCTCCAACACCTCTAAATCCTTGAGCCGTACCTATGTTCATACCAATACACCTCCCAAGACTCTTTTCTATGTCTTAGAGATGCTGGTCTCATCAAAATGACAAAACCAAAGGCCTTAATGAGGATCTCTAGGAGAAGATATCAAGGGGTAAGAATCTCATTTCATTTTCATGTGTTTTCCTTTCATTTCCTTTTATTTTCATATTCTATATTCCCCTCATATTATTCAAGTAGAATGAAATTATCAATAATATTATATATTTTGGATGTTCTCATGTTCATGTAAAATTCCTCAGAAATATTCTTCTCTTCTTGCACTCATTCTAGAAAATAAAACATCATCTGTGATGTGTCGATTTACCGATATCATGAACAACGTGATTTCAATTTCATTTACATTCTTCAATACTGGTCATGAAACAATTTCTATGTTTGAACAATAATTTAGGTATTATATCTTATATAATGTTCGGGAATCATTTTATACACTTGTTATTAATTTATAAAACAAATGAGTTCATTACGATCTAAGAATCGCCAAAATGACCTAAACAAATACAAAAAATGTTTTAACTTATGAATAATACACATTTCAGAATTCAAAATGATAAATGGTATAATTTATGGTTCTCAAAATATTTTAGTACCATTCCATTACAAATCTAGAGATTCACTTCCAATCGACATGATTATCCATCATGAACCGATCATGGAAACCATGTAATGAATGCACCCGACACAATGTAAATAACAAAATATTACTAATAAATGTGTTTAATTATGTTGTCAAATGATCATATAAGGTGTTATAAACATTAATATTTTTCATTAAGTTATTAGTAACACTATTTGAAGCATTATACAAGAGGTTTAAATACTTTTTAAGTAAGAAGAACCCAAGGTAAGGGAATTCTTAACCCAATTTCCAATCTTTTAGTTAACCTTCTACTTTATACATTATGTTGCATTAAAATTATTGGTGTGAAAAATATTTGTTTATATTTTGTTTTATTATGTGTATTTATAGTGTATACACATGTCCATTCCCTTTAATTTATTCTCACTACATTTATATTTTAATGGATTTTCCTTTAAAAATCCTTTTAAAACACTATTTAATAACTTTGAAAAGGTTTGTTTTTTGTGTATGGAATGAGAGGTTTATTCTTATTTAAAGATACTTAATTACCATGATATGTTCCTTGGAAATTATTTATGTTGGTTTTATCCCTTTATAGCTCAAGATAAGTTGGATTGAGACCATTATAGGTCAAGATATGATGGGTGAGCCCCATTATAGCTCTCCAATGCATTGGATACTCCAGAGATAGAAGTTGACCAAAAGGTTATTCCATGTGTAAGGGTGAATGTAAGAGTTATATTGTAAATATATCCCAAGTAAATTACATGATTATTCTATTCATATGAGTTTTTATGATTATGAGTTTTATTGGTTTTTATATTATCACTTTAGTAGAGATTTCTTTCTTTATATCCCATACTTAGTTTTATACTCATCCCAAAATTTTAAAATGTTATTCACAGGATATAAGGATGGGTAAGTGAAATAAGGGAGTAGTGATGTTTGATATGGATTTTTTATTAAAGAAATCATGTATTAAGTTTTAATGTTTTACATTTTGAAAAAAAAGGATATTGTTTTAGTAGTATCCTCTTGTATGAATGTGGTATGTCATGTATGTATGATATCCTAATTATATAAAACTCTAAAACCAAATAGATCCAAAATGTGTAATAATGTATGGTATTGTGTAAAATTCAAGATAGAGTAACATTTAAAGGTCGGGTCCTTATGGTTGGTATCAAAGGATTATTTAGTTAACTTTAGTGGTTTGGATGATATTTAGAGAATAACATAGCTGTTTTTTAATCTATGGTAATTAGAAATGTTATATAATTTAAGGATTACCATGTTGATTCATCTAAGTTATGTTTGTGAATAATGGTGTTTCAAATAAGAAACAGGGAAGGTGAAGTAGGAAGGCCCCAAGAGGCTGATGTATATCCGACTCTACATCCAGAAATGGTGGGAATTCGAACTGAGAAGTTTGTGGAAACAATGACTTAATTCACTCCAGTAATAAATGGGGGTGGTAACCATTCTACAGAGGAAAATGATCCACCACAAAGAAAAATGTCTTTTTTTGAGAATTTTACAAGGCAATATCCTCCAGAATTTAGTGGAACCGCAGATCCAGTGATAGCCTAAGGATGGATCAATTCTCCAGAAAAGATATTTGATGTCATGGGATGTTTGGAATGTCAAAAGGTAATACTATCCATTTATCATTTAGAAGGTTTAGTCAATCAATGGTGGTATATGGTTAAGAATATGGGAGAAATATATGGTCTTAAATGTCTGTAAAGGGATGATTTTAAAAGTATTTTTCTGGAAAAATATTTTCATGAAACTGTTTGACTGAGAATGGAGAAAAAAATATTGGAACTAAAGAAGAAAGCTGATTATTCAATGGAAACATATGAAGAAAATTTTACATGAATGGCTAGGTAAGTACCAGATTTTTCTCGGGATTTTGAAATTAAATTAACATAATTTACTCTGGTTTGATGCCATTTTTGTGAAGAGATTTGGCTTCACGAGTTTTTAAAATATATTAGAAGCTTTTTCGTTGTGATGAAAACATTGAGATGTATTTTTCTAACACAAATGTGCCTCATGATGTCAATAATAATAAGTGGTCATGTAGGAATGAAATGGGGAAGAACACATCAATGTAGTATAAAGGTAAAAAAATGAATTTCCCTTATTGTGAAAAGTGTGGTAAAAGGTATCCTGGTGAATATCTTTTAAATTCTGGGAAATTCTACCAATGTGTAACGTTTGGACACATATCTTGTGAGTGCAAGGAAAATGGTCCAAAAATTAATGACAAGCTGATGATGAGATACTTTAAATATAATGACTTGGTTCAATTAGATAATTTTTGTCTAAAGCTAGTTACTGAAATAAGAAATCAGCAAGATTGGATGTATAAGGGTTTGGTAAAATCATCTTCAACCACTTTAACAGATGTTGAGACATCCAAAAATGTGGTATCAAGTACATTTATTTTTTTATAGATTTCTAAAATGTGTTGTTTGATTCAGGGTCTACACATTCCTTCATTTCAGAGGAATTTTTAGAAAAATTGGGAATTTGACCTCTTGAAATGAAACCAGATCTCATGGTAAATACATCTAGAGGAAATATTGTGGCCAAAATAAATTATAATATCCTGCATATCCTTGTCTATGGAATGTGTTTACCTATGAAGCTTGTTTTTTTTCCTCTAGTAGAATTTGATGTTATCCTGGTTATGGAATGGATTTATTTTTTATCATGCTAAGAAATATTGCAGAGAAAAAGAATTTTTTTTCAGAAATAATTTCAATTGGTGTAAAAGAATTAACCCATACCATTAATAACATATTAGGAAGCTAAGAAACTTAATAAGGATGAAAAAGAATGTTATCTTGTACATATTTTTGAAGATAATGTAACTATCTAGATTAATGATGTACTAGGGGTAAATGAATAACTGGATGTTTTTTCCAATTATTTTCCTAGTGTTATTCCTAATTAAGAGGATGAGTTTTCTATTGACTTAGTTCCTGATGCTAATCCAGTTTCAAAACCCACTTATTGAATGTCCCAAATGGAACTTCTGTAATTAAAAAGGCAGTTTTAGGAATTATTATATAAAGGCTTCATCTGACCTAGCAGCTCACCATGGGGAGATACTGTCTTGATTGTTAAGAAACAAATATGGTTCAATGAGACTTTGAATCAATTATAGATCCTTGAATAAATTTACTATTAAAAACAAGTATTCTTTACCTCATACCGATGATTTGTTTGATTATCTCCAGGGAGATCAGAATTTTTCAATAGTCGGCCTCAGGTCGGGGTACCATCAGTTGAAAGTAAAGGATGAAGACATCCTGAATACAATCTTCCATACTTGATAAGGTCATTATGATTCTGTAGTTATTCCTTTTGAGTTATCTAATGCACCTGTTTTATTCATTGATCTTATGAATATAATATTTCATGAGTTCTAAGATAAGTTTGTGGTTGTATTTATTGATGAAATTATGGTATATTCTTTATGTAGAGAGGATAATGAAAAACCTCTTTTGGTTGTTTTGAAAACCTTAAAATAAAATAAATGGTATGGAAAATTAAGCAAGTGTGATTTTTGGTTGAAACAACTTTCTTTTCATGGGTACATTGTAAATAAGGATGGAATAATAGTTGATTCTAAAAACAATGTTGATGATTAATGGATATGACCTATAAATGATACATATATTCATATTTTTCTTGAATTAGTATGTTATTACCGGTAGTTTATTAAAAACATTTCATAGTTTTCTAGAATGCTAACTAAGTTAACAGAAAAAGGGGTTATATTTTTTTGGATATAAGAATGTAATTTTTATTAGGAACTAAAAAAGAGATTGATGAATGCTTCATTTTTGGACTTGCCATACCAAAATGGTGAGTTTTTCATCTACGTTGATACTTAATTGAAGGGAAATAGTTTTGTTCTGATGTAGAATTATCAAGTAATTGCATATGGTTCAAGATAACTAAAACCACATGAGTTAAATTTTCCCACACATGATTTGTAATTTGAAGATGTGTTTTTTGGTTTGAGAATTTATATGCTCTATTTATAAGGAACCATATATTAAATATATACTAACCATAAAATTCTAAAGTATATATTCATTCATAATGAATTAAACATGAGGTAGAGAAGATAGATTGACCTCTTAAAGGATTATGATTTCATGATCAATTACCATCCTGGAAAAGAAAACAATGTGGAAGATGCCTTGAGTCAAAAACATCATGAATCCTTAACCATGTTACATTTGAATCATTATCCCTTGATTAATGATTTGATGAATTTTGTCTTAGAAGTTTTCAGTGCATGAAATACATCTATTTTTTCAGGTTTCAGTGTAGTCATCATTATCATATGGAATTAATAAATCACAAAAGGAAGAACGTGATCTATAGAAAAATGTAGAATTGGTTAAAATGGGTAAGTTTCTACAATTAAACCTTGATAAAGATTGTGTTTTAAGATTTGGAAAAATGTTGTATGTTCCTTGGGATTCCCAGTTAAAGAAAATTTGATGTGTGAATCTCATAGTTCTCCATTTTCAGTTCATCCTATAAGTACTAAGATGTACATATATCTTTGGGAGTATTATTGGTGGGATGGAATGAAAAGAGATATTACTAATTTTACCATGGAATGTTTTACATGTCAGGAGGCTAAAGCAGGGCGGAAGTTACAAAATGGGATGCTTCAGCATTGGCTAGTTCTAGAGAGGAAATTGGGTAATATACTGATGGACTTTGTGGTGGGACTGCCTAAGACTTCTTGAGGTAACAATAAAATTTGGGTTATTGTTGATCAAATGACAAAATCTGCACATTTCCTTTCTATTCGAGATATAATGTCATTGGATCTGCTTTATCCATTGTACCTCAAAGATATTTTCAAGTTACATGGAGTTACACTTTCCATTGTATCTGATCGGGATCCTAGGTTCATTTCTATCTTTTGGAAGCGACTTCGGAGGTCGTTGGGCACATAATTAAATTTCAATACAACTTTTCATCCTCAATCAGATGGACAATAAGAATGAATGATTCATACATTGGAGGATATGCTTCGAGCTTGTTCAATGGACTACCAGGGAAGTCAGGATCAACATCTTTCTTTAGTTGAGTTTTTATATAATAACATTTTTCATTCCGGTATACGGATAAAACCTTTTGAGGCGTTGTATGGAAATCAGTGTGGAACTCCAGTTTTTTGGGATGAAGTTGGGGAAAGTAAGTAGATGTAACCATAATTAGAAGAGGAAGTGGATGAGAAAGTGAAGATGATCCAGTAGTACATGAGGATAGCTCTAAGTAGGTAGAAAAGTTATACAGATAACATAAGGAAAGAATTATCTTTAGAAGTAGGTGACAATGTTTTCCTTAAAATTGCTCATTGAAAACGTGTGATGCGGTTTGGTAAAGAAGGAAATATATGTCTGCAATTCATCGGTCCTTTTACAATCCATTAGAAAGTTGGACTAGTTTCATACCAAGTAGATTTTTCTTTGAATTTATCGTAGGTACATAATGTTTTTCCGGTTTTGATGTTGAGGAAGTATGTTCCTGATACATCTCATGTCTTGATCCCATAAGCAGAAAAACTAGAAGAGAACCTTTCTTATGAAGAGAAACCAGTTTTGATTCTTGATTGAAGAGAACATGTATTGCGGAATAAGGTAATCCACTAGGTAATGGTTTTTTTTGGAGAAACTACATCGTCAAAGAAACAACATGGGAATATGAAAATGATATGAGGGAAAGTTACCCTCACTTGTTTGATGAGTAAATAAAATCTTGAGGATGAAATTTCTAAAAGGTAGGGATAATGTAACACCCTGAGGTTTTAAAAAAATAAATAAAATGCACGAAACATTGATTTAATTATATATTTATAACTAGAATTTAAAAAAAAAATTGGCTTCTATGTTTTGAATTTCAAAAAAAAAATCTTCTATAATTGTTCTCAGTGAGTTATTTGGAGTCTGATCGAACCAACTAGTTTTTTGGTGAATAGTAACATACCCTTATGAATAGTAATATGAATAGAAATTTTACCAAAATGAATAGTAAATATTATTGTTATTTTATTTTTTAAGGATTTAAGATAATGACATCTTTGTTACTCTTTTAATGTGATATAAAAGCTGTTATAGAATTAAAATTAACAATTTTTTAAGTATGATTTTATTTAAATATTTAAAAAATTATTTTCAAAAAATTGAGTTCAATTTTGAATTATACACATCAAAAAAAATTTAGGGTGGATATTTGGTATTTTTTTTTTAAATTCCTGAATTTTCGATGAATAGTGAAATATGGTAAGATACAATATATTCAAATTATCAGTAAAATACAGTATTTATGACATCATAAATGATGTAATACCACTTCGTTTGAACTCACATTCAATTATAACTATTCCAGATCACATTAATTATGATTACTCATAGTCTTGAGAAAAAATATTATAATAATTTTTTAAATAATATAAAATACGTCCTCTCCTCCACTATAAATACCACCCTCATTACCATTTTCCTACCACACCTCTCAAGCCTTTAGCTTTACCTCAATTCAACCCAATACTAATCCCAAGACTCTTAACCAAGTCCTAGATCATTTGGTCACATCAAAAGGCCAAAACAAAAGGCCTTAAGGAGAATCGCAAGGACAAGAGATAAAGGGGTAAGAATCTCCTTTCATTTTCATGTGTTTTCCTTTCATTTCCTTTTCTTTTCTTACAATATCTTCCCCTCCTCTTACCCAAGAGGAATGAAAGCTCCATATTCAATTATATTCTGGATGTTCTCATGTTCATGTAAAATTCCTCATAAATCTTCTTCTCATCTCCAACTCATTCAAGAAATTAAAACACCGTCAGTGATGTGTCGATTTACAAACATCATGGATGGTGTGATTTCAATTTCATTTACTTTTTTAAAAACTGGTCATGAAACAATTTCTATGGTTTAACCATATTATAATTTATTTATTATATCTTATATAAGTTTTTGGAATCAATTTATACACATGTTATAAATTTATATAACAAATGAGTTTATTAAAATCGAAGAATCGCCAAAATGTCTTAAAAAATATAAATAATGTTTTAACTTATGAATCATCTGAAATTCAGAATTCAAAATAATAAATGGTATAATTTATGTTTTAGTAAATATTTAAATACCCATCCATTTAAATTCTGGATTTTCACATCCAATCAGCAATAATATCAATCCTGAACCGATCATGGAAATCTTGTAAAGAATACACCCAACACAATGTAAATAACAAAATATTAGTAATAAATGTGTCGAATGCTTTTGTAAAATGATCATATAAGGTGTTATAAATATTGATATCTTTCATTAAGATATTAATAACACTATTTTAACCATTATACAATAGTTTTAAACACATTTTAAGTAAGAAGAACCCAAGGTAAAGGAATTCATAACCCAATTTTCAATATTTGGGTTAACCTTATTCTTTGTCCATTATGTTGTATTAATATTATTAGTGTGGTGATTTTTTTATATTTTGTTTTATTATGTTTATTTAAATTTTATAAACATTTCAATTAAATTACATTTATTCTCACTCCATTCATATTTTAAGGGACTTTACTTTAAAAATATTGTTAAAACTCTCGTTAATAAATTTCAAAAGGATTGTTTTTTGTGTATGGAATAAGAGGTTTCTTCATATTTAAAGATACTTTATTACCATGATATGTTCCTTGGACATTATTTATGTTGGGTTTTTACTATTATATCTCAACATATGTTGGTTTTATCCCATTATATCACATGATATGATGGGTGATCCCCATTATAGCTCTCCAATGCATTGGGTACTCTAGAGATGGAAGTTGACCAAAATGTAATTCCATGTGTAAGGGTGAATGTAAGAGTGATGTGGTAAATATGTACCAAGGAAACTACATTATTTTTCTATGCATATGAGTTCTTATGATTATGGGTTTTATTGGTTTTTATATTATCACATGAATAATGATTTCTTTCTTTATATCCCTTACTGGGTTTTACACTCATCCCAAGTTGTTAAAATGTTTTTCCTAGGATATAAGGATGGGTAAGAGAAATAATGGGGTCGTGATGTTTGATATCGAGTGTTGATTAATGAAATAATGTTTTATGTTTTAATGTTTTATATTTTAAAAAAATGGATACTCTTTTGGTAGTATCCTCTTGTATGAATGTTGTATGTCATGTATGTAAGATATACAAATTATCTAAAACTCTAAACCTAAAAAGATCATCAATGTGTAATAATGTATGGAATTCTATAAAATTCAAGATTAAGTAACATTTTAAAGCTAGAATCTTATATCCATCCCCTATTGTGTGTTTCCATTTTCTTCTCTAACCATCAAAAAATAAGAATTAAGAAAATTAATTTTTACTTATAACTTAGTTTTACCTTAATTAATCTATTTTACCCATTACCATGGTAACAAATTTTAATTATTCATAATGACCAAAAAATGTATTGATATTATTAAAAAAATGATCTATTGCTTACAAATATAAAATCAATTTTTATATACTCTATATATAAAACTGTAAGGAATACATTTTAATATAAATATGAAAACAAGAATGAATTTTTATATAGAAAACTACCCGTTTTAAGAATAAAAATGACTTTATACTAGAATCAAGTATAATAATAATTACTATGGAATTAATTGGATTATATTTCGTCAAAGGGGATTAAATTCACTTTAAAACTAATTAATGATATAATTTTAATTTTAAATAATTTAAATGAAAAAAATATAATATTAAAAAAATATGTTTCCACTATTAACCCAAAAATCAATCATTTCCAGAGAATAATAAAATATTACTTTAGAAAAAAATTTATAGGATGATATATAAAATCAATTCAATTATATCAAATATATATTCTAAAATTTATAAACTTTCCTTTTAATAAATTCCTTATTATTCGGGGAAACCCAATTTAGATATATAATATTAATCATTTTCTAACTAAAAACATTTATAATATTATTTATAAAATTATGATGAATATGAGTACATAAAATTAAAACTAATAAATTTTAATATTGATTTATTATTAATATTATTTGGGTTTCCACATTTTTCTTAACTTTAAGAAATTTCATCCTCATAGTTTTATTTATTACTTAAACAAGAGAGGGTATTCATTGAAAGTTTTGATTATCATGTTTCTTCTTTAGTTGACTGATTCTACCACATAACCATTACCTAATGACTCACCTTATTTTGTAGTAAATTCTCTCATTGATCAAAAAATTGAATTGAATTTTATTTGTAGGAAATATTATCTTCCCACTAAACCACCTTAGTGCTCAAAATATGAGATGAATCAGGTACGTACTTCCTTAAAAAAGAAAAATGAATCACATAATGTGCATGAGATAAACTTGGAGGTAGGACTACCTAATAACCAACTCACCCGATTTTATCTATAATTTTATATGGTCGATTAATAAAATCTCTTATATTTCTATTTTTACCAAAATGCATAACAATTTTAAAAGAATATACTTTAATAAAAACTTGATCATCTACCTCAAATGAATATTCATTCATCCTATTATATACATAAATCATCTCTCTACCCAAATATTCTTTCCTATGATATTGAGTCATATTTAACTTCTCAAGTATATATTCTTCAAATTCTAGTCCCACCAACTTCATTATACTAACTTCATCCCAACATGTTGGAGTTCAACACCACTTTCCTTATAATTCCACAAAATGTGTCATCTGTATACTAGAATAAATATAGTTTTTAAGATAATTCCACCAATAAAAGATGTTCATTTAAAATTCCCCAATAATCCCAAGATAAAATATGAAGCATATATTCTAATGTATTAATTTTTTATTCCTACTATACATTAGATTGAGGATAATTTTTTTTAATAAAATTTAATTCAGACCCAATGACTTATAAAGTCTTTTCCTAAACTTTGAGGTCAATTTTGGATCATTATATGATACAATAGAGCGAAGTAATCCTTGAAATCTGACTATATATTTAACATAATTTGTATAAAGTTGATCTCAATACATAATACCTCAAATAGGAATAAAAATCAATGATTTAGTCAAATGATCAATAATAACCCAACTCACGTTATTAACTAAACATGTATTTTGTAATATCACCATGAAATTGATGGATATATTCCCCCATTTCCATCAGGTTTTAGAAATGGATGAAGAATCCCCTTTGGTAGTTTTATCTAAACATTAACCTATTAATAAGTCAAATATTTCATAGTAAAACCAACAATATCTTTCTGTATTCCTCCCCACCAATAATATTCATCAAGGTATCTATATATATTAGTGCTTCGAGGATGGATAGAAAATAGGCAGCTAGAAGATTCATTCAAAAATTCCTTCTTCAACTGGGAATCTCTTGGAATTCACAAGATCTTTCTAGACCACATAACAGATTTTTTTAAGTTAAATTTAAGAAACATAAACCACTTAAAAAATTCCCCCATTTCGTGAAAATCACATACTTCCTTCTGATCATTGTTAATTTTACATGTTAAATATGATCACACTAACACCTAGATCAAATGACAATGATTTCTTACATGCACAATTTCAAGGTTACCATTTATTAAATAACTAACTGTTGGATCATGTTCCAAATGTTACATGGTTAAAGATACAATGTCTTTTTGAATCATGGCATCAACAACCATTTTTTATTTACTTGGATGATAGTCAATCATGCAATCACAATTCTTTCTCAATTCCAACCAACTTCTCTACCTCAAGTTATACACTTTTGGAGTGAGTGTATACTATAAAATTTTATTTCTAGTATATATTTTATTTTTTACTCCACATAAAGGGTGTTAATTGAAGTTAAGCATATGCAATTACCTGATCATCTAAAAAAAGATAAAAACAAGACAATTCAAAAAGGTATCACTATAAATAAAAAATTCAACATTTCTTATTGAAATTATAATATTGTAATAATAAATAATCTTATTTAAAATTATTAGAAACATTCATCAAATTACATTATCTAGATGAATTTAAATACTTTATGAGATAACTTATTTTATGGTTTAGATAACCTAGAAAATTTTTCCACAAACCATTGGTAATAACCCATTAATCCAAGAAAACTTCAAATATTAGTGTCACTTATAGTACATGGAAGCTGTTCAATCACATTAGTTTTAGTTGGATAAATTGTAATTACATCCTTAAGAAACAACATTCCCAAATAATGAAATATGTTGTAACCAAAATTCATTTTTACCAATTTTTCTATATAACTTATTTTCTTTTAAATTCAGTAAAATAATCCTTTTGTGTCTATCATATTAATATTAACCTTTAGAGTAAAATATATTATCATCAATGTAAACAACCCAAAATTATTCCAAATGATCATGAAAAAATCTTTCCATAAGATCTATAATTACATTTGGTGAATTAATACACCTAACATGATTAAATACAATTTGATAAAGTCAATGCCTAGTAAAAACCATCAACCTCATAATTTATTCCTCTTTTAACTTTAGTTTTTGATACCTTTAACTAAGATTAAAATTTTAATAATTACATAGAACCCTGGATATGATCATACACCTAACTATATTATTCATTGATTTATATTTTATTATACTCCTTAATCATATAGTAGTTTGTTTGGTTATTGGGTTCTTGGTTTGGTTATTTTATTTTCAAATTGAAAATAATCCTCTAGCTATTTAAGAATCCCTTAGAATTTATTTATATTATTTGGTGTCTTGAACATGTAACATAAGGCATACTAACACCCATCTCCCATTCCCAATAAAATGGGAGGTGGGAGAGATGTTACAAATGGTATCAGTTTGGGCTGGTCCTTCTTTCATTTTGGGAAAAATTGTACCAGCGTATTGAATCCTTGATATGGGATTAGTTTGAGTTTATCTCTTGGGATGGAGTAAAGGAGTAGGATTGTAAAAACTTGAAATATATAGCATTAAAATACTTACCTACCCAATTTGTATTCACCTTTATGTTACCATGGATTATTGGTACATGGGTTTTTTGAGAAACTTCTAAGAGTTGTTACCTCATCTTCATGGATTACTTAGATGAGAAGATCATGACAAGAATTGATATAAAATAATTCCCACTAAGGGTAAATAATTTATTTTGAGGAGTGATTTATGATTTCCAGAAAAGTGTTGAATTATTAAAATAAATGAATTTTTTTTTATTTTCAGAAATCATTGTGTAATTTTAAAAAATGGTTTGAAATATGAAATTGTTTAATTTTGGAAATGATTTTTCTAATATGTGTGACATAGTAAATTTGATATTTTTAAGACTTTAGTTTCTATAGAGTGAGACTAAATAATGTTCTTATTGGTTATAGGAAATGGAACTTGGTAGGCATCATAGAAACTAACCGTAAGAGGCTTCCAAGACTGTGGTTGTACTTTAACCAAAGGTAAGCTGATAAATGGATTCAGTATTTCTAGGATTTTCATGTTGTTTATAGAGGGTATAATATGTATAAACCAAGGAAATTGGATCATTCTGTTAAGTTCCAAAAGAAGATTCAACCCTTATTTAAGGATGATTCAGAACTTAAAGAATCAAAAGTATGGCTAAATTGAAGGAATCGAATATTCGACTTTATTGGAACCCTATCTAAGATAAAGTTGAAGTTAGAAATTTATATACTGGTGTATATAGCATTCCAAGTGTGAGATTTAGAAATTCAGGCTAAATTAGACCAAGGCAACACATGAGATGTTTTTGAATAAATTTTCAAAAAATAATTCTTTCCTCACACGTTCAAAATTACTAAAAAATATATATTTCCTTATTTTAAATAAATTGAACCTCACAATGATAGAGTATGAAACTAAATTTAGGAATTTAGCCTACATTTCATTGTAATTTTCTATGATTTCATCCTCGAATGAACACATTTTTAAATTAGGGATAAATCCAGGAATTCACTCAAAGATTACAAGGTTTTGAATATAAGATTATATAGAGAAGGTTAATAGAGAAATAGTGGAAGAAAGAGTCATCTAAGGTTATATGGTTAGAGGAATCATGTTCATACCTATGGGAACTGGTGGGAAAACAAATTATGGGAATAATAGAAAGAGAGACACCTATCACCATGGTGGTGGTATGACTCCGAATTCGATGGAGGGAACAATGAGTCTTCCTCCTAAAATGAAGATAAATTTGAGATGCTTTTAAATTTTTTCTTTTGAACATGTGAAACGAGATTACAAGATACAAACAAGATCATGTCAAAATTGTAACCAGATGGGGTATCTTCATTATTATTATTGCAAAGATCTATATTTTGGGTTCTAGGGACACATATCATGATTCTTAGGAATTGTATTCCTCGATTGGATGAGTGCATCGAGATAGATCTCATCAGAAAAATCAAGGAATCCAAGGTGATTCTAGGAATACCACGATTCCTTGACTAGTGCAATCTCAACAGGGTAATAAAGACCAAAGTTTACTAAGTAATCAATTGTATAGAGAATACCATGTGATCATGGATGATCAATATAGGCCATTGACGGTGATTAGAATTATTATTTATAATTATACCCTTATGAAAACATTTTTTGACATGGTTATATCCTATTTGTTTATTACTTCTCATGCTATCTATGTTCTAGGTTTGCATGTTGAGAGGATGCATTTTGTTTTGAAACATCAAACTCTTCTTAGAAAAAGAGAATGTTGAGACTTCATATTCAAATCATGTTCTATAGAAATTGAGGTGGATGAAGTGATTTTGTATTTATATGGGCTCAATATGGATTTCTATGACTTAAGAAAAGGCATGTATTAGCAGATGAGGTTCATAGCTCACGTTGATTGTTATACCAAAATGTTTTTTACATCTGATGATGGTGTTGAGAATATCTTTATAGAAGATCGTAGTGTAAAGGAAAGTGGAACGAGATTGTTGGAATCATAAGTTTAAACTATATCATAGCTTTTGGAATCCATGACCTTAGAATTAGTGGATGAGATCAATAATATTTAGTTTCTAACCATTTTCAATCCATTTCCTGATGTTTTTTCTGATAGTTTCTTAGGGGTTCCACAAAAAATAGAATTATAATTTATGATTGATATCTTTATATGGACCAGCCTTACCTCACTAACATATTATCAAATAGAACCAATAGGATTAGTTTAATTGAAAGTCCAGTTGTAATATTTGGAAAGATGATCGTTCATTTTACTGAGTACATCTTTGTGGGAAGCAGTAATGTTGTTTGTGAAAATGGTGGATAAAATTATTATTTATTTTGTGGATTATAATATGATTAACCATTTTATAATAAATAATTAAAATCCACTTCCATGTATGGATGATATTTTTGATCAATTGAGGGTAACCCATTGGTTCTCTAAAATTGATTTATGTTTGGGATATAACAAATATCATATTTAGAAGGAGGATATTCCGAAGAAAAATTTTAGTAGTATAAATTTCCATTATGAGTTTAGTTTTATGACTTTCTATCTTACAAATGCACAATATATCTTTATAGAATTGATGAATAAGATATTACAAAAATATCTGGATTCTTTTTTTGTTTTTTTTTGAATTAAATACTGGTGAATTAGAGGACAAAGGTTGATCCTAAGAAACACATGTTGATAGTGTTGAGGATCTTGTGGGATCATCATCTATATATCAAAAATTCAAATTGTAATTTTTTTATATAAGATGTATGCTTCCTTGAACCTAAAAGATAGTAAAAATGTGTTTCTAGGGATCTAGAAAACAAAGAGGTTATAATATCTTAGAAACCACCAAATAATGTCTTTGAGATATGTAGTTTTCTTGTTCAAGCTAGTAATTACCAATGTTGCGTTTGCGAATTGTTGTGAATAGATTCACCAATTAAAACATTATGAAAGAAAAATGTTCTATTGGAATGGAATGATTAATGTTAGAAGACATTTCAAGTGCTTAAATTTGACCTCACATCACCACTAATAATTATATTTCTGGAATCAACATAAGTTTTTGAGGTGTATTATGATGATTCCAGATCTGGTTTGGGGTGTTTTTTCATCTAGGGGGATCATGTTGCTTCTTGTGGATCTTGAAAATTACAATTCCATGAGAATAAAACCCCAACAGACAGTTTGGAATTTTTTTATGTTCAATGCTTTAATGAGTTGGCATCATTACCTCTTATGTGGGAAATTTACAATGTTTACGGATCATAAGATCTTGAAACACATTTAATCACATAGATATTTGAATCTATGAAAAAGATGGATATTGTATCTTCAAATGTATGACTTTGAATTAATGTATACACAATGTAAAGGGAACACTTTGGTGGATTCATTAATTAAAAAATTCATATAGGTAGTTGGTGAAATAGGTTTCTGATCAATGGTAGTCAATGTTAGTGATATAAGACATGCGATTGGATTTTGAAGACCTAGGTAGTGTCGTAGTTTTATTTCAAGTTCATTTCATACTTGATTTGGGTGAGAATGTTAAAGAGGAACAATAGTTTTATTCTGATTGTATCTCTATGATGTCCAAGTTGAATAACAGGGAGACCATTAAGGGATGAAATCTTGATAGAAGATTAGTTTTTTGGTTTCATTATTGAATGGATGTACCTAGATACTGTCAAAAAAATATATTCATGATTAACACCATTAAAGATGATCTATTCATCCTGGAATAGAAGAGATGTATAGGGAACTAAAAGTAAAATATTAATGGGGTTTCAAGGAAGATAAAATTGGTTGAATTTATTATGAGATTCCTTGAATGCCATAAAGTTAAGGTAGAACACCAACGACCAGCTGATATTCTATATTATTTATCGATTCTCATGTAAAAATGTGATCATATAGCTATGGATTATTTAATATGTCTACCAAGGATGGTTCGGAAACATGATTATGTATGATGATAGTGGATTGACTCCCAATGTTTGACAATTTTATCCATAATCCTGAATTTCATAGGGTGGACAAATTATCTAAACTCTATTTCTAAGAGATTATAAAAATTAATGGGGTTCTAATCTCAATTTTATCACATAGATATCTCAAGTTTATATCTATATTTTGGAATTCCTTATATAAATACATTATAATTCATTGACTATGAGCATTGTGTATCATTAACAAAGGATGGGAAATCAGAATGGATGATACAAATATTGAAAGATATGATTAGGGATTGTGTAATTGATTTTTGTAGCTCATGGGAAAAGAACATACTATTAGTATAGATCTCATAGAACAATAGTTATTAGGTCTTGATACATATGGATCATTATTAAGAATTCTATTACGGGCCTTCTCATTTTAGACTTTTTCGTGTGGAAACCAGTGAAACATAAATGGATTGATTGAGATTATACAAGAGGTAATAGGGATAATTCAGTTGACCAAGATATGAATAGTCATATCATAGATTCATCAAAAATTTGTGTATGAATCATCATTGATGGCCTTTTTTTTTTGAGGTGAGTGATCATGTGTTATTGAGAATCTATCTGAGGCTTGGACATCATTGTTTTGAGAATAAAGTAAAGGTATATCTTCAATACATATGCCATTTTGGGATACATTAATGGGTTAGTGAGGTGGAATATCAATTGGATTTTAAACTAAAGTTCAATTCAGGGCATGATGTGTTTCATGTTTCTCAATTTAAAAAGTATCAACTTGATCTGGACCAAGTGATTCGATGGGATCACATTGACCTTATGCCAAATTATATATCAGTTCATGTGCCATTGAGTATTGTGGATAGGGAATAGAATGTATTGTGTTCGAAAAATCATTGATCTAGTGTGGGTTTTAGGGAAATGTTACTAGATTCAAGAACAAACATGGGAGTGTAAGAAGGAAATGGTCGTGCAGTGGATCAAAATCTTTTATGACAATTTTGGTTTTAAACATTCAAGGGATGGAAAGAAAAATGTTGGGGATAATTTTTCACCCTTTATTTCAGGACATTCACCATTTATTTATATATTTTAAGTAAATAAGGTAATTGGGTTATGTTTTGAAAGGTTTAGATGATTTTTGTCATGTTTTTTTATGTTTTATGGAGGTTAACATATTGAGAATGGTTAGTAGAAACTGTGTAGAACCATACCAGAAGCCATTCAACTAAAATATTGGGAACTAGGAAGGAGACCGGTTAGGTTCACAGTATGGAAAAATTGTGCGATAGACTAAGAGAAACTATATAAGCCTAGATAGGGGGATATAATGGTTGATGCATTATTTTCCTAATGGTTTATTTCAACCATGAAATCTGAATTTGGAGGCAGTTGAACATGCACATCAAGAACATGATTTTCCTAACCGTGCGCCCTAACCATGAATTATTAAAATCTAGATTAAAAAATTATGGATATAATCTGAATAACCCCCTTAAACTCTTCTTTTTCACCAAACTAGACATTTCATGAATTTCTCTCTCTCCCAATATTGTGGATACCATTCATTTTGATCAAAGAGTGATTAATATATGAATCTAAGTGTTTTGGAGGTCATATTTATTGGTAAAAAATATTTCTTCATCGTTTTCCTTAGTTTTCATCATCTTACCTCCCCTAGAATCAAGAATTTAGTCTGTTAGGGGTAAATCCAAACCATGTGATGTAAATAATGATAATATATGATAGTTTTGGTTGAATGGAACAATATGTAATGTCCTTTTTTAGAGTTTCAAGGTGAGTTTTTTGAATTTCTTTGTCGTTCCTAATTTTCACTAATGATTTTGATGTAGGTGGATTACTCTCGACTCATATTGATTAGAACATGATGTATTGGTATCAAATTGATTGAATTATTGAATTTAATTGTGAAATTGATGTATGATTATTTATGGAAAGCCTATTTAGTGATTATTGTTTGAAATAATGTAGAAAAAAGTTTTGAGGAAAGTGTAATTTTTTCATGATTTTAAAATGATGTTTTTGAAATTACTGTTTGGTTTTGATGAATTAAAAAATTATATCTGTTTTCAAAAAAAAATATTTTAATAAAATATATTGGAATGATTTGGGCTGTATTTGGAATATATGGTTGGTGTGAGATAATTTTCATTATATGTGACCATGTGTAAGGGGTTTGTTCCATTGGGTCAATTGGTATATGGTTACCTTGTGATGACTTGATAGATCAATGAGATACTGCTCATGAGTATGAAACTCTTACATGGGAATGCAAGTGTGGATACATAGATGTATGGAATGGGTATAAAAAATGAATTTATGAATGGTTTTAAAGGGTTTTTGAATTATTTACTTTGAAATTATTTTGGTTTTGACAACTATTTTGGGTTTACTATAAATGTATTTAAATTGTTTCAAACTATTTTATATAAATTTGATAACAAGTTCAATCCTAGTGGCATGAGTAGGGTGGTCATTTGGGAAATACAACTATGTTTTTTACTCACCACCTACTTGGGAGCATTAGTTCATTTTCATATGTGATACATTGTTACATAGGTAAAAGAATGGTATCCTTGTTTTTTAGTGATGCATCATGATACATTTGGAATGGATTGTTGAGTTGGAGCTTCGAGCTAGTCGGAAGTTTTTGATAGATGTCTCTAGTGTCATTCAGTTTTTTGGTCTCAGTTTCTACTTTGAAGTCTAATAAAGTTTGTCTTTGTTGTTGGTTCAGCTATATTTTGAGTTGTATTTTCTTGTAGTCATACATCATATAATTGTTTGTTTATTTACAGTTATCTTTGAATTTTTGTTTTATTTTCAATGAGAAAATCATCCCTAAACTTTTTCTGAAAATATTATGATATATTTCCAGCCTTTGGTGCCTTGGGGATGTAACCTAAGGCCTAAAAAAACCTTCTTCCCAATCCAATATGTTATTTGTGATATATTACATCAACTGTTATCCAATAATCATTTTGGTGGAGTGAGTTTACCTCTAATGGAGGATGTTAAATTTTTTAGAGTGCCTTCATAGTTGAGAAGAGGAGTAATGGTACCCACCTCAGTATGAGATAGCTAACCTCTATGGGAGTAATGAGGTTTTTTAGTTTGTGTGTATGGGAAAGTTAAATCCGAAGTAGTGAGAAATACCCCTAATATTTAGAAAACGGATCCAAAACTCTGAATGATGAGTTAGAAACTACTAAATTGGTGTGTGAGTAATCATTGGCTATGTGCATGGAAAATAAATCTTCTCCTTGATAATGTTGTTGAGTGCATTAATTATTCAGAGGGGTGACCTATAATCAACCCCAAGAAAGAAGTTAATTTATACATCAACCCATATAATTGCAATGATGGGTGACTTTATGGATATACAATTTAGTGGATCAAATATATACTTGATTTGACAAATGGTGTAGCTAAACCAGCCTTATAATTTTTGTAGTATGAAATTCAGGTTCATGAGGTGGTTTGGTACTTCATTAACTACAGTCATTTAATCTAAATAGATTATAGAATCACAACCATTTGGTGATGGTTAACATTCTCTAAAAAAGACTTTGTGTATAAGGAATAAAGGGCGAACATTAGAAGTTTCCTTTAATATATTTTTTCGAACCTAAAAGTGGAGATTTTTCTAGCCTTAGGTATTTAGTGACATGCACTTGGTTTTCTTTTAGATGAAGTATTCCATGTTCACAATGTATAAAAGTACTTATGTGTAACTAGATCTTATCAAATGGGAAACTGGATGGGTTTTCCTTGATGGTTAGAATCATATCATCAACTTCCTTAGGTGGACATATATTCAACCCAAGTTAAAATTATTTTTATTTAGATGAGAATATTTATTAGAGACCACCCTTCTCATGTATGGTCCTTGATAAGTCCTTCAAAGTGTTTTGTTTTGGGCATACCCTTCCCTGGAAAATGTTGGTTTTCTAGAGGTAGAAAAAACTCTTGGGAATTGGTTGATGTTTATTACTAAGGAGGGTTATTTCAAAGGGATTAGAGTTAGTAGATCAGTGTTATCTAAATTATTAGGACTATCTACATCAAATAGTGGTATTTAAGGTAAGCTAATGAGAAATAGAGTAGCATTGACCATTCATATGAGGTAGTTGTTATGAATTCTTTCCGCGTCGATAGATTATGTAAACAATTCATTACAACCATAGCAAGATAACCTCAATAGAATATGTGAGTACATTTAGGATCAATACATGAATATAAAACCTCATAAATATTGGTGTTGAGGTTAAGAGGGAAGTATCGTATTTCCCTAGACATGAAACTGGAAATAATGGAGAATGTTCATCTTTAACAATTTTTAGTAGGGCATACAGACATGAATCCTAAAAAATTTATATCCTTGAATCTTTTTTATGTTAATAATGAAATTCTTATAAGTTATTTTTTCTAGAATATATAGGTTTTCCACTATAAATACTCTATATAATACCCCCTTAAAATATGGGGTATACGGAACCCCCAATTACAGTTGATCTTATCATTAGACATTGAGGGAGAAAGATGGGTACTTGTGGAATCTATCTTATCCCATGTGTTGGGACAACTATAAAACAAAATTCTTATTTTGATTAAATTTTCCTTTTGGTAAATTCATTTACCTATTTCATCTTGCTCAAATATTGGAAAATGATGGTATTTTAATAGATGAAGGAAGATTTCCTCCAATATAAATAGATATGTAGTGAGTTATCATAGATATTTCAACTCTAAGGTAAAGGTACAGAATGTGATAAAGTGTATATTTCATATGAGTTCAATCCTAAGATTTATTCTTCTTCAGCTACATTATTTTCTTTTAGATTATGAAAAGTCTTAAAGTGATGAGGATGTGGTGAACCTGGTTTTTACCCAGGTCGATCTCACATAAACTTTTATTTTTGAAGTACCAAGGCATTCCTAGGGGTGAAATAGTAATTATACCCTAGAATATGGTCCCATATTTTTTATTGGTTCTAGAAAATGTGTTTTACCCCTGAGTAATGTTAGTGTGTGAAAGAAAATATCATTGATATTTGAAAAATTATATTATTGTAAGCTGTTCATGTTCATTTTTAAGGAAATGATAGTATCTCTTGAATAAAACCTCAGATAGATAAACTGATATAATCGTTTAGTCTAGAATAGGGTTTTTACCATAGGAGAGACATTACTTCAGTTCACATTTGAATTCATGGATTTTTAGTGTCATGAGTGGATTAACTAAATAATAGAATTGTTTAATTAATTTTTCTAATTTATGGTGAAACCATAGGCTATGACTATTTTACCCTTATTTTTCAACCTCTCTAGGTTTAGTTTTAATTTTCATCAAAAATAACCATAGAGATGAAATGAGAGGATGAATGTGTTGATGAAAATGATAAATTGAGGGGTGAGATAAGATAAATGGTGAAATAAATAGATTAATTATGATGGATATAATGAATGAACATATGGATGAAATAATTTATTGAATTTATAGAGATTCTCTATCAAGATAAGTATTTTTTGTTAATTTTATGTCTGATTTTGATACCAAGATGATCATAGACTAAATCCTAAAAATATATTCTTAAAATAAATGAACGCTAAGACAGCATTTTTTTGTTTTATAATCGGATTTCATAACTTCATGATTACTAGTATTATAAAAAGTATCTAACCCTATATAATATTCATTTAATATACTATTTTATATGGTTTTTGAACCAATGACCATATATGATTATCCAATTTAGTTCTTATTCTTTTACCCCATTATTCTATGTGCGATCATCACTAGTATTTATATGGTTGGTGGTCTGAAAAATTACAGGAACCAAATTAATTTTGGGATATTTATTTAGTTATGTGGATTTATTTTTTTTGGGATTTATGTCTAGGATTTTCGAATGAAATAGTGTTCATGATGATAACAATAATAAAAGTAAAAAATCAGGGATGGCCGTTTTCTTGATATTGTGTGTGATATCGACTCATGTGATGAAGGTGGTGCTATTTCAAACAGGGGGTTACCAAAATATATTTTTTGGTGAAAAAAATTTCATAGATGACATAATTGTGATTATTTCATTGATAATTGGTCTGAGATAAATGGAAGGGCTGATGAAATCTTAATACTCATCATAATATTGGAAATTTCTCAACTACACACCATGTGGTTCGGTTGAAGTTACGTAGTGGAGTACCTTATTATGAGGTTCTAGGTTTTTACTTGGAGTTAACAATCAAATGACCATGTGAGTAAGACACATGATTTGTGACCCCTATCTAGAAAACTTAGTGTGTATGAGGAGTACACACCCAAGTGCCTAAGTGTCCCCACACATCATGTGTGATGGTTCACATGACATGTACCTTAGGAGGTATATGGATAGACCATTTATTATACATGATAATTACCATTGAGTACATGGAATTTCATGTGGAACTTATACACGCAATTTAGATGGGTCTAAAAACACTATATTGAATGCTATCACACAATCAGAGCTTAGACTTGGAAAAACATTCCATGTATCTCATTATGCATGTTGTGTAGTTCCCTTTGGCTTGGATTAAAACATTCAAGTTGTCCTATCTAAATATAATTCTTCATGGAAAATAATGGTGGAATTGATTTCAAATACATAGATTATGACCAAGGAGAAGCGATAATGATCGAACATAGATGTTTGAATATCATACTTAGCTATTAGTTACTCTTAGTGAGTGGAAACCCACCCAGGACTGAGTTTGTATTGAGATATGATATCCTCTAATCATCCCAATATTTTTTTGTTAATATAACCCATGGTAGTGGGGGGAATAACCATGCACATAAATATTAGATAGAGTCTATATCCCATACAAATTATAAGGAGTGGTATCATCTTCCTATGAGGTTATCCTCTCCCTATTTTAGAGATTATAGGGGGCATAAGATCCAACATTTGGGACATAATACCACTCTATAATACTAGGGGTACTAGATCATCAGTTATTAGTAAAGACATGTTACATAGTTTAATGCATCATACTATTCAGATATCATTGGGGAATTTTAGAATCCTTAAGATGACTATGGATTTTGGGATCATACTATAGGAGATGAGTACCTTCTATGATCATACCTGAGTCGATCCCCTACACTCTAGTAGTGCATGCCACCCAAAAATGTGAGAATTATTTTAGGATAATGAGACTCCCCTTTTTTTCTTTTGGCAGTGTGGATACAAAAATAATGTACATTATTGACTTATGAGAGGCTTGTTATTACTCAGTACTCTGGGGGTTAACTTTTAGGCATGATGGTGTTGTTTGCTATCGACTTCAGGAAAAATGGACACTTTAGTGTTATATGAAAAACCTAGTACACATTCATGGTAGATTTTTAGGATTATATCTTTTATGAGTAGGAATTTTCAACATCCCTATATCCCTATTATTTTGAGAATATATGAACTATTCGTTTTTACTACCTTTTCAATAATCCTTAGTGTTGGGGGCCCTGAGCGTACTTTTTCTTTTTTATGTATTTTGTTTCTTCTTCTTGAATAAATTTAGTTCTTAGAGTTGATTTGATTGTTTCTCCACACCCACATTATGGTTTTTGTTCTATCCTACTAATTATGGTTATAATAACCTCTACAAGAGCCTTGGTTCCATACATGATGTGTTAGTGAAGATGACTTATAGGTTGGGGATGGTTTTTTTAAAGTGGGGTGGACATAGATTGTTTGGATTTAATGCCTTTCAACCATGGGGGAAGCGGTAACAGAAAATAATGGATGGTACTAGTAGTCAATGGTAACATGAGCTCATGTATAGTGCATTCTTACAGTGAGGGACCCTTTTCCTTGGATGATAGTTATTTCTTCATTCAATATATTGGTGCTGTATTTTTTCCTTTTTTACATTACACAATGGTTATCATATTTATTTTCATTGATGTCTCATGCATATATTACATTCAAATAAATTTATTATTTATGTATACCCTTCTAAAATTGATGAATTTTTTACATTATATATATGTATCTATTGTTGGTTATGACATTATAAGACCTCCAATCCATTTGATATTCTTACTTAGTGCTAGTTAGTAGCCCCTATACAATTAGAGGTAGGCTTGGGTGGCACATATAGATTACCACCGGTATAGGTGGGTCCTCAATGTGTCAGTTCATGTCAGGTATATGCTATGCTGAAACAAAACCTTCATTGTTGTCATTATCATTCAGCGAAACCATGTTTTTATTCTTATTCTAAATTGGTTTCTTAATCATAGTGGAATATATCTTATTAGTTGATATCGTCTCTAATAAATAAATATCCTCACTTTCCTTTTCATTATTAACTTTTAAAATATTATGTTTTTTCCTCTCATCCACATCATTTATCATTCTCCATTAGTCCTTACATTCATATTAATTTAAACCTCCTTGGAAGGTTTTAATTTAATTGGTTATGGTGTTTTAGTTTATTTACATATACATTATTCCTTCGATGATTCTACCATGTTTTGAGATGCTTCAACCTAAGCCTTACTAAATTATTCAATATTATATAGTGGTTTTAATGGAATAATCCTAATTTTTGATCAATTTAAAAGAGTAAAACTTTAAATTTATTATCATGTAAAAATTTAAAAGTTTATAAAATTTATAATTTTAGTTGGTGTCAACATTAATTCATAAAACATTCCAGATAAATCCTCTCTATTGACACCAATCATATTCAAGGTTTTTTTATTTTATTTACTATATAATTCATAAATATTACATGCCTTGATAATGATGTATTAGGTTTTTCTATAACCTATTTGCTCATATCCATAACATCATTGATATTTCGTTCAAAATATTCAATATATATATAATTAACTTTAAATTCATGATAATTATTATTATTATTTATAAAAAATAATCTTTATGTCATAGGTGATGATATTTTCACTTTCCTTTGTGGATTTCTTTAGAGAAACAAAGGTTTTTATTCCCACTCTGTTATTTTAGAAGGATCTATTAGATTTTACTCCTACAATAGTTCTAGTAGATTATCTAGGAAATCTTGACTCTTGTTATATGATGATATATGAATCATGACCAATTTACCTTCTATTATACCGTGATATTCTTTATAAACATTTTTATTGTTCATATTAACTGGAATATATAGAACATTTAAGAGAAACTAAAGGAATATTCCATAAAATAAATCCTTATTTGATCTTCCCTTATCATAAGTAATGACATGAATCATCAACAAATTAAACTTTACCAAATTTAAGGTATTTATAAATTTCATGAAATTTGGAAATTAGATATCTCATGTCTTGACATTATTATACTCTCTAAGCTGGGGTTATACTATTATATATATAAACCTCTCTATAAACCGATGATAGACATTGGGTATGAACATTCTTACTCATTAAAATATTTCTTTACCAATTAAAATTATTTGAACAACTTCTAGGAAAAACTCATTTTCATTAAAAAAACTTTTAAATGATTGCAAAGATTTCAAAAAATATATCTTAAACATATCAGATATTTTAATCAAAGTAATATTGATATAAATCCCATTTAATCTGGATAAAATAGTAACATGATTAGTCATTTAAACTAGGTCGATGTTCACATAGAACTCTGTGAAATATTTGTTAAATAAATTCTCATTATATATGCACTAGAATATCTCTATATAAGAATAAAATTATAGTATATCCCTAAAAAAATTGAATTACTTAACCATTCAAGGTTAAGTATCTTAAAAAACTTGATCTTCCTATTATTATATTTTTATTCAAATTCATTTAAAATAAAATATGTTTCACTAAGATATTTATAATGTACTAATAATTTCTTAATTAATAAATAATTATTAATTCAAGGAATGACTTAAAATTTATCCTCATTTCCCTTTTTAGTGTTGATGGTGATTACCTCTCCAATGATTCCTTATTTTCTTAAATAACTATAGTATTTTAATTTACTTGTGACATAATAGAAGAATGGGAAAAAGAATGAAAATTAAGAAACTCCTGTCCTAATACTCTAATGAGAATAAAAAGATCAGATATACCCCAAAGAATGATAAATATATAATAAAGAAATTCCTAATGGGATAATGGATCAATAGTTTAAAAAATGTGATTTACCATGATTGAATATTAAAAAATTAATAATATACTTTTTCTTTAATTAATGGGATATTTTTTAATGATTTTAATTTATTATGTAACCCAAATTTCAATCTAGGATTGGAAATAAATTCATAATTATCATTATAATGTATTATGGGTTGGCAACTAATAGAATATAATCTAGCTTATATTTTTCATTTTATATAACCATATTGAATTATTTTCCAGTTATACTCTATTTTTTTCTCATCCAAAATTGCAATATGATGAAATCTATATTCTAAAATAAAATAAATTCTAGACTATTACCACTTCTATAAACATGCCTTAAAAAATGTTATGTATTTAAGTAATAATGTATTTCATTTAGAAAATGTTCACAAAACTTATGGTTCCTTTTGATCTAACACATAAAACATTCAAATATAACTAGAATATCAAAATTTAACTCATATAGAATCTAAATTATATCATTTTTATGGATTTTATTCTTCAAATTACAAACAATACCACGATATAGTTCTCTAGTTCATAATATTTTTGATGAATAATTCCTTTGTAATATTAAACACATACAACATTGTATTTATGATGCAAGATAAGAAAACTATAAAACAAATAAAATATTTAATTCTTTAATTTTTTTGGATAAAAAATGAATTTATATTATATCGTCAACATTATATAGTTAACTTTGTTAGAATAGAATTTCATTTCTTCTTAGGGATTCATGAAGAAGTCATATAATTGAATCTCAGTAGTTATAAACTCTAAAATCATATCACCATTCAGTAAATGATCATTTATAATGTGGTAAATTAATTAATTATGTTTTTCCTTGAATATTATAAATGATTATTTTAAATAAATATTTCATATAATTATCACACATGAAAGAGATTACATCATAGTATATTCCAAATTTTTGGAGAGTTTATTTGATCCATAATGTTTTTAAAAAAAAACATACTCCAACCAAAAACTTAGTTTCATGATTTGAAAATACTTTTGATTATTGTTTCATAAAACTCCATGAGATTAATATCCTACTACGGAAGTTATATATTTCACATTTACTATTACTGCTAATTTTGAAACCACCAGTATCCAAGTCTATGTTGCTTAAATTTTAAAAAATTAATTACTAGGGTAAAACAACTAAATATTAATAGTTCCTTTAACATAATCAATTATCCACCTAATAGCTTCCATTTATGATTCTTTTTTATCTCTTTGAAATCAATTAAATGTTTTAAATATAAAAAAAATTGTAAATTTTATTAAATGATATACCCAAAGTAATAATTAATAATATACTTGTGATACATATGCCAAATTACAATATCCAAATATCAAATAAAACAATTGATTCCTATATCAAAGAATATGATAGGATTACTAAATGGTTTCATGGATACATCCACTTCTTCCATTAAATTCCCATTAGTTTTGAACTGGTGGATTGATTCAAATACGGAAGGAGAGAATATTTGAAATGGTCAAATGATTGTAATCCCAACATGCATGTGTTATGGGTAATTTTTTTCAACCATCCTGTAATGGAATCTGACCCACAAATCCATTAATTGAATACATGGATCCTATATAAAGAATATGATCCTCATATTAGTGTAAATATATGATTCTTTCAATCCATAATTGAATCTTTATCTTTCTGTATATTCACTATTCATCTTCATGGAGAATGTTCTAGAAAACATTTGGTGTTTTGGGGGTCCTCTCATAGAGGTCAAGGATCCAAGTCGTCGATGCCATACATATAGTGGTGAGAGTTTTTTTTCTATCACTATGTGACTATTAACATGTAAATTCCTTTGAGTTAATTGAATATGGATCTTACATCATTTCACGTACACCTATTATTTTAGGGACTTCCAATTTCATATTGATTAATGATGACATCTTGAGCACTTTAAATGTGTTTCTTCCACTACCATGATCATAAGACGATCCATCAAAAACCATTAGTGGTATCAGATCCAAACTCATTTACAAATCAATATATTATTTTACAATTTTTGTGAATATTATGCGTATCATAATACGATTGAGTCCATATTATAATGTATAATATGGAATGGATGACTGTCATCCATAATATCACCAAATTTATATCCCTAAAAATACTTTATAGGATAAAATAATGTGAATTACTAGTTATAGGGAATCACTAGAGTGTATAATAGAGTAAGAAAAATTAAAAATCATGGGTTTATAAAATTCCATAAGCTATGATATTAATTATATCATATCCTATGAATGAAATTCAGGTTTTACAAAAAAATTCATCGAGTCTTAGTTATGATATAGTGTATATAATTAATGTTGATTGACCAGAAGAAAGATAATTCCCCAAATTTAAGTGATTTATTCAATATGTATGATATTTCCCTTTATTATAAAATGTGATATATATTGATACATAAGGTTTATTTTATATGGAACTGTTAACACATCTTAAATATATTTACATTTTCATTTAAAGTTGATATATATAATGATAACTACGGTTTACACTATATGTATGGGTTATATGACATATAATGTTTTCCCTTTTCCACAGACCTGAAAAAATGTTATGTGAGTGTTACATAGTATAATCACATTTAACATAGAAATAAAATGTGAGAGTTCTCACTAATTCCAATCAAGGATTATGACTAATAATTCCTCTATTAATGGTGTAATACAATTCAATTCAAAATACAAAATATTAATCTTTTTCCTTATTAAATTATAATTTAAAATTTGTTTATAAATAATATTTGTTATGCATTGTAAATGATATATTTCATTCCTAAAAAATAATAAATTTTCATATTAATATCTTTTATTTTTAAAACAAATAAAATGTTTATTTATTTATTTAATCCTTTTGAATAGTCATGTTTATAATTATTTTTATAAAATTTGAATATTATTTAACATTAAATTTATGTGATAAATTTATTCTTCTAAATTATAATTCCATGCATTAAATGTTATGTATGACCCCATAAGATTTAGTTTTAATATAACATTCATTCTGTAATTAGATATTTTATCGTGAATTTATTTGTTGAAGATAGTTTATAAATATAAAGTATTAGAGTAATGGTGAATTGTAAACCTTATTGAGTAATGCATCCAAGGGAATAGATAATTTTTTATGTACTTCCTACTACCCCTGAGGCTTATTACATATTCTATAAAAGTTGGGACTGATTATTTTTTCCTTGAGGCTTGTTCACATGCTGATTTTTATTTCCATATAATCTTAAACCTTTACAAAAAGAGTTCATGTACCTTATCCACTACATAAATTTTTATACTATTAAATATATATTTTTTCATTTTTTGGGGTAGAAAAATTCATGTGTTGTGTAAATATTTACACATTAATAAGTTTTGATGATATTATTTTGGTAGATGCATAGGTATTCCAAAAATAAATTGTTATAATCATTCATAATTAAAAGAATAAAACATGTGATAATTAATATCTCAATTGATAAAATAGTTATAAATTTAATATGTCAGTGATGTATATAATTTTTTTGAGAATTTTAAATAAAAATACTTAAATACTAAGTGTTTAATTCCTTTCAAAGTAATAACATGTCAAACATTGATCATCCAAGTAGGCAGGTACATTCAAAAGTGGGGTTCCAATATATTATATTCTAATGGAATTGTGGATATAAATAAACCTAATAGTTTGGTAAACACATACCTCTATGATATTTGGTTAACACTTAGTTGGGAAACCCTAAGATTTATGATATCATAGTAATAAATTATATTATTTTTGATATGATGGATATGTATACAGAGTAGCCTGCTTAACTATCAAAGGGTCATATGTGATATGATTGAAATTTTTTCCTACCTAAATATCTAATTTGATGATATTCACACCAAATTAGTATTTTTAATAATGAAATATTTATCATGGAACACTAAAGGTAATGATGTATTAGTTCAACATTTTACTGGGATTAATTTCATTTAAATTCCTTGAGGAAAATATATAAAACATTATACATGACCATTTATTTATCATCATTTTAGATTGTTTTATTTATTATGTTTATCATTTTTAGAGATCTTATAGGCATGAACTATAAAAAATTCTAGATAAGTGTCTATTCTGGAGAAATATTATGAAATAATATCAATTGAGATTCATAATGTGATTGGTATATATTTTAATTTATCTTCCATTTAATCATGAGTGTTATATATCAGGTGTGAATCATACATTTTTTCTAATAAATTATGACTAATAGATGTGAGAAAATTTTATAAAGGTGGATTATATATATATATATATGTTATAAATATAGAAATATTTTTTATATTATATGCCAATACCTATAATATAAGTCTATATAGTTGATAAGTTCTAGAATTAGGAAAATAATATCATGTGTCTTTGACAAACCAAAATTTTATTTCTATGTCTTGTTTGTAAAAGTTGTAATTATCATTGTATATTAAAAATAATATGTGTTCTATATATATGAGTTAAATGTTTTATGGAACCATTAATACATAAAAAGTTTATACATTTTAGATATTAATAGTCTTATCTATAACATTCAAATTGACTAGTTCAAGGTTTATTCTAACCCTACTTATATTTGGTATTTTTTGATTGTAGGTATAAATGTAAAACCCATTCAAAGAAACAATATATATGGACTGTTGTAATCGATAAATTATGAATCATTTGATAACAAAAAAAAATTATTAGTATGAATGACCAAAAAATATATTTGTGGAAAAGGTAAGAGGGATAACGGACTATTGGATCTTATTTATTGTGATACATTCTAACCAATGAGTATATAATAAAGTGGTGTGAATAAGTAAATTATAACATTTAATGATTATTTTAATTGATATAGTTATATGTTTTAATTGAGAATAAAGTTTGAAAATTTTCAAAAAATCAAAGATTTTTAGAATAAAGTACGAAATCAACTGGGGAAAATTATTGATATTATCCTATCTGGTCAGTGGGGTAAATACATGTTTCATAAATTAATAACAATATAATAAATTATAAAATAGATCCAAAAATAACCCATATTAGAAAACCGTAATGGGATGGTGTTTTTGAGTGGTGTAATCATCCCTTTTTAGACATTTGTTCTATCAATAATGAATTTTTCTGACATTAATATTTTATTCTAGGGGAATTCTCTTGGAACTTGTACATTATTATATAACCACATTATATTGAATAAAGTAATAAGGAAAATATATAACATATAGATTAGGAAACATACCATTATGTATTTTATGAGGATTTAATATTGTAAATCATGAATATTATGATCGGTTTATAATAAATTGATCATTAAAACATAAAACATATTATTATTTTTATCCCAATGAAAGAAAGGGATATTATTTTTATACTCCTTTTAAACACAAAGTGTTTGTGGCTTGAGAGGGTGTTTTCTTTGAGAAGGATCACATGACTCAAGGGGTAATTAGGATGAAATTTTAACTTTGAGATGTTTAAGACCAATAAATAGGATGTTTTCCTATCATGGAAGTTGAGTTTTTCCCATAAAGGGTTTTGGAGGAAGAAATGAATTAGGATAAAATTCCTAAAAGGGATGTTAAGATTTTTCAAAATATTGAGATACATGCATTTATCATTGAAAATTATGATGATGTAATTTTCTTATATAATGAACATAATACCTATTGAGAGGCCATTAAGATCTTTTAATATGATAAGTGGTTAAAATACATTGAATCTGAAATACACTCTATGTATGCTAACCAAGTTTGGAACTTGGTTGATTCACCTGAATGGGTGAGACCCATAGGGTTCAAGTGGTATTTCTATAAGACAACTAGAATAGATGGTATGGATAATATATTTGAAGATCACCTTATGGTAAAGAGTTATAAAAAATATCAAGGTATTGACTTTGAAGAGACATATCCATTAGTTTTAATGGTAATGTACATTCAGGTATTTCTTTCTAGAGTATATCATTATAAATTTGTGATGTATCAAATTGATATTAAAAGTACTTTCTTTAATGTTATTTTAGTAAAGGATCTGTATATGATACAAGATGAAGGTTTTAATGTTCCAAATTAATTAGATAAGGTGTAAAAATTTTAATTATCTATTTATGGATTGAAGTAATAATCTCAGATTTGGAATATCTAGTTTTATGATACAATCAATGAGTTTAGTTTCATTAGTAACATAGATGATTATCATGTATTAAATATGTTTAATGGTAGTGTGATGGTATTTTTGGTATTTTATATTCATGAGGTACTTATTCTTGGAAATAATGTACCAACTTTATACTCTATAAATATGTGTCTAGGAAAATTCTTCTTAATGAAATACATTGGTCAATAAGTCTATGTAATTGGTATGAATATCTAAAAATATATATATATTAGGTTTCTTAGAATGATACAGAACACATATATTAGTAAGTTTATATAAATTTTATCAAGTATAACTATGAGAAAGGGGTATTTACTAATGTTGAATGTCACATATCGGAAGAAGATTCCATATCCATAAAAAGATTTATAAAGGATACAAATGATTCCTCATGCCGCCTTCTAAGGATCTGTCATGTATTTAATATTGTGTAAAACTTTTTATGTCACTTATTCATTGAAAATAACTATATCATACCAATATAATCCTAGTTATAGTCACTATATTATTGTAAATAATATTCATAAGTACCTAAGAATAATTAAGGATGAGTTCTAATTTTTTTTGGATAGGATGATCTAATTATAAACGGTTACATTGATACAAGTTTCCAATCTATAAAATATGGTATGATATCTCACATTGGATTTATTATTTGATTGAATAGTGGAGCTATTAGTTGTAAGTGTTCCAAAAAAATCATCATGACATACTTGATAATAGAGGAACAATACATCACTACACTAGATGTTTTGAAGGAGGTCATTTGCATCAAGAAGTTCATTTCTGAATATGTGATATTTCTTATAATTTGGGGATAAATTAATCTTTACTATGAACACAATGTAGTTATTTCTTAGTCTAAGGAAACCTTATGTCACCAAAAGACTAGAAACATCCTAAAAAGAACCGTCTCATTCAAGAAATTATTGATAGGGATGATGTAAATATCATTTGACTGGCCACATAAAATAATATAATAGATCTCTTGATAATACCATTAGTACAGAAAAATAATGAGGGTCATGTTAAATATATTATTATAAGATACATGGGGGATTATATGTAATTATTTTAACATTATTCATGGTTTTATAATAAATTCAATATCTTTTTAATATTAATTAATATATATTTAACTTATATTACATGAATAATGGAATGATAATATCCCTCAAAGTATTACTTCAATATGTCTTTAATCGATGATCATCATGGAGTTTTATGGGTTTTGATATGTTAATATTAACAACATTAGAATATTTTAATCAATAAAAAATGGTTTTGTATGACATACAATGAATATAATAACGAGGTAACAAATTGAGAATTATTTTTTGGACTACAAAGTATATCACATGAAATTTCATATAGTAATTCATATACTTAGTTGTTATGTTGTTTATGAATCCTCATTACCTATGGTTGAAAAAATACCTAGAATGAAAAAATTCATACATTGATACATTTCTTATGAAATCCCATGGGATTTTCTAATTAGGGGGTGGTTGGGTATTATGTTGATCATTTCATTGGTTGGATGTCATCCAATATGGGATTTTTCCACTTGTTTGGTGAGTTAAAGAAATAAGAGCCTTTGATTGAATTTGACTAAGTAAATGTATGTTTATTATTTTATTGACATGTGATGTGACCAATTACTTAGATTAATGACATGTGATGTATTCATTCAAACTAGCTAGTCTATTTTGGATAATCTTGAATACATGAGTGGGACTATACTTGATTAACACGTTCCACATCTGATGGTCACTCAATTTCATGTGAAAATGTATTATATTGGTATACATAGGTTTTATATTATACATATTGGGGAATATATGTTCATATAAAGGTATGAAAATTTTTTATTGAGATCACACATGAACCCTTTGTATATTTAGTAATAATGATTTTTTTTTAGAGTCTTCCTTATGCTTATATGCATGATATTGAGATTTTTTTTTGTTTTCAATGATAAAAAGACTTGTTGTGTAAAAAAAGTTTTACTTAAAATAAGGATAAAATTTTAGATAAATTGTATGTTTTAAAATGAATAGAATTTCCTAAATCTTATCAAAAATTACTTGGATGAATTTATAGTGACTTAGGAAATTTTTTAAATACCTTATGAGATTTTAGTAGAAGTATGAGATTGTTAAAAATACACTAACATAGGTATATCTTATTATATAATATACATTGAGTTTAAATTTCGGATATGATGGTCATTAATATCATAGATTATGATATCTTGATATTTTATAAGTAATTAGATTCCTTTATCATAACATACAATAAGATTATGATATGAACACATTGAAACTAGGATGTTTTCCACGTGATTTCCTTTAATAATAAACAATGGGTTGGTTTATATATATAATAATGGATCATTTAAAACATTGGAACTAAAATAATAGAAAAACGTTTCTATTATGGGTAAATCATGTCGGTACCATGTGGTGGAGGCAGACCCTCAACCCCCCCCCCCCATTAATTGAATGAACAGATCCTATATAAAGGATACAATCCTCATGTTACAATGAATGTATTGATTTAAAATTACAAATATAAATATCCCCTTACACCATTTTCACAATTCATATTCACAGAGAAGGTGATAGCACAAATTTGATGTCTGAGGATACGTTAGAAGCATATGAGGATCCTAGTGGCTATTTTCATCTATATAGAGGGGTGATTCTATTGGCTATCACTAAGTGATTGTGAACAAGAAAAATTCATTGATTTTTTTTTAATTAAGATCATATTTTTATATTTTTTATTCTTTTATTAAATTTTTTAATCCCACCAATTTGATATTTAAGGTAAATTGTTGCATTTTTAGGTTTTAGGTGCAATTTTGGTTTTATTATGAAAATGGATTAATTTTTTATTTTTATATCAACTATATATTTCATCCGCAACAATTTATAAAATGATATAAATTAAAAAATAATAATTTTTATAGGATTTCATGTTTATTGGGATAGATTACATCTGACTAGACTTAAAACCCAATCCAAACATATATGGAATAAATTAAGTATGTAATTGGGGCCTCAAAATCTATGCATAGTTTTGAGGAACCTTGATGATAATCCCATACCTCATAATCTAATATTATATATGAGATGAAATTTTAAATTAAGATATATAAGATTAAAAATATCATTTTATTGAACTATAGATGATATTGTTTCGTCATTTTTAAGGTCACAAATTTATGGTAAACTGGCGAAAGGGAATTTGAATTACATATCAAGATATAAATGTTCTCTCTAATAATTCAGTTAAAACATGGGGTATGTGTTTCAAGAATAGATAAAATTTTCTGAGATAGAATATAATACATAATGTAAGACCCTTATTGAAAAATAGTTTTATATATTGTTTTATCTAACTTTCCAAACAAGATCCAACATTTAGAGAATACATTTGGAGGGAAACTAGACACACCTCTTGCCAATAAATTTTCAATTCCACATCCTTTAAAAAGAGATAGTATTTTTAAATAGCTAAGTAATGGATTTTTTTATTTCAATAGTTTTATAAATTTATAATATATGTTAGTTGTCATTAATTATATTATCTTTTATTTTATTTTCTTTCCACTAACATGCATCTCTTATCTTTGTGGTTTTTTAAAACTAACCCATTATGTTGTTTGAGGGGAGAGAGGAGATGTTTTGTGTCTTTTATGATTTAATTTTTTTCTATTACCATGTTAAAATATTCCAATGGTGATTAAATCTATTTCTTATGTGTTTTCCTTGATTTCATCAATATTTTCTTCATCTTACCTATTATCTTTTCTATACCCCTTTATAATTTCAATGCTTCATATAGTGTAGTAGCATTGTGGTGGTGTTGTGTAGAGAAGTAGTTTCCTAGTCCTAGTTCACGAGATATTGTCCTATATATAGAGGACTAGTTATATTATAATCACAATTAAAATTGTGGGGGTTTATAGTGATAGGTTTTGATCTCTTTCTGGAATAGGGAATTTAGAATTATATTTTTAAGAATAAGGATAACATCACTTTGAAATCCCAATGAGAACAACATTATTTTTGCTAAATTATTTTATAAATTTTTATTATTTTATATGAATACATATATGTATATATATATCATATTCAATTAATAAAATAAATAATATTTTAATTTACATTTAGTATATATTAATTTATAAATAGTTATAATTAAAAAATAGTGTGTGTTAGTGGGCTCCTTGTGAAATTGACTCTAGGGTGTGAACAAAGCTAAATTATTATGAAAATAAGAATTTATTGACTAAGAATATATGCAAAGACCCACATATCAATTTATCACCGTTATAAAGATATGCAACACTCACACACAGTATTTTACCAAAAAACATAAAAAATCACAAATTTCTAAAAAATATAAACTCATTTCATATCTTAATTTTACAAGTTTAAGATGGTTTTTATGGATATTTTTCATATTATTATCCTGTTAATTATTTGGATGAGTCTATAAGGGATACCTTCTTAAATATTAGAGTGGAGAAAATTTTTTGGATACTTAAAGTAGTGATCAAGAAAATATATATCATTTATTCTTTTCTCAAGGAGATCAAGTCAATATAGTGGGAATAAAAACTAAAATTTAAGGTAGAAGTGATTATTAATTCACTTATATTTGTAGTTTAAGAACCATGAGATTCAAACATATATTTCATAAAATATCCACATCCCTCTTCATCAGAAGTATTATCGGTGTATTATCTGAGGGATAAGGAGTTTAGAGCTAAATTATTTATGGATATTCATTTTTTGAACATTCATTTTATTCAAACATCATTTATTTTAACATACAAAATGATCACACATGTACTAATTTTTTAGGTTCCTTTACCGTGGTATAATCCTTAGAATAAGAATAATTTGAAGCATAAATAGTTGATTTTGAGGAAATAATAAAGGATCTAGTTGATTTGTATTCTGGTGCAGATGATAATGATGTTACAAAGCATCAAATTATTATAGAATCATGTGTTGAATTTAAATTATAAGAAAAGTTGTATCATATTCTTAAGTCTCCATCACTTGTTGACATCACTCCTCTATCGAAACAAGATAGATATCACATATTCCTTCTCTTTATTACCCTTTTTTACTTTTATATCTCTCTTCTTCTTTATTGGGGGTTGGGATATTTCTTCTTTTATTTGGGGGTAACCTATCTTAGCATCCACTTATGGATGTGAAAAGAAATAACTTATGGTGGTTTATGCCACAAAAACCTTATCCTCTTTCAGACTACTGATAAAATGGTTGAACTAACTGACTAAGTGTAATGCCCCAACCCGAATCCTTGGTTCGAGTAGGAGTGCCACGAGACCTCAGGCATCCCTCCCCTTATTCCATAGGCTATACCCTCAGTCATAGTGCACACTAAATATCCAAAAATGTAAAAATAATAATTAGAGTACAAATATACCAAACTACCATTAGTAATAAATGAATATGGAAAAATTGGAATCAAACCTGAATAAAAGGGGAGAGATTACCATCTAGGTTGGTCAAAAGAGAAAGGTGAAAAAATAATTAAAGTAAAAATAGGATTTGAACCCAAATAAATGACTTACCTCCTCAAAATATATATAATCACAGTGACTTATCCTAGTAAATGATCAACACAGGGTTTATCCCAACCTATAATAGCAATAAGTGATGTCTACTCAGGTTCCCAATTTCAATGGTTGTCTGACCAAGGGGTGAGTACATATTATTAGGACACCACCGACCTGGTCTAGTTCCCAATCAATAAATGAAACATATTTCATTTTGATACGATCAAAAAAAGTAAATATTAAAACATAAACCTGGAACTATAACATATAATCCCCAGTTCACAAGAAAGAAATAATGACGCATTTTTGAGTATTAATATGCTAAAAATTACTCCATTATCCTCATACGTACCTTCATTGGATCTATACCAAAAGGATAATAATAATAATGTCATACATGATCACTAACAAGACACAAGTATAGTGAGAATGTATCTCGATATCCAAAATTCATCGACCTGGATCCTTCCACAATGTCAGTGAATATATATATCAATAGTCTAAAAGAATCAATTCAGACCAGGTCACAAGGCCAGTGAATATGTCTTTAAAGAGTCTCTAGGCATAAAATTGGATGATATCCTATGTACATCTCATATTTTCCTTGATAGTATAAATTAATTGTATTTTATTAGGCCATAATGTCATCACACCCTAACTCTATCATGGTTCAGGCATCAAGACTAACATGTCCCATCACTGATCATAAGTCATACCTTAAGGATATTTTATCCTATCTATTCTTAATGTTAAAACACAAGTTTATCCTACCCCAAATGTCACTTCCATGGGTCTATAACCAATGTATTAATTTCATTACCCTATGTCCATGTCCATCATTATCATCATGTCATGTTGTGTTTCACTCCCCCAGTTAAGTATAGCCATATCTTCATGGTTCACTGGTCCTAGAAACCAAATAAATTCATCAAAATAAAATATAATAAGAAATAAAAAGGTATAGAATATAATTTTCATCATACCATGTTATCATGATTATTTAGTACCTACATATGAATATGTGTGATCAATATCAAATCTAGTATAACAAGCTACATGTGCATAATCATTTAACCAATCATAATATGTGGCTTTTTAGAGATATACACACAATCATGCAATAAATAAATAAAACATGGTTTCATGGGTAACACATGCACACACATGTGATCACACATAAAACATGGTCTCATATACTACACATGCACACACATTTGACCAAACCTCAAACATGGTCTCATGGGATCTAAGTCTCATGTAGTAAAACCACACACCCAAAGTGGTCCACGTAGTCTAAGTCACACCATAGTGATCAAAACTAATCCATCTATGAATAATTTCAAGAAATTTTATAAAATTATATCGTGGACCATGTGAATTTGATTAATTACATTAGGCATGGTTCCTTTAATTAGTTAATAATTGAGTATTATTAACTAATTAAGAATTACAAGTCATTCATAGAACATTTAAAAATTAATGGTCATTATACCAAGTTGTAGAACCTTATATCACATTCCAGTAAACTATGAATAATACCATAGGGTATAGTAAATGAGACCACCTACCAAAAAAAGATTCAAATATATACCAATCAAAGCCCAATATATTTGTCTGAGTCCAATCGTGGCCATCTGGTCTCTGTCAATCACCATGAGGTTCTAATTCATGACCAATAACTTAAAATAATTAATTTAAACTAAATTATAATTAATTAAATGATTATAGGTAAAATTTTAATGAAGTGAGAAATGAAAAACTTTATAAAATACTTAGTGGGTCTCATCGCCTAGCTGAAACCATGACTAACCACCCATGGAAGGTCTATAACACACTTATCACATTATTACAGAAAAACCACCATCACACAAACATAAAAAATTCCAATTTTAAATAATTTAATTGGATACGATTGAATAATTCAACAAAGTGACATTATTTATCCATAATATCATCCAATGGAATTCAGTCCACTCCCATCACACTTCAGATCCTAAGGGATAAAAAATTCATATTTCAATTCCAATGTATATGGGTCAATCTGACTAAATTTGAACAAAAAAATAAAAATAACACCAAGGGATGTAACTAAAATCAAATTCCAAACAATAGGATTAATTTATCATCACATGTAATACACTAGCCATGCCGATCCAAACCCCTATATTTCTAAGACAATTCCATCAAGGACTTTGTTAATTTTCATCCAAATCTCTATGTAAGATCATATTAAAGATTAATTAGTGACCAAGATGATCAAACAAAGTAGGATTAAAAAATAATTGAGACATAAAATAAACAAAAAAGATAATAATTATCATGTTAAATCATCCATGATGAACGACACAATGGTATTTCTCCACATTAATAAATATGAGGCCAAAATCAATAAATAAAAATAATATTTCCTGGATTATGCAACATGTCTCCCCTAGATCCTCCCCAAAAAATAAACATTTAAAGAGAGAAAATCAGAGGTAATGAATGACCGAAAATAAAAAATTGTAGAAACATTGGTCAATCCCAAGGGGGATCTATGAAAAAAATGAACAAAATTCCCTTATCAAAGTGCATCCTAGCACACCCCACCATCCACCTAGTGCAAGATCACTAGATAGCTGGTTGGTCCTACTAAGTACCAGGTCTTCTATCCACGCCATATATTATCCAATGTTTTCTTGATTATACCTAACTACTATGGTTCTCCTATCCTAATTTCTCGATATATGATTTGTCCACTAATCCATATTTCAAGTCCAAAAATAGATTTTAAGTATGTTTAAACAATACACATATCATATCATCACTCAGTTCTATAGATGAGTTATCCAATAGATGAAAAGTTCAGGTTCTAATAATAATTAATTAATTTTAATGAAATAACCTAATAAAATCTCCCTACTATATCACTTATCATCCTCAATATGTTGTGGTAACATGACAATCACACAACCGAACCATCCTCGATCATTATCCACACTGATTTATCTATGTTCTATACTTGAGAACCAATACACTACATCAAGTTCTCACTCATTCCTAAATTCCCATCAGGAAATTATAGCGTGACTCTAATAAAAATCACTATATGTCAAGAAAAAATCTCATTTTCAACCAACATTTAGACCACAATCATCACATTCATTGAACTCAACATACTGGTGTTTCTTCAACCAATTCCTCTCAAATGATAAATGTGACCCCCACCATTAGAAACTCCATAAGAAATATGATTCTGAAAATATGATGAAACACTAGATGAAGTTCAGTTCCATCACACTCATTTAGGACCAAAACATGTGTAAAACCCCAAAAAATTGCAATATTATGCATGATTGCTTTCTTAACACAGAACACCAAGCTTTAATCGAACTATGATATACTGTTAAAATATTATTATTTAATGTAATAGTTATCTCATCGTAATTGGATATTCATGTATTAATAGAGTTAACCATATTACAAAAAAATATGTATAAATTATTTTATAATGTAGTTAAAATTAATAAATAAGTACACATTTTTGAGTAAAATCATTTTATACTTCAAAAAAAATTCTTCAAAAATGGTTTTTATTGAATTTTTTTTGAGGAAGTTATAGTTAATTTGTACCACTTTTTGAAAATTTATTTTATAAAATTCACATAATTTTTGAAATTAATATTTCAAAACAAAATAAGGGATAAATTTTGGGGGGTTTTATAAAATTATTGGTTTTTTAAGGAATAGTGAAAAACGCATATTTTTCAAATACACTTTTTTATTTTCATTAAATTAAGTAATTTGAATGAAACATTATATTTTTAATTTAATATTAATGTTAAATATTATCCATTTAAGATAGAATAATAACATTAATTCCATTTTAATTATAAATATTCATGATTTTAATAAAAGTTAATTTTTAGTATTAAAGTCCCATTTTTCTAAATGACTTTTTTTATTGTGTTAGGAATTTAAATTAAAAATGACCTCAAGAACTTATAAAAAATTAATTTTTGACATTTAAATAAATTTTTTATTCATAAATTCCAATTTATACAAGAATTATTTTTGTATATTTTTCTAATGAAGTTAATGTTTTGTTGAATAATAAAAAATACAGTTTTATGACATATGGTATCTATTATGATATATCTGAAATATAGATAATACATAAAAATTTATTGTAATTAGGGAAATAATTATGTATGACATTATTATAAAATATTATACAAATATTATTTAAAATATAAAAATTATAATTTATTTCATGAAAAATATGAATATCATTTTCATTGTCAACGTAGTGCTTGCGCAACATTGGGATAGTCAAATTTGGTGCCCTAAAGATAATATTTGAAAGTGAGAAAGTATTTTATAGAATTTTATATTAAATATAACGTATTTAATATAATATTTGTGGATCTATATAAATTTTGGAGTTATATAATAGGGGACTTATCCAGTTGCATGTGAAAATCATGGGTAAGGATAGAAAAGTCAAAATAACATACTTTATATTTTTTAAAGACATATATGTGTGTAAATATAATATTTTAAGGAATATAAATTTTATTCTGAATTTAATTAATTTATTATAATTTATTTTTTAATTTTATTGATAAAATAATTATATTAAATTCTTAAGTTGCGCATACAAGATTCGTGTGAAAGCTATAAAAAATAAATTAAATGAGTTTTAATACTCTATTTTTTTATGTGAATTATAATTTTACATAAAAATTATAGATATCTATATAATTTTATGGATTTTTGAAATTTTAAATTCAAATTACATAGAATTAAAAAAAATTATTATCAAGTTAAAATGAAGAATTACAAAATGGATTTAATGATATTTTATGATAAATAATATATTATGAGATGAATCAAAATTCATAAATATAATATCTTTTGAAACATTAATTAAATATAGCTTAAAATAACATCCACGTTAAAATTATAGGTTTATTGTACTTTTATGGTAACGTTATCAACCCTTAAAGTGTACAAAACTTTGACGTTATGGTAATTGTCAAAAGGTTTAATGAGAGGTTAAAACTAAAATGAAAGGGTGTAAATATAACCTAAACTTATCCAAATTTAATATTATGAAAGTATTTAAACTCATACTAATATTATATTCTAATTATATCAATTTTTATCTATTTTTACTTGAAAAATAATTTATATTAATTTAATTCTGTAAGAAATTACATGAATTCCCCTCCCCTCATTCATAAAACAAGACACCCCATCTGTCTCATCTTTACACTACATTGAGTAACCATTATTGGAAAAAACCTACCCAATTACTTTATAATATTTTATATCCATGATTTATCATTTTTGATATTCTAAAAATACAATTAAAATGGTTTTTAAGAATAGATCTAATGGATTTCTACCCAATGAGAGGTAGTCATCTTTACCGACTCTTTCAAGTTTATTTCTCCTTATACTTCCTCTAAATATATTATACCCATCATAAAATAATAAATTAAGTATCATATATATTGTTTTATTTTTTATTATTATGGTACAACAATGTTTCATCTCTTTTCTGTCATATAGAAAGAGAAGACATTGATCATGTGTATGTATGTCTTACTGTCACCAAATAGCGGTGTAATTTTTTCCCCATCCCCTCTTTTTGTAGATGATTTTAAAAATGGAAATAATAAATATATATGATATTTATGAAATAATTATAATTATAAAATTATATTGTAATATCTAACTTCTTACCTTCTAAACCATTCGAAAATGACAACATAGCTCTTGCATACGTGTGGACTACCACCATAATGAAGCGATATGGTCCTTTTTTTATTTTTCACTATAAAATGATGGTAAAATGGACATATTTAGTGAATATATATGATATATAGGATATGGAAGTTATTATTGTAAGGTGAATTATTATTTTAAAATTTTCATTTGATCATTTAGAAATTGAAAATAAAGCTCATGCGTACATATGGTCGACAGTCTCCATGAATGGTGTAATTCATTTTTCTATCACTGTATTTTTATAGATGACTCTAAATATATTTATATTAATATATATAATATATATAAAATTAATTAAAATTTTAATATGATATAATACTCAGGAATTTTCAAGGATTGAAACTACCTAATCAAAGTATACTTGAAAAATGAAGCAATTAACACCCAAAATAATTATAATAATAAATATTTGTTAAAAATGGGTGATAAAATTTTATTAATGGATCATATATGTAATTATAGATATTTATATAGTTCTATTATTTGATTAATATAAATTTAAATTTATTATAAATGAGGTTAAAACCACTTACATGGAAATTCAAACTTGAACTAAGTGATTTCGTCTCAATTTCCACTCCATTGAGACATATTTGGTATTAGGCACCTATTTTATTTGTGTGGTGTATATACTGCCCATTTAAGGTATTTAACCAGAATATGTATGAATTCATGATGATTATTGATTCAATTAAAATTACCCTTTCAAGTGGTTACTATATAAAAGTTAACAAATTATTAATAATCTATTTTACAATATCATTTTTTGTGGATTGGTCTTATTTTCATTGAAGTAATATTAAAATATATCCTTCAAAAATTCCAATAATTTTCCTATCCTATGGATATTTATGGACTTAGCTTGTTTTTCTATAAATATTCCCCTCTTTTTCATTTGAATCAAGAAAATAAATGTTTAAAATAAAATCCAATCTTATTTCTCCTTTAAACAAGTATATTTTTCTTTTATATCCATTTTTTTCAAAAATGTATTACAAAAGGCATTTTTATTTACTCAAACAATTTATTAAGGATATATTATATTATACATTACTTTTTAAAAGGTTTTAAATTAATATTTATAATTTTTTATGAAATTGTTATATTCTAATTTCTTTAAAAAGTCAAATGGAATGTTCCATTTTAACACGTTCATTGTGAACTAATACTCCTATCGCTATAAATGATTTACACAATTTTTCATCTTATAATTTTTTATAATGGTTAGAAAAAGTAAAATCTTTAATGTATACTTATTTAAAATTTTCTCTTCTATTTTATTATTTCTTAAAATGATATACTTTTATTATAAAACCTATATTTTTGATGAACTGTTGATCACCATTTATCTCTTGTTAATTTTTTCGATTGACTTTTCCTTAGAACATTCACTTTCCTTTTATAATTTTTATTGGAATTTAAATTTAACATAATTATCCATATTAGTTTCATCATTTATGTTCTTATTTTTAAACCATTATACCATTTATACATACAATTTTTGACTATGAAAGTTATTTGATTGATTGAGGATATCATGATATTATGTATGCCTTAATAAATATGGATATTTTTTGATAAGGAAAATTATTTATGAGTTAAATTGATTATTAAATATATGTGTAATTCATTGGACATGTTGTGATAGGTGGGTACTAAGTATAGATAGCCCCATGATGCATCGACCTGTCCAATGAGACAAACTAGTTACTCACCCATTAATTAAATTGTCTTGGTGAATGGTCCTGGTGGGAGAGATATCATGATGTATGATATCATGATATACAACATTAATAATTTAATTTACTAAAAATATAGTTATTATTATCCAAGATATTGTTGCATTGATATTATCCATGTATGTATTTTTTCTCAATTTATTGATTAAATTACATTTTTTAAGTTATTTACCTAGTCATATTTAGTATGCCTTATTTAATCATGATATATTCTATTGTACATACCCCTTTCTGAGAATTTGATCCCATGATTTATTTATTTTTCCTTTCCCTGATATATAAATAAGGATTTTATGAATAATTTCAAAACCATCATAATATTTCTTATTTAATGTTTTTTATATATCCAATATAATATGGGACACTTGTATGTATTCTATTCTTCAAGACTACTAAAATGATTTGTCTTTCTAAATGAAATACCTTTTATCTTATGACAATGTAATAAAGTATACACCAAATCTAGGATTCTTGGTTTGGAGTTGTTACAATTGGTATCAAACGATGTTTAATAGAATACATGGGAACTATATTTAGGAAAAAGTTGATTTGGTAACATAAGCCTATGAATAACCATGATGATATGTATAATTATACAATAATAAAAAATCATAAGGTAAAGATAATATGTTGTTCATAGTAAACCATCTCATTTTGGATAATACATGTGGATATGGTTTTATCACAGATGTATCTAGGGATAATATCCCCAAAAATAGTTTTTTGAGTGTATTTCTACCATCATTCTATTTCACAGTGTTTGTTCCCTTATAGTGTACCTAGTTTGACACTCCTAATGGATATGATTGGGTTATTTAACATTTTTCTATGAACATTATGATGAATTAGAGAATAAAACCTATATAAATCAAGGATATTAAATGTTGATGGGGGACAAACCAAATGTGTCTTGGGTCGATAAGTCTAAGGTTGAACATAAGTTTAAAGGTATAGATAACCCTTTTGAGGTTTTATGTGCTGAGAGTGTAACATATTAGGTATATTTTGGGAGAGATTTATAAAACACATTAGTTTATTATACGATTCATTGATAAGTCTATTTGAAGAATAATTATTCAATATTTTTTAGACATAAACTTAAAGTTATTGATAATATTTAGGTTTAATATAATAATTAATGGTATGGTAATAATATTCAATTAATATTAACTTATTTTTTGGTAAAAAATATGTTGTCTATAAAACCTTAGTAGTTTAAATATGATTTTATGATTAATGTTATTTTAATTGTGTTAATAACACTTTTGGAATGTAATAAGAATTATATTAATATATTTTTATCAAAAGGTAATCTTAAAATCTAGGTGATAACCCATCACATATAGAAAGGTCATGGGTCATTAACCAATAATCAATGGGTGAAAATCAAGAAACATCTACCACTAGCCTACATGATGTAATTTTTAGTATGACATTTTTTATTTTAACTAATTGATGGTTAATGATTAATTTGGTTTTTGGAAGCATTCAAAAGGATAAAATAATTTTTTTTGGGATTTTAATGTGATTAATGATATTTATGGAAATGTTTTATTGTGTTGAGGTATATATAACCATTAGTTTTAATGTAATGGATAGTTTAGTATAAATTTTATTAAAATTTTAGAGATGTAAACTGAAGTGTATGAGATAGATATTGAGGATAAAAATTTCATGAAAGTTGACGTTATTGCAGTTATTTGGGTTATAAGCTTATTTATTTATCGAATGATATATGTTAAAACGTTGGTTTTATTGTTAAATTTTAGGTATTAATGTATTATTTCTTAAAATAATGGTTTAATCATTTTGGGTATTATCTTATATTGTGCTAACCATTTTATATTTTGTGAAGGCTTGGAGAATAGCTTGTTATTTTTTGTAGATTATGTGATCCATTTGAAGTTTATTTTAGTGCTTCAATTATGAATTATTCATCTTGAAGAATCATCATTTGGAGAAAAAGTTGAGATTTTAGTAGAAATTGATTAAAAGATGAAATTATAATTTTAAAGTATGTATATTTCCTTTTGTTCTTATTCAATATCATAATTAAATTCCTCAAAACTAAGAACAAGATATTGGAATAAAAATATTATAATTTTACCTTAATTTCCAATGAATTGATTTTCTTTTCATCCATCACAAATTTATGGTTTAGTGGTAATTAACTTTATCATGACCGTGTTATTTATCACCATCTATTGTTCCTTGGATGTTATTTTTACCCATTATCTCTAAATTTTAACATTTCAACACTGTTAATATTATATTAAAACCCAATTATGTTTTATTTCAGATAATATTTGTTCTATTTGGTGTCCTAGGTTCAACTATGTCACTTTAGATAATTTTTTTGATCTATATAAATTAGTGGTTAGATTTTTAATTTAGTATTATTAGTGATTTAATCTAATTTTAATTAACATGTTTTCAATATATTACTTGTTTCCTTTTACAGACTCATTTTATTAATTTAATAAGATAAGATGAAAAGGAACTGAAGATTCCATCATGAAGTGATAAGTAATCTGTCAGAAAACATCAGACTACACGATATATAGCTGAAGTAAATGATATGTACCGAAGTTCATTTCTCCTGTATGGGTAATGGGATACCTAAAAAATCAAGAAGATAATTACATGTGGGGTATTAATTAACTATTGTGTGTTTATTGGTCTTATCTAGCACACAACATATTGAATTACATGGAGTGTAGATAGAGTACACATTGTGTAGTATACTAGAGTTAGTGGTGAAATTCCAGAAATTTGTGTGGTCATTATAAATGTTCAAACCACATAAAACTAAAATTCTAAGAATTAATTTTTTAGATCACTTCACGTATAAATTTTATTTATTGTCAATAGTATTCATTAGTCGTCAATGATATCATTTATGTCAATATGAAAAAGTGGAAGACAAGTATTCACGATATCCAATATTGATGACATAGTGAATATAACCTTGATGAATGGATGAATACAATAATTCCTGTGTCTTATGATTTTAAGGAACCACTTTTTAAGGCTTTGAGTTTATAAATCTGATTATTGTTGAACTGGTCATAATACCCAAAGATAGGGGATACATGTCTGAATAAAATAACATTTTATATTGCAATGAAAAAGGAAGATGATCCATCTGATGACATTTCTTGATTGGATTATGTTTAAGGATGTTTTTAGGGATATATCGAAGAATTCCAAATAATATGTCATTATTTCATGAGAACTATATATAGATTACTTAAAGATAATGAAAATATTAATTTTCATGAAAAAGGATTCAATAAATACATTAATAAATATTATTTTTTACAAGAAAATTAAGATTGATATGAAATGTTTTAGTATTTTCATGTAGTATTAAAAATATGGCCATGTAATTTTTTTTACATTTTACGTGATTAATTGTGATAAAGAAGTATTGGAAAATTTGTGGTGAGTATTATGGAATGGAATTGATTAAGGAGCTACATATTTTTTTGTATTTACTCAAAAAAAAATATCTACCTTCCCTAGGTCAGCCAAGAGATTCATGTAACACTAATGAGGTGGGTGTTGGAACCACTTTGTGTATAAGTTTGTATTTGTTGTCAATAGTTGTCAATGAAGATCAAAATGAAGGAGATAAAGAAGTACTCCAATGAAATGGAGGATTGGAAGATCAAAATTAAGGAGATCATGAAGTACTCCGCTGAAGTAGAGGAATGGTGATTCAGACGATTGTTGTACTGATCTTATGTTCAAAGAACATGTGTCAAAGGTGATACATTGTTTACAACAATGAAGAATGTGAGGTGTAATCCATATGAGGATGATTAAAGAAGAATGAGATTTGATGAAGACCATGCAACTCTTCATGATTGCATGAGAACCATGCAAGAGACTTCTTGAAGACTAGAATCGTATGTTTTGCATGAAGTAAAGGAAGATGGTTGAAGAAGAAGACAATGTGCAAGGGATTGGCATTTTGTGACGGCCATGGAAATTGGATTTCTATGATATCCATGCACATCACATTGTCATAGAAGATGATGATGCTGAAGCTATGAATTCAAAGAATACATATCACAATAGTGGAGTTTGTGATAAAAGCAGAAGAGTTGCTGAAGGATACATATCACCAAGAAGAAGTGCTGTTGAGGTGATCGTGCTTGTTGACAAAGCAAACAGACGACATAAAAATTTGTTGACAAATGAGATTATATGGTGGCATGTTGAGTTCAATAACTTTGGATAATGATCCATGTTTTATTCAAGGAACATCGACAAAGGAATGGATGATCTGGAGGCAGACAAAAAGAGCAGATACAAGGTGGCGCCGTTTTCTAGTGTTTGCCAAATTTTTGGGGTCCAAAATTTGGAGGTTGGTGAGCATCACAAAAAGTGGATTTCCATGAAGATCATAATTTAATATGGAAAAGGCATGAGTCTCGCGAAGATGGGATGCATGGATTGGATTTCGCGAAGACCAGAAAAATGGAGGCGGTGATTTTTCGCGATTACATAATGCTTCGCGAACGGCAGAGGCTGGAGAGCTTCGCGGTGATGAAGGGATTTGCAAAGGAGCTTCGCAGCGATGAAGGGATTTGCGAGGGATCTTCGTGGAGAAGGGGCAAAGGAATGATTCCGGTGATACTCCGCGATTACGACGAGCTCCGCGAACGGGAAATTATCGTAGTGCTTCACGATTTTGAGAGAATTTCAGCGGGAACTTCGGAGCTTCGCGATTTGAGCTTATGTGGCGCTGAATTCGCGCAAAAGGGCCAAGGGTCGGTGGAATTGCTTATAAATACAGGTCGACCCCCTCGAGAGGAAGAGAGATCTCTCAACAAAAATCCTTTGCTCTCGGTTCACAAAGGTCACTCGCGAAGGCAGTCTGCTTCGTGAAAGAGGAGCTTCGCGGCGGCTATTATAGCTCCACGAAAGTCTTGCACCCTGGGTTGGCTCAGTGAGCTTCGTGAAGACGTAGGAGCTCCATGATAGCCCATCATTGTGAAGGCTTGAGAATCATGAGAGTGCTTCGCGATTGAGCTTCGCGAAAAGGCAAGGGCTCTGCGAAGACTTGTTTGAGCTTTCCAAAATTGGGAGCCTTGCGAAGTAGGGTACTTTGCGAAGGCCCATTCAAAGGTTGTTCGCCTAGTAGACAGGGGAAAATGGGTATTCATCAGTGGATGAAATTTGGACTTCAACAGAGCATAATTTATTGAGCAATCACACAAGTGATTGTGATTCAGGCAAACAAAGACAAGGGGATCTAGTGCATTCAGTCATTGCACTACAGAAAAAGGATTGAACTAAAAAGAGCATCAACTCTGAACCCTAATGCAAGAAAAGTCTCATGCTGAACAGGAGACAAAGAACTTCATGTCTATATATTGAAGAGACCTTCACATATATAAACTGAGTGAGACTTCACGAACGACAGTGAGCTAGGGGGAGTCAACGGGAGTGACCCGAGGGACGCAGTGAGCTATCCCTGAACTTTTGTGAAGGCAGTGAGCCTGGGACAGAGTGACTGTACCCGAACCTTTGTAATCTACAGCTAGTGAAGCATAGTGGATTTAGGTATGACTGAAAAACTATTGGCGTATGCTCCTTGGACGTAGCCCTTAGTGGTGAACCAAGTAAAAATAGATGTGTCATCTCTCTGCATGTGAATGTTTCATTGATGATCATATCCATCATACAGATTTAAGTAGTTCCTACCAATGTGGGAACAAGATCCACAACTTTAAGAAGAAAAAGTTGACACCCTGATTCACCCCTACCCTCTCAGGGTGTCCCGGGGTCCTACAGTGGGGAAGTGACTTAACCATAGTAAATGTAGATATGGAAGAGGTTGGGTCATGTGTATTCCTCTAGGAGTGCACCCATGTAGTCAGAATCTGGGTATTTTCATTTTGGTTGTGTATAAGGACAACATAAATAATTCCCAAAGGATGCATAATTTGGTCCTTGCAAGTAGTAGGCTATATTCCAATTTTTGGTGCATAAAGGTGAAATGTGGGTTTTGATCCCCCAATACCATGGAACATTAGTGTGCTGATATCATTTGATTAATAAATGAGAGGAAACCCATTTTGAGAGTCTATGTGGGATGAGGATTTCACTGCACTGTTATGGTGTCTAAACAATATATGGACATAACATTTCTATCTGGTCTTCACTGATCCAACTCTACAACAACTTCCATGTAGTCATTATCTTCCTCCCAAACTCAAGAGTTCCTCAAATATGGTGTTTCAATTATCAATAACCACTAGTGAATAATTTATTTAACTATAATTAATTAAATTATAAAAATGAGTATGAAATATATTATATGATAGATATATATATGCATTCATGATATTTTTTTTCATCTAAAGAGGAGTTAAAATAAGTTTTCTCATCTAAAGAAAAAAAAAATTTAAAGGTCGTTATATATTCCTGAATGAGTTAAAGTCATGAAATAGAATTATTTTATGATTGCATGCTTGTGATACACACACCAGGAGGAGAATCTAATCTTGTAACAAATGCATACATGTTTTTTAGCATAAAAAAACTCACATTTGGTGATTATAAATGCTTGTATTTTTAACATTAAAATCATTTATTTACAAGGAATAAAAATTAGGATTTGATTTGGTGATTGAACAAGGAAGAGGTGGGGATAATTTTTTAATATATAATTATTGAAAATGGATTAATAGGATATTTAATTTTCATTTCATTAGAGAGCTCTAGTTTTGTTAAAAATAGTTTATCTCCAACTTTCACTTACGCGAAGAGGAAATAGAGTTCATGAGCCTTCTAGTCTATGAAAAGTTCCAAGTTATAAAACTTTTTTATTTAAAATAAGAATATTTACACACTCTGTTACATGAAAAAGGATGACCATGACCAACCAACACTAGTTAAAAAAACCTTCAATGTGTTTTGTGATGAACAATCCCATCAACCAGTATAGAATATTATACTTTGTTACATGAGGAGTGATTAGTCACTAAAAGTGGCTAATATTAATTGTTAATATCTTTATATTAATTGTTCCAAAGTCCATAAACATTGTTTTTAGTGCATTACATAAATAGAACTTCATTTCTCATCTTAAATGCAATTCATGTTTAAAATGAAAATTTGGGCCCAATCATTCATCTGTTTGTGGACAACACTATATTCGTTTTATGAATTTGATATTTTGGTATATGATTTATCACTTTGTTTGGAACATTTTTTCTTTTAGGTCCGATGGATTAATCTCAAGGGAAGATGGATATTTCTGCGCCCGAATGTAGAAATTTGTTGGAGAAAGCATAATGGGACTAAGGCCCATCAAACAAATGTGGGGCCCACAAAACAAGCCCAATGAAGCTCAAATTTATACAGTATAAAGATAAAAATATGAGTATCATTTTATTCAACTATGGTCAGATCGAATTCTAATTTTTTCATGATGATAAACGGATCTGAAGTTGATATTTAAATGGTGGACCCGACATTAATGCACAGAAATCTGTCCTACCATTTCGACCATAACATCAAAACAGATAAGGGAAATTTTATGAACTATTTACAGCTCATAGAGGACATATGGAATAAGATATTTCTCTTATACAACCCCTCCGGATTCGGCTTTATTCAATTAAAAATTCACATGTCAATATGGTGGATGAATCTGGACAGTTTTCCAGGTCAAATTCGAAACGTCAATTTCCTTTTGATTATTCACCCTCCTTTTGACTCTATTAATTGTTGGGGGGGTGAATTAATTGTTGGGTTATAGACCTAAGGCTCCTAATATTACTATATAAGGAGATAGTGGGGAAGTTAATAGGGGTGGATATTTTTATTATCATCTTTTGTTGCTTGTTTCATTGTAAGGTTATGCTTCCAAATTTTCTTTGTAATGTTTTCCATTTCCATCTAAGTTTCTTTTTTGGATCTCTATGTTCTTAATTAACTTCTTTCTCTTCTATATTTTCCATTTCATTTATTAAAACTTTATTATCACAAAGCACAGTGATATCTCTTTGTTGTTGTGAATTAGTTCACACATAGGTGTGAATTTCATTCACACACACGGAGGAGTGCTCGTTATTTCCTCAGTTTTAATTTTTTCAATCCAATTCTTGTTAGCCATCTTCCTCCCACAATTGAGAGTATACCATAAATGTAGGGATAACCCTTTAATGTGTTGATCATAGGAGGATACAAAGGTTTGATTGAATGTTATTTTATGAACGAATTGTTGTTAATTGGATAATTAATTTAAGACATCCATTCTTTAGTTATTTATACTCTTCATCTTTACTGTGTTTGAGAAAACTAAATTCAATTACTAAATGACCATATACCTCGGAGAGATCATGAATTTGGTTCTCTAAGTGTATAGGGGATTAGTAATTGTGTTTAGTAAGCACCAAACCAGAAAATGATGAAGGTAGTGTTATTTTTGAAGAATGGATTCATCAAGAATTAATAAAACCAAAATTGTCTAAAGAAGTAAAATTCATTCAATCCACCCTGAGCATAATCCTAAGATCAACCCATTTTCTTTGAATTGAATTAACTTAGGTATCTTAGTGTTCTTTAAAACCATCCAAAATCAAAACCAAAGTTGGCTACTTCATATCCCATCCTTCACCAAATCATAGCATCTCAAGGTTACTTCTTCAGTCCCTGTGGACTCGACCCCTACATGTACTACATCGATCGCTTTTACCAGTAGGGTAAATTTGGGCGCAACCAAGGAGAGCAGTGTATGTGTACTCTATTGATACATGATAGATAGTGAATACCGTACACTATTTTTGTTGTGCGGAGAATGCAGTCAAGTATAAAACCTTATTCGGTGCAGTATGAATCACTATCAGTGCTTTTATAGTGTAATATTGAAGGTCCCATGAATCCATTTGGCTTGTTAGATTGAAGTAGAATCATTCCAAACACTTTCAAGAGGGATACATTCATGTATGAATATAGGCATGCACATTCATAAGTGGTTCATGAACTGACTTATCTAAACAATTTAAAGAAACTCAAACTTATAATATAAAAGAACATAAAAAATGTAGACAATAAGAAGGTAATTCAATCACATGGAATACTGATAAGAATATATGTGAAAATGATTATACATAACACATGAATCATGATTTATGCATGTAGTGATTTTAAATAACCAAGAGACTGAAATTTGTCAAAATATTATCAGAACTTATATCCAATTATTAAATATATTATGTTTGTGACAGACCATTCTTGCATTAATTAATATTTAAAGTGTTGAGTTATTCAATTGCATAAATATTTTATGAACAAAGAAGTATAGATAACTAAAACATCTACCTTTAAGGATATTTTGTATCAAAGAGTTATAAAATATGAAATTTCAACACTCTTGAATATCATTATGTGTCATAGAAGAGAAAGAGTATGTCGTACTACAAAGTTATTATTATTCATGTTAGAATAAATTTTGAGTTTTCTAAGATAAAAATAACTCTTATTATTTCAATAATCATAAAGGAAGTTTGTGATTCAAGAAATAAGAAGAGAATAATTACCAATGAATTTTATCTTTCCTCGAAGAAGAAGAAGAGATGGTTAGAAAATTAAAATTTTACTCATTATAATTTGAGTCAAATAATGAATTCTAATATTATTAGTCTATAAAAAATTCATAATATTATGACTGAATTAAAAAATAAGAAGAGTTTCTTTCTTGATTCAGATCAAGTAACAAGTGAATAAATTAAGAACAAAAGTAGCACTATGACATCCAACAAATGTCTCATTTGGTGAAATACTTTATTGGTGTTATAAATAAACTTTAGTAAAAAGTAATATCATCTTCATAGGTAGTATAATGATCTAACTAGGAGATATCAAACATGAACCATCAATTAACCAAAGTGTATTTCAAGTGAAATTATGTTCCTTAATTATTTCAACCACGTTTAAAAGGGTTATTTTCTAGTTGTTTTATGGTTCAATTATTTCTATACCATTCCATGGACTAACTACTATAATTGATTTGGGAACTTTTTCAAACCATCATTTTATATCCTTTTTTTCATGTACTTGTATGCAAAAAGAAAAGGAGAATAAGAGAATCAAGACACTAATAAGTCTAAGAGCTAAATGTGATAAAACATAAAATTACTAAAAAAAATCCAACACTAATCCCCCCCCTCAGTTTATGAAATATATGAAAATGTTCATCTTAATTGGAATCATAGGGTTGGTTAACCTATATTGGATTCTATACTATTACAACTATTATATTTTCATGATTTGAGTTTCTATACTATTTTAACAATGAAGTTTAGTTTTGTTGAAGATTAAGTTATCTATGAGAATATTTATATTTATACCAAGACTATGATGAACATGAGAAAAATATACAAATTAACGTTTAAGAATAAGAACCTTATATCTAAATAAGAGGAAGTATCAATATCACTATTCCTTGCTAACAAATAATATAGTTCAGGTGTAGAAAGTGAAGAGCATGTGTCTCAAATTTCCACTAAAGAGATGGAAATTATTTATACCTTAGATGGATTGATACATTCAATTCATGGTTTATGTCTTAATTATTATAAAAAATATCTCAAATATGATCCAAGCATTAGTAGGAGTTATAACATGTCAATTTATTTTTCAATTGATACATTAAATGATATGAATAATGGTTATACCAATGAATTAGTATCTACTATCTATTAGATATGTAAAGTTATGTAGGAGGAGATTACTCAACATGAGGATATGTCAGATGTAATGAAGAATTATTTAAAGTTAAATATTTGAGAATGCATAAACATCATCAAGAATGTTAGACCCATTTAAGTAGAAAGTATGGAGCTTGAATTAATTTCCTTTTATTTTGAACACAATTGGATCAATATAGAATAGAAATAAATATTCAATAATAATATTTACGAAAATATCCATGTACTTAAATAGAAATTGAAAAATAAAATTGATGTGAGGTATTCACAGTTTGTAGAAAAATTTGAGAAGATCAAAGGAAAAGACTCTTTGTTACAATACAGTTTCAAGCTATATTAATATGAATTTGAAATAATGTAGATGTATGGTGATGAAAATATGATTAAGATTTAATACCAAAAAATAATCCACAATATGAAGTGTATAGAATTTTTCATTCAACTGGACAATGATGAGAAGACATGTTTTGAGACTTTACAAAAGGAGGAAATTATTATTGAAACTAAGTCCTCATTGGAGGAATCTATGTTTATAAGGAATCTGTAACAGCCCGAGATTTTATGAAAAATATTCTTTTTTATTTCACTAATGTCTTGTGTTGTACGCTACACCAAAAGGAGCTTGCACAACACACATCCTTGACTTGCCTTGCATTACACGCAATCACGACCTTCCTCGATAGCGTGTGTAATACGCAATACTGAGTTTCACTAAACAACGATATGCTATAAAAATATTATTAAAACTAGCCGTTATGAATAGTAATAACTACTTTTTGAAATCTATTAAATCTTATTTTTCAAAATGAACTTTATTTTTGGATTCGGAGTATCGAATTTAGCCTAAGGTGAAATTTTGGTACTTTTCGGATAACTTTCATATTCTGATGAAGAGTGAAAATTACTAAATTATAATTAAAAACAACTTTTTTAATCGAAATAATTAATAGTGATAAATCATTAATTTGAGTGGTTTTAAAGTATATTTAGAATATATTTTTACAATTTAATACAATGTTGGTCATTGGATGTAATTTCACATTTAAACTAGACATAAACAAGTGTCAATCTTTTGATAGATATTGTTTCTTAAAAAACACGCTATTTGTTTTAACAGCGGGATTTAATTATAAAATTAATTAATGCAACTTTTATGTTATGAATTTGGTAAAATAGACTTCATTTTTGAATTCGGAATATGAAATATAGCTTGGGATGAAATTTTGGCATTGTTCTGAAAAACATCAATTTTTGATGAATAGTGAAACTACTAAGTGGTAGGTTAAAAAACTGAATTTTGCATAAAACATAATTTTACCGCTTCTATGAATGGAATTTCAAAAATCCGAGAGACACGGTTAATATCAAGGACTAAAATGTGGTTCAATGAGATGAAAATAATTTTTTGGTGAATAGTAACTTTTTACTTTTTTTACCACGGTTAATAGTAAATAGGGTAACTAAGGGTAAATATGATATTAATATTACCCTAACACATGTCCTAATTCTATTGGACAAGTGTAATTCGACCAAAAACAAACTTAGGAATAAAATATGACCATTTAGGCCCACTTGGATTAGATTAGGACATTTATTATTAATTTATTTAAAGAAGGGTTAAAATAGTTAAAATCAAAGTTTAATAAGTAAATCATTTTTAATATGGGGTTATACATAAGATAAATTCGATTGTAAATATTCATTAGAAAGCTAAAAAGATTTCATACATGATGGTATTTTATTTGTAATTTTTAGACATCAAATAATTTAATTTATTTCTGACACAAAGATGATGCAGTAATTATCTTATTAATGAAATATTGACATAATTGATGTTATAAACACCAAAATAAATGTAATTTGAGATTTTTTATGAATTCCACTAATTTTATAGGTTACTATGATATATTAATGTTGATTTAATCAACTTTGTTCGAACATTTAATTCTGTTATGACTTTCACAAAAATCATATATCAAATAGTGTCAAAATTGACACAAAATAGTTTTTAAATCAAATATTATATTATTAATTGTTATTGTATTCCTAAAAATCTAAGGTTCGGCCAAATGACTTAGATAAGGATATATATATTAATAATAAACAATTTGGGGTTCGTTTGGCATGTTATAGTAAGTGTATTAACCATATAGTGAAAGAAAAAAAAGACATGGTAAAAGTTAAATTATTTAACTTAGAGTTAAATCTAATTGATAAGGTTAAAATAATATCCTAAACTTGTCTAAATTCTATTGGTTGATAGGATTTCGACCCATCCCCACTTTAGCTTCGAAATAAGACCCTTTGGAACCATTATAAACCGATTTTGACTTTAATATAAAATAATATTTTGAGATATTCATAAGGTGCCCCTCTCCTCCCCTATAAAAGGACACCTCCTCCCCCTCCTCCTCACACCAATTTGAGCACTCAAGCTCGGCCAACCCCTGCCAAAATCTCTTCTCCACTTCCCTAGAAACATCCTAGAGGTTCTGGTCTTCCTCAAAGACCAATTCTAGTGCCCTAAGAGGAGGTCTCAAAGAGGCACTTCAAAGAAGAGGTAATTACCGTTACCAATTCTTTCATCTTTATTTCTTCTTCCACTTCTTCTTATTAGGTTGTTTCATTATGAAGTAATAACATCAGTATCACTAATATACTGATATGTTATTATAAGTATGAAACAACCCTAATTCACCTTCTATCCATCCTACGGAAAAATGAAATCACCGCGCGTGCGTACGTACGGAATACCGTCTCCACGCCGTGGTGTAATCTATTTTCCATTACCACCTTACATGGATGGGTATAATGGTGTAAAGAATAACTATACATAGTTATTACAACATCATATTGATTCTGATATATTGTATAATCCACTCCAATTCAATTCAATATTTATAGAAATGATATCATCGCTCGTGCGTACGTACGGAATACCGTCTCCACGACGCGATGAGATTCATTCTCCATGTTAACCATTTAAGAATGATTATAATGTATATATAAGAAATAATAATGAAATATATGACATTATAAAGCTACTGGATTTATGTATATATATACATATGTATGTCATCTACTTACTTCCATTTCAAGACAATAAGGAAAGGAAAACAACGTTCATGCGTACGTACGGACTACCGTCTCCATGAACGGTGTTTTTCATTTTATTTATCTATCTATTATATATATATATATATACTGAATATATATGATATATAAATCATATTTTATATTCTGGAAGTAAGTAAATCATGATATAAGTAATAATGATGTCAAGAACAACAAGTCAAAACACCTACGATAAATGAAACGATTTTACCCAAAACGCTTCTTTAACATGGAATTTACAAAAGAACGGGTAATATAATGTCATAAGTGAACCATATATGATATCATAACAATGAATATGATTCTTTAATAAGTCAATAACATGATTTAAATCATTATACAGGAGGTTCGGACACTTACAAAGCAAGTCGGACCTAAGGTAAGGGAAATATCACAATCTCATTTTTATCCGAGATTGTTTTTACTTTGGTAATTACTGGGGTGTATTTTATCATCCACATCCATGTTTCCTCAATATGTAATGTTATTTACATCCACCTACAATTGTTTAAATCCAATTTTACCCTTCGGTGAGTTTTTAGTAAAAGATATGAAAGGAATCTTTTGTCGTTTTTCATACGAGGTAATTTTTGACTTTTCCGACAAAAGTACGAGAAGAATGTTTTTTTTAACTTAAACGGCACGAACGGATTTTTACGGTTTTATAAAGCCTTATTTTTATGAAGATTCCTCCAAAAGATTTCATGACTATTTTCAATAAAATATCATTCTTTTAAAAATTTCATGATGTTTTTTGAAAAGAAATTGATTTTGAAGAAGAAAGGATATTTTCCTCAAGAATTCAATTCAAGTGTTTTATCAAAATTATTTTCCATCTAAGATAATAAAGGGTTCTGTTTCTATCCATATTTTTACATTGATTTGACTATGTTGTGATGGAATTATGTTTATGAATTCCTTTATCTTATATGAATGGTTTTATGATGTCATGTTGTTTAAGAATCCCATTTTTATTACATGGGTTATGCAATGATGTATGGTTTATGATTTTGTGGCACACATAAGAATGGTATCATTAAGAGATGGGTGGGACCTATATCTCCCTCAAATGCATTGGGTAAAGATTTTATATCTCATGAGATAGACATGGCTGGAATGGTAGGTTATACCGGTTCAGTGAAACAGGACTGAAACGAGGATTACTCGATTCAGAAAGGGACTTTGTCCACTAAGATAGTCTTGGCAATGAGTCTTGACTAACAAGAAATGATTCTCTATGATTATGTGTGTATGCCACAATGAGTAATGTTTTAAGTTATGATTTCATTTCACTACTATGATTTATCCCATGTTATGAAATTATACTCTCTTTTGCAGGTTAAGATTTCCAAAAAAATGTTATGTTCTTATGAAAATTATGTGATTGATATTTCTTTTGTTTACCCTTACTGAGCATTTGAGCTCACCCTTTTATGTTTTCTTTTCCCCAGGATATAAAGAAAGGTTTTAGGTAAAAAAAAAGGAAGATCTTTATGGGAGATGTTGAAGATCTTTCCCCACGATTAGAAGATTTTATTCCGAGTTTCCAAAGACACTAAACTATTACGATCCTTGTGTGTGTGTTTTTGTTATGTACTAAGTATTCCGCAAATGTAATGTAATGTCCATTACGTCAAGATACGGGTCTCTACAGTTGGTATCAGAGGAAAGGTTTAGTCAACCTTTGGAAACTAGGACGCGAAAACATTAGTGAGATCCCTAGAGATATTTCTAAGGTATGTCTAGGGATTCCCCTAAGGATAAGTATACGTATAGGATATAGTCCTAGAACTATGGTAACGATATTAGATTAAACCAAAGATGTTATATATTTAAGTTACTCCCCCTTTATTATGATTTTTTCCTCTCACACTATTCTTTTTTGGGTTTTAGAATATGGCTGGAAACAAGATGATTCACGATAATGGAGGATATGATGGACAATGGAATGATATTCTTCATGAGAAACCAAATGAAATGGGATTTGGATGCCCAAACATCATTATTATGCCGAATCAGCAATCTCACAACATGATCAATAAAGTAAAATTTGGTAAGTTTCCTGACTCGACTAATAAGAGAAAGATGGAGTTCCATGATGATCATAGAGGAAAGAAAGTTCAATTTCCCCTATGTAAATCATGTGGGAAGAGGCATCAAGGAGAATGTTTCAAGGGAACTGGAAGATGCTTTGGGTGTGGAAAAGAAGGACACAAAGCAAGTAAGTGCAAAGGAAAAGGGTCGGTTAACACGATGGATGAGGATAATGGTATTGCTACGACATCAAAACTGGTTAAGTGTTTTAAATGTGGAATGTATGGGCATTATGCAAACAAATGCCCTAAGGGAAAGACTCATGAAGAGAATCAGTATGGTCATATGGGTAGTATTTATGTGGATGATGATGAAGAGACTACAAATGATATGTGAGATGAAAGAATTTTTGAAGCTCGGTCAATGGTTTGAGAATGTAGTGGAATGATTACATGTTTATCATGTGTAATTTTGGAATAAAGAGACATCTATGGATTGTTACACTGTTGTCTTTCCTTGTGTTTTGAAAGTGTATGATTAATGTTACCAGTATCCATGAAAGGTTATTCAGATATTTTTGGAATGTAGATGATATGCGCATAATGAAGGGATAAGGAGAAAATTAAATGTTTGATAGTATTCATGAGATCATGATTGATATAAGGACTAAGTGATATCATGGTTTGAGTATATAGAATTTTGAGGATTTTGGTATGTGGAAAGTGTTAACTTTTAACTGCACTCATGTTTTCACTAAGGTATTCAAGAGAATACACGATTAAGGACTTTGAATGTTTGGAATGTGACCAACAAGACATATCTTATGATATGTGGGGATCAACGACAGTATTAAATCTCTGGTAATCGTTGTCACTATATTATGAGAGTGGACTGCAGTATTATAAGCCTAAAGATTAGAATGAATTATGTTGGACATAAGTTAGTATTGTTTTAGAAGTTTTTTTTTCGATATTATTGATGGGATGTTATAGTAATATAGTTTTATAAAAAGGACAACCTGCAGGACGGGCGACAGCCCATCGCTTCGGACAAGGCTGTAGGAATCGAACCCACAACCGAAGTGCGACTGGCCTTTATCGCCTACCACTGACCTACAGGAAGTCCCTGTTTAGTAGAAACTAGTTTTATTATATTAAGAAGTATGATATATGAAGTATAAGTCCATTTTAGGAACCATATATGATTAATCTCACTATAGATCGACTTATGTATAAAATTTTTGCTAACCTTTTGTTTGAGACAGATGGAATGACCCGCCATTCTATCACATGATCTGCTAACACTTCACGAATAACAAATTCAACTTCATTTATTTAAGAGATGAAGTGGAAATTGTTAAAGGCATGAACAACAGTGAGATTGTACCAAAATAAAGTAAGTATTTATTCTAATTCAAATTCTTTAACTTTAGGGAAATGATCTTGAAAACCAAAAATGTTGTCCTAGTTCTCTTATACCTGATGAATCAGATGGTACCTTAGATCGTCACAAATTTATGGATTTGTGATTACTGGCTTTTCCATAGCCATGTTCTCTACCACTCTCCATCAGAACATGATGGTTAGATTTCTCTTCCATATCCATATTTTCACCTATGTGGAAACCCAGTGATTAGTTTATTTGGGTAATCGTTACATTTCATACTTTAGTTTTTAAAGCCAAGTTTTGGTATTCCCTTTTACGATGTGGGTTTCTATTAAAGAAACTTTCGAATAGTAAACCATTTATAACCCCGACGAATTTCGAGGGCGAAATTCATTTTAAGGGGGGTAGAATGTAACAGCCCGAGATTTTATGAAAAATATTCTTTTTTATTTCACTAATGTCTTGTGTTGTACGCTACACCAAAAGGAGCTTGCACAACACACATCCTTGACTTGCCTTGCATTACACGCAATCACGACCTTCCTCGATAGCGTGTGTAATACGCAATACTGAGTTTCACTAAACAACGATATGCTATAAAAATATTATTAAAACTAGCCGTTATGAATAGTAATAACTACTTTTTGAAATCTAGTAAATCTTATTTTTCAAAATGAACTTTATTTTTGGATTCGGAGTATCGAATTTAGCCTAAGGTGAAATTTTGGTACTTTTCGGATAACTTTCATATTCTGATGAAGAGTGAAAATTACTAAATTATAATTAAAAACAACTTTTTTAATCGAAATAATTAATAGTGATAAATCATTAATTTGAGTGGTTTTAAAGTATATTTAGAATATATTTTTACAATTTAATACAATGTTGGTCATTGGATGTAATTTCACATTTAAACTAGACATAAACAAGTGTCAATCTTTTGATAGATATTGTTTCTTAAAAAACACGCTATTTGTTTTAACAGCGGGATTTAATTATAAAATTAATTAATGCAACTTTTATGTTATGAATTTGGTAAAATAGACTTCATTTTTGAATTCGGAATATGAAATATAGCTTGGGATGAAATTTTGGCATTGTTCTGAAAAACATCAATTTTTGATGAATAGTGAAACTACTAAGTGGTAGGTTAAAAAACTGAATTTTGCATAAAACTTAATTTTACCGCTTCTATGAATGGAATTTCAAAAATCCGAGAGACACGGTTAATATCAAGGACTAAAATGTGGTTCAATGAGATGAAAATAATTTTTTGGTGAATAGTAACTTTTTACTTTTTTTACCACGGTTAATAGTAAATAGGGTAACTAAGGGTAAATATGATATTAATATTACCCTAACACATGTCCTAATTCTATTGGACAAGTGTAATTCGACCAAAAACAAACTTAGGAATAAAATATGACCATTTAGGCCCACTTGGATTAGATTAGGACATTTATTATTAATTTATTTAAAGAAGGGTTAAAATAGTTAAAATCAAAGTTTAATAAGTAAATCATTTTTAATATGGGGTTATACATAAGATAAATTCGATTGTAAATATTCATTAGAAAGCTAAAAAGATTTCATACATGATGGTATTTTATTTGTAATTTTTAGACATCAAATAATTTAATTTATTTCTGACACAAAGATGATGCAGTAATTATCTTATTAATGAAATATTGACATAATTGATGTTATAAACACCAAAATAAATGTAATTTGAGATTTTTTATGAATTCCACTAATTTTATAGGTTACTATGATATATTAATGTTGATTTAATCAACTTTGTTCGAACATTTAATTCTGTTATGACTTTCACAAAAATCATATATCAAATAGTGTCAAAATTGACACAAAATAGTTTTTAAATCAAATATTATATTATTAATTGTTATTGTATTCCTAAAAATCTAAGGTTCGGCCAAATGACTTAGATAAGGATATATATATTAATAATAAACAATTTGGGGTTCGTTTGGCATGTTATAGTAAGTGTATTAACCATATAGTGAAAGAAAAAAAAGACATGGTAAAAGTTAAATTATTTAACTTAGAGTTAAATCTAATTGATAAGGTTAAAATAATATCCTAAACTTGTCTAAATTCTATTGGTTGATAGGATTTCGACCCATCCCCACTTTAGCTTCGAAATAAGACCCTTTGGAACCATTATAAACCGATTTTGACTTTAATATAAAATAATATTTTGAGATATTCATAAGGTGCCCCTCTCCTCCCCTATAAAAGGACACCTCCTCCCCCTCCTCCTCACACCAATTTGAGCACTCAAGCTCGGCCAACCCCTGCCAAAATCTCTTCTCCACTTCCCTAGAAACATCCTAGAGGTTCTGGTCTTCCTCAAAGACCAATTCTAGTGCCCTAAGAGGAGGTCTCAAAGAGGCACTTCAAAGAAGAGGTAATTACCGTTACCAATTCTTTCATCTTTATTTCTTCTTCCACTTCTTCTTATTAGGTTGTTTCATTATGAAGTAATAACATCAGTATCACTAATATACTGATATGTTATTATAAGTATGAAACAACCCTAATTCACCTTCTATCCATCCTACGGAAAAATGAAATCACCGCGCGTGCGTACGTACGGAATACCGTCTCCACGCCGTGGTGTAATCTATTTTCCATTACCACCTTACATGGATGGGTATAATGGTGTAAAGAATAACTATACATATTTATTACAACATCATATTGATTCTGATATATTGTATAATCCACTCCAATTCAATTCAATATTTATAGAAATGATATCATCGCTCGTGCGTACGTACGGAATACCGTCTCCACGACGCGATGAGATTCATTCTCCATGTTAACCATTTAAGAATGATTATAATGTATATATAAGAAATAATAATGAAATATATGACATTATAAAGCTACTGGATTTATGTATATATATACATATGTATGTCATCTACTTACTTCCATTTCAAGACAATAAGGAAAGGAAAACAACGTTCATGCGTACGTACGGACTACCGTCTCCATGAACGGTGTTTTTCATTTTATTTATCTATCTATTATATATATATATATATACTGAATATATATGATATATAAATCATATTTTATATTCTGGAAGTAATTAAATCATGATATAAGTAATAATGATGTCAAGAACAACAAGTCAAAACACCTACGATAAATGAAACGATTTTACCCAAAACGCTTCTTTAACATGGAATTTACAAAAGAACGGGTAATATAATGTCATAAGTGAACCATATATGATATCATAACAATGAATATGATTCTGTAATAAGTCAATAACATGATTTAAATCATTATACAGGAGGTTCGGACACTTACAAAGCAAGTCGGACCTAAGGTAAGGGAAATATCACAATCTCATTTTTATCCGAGATTGTTTTTACTTTGGTAATTACTGGGGTGTATTTTATCATCCACATCCATGTTTCCTCAATATGTAATGTTATTTACATCCACCTACAATTGTTTAAATCCAATTTTACCCTTCGGTGAGTTTTTAGTAAAAGATATGAAAGGAATCTTTTGTCGTTTTTCATACGAGGTAATTTTTGACTTTTCCGACAAAAGTACGAGAAGAATGTTTTTTTTAACTTAAACGGCACGAACGGATTTTTACGGTTTTATAAAGCCTTATTTTTATGAAGATTCCTCCAAAAGATTTCATGACTATTTTCAATAAAATATCATTCTTTTAAAAATTTCATGATGTTTTTTGAAAAGAAATTGATTTTGAAGAAGAAAGGATATTTTCCTCAAGAATTCAATTCAAGTGTTTTATCAAAATTATTTTCCATCTAAGATAATAAAGGGTTCTGTTTCTATCCATATTTTTACATTGATTTGACTATGTTGTGATGGAATTATGTTTATGAATTCTTTTATCTTATATGAATGGTTTTATGATGTCATGTTGTTTAAGAATCCCATTTTTATTACATGGGTTATGCAATGATGTATGGTTTATGATTTTGTGGCACACATAATCATGAAATCTTTTGGAGGAATTTTGCATAAAACTTAATTTTACCGCTTCTGTGAATGGAATTTCAAAAATCCGAGAGACACGGTTAATATCAAGGACTAAAATGTGGTTCAATGAGATGAAAATAATTTTTTGGTGAATAGTAACTTTTTACTATTTTTACCGCGGTTAATAGTAAATAGGGTAACTAAGGGTAAATATGATATTAATATTACCCTAACACATGTCCTAATTCTATTGGACAAGTTTAATTCGATCAAAAACAAACTTAGGAATAAAATATGACCATTTAGGCCCACTTGTATTAGATTAGGACATTTATTATTAATTTATTTAAAGAAGGGTTAAAATAGTTAAAATCAAAGTTTAATAAGTAAATCATTTTTAATATAGGGTTATACATAAGATAAATTCGATTGTAAATATTCATTAGAAAGATAAAAAGATTTCCTACATGATGGTATTTTATTTGTAATTTTTAGACATCAAATAATTTAATTTATTTATGACACAAATATGATGCAGTAATTATCTTATTAATGAAATATTGACAAAATTGATAATATAAATACCAAAATAAATGTAATTTGAGACTTTTTATGAATTCCACTAATTTTCTAGGTTACTATGATATATTATTGTTGATTTAATCAACTTGGTTCGAACATTTAATTCTGTTATGACTTTCACAAAAATCATATATCAAATAGTGTCAAAATTGACACAAAATAGTTTTTAAATCAAATATTATATTATTAATTGTTATTGTATTCCTAAAAATCTAAGGTTCGGCCAAATGACTTAGATAAGGATATATATATTAATAATAAACAATTTGGGGTTCGTTTGGCATGTTATAGTAAGTTTATTAACCATATAGTGAAAGAAAACAAAAAGACATGGTAAAAGTTAAATTATTTAACTTAGTGTTAAATCTAATTGATAAGGTTAAAATAATATCCTAAACTTGTCTAAATTCTATTGGTTGATAGGATTTCGACCCATCCCCACTTTATCTTCGAAATAAGACCCTTTGGAACCATTATAAACTGATTTTGACTTTAATATAAAATAATATTTTGAGATATTCATAAGGTGCCCCTCTCCTCCCCTATAAAAGGACACCTCCTCCCCCTCCTCCTCACACCAAATTGAGCACTCAAGCTCGGCCAACCCCTGTCATTTTCTCCTCTCCACTTCCCTAGAATAATCCTAGAGGTCCTGGTCTTCTCCAAAGACCAATCTTAGTTCCTTAAGTGGAGGATTCAAAGAGGCGTTCCAATGAAGAGGTAATATCCATTTATAACCCCGACGAATTTCGAGGGCGAAATTCATTTTAAGGGGGGTAGAATGTAACAGCCCGAGATTTTATGAAAAATATTCTTTTTTATTTCACTAATGTCTTGTGTTGTACGCTACACCAAAAGGAGCTTGCACAACACACATCCTTGACTTGCCTTGCATTACACGCAATCACGACCTTCCTCGATAGCGTGTGTAATACGCAATACTGAGTTTCACTAAACAACGATATGCTATAAAAATATTATTAAAACTAGCCGTTATGAATAGTAATAACTACTTTTTGAAATCTAGTAAATCTTATTTTTCAAAATGAACTTTATTTTTGGATTCGGAGTATCGAATTTAGCCTAAGGTGAAATTTTGGTACTTTTCGGATAACTTTCATATTCTGATGAAGAGTGAAAATTACTAAATTATAATTAAAAACAACTTTTTTAATCGAAATAATTAATAGTGATAAATCATTAATTTGAGTGGTTTTAAAGTATATTTAGAATATATTTTTACAATTTAATACAATGTTGGTCATTGGATGTAATTTCACATTTAAACTAGACATAAACAAGTGTCAATCTTTTGATAGATATTGTTTCTTAAAAAACACGCTATTTGTTTTAACAGCGGGATTTAATTATAAAATTAATTAATGCAACTTTTATGTTATGAATTTGGTAAAATAGACTTCATTTTTTAATTCGGAATATGAAATATAGCTTGGGATGAAATTTTGGCATTGTTCTGAAAAACATCAATTTTTGATGAATAGTGAAACTACTAAGTGGTAGGTTAAAAAACTGAATTTTGCATAAAACTTAATTTTACCGCTTCTATGAATGGAATTTCAAAAATCCGAGAGACACGGTTAATATCAAGGACTAAAATGTGGTTCAATGAGATGAAAATAATTTTTTGGTGAATAGTAACTTTTTACTTTTTTTACCACGGTTAATAGTAAATAGGGTAACTAAGGGTAAATATGATATTAATATTACCCTAACACATGTCCTAATTCTATTGGACAAGTGTAATTCGACCAAAAACAAACTTAGGAATAAAATATGACCATTTAGGCCCACTTGGATTAGATTAGGACATTTATTATTAATTTATTTAAAGAAGGGTTAAAATAGTTAAAATCAAAGTTTAATAAGTAAATCATTTTTAATATGGGGTTATACATAAGATAAATTCGATTGTAAATATTCATTAGAAAGCTAAAAAGATTTCATACATGATGGTATTTTATTTGTAATTTTTAGACATCAAATAATTTAATTTATTTATGACACAAAGATGATGCAGTAATTATCTTATTAATGAAATATTGACATAATTGATGTTATAAACACCAAAATAAATGTAATTTGAGATTTTTTATGAATTCCACTAATTTTATAGGTTACTATGATATATTAATGTTGATTTAATCAACTTTGTTCGAACATTTAATTCTGTTATGACTTTCACAAAAATCATATATCAAATAGTGTCAAAATTGACACAAAATAGTTTTTAAATCAAATATTATATTATTAATTGTTATTGTATTCCTAAAAATCTAAGGTTCGGCCAAATGACTTAGATAAGGATATATATATTAATAATAAACAATTTGGGGTTCGTTTGGCATGTTATAGTAAGTGTATTAACCATATAGTGAAAGAAAAAAAAGACATGGTAAAAGTTAAATTATTTAACTTAGAGTTAAATCTAATTGATAAGGTTAAAATAATATCCTAAACTTGTCTAAATTCTATTGGTTGATAGGATTTCGACCCATCCCCACTTTAGCTTCTAAATAAGACCCTTTGGAACCATTATAAACCGATTTTGACTTTAATATAAAATAATATTTTGAGATATTCATAAGGTGCCCCTCTCCTCCCCTATAAAAGGACACCTCCTCCCCCTCCTCCTCACACCAAATTGAGCACTCAAGCTCGGCCAACCCCTGTCATTTTCTCCTCTCCACTTCCCTAGAATAATCCTAGAGGTCCTGGTCTTCTCCAAAGACCAATCTTAGTTCCTTAAGTGGAGGATTCAAAGAGGCGTTCCAATGAAGAGGTAATATCCATTACCGATATTTTCAATTTCTTTCTTCATAGGGTAACTAAATGGTCATATTTTATTCCTAAGTTTGTTTTTGGTCGAATTACACTTGTCCAATAGAATTAGGACATGTGTTAGGGTAATATTAATATCATATTTACCCTTAGTTACCCTATTTACTATTAACCGTGGTAAAAAAAGTAAAAAGTTACTATTCACCAAAAAATTATTTTCATCTCATTGAACCACATTTTAGTCCTTGATATTAACCGTGTCTCTCGGATTTTTGAAATTCCATTCATAGAAGCGGTAAAATTAAGTTTTATGCAAAATTCAGTTTTTTAACCTACCACTTAGTAGTTTCACTATTCATCAAAAATTGATGTTTTTCAGAACAATGCCAAAATTTCATCCCAAGCTATATTTCATATTCCGAATTCAAAAATGAAGTCTATTTTACCAAATTCATAACATAAAAGTTGCATTAATTAATTTTATAATTAAATCCCGCTGTTAAAACAAATAGCATGTTTTTTAAGAAACAATATTTATCAAAAGATTGACACTTGTTTATGTCTAGTTTAAATGTGAAATTACATCCAATGACCAACATTGTATTAAATTGTAAAAATATATTCTAAATATACTTTAAAACCACTCAAATTAATGATTTATCACTATTAATTATTTCGATTAAAAAAGTTGTTTTTAATTATAATTTAGTAATTTTCACTCTTCATCAGAATATGAAAGTTATCCGAAAAGTACCAAAATTTCACCTTAGGCTAAATTCGATACTCCGAATCCAAAAATAAAGTTCATTTTGAAAAATAAGATTTACTAGATTTCAAAAAGTAGTTATTACTATTCATAACGGCTAGTTTTAATAATATTTTTATAGCATATCGTTGTTTAGTGAAACTCAGTATTGCGTATTACACACGCTATCGAGGAAGGTCGTGATTGCGTGTAATGCAAGGCAAGTCAAGGATGTGTGTTGTGCAAGCTCCTTTTGGTGTAGCGTACAACACAAGACATTAGTGAAATAAAAAAGAATATTTTTCATAAAATCTCGGGCTGTTACATTCTACCCCCCTTAAAATGAATTTCGCCCTCGAAATTCGTCGGGGTTATAAATGGTTTACTATTCGAAAGTTTCTTTAATAGAAACCCACATCGTAAAAGGGAATACCAAAACTTGGCTTTAAAAACTAAAGTATGAAATGTAACGATTACCCAAATAAACTAATCACTGGGTTTCCACATAGGTGAAAATATGGATATGGAAGAGAAATCTAACCATCATGTTCTGATGGAGAGTGGTAGAGAACATGGCTATGGAAAAGCCAGTAATCACAAATCCATAAATTTGTGACGATCTAAGGTACCATCTGATTCATCAGGTATAAGAGAACTAGGACAACATTTTTGGTTTTCAAGATCATTTCCCTAAAGTTAAAGAATTTGAATTAGAATAAATACTTACTTTATTTTGGTACAATCTCACTGTTGTTCATGCCTTTAACAATTTCCACTTCATCTCTTAAATAAATGAAGTTGAATTTGTTATTCGTGAAGTGTTAGCAGATCATGTGATAGAATGGCGGGTCATTCCATCTGTCTCAAACAAAAGGTTAGCAAAAATTTTATACATAAGTCGATCTATAGTGAGATTAATCATATATGGTTCCTAAAATGGACTTATACTTCATATATCATACTTCTTAATATAATAAAACTAGTTTCTACTAAACAGGGACTTCCTGTAGGTCAGTGGTAGGCGATAAAGGCCAGTCGCACTTCGGTTGTGGGTTCGATTCCTACAGCCTTGTCCGAAGCGATGGGCTGTCGCCCGTCCTGCAGGTTGTCCTTTTTATAAAACTATATTACTATAACATCCCATCAATAATATCGAAAAAAAAACTTCTAAAACAATACTAACTTATGTCCAACATAATTCATTCTAATCTTTAGGCTTATAATACTGCAGTCCACTCTCATAATATAGTGACAACGATTACCAGAGATTTAATACTGTCGTTGATCCCCACATATCATAAGATATGTCTTGTTGGTCACATTCCAAACATTCAAAGTCCTTAATCGTGTATTCTCTTGAATACCTTAGTGAAAACATGAGTGCAGTTAAAAGTTAACACTTTCCACATACCAAAATCCTCAAAATTCTATATACTCAAACCATGATATCACTTAGTCCTTATATCAATCATGATCTCATGAATACTATCAAACATTTAATTTTCTCCTTATCCCTTCATTATGCGCATATCATCTACATTCCAAAAATATCTGAATAACCTTTCATGGATACTGGTAACATTAATCATACACTTTCAAAACACAAGGAAAGACAACAGTGTAACAATCCATAGATGTCTCTTTATTCCAAAATTACACATGATAAACATGTAATCATTCCACTACATTCTCAAACCATTGACCGAGCTTCAAAAATTCTTTCATCTCACATATCATTTGTAGTCTCTTCATCATCATCCACATAAATACTACCCATATGACCATACTGATTCTCTTCATGAGTCTTTCCCTTAGGGCATTTGTTTGCATAATGCCCATACATTCCACATTTAAAACACTTAACCATTTTTGATGTCGTAGCAATACCATTATCCTCATCCATCGTGTTAACCGACCCTTTTCCTTTGCACTTACTTGCTTTGTGTCCTTCTTTTCCACACCCAAAGCATCTTCCAGTTCCCTTGAAACATTCTCCTTGATGCCTCTTCCCACATGATTTACATAGGGGAAATTGAACTTTCTTTCCTCTATGATCATCATGGAACTCCATCTTTCTCTTATTAGTCGAGTCAGGAAACTTACCAAATTTTACTTTATTGATCATGTTGTGAGATTGCTGATTCGGCATAATAATGATGTTTGGGCATCCAAATCCCATTTCATTTGGTTTCTCATGAAGAATATCATTCCATTGTCCATCATATCCTCCATTATCGTGAATCATCTTGTTTCCAGCCATATTCTAAAACCCAAAAAAGAATAGTGTGAGAGGCAAAAATCATAATAAAGGGGGAGTAACTTAAATATATAACATCTTTGGTTTAATCTAATATCGTTACCATAGTTCTAGGACTATATCCTATACGTATACTTATCCTTAGGGGAATCCCTAGACATACCTTAGAAATATCTCTAGGGATCTCACTAATGTTTTTGCGTCCTAGTTTCCAAAGGTTGACTAAACCTTTCCTCTGATACCAACTATAACGACCCATACTTTACATACATTGTTAATACTTCAAAATTGAAGCACACTTATTACAACATATGACAAAACCACAAAGGACCGTATAGGTATAGTGTCTTTAGAAACTGGGAAACATAAACAACTGGTTCATAAATCTTCTACAGTGTCTCCCATTTATTTCATCATATCTAGGGTCCCTTTTAGCATATTCTACTTAATATCCATCTTCCTGACCTGGGGAAAAGAAAACATAAAAGGGTGAGCTCAAATGCTCAGCAAGGGCAAATAAAGGAAATAAAAATCATATCATATCTTTATGAAAATCAAAACCTGCAAAAGAGATCATAATATCTTAACATGGAATAAATCATAGAAGTGAAAATGAGATCCCCAAAATCATAACATAAAACTTGAAACTTTGTGGCATGCACACATAATCATGGAGATCATTTCTTGTTAGTCATGACTCATTGCCAAGACTATCTTAGTGGACAAAGTCCCTTTCTGAACCGAGTTCACTCCTCGTTTCAGTCCTGTATCACTGAACCGAAATAACCTTCCGTTCCAGCCATGTCTATCTCATGAGATATAAAATCTTTACCCAATGCATTGGAGGGAGATATAGGTCCCACCCATCTTATAATGAATCCTTTCTTATGTGTGCCACATAATCATACATCATCGCATAACACATGTAACAAAAATGGGATTCTTGAAACATCATGACATCATAAATCAATTCATATATGATAAAGGAATTCATAAACATAATTCCATCACAACATAGTCGAACCAATGTAAAAATATGGATAGAAACAGAACCCTTTATTATCTTAGATGGAAAATAATTTTGATAAAACACTTGAATTGAATTCTTGAGGAAAATATCCTTTCTTCTTCAAAAACATTTTTCCTTTCATAACATGTCATACAACTTTAAAATAAAAGAAGTTGATTAAAAATAAACTTGAAAACTTGTAAAGGAAGCTTCTTTGAAGTAATGTTTTAAAAATCCATTCATGCCGTATAAGTTAAAAAAAACATTCTTCGTACTTTTGTCGGAAAAGTCAAAAAGTACCTCGTACGGAAAAACGACAAAAGATTCCTTTCATATTCTTTACTAAAAACTCACCTAAGGGTAAAATTCGATTTAAACTATTTCAAGTGGATGGAAACAATATTACATATTGAGGGAACATGGATGTGGATGATAAAATACACCCCAGTAAATACTTACGAATAAACAATCTCGGATAAAAATGAGATTGTGATATTTCCCTTACCTTAGGTCCAATTTGCTTTGTTCGTGTCCGAAGCTCCTGTATAATGGTTTAAATAATGTTATTGACTTATTCCAGAATCATACATATTGATATGAGATCATATATGGTCATATTATTAACTTCTTGTTAGTAATATTTCATTGTTACTTGTTACTCGGGTCTTTATAACTTTCTGTTCTTATGCGTGTTTTGTTGAATAAATTCTTATTCTTATCTTTAGGTTATAGATAATTCATTTCCAGAATTTTATTAGTGTAGTATATACCATATTCATTCATTCAATTCATTTATATAATCATTATGAAATGAAGATCATGTAGAACGAGTCGCATCACATCGTGGAGACGGTATTCCGTACGTACGCACGAGTGATGATATCGTTCCTATGATTGTGGAATTGTATTGGAGTATATATATATTATTTCAGTATCAATATTACTTCATAATAATCATATATAGTTACTCATTACACCATTATACCCATCCTTGTAAGGTGATGGTGGAAAATAGATTACACCACGGCGTGGAGACGGTATTCCGTACGTACGCACGCGCGGTGATTTCATTTTTCCGTAGGATGGATAGAAGGTGAATTAGGGTTGTTTCATATTTATAATAACATATCAGTATGTAATTAATACTGATGTTATTACTTTATCATGAAACAACTAAATGAAATCACCGCGCGTGCGTACGTACGGAATACCGTCTCCACGCCGTGGTGTAATCTATTTTCCATTACCACCTTACATGGATGGGTATAATGGTGTAAAGAATAACTATACATAGTTATTACAACATCATATTGATTCTGATATATTGTATAATCCACTCCAATTCAATTCAATATTTATAGAAATGATATCATCGCTCGTGCGTACGTACGGAATACCGTCTCCACGACGCGATGAGATTCATTCTCCATGTTAACCATTTAAGAATGATTATAATGTATATATAAGAAATAATAATGAAATATATGACATTATAAAGCTACTGGATTTATGTATATATATACATATGTATGTCATCTACTTACTTCCATTTCAAGACAATAAGGAAAGGAAAACAACGTCCATGCGTACGTACGGACTACCGTCTCCATGAACGGTGTTTTTCATTTTATTTATCTATCTATTATATATATATATATATACTGAATATATATGATATATAAATCATATTTTATATTCTGGAAGTAAGTAAATCATGATATAAGTAATAATTATGTCAAGAACAACAAGTCAAAACACCTACGATAAATGAAACGATTTTACCCAAAACGCTTCTTTAACATGGAATTTACAAAAGAACGGGTAATATAATGTCATAAGTGAACCATATATGATATCATAACAATGAATATGATTCTGTAATAAGTCAATAACATGATTTAAATCATTATACAGGAGGTTCGGACACTTACAAAGCAAGTCGGACCTAAGGTAAGGGAAATATCACAATCTCATTTTTATCCGAGATTGTTTTTACTTTGGTAATTACTGGGGTGTATTTTATCATCCACATCCATGTTTCCTCAATATGTAATGTTATTTACATCCACCTACAATTGTTTAAATCCAATTTTACCCTTCGGTGAGTTTTTAGTAAAAGATATGAAAGGAATCTTTTGTCGTTTTTCATACGAGGTAATTTTTGACTTTTCCGACAAAAGTACGAGAAGAATGTTTTTTTTAACTTAAACGGCACGAACGGATTTTTACGGTTTTATAAAGCCTTATTTTTATGAAGATTCCTCCAAAAGATTTCATGACTATTTTCAATAAAATATCATTCTTTTAAAAATTTCATGATGTTTTTTGAAAAGAAATTGATTTTGAAGAAGAAAGGATATTTTCCTCAAGAATTCAATTCAAGTGTTTTATCAAAATTATTTTCCATCTAAGATAATAAAGGGTTCTGTTTCTATCCATATTTTTACATTGATTTGACTATGTTGTGATGGAATTATGTTTATGAATTCCTTTATCTTATATGAATGGTTTTATGATGTCATGTTGTTTAAGAATCCCATTTTTATTACATGGGTTATGCAATGATGTATGGTTTATGATTTTGTGGCACACATAAGAATGGTATCATTAAGAGATGGGTGGGACCTATATCTCCCTCCAATGCATTGGGTAAAGATTTTATATCTCATGAGATAGACATGGCTGGAATGGTAGGTTATACCGGTTCAGTGAAACAGGACTGAAACGAGGATTACTCGATTCAGAAAGGGACTTTGTCCACTAAGATAGTCTTGGCAATGAGTCTTGACTAACAAGAAATGATTCTCTATGATTATGTGTGTATGCCACAATGAGTAATGTTTTAAGTTATGATTTCATTTCACTACTATGATTTATCCCATGTTATGAAATTATACTCTCTTTTGCAGGTTAAGATTTCCAAAAAAATGTTATGTTCTTATGAAAATTATGTGATTGATATTTCTTTTGTTTACCCTTACTGAGCATTTGAGCTCACCCTTTTATGTTTTCTTTTCCCCAGGATATAAAGAAAGGTTTTAGGTAAAAAAAAGGAAGATCTTTATGGGAGATGTTGAAGATCTTTCCCCACGATTAGAAGATTTTATTCCGAGTTTCCAAAGACACTAAACTATTACGATCCTTGTGTGTGTGTTTTTGTTATGTACTAAGTATTCCGCAAATGTAATGTAATGTCCATTACGTCAAGATACGGGTCTCTACAGAATCTATCAAGAAATAACAATATCATGACTTTATTTGATTATATATATAAATAATCTATGAAGAAATAGGTACCATCCAAACCATCATTTAATAATGTTTCTAAATCTAATTTCATGAACAATGACGGTTTTAGAACAATATATGTACAATTATAGATAAATAAAATTGATAATATGTCTACCACCAACACTAAGGTGGATAAGAAAATTAATATAGAAGCTATTTCCCCATTAATATCCCAATAATATATGAATAAAACCCAAAAAACATACTATAGAAGGAATCAACAATTCGTGTTTTGAGGTCAATGTTGGTGATGTGACAGATTTTTGAATTATGCAATAGATTTTTTGTACAATCATTAAAATTAAAATGCATAAATGAAGCATATATCAAGGGGTAGAAATACATATTTGGATATGCAAAATACATAGATCTAGAAAATTTTGTATACATCAAAAAAATTTGGAAAGCTTGAAAACATATATTATTTTTACAATAAAAGTGGTCACAATATTAGTGAAAGATCACCTCAACATGTATACAAAGATTATAAGAAAATAAGACTGTATAATTTGGATAAGAATTAAGAATAATCCTAGAGAATAACAAAGAAGTATGTTTTAAATATAAATCCTCCCAAGAAGATATAAAATATGAATGGTGATAAAAATTTTCACTCAACATACATGAATTTTATGAAAAGTTATTCATCCAAAATAACTAATAAAAGGGATAACACTCAGAAGAATCCATGTGTAAGATCTAGACTTACTACCAATGTTACAAAAGGAATTTTAATTGTATAGACATATTATTTGTAAAGAATGAGGGAAATTAAAGAATAATAAACAAAGGATAGTGAAAAGGGGAATATAAATATATCATATAATGAAGATGATGCTCTATGTGTGAGGTACAACATGGATGGTCATACTATGAGAAAAAATTTAGCAGTTATTACAACACCACAACAATTCATTACGAATATGAAATTTTCTCCATGTGATACAAATGATTTTAGATCTATAAAATATTGAATAATCACACAAAAATAAATTAAATTAGTAATAATATCCAAACATAATTAATTAGAATACAATATCAAATGTGAAAGTGTGAAGAGAAAAGGATATAAACCATCTTGGTTGAAAAAATAATATCAACCTTATCATTCACTTTGATGAATTAAAGAATAATTCACATTATTCAATTAATTTTTTGTTTGGTATTTTTTATTATAATTAAAGGAATTGAAGGTGAATAAAGTCCTTGATAGATAACTTGGTAAGTAGCCAGTGATGTCAATTATTGATAGCATATCTCAAGAAGTCACCATCCTTGAATGTTTCCTCAATTGGTATGAAAATACAAATATGATAGAAGATCATCATTGATGAAGTTAAAGATTTTACTATCATATCCTAGAAAATAATTATAATGTAGATATCATCATGGTTTGATCTTATATTTGGTATCCTAAAGAATTAGTATTAAGGAATATCATCCTTGGTGAAGTTATGGAATCAGGATAGTCAACAGAGGAAGATACATTCTGGTGTATTCTCTATATTGGAACATATTGAAATTATTTCTTGAAGAGATCTTCCATTATGAAGATATTGAGAATTTGTTCCCTTAAGGGGAATACATATGAAGAAATATCAATATGATGTGAGAACTGTATTTCAATTATTACCAAATCTAATTATACTGTCATGTGGATAAATATCATGTCAATGGAAAAGTTATGTGTTTCTCAAACTCTCATCCTTGGTTATCAAAAATAATAAAACATAACATAAATGGGGAGCAATTTAATTATTCAATGATAAAAGAAATGTGGAAATATGGATTTTCTCCAAGGTTATTTATAGTACTTATTTCAATTGAATGTTATTTTTCTATTTTCTGAAGTCAGTTGAGGAGTTTCAAGATGATATATATTATTAAAGTCTTATCTTCAAACTAGAATAATAGTGTATAACCCTTGAATACAAGAATATAAGTTCTGATTTCATGATTTATCAGGATCAGTTGTTAACGGAGAACTTTGTTCTCTAAATCAAATCCTCTTGATTTCTAAAACTATAATGGTGCACGTAGACATATAGTTAAATAAGGAATGGAACATTTCTTAAGTATGGATTGCTACAATTTTCCCATGAACTTATAATTTATTGTAAAAAATGGTGGGTAAAGTGAATGGAATGTTTGTGAAAGGAAGGGGGGAAATTAACATATTGACATATCTCTTTAGATTTAAATTGTAAGGTATTGCCAACAAATACAAAAGGGGATATTGTTGAGACCATGTTTTGTATGTGTTTTATTTTTTTCAATGGCTTTCATTGTTTTTCAATTATTTCATTGATGCCAATATGATAAAGTTGAAGGTATTTATTCAATATATCTACGATTTATAACATAATGAATATAACATGGATGAATGGATTAATAAATAAGTTCTCCAGCATTATGATATCAATTCCAATTTTGAAGACTTTATGCTTATAACCTTGAATATTGTTGAATTATTCATAATTCTGAAATGCAAATTCTATTGGTATATGGAACAAGATAATTTTCTACTTTAATAAACAAATAGAATGATCTATAAATTATTGTTTCTTTATTGGATAATGTTTATTGAATATGAGTGATACAAATTGATTAATTTCCTGAAATATTTAATTATTTCATGAGAAACATGCATAGTTTACTTTGAGATAATAAAAAATATAAATTTCCTTGAAGAATAATTTAATAAGGATACCGAACAATATCATTTTTCATGATGAATTGAATATGGAAATGAGATATTTTAGTATTTTATTAGGGAATTCAAAATATTTCCTTGTAAAATTTTATTTCCATTTTACATTATGGATTACAATGAAAAAGGAGTGTAATATTGGTGGTGAGTATTATGGAATGGAAGTTATTAAGGAGCTAAATCTTTTGTTGGCATTACTAAAAAAATTACCCAACTTCACCAATCCATCCAAGGGTGTCATGCACCACTACTGAGGTGAGTAAGTGACTCAACCATATATATCTTAGAGATATTATAGGTTTTACCTTATGTATACCAATAACATAATTCTTGTACTGTAGTCAGATGGGTGTTATCGGTGGGAACATATATAATTCTCATATAGAGGATGCCCGCAGGACACATAATTTAGGCCTGGTGAGCTAGTGGGCCACAGTATAGTTGGTGGTGTGGGAAGGTGAGGTGAGGTTACTGATACCCTACTACCATGGAACAATGTTTTTCCTATATGATTTGATTAAAAAAAGATAATATATACATTCAAATAATCGATGTAGGACCCAGAGTGTGCTGCACTATTTTTACAATTTAAAAACATATGGACAAAACATGTCTTTATGATATTCACCAATCAAATATTGCACTATATTCCATGTAGTCATAGTCTTTCACCTAACAATAATATCACCTCAACTCTCACATTTTTATGATTATACACCACTAGCGATCATGGAATGCACCTATAATCAAGTCAGTGATTTAAATGAGCATGAAACATATTATTAGAAACATCTATATGCATGCACGCTACACTTTTCATGAAAAGGGGATTTCAAACGAGTTTCCTTGTACAAATGAAAAATTCAGTTTCATAAGGCCATATGATCTTTAGGAATGAGTTCAAGGTAAGAAATATTATTCATTTGTGATCATATGCCTGTGATACCCTCACTATCAGGAGAATATTTTCATGTAATAAATGGTGACATGATTTTCTCTATCAAATAACCAAAGTTCAAATATTATATATGACTCACTTTTTCAAGAATTTAAAGCCTTGATTTACATGGCATATAAATTGAGATTCAATTTAGTGATTGTACAAGAAATAGGAGGTGATCATTTTCTTATAAATACCGATGGATCGAGGATAAAAAAGTGGATTCTGTTTTCATTTCATTCGAGAGATATTATTTTATGAAAATATAGCATATCTGGGTTTCAATTATAAAAAGAGGAATTGTAATTTCATGATCCTTATGGTATATGCGATGTGTGGAGTTTTATGTACTATTTTTTATGAAGAAGAAGATTTTAACACTTTATTGTTAGAATTAGTAGAAACATAGACACTCAACACATGTTAACAACAAACACTCACAGTGTTTTGAGAAGAATAATCTTGAAAACCAGTGGATAAAATCTCACTGTGTTACACAAAGAGAACATAGTATGTGTAATCTATTGATAAACGATGGGTAGTGAGTACCATGAACTCTTAATTTTTTCTTAAGTAGGTAGTCTCATACAAAACCATACATGATAAAGAAGGAAATGTTGGTACTATTATAGTGTAATATTAAATTTCATAGAAAGCCTTTTAGATTTTGTGAAGGAAAGAGAACTGTAAAAATCACTTATGTTATGGATACATGTATGAATACACACATGGATTTGCATAAATAAGTGGTTCATGAACAAGTTTATCAAAACACAATTGAATAAAGGTGAACAAATAAAATAAAAAATCTCTCAAAATTCATTTAAGAAGAAGATAATTATAGCACATGGAATAATGTTAAGAATATATGTTCCCAAGTTTATACATGACATAGGGATTATGCTTTATGCATGATGTGATATTAAATAAACCAAGTGACTGAAATTTGGAAGAATATTATAGGACTTTATATATGAGTTCTTAGTGTATTATGTTTTTTTAGGATCGTTATTGAATGAATTAATATTGAAAGTGTGGTGTGATTTAACTATATAAATATTTAAAACAATATGATGTATAGAGATCCAATAAAATTAAAATTATTGATATTGTGTATCAAATATATTGTTAATATGACATATCAAAACTATTTCATATCATTTGTGTTAAATAATATAAAGATGAAGTGGTGAAAAAATTAATATTTAATTTATTATCATTTGGCTCAAAGAAAATTTATGAGACTATCAGTAATCAACACATCCATATTATTGTGAATGAAGTTAGAATAAGAAGAGTTTCATGTCTAATACTGAGAAATTCAAAATTAAAGAAGTGAAGAATAAAACAAACACTATGACATCCAATGGAATTCTCATTTGGTGGAGAACATTATTGGTTTCACAAATAACCATTAACAAGAAAGAAGGCTTTCTTTAGATATAGTATTAAGGAGAATAATATTCAACATTTTAATAGGTATAATAGGTAAAATGGATAAAATATTAAATTGGTGAAAAGGTCCCTACACTGATTCAACACCTCTCAGTATTTGCATATCCCAAAGTGTTCCCCTCATTAATGATATAAATGTCATGTATCTAGTGTACACAACATGTAGTTCATTATTTCCCATTTCTGAAATACACACTGATCCATTTGTTGAGAAAATATGACACACAACATAAAAAATATAGAACATGTAGTTGGAATGTACATGTTATGTAATCTATAATATGATAACACAATAGGTCTTTCGGTAGGTTTCTTGGAAACATGAAAATCAAACCACACAACATGTAATTGGTATGTATATTCCATGACATCCAATAAGATTAACGTAGAAGGCATAGTTGTGTATCTTGGGAACACATCAAGTGGCACAAATGACATTTATCTAGTTATTACACATCTTGTTGTCCGATTGAGGTCACTATGAAGCCCTATGCATGTACCCTAGATACATGGAAACTGATGTAAATGGTGTATAACTAGATAGTTATTGTCATGTATTATACCAATTAATGATAGAATTAAATTATATTAAATTGAAAATTTTAGCATTAAAACATTATTTTATTAATTATGACCTAATGTGTTTGAAAATTTAAAAAAAATGAATAATTTTAAATGATCCATTAATTTATTTTAATAAATCTACATTATTTGTTTTACCTTTTATTTTACATTAATTCCATTATTGATGAGTATTTCCAAATTAATTGAGATGATCATTAAGATTAAATTAAATTAATTAATATAATTATTTAATTAATGCATTCATATTTATTTTGATAAAAAAGAACAAATTATAAATAAATATTTTCCATTTACTTTTCTGTATATGTTACATGTATGGCCATTCATGATCATAACCAAGACCAGTGTATTAGTTAGTTTTTTTAATTAAATTTATTTCATGGGTTTACAATTATTTAATATTCAATTAAATTTTATGACCTATTTTTCATACCTACCTCCATTATTATGTAGGTTTTGTGTATCAAAGGTTATTAATGTAATCTCCCTTTTAAACAATCCTTTGGTTCCCCTCAATTTCATGTGAGTTATAAATATTGTAATTAATATATCTCCTCATGGAATGTGGAGGTAGTTCACAAAATAATAATTATGATGCCAACTTAGTTGATATACTGGTGGATAGGTGGAATTATATAACTCATTCTAATATAATAAATATGAGTTATTTCCCCCAAGACATAGGGTGATTCATTTTCCACTCAGCAAATCAACTGTTAGATATGTTTATGAATGTATCATTTTTTATTTATTTATTTCTATTTTTTCATAATTGTTTTATATATGCAAGTCCATGATCACATAAATAAATTAATTAATATGCAATGATGGAAGTCAAATAATTTTTTTATGCAGAAAATTTTATTAAAAAATGGTTAATTCATTAAGTAGTATCAAATGAATATTAAAAATATATGTAAGAGATAAAAAATATAAATTTATGTATAATAAATTACAATCCCTCAAATATATATATTTATTTAGACTTGGAATTCCATTAATTTATAAGTAATGAAACCAATTGAACTAAATTTTTGACCAACCCTTATTGGGACATTTACTTTTATATGGGGACTTTTTTTAAAGGCGTTTGGTAGAATTAACAATTTTATATTAAGAGAAGTATCTACTGATTGGATTGATGTAATTTGGAGGCCATTATTAAAGAAATCCAAGTCATGATTTCATTATTGGGGAATCTACTCAATGGATAAAGGAACTACAAGATCATAGTTGGAAAAAATACATCCCTACCAAAATAGATTCGAGTAACTCGACCAACCCTTACTCGGGTTATGCGAAGGGGGATATGGATCCTTGACACTATAATGAAATATCTACTAGACATTATGAGTTCAATGGTGAGGGATTTAGTGGATTTATAATATAGTGTGATACTTAATAAAATTAATCATTAATATTTCTCACATTATTTTTAATTATGAAAATTACTGATAATATACTTTTTTATAATTTTTGGAAATGAAGAGTTAATCATCCACAATATCCCTTAAATATATATTGGATAAAGTTCAAATACTCATTGGTAGTAAATTTTTTTAGTGGTTCAGATGACTTTGGGTTGTGTTTATCCGTGAATGGAAATCTAACCCATTGGAGTCCTCACTTCCTAATCCGCCTACTAAAGAGGTGCTTTATGAACAGTGAACATTCTATAAAAACATGTCAGTAATGTGGTCAATGTTCAATGTTTTATGTTATCATATTTTTCTATTGAATTCATTAATTTCCAAGAAAAAAATGAAATCTAAAGCATGCTTGAGCATCTCGGTGGCCTCATAATCTTAGAGAGGGTTCCCCAGTTTGACCAGACATAATAATGCTTATTTCATACATTGGGTTCCTAGAGGTTCTATGATTTAAAATCCAAAAAATAACTAGAAACTAATCACATTATTTCATAACATCATTTTATATTCTATAGTTTTATTGTAAATTTTAATATGAACAACATTGATAAGTCCCTCCCAGATATTCTTACGATTCTTCTCATGGTAGATAAAGAGACGAAGCCAAAAAATCATTCGCTTTTTAGTAAACAAATGTAAAGGAAAATAAAAGATACCTAAGTATAATGATTCTTCGAAACACCCTTAAATCAAGAGGATGATCAAGTGGAATATGTTGGAGAAGTATTCGGTCTATTTCGCATGTGGAAAGATAGGACACAAGAAGAAAAATTATACCTAGAAAAAGAAGCAAAGGGAAACTTCTGTGGAGTTTTTTATTGGGTTTGGTTTGTATTTCTAAAAAAATTGGGTATTATATGAATATTTTGATGATCACATATGTATTTAAAAATAGGAACCATGTAGATTAAAAAATTAATGATCAAGGGGAGGTATATCTACAAGCATCCAGTGAAGCTAAAATTACTGTTATAACTATCAGTAACTAACTCCTCACATTTCTAGCTAGAATGATCTTGGTTTTAAATGGTTGTTATTTTGTACAATATATTACCATAAACATGATATCAATATTCCATATTGATACATATTAATTTATTTTCAATTTTAGAAATAAATTTTTCCTTATTTGTAATGATATAATTTTTTATGGTAAGGAACTTTAAAATGATGGGAATTATGTGTTTGATTACATGAACCAAGTAATAGAAATTGATAAAGAAACTAGTTCACATAATTAATAAGACACCCAACTATTTCATCACAGGTTAGGTCGTGTAAATTAAAAATTATGTTCTGAATAACAAAAACATGGATATTTAGATTATTTGGAACCAAAACCGTTTGGTATATGTCATGCATTTTTATAAGGTGAAATAACCAAATCCCCATTTAATTGAAAAGGAAAAATGGTCAATTAGATTATTGAATTACATCATACTGATATGCATAGACAATTTTCCAATTGAATTAATGGGTGGGTATTCATACTTCACAACATGTACTAATTATTTTATTAGATACAGATATGTTACTTAATGTGGTATAAGTCAGATTCCTATTATAAATTCAATATATAAAATAATTAATTTGATAACCATCTTGGTAAGAAGATTATGAAACTCTGCTCAATACGTGGTAGGGAATATATTAATCAAGACTTCAATGAATGTTATGGGGGTTGGAATCATATATCTACTCACTACATATTATAAACTATAGTGGAATAGTTTACATGGAAGGAGAAACCGAACCTTGTTGGACATGGTGAGATCAATGATGAGTCATGCAAATCTTTAATTATCCTTTTAGGGATACATGTTACAAATAGAATCAAACATACTAAAAAAATTACCAAATATATCAATAAATGGTATTCCATATGAAAATATGAGTGGAACAAAACCCTTGTTTTTGAATTTTCATGTTTAGGGTATCAATGTATTTGTTAAGGCCTATTCAGGCAACAAACATTCACCCTGAGGCACAAAGTGTACCTTTATAGAATATCCCAACAAAACAACGGGATATTGCTTATATGAACCCACATATAAAATGGTAATAGTGACAAGAAACACCATATTCCTTGTTAGGGATCACATCTCTAAATGAGATGGTGTGAGAGATACAAACTTCAATGATTTCTATGATCAAGATACATAAGAGTTGAAACAATAACAGATTCAACCAAGCATTATGGGAGAAGAAACATTTATAGAGACACGAGTACTATTTAGGAGTTAAACAGAGGTTATAGAACTAGAATTGTATGAGTTATTATTCATTGAGGATGGTGACTTATTATTAGTTGATAATAATGATCCTCTAGCCTACAAAGAAAATAATATGTGCAACAGGTGTTTCTAAGAGGAAAAAATCCATGATTTCTGAAATGTATTCCATTTTCCGAAACAAATTATTTTTTTGGTATATCCTCTAGTGGTTGTTAATATTATCAGTTATAAAATTTTATTCATTGAAAATATGAATATTAAAGGAAAATAAAATACCTAAAAGGAATGGATGGTTTCAAAGGGGCTTAAACAGTATCAAAGCATTGACTACAATGAAACTTTTTCACCAGTTTGAACATTGAAATCCATTAAAATTATAATTTTAATTATGGACTTCAATGAATATGATATTTAGAGCATGGATGTCAAAACAAAATTCCATAACGGTAACCTTTGGAAATATTTTTTTGACATAGTCTGAATGGTTTGTGACTCCAATGGATACTAGGAAGATATACTAGTAGAAAAATTCAATTTTTTTAAATAAAACATCTAGGCTATGGAAATTTTTATTTGATGATGCAATAATAGAATTTGGTTTTGTGAAGAAAGAATGTGAGTCTTATTTTTATTGATGGTTTAGTAGGAGTTTATTCATTTTCTTAATAGTATATTTTGATAAAATGTTACTTATTGTAAATGAGATACCATTCATACAATCTTTTATGACCTAGATGAATAAATACCTCTCCATGAAGGACATGGGTGATCCAACATATATTCTTGGGATCAAGATCCATCACAATAGATCAAATAGGTTTCTTGTCCTAAATCGAAGTAAATATATTGTGAATTGTCCGAATAGGTTTAGTATTGAACTATCTATTATGGGATGGATTCTAGTGTCAAATGGAATTAATATTTATAGTAAAAGTTTTCCTCAAACACATGAGGAAAGATAAATTATGGAAAATATTCCATACACATCACCGATTAGTTCAGTCATGTGCGATATTATATATACTAGGATCGATATTTCTTATGCATTTAGTGCACTAGGATGATGTGAAGAAAACATGGGTGATAAATATTTTAGGGTAGTTAAGATTTTTCTAATGTAAATATGATATGCAGGTTCCCATTTCCAACTAGATCAATATAATATGAAATCGAAATTGGGATACATTTTTAATTTGAATGGTGTTTCGGTGAGCTAGAGGAGATCGAAGTAGGTTATGGTCCATGATTCTATAGTAGAGCATGAGTATATCATGGATTCTAAGGAAACTAAAGAACAATATGGATTTTAATCTTTTTTCAAGATCATAACATGGTTCATAGCACTAAATATCTTGTTAATCTCTTTTGTGATTATACTACAATGATTTTTCTCCCAAAAGGCCAATGTCACATTAGTGAATGAAGAACATACTTCAAGAGTATCATCTCTTAATAAATTTTTTCTCAAATAGGTGAGGTAACATTGAGTGTTAATTCCATGGAAGACAATGTGGCATACCCCTTGACTGAAGCCTTTACTTATAAGAAGCATGATTATCTTTTGAGGTCTAGATAAATATAAGTCATAAGTAGTTGGATCTAGTCTAAGTGGGAGTTTGTTGCAGTTGGTGTCCTTATACCGACTATTTTTACTTGGATTACATGTATATTCAATAATTTAAATATTAATAAAATATCTTATTATAGATTTCTCAATGTTCCACATGGATTTAATGTAAAAATGTCTTAAAGTATTCATTTCATTAATAAGTTTATAGTAGTTACTCACTGTGATGAGAACCTCAAAGTACTATGATGATATTTTAAAATAAATTTTTATGGTTAGATAATTCTATATGATGGGATACATAGAATGTGACTGTCATGTGTGTGTGCTCATAAGTATATGAGGCATCTTGTCACGATGTTCTCACTTAGTAATCTATAACATGGGATACTATGAGAAAATTTCCACCAGTAGCAATTATGCATGGTAGGTGTCATCAAATATCTTTATCTGTGTGTAATGGACCTTAAACATCATGATTTTCATTAGTTGATGTCATGAATCTCACACTTAGATTTTATAGTGAAAATCAACACACCATATTTTAGAGGTATGTAGAGACAATTGGGTGCATCATGAATGACATGTTATTAATGGATATATAAATAAAGGATTTTTCGCATCCATATTTAGAGAATTTGATATCTCATCCATTTTTTTTAAATATATCCTTCACCTTAAATTCCATGGCCATGGAATATCAATGTGTTTATTTAATATGCTCAAAGAAATATGTATCAAGCATATCGGTTGGTGACATGGATGTGCAACCTTCTCGATGAGATATCGGGTCAAAGGGATTATATTAAATTGTGATTCTTCATATGTTGTTTTCTTCATTTGTGATATTAGGTTCTTTATCTTAGGTGACTTAACCCATTTCTAGAAAGTTATCTTGGAATTTAAGAAAGGCTGCCTTTTCCAACAAGAAATAATCCTAAGGGGTCACACCGAAAGTGTTATTCTGATCTCGATTAAATTATATTTGGAATTTAATAGATTAAATTTTATTCTCAATATTAAGGAAAAATTTTATATACTTTTTATTCATCATAAATATTTATTGATGAATTAAAATTTTAAATTAAATATTTTTTTAGGAATTCAATAAATTCTAACGAGGATGAATGTTCCAATAAAATGAACATTGATAAATAATTATTTACAGGATGGTAAATATTATTTATCATTGTGAATGCTAGTGCATGTCCCAAAATAATAATAATAATATAATTATTATTTGGAATGAGGTTTATTAAGAATTTAATATTATTTTAAGGGCCAAAATTAAATTAAATAGTATTTCATAACTGAAAACCTGACTCTATAAATTAATGGTTATGTCTATTATGTGTAAGTATGGAAATACAGAATAGTTATGCACAAAAAAAAAAGATATCTCGACTCTTTCTTTATCCCTCTCAAGAATGAGAAAAAAAGATAGATTCCATCAAAACCGAAGGACTAGGTATCAATACAAACCACGTGGGATAATCAATTCACTACACTAGCACCTAAAAATTCATTAGAATTTTTTAAAGCTCAATTGAGCATGTGTGGATCACTACTGGAGGGATTATATCATTGGATCTGCATAGTGAAACACGGGAAATATGAATGTTTTTTTGGAAGATCAAAATCATCAATAAAAAAAGGATCTTATGACTAGGTAATCATATATTCTAATATTAATAAATTATTTATAAATTTAATGTGAAAGATCATATATCATTATTTTGGGAAATTACTCTTTTAAAAAATATTAATATTATGCCTACTAAAGTCAATTGTTTTATGCTAAAAACCTAAAATTTCTATGTTTTATACATACCCATTCCAAAATAAGTTTTATTATCCCAATGTATGATAGGGATTTGAAAAAGGTATTTTAAAATATTTTAAATTTTATAACAGAGATAAAATTGTAAGGATTTAATTTATTTAATGTGGTAGAATGAAACAACTTGAAAATTTAGAAAACTATAATCGATATATTTTTTAACATGTAACTCATAGATTTAAATGAAACACAATATACTATTAAAATATTACCCTTTAGTATAGTAGTTATCACCTAGTAGTTGGATTGAAGAGTACGAATCAGGTTAACCACATTATTAAAAATATTTATAAAAGTTTTTATATAATTTAATTATTAACAATAAATAAGTATTTAATTTTTTTAAAATCAATTTATACTTCAAAAATATATTTTCCTCAAAAAAAAATTATTTAATATTATGATTGACATTTATAATTAAGTTCTACCTTTTCTGAAAATTTTATTTTATTAAATTAACATCATTTTTGAAATCAGAATATCAAAATTAACATAGGTTAAATTTTTTATATATTTCTAAAATGATTTGGTTTTCAGTGAGTAGTAAAAAAATATATATTCTTCCATTACTATTATTTCTTTTCATTAATTAAAGTAATTTAAATGTAATATTATATTTTTGAATTATTTTAAAGTTACATATGATCAATTTTATTTATAATAATCTAAATAATTCTATTTAAATCGACAATATTCATTATTATCATGTAACCTAATTGTTATGCTTAAAAATAATTTTTTTCTAAAGAAACTATTTTTTATTATGTTTTATGAATTTATATTATAATTTATATCTTCCACTTATAGAAATTTAATTTTAAAAATTCTATTTCATTTTTGTATTAATAATGTAAAATTTATCCAAATATGATTTTTTGATATTTTTGAAAGAAATTCATTTTTTGGTGAATAATAAAAAAATACAGTTTTTATAAAATACAGTATATTTTATGGTATCTAAAACATGCTAATAAGAAATAAAAAACTTATTCAACATATAGAATGAACCATGTATGATAATATACTAAATTTATAAAATAAAAATTATTCACAACTTATGAATTATAATTTATTTCATGATAAATATGGAAATAATTTTCAATGTCGATGTAGTGCTTGTACAACACTGGAAAAGTTAAATATGGTATCCTAAAGATAATATTTGAGATAGGGGAAGTATTTTTTGGAATTTTTTGTTAAATATAAATTATTTTTTATTTTTGTATTTATATATATATTAATTTTCACGTATATAACAATGGATTCGTCCAAATTCTTATGCAATGCTTCCTCAAGGATAGACAAGTCAAAACAACATATTAAATAGTATTTGATGACATATATGGTATTACATATACAATTGTTAGGAAAATGAAATTTTATTTTGAATATTTTTTTTATCATTTCGATTAATTTATATTTTTTAGTGATAAAATAGTTACCTTTAATTTTATGCAATGTTGGCATAGTGCTTGTGCAACTGGTAAGAAAATAAATTAAATGATTTTAAAAACAATGAAATGATTAATTTTTGAGTGATTTATAGTGTCCTAAGAATTATAAAGATAAATATAACAAATTAAATATGTGTTAAAGGTTTATATTCAAATTACTGATCTATAATGTTGTTTTCAAAGTCAAATCAAATGTAGAGTTCCAAAAATGAAATTAATGATATATTATAAAAAAATAGTAATTTATTAAATCATATAAAATTAATAAAATAATTATATTTAGGAAATTGAATGGTATATGGTTTCAAATACCAACCATGGTCCATTATTGTGTCATGTTTATATTTATGGTGAAATTATTGACCCTTAAATGTGTAGAAAATTTTGATATTGCAGTAATTGTCTAAAGTGTTCATAAGGGTTAAAATTAAATTATAATGGAGAAAACATAACCCAAACGCGTGAAAAGTTAATTCAATGAGATTATTCCGACTCAAAATCATATTATATTAAAATTATATAAATTTTTACCAATTTTGATATGAAAAATAATTAACATTATTTTAATACTTTAATAATTTCAATTTATGCCCCTCCACTCAATTATAAAAGGACACCCTTATCTCTTTTATTTAAACCACTTAGAGAATCATAGTCAACTAAACCATGAAAATTTACTTTTTAAACTTCAATGGTTATTAATTATTTATTTTTTAATTCCTAAAAATACATTCCATGGGTCCTTATGAAGGTATCTAAAGGAAGACTGGAAAAGAAGTGATAATCATCTTTATAGACTCTTTCAAGTTAATTTATTCTTCTATTTCCAAAAAAATTGTATTAACCATACTAAAAATATAAATAAAATAAAATAAATATAATTATATGTTATTATGAATTTGGTAAAACCAAATTCCTTCTCTTTCCCATCCTATGAAAAGCAAAAGCATCGCTTCAGCGTTCGTATGGCTTATCGTCTCCGTATAGCGGTGTAATTTATTTTTCATCACCACTTTATTTGGATGGTTATAAAAATGAAACTTATGAATATATATGAAATTAATTAAATAATTATTCTTCTTAAATTATAATATCACATCTACCTTATTTCCTTCCAATTCATTGGAAAATGACAGTGTTGTTCATGAGTATGTGTGGACTACCACCTTCATGAAGTGATGTGATCCGTGTTTCAATTCCAATTTGCATAGATGGTAATAAGGATAAATATAATTAATATACAACATATATATGATATAAAATTTTTCTTATAGCATGGAATTACTATTTATCTTTCTTTCATTCAATCCATTGAAAAGTGGAAACAACATTCATGCATACATATGGCCTAACATCTCTATAAATGGTGTAATTGGTTTTTCAATACCTATATTTTATGCATGACTATAAATATATATATATACTGAATATATATGATATTTAAATCATGATTATTTTGAGATGATTGAACCATGAGTGATATGATGGTATTGAAACAACTGAATCAAAACATACATGAAAAATGAAGTAGTTAACACCCAAAATAATGATATTAATGTATGATTATTAACAAATGAGTGATAAAATGTTATAAATAGGTCATATATGATATTATAAATATTTCTGTGGTTTTTTAATATAACTATTACAAAAATAAATCTATTATACATTTGGTTAAAATTACTTATGAGGAAAATCAAACTTGAGGTAGTGGATTTCGTCTCAATTTTCACTCCTGAGACACATTTGGTATTATGCGCATATTTATATTTATATAGTGTATATAATTACAATTTAATTTATTTAATATGAATATATATTTATTCATGGTGACCAATTATTAAAATATTGTTACTCTATCAATGGGATATAATTTAATTTTCATAGATAGGTAATCATTTATTTAATAATCTCATTTTTTCGATTGATCTTGTTTTCATTAAAGAATATTATAATATATCCTTCAAAAACACCATCTATTTTATATTACACTATATATTTAAATATTTTTTATTTTTTATTTTAATTTTTCTTATTTTTTCTCTTGAATCAAGTAAATCAAATTTTAAAATAAAATCTGATCTTATATCTATTTTTATTGGGTATATTTTCCTTCTATGGAATTTTTTTAAAAATAGTTTTACCAAAATCATTTTTATTTAATCTAACAATTTTTTAAGGACATAGTATGTTATCATTTATTTTTACAAGGTTTCAAATGAATATTAATAATTTTCTTTGAAGGGTTCATCTTCAAATTTATTTATAAAAAGTAAAAATGAATGTTTCTTTTTAACATATATGACATTAATATATTTCCAAAAAACCAAAACCATTTAAAACTATCTAAATTCTTATATTGGTTTCCGATGGTTTTACAAATAAAAATCACCAATAGAATATTATTTAAATGTTTTTTTCATTTTATTTTTTTATATAAAGGATTTAATTTTATTATAAAATATATATTTCTAATTACACAACTACAATACATGACTTTAAAAACACTGTTATTTATCAGTGCTATAAAAATGCTGATAAATGTCATATTTATCAATGCTAAGGAAAGCGCTGATAAATTTAACCTTTTATCAGTTCTTCTTTTTGCATTGAAAAATGGTACCTTTATAAGTTATTTATTTTTAGAGCTGATAAATGGTATCATTTATCAGTGTGTTATGTTTAGCGCTGATAAAGGGTAACATTTGTCAGCACTTTATTTTTAGTGATGATAAATATTTATTTTATCAGTGTTGGTTTAGTGCTGATAAATGCCAGAATAAAAAATTGAAATAATGAAATAAATTAAAAATACAAAATTAATCTATTAAATTTTTTATCAATTAAATAATTATTGGTAAAAATAAATAAATTGATTATACATTATTCAATATTAAACATTTTTTCATTATATAATCATGATAATTATTGTAAATAAATTGTATGTATTAAATATGTAGATACATATTCATGTATATAAATATGATTTATATATTACAAAATATTTATTCGCTTGACCTTAAATAGTCATATATTTATTGAATAATGGTTTATAATTAAAAACTAATATAAATTTAATATGTTTACTAATTGAATAATAGTTGACATATAATTGAATGTCATTTGATTTTTCAATTTAACAAAGATCAAATCTGTGTTACATTTATTTCACATATACGTAATTAATGAATTTTTATATATTATTAACACACATAAAACTTATCCATTCTTTCAATATTTTTAAACTGAAATTATTCTTAATTTATTGAATTTCACTTATTTTTAACATATATGCATGAACATAAAATAATTTATTCATTAATAATGTTAAAATTATATTTAAAAAACATTTATCAATAAAAGTATTTATAAATGTACATTTACTATATTTATACAATAATATATTTATAATTATAAATAAATAATTTTGTTGTATTTATATAATTATAAATAAATATTTATATATGTTTAAATATTTATTAAATTTATAATAAATTTACTTAGATAATTAATATATTTAATATTTTTATATTTATATATATTTATTAAATATATATATTTATATATATATATTTGTGTGTATAATTATATAAATATATATAAATATATATAAATATATAAATATTATTTTCTAAAAATATTTCTATAATTATAAATAAATAATTATAAAATTGTAATAAAAATATTTAAAAATGAATAAATTTACTATATTTCTATTAATATATATTTTTTAAGTATGTATAAATATTTACAATTTTGTATTTATAATTATAATTTTAAATCATTTAACATCACTTAAGTAATAAACCATGATAAAAGAATCTTTATCAGTACTATTTTCACACTAATAAAAATGTGGCTTTATTGGTGCTAAACAATGTGATGATAAAATGAAAATTTATCATCTCTATATGTTTATCACTGATAAAGTTGGTTTTATCAGCGCTTAAATAATAATCACTAACAAAATTACTTTTTATCATCTATTTTTTTAAGCACTGATAAAAGTGTAGTGGTCTAATTAAAAAACCCAACCATTTTCAAACCCGTCATGATATCACAAGATTTATAGAGAAGCCACACATTGTCGGCACACCACCTTGGTGAATCAAATATAGAATCATACCACTTGAATGCCTTCAGTTTCCTGAAAATATCATCTGACATATAGTGTTCGTTTGTAGTAAGTGTTTTCAAAGAGGTTCTTAGATTTTACTAACCTAGGAAGGGAGTCCATTTGACTTTATTTGTGTTTTTTTGTTTATTTTTTGATTTTTTCTTCAATGATATAGTTTTTTTTGGTCTGATGATTGTACACTAGTGGGGAAGGACTTTTTATTTTCTTAGTTTTCAATTTTGATTCAACTCTTGATCATTCATGGAGAGTTTATTATTTAGGGACCCGATGGTGACACATGGAGTCACATAAATTTTTATTGGTTGTTTTATTTTGTTAACATTTTCTAAAAAGATCCCCCAACATTATCATACATATTTTTCATTATTTATTTTATCAATGTATTCCATACAAGTGAAACTTTAGAAATAGAAACTTGAGCTTTTTTGTGTGAGAGATTTGAAGGTAGGTTAATGGATTTATTTTATATTCTACTACTTAATGTCTTATTTTTTCTACATCTATGGGTTGTTGTGATAATCCAATGTATGGATGAATCATGGTAGTTTGAATTTAAATTTTCTTTCTTCATGTTTTCTTTATTTTTTGGGCCAAATTATTCCCATTATGTTATGTTTCATGCCCTGGTGCATATTTCTAGCCTTAGGGGGATCAAGAATGTCCCTTAGACACTATCAGGATATATATTGACATTCCACTAACAACATTTAAAAATTTATTGAATTTTCAATGGGTGTCAACATGGGTTTTCAAACTTCATTTTGATATCTATAAAATTATTCCCTCACATACATGTATTGGAAAATAAATATCCCATGAATTCCATGAGTCACATATAAATGAAGGAAAATGTCAACTCACTAATCATCAACATTTTAATATTGGGTATTTTTAATTTAGAAAATTATTATCATTATTAATCTATTGAACCTCTAATTATTATGTCATCTTAACTGATAAAAACTTTCAATATATCCATAAAATTATTTTTTATTTATTTATTATGATTAATTCATCATCTTTTACAATAGTGTTTCTTTAATAATTGATATAACATTAAATACCAATATATTAGTTCTTGGTTCAATTCATACATCACCCTTTTCAATTTACAAACATTATTCTCATTTTAAATATTGAAGAAAAATTCTGTTTGTTTAATGTAATTCCTATTTGTGTAATAAATTATTAAATGCAAATTTTACATCCACTTGGAGTACCTTGAATTTCCTTGGGATGGGTCTATGTGGTGATATGACATCCTATGATTCTTTAGAAGCTTTCAAATATTTTAATACCATTAATTTTGAATTTAATAATTCCTTATATTTCTATATCACTTGTTCCAATACCTTTTAATATCTTCTTAGTGATTGAATGAGAGTTTATTATTCTTATTTATCAAATTTTAGTTTCTAATTACTCCTTAATTACCAATATTATAGTTTCATTTGTTTAGGTGAATTAATAATGATTTGATGTGGATTAATTCTTCTCATCAATTTAATTACCCATTTTCTTCAACATTGTTAAATTCTTTGAAACAATCAAATATTGATTCCCTGATTAGAAATTTCAATGACATTCAATTTTGATAATGAATACCTTATGTGTATTTATTCATATATTATATAAAATTAATATTTTATTAAACCAATAGGATTGATATGATCCTAAAATGGATTCACACTAACCATTTGAAAAATGAACATGAAGATGGAGTTAAAGAGTTCATCATGTTTGGAAGAGAGAAAGAAGATGTCCCTTCTAAAAACCTCTGCCCGTGTTTATGTTGTTGTTATTAAAGAAAAATTAGTCTGTAAGAGTTGGAAGAATATTGATGTATATTTGGCTCCATTAATTAATGGATCCAAAATAAATATTGGTTGTGTATCACTCACAAAGTTAATAACAAAACTATATATTCTCTGTGTTCTTAAATATTACTGGTTTACTATCGCTTTGCATAACAACTGATCATAACATCATTCATGGAATCCACATGATGATCTCACCCAAAAATAGAGAGAAATAAACTAATTATATTCTTGAATATATAAATAAAATTTTATATAATAAACTAATTCATTGGGTAAGGTTTTTGTGGAAAACACATATGATTGATGAAGAAACATGAGAATCATAAAATGCTATAAAGGAAAAATATCCCCTCTTGTTTAAATAATGAATATAATTATGAGGAAGAGAAGTAAAATTGAATGATGGATGGTGATATGATAGATATGTTGGCAATCATGTATAGGATGAGAGCATCACGGGAACACCAGATAGGAAGTTCAGGTCAGATGATTTGCTAAGCAGTAGTTAACCAATAGCATGGAAGTGCACAGATAATACATAGTCTTCATATTAACATTGTGAGTAATTCACAACCAATCCTTGTTTTGGCTCACATGATTAATGGATCCAAATAGATATCAATATCATTCACTGTCTCATGGTTTCCTAATATCCATATAGACTTCTAAATCATAATGATGTTCATAGAGAATCTTTTGTTTTGTTATTAGAATATATTTGGTCCAAAGAAACCCTTTATATAGAAGTAAAGGTAATGTTAAGAGATATATTATCTATTTTTCAAAGAAATTATATAATAAAATGTTGATTTAATTTTCATTATTCCTTTTATAGTTTTTTACTTTAAAAGATTTTTTTCCTTGTCTCATGCATTTATAGGAAGAGCAATGACATTGTCTATGCTCAATAACATAGGTAATACTAATGTTTTCACGGAAAAATCATTGTCCATATAATTAATTAATTATTCCATATTTATGTTTAATTTATTTATTTTTAGTATTACTCAGATAATAATTGTTTTATTATATATGTGGATTCTTTTGTTCGAGTTAGGATGATTTTTCCAACTATCCCGATTCGTCTCCCTTAAAACCTTCTCACACCTATAATGGTGCATTTATCACTTTATTTAAAATTACGTCCAATAAAATTGTAGAAAGGGAAACATAAAAACCTCTGCTCAATCACATTGGTAATCATGATGTTTTTATAGTAAAATCATTGTCCATATTCGTATTTATGTTTAATTTATTTCTTTTTAATATTACTCAAATAATAATTATTTCCTTATACAGGTGGATTATTTTGTTCAAATTGCGGTGATTTTTCCAACTTTCATACTTATTCTCCCTTAAAACATTTTCACCCATATAGTGGTTCATTTATCACTTTGTTCTAAATTACCAACACTGCCTTTTTGAGAAGAGAAACTATGTTGCCTATGCTCAATCCCAGAGCTAATATTGATGTTTTCATAGTAAAATACTTGTCCATTGAATTAATGTATTATTTCATATTTATGTTTAATTTATTTATTTTCAGTATTACTCACATAATAATTGTTTTATTATATTGGTGGATTCTTTTTTTATTTGGGATTATTTTTCCGACATTCATGCTTCTTCTACCTTAAAACATTTTCATCCCTAAAGTGGTTCATTTATCACTTTCTTTCAAATTACCTCTACTACCTTTAATGGAAAAGAAATGATGCCACCTCTAATCAATTGCCTATGTAATCTAGATGTTTTCATAGTAAAATCATTGTCCATAGGATTTATATATTGTTTTATATTTACGTTTAATTTATTTCTTTTTAGTATCACTCACATAATAATTTGTTTCTTATATAGGTGGATTATTTTGTTTGATTTGGGGTGATATGTCCATTTTTGAACCGTTTATACACCAAATCTTCCACATAATTCTTCTCTCTCAAAACCTTTCACCTGTACAATGTTAACATTCATCATTTTCCCTTAAGTTCCCTACACTGCTCAATCATAGAGGTAATGTTGATATTTATGTAGTAAAATCATTACCCATTAAATTAAGGTATAATTTCATATTTATGTTTAATTTATTTATTTTTAGTATTACTAAAAATAATTTTTTTTCTTATACAGGTGGATTTTTTTGAGTTGATGTGGTTTGTTCGATGCATCTCATGAAATGTTGGTGGTTCGATAAAGTCAATAGAAATCCTAGGAACATTGATAGTTAGGATTATTTCAGGACTTTGGGACATATTGGAATCAACTGCACCTTAATCCAACACACAATGTGACCGGTACGACTCCATGTACTTATTTATATTTTAAATTGAATTAATTTTAATAAAAAGACAACTTACTCAATGTGTATGTTATCATTTTTAAATTGAAATTTGAATTTAAAAAGTATCACTCACTAAAACCGAGAAAAATTGATAAACGTTTCTTGATAATTTGGTGCATTAAATAATAAATCAATTCTAATTTGTATGAATTGGTTTGACATCAAATTGATACACGATGTGATCCATATGAGTCAAAGTTCATGTTTTAAGTTTAAAATTACATTTTAGTAAAAAAATAATAGTTATATACTCAAAACCATGAAAACAAATTCGAATTGTTTTGGTACTTTAGGACAACAATAAATAAGTGATTTTAAATGTGTAAGAATTATTCTCTCCTCAATCTAATGAACAATGTGGCTGGTATGACTCTAAGTGTGTCTTTATTTAAAATTAACATCAATTTTAGAAAAAAAACTGAACTACTCAAATCCAATCTAACGCATTAATATTGTTTTAATAATTTATTACAATGATCTAGAAGTGATTTGAGACATAAATGAATCAGACCCACCATAATCTGATGCATAGTGTGACTAATATGACTCCCTATGCATGTTTTATTTTAATATTGATATCATTTTTAGTAAAAAGGATAACTAACATACTAAAAATCGAGAAAATACATTCAAATTATTTAAATACTTTATGTGAATGATCCATAAGTCATGTTTTATGTGTAGGAATCATTCTCACTTCAATCCAATACACAATGTGATCGGTATGAGTCAAAGTGAATGTTTTAGTTTTAAAATGACAATTTAGTAAAGGAGACTTGTGACATACTAAAAACTATGAAAACACATTAATATTTATTGTATACTATAGGAAAATGATGTATTAGTCATTTTGGATGTGTATAAAAACATTTGTACCTCAATTGAACACATGGTCTGAGTAGTATGACTCAAAGTGTGTCTTTTTATATAAAATTGTAATCAGTTTTAGTAAAATAGACAATTGTCCTACTCAAAATTAATAAAACACATTTTGATTATTTTTATACTTTACAAAAATTATCCATAAGTCATTTTTGACTTGTAGGAATAAGGCTCACCTCAATCAGATACATGATGTTTGCAGCATGACTCAAAGTTTCTGTTATCAGTTTAAAATCAACATTTTAGTTCAAAAAGTGTCACTCACTAAAAACTAATCAAATGTGCTTAGATTTTCATGATAATTGTGGATAATGATTCTTAAGTATTTTTTGATGTGGAGGAATCTCTTTCACATTAAACCAATACATGATGTGGTCAGAATGATTCAAAAGTGTGTGTTTCCAGTTTAAATGATATTTTAGAAAAAAATACAACTAACATATTCAAAACTAAGGAACCACATTCAAATTGTTTTGATACTTTAGGAATATGATCTAAAATTTATTTGAGACATGTTGGAATTAGTATCACCTCAATCTAATTCATGGTGTGACCTGTATGTCTCTAGGTGCATCTTTTTATTTAAAATTGAAATCAATTTTAGTAAAATTAACACTTTATGTTAATTTATTTATTTATATTAATACTAACATAAGAAGTTTTTTCTTATATTGGTGCGTTTTTTTCTTGATCAGAGGTGGTTTGTTCTGAAATTTCATGATTCAGGTTAATATTAAAAGGTAAAGAGACATTGATGTTTTTGAATGTATGTATTAATTTTTATTTATGTAATTATATAAACCAATGTTTGAAATGTCTATAATATAGTGTTTATTTACTATTTTTGTTTGGTAAATTTCATCCCATTTAAATAGTATATTGGTTATTGTTTTTTTTGATATCTGGTGTGTTTTTGGTGCGGTAGTGTTCTGTTCCAGCACACTATAGTGTGTCCATTTATCAGCACTTTTAAAAGCACCAATAATGTCTACATTTAATAGTGCTTTAAAAAATCTGTTAAAGGTATGTTGTATTTGAGATCATATAAGAAATGATGATGGTCCATTTTATCATCTCTAAAAATGAATTGATAAATGGTTCCTTTATAGGTGCTAAATTAAAGTAACGAGAAATGGATCCTTTATCTTCACATTTCAAAGTGTTGTTAAAATCCCCATTCATAAGTGCTTTCTTTAGATCCTACAAAGGACCCCATTATTAGAACTTTTTTTAGCACTCATAAAAGATCTGTGTTTTAACCACACTCATATAGTTATTAATTTTGTAGTACTGAGAAAGGCCTTTTATAGCATTGTAAAAAGTCATTTTTGTAGTAGTGTGAATTGATGGTCATATTTTATCTCTTATATATTTTTGGATCATTAACTATCTATTGAAACATTCAATTTCTTGTGATCATTTTTAATTATAATTTAAAGATATCTTAAATATCTATATTATTTATATCATGTATATGATTATTTTCTAAACAATATACCATTTATACATATAGTGTTTTAATATAAAATTTATTTGATTGACTGGGGAAATCTTGATATTCTATATCCTTTACACAATATGGAAAAAAATTTATAAGACATGTTATTTTTGAATTAAATTGACCATTTAATATATAAGGAATTCATTTGAAATATAGTGATGGGTGGGGCATAGTTATAGATATCCCCTCTATTAATTGAAAGGTCTCATGAGAAAAATTAATTGGAAAGCCTTATTAAATGGGTTTTCCGTTCATACAAACCCATCGATTAAACTATATTAGTGAAAATTATTAACTATAAATATATCATGGTGTATGATATCATGAAATCCAAAATTAAGAATTTACTTTATTGAGAATTTAGTTGTTATTATCCTAGATATTACTTGATTGATATTATCTATGGATTCATTTCATGATCATGTTATTTAATAAATAGCATGTGTATTAAGTTATTAACATTGAAACATTGATTTTATATTATTTATCCATGATAGATTCTATTTTATGTGACCCTTACTAAGTATATGAGCTCACCCTTTATTTTTTTCCATTAAACGTGATATGATAAGGAATTTTTTGAATAATATCATGGTTTTAATTTCCAGAATGTAACCAAACCATCTTATCATTGTGACTATACCAACTAAATTTAACCAACCCATGTTTAAATTTCTAGAAATACCTCAGTCAATCCTTAAAAACTTCCATTGTTCTGAAAATGATGAGATCTATGCATTTTGATCCTACTGGATTTAGTTTAATGTGGAAAAAATAGTTAGTATTCTTCCAGTTGTCTTCCTATATTGGTAACTGACCCAATGACAGATACTCCATGAGGCCATCAATCATGATTCCATAAGCCTCAGAGAAACCATTAAATCAATTATACATCCTTACCTAAGTATAAATTGAATATAAAGGAATTTATCTAGTTAGTTCACAAACCACTAACACAATCCATAGGGCTTGCAGTCATGCACCAAAGGACTACCAATCCTAATCACTCTTGAATCATACTGAATAAGCCCTAATTCTGATGCACACATCTAGACACCACCCATCCCCACATCTAAAGAAAAAAATCAAAAACTCTTCAGAGTACCATATTCTCCCAAGTCCACCAAGCATCGATATTCCAAAGTCACCAAGACCATCCAATAGTCATTCCTATGTAATAATATTATCCTTTCCAAAAGATGTTAATTTCACATACGAACAGATCGATTCTCACTACCATAAGAGTATCCTTATCATCGTATAAAAGTGCTTACATAGCATTATACCTAGCCCCTACTAGTCCATCATAAAAAAACAATAGTGAAATTCGATTGACCATCATACCTGATTGTCAAGATACTCACCAGGAACAAAACACAACCAAATTTATCATATCACATCTCTCTTCTTTCATGATCCATTATCGACGTGAGCTACATCCCCTATCTTCTTATTCATGGGTTAAAACCATTGACCCATATGGTTCACATCCAATCATGAAATCAACTCTTTTAAACCACGACGCCTCTAATGATGAAAAACATTCGTGAATTGCATGATGGTTCCCCAATCCGTGGTTGATTTCATATTCCTACATAGAGACATATCTACAAACATCATCCTATGGTCTACTTATCCCTATGAGATTCATGCCGAACATACTGGTTACAAACTCCAAGGGTGATCCTAAATTTAATTCATTAGTGGCCTACTATTACTACCTTCTTTTGAGTCCTTCTACAAAACCAAAAACATTCTCAATGGTTAAAGAAACTCCCCATTCGTTGAATTCAACCAAATATGTGCATGTCCATAGGACTTAATGATCACACACTAAGTAATTATAAATAATAAATGATACACAATTATCTTCTCAACATTTATATAATTCCCACTGGTTGCATACCTCTAAGATGGAATTCAAATCCACATTAGTTTTCCATTATTTACAAGTGTCAACTCCACCAAACTCGAGCACTCTCAACACCCATTTTAACATCAAATATCTCACTCATTCCTAGATCTAATACATGTTCAATCACTAGTGGAGCATCAATCTTGAACCACATGCATAAAATTATATTCTCACAATGACATCGAAGGAACACTCAAAACTAATAAGACTAGGGTCCCCAAAATCTTATCTTTCATCCCTAACCTCACATCATGAGTACTATCACTCAATATTATCTATATTCATTATCTATAAGGATAATATCAAAATATTTTTATGATCTATGCCAAGCTCATTCACATACATTAGGAATTTATTCAATGAAATATTCCCCTTAGGCACTAACCTTGACTATACCTTCACACAAATTTATTCAAACTTAGGTTAGTCCAATCAAACACAAGGATCATACTCACCAAAAATGAGAGTCGCATCCTTAAGTCCATGAGGGTATTCCTCATATATTGAAATAATGTCTCAAAAAGATTCACATCTCACTAAAATTTATCTATGTATATATCTATTGACGCTCCTTTCGTCACAGAATCTAAAGATTGGAAAAGGGGAATATCTGAGCTCAAAGTGATTCAACCTTTGGAAAAATATCAAAAATTGACAAATGAATGAATAAGAAGAACATTTTACAAGGGTTGCTAATGTTCTAAAATGGTCGTGCAGGTACACTTGCGCACCACAATGGTCGTGTAGGTACACCTGTGTGCCGAAGTTGGTCGCGCAAGTCACTTGTGTGCCCTAGGTGATAACCGCCCGGGGTCTTCTCTAACCTATAAATACCCCCGGTGGGCCCCCCATTTCAAGAGGAATTTTTCCAGAATTTAGATACAGAGCTCTGAACGCCCAAGTCTCTTCTTCAGTTCTTTCGAACTCTTATAAGGTAATTATTTACCTAGAATGGAAGGTCTAAACAATAGGAGTATGGTCTAAGTGTTAGAATTCACTAACACTTGCACGCCTAAGTGGTTTTACCCTTAAGGGAAATGGACACACTTGCGCGCCACCCTACTTCTTCACCGGAACTTGCGTGTCATCTTCTGGAAAGACTCTAGGGATGATTCAAAATGCTTTGATCAAGGATCTCCCAAATATTACTCTAAGGGCTGAACATCGTGCAAGTACCCATGTACCGCGCAGGTATACCTACACGACCAGGACTTGCGCACCCATGTAGTACCTGCCCGCCTGCCAGTACTTGCGCGCCCCTACCTTTTTGGGTGCCTTTGCTGCCCATTTCACCCCTCTTATGTCATTCCACCACTCCTATTCAAGACTCAGTCTTCAAGACACTCTTCAAAGCTTTTTATGGCATGATTTCTTGATTTGGATTCCTTATCTGAAAGGAACTATGTGGAACATCTCTCAAAATCTAGTGATTTATACATCTTTATGTCACCAAAGATTGAGATATAATTCATTCAACATCATCCTTTAAGATGAGAGAATCCTTAACATGTGCCTCCTTTTCAGGAATAAGCCCCAGTCATAATTCTCAAATATGGGCCTCTTTTTCAGGAGTAAGTCATAGTCCAAATTCTCATTAATATGGGCATCTTCTTTAGGAGTAAGTCCAAAGTCCCCTAATATGGGCATCCTCCTTAGGAGTAAGCCCCAGTCTTAACATCTCAAATATGGTCATCCTCCTCAGGAGTAAGCCCCAACCATAATTCCCTTAACCTGGGCCACCTTTTCTGGAGTAAGACCCAGTCTCAAATATGGGCCTCCTCATTAGGAGTAAGCCCAAAGTCCCTTTAAATTTAAAATCCCTTTAACCTGGGCCTCCTTTTCAGGAGTAAGCCTGAGTCTTAATTTTTTTTTTATTTGGGCTTCCTTCTCAGGAATAAAACCAAATCATAAGTCCCCTCCTAACTTGGGAATGTTCTTTAGGAGTAAGTCCCAAGATTAGAGTATCCAAATATCCATAAAGTACATATACCTTTATGGACCATGTTCCTAGATTTCTTCCCTGAAGTAAATCTTAATCCTCATCTATTTTGGGCAGTCATACATACATAAGCCCCACGTCATTTTTTATTATTGCATCTTTCATAGCACAATTGTCTGGTTTTACTAATACCTCTTGTTTCTCACACTGATCATGACTCACGTGAGATTAGAGTGTAAAATTAATTATGACATCTTTCTTTGAGCCATCAATCATAAACATCATACTCCCTTATTCGAACTATGTGGGTTCTGATTCCTTTTCCAAAACAAAGGATACGTAGGTAACCCATCAATGGGTACAATCCCAATTCTGAAATAATCCATGTCCTCCTGAATGAAAATAAACTTCAAGTGCCCCACTGAGTGGCTTTAAAACCAGTATGGTCATCATAATGACAAAGAGACTTTTATGTATTTTAAGGATACCGTCAACTGAGAACCTCTAACAAATACAGATGATTCTTCATCGATGAAGAACCTAGAATACATATAAAATATTCTCTGAATTTCTTACATATCAATCATTGATTGTCAGACTAAAGGAAAGCTCATTTTATACTTGGTAATGTAATAAGGATTCACGAACATAACTTAAATCTAAAAAGAGAGTCCCATAGTATACAATAATTCCCCTCAAAAAGGTGTGATGAGTCCGACCTCCCATCCTCTCGACCAATGCAAATTCCTAAGCCTCATCAGTCCACAACTAATGAGCGCCTACCTTTGGAATGTAGGTCCAAATGGATATGGAATCATTGGATGTTTCCGGTTCTACGAACAATATCTATATAAATTTCATGATGACTTCTCCCTTAGATTATCAACATTAAAGGGGTGTAGATTCCAAGTTTTCTTAACCAAATTCCATTGGGCGCCACATGGAAAACTCTACATAGGCTATATTTTTCACCTTAATAAATCATATCCACCTAAAACCAACATGATAATAGATTTTCACTATGAAAATTTATAATTGAAAGTGACCTAACAAAATACACTTCAGTATCAATGCATAGTGGGTCCGTATCATAATTTCTATCCTTTTTATCTTCATTAAAATCACCCAGGTAAACCATAACATAGTATTACATGACCTTCTTTCTAAAATAGACATGTATAAGTCTCAATTGAATATAATTTCATCAATATATTATATTTTCAAACATAGTATAATTTTTTAACACTCAATCAGTTGAGTAATCCATCATCAGTACAATCACATAGAAGCACTATATATGTCTTGTAAACCCTACATACTAAATATGATGCTTTGGAAACCCCTTTCTGATACAAACAAGATTTAACACCATATGATTTCATGAACCTAAAATCAAAGTTTATCATGTGAGGTGAAACAATTTAACCATAATAGATCAATTCATGAACTTCAATCCCATTCGATAGTAACCTAAAATTCCCTTGATAAATGTGTTCGTGATGCACCAGACATGGTTTCATCATAAGAACTGACAAATTCTTATATCACATTTCTCCAAGTCCTAAATAAAAAAATATATATCTTAGATTACATTTAATAATACCTTGAACAGAATTATGGTGTCTGAGATGATGTTCCACAAGATCTTAGGTGCACCTCCTGAAATGAAAAAGGCTGGTGACTCGTAGTGAGGGTCTAAATGGATAATAGGAAAAGTATAACCTCAATCAGAGTTCATGATAATTTATAAATAACCAAACATGTAACAATAACAATTAGAGTACACTAATACCAAAATATCATTAGTCAAAAATGAATGAAAAAATAGACCCAAACCTGAATATTTGGACACTTTTCACCCATTTAGTTGATCACTAGTGAAATTGAGAAAAATAATAAAGTTAATAAGAGGATCTATACACAAGTACATGCCTCCTTGATCTTATTCTCCATACTAGTAGTCTAATTTCTCACTCAATGATCAACTTGGGCCTCATCCCAACCTGTACCAGCAACAGGTGAGGACTGTTAAGGTGCCCATGTGCCAAGGTCACCAGAGAAGTGTGTGAGTATATACAGTAGGGTACCAACAATGAATTAAAGTACCCAAATGATAAATTAAGTGTATGTGCATCTGATAAGATCAATAGAAAGTAAAAATGAAAACATAATTTCGGAACAATAGTATATAATCCCTAATGCACAAGTAATTTATAATAACCTATATGTTGATTGTTCACACGCTTAAAAAGACCCCATCATATATGGTTATACCTTCTTTGACTACATACTCAAAGGATAATCTTAGGGACATAATATGTGATCAAGAAACATAAAAAAGTCTATTGAACATGTCATTTCATAGTAGGAAGGCATCGATTTCGATCACATTACAAGGATGGTGAATATGTCTCTTAGTGGTCCTAAGGAATTGATTCATATTATACTATAATTTTAATGAATATGTATATTGTAAATCTAGAAGAATTGAGTCATATTTTTTCCATGGTCATTGTATACATCTCTCAGTAGTCTCAAAAAATCGAGTCGGATCATTCCACAAAGTCATCACATATTGGCTCTATCCTGGGTCATAAATCAAAATCAATGAGTCATTCCACTAATCATAGATCGAGCCACAAGAACATCATATCTTGTTTATTCCTTAGCTCAAGACACAAGTTTATCATACAAAAAATGATATTTCTTTGGTTCTAACCTCTAGGACTTTATGCCTCTACCCTATGTTTAGGTATATCATCGCCATCAGTTCTTATCAGGAACACCCTCCCTCTAAGGGATGACCATATCATGAAGATCCACCTTTCCTGAGTACCAAATAAATACCTCCAAAAGGAAGGAAATAACATAAATCACGGTTGAGAATACATGGGTAGAGAAATTCATTCCATCATGATTATTAATAGAAATAATCAAATACGAGTGATCATTTTCAAACATGGTATAAAAAGTTACACATGCAATCAAGAATCATATATGTGTCTCACATGATAAAAATGCACCCAAATGTGATCAATACATCAACCTTCATCTCACAATATATACATGAACAAATATGTGATCAAAAATTAAACATGGTCTCATAGACTACACTTGCACACACATAGTTAGGGACCATCAGGACCCTTAGGCATTACATTTCATTCATTGAACCATTACGAATATAGGGTCATTATCCCTATGTGGAAAACTATATAAACACTGCACTTTATATCATATTTAAACATGATTTATTACATAAACATGCACTTAATAAAACTCATATGATCGAGAGTTCAAGTTTCTTTGGGTCTTAGGAACATTAAATGAAAACTTAAGACATAAAATACAACATCTTTATTGAAAACTTCTTTTCCATGACCACAACATTCCTTTGTACATAGCATTGCATGGGATAACTAGAGGACATAATAAAAGGGTAAGATACAAAGCCCAATAAGGGAGTAAAAAAGCCATAACATGATGAATAAAATATATGTTAGGCAATAGACATATCAATGGTTCATAAAAGAAACAAGAACATGAAGTTATGATAAAGCATGATTATCATAACATGGAAATGTTGCAACAAGTTAAAACACTGCGTCATTAACTTAAAAGAATCAGGTAAACCCCTATCCCAACCTTGTGGAAAAAAGTGATATATTGAAATCAGGTAAACCCATATCATGATACTAAACATTATCCAATGCATTGGAGGACTATCTGGATACACCATTCATAATAATTTCAATCTCTTGTTTAACTGTTCCACATAAATCATATAACATGGATTCATTCAACATCATCATTTATTCCACGATCATGTAATGTGGAATATATACATTTAAGTAATCAATAAAAATGTTTATGTTCATAAAGTTTAATACCATTTATATAGGAATGGGTATGGTATTCACTACACGATGATTTTGGTATAGAAAATAAGGATGCAATTTCTGCAGCATAACAACATCATATGGAAATTAATAAAATGTGCTGATAAGAGAGAAAGGGTTATCCCATTATTTATACATGAAAAGTATAGTAGGGGGTCATGGAACATAATATCTCAAAATGTGAAATGGAATTTCAGATACATAATATAAAATAAATGCTTGAATGGAAATGAGTAGAGAGAAATCCCTTATGGAATTACAGCATAGTAACAGGTGATATTAAAAGATCATAGAGGGGTTAATGGGAGATAAATGAAGATCCCATAATGTATAAGTAAAATCGATAGTAAGTATGTATGGAATAACATATCCTAATCATGAAAATGGAAATTAAAATGCATGATAGAAAAGAGGTTCTTGAAGAAAAAGGACAGAGGGAGATCCCTTACAGAATTTCAGCAGAGTAATCACTTAGGTAGGGGTGTAAATGGGGGAGGACTAAGGATACATCATTGAAATAAAAAAAAATAGAAATTAGAGGATTTATTATTAAAGGATGAAAATATTACCAATTCAAATTAAAAATACCAATTTCAAACAAGGTTCTTGAATTGAAAGGAAGAGAGAAAGGTGAGGATCCCTTATGGAAATTCGGCATGGTAATCTGTGCACATGAGGGTTCATAAGAGGGATAAAAGAGAGTTAAAAGGGGTATAGTAATTTATATATAAAATGTAAAGTAATTAGGATATTAAATAACATAGCCCAATATACCACCCCTATAGCCGATTATTCTTTTATTTTATTGAAAATCAAATTTGAGGGTAAGTGAGAACCGACAAACCAATACATCCATATCAAGTCACACCCTCACAAGTCCCACATTACAGAATTCACTGAGGCTTTATAAAATAAATAAAATAAATGTAAAATTAAATTATTTTAAAGGAAAAAATATATTTGTACAAAGATACCCATTATTGTACTTTATTAAATCACTATTAGGTCATTATGACATCATAAAACACATTATATATTTATACATTATTTAATTTTTACCCAAATATTCGATTTTCTTAGAAAATTTTAAGAAATTCACCATTGTATAATTTCAATTTCCTAATTTATAAAATTATAATCATTTTATCTAAATGATTTTTTTAATATGTGAATGTTAATTTTTAAAATAAAATCCGACATTTATTGAAAATTCAAGGGTTTTGACAAAAATAGCTTTCAAACCTTAATAAAATTTACAATTAACTTTATAAAAAGTATACAATAATTTATATTTAATAAAATAAATTTAATAATATTATTTTACTAAAATATTATTTAATTAAAAAATACATTAATTCATCAAAACATATTTCTTAATTGAATATGAATATTAACCAAAAAATATATCATTTGTGCTTTAAAAATCATTTACAATGTAACAATTATAAAATGAGAGTATATTCATTATTCTATAAAAATATAATGACCCTAATCATAATTCTAGGGTCTTGTTACATATCCCATTAATACACCATCATCCTCTTTAAGAGTAAGGTGTGTAATTGTGGGGTTTTAATGTAGTCGTTTGGTGAACATAGTTTGGGTCGTGATCTCAATGAGATTGAACTTATCCCATAAATTGTTTTGATCATGCTTATGTTATTGGATCTTGTATTGGGATTGTTCTAGGGAGATTCCCAAAAATACTATCTCCCTATAAAGCTCTAATAAATGGGTTTCAATGGTACGATCCTACTGGTTGAGGGCATCACTTACATTGTGTGTGTAAAAAGGATTTGTTAAAACTCTATACTTATACCAGTCATGTGATAACTATTCAACATCTATATTATCAATGATAAGGACACTCATTAGTCATTTAAATCCAATTATATATAATAAAACAAAATTATTGCATGTGTTTTCTATATCCATAATACATTTAATTAAAATAAAGGAAATTTTATTCATATCAGTTTGGGTCATTACAAAATTCCCCCATAAAAATTTTTCCCTCAAAATTTCATTTTACTTAACAAAAGTAGATGAGGGTAGCTCTTCCTCCTCACTTCCTTCGGTTCCCACATCGATTCTTCAATATTTTGGTTTATCCACATCACTTAGATAAGGGGCATTATCTTATTTCATATAAATTTTTCTCTATGATCTAGGATATTCACCATATTCTCTTCAGAGGAGAGGTCATTTTCAAATGGTACCACCTATAGATTTATTATATGTGATGGAATGGGTATTTACTTCCTTACGAGTGATACATAGAATACATCATGTACTTGACACTAGTTCGGTGGGATTACTAGATGATAGGCTAGTGCTCATATGTGATCAAGGATCTTAAAAGGGCCGATGTACCTCAAAATAAGTTTTCCCTTCTTCCCAAATCTCATTACTCTCTTCCATTGAGATATGAAGAGGAATACCATGCCTCTAACATCAAACTCTAGGTCTCATCGATGATTTTTCAGCATATATATTTTTTCAACTCTAAGCTACTTTTATGTGTTACTAGATGGTCTTAACCCTATCCAACATTTCTTCAATTATTTCTGAACCTAGAAGTTTTTATTCCCCAACTTCATCCCAACATGCCAGTGTTGTGCACCTCTTACTTTAAAGGGTTTCATAAGGAGCCATTTGGATTATTGAGTAGAAACTGTTGTTGTAACATAATTTTACCAGAAGAATATGTTGGTCCCATATGCCTTTGAAATCTATTGGGGAAGCCCTTGAAATTTCCACAACGTTCTGGATAGTCCTCTTATATTGGCCATCAGTTTGAGGGTGATAAGACATACTAAAGTTCGACTCAGTGTTCAAAGAAAATTGGAGACTCTTCTAGAACTTATAGGTGAATCTTGGATCCCAATCAGACACAATCGATAATGGTACTCCATGAAGCCTTATCACTTCTCTGATGTATATAAGTTCCAATTGATCTAGTGAGAAATTCTCTCAAATTTCGAAGAAGTGTGCAGCCTTTGTAAGAGGATCCCCAATAACCCATATAGAATTTTTTCTTTTGGATTTCATCAGAAGTCTGGTGAGAAATTCAATTGTGATATTCTCTCATTTCCATGTTGGTATGGGTAATGGTTGCATCATCCACATAGACTTCTTCCTCTCATCCTCACCTTTCTAACATACCATGAAATTTGATGTATATTTAGTGATCTTATTCTTCAGTTTATCCCACTAATATTAATCCTAGAGATCTCGATACAACTTCGTGTTTCCAGGGTGAATGGAGAAATTCGAACTATATACATCATCCAAAAGTATTTTATTTAACTCTAGATTTTATGGAACACATAGTCTTGACCCCAAATCTCACAATTCCTTCTTCATTAACATTGAACTCCACGGATTTCCATTTTTTGATAGTTTTCAATTTCTTCTGAATCCCTACATCATCTTTCTAACAATCCTTTAACCTTAACAAAAGAGGTGGTTGAGCAATCATTTTTGAATGGATTGATGATGATTCATTATTTATGATTCCTATGTCCATATTAATCAAATTTTAGAAGATTAAATCCTTTTAAATTCTCATAAATGATTGAATTTATGGACCCTTTCTGCGTAGAGCATCTTCCTCATTGTTCACTTTCCTAGGGCTATAATAGATTGAGCAGTCGTAATCCTTGATTAGATCTAACCATCTTCATTGGAGTATAGTCTGATATTTCTATTTGAATATATATTTTATAATTTTATTATCCATATATATTTCACACATCTCCCCAAAGATATAATTTCAATAGATTTTCAACACAAGGATCACAACTACCCACTCCAGATCATGCATGGGATAGTTTTTCTCATGAATTTTCAATTTCCTTAAGGTTTTTGAAATGAATTTTTCATTTTACCTAAATTTATATCAAAGGAGGACTAATAATATTTTTAAGAAGAACATTCCCAAAAACTTAAACATGTGATAAAACACTTATAGGGTTCTTTTTTAATGATTTAATATAATTTATAGTGGGTAATTAATGTTCTTAGAAAACATAGAAGATATTATAATAGGACATGAATTGAAATACATCATGATATACACTAATTTTAATTTTTGGTTACATGTAATTAATTCATCGTTATCTATATTAGCAAAGTAATTTATGTGCTCCCTTGATCATGGAGATTTTTTATGCTCATCATGCTTTTTAGTACATTCAATAGATCATCATCTAATGAAATAGAACTGTGTACGATGCTTTAGACGATTTTATTCAATTCATCACATTATAAATTTTTTATGTGGAAATTGGATACTTTGTGCCCTACCTTTCCACACTTAAAACACCTCCTAGTCCCTTTTTTACATTTCCCTTGGTGTCTCTTTACACACATGTGGAATGAAGGAAATTGGGTCTTCTTTCCCTTATCACCTTTATCAGATGGATTTTGATGATATTTAATCGTCCCCTTTCTTATCTCTTTTAGTAATTAAACAAAGTACCAATTGTTAATCATGATTTTTGATAGTTGGTCTTGAATAATCATGATGTGTCCTTCTAGATCTCCCATATGATTGGGAATCTCATTTTGGGGGTAATCACATTTCCCTTTGCATTATTTGTTAACATGACTCCTTCTATTACTGTACATTATCTAGAATAAAAAATTAAAATTTGGGATGATTAACTTAAATAGTTAAACACATAATGGGGAATCCAATGAAATTAAAGGGATAAGTTATAAATTACATTTATCTCCTTAACTTATTAATTTCAATGCTTTGATCTAAGTTATACATGATCCACATCCTAACATATATTCTTAAGGGAATTTTGTTTGTTCCCATAATAAAGGTTCATAAAAATATTATGAATTTTAAAAAGCACATCCCTTGGGAGTGTCTAACCAAGAGTGTAGCAAGGCCTGTTGTCATGGGATAACCTGAGAACATAAGAAAAGGGTGAGCTATAAAGTTCAGTATGTGAGTAAAAAAGTCATAACATAAATAAAAAATTACATGTTAGGCAATAGAAAAATAAATGGAACATTAGAGAAACATGAACATAAAGGCATGATATATAATGATTATCATAACATGGACATGTGACAACAACTAAAAACACCACATCATTAACATAAAGGAATCAGGTAAACCCCTATCCCAACATAGTGGAAAAAAGGCCTATAAAGGAATCAGGTAAACCCTTTCCCAACTTGGAGTATCATGATACCGAAAATTACCCAATGCATTGGAGCTCTATCAGGGTTCACCCTTCATAATCATTTCAATCTCATGATTAAGTGTTCCATATAGATCATATAACATGGATTCATTCAACATCATCATTCATTACATGGTCAAGGAATCTGGAATACATATACGAAAGTACCCAATCAAAAAATATATGTGCATAAAGTTGAATACCCTTAATAGTTGAATGGGTATGGTATTCACTACATGATGATTTTGGTATGGAAAATCATGGTGCAATTTTGGCAGCATAATGATATCATATATAAATTCATAAAATGGGATGATGAGATAGAAAGTGGCATCTAATCATTTTTACATGAAATGGGTAGTAGGGTATCATGGAAAATAATATCCCAACATGTGAAATGGAATTTTAGATGCATAATATACAAGAAATTCTTGAATGGAAATGAGGATATAGAAATCTTGTATAGAATTTCAGTACAACAATGGGTGGGATTAAAAGATCATAGGGGGTTAATGGTATTGAAAGGAATATACCATCATGTATACATCAAATGGAAGGTAAGGAGTTATGGAAGAACATATATCAAATCAATCAAATTGAAATTAAAATTCATGACATAAAAGAGGTTCTTGATGAAAAGGAGAGAGGGAGATCCCTTACCGAATTTTTGTATAACAAAGGCTTAGGTAATAGTCTAAATGTGGGAGGATTAAGGATACCTAATTGAAATAAAATACAATGTAAAGTAGGTAATTTATTATAAAAGGATTAAAATATAACCAATTTAAATCAAGAAGACAAATTTCAAAGAGGGCTCTTGAATTCAAAGGAAGAGATAAAGGTGGGATCCCTAACAAAAATTTGGCATGCTAATGGTTGTACATAAGGGTTCATAAGAGAGATAAATGAGAGTGAAAGGGGATCTCATGATTTATACATCAAATGAGAAGTATGTAGGATATTTAATAAAATATCCCAACATAGTAATTTTTAGGTCCACTTGGTCGAATACCTTGAGAGGGGGTGAATCAGGGTATGGTGGATTAAAACATTCTCCCTTTTAAATCTTTTTTTCTTGTAAAAAAACTCAATTCTCTCTTCTTCTTGAAGGAATATATAGACAGATATAAAATCGTGCACATGATACATCGATTTTAAATTGGTTCACCCTCACTGGGCTACGCCCAAGGGGCATACAACAACAATGTTCCGATGTACCGAATTCACTAAGGCTCACGGTCAATAATAAGTACAATGTTTGGGCTAGATATTCTATGCCTAGGATCACTACCTTTATAAGGTTTAGGGTCTTATAATTGCATTCCCAAGGGTCACTCCCTATGTCTCTTTCTCTAGATAACTACCGGTGGAAAGGTTCACTGCCTTCCCCTTCATTCGCTCACTAATCTTGGAATGGAATCCACTCATAGTTTATGGATGTGTAGGTCAAACACAGTTTATGGACATGTAGGTCCCTTCATTTTCATGAATTCTTATATCCTCAACTATAGGTATATGCTCTGTTGAAGTTCTCTTTTCACCCATTTATGAACTCTAACTTCTCGAGTACATCTGGGTACTGAAAAATACTTTCACAAACTGAATTGATGTGTTTTCAAACTTCCTTGAGCAAACTGCAAACTGCCTCCTTCTCCCACATACTGAGTACCAGTTTTTGTACGTTGGAAACCTTCTTCGCATATCATTGAAGCTACTGTAAACCACACTTTTTCCATAGACTACCTCTGCCTTCGCGATCGTGTACCAGTACTGTGTACCGATATTGGGAACCTCTCAGCAAATCACTCTATGTTTGCGAACTGTTCATTTTACACGGACTGCCTTTGACTTCCACATACTGGAGATCCTCCTCCGCGTACCACTTGAAAAATTATCCCTCTCGTGTACTACAGATTCATCCTCTACGTATCGAGACAACTCTTTCTACATGCCAGACTTCCTCCTCTATGTATCGGACTTCCATTGGGGGTTAAGAATCCCCACAAACACCTTCAACGTGAACAACTTTCAGAATTTTCTGAATTCCCGGAGCAAAAATGTATTCACTAAAAATTTTCAATCTCCACCGTAATTGGTGGGATTAGAAATTATTATATTGGAAAATATATCCTCTTAATCCACTGAATCAAGATTTACTTAATATTCAATCCATCCTCCATCTCTTAATGATTCTTCAGCCACCGTGAACCACAACCCATCTGCGAACCATTTTCTTACACGCTCCATGCACCGTCTTTTCTTTTACGTGGTCGATTTCCTCTGCCGACAACAATCAATCTGCATACAACATCACCTTCCACCATGAACCATGTTCAGTTTCACAAACCTCACTCACATAATATTTCCACCGCTCCGCATACCATTCCCAAAAACATACAAAGAGGATACATTAAGGTATTTTTTCCCAACAATCTCCCCCTTTGGGTTTGTTGACAACTCTTATTAAAAGAATTATCTACATTTTGATGTTTCACTGAAACTCCTTCCAACTTCAGTCATCATTAGATTCATGCTATTAAGAGATAAATAAAATATTTACTCAACACATACTCTATGACCACATTATCAATAATCGGTGTGAGAAAAAAGAGTAAATGAAAAGTTCATCAAAGAATCAATTCATTTCTATCACCAATTTTTGATACCAAATTCTGAGTGTTGGAAACCTTCTAACACAATTCCAAACCCATTCTTCTGATTTTATCATAATACTCAGCTATCGTGACATATATTCTTTGATCGATCACATAGAGCATAATCAGATTCAATGCTCCCCCTATCCTATAGCTCTACCAAACATTGCTCTTCCAAATAGATTCATCTCAGCTTCAAATCCCCCTATCTCATTGCTCCACTTAATTTCTACTCTCTATGTTTTTTCTCCCCTGGAAGTCATAGTTTCTCCCCCGTTGTCAATAAACCCAAAGGGAACTCCAAGGATTTCTACAATAGGGTAATGAAAAAATATCATAACATTAAGGAAAGACAGGCCATACCTTGGGGAGAGGGGGGGCACATCCATGTTTTTTTAACTACGGGAAGTTGACTGGACTCCTAGAGCCAATAGATGTCATTCAAATGCTTCTTTGTGTAAGGAATTTTTCAAAATATCTGTAACTTATTGTTCTGTAGGCACATACTCCAACTTCACAAGCCCTTGCTCTACCTTCTCCTTGATAAAATGATATTTGATTTCAATGTGATTAGTCCTTGAGTTATTGACCAGATTTTTTCTCAGATTTGTAGCACATGAATTATAACAATAAATATTGATAGGAGATTTCACTTCAATTCCTATATCATCAAGTTGTTTTATAGCATCCCATATTTTTATAACATAACTTTCATTTCATTACAAGGAACTGAGGATCTTTAAGGTTTAGTGTCTTGGAAACAAGGAACATAATACATGAAAAGAACATAAAACATTCTTCTTAAACACTTGAAAGGCTTCTCCTTAAGTTCATCCTAGGTTCATTATTGCATCTCATAACCTGGGGACATACATCAAAAGAAAGGGCGAGCAGAAGGCCCAGTAAGGGAAACAAGAGAAACATTTTACATGTGAACTTGAGATACTTCAATAAGGACATGAAAAGAACTTTAAGGCATGAGAAAGAAATCATGAGATACATCATAATAAAAATGACATTTTTCATAACTTGAAGATGTGGTTGCAACATTCAATATTTACAATCATTTCGTTTCACCAAGGTCCATCCTCAAGGTGTCATTAAAAATTACCAAGGTTATTCACCAAGGTATCAGTCTAAAAAGTCATCTCTAGAGATTAAGTCTTTATCCAATGCATTGGAGCGATATCTGGGCGCACCCTTGAAATGTCTTTATTATCATGTGAGCCACATATATCATCATCAATCATTTCATAAACAACCCATATATCATAAAAGAAATGGGTTTCATTTCATAATCATAACGTTTTAAAAACTGCTTTAAAGACATGATCTTTATGTCACTTTAAACCCATGGAAAGGGGAAGCGGGTTTCATGTATGTAAATCCCAGAATTTAAAATAGAACATTTTGATATATATGTGAATACACTTGTAGAAATAAGAGCTTTGATTATTCACTTTATAACATAAAATAATTTTGAGAAAAGAGAGAGTCATTTTGAGACGAAAATTCTGCAACATAACGGCTATGTTACAAGGTTTTAGAAGACATTGAAAAGAGAGGGAACATGGGTCACCCACTCATAAATGATCCATAAAAAAGTAGGGGGACAGAATATAAGGGATTTAATAACATGGTAATGAAATTTTAATGATATAGCATATGAAATGAAAAACATGGAAGTGAGACAAAAATAAGATTTCTCTTATGAAAATTCGGCAGCCTAATGGCGTCACTTAAACTTCAATAAAAAAATATTTGACAAGATCAAATAGGGTCTATCATCATATGATCATAAGAGATCAGTATGATAGATATAAATATCATACCCCAACATAATAAAAAGGAACTTGAAAGACTTGAAAAGAAAATCGAACTTGAAAAATGAGAAGGGTGAAAGAACCCCTTAAAAATTCGGCAGCCTAACGGCGTCACTTAAACTTTAATAAAACGAAATGATGAGAGTAAGAGGGGATCTCTCATAATATAAACATGAAAAGTTCAGTAAGAGTAATATAAAAGAACATCTTCTCACATAAGAACATGGATCATAAAAGGAATGACATAAAAGAGATTACATGAAAAGAAAGAGAGAGGTCGGATCCCTTACCTTAAAACGTAACTCTTAAAACTCAAAGGTTTGGACCTTGAGAGCTTGGGGGCACCTTGGGAGGACTCCTTGGGAGGTAAGGAGACCGTAACTTCATTGGGGGAGAGTTGGGAGTGAAAACTAAAGGATGAAAGGTTGGGTATTTATAGGTAAAGTGAGGGGACAAGGCATTAATGGCCAAGGGACACCTCACAAGTGCTTTTCTCAAAACCATGTGCTCTCCCTTGGAATTTACCATGGAGTTAGGCCACATGGGGCCCCCAAAACAATAATTCATCACCCTTGGCCAGCCAACCCTTAAAATATCTCATGACATCATCATGACACAGTTATGATGTCATTAAACATACTGAAACCCTAAAACTGCATTTTTACTATTCACTAAAAAATTCATCTTTCTGAGAAAAATCCCAAAATTTCACCTTAACCAAATATAGATGCTCTAATTACATTTATGAACTCCATTTTATAAAAATATTTTTCTAAATATTTTTAATTTAATTTTTAAATAAAAACACTATTCATCGAGAATTCATTTTTTTCAGAAAAATCCCCAAAAATTACCATAACATAATATCGATTCTCTGAGTTCAAAAATAAAGTCCTTTTTATAAAAATAATTTTTTAATTATTTTTAATTAAATTTTTAATTAAAAAACACTATTCACCTGAAAAAACTAATACTTGGCTAATAATTTATGAAACCGTTATTTACCCATTTTATTGAATCATATTACTTAATCTAGGTGTCTAAATTATATTAAAACTTTCTTTGAGTGAAATTAATAATCCATTTGGTCACATTACTAATCCTAAGCGTAAAATCACTATTCATAATTTACTATTCATCAAAAATTAAGTTGATCTTATTACACTCCAAATTCATTACTGAACACTTTTGTAGAAGACCATTTTTTGAAAATCATTACACATCATTAATTATTTAGGGTTTACATAAATATTTTAAAATATCCTTTTTTCAAAATTCATCAATAAAATACATCCTAAAATTATTCGGACATTTGAGATTTCACAAACATCACTAAAGGAAGAAATCTCAATTCATTAATCCCAAAGGATTACACAAAGAAGCTAGGGTCTCATCACATAACCCCTTATAACACCGGCATATAACCTAAGTGTAAGGTGTGCTATGGTGAGAGAATCTGAGGGAGGCTCAGATAACATTTCCCTAGTAGTAATCTCTACTAACTTGAACTTCTCCCGCAGGCGTTTCCGTTCAATCTTGACACGCTGGAGTTCGGATTGGGCTTGGTCCAAAGCGAAGCCCAAAGATGCCACCTCTTTCCCAAGCTCTGATAAGTGGGCCTCATAAGGTTCGAGTCTACTAGATGAAGCCATCGACTCCTCTTTCTGCATTAACCATTAACATCTCTATTAAATCTTTAAGAGTAAGTTAATATACTATTTAAAATGTTTGGGTCGTTACATTCTTCCCCCCTTAAGAAATTTCATCCTCGAAATTTATACTTGAGGCCTAGTCAAAAAGGTGAGGGTACTTTTGCTTCATCGTTTCCTCAGGCACCCAAGTCACTTCTTAATATTTATGATTCCTCCTCAACACTTTCACAAGGTGGGTAGTCTTGTTTCGTAGAACCTTGTCTCTACGGTCTAATATCTCCACTGGATGCTCCTCATAAGAGAGGTCATGTTCCAGTTGTACCACCTCTGGGTTCATTACATGCGAAGGGTCGGGTATGTACTTCCTCAAGAGAGATCCATGGAAGACATTGTGAACTTGAGCTAGGTTTGGTGGAAGTCCTAGATGATAGGCCACTTCTCCTATGAGCTCAAGGATTTCATAGGGGCCAATGTACCTAGGGCTGAGCTTCCCTTTCTTCCCAAACCGCATGACTCTCTTCCATGGAGAAATTCGAAGGAAGACTTTGTCACCAACACCAAACTCCAAGTCCCTTGGACGATTATCAGCATAGCTCTTCTGCCGACTCTGAGCAGCCTTTATGTGTTGTTGGATGGCATGAACCTGTTCCTTCATCTCTTGCACGAGATCAGGCCCAAGAAGCTTTCTCTCACCAGTTTCATCCCAACAAGTAGGAGTTCTACATCGCTTTCCATACAGAGCTTCATAGGGTGCCATCTGAATACTCGAATGGAAGCTGTTGTTATAGGAGAACACCACTAATGGGAGGTGTTGATTCCATCCACCTTTAAATTCCATTGACCATAATCTCAGCATGTCTTCGAGTGTCTGAATAGTCCTTTCAAGTTGGCCATCAGTTTGAGGATGATAGGCCGTACTAAAATTCAATTCAGTATTCAGATCATGTTGAAGACTTCTCCAGAATTTTGATGCGAATCTTGGATCACAATCAGACATGATGGAGAGTGGTACCCCATGCAGCCTTACCACTTTCTTCACGTATATCTTGGCAAGTTTATCCAGAGATAAATCTTCCCGAATAGAGATAAAATGGGCGGTCTTGGAGAGACAGTCCACAATAACCCATATCGCATTGTTTCCTTTGGACGTTTTTGGGAGACCAGTTACAAAGTCCATAGTGATATTATCCCACTTCCATACTGGTATGGGTAGCGGTTGTAATACCCCCTTTGGAATTTGTCTTTCTGCCTTTACTTTCTGACACACTAGGCACCTTGTAGTGTAATCAGCAATCTCCCTCTTCATGTTATCCCACCAATAATGATCATGAAGGTCTCTATACATCCTAGTGCTTCCCGGATGTATAGAGAAAGTAGAGCTATGAGCTTCATCCATCAGTTCTTTCTTTATCTCTGGAATAGATGGAACACATATTCTTGTACGAAATTTAAATACACCTTCTTTATCAATATTGAAATCAGGGAACTTCCCATCTTTTACAACCTCCAACTTCTCTTGCAGCAATGGATATTCTTTTTGAGCCTTCTTGATCTTCTCTAGTAATGAAGGTTGAGAAATCATTTGGGATAGGGTTGATGATGTCCCTTTCCTTATAATTCCCATGTCTAGTTTTACTAGATCTTTAATCAAGGGATCTCCTAGGATCCTCATTGATGCCAGAACAATAGGATCTTTCCTGCTTAACGCATCTGCGACTTTGTTTTCTCTTCTAGGGTGATAATGAATTGAACAATCATAGTCTTTAATAAGCTCCAACCATCTCCTTTGTCTCATGTTAAATTCTTTCTGTGTGAAAATATACTTTAAACTTTGGTGGTCGGTGTATATATCACATTTCTCCCTATAAAAATAGTGCCTCCATATCTTTAGAGCAAAAACAACTGCCGCTATCTCTAGATCATGCGTAGGATAATTCTGCTCATGAATCTTCAACTGTTGAGATGCATAAGAAATTACCTTGTCATTTTTCATGAGGACGCACCCAAGCCCTTTCAGAGATGCATCGCTAAAAATAACGAATCCTTCTCCGATAGAGGGTAGTGTTAACACAGGTGCAGTAACCAATCTCTTCTTCAGCTCTTGGAAACATTCCTCGCATTCCTTTGTCCAGATGAACTTAACCCCTTTTTGAGTCAACTTGGTTAGTGGATTAGAAATCTGTGAAATTTTTTTCACAAACCTCCTATAATATCCCGCTAAACCAAGGAAACTACGAATCTTAGTTACTGTTGTGGGTTGAGGCCACTCCTCCACAACCATTGTCTTTGCAGGGTCAACCGATATTCCTTCATTGGTTACGATGTGCCCCAAGAAATTCACTTGTTATAACCAAAACTCACACTTACTGAACTTTCCAAAGAGCCTCTCCTTCTGCAGCGTTTTCAAAATAACCCTTAGATGATCTTCATGCTCCTCTCGACTTTTTGAATATATCAAAATATCATCAATAAAAACTACCACAAAGTTATCAAGGTAGTCCTTAAAGACTCTATTCATCAAATCCATGAAGATAGCAGGAGCATTAGTCAAGCCGAAGGGCATAACAGTAAATTCATAATGCTCATATCTTGATCGGAAGGCGGTCTTTGGAATATCTTCCTTCTTCACCCTCAGTTGATGATAACCAGATCGAAGGTCAATCTTAGAGAAGAATTGAGCCCCATGAAGCTGGTCAAATAAATCATCAATTCTTGGAAGAGGGTATTTGTTCTTCACTGTGATCCTGTTCAGTTCTCTATAATCATTTCATAGCCGCATTGATCCATCCTTCTTCTTCACAAAGAGAACTGGTTCCCCCCCAAGGAGACACACTCGGACGGATAAACCCCTTCTCCAACAATTCTTGGAGTTGTTTCTTTAACTCTTATAGCTCCACATTTGCCATTCTATATGGATTCTTTGATATCGGTTGAGACCCAGGTATGAGTTCAATGGAGAAATCTACCTCTCTTTCGGGGGGAGGTCCAGGTAACTCCTCAGGAAATACATCCATGTATTCCTAAACAATTGGAACATCTTCTATTTGTATGCTCCCTTTTCCTTCTTCATCATCGCCGATTAACTCCATAAATAAAGCTATAGGAGGTGCTTCTAGATAGGGATCAGTTCGTGATATCTCTCCTTGGAAGATAACTTTAGGGTGTTTATTCAAGACTACTGAGATTTCCTTACTTCTGCATTGGATCTTAGCATTATACTTTGAGATCCAGTCCATCCCTAGTATAACGTCGAATTCCAACATGGGAATGACTACTAGATTTGCGATAAGATTGTTCTCACTAAAGTAAACACTAGAGTCTCTAAACACTGTTGATGCTTGGATAATCCCACTTGGAGTCTTGACTGACAACTCTACCTCAAGCAATTCGGGGATTGATTCTATATTCTTTGCAAACTTGGAATAAATAATGGAATGCGTAGAACCAGAATCAAACACAGTAGTTTCTAGTTTTGAGAGGACAACAAGAGTACCTGCTACCACGTCATTCGGAGCTTCAACTTCAGTTGTTGTGATAGAAAAAGCACGACCTTTCTCCCTTGGCCTTTGCTGAGGTTGATGGTGATTCCCCTCCACTGCCCTTGGATTTGGACATAGATTAGCATAGTGCCCAAGCTATCCACACATGAAGAAATGGACTTAGGGTAATGCCAGAACCATATTTCCTCTTTCTTTAGTGTTGGGGAGTTGAGGCTTCACCTCACTACGACAATTCCGAGCAATATGGCCTCCTTTTCCACACTTTTAGAACTTTCCACTTCCGACCAAGCAGTTCCCCAGATGCTTCTTCCCACATTTATTGCATGTGGTAAGTTGCATTTGCTTTCCACCTCTTCCCTGATCAAAAGTCTTCCCTAAACTGGGCTCTAATGATCTCTTCTTTTCATTTGATTTATGAGACCATTGCGTCTCACCAAACTCCAGCTTGAATTTCATTGCACTCCACACGATCTCCACGTAGCTATCATAGTCTCAGTTGGCTAAATTCTTCCACAGATGAGGTCTTAGTCCACCGAAAAATCTATCAACCTTCCCACTTGGATCCATGACAAAGCTAGAGGTATATCTTGAAAGTCAGGTGAAGTTCATCTCATAGCTTCCGACAGATTCGTTCTCCTTCTGCTTCATCTCGAGAAACTCTTTCTCCGTTCTTTTTCTCATGGAACGAGGGAAATACTTGTTAAAGAATATTCCCCCGAAATCTTCCCACTCCATAGATTCCATATCTCCTCTAGGCTTCGTGTTTTTGACCAGTGACCACCACTGATCAGATTCTCCCTCTAGGCGATAAACAGCAAGGGTGACTTTTTCTTGTTCCGAACAAAGGAGTACAAAAAATATCTTTTAAATGGATCTTATCCATTGTTCCGCAACCAAAGGGTCAGTAGATACACTGAATTATGGTGGTCATTGATGCATAAAGGACTCAACAGAGTGTTTTTCCCTTCGTGGTGTGATCGGCCTCTCAGTTTGATTCAAGTTATTACTCATAACTTGAGTCAGTTGGTTCATCATTCGCATGAATGTTTCCATTTCGGCTTCCATCGGAGGGCCGTCAGCACATGGTGCATTGCGGTCACCATCGGCACGGTTCCTCCTATTGCCCGCCATTTTCTAAAAGAATAAAACCTTAGTGAGAAACTTATTTCATTTATGAATCTTTTAACTAAGACTTCATTCTTAGACAATTACACTTCTCTATAATTCCTTCATAATGATTCATAAAAAGCTTGTGATTAACCAAACATATCCCTCGAGAGTGTCTTAACCAAGAGTGCAGCAAGGCCCGTTATCGTGCACCAGTTCCCGTTCGAGTCTAGCTCAAAGCGGTGTTTTCAGGTTTTACCCCTATGTACATCTGTGCCAGAGCCACCTCTACCTGCTCATATCCAGACAGGGATGTATTTGTTTGATAAACCACTCACTCAATACTTACCAAAATACCAGGAAGTTTTCCTATATTTAAACTTTTCTATAGGGTTCTTTCTAAATTTTTTATATCCTAATTTCCACAAATAACTAAACCATCCTCTGATACCAACTATAGCATCCCGTCTTTTTATAACATAACTTTCATTTCATTACACGGAACTGAGGATCTTTAAGGTTTAGTGTCCTGGAAACAAGGAACATAATACATGAAAAGAACATAAAACATTGTTCTTAAACACTTGAAAGGATTCTCCTTAAGTTCATCCTAGGTTCATTACTGCATCTCATAACCTGGGGAGATACATCAAAAGAAAGGGTGAGCAGAAGGCCCAGTAAGGGAAACAAGAGAAACATTTTACATGTGAACTTGAGATACTTCAATAAGGACATGAAAAGAAATTTAAGGCATGAGAAAGAAATCATGAGATACATTATAATAAAAATAAAATTTTCATAACTTGAAGATGTGGCTGAAACATTCAATATTGACAATCATTTCATTTCACCAAGGTCCATCCCCAAGGTGTCATTAAAAATTACCAAGGTTATTCACCAAGGTATCAGTCTAAAAAGTCATCTCTAGAGATTAAGTCTTTACCGAATGCATTGGAGCGCTATCGGGGTGCACCCTTAAAATGTCTTTATTATCATGTGAGCCACATATATAATCATCAATCATTTCATAAAAAATACATATAGCATAAAAGAAATGGGTTTCATTTCATAATCATAACGTTTTAAAAACTGCTTTAAAGACATGATCTTTATGTCACTTTAAACCCACGGAAAGGGGAAGCGGGTTTCATGTATGTAAATCCCAGAATTTAAAATAGAAAATTTTGATATATATGTGAATACACTTGTAGAAATAAGAGCTTTGAGTATTCACTTTATAACATAAAATAATTTTGAGAAAAGAGAGAGGCATTTTGAGACGAAAATTCTGCAGCATAACGACTATGTTACAAGGTTTTAGAAGACATTGAAAAGAGAGGGAACATGGGTCACCCACTCATAAATGATCCATAAAACAGTAGGGGGAAAGAATATAAGGGATTTAAGAACATGGTAATGAAATTTTAAAGATATACCATATGAAATGAAAAACATGGAAGTGAGACAATAATAAGATTTCTCTTATGAAAATTCGGCAGCCTAATGGCGTCAATTAAACTTCAATAAAAAAATATTTGACAAGATCAAATAGGGTCTCTCATCATATTATCATAAGAGATCAGTATGATAGATATAGAGATCATACCCCAACATAATAAAAAGGAACTTGAAAGACTTGACATGAAAATCGAACTTGAAAAATGAGAAGGGTGAAAGAACCCTTTAAAAATTCGGCAGCCTAACGGTGTCACTTAAACTTTCATAAAATGGAATGATGAGAGTAAGAGGGGATCTCTCATAATATAAACATGAAAATGGAAATAATAGGAATATAAAAGAACATCCTCTCACATAAGAACATGGAGCATAAAAGGAATGACATAAAAGAGATTACATGAAAAGAAAGAGAGAGGTCGGATCCCTTACCTTAAAACGTAACTCTTAAAACTCAAAGGTTTGGACCTTGAGGGCTTGGGGGCACCTTGGGAGGACTCCTTGGGAGGTAAAGAGACCAGAAATTCGTTGGGGGAGAGTTGGGGGTGAAAACTAAAGGAGTAAAGGGTGGGTATTTATAGGGAAAGTGAGGGGATAAGACATTAATGGCCAAGGGACACCTCACAAGTGCTTTTCTCAAAACCATGTGCTCTCCCTTGGCATTTACCATGGATTTAGGCCACATGGGGCCCCCAAAACAATAATTCATCACCCTTGGCCGGCCAACCCTTAAAATATCTCATGACATCATCATGACACAGTTATGATGTCATTAAACATACTGAAACCCTAAAACTGCATTTTTACTATTCACTAAAAAATTCATCTTTCTCAGAAAAATCCCAAAATTTCACCTTAACCAAATATAGATGCTCTAATTACATTTATGAACTCCATTTTATAAAAATAAGTTTCTAAATATTTTTAATTTAATTTTTAAATAAAAACACTATTCATCGAGAATTCATTTTTTCAGAAAAATCCTCAAAAATTACCATAACATAATATCGATGCTCTGAGTTCAAAAATAAAGTCCTTTTTATAAAAATAATTTTATAATTATTTTTAATTAAATTTTTAATTAAAAAACACTATTCACCTGAAAAAACTAATACTTGGCTAATAATTTATGAAACTGTTATTTACCCATTTTATTGAATCGCATTGCTTAATCTAGGTGTCTATATTATATTAAAACTTTCTTTGAGTGAAATTAATAATCCATTTGGTCACATTACTAATCCTAAGCGTAAAATCACTATTAATAATTTACTATTCATCAAAAATTAAGTTGATCTTATTAGACTCCAAATTCCTTACTGAACACTTTTGTAGAAGACCATTTTTTGAAAATCATTACACATCATTAATTATTTAGGGTTTACATAAATATTTTAAAATATCCTTTTTTCAAAATTCATCAATAAAATACATCCTAAAATTATCCGGACATTTGAAATTTCACAAACATCACTAAAGGAAGAAATCTCAATTCATTCATCCCAAAGGATTACACAAAGAAGCTAGGGTCTTATTACATATCCCCTTATAACACCGGCATATGACCTAAGTGTAAGGTGTGCTATTGTGAGAGAATCTGAGGGAGGCTCAGATAACATTGCCCTAGTAGTAATCTCGACTAACTTGAACTTCTCCCAAAGGCGTTTCCATTCAAGCTTGACATGCTGGAGTTCGGCTTGGGCTTGGTCCAAAACGAAGCCCAAAGATGCCACCTCCTTCCCAAGCTCTGATAAGTGGGCCTCATAAGGTTCGAGTCTACTGGATGAAGCCATCGACTCCTCTTTCTGCATTAACTATTAACATCTCTGTTAAATCGTTAATAGTAAGTTAATATACTATTTAAAAAGTTTGGGTCGTTACATGTTTATTCATCCACAATAGTTGTGTTCAAACTAGAGTAGCTGCGATGTATTCAACTTCCAAGGTTCTTAATGAAATGAAGTCTTGTTTCTGGATTAACCAAGAAATAAACAACCTTCTAATATAAATGGAACCTCCTGATACTGATTTCCTATCTTCTAATGAACCATCCTAGTCCGCATATATATATCCTAATAACTCTAGCTGAGATTTTTTATTATACATTAATCCAAAACCCATTTTTTCCTTGATATACTGAAGAATTATTTCTACTGAAATCATGTGGCTCTCCTTGGGATTTATTTGAAACCTTGTTTCTTGGCATGTGGAAAATACAATATCAGGACTTGTCACTATCAGTTACAAAATAATTCCAATTATTTTCATGTATTCTGTGATATTAACTAACTTGCCTTCATCATATCTTGATAATTTCATCCTGGTAGCAACTGAAGTCTTCATCTCTTTGGAATTATCCATTCCAAAACTTCTCAAAACCTCTTTGGCATACTTACATTGATACATAAAACATCCATTCCTTCATTTTGTAACCTGTAATCCAAGGAAAAATTTCATCTCTCCAATCATAAACATTTCGAACTCACTTTTTATAAATTCATAAAATAGTCTGCATTGTGCTAATCTGATCCACCAAAGATTATGTCACCATCATAAACCAACACCATCATCCTTTTACTATTTCCATTTTTAGTAATACATATTGTAATCAACTCCACCACATTGATAATTGATCTTATATAGAAACTGATCAAGCCTTGAATACCATGCTCTTGGTGATTTCTTTAAACCATACAAATCCTTATTCTTCTTCCAGAACTCCATTAAAAAATGCTGACTTGAAATCAATCTACAAAACATAAAACTTCCATTGCACGACTATAGAAAATAATAATATAATTTTCACCATCCTTACAACAGGTGATAATGTTTCATCAGCATATATACCATCAATCAACGAGTACCCTTTTCACAGAAGTCATTCTTTGTTTCAAATCACAACACCGTCTTCTTTCGTTTTTTTGCGAAACATCCATTTTTCCCTTTTATATTCTTATCTTCTAGTCTCAAAATAATTTCTCATGTTTGATTCTTCTCAATTTGGTCAAGCTCTTCCTTCATTGCCTTAACCCATCTTTCATCTCCAGTTGCTTCAATAAATAATTTAGGCTTCACTTATGATAAGTATGATTCTTCCTGTAGAAACTTCATCCTTATTGTTTTCACTGGTATTTTCTAATCCCCAATTATGTTATTCTTATCAATTTCTTCTCTTATTTATGATCTCTATGAAGACACTAACTTATTCTCATAATATGGGTCTTCTTTTAAATAAATATCTGAAGCTAGAGCGTCTCCCAATATGATCATCTCTTCATCGCTATCCTTCTGATTCTGGTCATGTATTTGCTGAAAATTATTTTCATTTTCTACAATACTAACATCATGACTTTCAACTATCTTTCCCAACCTCTTATTGAATCATTTATATGCTTTTATTTTCTTTGACTATATAAGAAATATCTCTTCATCCCCATGGGATTCAAATTTCATGTGTTTCTCTTTATTGAGAATGAAACATTTACTTTTGAATATTTGAAAGTATTTTAATGACGGCTTATTTCCATGCCAAAACTCATATGAAGTCTTCTTCTCTTTTGGACAATGTAAAACTCTATTTTAAGTGTTTACTGCTTTCATCACTACTTCTTTCCAAAATTTCTCTGGAAGGTCTTTCTCAATCAGCATTGTTCTGGCCATGTAGTTGATAATCCGATTTCTTCTCTCAAATAATCCATTCTTTTGTGGAGTTATTACAGCTGAAACTTGATATATTTTCTCATTTTTATCAAGAAAATCCTCCACTTGGCTATTTGTTAACTCTGTTCCGTTATCTGTTCAAATCATTCAGATTTTTTTACCAAGCATCTTTTCACATTCTCGTCGATATCTTTTAATGAAACTGAACACTTCATATTTGTGGGTGATTATTGAAACCCATTCCATTATGCTATAGTCTTCAATTAATAGAACATAATATCTCACTCCATCAATAGACCTTGGGGGAATTTCCCCACACACATCAATATTCACCAGCTCAGGCAATCTTGTTTACTTTTTCTCCTTTTGGTTATATGAATTTCGAGTTATGTTCCCATGTTGGCAGGCATCACACGTATGAGTACAATCACATAATAATCTAGGGATATTTCAAGATGCATCATATTTTACCATATCTTCCAAGGAACCTTGGCTAATGTACCCAAGTCTCTTATGTCATACCTTGTTTTCTTCATCATTGTACATAAAAAACATATCTTCTTCTCCACTTATGAGGTAGATATTCCCTTTCGTACACTTTCCATGTAACATAACAACACCATCCTTTTCCTTGATGATACAGAATTTCTTGGAAAAACTTATGGCATTTTCTGAGTCACCCAATTGACTAACACTAAGAAAATTGTGACTAAGCCCTTCAAAAACCAAGACATCTTCTTGTCTCATGTCTTTTCCTCCTAACATAGCTTTTCCTGAACCAATATTTTTCAATCCCTCATCATTACCGAATATTACAATAACTTCTATATCACACCTTATTCCGATTACTAGATCCTTATTTCCCACCATATAGGAAGTGCATTCACTTTCAATTATCCATGTCCATATGCGATCTGATTCCTTGAATGCATTTTCTGCAACCACGACATGCTTGACCCTTCTCTTTTGGACCCAAGACTTTGAATTCATAAGTATCATGGAATTATAATCTTGATATCCCTCATAATATGATGTTTAATCTTCGAACTTCAAAGCTACAAATAGATTTGGAATTTTCATCTCACTTGAAGATACTTTTGGTTTCTTCTTAGGAACAAATTTAGTCTACCTCGGCACATTCCTCTAAATTGTTGATGTGAAATATCATGCCATATGTCTTAGACCTTTACACCTGAAACAATGACCGTCAAATGATGACCTATAATTTTGAACTCGGTATGACCACCTATGTTGGTCTTGTTCCCTTTTATATCTATTTTCTATGGTACATACGTTTTGAGAGGGTCCCATCTTACCACAACAATAGCATCTTATGTGAGGAACATTCTTATGTTGTAACGATGCACAGTCAGTTGTGCCTTCGGTTCTCTGAATCTTTTGATTCTGCTTCGTATCCAAATCAGTATTCAATCTTGGAATGGGTGCTTGTGGTCTAACTTGAACCATAAATGCATCCAATTTAAGATGAAGACCCTTTTGTTATGATGAACCATTCCACTCAAATATCATCTTATCTGTTGCCTGTGTGATCTTCTTTGCTGATGTCTAACCGAGAGATAGTAGTTTCTCCCAATCTTCAATTTTTTATCGTAGACTGACGACCTCTTCTTCTAGATTTTTGATACATTTGATTTAATCTTTTCTAGTTTTAGTCAAACTATCAATTTAAATTTTTTGTTCTTCAATTTTGAGTTTGTACTAAATCACCTTTTAATTTCTTTCAGGTATTGAAGACTTCATATTTTCAATTTCTTCATTAAGATCTAAATTCTCTTCTTCCTGCTGCTGCATAAAGAGTTTGGAATCTCGAACAACTTTTTTATGTTTCTTCGTTTTGGCCCTCAAAATATCTATCTATTCCAGTGAAGCTTTTAATTCATCCTGAAGATAAACTCTTCCTTCAATTTCTCCTTCTTTGTTATCACTTTTTTCTCTTGTTAAATAATTTCTATCAATTTCCACCAAAGCATCTAATTTATGATCTGTTCATTCCTTTAACTCTTCTTCCTCAGATTCTTCTGAACTTTCATCCTCTCTTTAAAGAAGATTATTTTTTTCTAAGAACATTATCTTAGTACTTCTCCTCCATTTATTATTTTATGAATAGTTATTTTGTGGAATTTCATCATTTTATTCATTCTCATCATTAAACTTATTAGGAAACTTTGATGCAAAATGCCCAATCATTCAGCATCGAAAGCATGAAAATGCATGTTTACCTTCGAACATTCCTTTTCCTCTTTACATATTAGAGGATAGAAATGACATTACATCATCCATATTGTCTTCCTATAGACTATCTTAAATTGGGAGACTATTCATGACCTTTAATTACACTTCCTTTGACTTCCCCTTTTCCACTGCATCATTTTTGTCATTTCTCATTTCATATGCTACAAGGGTACTATGTAGGTTATCTAATGTTAGCACTTTCAAGTATTTATCTTCCAACATTGAATTTTTTGGATTAAATCATGGTGGAATTTTCCTCAATATACATTTCAAAATCATTATATATTAAATGACTTATCCAAGACCCCAAATATCTTCTAAAATAACTTTTATCCTATCAAAGAATGCATCAACAACCTCATTGGGATTCATTCTGAGATCCTCATACTTGTTCCAAAAAATCTGCAGCTTTGCTTCTCAAACTTTTGTGTCACCCTCATAAATGTTCAACATTTATTCCCACATTACATGTGATGTTTTACACGACATCACCTTCTTATAGATTCCATTTGATATAGCTACCACTAAAGAATTTTTTCCATTAGAATCATCATCAAGTTATCTTATTTCAACTTATGATAAATCCACACTATTAATGTCAGCTAATATTCCGTGTATAACTACTGTGAAGACATCCATCCCTACTGATCGAAAATAGTGCTACATTAAATTTTTCCATAGTTGAAAATTATTTCCTTCAAAAATCGTAATTCCTTTACGATTGACCACCTCCATTTCTTCTTCTCAGAGAGAAACATTGATTTTCAACTTTTCACTCTGATACCAATTGTTAGGTCCACTAGGTCGAACACCGTAAGTGGGGGGGTGAATCAGGGTATGGTATATTAAAACTTTCTCCCTTTTGGATCTTATTTCGTTGTTAGAAAAAACTCAATTCTCTCTTCTTCACATAATAATATAGAGATAGATATGAAATCATGCACATGACACAATGATTTTTACTTGATTCACCCTCACTAGGCTACGTCCTAGGAGCGTACAATGACAATGTGACAATGTACCAAATTCACTAAGGCTCATGTCCAATAATGAGTACAATGTTCGAGATAGATTTTCTATGCCAAACTCACTGCCTTTACAAGGTTTTGGATCTGCTCACTACATTCCAAAGGGTCACTCCCTATGCATATTTCTCTGTCTCATTGCCGGTGGAAAGGGTCATCATCTTCCTCTTCCTTCGCTCACAGCTCTTGGAATGGAATCCAATCAGAGTTTGTGGACGTGTATGTCAAACACAGTTTATGGACATGTAGGTACCTTCATTTTCATGAATTCCTACATCCTCAACTATAGTTAGATGCTTTGTTGATGTTTTGTTTTCACCCGTAGATGAAGTCCATCTTCCCGAGTACTCCTGGCTTCTGGAAAATAATTTTGCAAACCGAATTGAAGCCTTTTCAAGATTCCTTGAGAAAACCGCGAACCACCTCATTCTCCCGCATACTGAGTACCAAGTTTGGTATGTGGGAAACCTACTTTGCATACTTTTTCCACTACTTTGAACCACCATTCATCTACAGACTGCCTCCACCTTCGCAATCATGTACCGCTACCACGTACCTATTCCGCAAACCTCATCTCCAAATCACTCTATGTTTGTGAACTGTTTGTTGTTCACGGACTACCTTCGTCTTTGGCGTACCAGAGTTTCCCCTCCTTGTAGAACTTGAGGAATTCTCCCCCTCACATACCATAGATTCCTCCTCCACATACCAAGGCAACTCCTTCCACATACTAGACTTACTCCTTTGTGTATCAGACATCCTTTGTGGGTTAAGAATCCCTACAAACACCTTCAACACAAATGACTTTCTGAATTTTCTGAATTCTTGGAGAAAAATTTATTCTCTAATAATGTTCAATCTCTACCATAATCGGTGGGATGAGAAATTATTTTATAGACAAAGATATCCACTTAATCCACTTAATGAAGATTTACTAAATCTTCAATCTAGCCTCCACCGCTTACCGATGTTTCAGCCACCGCAATCTGAAACCCGTCCATGAACCATTTTCCTTCTCTCTCCATGTAACGTCTTTTCTCCTACGCAGTCTATTTCCTCTGCTAATGATAATCCATCCGTGAACTGGATCACCTTTAACCGTGAACCATGTTCAGTTTTACAAACCTTACCTGCGTACCGTTTCTACTGCTCCACATGTCGTTCCTAGAATATGGTAGGTGGCCCATGTATCATTATACATGGTTCTCACCCTTTTCTTATTTCCTTCAACATTTTTCTTAAAATTTACTCTTATGAAGAAATCCTACCTTTTCCAACATCAAACTCCCAATTTTGAGGCCTTAAATTTTGGAAAACACTGGGAAACAACACCACCTTAGAAACCTATCTTCAGAAAAAATCAACCATACACTTTTGTGGTCATCTGGCATTGTCAACAAACACAACCACACCTAAAACATACCAAGTGGATGAATTGATATGTTTTCTCCCAACAATCTCCCCCTTTGGGTTTGTTGAAAACTCATATTAAAACAATTCTCTTCATTTTGATGTTTCATTGAAACTCCTTCCAACTTCAACCAACATTAGATTCATGCAATTAAGATAGCAATAAAATATTTACTCAACACATACTCTAAGACCACATGAGCAATGCTCAGTGTGAGAAACAAGATTAAATGAAAATTTAATCCACTAACCACTTCATTTCTACCACCAATTTTTGATACCAATTGCTGAGTGCTGGAAACCTTCTAAAACCATTCCAACAACATTCTTCTGCATTTATCACGATCCTCAACTATCATGATATGTATTCCTTAATCGATCACTTCTAGTAATATCAGATTAAATTCTTTTCAAATCTTATATCTCTTCCAAAAATATCACTTTCAAATAGATTCATCTCAACTTCAACTCTCCCAATCTCGCTACTCCACTTAACAGCTTCTCTCCGTGTCTTTTCTCCCCCTAAAAGTCACACTTTCTCTCCCTTTGTCAAAAAACCCAAAGGGAACTCTAAGGATTTCTATAATAGGGTAAATAAAACATATCAACACATTTGGGAAAGACACACCATACCTCAGAGAGAAGGGGGCCCACATCCACACCTTTTCAAGTGTGGGAAGTCAACTGGACTCCTAGAGCTAGTTGATGTCTTTCAAATGCATCTTTGGGTAAGGCCTTTGTCAGAATGTATGCAAGATGTTGTTCTATAGTAACATAATTTAACTTCACAAGCATGTCCTACACCTTCTCCTTGATAAAAAGATATTTCATTTAAATTTTCTTTTTTCCTTGAGTTATGGACTAGAATTTTTCTCATATTTATAGCACTTGAATTATAAAAACGAATTCTGATAGAATATTTCACTTCGATTTCCATATCTTCAAGTTGTTTCTTCATCCGAAATAATTGTGTACGATCTTGGGTAGGTGAAATGCATTCAAATTTTGTGGTGATTAATGAAATGAAGTCTTTTTTCTTTCTTAACCAAAAAATACACAACCTTCCCAGATAAAAGGAACCTCCTGATGTTGATTTCCTATCATCTATTGAACCAGCCCAGTCTTCATCTGTATATCCCAATAACTCTAGATGAGATTTGTTATTATACATTAAGAAAAACCCATTGTACCCTTGATATAATAAAAAATTATTTTTATTGAAATCATGTGGCTCTCCTTGGGATTTCTTTGATACCTCGCAGCTTGGGATGTGGAAAATAAAATATCATGCCTTGTTGCTGTCAGGAACAAAATAATTTCAATGATTTGTCATTATTCTGTGATATTAACTTGCTTTCCTTCATTATCTCATGACAATTTAAACCAGGTAGCAACCGGAGCCTTCATGTCTTTGGAATTATCCCTTCTTAAACTTCTCAAAACCTCCTTGGCATACAAATATTAAAAAATAAAAGTTTCATTCCATACTCATGTAACTTTTATTCCAAGGAAATGTTAGCTCTCAATCATCAACATTTCAAACTCACTTTTCACAAATTTAGAAAATTTTCTTCATTGTACTTCATCTAATCTACCAAAAATTATGTTACCGGCATAAACCAGAACCATAATCCTTTGACTATTTCCATTGCTGTAATAAAAAATTTAATCAACTCCACCACATTGAAAACCAATATTCTTTAGAAACTAATCAAGTGTTAAATACCATGTTGTTTTTTCTTTCTTAAAACTATACAAATCCTTCTTCAGTCGACAAACTCTGTTCTCATCTTCATGAATGAGAAAACCATACGATTGCTCAATGTAGACTTCTTCTTCCATAACTCCATTCAGAAATGATGACTTGACATCTATCTAGAAAAATTTAAACTTATTTTACACATCTATAGCCAAAAAATAATCTAATTGTATCTATCCATTCAAGAGGGGAAAATTTTCATCAACATCTATCGCCTCTATCTACGAGTACACTTTTCACACAATTCGTGCTTTGTTTCGAATCACAACACTTTCATTAATCATTTCGTTGTGAAAGAACCATTTTTTCCTATGAGATTATTGTCTTCTAATCTGAAAACAATTTCCCACATTTTATTATTCTCAATTTGGTCAAGCTATTCATTTATTTTTTAAACCCAGCTTTCATCTCCAGCTGCTTCATCAAAGCATTTAGGCTTTCCTTGTGATAAGTATGATGCTTGATGTAGAGACTTCATCCTTATTATCTGCACCGGTGTTGTCTGATCAAAAATTTTGTTATTCCTATCAATTTCAGCTCATATTGCTGATCTCTAGGAAGACACTGATTTATTATCATCATCTGAGTCTTCTTCTGAATCAATCTCGGGAGCTGAAGCATCTCCTGATCTTCTTGTCTCTTAATCGCATCCTCTTGATTTTGATCATGTATTTGCTGATGATTTTATTCATTTTCTACAATTATTACAACATGACCTTCAACGATCTTTCCCAACCTCTTACTGAAGCATTTATACACTTTGATTTTTTTGAGTAGACAAGAAATATCCCTTCATCCCCACGAGATAAAAATTTCCTATGTTTCCCTTTATTGAGAATGAAACATTTACTTCAAAATATTAGAATGTAGTTTAATGACGAATTATTTCCATACCATAACTCATATGGAATCTTATCCTCTTTTGGATAAATTAAGATCTATTTGAAGTGTATATTCCTATCATCACGACTTCTTTCCAAAATTTCTTTGGAAGGTCTTTCTCAATGAGCATTATTCTGGCCATGTTGTTGAAAAACTAATTTCTTCTCTCAACTAATCCATTATATTGTGGATTTATTACTGTTGAAACTTGATGCATTATCCCTTATTTTTGAAAAAATCATCCACTTGGATATTTGTGAACTCTGTTCCATTATTTTTTCAAATCGTTCAGATTTTCTGACCAAGCATCTTTTCACATCCCCATCGATATCTTATAATGCAACTAAACACTTCATATTTGTGAGTGATTGTTGAAACCCATGCCATTCTACTATATTCATCCTTGAATAGATCATAATATCTCATCCCATCAATAGCCCTTGGAGAAACTGGCCCACACACATCAATATGCACCAACTCAAGCAATCTTGTTGAATTTTTCTCCATTTTCTTATATGAATTTTGAATGATCTTTCCCTATTGGCAGGCATCACACGTATGAGTACGATCAGGTGATAATCTTGGGATATTTCAAGATGCATCATATCTTACCAGATCTTCCAAGGAACCATGGATAATGTTCCCAAGATGCTTATTCCATTACTTTTTTTCTCCATCCTTGGACATAAAGTACATATCTTTTCCTCCACTTACAAGGTAGAGATTCTCTTTCTTACACTTTCCTTGTAGCACAACACCACCATCCTTTTCCTTCATGATACATAATATCATGTAAAAAGTTATGGCATGTAATGAGCCACACAATTGACTAACACTAAGAATATTGTGACTAATCCCCTCAACAACCAAGACATCAGCTTGTCTCATGTCATTTCCTCCAAACATAACTTTTCTAGAACCAATAATTTTCAAGCCCTCATCGTTAACGAATCTTACAATACCATGTTTATCATACCTGATTCTAGTTAATAGATTCTTATTTCCCATCATATGGTAAGTGCATACATTGTCAATTATCCATATCCATGTGCGATCTAATTACTTTAACATTATTTCAGTAACCAAGGCATGCTCGGCCCTTCTCTTTTTGACCCAAGCCATTGAATTTAAAACCGACATGGAATGATAATTTTTATCTCCCTCAGTATATGATGGGTCATCTTTGACCTTTAAAGATACAAATAGATTTTGAGTTTTCATCTCACTTGATGATACTTTTGGATTCTTCTTATGAATAAATTCAGTTTTCCTCATCACATTCCTCTTCATTGTTGATGTGCAATATCTTGGATTTGTCTGAGACCTTTACACTTGAAATAATGACTATAAAATGATGACCTATAATTTTGATCTCTGTACGAATGACTATATTGTTATTGTTTCCTTTTATATCTCTTTTCTATGGAACATACATTTTGATAGTATCCCATATTAGCATAACAATATAATCTTATGTGAGGTACATTATAGTGTGGTAATAAAGCACTATTATTTTTGCATTGGGTTCTCTAAATCATCTGATTCGTCTTTATACCCAAATTAGTATTCAATCTTGGAATGGATTCTTGTGGTCTGATTTAAACCATAACTGATTTCTATCTTAGATCAATCCCCTTTTGTTATGATGGACCATTCTTCTTAATTATCGTCTTATCTCTTGCCTGTATGAACTTCTTTCCTGATGTCAAACCGAGAGATAATAGTTTCTCTTGATCTTCAATTGTTCATCGAAGACTAACAACCTCTTCTTAGATTATTGATATGTTTGATTTGATATTTTCCAGTTTTAGCTAAACAATCAATTTCAATTTTCTATTCTTTAGTTTTGAGTTTGTACTCAACCACCTTTTAATATTTTTCTAGAATTAAAGACATAAGCTTTTCAATTTCTTCATTCAGCTCAGAATTTTCTTCTTCATGCTGTTTCATAAAGAGTTTGGCATCCTGAAAAACTTTTTTAGCTTTCTTTGTTTTCGATCTCAAAATATCTATCTATTCAAGGGAAGGTTCTAATCCATCCTAAAGATAAACTCTTCATTCAATTTCACCTTCTTTATTGTCACTTTCTTCTGTTGTTAATGGATTTCTAGCAATTTACACCAAAGCATCTACTTTATGATCTGTCCACTCCTCCAACTCTTCTACCTCAGATTCTTCTGAACATTTATCCTCTGTTGAAAGAAGATTCATCTTTTTTAAGAACTTTTTCTCGGTACCACTCCTCCCTTTCTCATTTGATGAATACTTATTTTTGGGAATTTCATCATTTTCATCATTTTCATCATCAAACTTATTAATACACTTTAATGAAAAATTCCCAATATTTCTGCATTGAAAACATGAAAATGGATGTTTTCCTTTGAACATTCCTTTTCCTCTGGGAACATTTGAGGGTAGAAATTACATGACATCATTCATATTGTCTTCCTCCAGACTATCTTTAATAGAGAGACTCTTCATGCCCTTGAATTCCACTTCCTTTCACTTCCCCTTTTCCATTGCATCGTTTTCATAGTTTCTCATTTCATATTCTATAAGGTTACTGTTTAGGTTATCTAGTGTCATCTCTTTTGTGTATTTTTCTTCAAATGCTGAAACTTTTGGATTGAATCGTAGTGGATGTTTCCTCAATATACGTTCCACAATCTTTATATCTTCAATGACTTCTCTAAGACCATGTATGTCTTCTAAAATAATATTTATCCTGTCAAAGAATGAATCAATAGTCTCATTGGGATTCATTTTGAGATCCTCATACTTCTTCCACAAAATCTAAATCTTCGCTTCTTGAACTTTTGGGTCACCATCATAAATGTTCAACAATTTTACCACATTTCATGTGATGTTTTATAGGACATCACCTTCATATATATTTCATTTGATATTGCTCCCCATAAAGAATTGATTCCTTTAGCATCACATCCAATTATATTCTTTCATATTCTAATAAGGAACCACTATTAATGTTAGCTAATATTCCACTCATAGCTGCTGTGAATACATCCATCCCTACTGATTGGAAGTAGTTCTGCATTCGATTCTTCCATAGTTGAAAATTATTTCCATCCAAAATCAGAATTCCTTTATGATTGACCAACTCCATTTATTCTAATGAGATATGAACACTGACTTTTAATATTTCACTCTGATACAATTATTTTTACTAGGTTCACCCTAACTGGGCTACGTCCAAGGAGCATACAATGACAATTCACTGATGCACCAAATTTACTAAGGCTCATGGCCAATAATGAGTACAATTTTAGTGTTAGATCTTCTATACCCAGGCTCACTGCCTTTACAGGGTTTTGGGTCTTTTCACTACATTCCCAAGGGTCACTCCCTATTCCTATTTCTTTATCTCCCTGTCGGGGGAAAGGTTAGCCATCTTTCTCTTCCTTCGCTCACTACTCTTGGAATAGAATCCACTCCCAGTTTATGGATATGTGGGTCAAACACAGTTTATGGAAATGTAGGTCCCTTAATTTTCATGAATTCATGAATCCTCCACTATAGGGAGATTCTCTGTTGAAGATCCATTTTCACTTGTAGATGAATTCCACCTTCTTGAGTATTGCTGTTTATCAATAGATTCTTTCACAAACAGAATTGAAGCTTTTTCAAGCTTCCCTGAGCAAACCACAAACTGCCTCCTTCTCCTGTGTACTGAGTACCAGGTTTGGTACATGGGACTCCTTCTTTGCATACCATTTCTGCTACCTCAAACTTCCCTTTGTCCGTGGAATTCCTCCATCTTCGTGATCGCGTACCGCTACTGCGTACCGATTCCAAGAACCTCCTCTGCAAACCACTATATGTCTGCAAACTGTTCGTTGTTCATGAACTACATTCACCTTCCTTGTATCGGAGCTCCTTCTCTATGTAGCACTTGCAGAATTATCCCTCTCACGTACCAGAGGTTCCTCCTCTGTGTACCGACACAACTTCTTTCGTGTACCGGACTTCCACCTCCCCACACTAGACTTCCTTTGCGGGTTAAGAATCCCCACAAACACTTTAAGTATGAACCACTTTTGGACTTTCCTGAATTCCCAGAGAAAAATGTATTCTATAATAATGTTCAATATCCACCATAATTTGTGGTATTAGAAATTATTATATAGGAAAAGATATCTGCTTAATCTGATCTGAATCTTCAATCCAGCCTTCACCGCCTATAGATTCTTCAGCCACCGCGAACCACAACCCATCCACGCACCATTTTCCTACGCAATTTGCATACCGTCTTTTCTCCTACGTGGTCGATTTCCTCCACTGATGACAATCCATCCACATACCACATCACCTTCCCCCGTGAACTATGTTTGGTTTCACGAACCTCACCCGCATACCATTTCTACCGCTCCGCATAAAGTTCCCGGAATATGGTATGCGCCCCATGTATCATGGTACACGATTCTCAACCTTTGCCGATTTTATTCAACATTCTTCATATAATTTACTCCTAAAAAGAAATCCTTATTTTTCTAACATCAAACTCCAGATTTTGAGGCCTTAAATTTTGGAAAAAACTTTGAAACTGCATCACCTTAAAAACCTATCTTCGGAAAACATCAACCATACTCATTTGCGGTCATCTGGAATTTTCAACAAACACAACCACACCCAAAGCATACCAAGAGGATTAATTGAGATATTTTTTCCCAACAGTAATTAAATAAATTAGAAGACATAACATGAAAAACATTCTTGATAAAATCAGAGGGTGTAAGATCCCTTACTTGGATGTGTGATCCCAAAGTCTTGGGAGAGGCTTCTTGGGAGAATAAGGGAAACTTTTGAGAACTCTAGGAAGTATGGGGAAGAGGGAATTAGAGCTTCAAAGATCTTGAGTGAAGAGTAATTCATGCTTGGGTGGGTTTATATTGTAAAGACGGGGGAATTCGTTATTATTTCGGTTTTAGAACCTACACACTAAAATATTTAAAACCACAAACCTTCCCATGGTTTTTTACCCATGGTTTATTGAAAAGGGGACGGGTATAAATTTTTTTAAAAGGATAAGGGTCAAATATATTAAAATAATTCTCTTTCTTATGTGGAGGTGAGAAACACTTTCAAGGAAATGAATTTAAAAACTTAAAATATATTATATGTCTTGGAGGGTTCACTACGGATTTATAAAATAAATAAAATAATCCTAACATTACATTATTTTAAAGGAAAACATATATTTTTCTAAATATACCCTTTATTGTTTTTATTACATTACTATTGGGTCATTACAATGTCATAAATGACATTATATATTTATAAGGTATTTAATTTTTACCCAAAAATTTGACTATCTCAAAAAATTAAAAAAAATTCACTATTGGATAATTTAGATGTCCTTATTCCAAAAATACTCTTCATTTTATCTAAATAAATTTTATTTTTAAAATAAAAAATGAAATTTATTGAAAATTGATGAGTTTTGAAAAAATATTTTTCAAAACATAAAAAAATTTACAATTGACTTCATAAAAATTATATGATATTTTATATTTAACAAAATTAATTTAATAAAAATATTTTATTAAAATTTTATTTAATTAAAAAATATATTAATTCGTCAAAACAGGTTTCTTAATTGAATTTTAATATTAACCAAAAGATATTATTTGTTCTTTAAAAATCATTTACAAAGTAACAATTATAAAATGTAAGTATATTCATTATTAAATTAAAAAGTAATTCACATAATAATAATTTTATGGCCTTGTTTCATATTCCTTTATTACACTAGAATACTCCCTAAGTGTAAGGTGTGTGATGGTGGGGCTTTCATGGGGTTATTCAATGAACATGGTTTGGTTTGTGATCTCGATGAGCTTGAACTTCTACCATAAATGGTTTTATTCCTTTATATGTTATTGTATCTCGGGTTTGGCTTGGACTAAGGTAAATCCTAGAAATGATATCTCCCTTAGAAGCTCTCATAAATGAGCTTGATAGGGTATGATCCTAATGGTTGAGGTCATCACTTCCTTTTTTTGTGTCAAAAGGATTTGTTAAAACTCTATATTTATACTCATCATGCGATCATTGTTTAATGGATATATTATCAATGGTAATTATAATTAATAGTCATTTAAATAAAAATAGATATAATAAAACAAAAGGAGTGAATGTGTTTTCTATATCCATAATACATTTAATTAAATGAAAGGAAATTTTATTCATAACAGTTTGTGTTGTTAAAAGAACCAAAAATTATATACAAATGAAATATTCATATTACTATAAGGTAGAGTACATGGAACAACTTACCTCAATCAGAGTGAACACAAAACCAAGCAAAGTCCAATAGCTTTTTATGAGTCTAACCAAGTATATTCTTCCTCCATCTAATGCCTTAAGGTTTTAACTTATACCCAATCATTCAAAATGATCAATTATAGCTATATTATAATTAATTATATGATTTTAGGTAAACTTATAACCAACAAACAATTTAAAACATGATGAAAGACTTAATTGATGTCCCTTCCCAGCCAAAACCATGACAAACCACCTATAGAAGTTATGTAATAATCTTTGGAAATTATAATGGGATAAAACCCTATTGTGTTGCAATAATACAAAGTACAAATTAATATTATTAAATATAAATATCTATAAGAATTAAAAAAATGACATAACTTAGTTATAATGTCATCTAATTGAGTTTGGACCACTCTAGACACACTCTCGATCCTAATCCAGGAAAAATCTCAATTTCAATCCCATGGTACGTAGGTCAATCCAACTCCATTTGACCAAAAACTATAGAATGAACAATAAAGGTTGTATGTTAAATGAAACTCCCAATAAAGACATGAGTTCATCATCACGGAACATCATATATCCATGTTAATCCAAAGCCCCATCATTCATAGAAAATTCCATTAAGGACCAGTGTGGTTTTCATCTAATTCTATAATTGTGGTCTTGGAAATGATCAATTGGTGACCAAGATGATCAAGGGAAATAAGAAAAAATAGAATTGATAAATAAAAGGATAAAAAATATAAGACATACTCAGATAAATTACCCAGGATGAATAACATAATGATTCACCACCATATGAGGAAGTAAGAAGATAAGATCGGCGAATAATGAAGTATCTTTCTAAGATTCACTAATGGATGTCTCCAATATCCATCCATGATAAAAGGAAACTCATAGAGGGTGGAGAATATAGGTGTATTTATTAATTTTATATACAAAATAATCCAAGGGGGGATAACTATGAGAGGGGCCTAGTGGCTAAAAAGAACCCAAAGACCTTTAATGATGTATTTCCCATTATGCTCCTCTGACACACCCTTTGAGGTCCACCAGCTGTCCAATGGTACATAATCCACCAAGTTCAATCTACCTAGTTAGATGGAGAGTAATATTGGGTATCATGGATCCTGCACACCCCACCTGCTATCCAGTGGCGGTAACAGGATCCCCATAATTTGTGGTCCTCCTTCACTAATAATGTGATATTTGAGTCACACGTTATTCTTCCTTTCATGTCCAAAAATACCTCCTTCCAATTATTAAACACAAAACATCTTAGTCCATCACACTGTTCTATGAAAAACCCTCACAATATAAATAAATTTCAAGTTCCCCCTAAAATCAATAAGTCGTAATGACATGGGTTATTAAACTTGGGGTAGTAAAAATCTAGTACCTAGTTGGGGATCTGAACCATGTCATATCCCTTTTCTACATTATATAATTTTATTTCTAATTTATTTATTTTTATTTCATTAAATTTATTAGGTTTTTTTATTACTTTATCTTAGGATTAAATTTTCAGTATCTTGGATCCTAATGAAAGGTTTTCACTACCAAAATAAACATAGGTTTTGTCTTTCATTCTCTTTGGTTTATCTACGGAAGATTTTCAATCTGATTAATATAAAAGGAATGGTAGTAAAATTTATGTTGGGGTGGAGTTTAAACCTTATTAGGATTTTTTATTATTTCATTATGTATTTCATATTTTAGGAAATTTTTGATTCAATAAATATTATTTATCATATTTCACTTGTGAATTGATTTTGGGAGATTTTTATTATTTTTTTAGGAATGGATTTTAAATGGGTGTTGACATCTAACTTTTCTCTTGAAGTTTATTATCCATCCTTTTTATGACTTTGAATAATTTTTGAAATATATTCCCATGAAACAGTAATTAAAAAAAATTATCTTTGGAGGTATACTAAGATATTGTTGACATATTCTTCCAGATTTCCACACTTTCTTGAGTGAAACATGGATTTTTTAGGAAATACAGAACTTTTTAATTTTCAATTTCAAAAATTTAGATTTTATAAAATATTTTTCATGCGATTAAGGAATTATATTATCTTGATACATAATTAACATGAGTCCCACATTTACATATATACTTTTTTATCACTTAAAATACATGATATAAATTATAGGTTTAATCCAAATTACATGCCAATTTTTTTCTTACCTACTATCACTATTAGTATCTTTCATGGATATTTCAGGTTGGAGTTTGGGTGAAGTTCCTTTAATGTGATCTATTTCAGAAGTAGCATATTGAAATATAGTTTCAGGTGTGTGTAAACATTTTTAAAAATACAGAGAGTATATGTTTGAGTTGGTATCATCATCTATGCTTCATTACCATCATTTGGTTCTATAAAAAATAAAATAATAATGATTGTAAAAATTAATAGAAAAAATGAGATGATATTGAATTCATAATTTTTTTCAATTTTATGACTTATTATTCATTTATTAGATTACACTCTCATATCATCATCCATTAAAAAAATAAATATAAAAAAAATGATAATTTGGATAAATTCATTAATTCAATTTATTACTTGACTCAGGGACCATGTTACCAAAATGGGTTTTGGTGTAAATCATGAAGGGGGAATTTAGTGACTTATTTCCATTCATTCAATTGAATATTCATAAATTTCAATTTAGAGTTAAACATCCTTTTTTAGCTTTAAAATTTCAATGAATTATACCCACCAAACATTAGCCACATAAATCAACTTTAAATAACCTCATTATTGATAAAAAATTATTTATCACGGTATAGAGAGATTATAATTTTCAAAAGATGATGTTGATACATGTATTTTCCACATATGATCATAACTCGATGGTAAATTCTATTGAGTGAAGAGTGTCATGAATTTATAAGTGAGATAAGTTGTGATTAGGTCATAAATAGATTTTTGAGGTTGAAAAAATTTAAAATAAAAAGATGAAAATGGAATGGAATTTTATTTCATAGAATAGAAATGATGAATTTATATTTTTTAAATGATCTTGAAAAGTATATCACTATTGGTTTTTGTGGGAATATGATACGGATATTTGATTATTTTCTGGGAGTGAAATAGTTAAGTGTGGGTAATTTTTTAATATAATATTTTTCTTATATTTTATTTTATAATTAAATATTTTAATCTATACAATATAATGTTTTGGGAGAAATTGTCACATTTTTAAGTTTTTGGAATAATTTATTTTTTATTACAAAAATGTATAATTTTTTATTTTTATGTAAAATTCATATTTAAACCATTAAATTTTATACACTAATATGATTTGTGAAATTATTTTCATTAGGATTACATGTTCGTTGGGCTACATATCACTCTACTGGACTGAAATATGAATCCAAACATAGATGCTTCAACATGCTTTATTTGATAAAGATGGATCTTGTTACATTTCAGGTTCTTCTATTGTTATATTGTCTTTATAATTAATGTTGATTTATGATGATATATTTTGAACCTTAAATTGATTTATTCCACTAAAATTATTATACGATGATCTATGAAAACTCATTATTACACATATACACATTGAACATCAAGTTTGTCCTACCTATAGTAAAATAAAATATACCTTCAAAAAACCATTAATATGACTTTTGATCAAATAAAAAATCCTTTAATATATTTATCCAACTTATAAATAGTTTTCATTGGTGTTTTAATTTTCTTTATTCAGTTTGAGCCAAATATTTTTACCCATAAGGCTTATCTAAAAAATATTATCTTTAATCATATATTATATATTATAAATAAAATGACTTGATAATCCAAATATGATATCATTAATATATATTTACATAATTCTGGTATCCTTTGATTACTTATTAATAAATTTATTCAGATACACTATACATTTCTCAAATATGGTTCTCTAATAGAAATAATAATTGACTTACTTATCATGATCAAGTGGTTTTTATAGGCCCGTATAATTATTTAATAAGAATAAATAATGATTGATAATTTTTTCATTCTAAAATATAGGATGATTATTTGGATATAAATTGTTAAATTTGAATCTATAAATTAATTCAATCTTCACATTAATCTAGTATAACTTGAATACCTTGTGAGCTGTGTATTCTAGTAGAATTCGTATAACCATTAATCTATAAACTATTGAAAATTTCTTGCCACAGTCAATTCATTCTTCCTAATTGTGTCCTTGTTCAACTAATCTTTCATTATTTCTCACAATCAATCAAAATTCAACTGAAATGTCCTCGAAAATAAATTTGGTGATAGTGATTCTTTGGTCTTATGAAGGGCTTACAAGTTCCCACACTTTGTTCCCTTAAAACTATTTTAGTTCGTATTGTATCACTAAAAATGGATCTTAAAATTATTCTAATACACCATTAAGTAATATCCATGAAATGAATAAGATTATTCAAATTTATTCAAAATTTCATTTCTAGTTTGAATATGAGAATCCATATCTTAAATTACCTTCTATATCAGGTGATATTTGTAATTATTCCACTCTCAAGGAAAAGTAGTATTAGGATACAACACCCCCCTTAAACGATTCTTATTATCACTTAATTATCCTTTTAACATTTTAAAATAATATAGATTTATTTATCGAAATCATTTATCAAACTATCCTAAAATTAATAGACTAATCCAAGCATATTTTTTTTATCAAATTTAACATGTTATGATTCTTTAAAATCATAGTAACCTTGTTTTAGACTTTGTTACTTTTTTTTAGTTAAATAATATCAAAAATTATCTTCCATATGCCTTTGAATTTAATTTTTCAATATTTCCCTCAGTATTAAGGATGAATAAATTATTTTAAAACAATAAAAAATATCCAACCTTAAGCTTTCTTCCCATATATAGCTTATAAGGAAATTTTTTAAGATTTAACCTAGTCCAAATCATTTTTATTAAAAAGTAATTTGTGTTAAAATATTATACCTAGATTTATTTATGAAACTTATACTCATTAAACATAGTCCCTTCAATCCCAGGGATAGTCCTATTCCTCCCCTATAAAACTCCATTATATTTTGGAGTCCTTAGAGTAGAGAAATAATATGATTATCCACTGTATTCACAAAATATCATAAATAATTTATTCTATACTTCTCTACCATGATCACTTAAAATAGAAATAATCATGAATGAATTATAATATTGAACTAAATTATAATTGATGGAGAATATTATGAAAGGATCAATCATATATTCAAGAAAGTATAAACATGTTAATCTAGTAAAATATTACAATATAATAAAAGTATATATTTATCATTAAAGATATAAAACTTGATTCATCCCAAATAAATCCAAATGAACAACCTGTAATAGTTTTTAGTACTCAATTTATTTATTAACTTGAAATATTCCATGAATTTCTTCACTTTCGAGGAAAGATCATAATATAGATTTTTTCTTCAATCTGATCAAGTATATGAAGTAAATCTTTGTGTTTTCCCACTTAGATAAAAATATTAAATTGAAATAGAGAATCCTATTATGATAAAAATAACAATATATTGATATTTAATTTATAAACATAACATTTTTCATAGTAATATTAATAAGAATAATATTATGGATATTATCTTTTTAGTCAGTAACAGAAAAAGGTGAATCAATATTAAAAAAAGGGAATTTATCATTATTGAAGCTAAGTTATAAAACAACATTTCAAAAATGAGAAATAATAATAAAATTAAAAATATCATTAATATGAATAACCATACTAATAACAGTAAAATCCATAAATCTATCCTCACTAAAACTTTTAATCATTTATTTGGAATTTTCTCTAAATATGACATGGCCTTCCTCACATTTGTTAATAAGTTTGAATTTTGATGGGTATATTTTCATATTCCTTGATCACCCACTATATATATGTTATTTTTTAAAACAATCAATTATTTTATCTTAAAAAAAAGAAGAACAACCGAACTTATTTTCACCCAGAAATGTTTTTGTCTGATTGGATTAGTCACCTAACCCTTAGGTACCCATATAGGTTTTATAAAAGAACTGTAAGTTAATTTATGAGATAATGATTATAAAATAAAGGATTTTGTGTGAAATTTTCTTTATATGAATAAATAATAATTAAAAATAATCCTAAACTATCATTCCATTATATAAACAACTAATATAAGATACAATACTAGTAGAGCTTTTGATAAAGAAGAATATTTTCAATTTAAGAAACTATCCACTAAAATATATACCATTAATTTTCATAGTATTTCTTTATAGAGACAACATATTATCAGAATTTTATATTCTATATGAGAATTTATCTAGAGAATAATTAAGATTTTTTATTTTAGACTTGAACCTCTATACTTCATTATATTTTATTTATTTTCATGAAGAAGAATGATCTCTCAAATTTTCAACTTTTAGAGCGAAGTTATGATTTTTGAAAATACTTTTTATGATTCTAAATTAATTTATTATTCTTAAAAATAAGGTGTTCAAACTTATCATAACATTTAACACCAAATATATTGAAATATTTGACACTAGAATTCTCAAAATCAAAATTATAATCAAAATCAATAACCCAATCCATGTTATCCATAAATCAAAAGTTTAATGATTCTTTCTTAGGTTTGGATTCATCGCAAGACTAGACATCCAAAATGAATCTACATGGATATTTCATTGTTTTTTCCTCTTTTATTTTGAATATTTTATCTTTACTATTATTTTACATATTTAAAAAATTATGATTTATGTGTCCCTTATTTTTTTATTCATAACTTGTAACATTTATTGAATTGAAATTATAATTATAAATACCTTTTTTATCTAATTGTATGTCATTCTTCTTTTTCTCTCTTTGGACACTTATTTACACCATTAGTCTTCCTAAAATGTCCCATAATCCATGTTTCTAATTATAAAATATCATTATTACTAATCTATATTTTAACACCAAAGTGTTAAAATATATAACCTTGGTATATTCGGATGATACCCTTATCTTTTTATTGGTTTCATAATCTTCTAGGTTCTTTAATTCTAACCTATACTAAATTATTAATATATTTGGTAATCTAATGAGTACACTTTGATGTTATTTCTTTCATCAATGAAAAACTTCTTAGCATGACAATTATAGGGTAAGGAGAAAAATTTCTTTTCTACCATAACTGACTTTTTTATTGTTTCACTTAAATAATTCATCCCATTAACAATATTTGTTAATTTATAGAACATATGATCTACTATACTAGTACCAAACATCTAACAGTCTTGGTATTCATCCCAAAAAATTCCAAGAATAGTTCATTTTATAATTTTAATTCCATAATGTGTAACTTATAGAACATATGATCTACTATACTGGCCTTAATTTTATTAACGTCTAGGATATGTAATTAATTTCATAAATATATCCAATATATCCAAGTACTCAAATAACTATTTTTCCCTAAATACTTTCACAATAAGATTCCAAGGTGGTGAATTTATATTATTTTAATTTGAGAAATACTGATTCAAAATAAAGAACATGGAATTATTATGGTTCTTTAGAAACAAATTTTTTATCAACTCCTCACATCTACTCTAATCCTTTAGAGGATCATATCACACTCATAGTATTAAAACTTTTAAATGGGAGAAACAACCATATTACTACGTTCCTTTTCTATTAGAGTCAAAACCAATAAACTTAATTTTAATGACATAGTAGAACTAGTATAAAACTCATAATATTTATGAATATATAACCAAAAATAAAGTAACTTATTTGTTGTGTTAAATTATATTGTGAATTAAAATTATAATTCATAAAAAATAAAAAATTACAACTCAAAGAAAAAAAATATATCTCAACAATGAAGTCCAAGTGAATGTATTTTCATGATCATAGTAGTATAAACGAAGTTCATTTTCATATATTTTTAAATAGTTCTTTTTCTAGTTCTCTTATTACTGATTTTATTATTTTAATCATAACAATGGATGATCTCATTAATTTACAAAATATGAAGTTTACATATTGATTTCAATATTAAAACATCATGGTTTATATGATTTAATTTTCTTAATTAGTGTATCAATTTATGTTCTCTTCCAATTTTCACAATACATTTAAAATTACAGTATCTATACTATTCGGAGAAAAATTATAAAATATCATTGAAGATATGTTTTTAAAAATAACACTAGATGAGTAATTATTGAGTTAATTTTTTTAGTTTTGTTATAAAATATAATTTAATATCCAATGCTATCTAAATTTTTTAGCATGATCCTTATTCCCTTGGAAACACTATCCCATATAAGTTCCTAACAAATTATTAGTATAGTGAGACTATATTTCTTTAAAACATAGTAGTTTTTTAGAAAATGATTGTAGTGTGCCTTAACTTTCCAGTATAACATTATAAAGTTCATTATTTTTTCCTGTTTTCATACTATGTTAAGACACCAACACTGGGACTACATAACCAAATATAATGAAATATATGAAACATTATGCTGATGAAATATTAGGATATCTATAGATATAGAATTTACATTTATGATGTCTATTTGATGAATTTTTTCATCTGCTCAAATTATTTCATATTAACCTGAATATATTAACATTTAAATCATTTATATTACTTTAAAAACATATATAAAACATGATAATAAATTATATAAGATTCTGCAATGGGTTAATAAAAGAAAAAACATTGATATCTAACCAAGAAGAATAAAAATGGGGGACCATTGTATCATGTATGATCTTGGTTGACATTGTCCTACATATCAATGTACCTTCCATTGGAGTTATCACCATATTAAGATATTACACATAAGGAATCCTATCCTTAATAAAGTACCTACACAAAATTAATTGATTTTGGAATATAATCACTCTTAAATAATAAATAATACTTACAATTAAATAAAAATGTATATCATTGTGCTTAGAAAAAAAAATATTTTATCATGGATATGACATATCAAATGATTAAATATCTTACATTCTCGCTCTATTGAGTGGTGAATTAGGTGAATTTACAATTTCATGTCAAAATAATGGCATATATCAGTTTTTATACATTTTTTAAAATTAAAACAATTTCACATACCCACTTTTCTAGGTAAGATATTTGTTAGAAAATATATGTGCATGTTTATTGTTCTTTTCCCACTAATTTATATTTGAGGATGCATGTAATAAACCAGATTGTTGATATTAATCTCAATTACTAATATGGTTTGATTTTAATGAGGTTTTAGTGGAATATTTAATCAATTTCTCTCACACAACTCTGAAATCAAGTTGGATAAGGATACATCGAGTACCTATTTCTTTTTCACTCGTAAATATAGTTTGAGGAAAAATAGATATATAGTTATGGATCTAGAATTATATTGTTATATAGTTATTTCATTATAATTTCATAGAGGTTCATTTAGGGTCAATAATTGAGTGATAAAATTTATAAATGGATATGAAATAATATTATTAAATTTTGATATATTATTCAAATTTTGACACATTAATCTATATATATGGGGTGGATGAGATCAAAAAACCATCAAGGGAAGTCTACGGTGAATATAATTATGGAAATAATGTTATAACCATTACCTATCTATGATTATGTGTAGAAGATTAAGGCATTGGTCTCTGGTCCTAGGTTCTTGGTGGACACTAGTATTACATAGTTCATATGGTCCTTTCCTATTATAATTTCTTTTAAACATGAATACTATATATATATATATGAATACATTATTATTTAATGAGTGTGGAAATAGTGAGACATGGGATTTTGAAATGGAATGGTCATGAATAATAATATGTATAATGATTATGTGTTGTGAAGTTTGTTTTATATATAATTTATATTTTGATAATGGTCATAAAAACCATTATTTTATGGTGGTTAAAACATTTCCTAGGATGGTCATAATTGGTATTATTACTCAGTCCTCAAAGTGAACTTGTGTGTTGTCCACAATTATTTTCATGAATCTAATAATATTTATAAATTGGATGATCCTTAGGGGTTGGAGATAGATAAAAATGTGGTATATAATGGTCTAGAGTATTCATTATAATGACCACTTTCATGTCATTTGAATTTAGTTTAATATCTAATTAGATTTTGTTACCTTTATATGGGGATTAACTTGATTATATTATATTATAATATGGATATAATTTTAATATCTGCATGTTATATATTTAATTTCTGGTTATTTTTTTATTTCTCTACATTAAATTTCATAATAAAATGTGATAATTTATATTTAGAGTTAATTACTTTAATCATTCGAGTGTATAAATAGATACTTGTTTCAACCTCCTAGATTATTGGAAGTGGGACTATGGAATTAAACTATTAGTATGTTGGGATATGGTATATTGTTATCAGAGTGCTAGGTTATAGTTTAGAGTAAGACACATCTAAGGTTTGGCAGGTAGAATATAGAATTAATTTCCCAAGAAACATTAGTTCATTTAGTCATAACAATCAACTTTTCAAAGGTTGGGTACTATTAACATATTTTTATAAAATACACTTATTGGTGATTATTGATTAAGAAACCATAGTTTATAGGTATTATTTATATATGCGAGGGAACCAAGCATCATATGAATTTAGGTTATGATTACTTGATTCTATGATTTCTTGATTTGAATGAATTTTTTATATAGTATATGTGATCCATCTTGATGAATGATCTATGTTGTTATAGTGACAATGGGAGGTTATTTTTGAGACTGGAATATACATTATGAATAATTGATTATGATAGTGGGATGAGATAGATTTATAGTATGTTATTTAGAGACATTAACTTTTTATTTCAAGTGTATATATTTCCAATGTATCAGATTTGGATTAAATTATATCCATATTGCATGGTAGTAAAAAACCCTGATGGAAAGGAAAATAAATTATTATATATATTCTAAATGTATATCCTATTTATGATATTCTTCAATTAGAATTTCAAATTATTTATTACATGATATTTTATCATTTAAGGACTTACAAATGAATTCAAAATTTATTGACCACTCGGTTTTCACTGATTAGAGTGCCAGATGTGGTTTATTTTGAAATAAAAGATATTATATGATTAAAGTGAAAATAGCTCACCCAATGATCATTCAAAAAAGTTATCTTCTTATAGGAGTGGGGGTAATTCACACAAGTGGTATTTTATATAACTATAATCTACTGATGTGTGGTGAAACTAATCTAGAAGAAATTTCAATGGATGTATTTCTCATAATGACATACATATTTTATAAAACATTCCCTATATAATAGAATTTAATTAGGGTTAATATAATGGTTAAATATTATGATGTATAATTAATCATATCATTTAATATTAGTTTTAATATAAGGGGACACCATGTAGAGTGTTTTTTAATATTTATCATTTATTTCTAGATTTTCTATCGATGTGGGATTGTATAGATATTGAGAATATACTATAATGTCTAGTATGATAATTATAATAAGATGAGTGAAGAGTTATTTGATGATTCACTTGTATGAATATTTTTGCAATAGAAGGGAATTGGATGATGATTTAATTTTAATCTATCATTAACATAATGTTTTGAATAAAAAATATCATCTCAATGAGTTTTAAATTGACATTATAGTGATGGTTTTTTTGACATGTTTGTAATATTAAACTCCAAATATAGGTGTTAAAATCGAATCCATCATAAGAGTATGAGGATTATTATATTTTATCACATTGATAAGTAATTATACTTTTATTTATTTAATTTAAATTGAAATAGGTTGAGACATGTGATTAAGGTGTATTTGTGGTTTTTTAGGCATAATTCCGGGGGCCTATACAAAACCAACTGCAACTAGTTCATTGTATTCATGATTTTACACTTAAGAAGTAGTGGTGTGGATCCTGGACAGACTGTTAACAATGTTACACAATGATTTTAGGTGGTAGTACACAACATTAAGTATGTGACCTCTTTAATAGTGGCTTCAGAAATATAGTAACTATGACTTTACTAAGGTATATTTTAATGAAATATTGTTAAAATAAATTTAGTAGTATTTATTTTTTTTGAGTGATAGAGTGAGTATTATTGAAGGAAAATATTTTTCATAAATTTAGTGTGATGATTTTTGTGGAATAATGTGGTTAGTGTTTCATTTTTTGATATTTTTTTGGTGTCATTACTATCATCATGACTGTTGGGTGGAGTATTGTAAAACAATAAGGAATGAAATATTTCATTATGTAATGTGAATATTACTTAGTTTCATAATTATATAATGGTGATGGTTTTTTTATTAATGAAATCCTATATGTTTGGGGGTGGTATCTTGAATTTTTTGAAAAAGGTTAAAGGCATGTTAAATTCTTATCTAGATTGATAAGACGTGTAGCGAGTGGTTATTTACAAAATGTAAAGAAGCATAGATGAAATATTTTGTGTGAATCCATAATTCTTTTATTAATAATCAACATATATAATAGAGATATTTTGTAACCTTACCCTGAAAAAATGATAGTAAGAAGAAGTTACAAACATAATTACCTAGTATTTTCTCTTCATTAGTTCTATTGCTACTATTTGTGATATCTCTAGTTTCATCAGAGCACTAACCTTTTGAGTAAATAACAAGAGAGGATAATAATTTTAAATGATACCTTAAAGGTAAACCAATATAATACTGATCCACTATAATGATTTTATCTAATTTCAAATGGTTGTCAGTTTACTCAAATAAAAGGATGAATTATTATGAGATTTTGTTAATTTTATCATTGAGGGTTTGTTTATAGTTGAGTTAAGGATAATTCATCGAGTTTTATAGTATATTGAGTTATAGTGATCCATTAAAAAGTATTGGTTAATGAAATTCATCATGATCGGAAATTATTGGTTGAAATACATGGAAATTTATTCTAAAAGGTAGGGAGATTGATGTTATTTATCATAATGAAATAGTGAAATTTGATGTAGTAATGGGATAAGTGTTTAAAAATCTAACACATTTAGATAGTAACATTATAAATGTTACGAATGTGTAATTAGGACATAATTATTTCATTTATGAGAAATTTTAAATATGATTCATGAATAATGAGTTTCTTTCAAGTCAGTAAGCCAACCATTAATTTCTCAAAGATTTGAAAAGAATGGTATGGTGGTGATTTTGTTCCTTAATATTAGTATGGCTGTGAATACACTTTAGTAAATGAGTATTATTATATGTATTGAATTTGGTTATTACTATTGGAGGTTATGATTGTAGTGGAATGAGGTTAAATTTAACTAAAATTTGATTCTTGATTACCACTTGAAATTTAGAAATGTGTGACTATATTGAATTTATAATCCTTCTCTGTAGACTTATGTGTACTCATTTTGTGATAATATATGTTAGGGATTGTATTGTATGGATTGTTTGGAAATATATTTTCTGTAATCTATTTTATTACGTTATTTCTATTTTTCAGTTTTTGAGTAGATAAAAGTAGTTTTCTTCCCTAAATGGAAGGTTTTGGGGTAAAATATGCAATGATCAGACATTTAAAGCTTATTCCCTTTTCAAGGATAAAAAATTTTAAAGGTGGGGGACAATGTGATATTATGGGTTATTTTTGGTGACTAATTTTACTATACATTAAATGTTATGCATGTTTTATTTTTTTTAGTTTTTTGGAAATTCATATTTATTAAAAGATGATTCTTTATAATTTTATTTATTTCCAAAACATGTTTCGAAAGTATATAATATTAATATTTGATTAAAAATTATAAAATTATAATTTACTCCTTAATGAGGCTTCATATTGAGAAATTGAATTTCTCATTGAGTTTAGAAAAGGTTATTTCCATAAGATTGATATTTTAATGAATTTTTCATATCTTTGTAAATTTTTGTGATGGAGAAGAGTTATTTTAAACTATCTGTATATGTGATTTTAGAAATTTATTATTATACTAGAATGAAATTTATATATTCATCCATATAATTAATGGTTATGTATTTTCAGGTTTACGTTTCACTCAATAGAGAGGTTTCCACTAGAGTAATAGTATTTATCAAAGAATGAGGATTAAATAGAGAAATAGGTTTAGTTCTTTGATCCAAATTTATCCCTTTTTCTACACAAGTATTTATTGTCAAACACTTATTTCTTTCTATATCAAATAAAATATGGAATATAATTTATATATGGTGAGGATTAAAAGATGATAAACATAATGAAATTGAATGTATATGGATTCAAGTTATGTATTGAGGTTAATATTATATAGAGGTTTGATTACCCAAACCCACCCTAATATTTGAAAGAAAATACTTGAAATTATTAATAAAAAATTATATTTGATTATATTGTTAATAATATCATAATGGAAAAATGATTTTTGAATTTGGAATCATGGATTAAGATACTTTTTTGATGAGGGGTTTTTAATATTTGTTTATAATTTGTAGATTCAAATAAAATGGGGGGGAATAAACTTCAAAATAATATATAATAATAAATATAATATTGAATCTAATCCAACATGACAAAAAATTGATGATCCAGTGTATGGATTTGAAGTTATTAAATAGAGAAATTTCTCTCTATTTTATATTCTCTTTAATATTGTGCGGATTTTAGTTTTTTTAAGGATTAAAATTTATGTTTATGAGGTACTCATTATGAGAAGAATATTTTATCTGAATTTTTATTATTTAATAGGAAAATGATGTCTAGAGGTGTGATAATGACATAAAAACAAACCCATCCATCTTATTTTTCATAAAAAAATAGTGTTTCTACAAGATAAATCTAGATGATGTATTTTAGCATGGTTATTCGTAGAATAATATGAAGAACCTGCATATGTATTATCTTCAAGATTATACTTTGATGCCCTTCAAGACATTGGTATGATTTAGTTTGAGACTGGTCTATCCTTTGGATTATCCCGGAGGTTTTTGGGAGTCAGGGGTTGAAAACTTGTATTTTTTGAAAAAACATGCCATATACACAGCTTAGGGATAGTGTTAGTTCTAACTGTATGGTAATCATGGGGTTTGGAAATGAGAGGTTACATAGCCCCCCCCAGGGCCTGAATGCCTTATTTTTTATTTATTTTAGGATAATACTACTTTTAACGGTTGAAGGGGAACCCTTAAATGTCTCGGAGGCCCCAGGTACAAGGCCCATACAGGACATCATACATGAACGTAAAGTCCCAAGACATGACACACTTTTAACAACCCCTCTTGAGAATTTGTATCTTGAAGTCACCAATCTCCCCACCTCAGTTGGTTGATCGAATGACATTGCCCCATGTAGAGCTACATGGTGCCTAGTCCCGATGGATGTTACCATACCCTACAATTCTTCCAATCAAGTCATCTCTGCTCTGGTGGTTGCTAATTTTTTCTTTGAAACCTCATTTAGACGTGTTCATGTGTGTCCTACCCGAGTAGCTTCCTAGTCTTTTCAGTGGACTGAAAGCCCTGTGTCCGAAAGTCTATTGGTGGGCCAGAGGTCCTTATAGACTGAAGGCCCAGTGTCCAAAAAGCCTGTGTGGTCTGAATTCCTTGATACCCATAGGACAAAACTTGTATAACCATTAGGCCTAACCTTGTTACCCTATCCAAAACTTTAAAAATTTGTAATTTAACTACTTTATCACAATCATTTTTATATCTAATCACATCATAATCTCTATTTTTCTAGATCTAAAATCCCCGAGTGCTATAAAGGCTACTCCCCAAGGATTCATGATTTCTGTTATATCATTTTTTATGTATCTATTCAAGGTATGTTCCACTTTTTGTTAAGTTTTCTCTCCTCTTATTAGATCCTTTCTAGATCACTTCTCCTCTTGTCTATTTGGATCCAATTTGGAAAACAGTTGCTAGATATAAGGTGTTTAAAAGAGTTTTGATGGTGTTTTATATGTATCTAGTCTCATGATGATTCGATCAACTCATTTCCAATATTTTTTAATGAAGGTGGCCTCTTTTACTACATTCTTGAGGTAGGTATCTCTATAAAAAGGATATAATTCATGAATTAATTTATGTTCTTATATAGTTCCCTAATTTTGTTCACGAAAATGATTGATTTGATATCAATGTTGATTTTCTTCATGAAATCTTTGTTTTTATTGTGGTTTTCTTGGAAAACGGATTTTTTCACATTATGTGTTTGCTGAAATACCTTAATGGTGAATTTTACTCTAAAGAGTAATTTCATGCATTGAAGTGGTGATGATTTGTAATGGTTTTTGTAAAATTGGGAGCATAGTTTTCAAATTATTTTGGACAACGAAGCACAATATGACCCTCAGGTTTGTCAAGAAATGAACATATGTTGCATTGGTGTATACTACACAACTAGAGATTATTTTTTTGATATAAATACAATGTGGTATGACTTGATATTAGCTATATTCACATGATACATGGATAAATGATACATTATATGAATGAGTAATTATTACAATAGGCTAGTGCCTAGTTTGTTCTTGGTTATACACATAATGGTATATTTTATGGTCGGTTCATCACTTACTTATCTTATGGTGTATTCATGAGTGATTTTTCCTATTCCTCCATGATTTATCAAATATAATAATCATATTAATTATTATGTGATTATGAAATTATTTTATAAAAACAATAGTATGTTATACAAAAAATGATTATATTTGAAAAATTCTTTATAAAATGGTTTTGTGTTAAATCTACAGGTAATTTTTTAATGGTGCTAGAATTTTTATATATTCATTAGTGAAATAGTATTATGATTTAGTCTCAGAAACCTACCTTTAATCTTTGGAAATTTTTAGATGATGTTTTTCTGGACATAGTTAAATGGAAGTGTTTCTTATATTTCATCATCTTCTCATGGTTATTGTAACCTTCTTGGAGAGATGGTTTGGTTGTGATGGATGGTCACAAGGAAATGTTTTCTCTTTATTTTCATGTTTTACATTCTTATTTATCATTTTAAATTGGTTTTATATGTATGATAAATGTATACTATTCCCCTTTTTTACTATACTGGTTTATATAGTTTTTTTGTTATACATGTGGTTTGTTGGTTTTTTTGATTCACTCTACCTTGTCCACCTTGGGTGAGGTGTTTGGTTATATGGTCTAGTTCATTGAAAAATGGTGTTAAATGAGGAACAAATCATAAATTGTGAGGGAACAACATAGGTTTGGATTGGGGAATTTGGTAGATAGGATTTAGGACCATCATAATTCATGTTGTATATTTATTGAGGTTCATGAGAAGTACCCTCCATGTCTAAACTCTAGTAACTATGGGTACTCATATATATTTTTTCCAATATTTAGACTTGGTGTTTGAGAAAGATCTAGATTTATGGTTTATTTAAATGATCCTATTAATTTAGTGTTTTTTCTTTCATTTATAGAATCCATATTGATATATATACTTTTTCTTTAAATGATCACAATTTGGATTCTTGAAAATTTTCTTTTGATTTTAAAGATTTTCTCTTAATATAATGAGTCATTTTAAAGTGTCATTATTAGAAAATTCATCCTAGAAAATATCTTCTAAATACATCAGTGGAATATAAAATAAAAGTTCTACATAAAAATCATACAGTGGATCCAACCTTACTGGAAGCTATTATTCACATTATTCATACCCTAGGTCAGGTTGGTATTGGGAAACATTAAAAAATAGTGGATCATGGGTAAAATTTCATTAGGAATAATCCACCCATTTTCATGGTGACAAAGGACCCCATGAATTTGAATATTGGATTGAATGTATTGAAAGGATCCTTCATTTTCTGAAAACTTCAGAGCTCTCTAAGGTGGTTTTTTTCACTTACATGTTTCAAGGACTATGATGAGGATGAAAGGATTCCATCAAGTTTGAAAATTTATATGAGGATATTACCAAGGATTTTTTTCAAGAAGTTATTCAATGGGAATTTATAACCCAAAATATTGTGTATGAAAAAGACCTAGGAATTTTTGAACATGGAGTATGGGGAGTATATGGTTGTGAAGTATAACACCCATTTTCCTATATTGGTTTACCTATTAGTCGATCTCATTACTAATGACTACCTCAAAGATAAAATGTTTGAGATGGGAGTGAGGGATGATATTTGGTCAATTTTGATCCTCTAATGATTACTAAATTTTTTTTAGGAGGTTGAGAATGTTGATATGGATGAGTCAAACATGGTTGGGAGGATAGTCTTAGGTTGAACTTTAGTAGAAACATGTGGCAACTGGAGTGCGTCATCTGGCTAGAAAAGTAAGATTAAATGTGACTTGTTTTCATAGAGAACAGTTTTAGGGAATTATTTTGGGCAGAATAATTTTTTTGATATTAGTGTGAAAGTCATATTAATACTAATCCAGATTATATACGATTACCCTAGACCTTTCACTGTTGTTGAAAATATGATCACCTTAGGTTCCGTTTGGAAGGATATATCAAGGTGGTAAGGCTGGATCAACTATCACCAAGGGTTCACATGCTCTTTTTGATTCATCAAATAGATTTGGGTCTCATAGATAGTCCAAGGGTTATATAAATTTGGTGGAAAAACATGTAAAAACTAAGACTAGAAGTCTTTACACAGTGGAGTATGTGCTGGATAAATCCAACATAGGGTTGGCTACTATTAGAGGTATAGTTTTTATTTCATACTCTATAGCACTATATTTATTTGATAACTATGATACTCATTATTTTATATCAATTTATTGTATTTACATATTGGTCTTCCATTATGAGATTATTTAATTCATATGGTATCTTTATATGCCTTTGGGAAAGAAATATACACATGGTTTAAAATATATCACATATCGGGTGACCATAGATGTCTATGAAGTGGCGTGGCATTTCTTGGTTCTTGATCTAGATATATTAATACTTATTATTAGAATTTATGGTATAATCATTGTTAATTCCTAGATCAACTATTACCATCATTGAGATCAGTTTCTATATCCTGACGGTAGTCTTCCAGGGTGAGTACGATTCTAGATCAGGGAGGTTGGGTACTATAGTTTCTTATGCTAGAATGATTCCATATTTGTTGTTGGATATGTTCATGGATTTCATTAATCCTAATTTTATAATAATACATCCTAAAGTTGTGTTTTTTCCCTATGATCATTCCAAATGATTTTATAGGTTACCTCTATAGAGGGCGGTTGAGTTCACTATTGAACTACTCCCTGGTGTAATGCCCATTTATATTCAATCTTATCATTAGGAACCTACTAAGTTAATGGAACTTAATGTTCAGGTATAATTCCTTGAGGATAATGGATTTATTCTTCCTATAATTTTACCCCATTCTTCACTAGTTCTTTTTTCCAAGAAGGTAGAAGGAAGTCTCACACAATGAATTGAATTTCGATAGATAAATCTCATGAATGTTTAGAAAAAATACTAATTTTCAAGAATTTATTATCCCTTTGATAAATATATAGAGTTTAACATTTGTGGATATAATAATTGTCCTCTATAGGGAATTTTATTTTAGATATCAACATATAATTCTATCATGAAAATATTCAGGAGGTAATATCTTGTGAGAAGACTAGAACAATGATTAAGATTTATATATTCTTGGGAATAGTATGTTATTAAAGGTATTTCCTTCAATATTTCTCAAATAATTTATATTCATGATTGATTTAACTCAAAAATTCATTAAGATCTAGTGTAATAAAAAAATTTAGAGGTTTTTATAGAAACTATAGAATAGATTGGCTTTAGCTACTATTCTGATTCTTTCTAAATTGAGGTAAAGTTGTGACATTTTTTGAGATGCTTCTGGTACAGGTTTGGGATATGTTTTAATGTAATAAAATAAGAATATTTACTATGGATATCATCTATTATTACCTAAGGAGAATAACCACCCTACCCATACCTTGATTTGGTAGCTTTTATGCTCGATATCAAAAGATTATTCCTCTATCTCTTTAGGGAATGGTTGCAATATATTTTGATCATAAGAGCCTTAAGTATATTTTTACTTATAGGGGTCCAAATTTGTTAAAAATATGATAGGACTATAACCTTTATAATTTTTATTTTTATATTTCATGCACTCTTGGGAAGGTAATGTGTTCATTGATTCATTAAAAATAAAATCACAAACTCAAACCTCAAATAAATAAGTGGACAAATGGTTATAATAAGTTATTTTACTAAGATGATATTTGAATTAGAAGAGGCTGGTGATATGATGTTCTTATATTTGTAAAAGTTATAATCTTCATTTTATGAGTGGGTTATACTTGAGTAGGTTTCAGACACCAATTATTAGATCTTAAGTAAAATCTTAAATGGTGGGGAGATCTCAGGTGTTTGGTCTTAGTCTCCCATTATCAATTTATATTTCTTATGTAGGTTGGTAATTTTTTTATCTCTGATATAGTAATTGATATAAAGTGGATACTGGAATTGTTGGTCCATAAACTCTAGGACCAATAAGATGTATCATGATTCGAGATGTTTGTATTGTTGGTTGGGGATAAGGTGGTTGATTTCAATCTTATTTTCATAATACCTTACTTGTCAGAGGATTAAGGGGAAGTGCCAGAGACCTACTGATTTGTTAAAAACTTTTCCCATTCCAGTATAGAAGTGCAATGGGATTTCAATGGAATTATTCATTAGTTTACCAAAAATCATAGTGGGAAGGAAGTTATTTGCATGATCATTGATCAAATTATGAAATAATCTCATTTCCTCTCTATAACGGAGATGATAAAGGTGGAACAACTCAGACTCCCTTAAATCTAAGAGGTTATAAATATTTATAGGGTTCTATATGTTATTATTTTTGATAGGGACCAAGCATTTACTTCCATGTTTTGGAATTTTTTACAAGGATAAATGTTTTACCAGTTGAAATTAATCATGATATATCATATGCAGATGGTTGATCAGTAGATATTTTGAAATTTTTGGTTATTATTCAGGCATGTGTGCTTGATTCCAGTGGTTCTTGGAAAAAGCATCAACATCTTCTCTAATTTTACAATAATAATAGATATTAATAAATGATTATGATGATTCCATTCAAATAATATTATGAGAATACATACAGATCTTCTTTATACATGGTAGAGTTTGGAGATTGGTCCTTAGTTGGATTAATCCTTGTTCAGGGGATAATGTAAAATCTACAGTTAATACGGAATAGATTGGCCATGAAATGATATCATCAGAAATCATATCCCTATTATAATCACTAGGAGATGGAGTTTGAGGTTGGTGATCTAGTTTTTCTTAAGGTTTCACCTCACATGGACACCATCAGTTGGGTAAGCAGGGTAAGTTGGCATCAATGTTTTTTGGGACATTTGATATTATAAATAACTTGTAATGGTGGAATATTAGTTGGAATTTCATCTTTTTTTACATTGATTCATTATATGTTTCATGTTTACTAACTAAAGATCTATCATTTGGACCCTACTATGTGGTTGAATAGTTAGATATTAATCTTTATCCTGATACCACTCTAGTTGATCAACAGGTCCAGATAATGGTTCACTGAGAAAAGGTACTATGTGTTAAAATAAATACATTGGTTCATGTACTGTGGCAGTGTGTATGAGATAGAAATTAGATGTGGTAGGATTAATTTTTTAATACGTAGTAGTGGCCTCCACTTTTTATGAGTTTTAAATATGGAACACTTTTTGGTAATAAAATTCTTTCATAGTGGGGAAAATTTTGAGGACCTACATGTCACGGGTATGCTTTATTTTTAGCATGGTTTATCCTTGGGATCATCCTAGAGGTTTTTGAGTGTCTGGGGTTGATAAATATTATTTTTAGTGAAAACTTGTTAGGTGTATGGTTTAGGTTCACAATTAGTTATAAATGTGGGGAAATCATGTGGTTTGGAACATTGATATTTTAGAGGTATTTTTCCTAGATTAAGCATAGTTATTTAAATCATGTGACTTTACAATAAATTGGGTAGGTACCAATGTGTTGGTCAAGAGGTTATAATTTTCATGAATATGGTTTGAATAGACCATAAATCTCAACCATTGAAATCATGTGCCTTTTTCATAAGAATTGAGGATACACATAGTTCTTCCAATCGTGTGGCCTAACAATGCACCCTGATCTAAACATTTAAATGTTTTGAATTTTCCTATTTTGACATGATATTTTTTAAATATATAATTTTACATAATATCAATTTATCTCTAACTATAATTCACCTAGTTCTCAAATTTCTTCCCCCTTGAATTATTGATTATTTTTACTTCATTATTTATGAATATGTTCAAGGTATGTTTTTCTTTTTATCTAGTTTTCTCTCCACTTCATAGATCCATATAAGATGTATTATCCCCTTATCAAATTGGATCTTGATTGGGATATGGATGTAGGATATAAGGGTTTTGATAGTGGTTTGATTATATTCCTTATGGTTATAGAATCATGGGGAACTAATATACTAAATTCCAATCACTTTTCTTAAAGGTAGATTGTTTTTGTTTATTATTGAGTTTGGTGTCACTATACATAATTACTAATCCATTAATTACTACATTTTATTGTATAATTATTTGGTTTTTTTTCATGAAAGTTATTTCTTTGATATCAGAGTGTATTTTCTTTATGAAATCTATGTTTATAAGGGTCAAATATAATATTGTGAAACTTAGGTGCATTAGAAAATAAGCATATGTAACATTAGTGTGTACGACACCACTAGAGGTTATTTTGTTTGTATCAATAGACTATGGCTGGACTTGATATTGGTTAGGTTAAGATTATTACATTATTAGTGTAACTTTATATGTCTGAGTACATATTCTTATAGGCTAGATAATATCTTGGGCTTGGTTTTACACATTATGTTATATTTTTTGGTTGGTTTCTCACTTATTATTCTTGTGGTGTATCCATGGATGGTTTTTCCTATGATTTTAATATTTCTCACATGTAATTTTCATATAAATTATTGTATGAATATGAAATAATTTCATTAAAAACAAAGTATTTTATAAAAAATATGATTATATTTTGAAACTTCTTTGCAAACTGGGTATGATTTAATGCAAGAGACAACATTTTCATGGCACTAGAATTTTTAGATATTCTTTGGTAAAATTGTATTAGGCTTTGTTCTCACACTATAATTTTTTCTTTAGTAATTTGTAGTTATGTTTTTTAAGTACATAGGTAAATGGAAGGGTGTATTGTATTTCACTGTATTCTCTTAGGTTTCATCACATTCTTATTGATATTGTTTGGTAGTGATAGATGGTCACATAGAGACGTTGCTTTTTCTTGTCATGTTTTACTTTATAGTTTGTCCTTTGAGGTTGGATTTATATATCTCACGGACCAATAATCCATCCCACTTTTCACTATAGTTGTTTATCTTCTTTGTTTACACATAAGCATCACTGGATGTTTTTATGCTGTATAACATTTGGCGGGCCACCTCAGATGATGTGTTAGGTTGACCTGGCCCGGTTTGTCACATAGATTGAAGTTTTTATGGCCACTTCACCTTGTAGGGGGTTATACAATTAATGTCATAAGAAGTGGGACATTTAAACAATGTTTGTAAATCCAATATTTCACAATGTATGGAATGAAAAATGTGGATTCAAAGTTGAGGGAAGAGGTATGTGGGGGTGTCATGTGGCACTCCTGATCGGCCAGTAAGGTTAGGGATGTGTGGGGTCACATTTACCAACCACTTATGTCATACAAAATTACATTGGACCACTATTTATATCTCAAACCTTATGAAAAAAATTGTTCCATTTTAGATAAGTTTAGTAGATAAATTTAAAAAATTTACATTAAAAATGAGTCATAGTCTCATGCTCACTTTCTCTCATTCTGACTATTGAGAAGTTATTTCATTATTGGCATCGATATAATATAGAATGATATATAACATATTAGTATAATAATGAAAAATAAATATGAATATAAGGATAATTAATAATGAAAATTATGAGAATTGTTATAATTAAATTAATAATAATAATACAATGGTATGATTATGTATTTTAGATAAATGAAATTCTCAAAGAAGCAATGAATGGTTTATAAGGGGAATGAGTTTAATATAGTAGTTAAATTTAGATTGAGATATTATTCAATCAATTATATTAACAATTAAAAATTCATTAATGATGTTAATGTAAATTAAGAGGACAAATCATTAAAACATTTATAATTTTATTTTTGATATTTTTATGACCTTTAAAGTGATTATTAATTCATTATGTTCAATGAGTTCTATGGGATGGAATATAGTTTTTGGAAGGGATATAAATAATGGTATGAAATTTATGATGACATGTTTAATGATAAATGAAATTAAAAATAATTATCTTAAGATTTAGATAATTTTAAATCGAGTAAGAAGAACATCACATAAATACTTATGTTATGTTAATTACTAATAAATACTGGGTGATTATAACTTTTTTATTGGGGTGGAAATATTATGGTGTTAGATTTATGAAAAATAGACACACACACAAACACAAACTTACAATGAAATGTATATATATACATATATACATATATATATTTCATTGATTAAAAAAACTAATGAGGATTTTAAGAATGAATTACGGGAAACACATATTGAATATTTATGGTATCATACATAAATAAAGAGGAAAAAGGAACATAATGGTGGTAAAGTAATATTATAGTAGTGGAATAATGTGTCTTTGTTATTTTAATAAATAATTAATGAACTAAAAAATTATTTTAATGAATATGATACTGAAAGAAGATATAAAAATTATTAACTTAGGTGATTGGTTTATAGAGTTAGTTTGGCACATAAAGTATTATAATGACATGGGAATATTGTTTTTCACCAATTCTACTGATATGAAAATAATTACATGACTTAAATATTGATTTTATTATTTTTATTATTTTTGAACTGAGCAACCTAATAACTAACATTTAATGTTTATTGGACTCTTTTGAGCTAAGAGTGTGGAAATTCATGGAAGAAGTTATAATGGATTTTTTTATTCTTATATAAAAAGTTTTAAGTGATTGGTATATGGATAATATATTGTGTGGTGTGATTTCTTAATTTGATAATATTATATTGATATTTGATTTAGTCTAGTGACTCGTGGATAACGGTTGCGATGGTTTGTTATGAAGATTAACCTTCTCATGCATTACGCTAGGTTAGATACTAGTGATGAAATATACTAGTATAAATTCTTATTCTCACCCACTTCATTAGGTTAAGAGATATTAGTAATATTTTAGAGTATTGATCTTAATCTCAACCAATAATTTTGTTCAATATTGATGATGTTTCAACCAACTGTATACAATAATCTCTACTATAACTATAGGATTGAGGTGGACAATGAAGCGTTGTCTACGTATTTCTTTTTCACCCATATCTCCAGGTTGAGTAAGGGTATATATATAGTCGTATATATTTTATAATATCATTATAGTGGTGTTTTTATAGCATCACATGGTGGTCCAACTAAGGTTAATCATTGAAAAGAAAAACTAATGAACGTGTGTGAGATAATATTACTATCTGTAATGACCCCAATCTTTGAGATATGTTATCGGTTTATTTTATTTTTTGAATAAATTTTGGATATATTATAAGTTAGTTTTTAATGATTTGTATAAAATGAGTATAATATAGGGGAATAAAGAGGTGGACTATAATAGATTTTGGTCAACATGTTCCACTAGGTATCCGGTATGATGTACATTGAACATGAAGGAGGTGGAAGTTGGTTTGATCATAAAGGCTACCATCGGGTACCCAAAGGAATATGATTCGGTAAATCATATCTTATAAGGTTTTTTTTAAGAGGGTAATTTCCATTTTTTTCTTGTTCATGATATTTTAACTTTAATCTAGGTTTCCCTTATTTTAAGGGTTATTTGGATAAACCTGGTGTCCCTTAAACTCTTTCACTCATCTACCAACATATATAAGTGATTTAACTTTATCTTTGTCTCAAAATAATGATCTATTGGTGGGGTTCTCTACATATTGATAATTGACTTAAAAACTATACCTTTTTGAGTGAAGTAGGTGAGGTTTTATTACTATTATTCTTTAATTCCTTCTCTTTGCTTTTAATTTGGTGATTTATGGAATTCCTTGTTTATTTAAGTATTTTCTTCTTCATTACCTGTGTATATTTTTCTTCTTATGTACGGTATGATAACTATTATGAATTTTAGGGTTTAATCATGTCATTGCATTTTTTCATTTTTTGTGATTTAATTATTTCATGTGACTTGTTTGGAAAGGGAAATTAGTTTTAATGTTATAGAATAATTTTTCATAAATTATTGATTGATGTTTGCATTTTAATAATCATTTTAGGTTCTAGAATTATAGTAATTCATATCAAGATAGAAATCTAAATGAGGATATTATTTTATTAAAATTTTTAAAACTAGTGTTCATTAATGGAATATTTAATTATTAGAAATTAGTAGTTATATTTTATGTTTTGATAATAAATTTTTTGTGATATGTTTGTTTCATTACTATATAAAATCATTTTTTGATTAGATGACTATTAATGAATTTTTATGATTTTTATAGTTGATATTAAGTGTATTTATGATGAAAATTTTTATTGTAAACAATGATTTTTAGGATTTATGTTCTTGTGAAACTTGGATAAAAACTCCAAATAAAAAAAATATTTATGTGTTTCTATAACTTTTATTATAAAAACTATGTGATGTTAAGGGGTATGTGATTGCTAGAAATTAATTTAATGGCAATATAACATGATAAAATAATGGTAAATGGTTACATTATAATGACCCTATGCATTTACAAATATTTTTAAATTATTTTAAGCATAATTATCCATGAAATAAAAACCAAGGATCGAAAATTATAGTGTCTTTAGAAGGCTAGTAGATAATTTCAAAACATGAAAATATAAAGAAAAAAACATTATTATATTAATATCTATAATGATATCCTAACACCCATTGAGCTCCTATAACTGTATAGGAAAAACTGGGGAAATATAAAGATAAAAGGGATGATCTAAAAATATATCTATGGGAATAAATATGTGAATAAAGCATAGAACATGAGATGGAAGGAATAACATGATAACATAAAAGGAAATACTCATGGATAAACATGTGGAAACATAACATATAGAACATGGAATCATATGATCATTGAAATATTGGAATGTGGTAGTAACACATAACATGAAATAAATATGAGTCATGGATAACTACCAAGACTATATCACATGGTTGACAAAGTACCATAATAGATTAGGTTTAATCCATAATCTCATACATGATGTATCATGTGAGAAAAGATTACCCAACAAATTGAATAATTATATGGGTGCATCCATCATGACATGTTCATGCATACGTGTACCAAAAACATAAGGAATAAACATAAGGGTCTCATATGGAAAGAAATGTGTATCGAAACCATGTTATAATTCATAACCAAATGGCTTATAACAATGGTATCCATGAAAAAGGGATTAAATCATTTATGAAAAATAATAAAGTAAATATAAAAATATAACATGAATAATGATGTACAAGTAAAATTATTACATGAAAAATATTGTTGAGGAAACTTTAGAAATATCCCCTTTAGTATGGGTTGAGGGAAAATATTGAAGATTAATTAAAAGGTAAAATGGTATAGTTATTTGTATAAAACCAAAAATTAACTAAAACGATTTATCAAGCTAAAATGATATATTTTAGAAAAAATTTGATGTATTAAAATAATTTATGTAGTGTATTTTAAAATGGGTAAGAGATAGAGAAGTTCCCTTTAATTAGGCTTTATTGTCAAGAGGAATTGAGAAGGGAACCTTATAAAACATGTATTTACCCATAAAAAAGATGAATTGATTTATATAAACATATTTGTTACATATAAACAGAAATTCGTATTTTTATCTCTGAATAAATAAGAATTAAATTTTGGTAAAGAGATAAAAAGCCTAATTTGATGGGAAAATTAGTGTTTCATATAGATCCCATACTTTATATCCAATAGTGTTTTTCAGGTGCACTAAATGTTCTGGATAATAATATTATATTCCCTAATTTCATAAATTTGAACCACTTATATATTTATTTGATTTATTATAATTTTATTATGCTCATTTATATAAATTTTAATGAGTTATAAAGTTCAATTTTTTCATTCTTGGAGTGTTCGTTTTCATGGTTTCATAGTCTCTTTACTTGTAATAATTATAGAATGTCTTATTTAATGGGAATAATTCTATAAAATATAGATTATATTTAATTATTTCACGTATATAATTCTAAATGTTACCACATTTCATTTATTTTCAAGTATGACTATGATTAATTTGATAAAAGGTTAATGATGAATGTTTAGTTTATTTTAGTGATTTTTCGGTCATCATGAACTCGTTTCATTTTATTTAATATTATGTCTATATATTAGTTCTAAAATGAGAAAAATGTAATAATATACACATTAAAATATGGTTTGACCATAAAAATGGTTATATGACCATCCATGAAGGAGTTAGTGGAAAATAAAAACTCATCGCCCACGAAGGGGGTGAACTGGCATATCACGGATAATATTTTCATTTTTAGAGTAAAAGGATAAAAGAATAGATTTAATGATGGATATTACATTAAAAATATAAAAATAATATATATATATATATATATATATATATATATATATATATGATACTGGAGTTATCATTCCACTTTGGATAGGCGAGGAGAGGAGAATATACTAAAATAAAATAAAATAAATGAGAAAGATTAAGGATATTACCTATTGAATGTCTTCTACTTGAGAACGTCCTTAAAGAGGTTAGGGTTGATATTTTATTTATAAAATTAGCACTTTGATGTGTGGGATAGTATTATGAATGGAATTTGGTGGAATTGTGACAAGTTACAAGGCTTATAAGGTGTGTGGGGAAGGGGTAGTGAGAGGTGGTATTTATAGGGGGTGGAGAGCAGTGTTTTTTATTATTATATTCAATAATTTATTATTTTCACTGAAGACTATAAATATTGTTGGTTACTATGAATAAATTCCATTAATAATTTAGGTGATTTCAAACAAATTGGTTCTTAAATCAGGTTTACATTATCAATGAAATAAAAATTCATGTATTTAGCTAATAATGTTATATATCAAAAATTACATTATTTCACTTATCACCAAAAAATTCAACTATTTGAGAAAAAAAATTAACCTGACCATATTTTGATGCGTATATTAAAAAACTAAATCCATTTTATTAAAATAACTTTATATGTATAAGAACTTAATTTTTTAAATAAAATCATCATTTATTTGAAAAATGACACTTAATATTATAATTAATTTTATAACCCTTTGAAAATATATTTAGGGTATCATAAAATTATTTAATAATGATAATAAAACATAATATTATTTAATTAAATTTATTTACGAAATGAATTTTTCTTTTAAATCATTATATTCATTATAAAATTTTAAATAAAATCATTACGCTTTAAAAAAATACCAAAACATAATTTATTATTTTTAAAACATTTATTTACTTGTACCATTATATAAAAATATCATATTTTCATTTAGAAGATACCTATATTCTTATACTTTTATATGTGAGGTTTCTATTATAGTGACCATATTATTGTTCCTAACAATCAGATTACTATTCTAATGGTCATATATATAAAAGTCATATGTGTTCTTTAATTTTTATAAATAATACTTATTTCATTCATTATTCATTCTCTTATACTTTCTATAAAGGTTATATATTTTAATCTTCAAAAATAAAATTATATTATTTGTATTATTTTTTACTTCTACAGCTTTGTTTATGTGTGCGTTCATTCTAGTGGATCGAGCCTATCCAAAATTTCTCATTATAATTATCTTTTTTATATTTATTTTCCCACTATAATATTTGGAATTATTCTTAGTTTATTATATGAATAGGTTATAATTCTTCATTTATGATAATAATGTTTTTATTAGGTTATCTATGTGAGGTTTTTTATTTATACTGACATGACTTATGTATAAGAATGTAAATTCCAATGATAAAATTCTCAGTTGTTACAATCCTCCCCATTTATAAAATTTCACCCTCAAAATTTCATTTTACAAAATAAGTTGAAAATTGGTGAGGGTACTACTTCTTTATCACTCTCTCGGGTTCCCATGTCACCTCTTTATATTTATGTCTCCTCCATAGTAATTTGACCAAGTATGTAGTCTTCTTTAGTTGAACCTTTTCACTATGGTCCAAGATATTCATTGATTTCTCCTCATAAGAGAGATCATTTTGTATTAATACCACATTTGAATTCATTATATACAGGGGATCATGTATGTACTTCATCAAGATCATTACATAGAATAAATAACTTTTTTGAGACATGGTTCATGGAAGTGCTAGTCAATATGTCATAGCTCCGATGCAATAAATATTCTCAAAGGAGCAGATATACAAAGTAATTAAATTTAAATTATTCTAAAATATCCTGACTCTCTTACATAGAGATCTGCATAGGAATTCCATGTCTCCATCATCAAACTCCAGGTCTCATCGATTATTTTCTGTAAGGATCTTCTTGAAACTTTGGGACTCCTTGATGTGTTTCAAGATGATCTTCACCTTTTCAAACATTTCATTGAGCATTTTAGGAACCAGTATCATATGTTCCCCAAATTCATATAAGAATTCTATTTTTATATATATTTTACCATAATGGTCTTTGTATGGATCCATTTGGATGCTTGAGTAAAAACAATTATTGTAAAAGAACTCGACCAATGGAAGAAATTTATCCCATCCTCCTTTGAGGTCCATAGAACATTCTCTTAACATTTCTTCCTATGTATTGATAGTCTACTCATATTGGACATCATTTTTAGGATGATAATACATACTAATGTTTATATTGGTATTTAGAGGATGTTGGACACTTTTTCAGAATATGGAGATAAATCTCAAATCATGATCAAATATAATCAATAATAATACTCCATGTATCCTCACCACTTCCCTGGTGTATTTTTATTCTAGTTGGTTAAGTTAGAAGTCTTATCGAATAAAAAAAGTGAGAGTTCATAGTAAGATGATCTGCAATGACCCATATAGCATTATTTTCTCTAGATTTCTTAAAAAGTCCATTAATAGTGTCTATAGTGATGTTTTTCATTTCCATGTAGTTATGGATAATGTTTGCATCATTATATAATATTTTTTTCTTTCATTCTTCACTTTATGACATTCTAAGAACTTTGATGTATATTCAGTGATCTCATTTGACATATTTCCCCACCAATGGTTCTCTTGAACATCTCAATACATATTTTTACTCCCTATGTGAATAGAGAAAGATTAGCTACATGTATCATTTAGAGTCTTGTTATTTATCTCTAGATTATATGGTACATATATTTGTGACCAAAATCTAATGACTCCTTCCTTGTCAATTTTTAACTCTGAGGATTCCCCATTTCTTATAACTTACACCCTTTTCTGAATTTCCACATAATCTCTTTTATCATCCTTGATACTCACTAAAAGGGATGGTAAAGAAATCATTTGATAAAGTAATGATGATGTTCCTTCATTTACGATACCCATTTCCATCCTTTTAAAGTATAATAATATCTCATCCTTCTAAATTCTCATCATTGATATTATTAGAGGATCATTTCTACTTAGAACATGTAACACTTTATTTTCTTTACCATGATGGTATTATATTGAGTAGTCATAATCTCTGATGTTCTCTAACCATATTCACTATCACATATTACACTCCCTATATGTGAATATATATTTGAGACTCTTGTGATTAGTATATATCTCATAGTTCTCCCAATAGGGATAATTAAACCATATATTCAACACAAAGACCATAACTTCCAACTACAGACCATACATTGGATAGTTTTTCTCATGAAACTTTAGCTTCCTTGAGTATCAGGCTATTAATTTATCATTTTTCATCATTACACAACCTAATCCCTTCTATGAAGCATCACTGTATACCATAATAATTTCCCCTCTTCCTAGTATTTTATGTACTAATGCAGTGATAAGCATCTTTTTCAAACCTTTAATGAAGTCTTCACATTCATCAATCTATAAAAACATTACTCCCTTATAAGTCATCATGGATAATGGGTTTGAAAATCACATGATGTTATGCACAAATTATTGATAATACCCAGCTAGACCAAGGAAACAATGGATCACTATTATAGATGTTGGTCTGGGAAACTCTTTGATTGGTATTATTTTATAAGGGTCCACTGATATCCATTTTCTCATGGTAAAATTCCCCAGGAATGATACTTCCTCCATCCAAAAATCACATTTATTGTAATTTTCATATAGTTTCCCCCTCAAAAAAGTATTCATCACAGTATTCAAATCCTTCTCATGTTCTCTTTTTATTGGAGTATATCATAATATCATCGATAAAGACTACCAAAAATTTTATTAAGTAATATATAAATAATATATTAATTAAGTCCATTAAAGTTTATGATTATTTTGTTAATCTTAAAGGCATCACTATCACCTCATAGTGTCCATACCTAATTCAAAATACTGACTTGGGAATATCTTCTTTTCTCACATTTAATTGGTGATATCCTGACCAAAGGTACACCTTAGAGAAATACTTGGACCCACCTAGTTGATTGAACAAGAAAACTATACATTGTAGGGGATAATTTTTCATTATAAACATTTTTTTGACCTCAAGATAATCCATGAAGAGGAACATTGATCCATTCATCTTCTTGATGAAATGGACTAGAATACCAATTGGTGAATCACTCGGGCTTATAGAACACTTTTCTAGATTCTATTGAAATGTATTCTTCAGTTATTCCAACAAAATAGTGTCCATACAGAAAGTATTCATTGATATATCCATAGATCTATGTATACGATCAATTTAGAAATCAATCTCTCAATTATGATGATGTTTATGAAAGTTTTCAGTGAACAAATCAGTGTAGTCCCTCAAAATGGAAATGTATTCGAGCATGATCATGTCCTTTTTCTCAATAATTTGATCTAGATATTCTTTCTCACAAGGAAATAATATCCATAATTGAGATGATGAATATGAAGGAGATTTATCCCCATCCTTACACTTGTATTGAATTGGTGGATGCCTTAGGATGTGAATAGTTATCTATCTTTACCAATAGTTGATGTTGGCTTTGGATAAAGATATCCAATCCATTACCAATACAGAATCAAACTCCACCAAAGGAAGTAAGATGAGATATTTTGGGAGGTTTAGTCCAAAAACATTAACTGTGGATTAATTATATACATATATACAATAATTACCTGATAGATAACTCAACATCCAAATTTTTTGGTGGTGTTTTAATAGATCTTCTAAACTTGAAATACAGGAAAGAATGCATATAACCATAATCAAATAGTATGTTCTATATTATTGAATTAATAACTAATGTACCTATCACTTCATCATTTTTCCGGTTCCACTCTCAGTAGTAGTGATAGAATATTCCTTTCTTTTCTATAATGGATGTTGTTATTGTCAATTTTCTCAGGCAACCCTTGACTTAGGGAATTAGCTCACATAATTCTAATGTTACTTGCAGTTGAAGCACTACACTATAAGTTGATTGTTGATATGATCTATTCTTTTCTTCCTTCAGTATTATCAGTATTATTCAAATCCATTTTTTTTATAATTATACTAATTCCCCTATCTTCCATATTTGAATCATCGCTTGGTTCCCTTTAGATTATTCCTGAGATGCTTCTTCTGATACTTATAACATGTGTGATGTTGGGTTTTCGTTAATTCGGGGTATTTATTTGCTGATCCTATAATATTAAAATCTATTTTCCTCTTTTTATCTCATATCACTTGAAACTACTAATATTATCCAATCTCTATTTCAACCTTAAGGGAATAATGTAAAATATCCTTATAGATATTAAATTTTAATTTCTCTAAATATTTTTTTAGACTTTCCCTTAATCTAGTAATTAAGAGACCCATCTTGCATTCAGTTTTCATGAAAAATTTGAAAGTTTATCATGTAACCCTTGTAATTTTTTACTTATACACCCTCATAGATTCACTTTCCTTTTACTTTAGTATGAGGAACTCCCACTCTATCTTGAGATAGGGAGTTATGGGAAAATATTTATTGAAATCATTTTATTGAATCCTTCTTAATCCATGGAATCAATTTCCCATTTATAAATTGTGTTATATTTTAGTTTCAACTATTGATCATATTCCCTAGTAAAATAATATACCACCGACAATTCATCCTCTTATTCTATGTATTGGAAGACATATAATATCTTTTCAATGGAGTTAATTTATTGTTCTATGATTAGGGTATCAAAATATCCACTAAAGATATGAGGTATTCATAGAATAAAAGATTCAACTACATTTTTATCTTTATTAGGAGAAGGTGTTCATTATTCATGATTTAATATATTGTTCATAACTTGATCAAGTTCATCTACAATTTTCATAATGTTCTGGGCTCCTTCTCCCATTAGGATTTGAATCTCATTGGGGAAATCATCACATTTCCAATCACATTAATTATTGGTATGGTTTCTCATAATCCCAACCATTAACTAAGAAATAGAAATAAAATAATATTAGTGGGATTAAATAATTATCTTATAATAATATAAAAATGAAACATTAGACATAAAAGGATAATCTTATAAATGATAAGAATATCCTAACTTATCATTCCATAAGTTTCAATCTAGGTAATCCACACTGATAGAATTATCCCTAGGGTTATTAATAATGTTTTATAATCCTAATCCCCAAAAATAACTATACCATCCTCTAATACAAATAATAATGACCCTATCCTTTTACACATATTTTTACATAATTTAAACCATAAATACCATTAAAATACAAACAAAGGATCAAAATGACTAGTGCATTTGAAAGACTACCTACATAAATGGAAAAAATAAAACTAGAAAAAAACATTTTTTTATTAATCTCCATAATGATCTCCTAACTCCCTTTATGTGATTATATGAAATATAATTTTTTAGGAATCTTTAATAGTGAGCACCTTTAGTACGATTTATAGGAAATGACTAAAAAATTTTAAAGAGGACAATGGATAAGTTATTTATTTTAAACTAGAAATGAACCATAATATTTTCTCATGATAAAATGAGAGATATTAGAAAAATATTTTTGTATTAAAAAATTTCATTAAGTGTACTTTAAAATTGGTGAGAAATGGAAAAGTTCTCTTTAATCGGGCTTTCATATCGAGAGTAATTGAGAAGAGAACCTTATAAAAATGTATTACCTCACAAAATAAAGATTAAATGATCTATATTTACATATTTTAAACACATAAAAATAATTTGTGATGATTATATAATAATTAATAATAATTAAATTATGATAATTAAAGATAAATTGTAACTCGAGGAAAAACAGATGTTCCAAGAGATGACTTATGTTATGCATGAAAGTGTTCTTCACTTGCAATTAATATCCTAGATAATAAAATTATATATATTAATTAATTAATTATGACACTCTTATACATGTATTTTATTTATTATATTTTTATTAATTTCATTTATGTCCATTTTTATGTGTTATAATGTTCAATTTTTTCATTCGACGAGTGTTTATTTTCATGGGTTCATTGTCGGTTTACTTGTCTATAATTATGGAAGTTCTTGAAAAATTAGAATAATTAACCATAAGTGAAATTATATGGCATTATTTAACATCCAAAAGTGTATATTTTCCCATATATCATTTATTTTTCTTGTATGAGTATGATTCATTTGATAAAACATTAATGATAAATATTTAGTTTATTTTAGAAGTTTTTCAATCATCATGAACCAGTTTTGTTTTATTTAATATTATATATACATATATATTAGTTCTAGAACATGAAACAGGTTATAATATACCTATTAAAATCTAGTTTAAACATAATTATGGGTTTATAACCTTTATTGCAGATGGTAATGGAAAACAAAAACTCCTCATCCACAATAGTTTTGAACCGACATATCACAGTTGAAATTTTACATTTTAGAATTAAATTAGAAGATAGGTGATTTGGTTATAGATATTACATTAAAAAATAACATTACAATATATATATATATATATATATATGATATTAGAGTTATCATTCCATTTTTGATAGGGTAGGTGAAGGGAGGATAATAAAATAAAAGAAATTAAAAGATAATGATTGGGGATTTTACCTCTTGAATGTTGTATCCTTGAAAACCTTCTCAAGGGTCATGTGTTTGATCATTTTTTGAGACCAAAATATCTTGTACAAGGTGGATAGGATTAGTGTGGTAATTGGATAGAATATTGACAATATACAAGGCTTATAATGTGTGAGTAGAAGAGATGGTGAGGGGTGGTATTTATAATTGGAGGAGGGAAGAATTTTTTATTATTATATTCAGTAGTTTATTATTTCAGATCAAGACTATCAATAGTGATGATTACTATGAATATATATAATAAATTTTCCAAGGTAGTTAGAACCAATGTAATCTTACCACATAATTACATTATCTGTGACTCAAAATTTCATGTATTTAGCTGTTAAATACCGAAAATTACCATATTTTTATTATTCACAAAAAAATCAACTATTTGACAGAAAGTCAAAAAAATTAACCGATGTGTAGATTAAAAAAATGGAATTCCTTTTATAAAATTAATTTTAGAAGAAATATAAATATATTATTTAATCAAAATAATCGTTTATTTTAAAAATATCAATTTTAATATTATAATCATTTTTATAACCCATTAAAACATTATGTGTGGTGTCAAAAAAATTATAAAACCATTATAATACAACATAATATTAATTTATGAAATAAATTTTATTTTAAATTATTATATTCATTATTAAATTGAAAACTAAATATTTACATTTTTCAAAAATAAGAAAAATTAATTAATGGTTTTTAAAACATTTATTTACTTGTATCATGACATAAATATATCATATTTTCATTTATAAGATACATGAATTTTGTTTTATAATTTTATAGGAGATGTTTCTATTCTAACATCCAAATTAAAATTTTTAAAGTTAATTCTAATGGTCGGATTGATAGCCATCATATAGGTTCATTAATTTTCAAAAATACCAATTATTTCATTAATTATTCATTCACATATACTTTCTATTAATTTTATATAATTACATCTTCAAAATTAATATTATATTATTAAAATTATGATTTACTTACACACCTTTGTTCGTGAGTGCGGTCATTCGAGTGCATCGAGCAGATCCAAATTTCCACATTCCGATTATCTTATTTGCGATTTGTTTTCCCACTGTAATATTTGAATTTATTATCGTTTTATTAGCTAAATAATGTATCACTATTCATTTATGAGAATAATTATTTATTGTTTTTTATGTGATGTTTCTTATTTAAACTCATGTTACATAATTATAATAAGTGAAAATTAATTTATAATATTTTTTCTTGTCACATGATTAATATTTTTTGATTAAATTGTTTTCTTAAGAGACTAAAATTAGGGATTTTGATATATGAAATTTTTTTCTAGAAATTATTTATTTGAGAATGAATATGTTCTTGGAATTATTTATCTTTTTATTTTATTTTATTAAATTAACTTTCTATTCAATTATAATAATTTGGGTATGAATTTAAGATGCTTCTCTAAAAAATATGTTGTAATTCTGTATTTTCAACTAACTTTTATGCTATAAATTGGGTCACTTTTAGGGATACTTGGGTTAAAATGAGACATGAGACATTAATGTTGTACCAATGTGTTTATATTAGAATTTAATTAGGACTAATTTATTTTTATATTCCATGTCATTAGTATATAAGATTATTTGAAGCAATGTATTATGAATATGGTATGATTCTCAACAAAGTGTAAACATACCATAAACGATGGTTAATGGAACTAGAAAAAGAAATATGAGAGTAATTGGGTGATTAATTTAGAAAATATCACATTATTTTAATACTAAAAAAGATATTTTTAAATCATTTAAGTATTTATACTATTTAAATACTATTATATTTAACCCAAAAGGGTCACATGTTGTTGTGGATTTTTCTGGGAATTTATTCTCACTCGATGTATATACACACCTCATGCAGAAACAGATTGTGTGTGATGATGCAGATAGAGGTAAGAGGCTTCATTATCTTAGAAGATTATTTCAGGAAACATCTTAGATATTTTTTATTGGAATTTTTATGGAGGATATTTTACAATTTTTATATTTTTCATTTTATTTTTATTTTTTATCCCATAAAACATGAAATCTTATTTAGATTCTTGTTTAAATACCTGATATATATGGGCAATTTTGGGACACAAATATGAAATGTTGATTTTAATCATTTTTTTCATAGATTACCAAAATTTTATTATTATTATTTTATCATGATGTTATGGACCATTAAAGGGAGAATTTATTCTAAAACCATATCCTTAAACCCTTGGAGTTTGTTTCCAGCCTTTGGTGATCAAGCATCTGACTTGAGTCTATGGGATGTTTTTCCTTAGTGGAAGAATCATTCTAGAGTGGGACATTACAAGATGGTTTCAGAGTAGTTTCCTTTATGAGGTCTTGATATTTTTTATTTGGAAGGTAAGAGATTATTTTTCAGGACGCGATATAAAATATATGTGTGAGTTTCTAGACATTACAACCATAGAACAAACCCATGTTTGCTAGGTTGTATGGGATAATATTTTCTAATTTTACTAGATATGATTTTGGGGTACAATGTGTGTTTGGTTGAGGGTGTGTAAAGGGGTATTCATGTAACATTTTAGTACATATAATCAAATGTCTTGTGTGTAATCATGCATCTCAGATTTATTTATTGTTTAAATTTTATTTAAATAGTTTAATTATCATTAAAATAATTAGTGTTTTCCTAAAAATATTATTAATAGTGGATTAATTAGAATAATTTTTTAGAAATACATGGTGATGTGGTTTTTTTTGTTTTATTTTCCTAATTTTATTATAACCATGTATTGTAATTGATGTGTGATGTTATTTCTTCTTGGACCTTTCTATGTTTTTTTCTAAAAAAAATTTTTATAGAATTATTTTACCTAATAAATGAGTTGAATATACTTCAGGAAAGAAGGTTGATCAAGAGAATTCTAATAAGGGTTATATGGAAGGAGAATGTTAGCTTGTTCTCTTTGTGGTTAATCCTAAGATTTTAGTGTTGAATAAGATCACTGATAATTTATAAAAATAAATTCATAATATAGAGGTAAGATTACCCTTGGAAGTAGCACTGGTTCCTAATGTGATTCAACATTTTCAAGCATAGAAACATCCTATATTTCAAGGATATATTGTTCTATAGAAGTATAAGAATGGTTAGAGGGTATGTATATGATCTTTTTGTTGATTGATGCTCTGAATGGAAAGAGGGTAAAGAATTACATTTTCATGCATGAGGTATCACCTCAATGTTTGTGGGATATCTTGGTCCATGAAAGGATGGATGAGTTGTTGTCATTTGAGGCTATTTAGGTTCTTTTCTGTATGAAATTATATCTATATATATTGGAGATTCATAGAGGCTAATGGTTAATGGATTTGAAGAAAGGGAACATTTAAAATTTCAATTATTCCTTAAAGTTCATATAGACACTCTATTTTGCTCCGAACATGAGATACAATAAGTATTTTTAAGCACATAGACTTAGGTGTGGGATGAGGCTTCATATTTTATCAAAGGTTCATTTCTTTTTGTACCTTATTTTACAGAAGTGGTAAATAAGGATCTAATAAAAAATGAGAACCTTGAGAAATATAAGATGGATTTAGTAGGAATATATTTATTTTCTAGTAGAAATAAGAGTAACAATGATGATTATCATAGGCCTGATGAGTAATCAAGAAGTCTGGGTGTAATGACTGAAAATTTTATCAATGTAATTTCCCTTCTTATAATTATTTCATATAGTATAAATCACATAAATAAAATTGAGGAACCAAAAAAATTATTCACATAAATTAAGAATGATACATTATTCAAAAAATATAAAAATAAAAATATAAAAATATTACATTGGTAAAATAAATTTAAAATAAGAGAATAAGAATAGGATAATTTGGATTTTCTCAATCCCCCATAATGATTTCACTCACGAACAAAGCTATAGAAATAAAATATAATGTTGACAATAAAATATTAATTTTCAATATGAAATTATATATAAAATTGTTATAAAATATAATTGAATCGAGAATGAATGTAATAAGAGGTATTTATAGGAAGTAGGGAACCCATATGATCGTTATAAATTTGATTGTTGGAATAGTAACCCAACTATTAGAATAGTAATATGACGGTTAGGAATAATAATATGACTATTATAATATTAGGATTACCTATATAAATGTAAAATAATATTTAGCTATCTTAAAAATGAAAATACAAAATATTTTTATCATGATACAAGTAAATAAATGTTTTAAAAGAATAAATTAATTATCAGTATTTTCTATAAAAACATTTTTTTATTCTTAATTTTATAATGAATATAATGACTTCAAATAAAATTTATGTTTATAAAATGTATTAAAAAAAATAAAAAATTATGTTTTAATTTAATTATTAGATAATTTTATGAGACCGTAAGTGGTTTTTCAAAGGGTCATAAAATTGATAATAATATTAAAATCGATAGTTTTTGAATAAATGATGATTTTATTGAAAAATTAAATTACTCATGTTTTCAAAAATAATTTTATAAAATTTATTCCATTTTATAAATCTATACATATAAAAATATTTAGTGTGAATTTTTAAGATTTTTTTAAAATAGTTGAATTTTGGGTGAATAATGAAATGCAGAAATTCACGTTATTTAAAATTATAAGTCTAATACATGAATTTTTTATTCAAAAATGATATATGAACCCATTATTTAGAACTAATATGTATTTTTCACTGTATATAGTGATAAAAACCAATAATATTGAAATTATTTAGCAAACATAATAAACTAATGAATATAATAATAAAAACACCCATATCCTCCACTTATAAATATAAATCCTCACCACCCCTTCTCCTCACAACATATAATACTTGAAGCCTTGAAAATATAAATTAAAACCACTAAATCCCAATCACTACACATCCAAGTTCTATTGGTATAACAAAAATATCAATTCCATATTCCTTATGTGGTCCTTCAAGGAGGTGATATTAAAGATATAACATTCTCTAACTACCTATTTTAATTTATTTTCTTCTTTTACCTTCTCCTCACCTCATACATCCATAAAAACATAATAACTCTAATATAATTTATATTATATAATTTTATATTGATAATGGAATAAAATCTATCCATATCTTTTTCATATCCTCTTATTCAAATAAACAAAACCATTGTCAAAATTAGGGTGATTAACCATCTCTGTGGATAATGAGTTTTCATTTTCCCCTAGCACTGTCAAGTCCAATCATAAAACTATAATTGTTGTTAAATAATTTTTTAATAATTATATTATAACTCATTTCATGATATATGATTAAATATAGACATAATATTAAATAAAATGAACATAGTTTGTGATGGTGGACAAAACCGCCTAAATAAACTAACAACATAAAGATAATAGTTTTACTCAAAGAACCATACCCATATCTAAAAAAATGAAAAATGGGAACATTTAAAATTATTAAATTTAATCAATACAATTTCATTTCACTTCTATACTATTCTTTAAATTTTATAAAAAAATCTATAATTATACACACATTAATCGATCAAGAAACGATGAAATGAATGCTCCCAGAATGATGAAGTTGAACTTTATAACTCATCGAAATGACCATAAATTAACTCAATAAAAATAATAAATAAGATATATATATATATAACATGTTTTAAATTATGTAATAAATTAATATAATTTTATTATATAGTTCATTAAGTGTATGTGTAGAACACCTTCAGACATAAGGTGAGGGATCTCTCCAAACCTCCATTTTTACCTTTGGGTAACACTTTATCTCTCTTTTCCTAGACTTATATCTTTATAATTCATATATAATTCACCCATATTCTATATATATGTCCCAAACATATATATTTATCTCAATTAATCATTATTTTATGGTAAATATATGTTTTAAAAATGTTCCCTTCACAATTCATCTCGACAAGAAAGCCCAATGAGGGATAACTTCTATGTTTCCAACCCATTTTCAAGTACACCCCATAAAAATCAGTCGTTTTATCATGAGAAATAATTTTAGTTCATTTTTTGTTTTATTTTAATAATTATTCCTCTATCCTATGTAAATACCCTTATTTATTTTCCCTACAACTATGTTTAAGTGAAACATTTCGAAACTTACCTTCCACATTTATCATGTTTTCAAATCAGTTGAATTTTATTATGCATGATGTATTATTATATTTACATTATGAATGTACAATAATAATTTAAATCCATATTTCAAAAATACCATTATGATATTGCCTTTGTGTTCTTCTTATAAAATTATTATGAAACCTATTTCTTTCCAAGGGTAACCCTTATTATTATCCCATATATTTGATTTCATTATTTGGAACAAATATTCTTTTACGTGTTATGATGGGTGAACCCAAAAATATATCTAATGCATTGGGTAATTTTAAGTCTCATGAAATGTTATGTATGGGATTAGAGAGTAAACTGAATCCATTATGGGACTCTATCCACCATGTGATATCATCTTGGCAGATATCGTGGACACATGTTTATGTCAGGATATATTTTTCTTCCAAATTCCTATATTTCTTTGATCATATGATTCCATACTCTATATTTTATGCCTTATGTGTATATTCATGATCCATGCCTTCTATGTTATCATTTTTTGCCTTCTTACTCACGTGTTAGGCTTATTTTCATTATTTATTTTCTTACTAAGATTTTTAGCTCATCCCTTTTATCTATGTATTACCATGTTTTCTTATCCAGTTTTTGAAGCACATTATAGAGATAATAAAATTATATTTTATCCTGGTTTTATTTTTTCTAATTATGTACCTAGTATTCCAAATAAACTAGGATTTTATATCCTTGTTTTGTATTTGATGGATAATTTTTTAAAATCATGTAATAATATGTGTAAAAGGCTTGTGTCACCATAGTTTTTATTAGAGGATGGTCCAGTTATTTTTGAGGATTAAGACTAGAAAACTTTAGTAACAACCCTAGGATTAATTATATCCCCATGGATAACCTATTATAAAACCAAAGGAATTATAAGCTATGATATAATTTTCATTTATAAGTATATCCTTATATATTCATAGTTTCCTTTTAATATACTTAGTAAACTAGTATTCACCCCTATTTTATTTTATACTTTTTTGGTTAATGAATAATAATATCAGAACTCATGATAAAATAAAATTTTATAATAAATGTGATGATTTACCTAATGATATTCTGTACCATATGGGAACAATATCTCATAACTTCTTGATAGTACTGGATCAACATGTTCAAATTTTTATTAATGACATGAATCATGTGGAACACCCTCCCTCTCCAAATAAATATCAATTTTGGTTTAATAATTTGTAATAAAAATTATTCATAGCTTTAGTGGATATTTGAATCCCCTCATCAAGGAAAAATAGATTAACTACATTAATAAGATTTTCTCTATCCTATAGTTCTCAGAATAAGAGATAGAAGTACTAACAGTCTATCATTTTTATGGGGAAGCTAATCAGTGGTGGATACTGATCAAGAACAAAAAGTATAAAGATAAAATTGATTCCATGGAATGGGAAGGATTAAAGAGAATATTTTTCTAGAAATATTTTCCCTAAACTCTCAATCTTAATATGTAGAGGGGGTTCCTCAAACTAAAGAAAAAGGAAGACGGATATCTCGGGTTGTATGAGGAAAACATTAAAAGTCATGAACATTAGAATAAAAATTTAATTATTGGAATATTATTATGAATATTATTATATTAACCTCACCAATGAAAAAGAAAAATAATATTTAGGTATCTTATTAAATGAAAATATGATATATTTATATCATGGAACAAGTTAATAAATGTTTTAAAATTGAAAAAATAAGTGATGGTATTTTTACAAAATTTAACTGTTTTATTTGGATATTTATAATGGATACAATGATTTAATAGAAAATTTATTTTCCTAAAATAGATTTACAAATTAATATTATTTTCATTATAATTATTTTATTATCTTATGAGACTATAAGTAATTTTTAAAAGGGTCATAAAATCAATTATAATATTAAATTCGATAATTTTTAAATAAATGTTGATATTATTATAAAATTAAATTTATTATATTTAGAAAGTTATTTTGATAAAAAATTAATTTTTTCAATCTACACATTAGAAAATATTTAGGGTGATTTTTTTGGATTTTATAAAATTATTGAATTATGTGTGATTAGTGAAATATGGTAATTTACGGTATTCAACATTATAAGAAAAATTAATAAATTTTTGATTAATTTATGTTGTAAGAATCAATTAGTTTGAAATGAAATTAAAAATATATTTTATATATTTAAAATAATCAATACTATTGATAGTATTGAGCCAAAAATAATAAACTAATGAATATAATAATAAAAAATAACCCTCTCCTCCCCTTATAAATAACACCCTTTCTCCTCACACCGTCAAATTTTTTAATATTTTCATATCTCTTAAAAACACTCTCCTATTCACTCTCCCGATATCCAAGTCCATATAGCTTCACCAAAATTTCAATTCTACATTCCTTAAGTTGTCCTTCAAAGAGGTGATATTCAAGAGGTTGCATTCTCAAATTACATCTTTTAATTTCTTTTCATCTTCTACATTACCCTCGCCTGATTCATCCATAAAATAATAATAAATAATGTATCTTGTATATATTTTAGTTTTAAGTATAAAATATAATAACTTCTACAAAACATTTTCTCATCCTCTCTTATTCAAAGAAATGAAACCATTTTCCAAATTATGGCTGTTAACCGTCTTCATGGATAATGCGTTTTAGCTTTCCATTAGCACCTTCAAGGATAGTCACAAAACTTTTGTTATAGTCAAGTATGATTTTAATAATTATATTATAACTCATGTCATATTTTGGAACAAATATATATATATATATATATATATGTATATTATTAAATAAAATGAATCTTTTTCATGATAGTTGGTAAAACCACCTTAATGAACTAACCATATAACTATAACATTTTTTCACAAAGAACTTTACCCATGTAAAATTAATATACATGAGACCATTTAAACTTATATAAGTTCATTAATTCAATTTCATTTAAATTTAGGTGTTTCATTTCCATTTTCCAAAAACATCTATAATTATGCACTAGTGAACTAACCGTGAAACCATGTAATGAATGCTCCAAGAATGGAAAAATTGAACTTCGTAACTCATCAAAATGGTCATTAATGAAATTATAAATATTATAATTAGTATAATATAAGTTTAATATAATTTTAATTATTTAATTTATTAATATAATTTTATTATTCAGGACATTAATAGAAAGTGCAGAATGCATTCTGGCATAAGGTAAGGGATCTCTCATAACCTCAATTTTTCCATTAGATTACAATTTATATCTATTTTACTCAATTTATATCTTTATAATTCTTATATAATTCTCTTATATTCTCTATATATGTCCAAAATATATATATATATATATCTCTGTTAAATTTTATTTTAAGGGAAATACTTGTTTTATAAAGGTTCCCTTCTCAATTTCTCTTGATAAGAAAACTCAATTAGTGGGAACTTCTCTATCTCTTATCCATTTTCAAGTGCACTCCATAAACTATTTTATGCCACCAATTTTTTTCTCAAAATATCTAATTTTATCCTGAATTTTTTTTTCATTTATGGTATAATTTAAATAATTTTTTCTTTATACACTTAAAACACCCCTCATTATTTTCCCTAAAACAATAATTAAGTGGAACGTTTCTAAAGTCACCTTGAGAATTTTTTTTGATGTATTCACATTAGTTGGATTTCATTATTCCAAATATATTACTATATTTTCTTTATGAAAATTCCATAATAATTTAAATTCTTTATTTCACAGAAACCATTATGATACACCCTTTTATTTTTCCTTATGATATGATTAAGAAACCGATTTCTTTTCATCGGTAACCCTTATAATTAATCATCATGTTGGGTTTCTTTATATGGAACACATATGCATGTTTTTGTTGGGTTGGGTTCACCTAGATTGTACTTTTATGCATTGGGTAATGTTTAGTCTCATAAAAAGATTAGGATCATTACATAAAAACTTGAAACAGGAAATACAACATCTTTATTGAAAACTTCCTTTACATGACCACTACATTCCCTCGTACTTAGCATTGCATGGGATAAACTGAGGACATGCATAAGAAAAGGGTGAGCTATAAATCCCAGTAAGGGAAGAAAAATGGAATAACATGAGGAGTAAAATACATGTTATACATTAGGCATATCAATATAGAACAAGAGAAACATGAACATAAAGGCATGATAAAGCATGATAATCATAACATGGAAATGTGGCAACAACACTTAAAATGGAATTAGCATGAGCCAAGGCTCATTGCACATGAAGCATGAGTAAATCCTCATTGCACATGAAGCATGAGTAAACCCTAATTTCACTTTAATTAGCATGAGTCAACACTCATTGCACATGACGTATCATGATACTATACTTTACCCAATGAATTGGAGTGCTATAAGGGTGCACCCTTCTTAAACATTTCATTTCATGCATAAGTGTTCCACATGGGTCATAAAACATGGACTCATAAAACATAATCATTTATTCCATGATAAAGTATTGTGGAATTCATACATGAAACATTATAATCAATAAGTAAATGTGCATAAAGTTGAATACCCTTGATGGAGAAATGGGCATGGTATTCACCACACAATGGCATTGTCTTAGAAAATCGGTGCGATTTCGGCAGCGTAACCGCATGCCGTAAGAATTCATAGAAATGGTTGATGAGATAGAAAGGGGTTCCTAATAATATTTACATGTAATGGACAATAAGGAGGTCATATGGATACATGTCCCAACAATTTTAATGGAATTTAGATTCATGATACAAAAGTATTGCTTGAATGTAAATGAAGAGAGAGAAGTTCCTTTTGGAATTTTGGCATAGTAATGAGTTTAAATGGGAGGAATTTAATGATAGAGAAAGGGGTATCCCATCATTAAAAAATAAATAGGTCAGTATGAGGGAGGATCGAAACCATACCCCAAAATTCATAATTGAAAAATTGGACAAAAATGAGAAAGGAATGAAAAAACCCTTACTTGGAAGTGTGCTTCCAAAGGCTAGATATGGGCTTGTGAGAGGCTTCTTGGGAGCTTGGGGAACCTTGGTAGGATTATAGAGAGAGTATGTTAGAGGTTGGATGAAATAAAAAGGCTTTCAGTGAGGAGTAAGTGGGATATTGGGTGGGTTTATATAGGAAAGGTGAGGGAATTCTTTATTATTTAGGTTTGGGACCGCTTATATTAAATTAAACCAAACCACAAACCATACCATGGTTCTTGAACATGGTTATTGGAAAATGGAAGAGGAAAAAAATATTTTATAAGGTAAAAGTCCGAACTTCTTAAAATAATAGGGTTTCTTATGTGGAGGTGAGTCACACTCCCATGAAAAACAATTTAAAAAGACAAGGTGTTTAATAAGTCTTGAGGGGTCCATTAATGCTTTGAAAAGTATGTCAAACAAACCCAAAATTACATTATTTTAATGGTAAAACATATATTGGATGAACATAAAGATTATAGTATTTTATTACATCACTATTGGGTCATTATGATGCCATAAAACACATTATATATTTAAACGGTATTTAATTTTTACCCAAAAATTTGACTGTCTCCGAAAATTATGAAAAATTCACCGTTGGATAATTTAGACATCCTGATTCCAAAAAAAACATTTATTTTATATAAATAATTTTCTAAATATGTTAATTTTCACTTTTAAAATAAAAACCAACATTTATCGAAAATTCATGGGTTTTGACAGAAATGGCTTTCAAACCTTAATAAAAATTATAATTGCATTCATAAAATTATAAGATCATTTATATTTAATAAAAATTAATTTAATAATAATAATATTTTATTAAAATATTATTTAATTCAAAAATCCATTAAATTAATAAAATAGATTTCTTAATTTAATAATAACTAAAAACACTATTTGTACTTTAAAAACTATTTACAATGTATCAATAATGACAAGAAAGTATATTCATTATTATATACAAAAATAATGTACATGAACATAGTACTATCGATTAGTTACATAACCCCTTAAAACAGCCGCATAAGACCTAAGGGTAAGGTGTGTGATGGTGACAGACTCTTGGGGTGGCTCGGATAACATCGCTCGACTGGTAATTTCTATCAACTTCCACTTCTCCCGTAGACGGTCTCGTTCGAGCTTGACATAGTGAACCTCAGCATGGGATTGGTCAAGAGCGAAGCCCAAGGATACCACCTCTTTTCTAAGATCCAATAAATGGGCTTCATATGGGGAAATTCTACTGGATGAGGCCATCGCTTCCTTTGTCTGAGTAAATTTGGATTTGTTAAAGCCCTATATTTATAATAATCATGTGATCACTATTCAATAACTATATTAGCAACGGTCAAAATTCTTAACATAAAACCAAAGAAGTTGACATTTTATATAAACATACATAGACATTTAATTAGATCAAGAGAGATTTCCATTAATGAAACTTTGGGTCGTTACAATATTCCCCCCTTATGAAATTTCGCCCTTGAAATTTTTCCTTTTCCCACACTAAAACAGATGTGGGTAACTCAGTTTCATCATTTCCTCTGATTCCCAAGTCGCTTCTTCAAACTTGTGGTTTCTCTATAACACCTTGATGAGGGTCATTGTCTTATTTCTTAGAACTTTTTCTCTATGATCTAAGATCTTCACTGGTTGTTCCTCATAAGAAAGATCATCTTCCAATTGTACCACCTTAGAAGAGAGTACATGTGAAGGGTCTGGTATGTACTTCATTAAGATGGATACATGAAAGACATCATGTACATTGGTCATGTTAGGTGTAAGTGCTAGTCAATATGCCACAACCCCAACACGATCAAGAATCTCAAAGGGGCCGATGTACCTTGGACTAAACTTCCCTTTTTTCCAAACCTCATGACCTTCTTCCACATAGATATGTGTAAAAAAACCATGTCTCCAACATTAAACTCAAGCTCTCATCGACGGTTATCTTCATAACTCTTCTGTCAATTCTGGGATGCCTTAATATTCTGTTGAATGGTTTTCACCTTCTCCACCATTTCTTCGACCATTTCTGGTCTAAACAGATTACGTTCACCAACCTCATCCCAACATGCCAGTGTTATACACCTTTTTCCATACAGGGCTTCATATGGTACCATTTTGATGCTCAAGTGGAAACTATTATTATAAGAGAACTCAACCAGAGGAATATGTTGATCCCATCCTCCTTTAAAGTCCATTGAGCATGCTCTAAACATTCCCTCAAGTGTTTGGATAGTCCGCTCAGATTGGGCATCAGTTTGAGGATGATAGGACGTATGAAAGTTCAGTTCAGTATTCAGAGCATGTTGAAGAATCTTCCAAAAACATAGAGGTGAATCTTGGATCTCGGTCGAACACAATAGATAGTGGTAATCCATGAAACCTTACCACTTCCCTGATATATATCCATGCCAGTTGATCCAAAGAGAAATCCTCCCGAATAGAAATGAAGTGTGCAGTCTTTGTAAGACGATCCACAACAACCCAGATTGCATTGTTGCCTTTGGATGTCCTCGGATGTCTGGTGACAAATTCCATGGTGATGTTCTCCCATTTCCATTATGGTATGGGAAATGGTTGCATCATCCCCTTAGACTTCTGCCTCTCTGCCTTCACTTGCTGGCACACCAGGCACTTTGATGAATATTCAGCGATCTCCTTCTTTATATTATCCCACAAAAAGTTTTCTCGGAGATCTCGATACATCTTTGTGCTCCCTGGGTGAATAGAGAAATTTAAACTATATGCATCATCCAAAAGTTCCTTCTTCAGCTCCGGACATGATGGAACACATAGTCGTTTCCCAAACCGCACAATTCCTTCTTTATTAACATTAAACTCTGAGGATTTCCCCTTTTTGATAGCTTCCACTTTTTCTTGAATTCTCAAATCATCCTTTTGATCATCCTTTAACCTTTCCAAAAGATATGGTTGAGCAATCATTTGTGAAAGGATTGATGATGTTCCCTTCTTTATGATTCCCATGTCCATCTTCATCAAGTCTAAGAATAATGGATCCTTATCAATTCTCATCATTGATAGAATCGCTGGGTCCTTTCTACTTAGGGCATCTGCCACCTTGTTCGCTTTCCCATGGTGGTAATGGATTGAATAGTCATAATCCTTGATGAGATCTATCCATAATCTCTAGCGCATATTAATCTCTTTCTTTGTGAAAATATGTTTAAGACTCTTGTGGTCAGTATATATATTACATTTCTCTCCATAGAGATAATGTCGCCAGATTTTCAAGGCAAAGATCACCGCCGCTAACTCTAGATCATGCATTGGATAGTTTCTCTCATGGATTTTCAACTGCCTTGAGGCATTGGATATAACTTTATCATTTTTCATCAGCACACACCCTAAGCCCTTCTTTTATGCATCGCTGAAAACAATAAAAAGTTCCCCACTTGTGGGTAAAGGGAGCACGAGCACAGTGATAAGCATCCTTTTCAACTCCTTGAAGATTTATTCGCATTCATCACTCCAAGAAAACTTTACTCCCTTTTGATTTATCTTGGTAAGAGGGTTGGACAATCATGAAAAATTTCTCACAAATCGTCGATAATATCCAGCTAACCCCAAGAAGCTACGGATATCCGTTACCGATGTTGGCCTCGGACATCCCTCAATTGCATCTTTTTTGGAGGGATCCATAGATATCCCATTGCTTGTGATGATATGGCCCAAGAATGAGACTTCCTCCAACCAGAACTCACACTTTCTATACTTTTCATAGAGCTTCTCCTTGCGCAAAGTCTCCAGTACAGTTCTTAAATGCTCCTCATGATCCTCCTTGGTTTTGGAGTATATTAGAATATCATTTATAAAGACTACCAAAAATTTGTCTAGGTAATCTATAAAGACTCTATTCATTAAGTCCATGAGGATTTATGGAGCATTAGTGAGTCCGAAAGGAATTACTATGAATTCATAGTGCCCGTATCATGTGCGAAAAGTAGTCTTGGGGATATCTTCCTTCTTCACCCTTACTTGATAATATCCTGACCGCAAGTCCACCTTGGAAAAGTATTGTGCTCCACGCAGCTGATCGAACAAGTCATCAATTCTTGGGATAGGATACTTTTTTTTATTGTGATTTTGTTAAGTTCACGATAATCGATGAAAATCCGCATTGACCCATCCTTCTTCTTGACGAAGAGGACTGGTGCACCCCATAGTGAAGGACTTGGGTGTATAAACCCTTTATCCAGATTCTCCTATAGTTGTTTCTTCAGATCTTCAATCTCTACAACAGCCATTCTATATATAGTCTTGGATATTGGTAAATCCCCAGGTATAAGTTCAATTGTTAATTAAACATCTCTTCTAGGAGGAAGGCTAGGCAGTTCATCGGGAAACACTCCCGCGAATTCCCTCACAATAGGCATTTCTTCGAGGATGGTTTCTTCCTTGGACTCAATCATCTGAGCCAGAAACGCATTTTCATAGGGTAGTAATATCCTTGCTTGAGATGATGGATCTAAAGGATATTCATCTTCCTCCTCACACTTGTAATGAATCGGGGGTCGATTATCCATATGGAGTGTGATTTCCCTCTCCCAACCATTTATGTTGGCTCTATATAAGGAAAGATAATCGATTTCAAGAATTGCATCAAATTCCACCAGAGGGAGTATGACGAGGTTCTTCGGGAAATTCAATCCACATATTAAAACAGGGGAGGACTTATATTCATGGGATGCAATGATTGCCCAATTTTTCGTACTTACTGACATCATCACTTCCATGATTTGTGGTGGTGTTGGGATTGTTCTACTAAACTTTCGAGATATAAAAGAATGCGTAGAACCTGAATCAAAAAGTACGTATGATATTCTTGAATGAATAACTAGCGTACCTGTCACCACTTCATTGTCGGGGTTCACTTCGGCAGAAGTGATGGAAAAAGCTCTTCCTTACTGTCTTGGAGGTTGTTGGTTGCCTCCTAAAACCCTTAGATTAGGGAACTGATTTGAAAGATGCCCTGGTTCTTTTCATTTGTAGAATTGAAAAATGCATTGAGGTTCGAACAGAGCGTTCCTCTCCTCTGTCGCACCAGTGGTCCTTTCTTGCTGACAGTTAACAGCTAGGTGCCCTTCTCTTCCACACCTAAAGCATTTCCTCATCTCCTTGAGACAATTTCCAAGGTGCTTCTTTCTGCACTTTTGGCAAGTGGGGTGCTGGATCTTCTTAGCACCATTGGATTTATCCATCAGACTGCCAGCATTGAATTCAACCTTACGCTTCTTGTCCCCATGATACCCCTATGATTCCCCGATCTCTATTTCGACCTTGAGGGAAAATAGGACAATTTCCTCATAGCTGTTGAAGTCACGGATCGCCAATGATTTCCGCAGGCTAGGCTTTAGCCCACCAAAGAAGCAGTCAACTTTTCATTCTGGGGCAATGATAAAGCCAGAAGCATATTGTCCAAGCCTTGTGAATTCTTCCTCGTACGCTCCAAAAAAATCTTCATCTTTTTTCTTGAGGGAAAGGAATTCCCTTTCCATCTTAATCCGTAGGGTGCACAGAAAATATTTATCGAAAAATATCTTCCGGAAATCCTTCTATTCCAACGCCTCGATATCCACCTCAGGCTTCGTATTTTTGATCAATGTCCACCATTGATCAGCTTCACCCTCCATATGATAAGCTTCCAGGAGAACCTTCTCTTGTTCAGAAGATTAAAGGATGGATAAGATCTTTTCAATGGAGTTGATCCATTGTTCAGCGATCGTGGGATCAGATGATCAACTAAAAGTATGAGGCCTTTGTCTCATGAATCTCTCAATAGTGAATTTTTCTTTCTTAGGGGGGGTTGAACGTTCATCTTGACCTGTGTTTATATTCAAAACTTGGGTTATCTGAGAGAGAAGCGTGAAAAAGTTCGTGATTCCTGCTCCCATTGGATTGGGCATCTCATTTGTACAGTCATCGCACTGATCTTCACAACGGTTGTTAGCCTGAGTCCTCTTATTACTGGCCATTGGCTGGAATAAAAGGAAAGTTATGGGTAACACATAAAGGGTAATCCAAAGACAAAAGTTGATGACTTATAAATAAACTTTTATTTCCTTAACTCATGAGTCTATAGGCTTCAATCTAGGCTTTTCATGATCTACCTTCTAACATATATTCTTAGGGGCATTTTTTTTAAATCCCTTAATAAGGGTTCAAACTAAGCTTGTGAATTTATCAAAAAATATCCCCCAGGAGTGTCGTAACCAAGAGTGCAGCAAGGCCCATTGTCGTGCACCAGTTCCCGTTCGAGTCTAGCTCAAAGCGGTGTTTTCGGGTTTTACCCCTAGGATACATCTGTGCCAGAGCCGCCTCTACCTGCTCTTATCCAGACAGGGATGTATTTTCTTGATAACCCACTTACTCAATACTCACCAAAACTTAGGGATGTTTTTTTTTGTACTTAGTCTTATCTCTAAGGATTTACTAGGGTTTTCTAATCCTAATCCCAAAAATAACTAAACTTGTCCTCTGATACCAACTATGACAACCCTACTTTTAAAACAAACTTAAACATGATTTATTACATAAAACTTCACTTGATACAACAAATAAGATTGATAGGTTTAGTGTCTTTTGGGCTTTGGATCATTACATAAAAACTTGAAACATGAAATACAACATCTTTATTAGAAACTTCCTTTACATGACCACTACATTCCCTCGTACTTAGCATTGCATGGGATAACCAGAGGACATGCATAAGAAAAGGGTGAGCTATAAAGCCCAATAAGGTAATACACATGGAATAACATGAGGAGTAAAATACATGTTAGACATTAGGTATATCAATAGATCACAATATAAACATTAACATAAAGGCATGATAAATAATGATAATCATAACATGGAAATGTGACAACAACACTTAACATGGAATTAGCATGAGCCAAGGCTCATTACACATGGAGCATGAGTAAATCCTCATTGCACATGAAGAATGAGTAAACCCTCATTGTACTTTAATTATCATGATTCAACACTGATTTTACATGATGTATCATGATACTATACTTTACCCAATGCATTGGAGCGCTATAAGGGCGCACCCTTCTTAAACATTTCATTTCATGCATAAGTGTGCCACATGTATCATAAAACATGGATTCATAAAACATAATAAGTTATTACACGATAAAGTATACATGAAACATTATAATCAATAAGTAAATGTTCATAAAGGTGAATACCCTTGATGGAGAAATGGGCATGGTATTCACCACCCAATGGCATTGGCTTAGAAAATCGGTGTGATTTCGGCAGCATAACGGCGTGACGTAAGAATTCATAGAAATGGTTGATGAGAGAGAAAGGGATTCCAAATCATATTTACATGTAATTTATAGTAATTAGGTCACATGGATACATGTACCAACAAATGTAATGGAATTTAGATTCATGATACAAAATTATTGCTTGAATGTAAATGAGGAGAGAGAAGTTCCTTTTGGAATTTCAGCATAGTAACAGGTGTACATGGGAGGAATTTAATGAGAGAGAAAGGGGTATCCCATCATTAAAACATAAATAGGGCAGTATGAGGGAGGTGAGAAACCATACCCCAACAATAATAATTTAAATTTAAAGGTAAAACCAACATAAAGAAAATTTGACAAAAATGAGAAATGAAGGAAAAACCCTTACATGGAAGTGTGCTTCCAAAGGCTAGGGAGAGGCTTGTGAGAGGCTTCTTGGGATCTTGGGGAAACTTTGGAGGATTCTATAGAGAGTAGGGTAGAGTTTGGACGAACTACAAAGGCTTTGAGTGAGGAGGAAGTGGGAGCTTGGGTGGGTTTATATAGGAAAGGTGAGGGAACTCTTTATTATTTAGGTTTGGGATCCCTTATATTAAATTAATCCAAACCACAAACCATCACATGGTTTTTGCCCATGGTTTTTGGAAAAAGGAATAGGAAAAAAATATTTTATAAGTCCAAAGTCCTAAATTTTTAAAATAATAGGGTTGCTTATGTGGAGGTGAGTCACACTCCCATGAAAAACAATTTAAAAAGACAAGGTGTTTAATAAGTCTTGAGGGGTCCATTAATGCTTTGAAAAGTAATTAAAACAAACCCAAAATCACATTATTTTAATGGTAAAACATATATTGGCCGAACATAAAGATTATAGTATTTTATTACATCACTATTGGGTCATTATGATGTCATAAAACCCATTATATATTTAAACGGTATTAAATTTTTACCCAAAAATTTGACAGTCTCAAAAAATTATGAAAAATTCACCGTTGGATAATATTGACATCCTGATTCCAGAAATAGAATATATTTTATCTAAATAATTTTCTAAATATGTTAATTTTCACTTTTAAAATAAAAACCGACATTTATCGAAAATTTACGGTTTTTGACAGAAATGTCTTTCAAACCTTAATAAAAATTATAATTGCATTCATAAAATTATAAGATCATTTATATTTAATAAAAATTAATTTAATAATAATAATATTTTATTAAAATATTATTTAATTCAAAAATCCATTAATTTAATAAAATAGATTTCTTAATTAAATAATAACTAAAAACACTATTTGTACTTTAAAAAATATTTACAATGTATCAATAATAACAAGAAATTATATTCATTATTATATAAAAAAATAATGTACATGAACATAGTACTATCGATTAGTTACATAACCCCTTAAAACAGCCGCATAAGACCTAAGGGTAAGGTGTGCGATGGTGACAGACTCTTGTGGTGGCTCGGATAATATCGCTCGAGTGGTAATTTCTATCAACTTCCACTTCTACCATAGACAGTCCCATTCGAGCTTGACATGGTGAAGCTCAGCTTGGGATTAGTCAAGAGTGAATCCCAAGTATGCCACCTCTTTTCTGAGCTCCGATAAATGGGCTTCATATGGGGAAATTCTATTGGATTAGGTCATCGCTTCGTTTGTCTAAGTAAATTTGGATTTCTTAATGCCCTATATTTATACTAATCATGTGATCACTTTTCAATGGATATAATAGCAACGGTAAAAATTCTTAACATAAAACCAAATAGGTTGAAATTTTATATAAACATACAGAGACATTTAATTAGATCAATAGGAATTTTTATTAATGAAACTTTGGGTCGTTACACATAACCTAAATCACAAGCACAAAGTAAAGACAACTCACATGAGGATTTATTCTCGGGGTAGTAACAAGTAACATCCCCAGTCACAATGTCGAACGCCTCGACTGTTAGAGAACTCAGACTCTATCGAGTATAGTGGGTCTACCACATCACATAGAATCTCTTCCCACTAACCTTGAACTGCTGAAGTACTACTCCCCATCATGTACTGTGGGTCTACCGGGTCACACAGAGTTGTCCCCCCACAACGTGGTCTGCTAAGGTACTCCACCCCATCGCGTACCGCAGCCGCTTCCCACCTCGGCCTTCCAGGTCACATAGAACCACCCACCCCCATCATGGTCTACTAAGGTACTCCTACCCATCTCTTACTGCGACTATCGAGTCACTCCTAGTCGAAAATTCAGCAGTCGTCGGGTCTCAGCCAGTCGAAGGGTTCTGTACATAGTGCGCTTGGGAGAATCGCTCCCAAAGAAATTAGTCGTATCTTGAACATATCTATGTCTTAAAAAGATGTAACATAGTTATCCTCCATGTCATAAGGGTCCAATGCAATAGACGACGCGTCAATCGGACACTCAGTCTATGCTTTATTGGCATTTCAGTGTCGAGGGCCCTGTTGGATTGGGGTTCGATCCAAGCTGGTCGTACTCCTAGTTTTTGAAAAACCTTAATGGAGTAAAGAAAAATAAGTATCTCTCTCTAAGGGTCCCAATTCCACAGACGGTTCGTCAAACAGGCATCCAGTTTTCAAGATAAGGTCCTTTGAGTGTTTCTGGGCGAGGTTGGGCCCGGGTCCACACCGACTCGGTCGGACTGTTTCGGCCCGACCCAATCTGGGAGGGGCCGAGGTGGTCTCAAGACATTGGGACATTTTTTCGTTTGGCCCGCAAGAGGGGTGACCCTCAAGGGCGGCTCGGTGTGAACGACCCACCCCCATCATGGTCTGCTAAGGTACTCCTTACCATATCTTATTGCGACCGTCGAGTCACTCCTAGTTGAAAAGTCAGTAGTCGTCAGGTCTCAGCCAGTCACAGGGTTCTGTACATAGTGTTCCTGGGAGAACCACTCCCCAATACATCAGTCATATCTTGACCAACATGAAGTCTTAAAAATATGTAACACGGTGATCTTCCATGTCATACAGGTTCCAACGCAATAGACGGCGCATCAATTGGACACTCGGTCTGTGCTTTATTGGCATTTCTGTTCTGAGGGCCCCGTTGGATTGGGGTTATATCCAAGCTGGCCGTACTCCCAGTTTTTGTAAAACTTTAATGGACTAAAGATAAAGAAGTATCTCTCTCCAAGGGTCCCAATGCCGCAGACGGTTTGTCAAACATGCGTCCAGTTTTTAAGATAAGGTCCTTTGAGTGTTTCTGGGCGAGGTTGGGCCCGGGTCCACTCCGACTCGGTCGGACCATTTCGGCCCAACCCGATCTGGGCTGGGCCGAGGTGGTCTCAGGCTACTGGGACAATGTTTTGTTCGACCTGCAAGAGGGGTGACCATCATGGGCGGCCCGGTGAGAATAGGGCGGCCCACAATGGGGAGGCCCGGCCCATGTGGGGCAGCGACCCGCTAAGGCTGCCCGACCCGAATAGGGCATCCCGCAAAGGGATAACCCTTCCTGCATGGAGCGGCGACCTGCTTGGGTGGCGACTAGGTCAAATTGTGGCGGCCCGCTGGGGTGGTCGCCCGGTCCAAGGGTGGTGGCCCTGTCCAAGGGTGACGGCCCGACGTGAGGGCGGTAACCGGGCTCCGAGGGCGGTGGCCTGCTCCGAGGGCGGCATCCCGGCTCCGAGGCAGCGTCTCGGTTCGAGGGCGGCGATAGCTCGGACTGGGCCACCTCCTCAGCAAGCCACCACCCTAGAAGGGTACTGCCCCACACTGGTCGGGTCGACCTTTTTGGGCCACCATATTCGAGTCGGGCCACCCCACCCGGGCCGCCCTATTCTGGCATGGCCGCCCTTACGGGCGGCCCTCTTGTGGGCCGGACCAAACTTTGGCTCAGCAGCAGAAGACCACCTTGGCCTTGCCCAGACCAGGTCGGGCTGGGTCGGTCCGACTGGGTTGGACGGGTGTCAGGCCCCACTGGGCCCAGAAACAGTCAAAGGATCTTATCTTGAGAACTGGATGCTCATTTGACGAACCATCTATGGCTTCAGGACCCTTGGAGAGAGACATTCCTTTAGCATTACTCCATTAGAGTTTCAAAAAAACTGGGAGTACGACCGACTTGGATCGCACCTGAATCAAACTAGGCCCTCTACACTGAAATGCCAATAACGCACAGATCGGGCATCTGATTGATGTGTTGTCTATTGTGTTGGGACCATTATAACATGGAGGATCATAGTGTTACTTTTTTATGAGACTTAGTGTTGGTTGAGATATGAATGATGTCTCGGGGAGCGGTTATTCCATGTACACTGCGTACAGAATCATGTGACTGGCAGAGACCTGATGACTGCTAACTTTCTGAATCATATTTACTCGACGGTCGCGGTACATGATGGGGAGGAGTACCTTAGTAGAGCATGATGGGATTGAGAGGTTCTGTGTGACCTAGAGGGCCATGGCGGGGAGCAGCTGCAGTACGCAATGGGGAGGAGTACCTTAGCTGACCGCGTTTGGGGGGACAACTCTGTGTGACACAGAAGACCCATAGTACATGATGGGGAGTAGTGCTTCAGCAGTTCAAGGTTAGTGTGAATAACCTCTTTGTGACATGACAGACCCACTATAATCAATAGAGGAGGATTCCTCCAGAAACTGAGGCATTTGATGTTGTGACTAGGGATGTTACTTGTTACTACCCCTAGAATAAATCCGGGTGTGATCTGTCTTTACTTTATGCTTGTAATTGAGGTTATGCTATGTGGTAATTTACCTGTGAGTTACTTTACCTTTGTTTTGTTACCTTTTTCGAATAATTCCCTCATATATGATATGAGTATATCTCAAAAACTTAGGTAATTGTATGAGCATATACCTAAGTAGAGTTGATGCCTTGCTTTGTGGTTTTTCTTTGTATAACTCTTGGAGACCTTCGGGGTCTCTGGGTCCCTACTGATTATCATTATACTCACCCCTACACAGGCTTCACCCACACCTTGTTGTGTCTGGTGCAGACGACGTACAACGATGATCGAGGCTGAGAGAGCTAGGACAGTATGGTGCTCGGAGGTGGACCATTCGGCATGATGTGACGCGGATGAGACGGGCCGATGTGGAGTACTGTGGAGGTGATATATGCATACCCTTTAGGTAGGATCCATTGTGGACGATCTAGGAGCTTCTTTTCACCTATTAGTTATTTTTTACTTTTTGGTTGTACTTGTACTTTTCTAGTTGGGCTTGTATTTAGGGCCCTTTACTTTTAGTACACTTTTACTACAATAGTTTAATTCACAGTTGTTTCTTATTGTGTTATCATACCCTGTGTTTGTACAATTTAAAGGAAATTCCATCCCGTTTTAGGGAATATTCCTTTCAATGCTAATCGCCCACCCTTGGCCTATGGAAGACAGGTTTGGGGTAGTCACGGCACGAGAACCAGGGGATGGTTCATGACATGTTGAATATAGAAATTAAGACTCAATGTGTCCATTATAAATTCTTGGTGATACTATTTATGTTTGAACACATACTCGTTATGTTTAAATCCTTGATGAAATGTGTTTACCATCTTTATTTGGATTTATTTGTGATTTCATTTGTTGATGATATATTGATATACTCATGATTCTATGAGGATTTTGTTAAGAATTTGGACATTGTCATGGACAATTTTAAAGATAAAAATTTGTTTCAAAAGATTTAAAAATGTATTTTTTTTACCTAATAATTGATGTTTTTTCAGTATTTTATATTTGAATCTTGGATATTAGTGGATATTAAGAATACGGTGGCTGAAATTTCATATAAAATTCCCAATAATGACATTGAATCTTGAGCGTCTTGGATTTTTTTGGTATTATCACATGTTTATCTATAATTTATCTTAAAAATATACACAAATGATGGAACAAAATATAAAGGGAGAAATTTTTCAGTGGGATTATAAGTGATAAAATGTATTTTATAATCTAAAGAATAGGATGACATCCTCACATATTCTCGTCTGTTCAGAGCCAAGGATGTGTTATGAGGGGTATTTTGATACCTTAGGTGTACTATTAGGGTGTGTATTAATACAAGAGTGAAAATAGTTTCATATGGTTCTTGGTAGCTTAAAATATGTGAGAAAAAATTTCCTACTCATTATCTTGATTTTGTTGTAGTTGTGAAAGAACTTAAAAGATGGTGGAATTATTTTTTTAGTCAAAGGTTTGTAGAATTAATTGTCTAAATGATATTGAAGTATAAATTCTATTAGAGGGATATAAATTTATGATATAGATTATCAGTTGGCAGTAGGGGGGATCACCTGAGCTGCCACTGGGTACCTGTTGGTGGAATAATGGGTACCTAGTATCCTATTGAGGTATTTTCATAAGATGGGTATTTTTTTCATTCCACGATAATGTAATTTGACCTATAATACATGTATCCCTTGTTTTGGGGATCATTTAAACCAAAATATCTTTACATAAACTCTATCATTCATCTTATATTTTTTATGATTGTTTACTCCTTCATTTTAACTCAGAATTGTGATTTATTGTTATTATAAGATCTGTCTTAATAATATCTTCAACAACTCTATATTTTTATGTGAATATGATGTGGTTTGATCATTATTATGTACTAATTACCTATCTTTTATTCTAGTTCACATATTTAGTAATTTATATGTGTTCATGGAGGATTTGAGTCTCTGTTATTTATATAGATAATGATTCTTGTTAGTGGCAAGTGACCCCTTGCTACTTTTGGTCTTTAATCATGTCATTATACCTAATTTAATTTTTTTTTTGATTTAATTATTTCCTATTATTGTTTTTAAATGTAAAATTTGTTCTAGTATTGTAGAATAATTTTTCATGCATTTTTTTATTAGTTTTTATGTTTTAATAATTATTTTTGGTTTTATAATTATAAGAATACATGTTAAAAGATATGGTTAAATGGGGATGATGGTTAATTAAATGGTGTAAATAAAGTGGTCAATAATTTAAAAATAAATAATAAGTAATCATGTTTTGGAATTAATGTTATAGTTTCATATCAAATTTTTAAAATGTGTTCCAATGAAATGTAAATTCATATTTTTATTATAATAATTTTATTAAATTTTTGTGAATTTTTTGCTTGATGTTATGTGTATTTTTAGGGTCTTCACTACTATAAAAAATTATTTTAATGTAAGTTCTTTTTTAAATTGGTTAAACACATAAAATGAATAATTAATGTTATTTTACTTTTTGGTAACTATTTAATTAATTTTTTTTGAATAAATCCCTCTGTATTATGTTTTAGAGTTTTTGGTTTGCCTTTACTGAAAAGTTTAGTCAACAAAGTTCCAATGTGTTTTTTAACAGTGAACTGAAAATTGGTTCTGTTAATTTTTGGTGATTCCAAAAAAGTTTCATAAAAATATGAAAATCAATAAATTTCATGAAATAATTAACATTTTATAAAGGATTATTTTTCATGAAGGAATATAATTTACACAAATGAATGGTTTTTGAAAAGGATATTTTTGAAAGATGGACTATAGAAAGGAAGGATCTTCCTGGAGGAATGATTTTTTTAAGGTTTTACATTAATTTGTAAAAGAGTTATATGGAAAATGGTCTATATATGTGTTACATCATATAAATTCAGACATATATATAGTAATTACACAATGCAATCATATTTATGAATGAAAGGTGTTGATTCCATTGATGTTGTGAAGGGAAATACTTTATGATTCCATGAATAGAAACTCATATTCAAAAGGTTATTATAATGGTGAAACATTAATCTTGTCATTAGTATATTTTTTAGGGCCCTTTCCATATATAAATTTTCATTGAATTTTCATTAAGGGGTGAGAAAAATTATTTAAATGTAGATCAAGTCACTCGAGGAATTACCTAAAGAAATTATATAGAATGGAGATTACCATAATGAATTTATATAGTGAATAAAATTTGATAAAGAATATTGGTGATGCACATCAATTCATTAATAATGATGAATATGAATCTAAAATATTTTTACACAGAGTCGATTTGCACCTGAGCCTCAGCCTGGTTGGTGAGGACTAGATTGGTGCATCCAAGAGACTCGAGATGAAATACAGGTGGAGGTATATTTCTAGGTTACTGTAGCATCACTGTAGTAGGAACTGTAGCAGTATTTTAGCAGGCATTGTAGCAGGTACTGTTCGGTACTGTAGTAGCTGGAACTATTCATCTATCTGGGCCTTTGGGGCACTGGTATGGTCCTCAGGTCTTGCAAGGCTTTCGAGGCACCCAAGGCCTTCGGGCTAGTTGATTCTCAAGAACCTCGGGCCACCATAAGGAATTTGGGCCACCCCAAGGCCTTCGGGCCACATGATATGCAAGATGTACTAGTCAGACTACAAGGGACAAGGCATTATTGGAGGATTCAGGGTAGGTGCATTCACTGGAGTAGAGCAAACCAGAATTGGAAGAATGAAAGGGTATGGTTTTTCCATCGGTATCGGGCCTGTGCAGCTCTGTATAGGACATCTAGCCGAACAGGCCTGTGAAGGTGGAGTGGTGATATCATGAAATATTCTTGGGATAAGGAGTTCCATGTTTTCTTATCTGTGTGATTCCCTCTAGGACCTACGAGTCATTTAATTTTCTTTAACCCTTTAGGCCTTGAAATGGTTTCACCTCACCCCTTGAAATGTGGATTATAAAAATAATAAAAAAATAAAGGCCTTTGGGCCATACCGACTGAAATAGAGTCGGTTTGTGAAGGAGCTAGTTTATAATGAATTTACATTAAGTTAGTATGTGAAGAAGGCAGACTGTGAGGTATTTACATGGTTTTAGTTCATGAGAATATTATTAATAGTTATTTTTCTAATTAATTCTATAACGGATAGCTTTTTGTAGATAATGTTCATTATGTAATTACTTGTGAGGTAGATTTAACATGGAAAATAGTATTTCATCTTATGGATGTAATATGAGCTTAATGTCACACCTATGTAAATGTGAATGAACTCAGAGATTATACATATTAGCTATAGATTCCTATAGAAGAGTTGTGAGTTGATTTTATCCAATAGAGAAGTAATTTCTTAGAAGTGTGAATGGTTGTAAACTCAGGGATAGTGAGTTATATCTAGATAGTGTAAACAGTAGTGCACATAAGTGATTTTGGTATATTAGAACAATTTAATTTTATTCTATATATATTCTCCACATTTGGATGAACCATGTAATTTTTTTAGTTTATTCCATATTTTCATTTTATCATATGTTATTGGGAGATAAATAGAGAAGAGTGTTTTATTTTATTGAGAAATAAAATCACAAGGGGGCTATTTAAATCTATCATACCTCTATAAAGATATAAGACTTTGATGTTATATCCATGTGTTTAGATTTTCCTTTATTTTTCATCAAGGGACTATATTATTCAATATGTTTAGAATATGTTATGATTTGAAGACATGTGTTTGGGATATGGTATGTTGTTCAGCCATGAGTTTGGATACCATAACCCAAAGTTACAGCATAAGATGAAGTGGTAATGAGTGAAGATCCAAATGGATGATTATGATAATGATTATATTCGTTTTTAATAAGTAATCCGAATAATTTATATAGTCAATATGTATAGAGTGGTGATAAAGAACCCAAAAAATGAATATATTGAAGAGCCCCATGACTATTGACAAATTTCATGTAAAATGAGACGTTGTATTGGTTTTACGAATATGTTGGGTGATTTGAAGAAACTAATGAATAAAGAGGATCATTATTGAATTTTTTTCAAGAATAAATATGCATAGATCATAAGTCTAACATATATTGAGATAATAAGTAGATTAAAAATTAAAAAAAACTGTGTTTTAGAAGATACCATTCTTGAATAAAGAATAGACCATGTTATGGAAATGAACGCATTATTGGGATAATAAGTAGATTAAAAATTAAAAAACTGTGTTTTTGAAGATACCATTCTAGAATAAAGAAGATACCATGTTATGGAAATGAACGCATTAGGATATTTTTATTTTAAATAAGTATTATAAATTATTGAAGAGGATTTTTTTCAAAATTATCATGTGTATATATTTAAGATGAATATTTAATGAATCAGTATTTTATTTGATGATTTTTGATCTACCGTGAATATGAATCAATGAAAATTGGTTTTTGTGGATAAGAGCGCTATTAACTACATTTTAATTCTAAATTCTATATGAATATATCCTTATGTTTATTAATCATGAAAAATATTATTTATATATAACATAACATGGATGATATTGTAGTATTTATGTTATAATATCCATAATCAAAATCCATAACATGCACATATAGAATCTAGATCATATTTTTAGGCGTATGGGCATCTAGATTTTCAATTTGGAAACAAGGCTTCTAGAAGAGGAATGTTTGAGAACGAGGTTAGGATTTCACAGTTGAAGTTCTGGGAGTAGTTATGTTAATATATTTATAAAATATGAGTTTTATATGTAGTAAAATGTTACATTGAATATGAAGTGTTAAAAAGACATGTTGAGTTTGATATAAATGGAAAAAGAATACAGTAGTCCACAACTTAGTTCAAAAAAATATATAACTAGAGGCTAACATAAGTATAACGTTGAAGAGAAGAGCTAAGATGATTTTGGAGAAGTCTAAGAGTGACAAATATATGATAAATATATGTTAAATATGATCATAATGAATCATGATTCCAATATGTGATTTTGGAATCATAAGAAATAGAATATTGATGAAGTCGAAAGATGTATTCAATAATGATTATAGCTTTAATAGATGTGAATGTCTTAAAGTATCAGAATGTTGAAAGTAAAAAATGTCTATTTTTTCTGATGTTGAACACCAATATCAGAATCAAAATAAAAAATAAACAATTTCAAGATAAGTGAGAAGTCTAGGTGAATCACTTATATGAATGATTAACACTAAAAATGAGAATAATCATGGGTTATCATTTAAATTGTTTCAATAAGATAATTTAATAAAGTCCATATGTTTAGTAGCATAATAGATAAAAAATATGAGGAGATAAAAATATATGCTTTACTATGATGATGCGTTGTGTGATGATTAAAATACTCATTTCAGATTGAGATATCATTATCTAATGTATGTATTATGAGTTTATACTACAAAATTTTGACCCTAGAAGATCATATAGGCTATATAATATTAAATTAGATGAGCTGATGGCTATATCAATGTAATCAAAGTGTTTCAAATTGTCAACCTAAATATGAAAAAGAATAATTTATAGAGTCAATGAAATAATTGTGAATATTCTAAGTTATTATTTATGATGTGAATGTGAGTTTGTTGAACCCATTTCTGATCTGTTGTATTTTTTATCTATATGCATGATGTCAATATATATTGAGAATAAACGTCAACAAGACGATAATAATGAGTGATGTACCCAAGAAATGTGTTAATATTAGATGAAAATTGATGAACACCTTGAATAATGGAGTTTGATGTTGAAAAGTTGTTATCAATAATATTTTTTTCAAGGAATATATAATATTCTACCAGTGGATATATCATTATAGAACCATTCATGTGTGAAATTTCTTAAATAACATGATTAGGAAAGTAATGAGATATATCATTATAATTATTAATTGTGAGATTTCTATATCATATGTATATATCTCTTGGATTATGATGAGATTTGAAAAGTGATTTTAGAAAGGTTATATAATTATAGGAATTAATTATGTGACAATTTTGTAGACGAATTGATCAATAATGTCTTATTAATTATTGATATTATGGTAGTTCATTAAATCAATATAAGGTTTTTAAATATTATTATTGTGATTTTTAATTATTATTGTGATGATTAAAGATTATTAGAATTCATTCCAAAGTAATTTAATGAATTTTGAGAATTTTTGATATGTGTTGTAAATGATGGTGTTGATTGGAATTCATATATATGATAAATTCATTGGTTTTATGTGTTGTGTATAAATAAATCTAAAATTTTTATGGATAAATATGATTATCCCCATGAAAAAATAGTATAATTATGATTAAGATTGAAATTATATAGATAAATACAAATTAACATGAAGAAAAAATGTAGTGTAAGAATGATTCATGTGGTATCAATTCAATATAAAAATAAAATTGTGGTGACAGGGTTGCATGTGACTAAATCGTTGTCATGTAAGAATTACCCTTGAAATTATTTATGAAAGTAAGATTCATTCAAGAAATAAATGAGATTAAACCCCTATAATTACCATTATGTGTAAGATTAAAATTGGTTCATAATAGTATATATCATATTAATTTTTATACTATATATAATTAATTAGAAATCCATGAATGGTGAATAAATTCTCACTAAAATTGTAAAGTGTTAAAATAGAAAAGTATTTTCAGAGTTATAGTGATATGGAACATCTTATAGATTATATATATAATCTTCCAAGTGATGCATAAGTTTTTTCCCAAGAAGACATATGATTTTCATGAATATTTTAAGTGATGTATAAGATTCTTTAGATGATATATAAAATATTTCAAGGGATACATGTGAATTATCTTATTGATAAATGACATATTTTTTAGAGAAATTAAAATTCATATTTCAGGAGAATAAATTTAATTCATACAATTATTGTGCTATTCTTAAGTGATTTAAATATCATAATTATTATTATAGTCATGTTTCAAGATAAAGGTTTTTGTGATGAAGATTAAAGGACACTGTTATTGCACTGAGGTGAGAATAGATTCAAAATAAAATATACATGTCCATGTATTCTAATATACAATGAATAACAAGCATTGGGTTGTGTGGTAGTTATAATAAAGGGATATGGAAAGAAATAATTTATATAGATCATGGAAGTTCATCCATGGAATGAAGTTGAGTCTCAAGGAAAATAAATAAACCAATATTATGGAAATATTTGATTGATGGTAAATAAGGGTATTTAAATTAGAATTAAATTCTTTGAAAATTAAATGAAGAAAAAATTTCTGATAATTATTTATTTTTATAATGATGAAAATAAGATCAAGATCTATGGGAGAGTTAAAGATATTATGTAGATAGATTTTTAATAATATTCTTTGATTGGTTTTGAAACAGTTTGAAGACTGAGGATCAATTTGAATTAAAGTAAAAATATTTAAGAGACTTTTTATTCAAAATATGAAAGAAAATCCATGTATTATTATTTTCTTATAAATGGAATGAGTGGGAGAAGATGAGTTAAAGTATTTTGAGAGAGTACCAACTAATTAAAGTGACCCAGACATTTCATACAAAAATATTACATCATTTTAGATGAATATTTAATACATAACACTATGATCCATGCTTAACCATAAAGTTTTAGTGTCTTTAGAGACTCAAAATACAATCTTATTATTTCATTAATGACCTTAAATATCACCCACAAAGATCTTAACACATAATAATCTTCATAAATGTACCACACTTAATACCTTTTTTTCATAACTTAGGGAAAGGAATATAATAAATAGTGAGATCAGATGCTCATAAAGGGTAAACATAGGAGATATAAATCAAATATCATATTATAGAATAAGATAAGAATAAGGGTATGATATTACAACTATAACTTAAAATGTTCATACCCAATATATCATGGAACATAAAAAAAAATTAAGTAATAAAACATTAACATTTCATAATACATGAATCATAAGAGTGAGAAACCATTACAAATCAATCATGGACTAAAATTTCTCTTTTTAATAATTAAAACATGTCATATACATTTTTCACCATTATAAGTATGGAAACCATTTCATATGTTATGGTTAACTAATGACACCATCAAATAATAGTGGACCCGGTATCAATACATATTTATGATACCATATAGGATAAAAAATCTTCAACTATTCCACATAATAGATCAAGAATATCAACTTTATTACTATGGTGTATTAATCTCATCAACTTGTTTCCCATAGTGTATCAAGCACATTGGCTTGTTTCCCCTAGTGGATCAGGAACATCAAATTGTTTCCCATGGTTATATAATGATATATAAAACTATACCACATTAATTAGAGGAATATATAATTATTATAAAACCCATTACATATTAAAAACCATACATATGTGTTCCATAAGATCATAAAACATTCGTAATATCATCATACCAAAACCCATATAATGAAAACTGGTTTTATAAGCATCTCATCAATAAACCATATCATAACCCATGAAATTAAATTGTTATCATTAATATATCATTAGTATAATCATAAACCATTCACTGAAAGAATAATTATAGAATCATTCGATAATATCCCCAAAAAATAATAACTAAAATCAAGGATGTTATCATAGATGGAAATTCCTTTACTATACTAGTGTAATTTTTCTTGAGAAAAATTCCCTTTTCATTTTGAAATCACTAGTTTGAAATATAAAAAAAAACCAATTTATTATAAAAAAAATTTTATTTGAAATGAATAGTGGAAATTTTTAAACTAATCTTTAAATCATTGAGAATTAATGATGATGGTAAATCCAATTCATGTTCCATACATTAAAACAAATATTCCTTTCACTTTTTTAGAAAAAATTCAAAATTATATCTTTCAAAAAACAATAGAAATATTAATCTGAATTTATTTTAATAAAAAATAAAAAATGGTTAAAAGTTAATTTATATAATAATGTGATAATATTAAAATATTTAAAAAAACATTTCATATAAAACATGGTCATTATGAAAAATGATTTCTCACGAAAGGGAGAAATTAATTCTATTTTCTATACATTTTTTTCTATCACAAGTTCATAAATAAATGGAAATGGTATTAAAACATGTAATATCCAAAAATAATTATAGGATAATAAAAATAAATAAATTTATCTTATAAGAAACATATGATTTTTTATGTAAATTCAAGCATAATTAATCCCAATTAAAATAGTATTAAAAACATAAATCACCAACCACATTGGTAAATTTGGAATAAAAAATCTTGAAAGAGAAACCACAATTTTTATTTTTATAACCTTGTAATTTTCATGGTGATAATTATAAATTAAATTCATGGTAATCATATAACCCATATAAAATAAACAACTGAAGACTATGTCAGGTGTCTCATGGATGTAAAAGTAAGACGAAAATACCATACCTCAAGTCTTCAATCACTTCATATGTATTTAAAACTATGGTAAAATAAATATAGATTTATTATATATGATTTAAATAACCATAATAATATTTTTCATACCATGTATGATTTGTTTATAATATATTAAAACATGTGTATTAAACGTTCTTTTTTAAAATCATTATTTTGCGTGAAAACTAGTTCATTTTTCTTGCATGTTTTGGTTCAACAGTCCCGATCATTATATATCTTATATATTCATTAAATATATCAATAAATTTAAAAAAAAATGAAAAAATATCACATCACTTTGTGGAGGTGATCGTCTACACGTACGCACGAGCGATGTTTGGATTTTGAAATGGATTGGAATATAAGAAGGCAGATATGATATTATAAATCCAAAAAAATAATTATGTCATAAAAATCACATATAAATATATATATATATATATATATATATATATTTAAACCATCATAATAACCATCCATGAATGATTTGATGAAAATGAAATGTATCTCTACGTGGAGAAGGTAAGTTTTATGTTCATGTAGGTGATACTTTTACTTCTCATTTGATAGAAAATTTAGTGAATAAATATAGTTTCATAATTATACCAACAATTCAATATATTTAGGATAATTGCATTATTAATAAATAAATACTATCATAGATTAATAGGAGGTATAAGATGAAACAATGTGTAATAGGTCGGGTAAGTTGATTACTACTTGTTCGGTAGGACTTCATTAGAAGATTAAATTATAATAAACTCATTCTCAATAAAAATAATTCAAAATGTCTATAGATTCAAATAAAAGTTTTTATGTGGTTGAAATCTCATTAAATAATAAAATTTGGACAGTTTTATGTGGTTTTTTAATCATTATGTTTTGGTTTAATCCCTTAATTAATCAAATATAACCTCAACTATGATAATAAATTTTTCACACTTAAAGGGTTAAAATTAAATTTATAAGGTGAAAAGTGTAAAACCCAAAGTTTCAATAAAATAATTAATTTAATTAATAAATGAATTATAATTTTAAAAATATAATATTACAAAATATTTTATTAAAATGACGTGATTTCATTTAACTAAAATAAATTTTTATTGCTTATTTTCAAAATGAAATTTTAAATATGTAATGACATATTAAAACAATATAAATTAATTTTACTTTTGAAATAATACTTTATAATATTTTTTTTAATAAAAAATAATAATAATTAATTATAATATAATTATAAAACTGTCTAAATAAAATTATAATTTTACATTGAAAATTATACATGTCGTTTAAAATTAATTTTTAAACGTATTATATATTGCAATAATAATGTCAAATGTTTTAAGTAACATCATGTTGTGAAAAAACACACTATTAAAATTTATCTTTAAAGATATCATTTAAACTCACATATGAATAATTATATTATCATAAAACTAATTTCATTTTTGAAATAAGATTATTAGTTTTAAATTATAAATTTTCATTAGATTCACTTTTTATATACTTATTGATATTATGATTTTTTTAAAATAAATCATAATTATATAATATTACTATTTCAAGAGTTTCACGCCACGTCCTATGGTGTTGCAGTCGACCATTCGCATCTGAGCGGTGTCGCGCTGCTAAGTCGGGTTGTGCTGAGGCTAAAGGCATCGAGCATACATAGAGAATTCGAGGCCACAATCGGGCATCTCCATGGGTCTTGATTCTGAGGTTCGGGGATCATCAATGTCGGTGAGGTTCTGACTCAGGCTTGGGTACCCAGTTTCCAGTCGTAGCGGTCTGATCTTTGAGGTTAGGGTTCATTTCGGGTTTCTCGAATCTAGTGTGTGGTGGGGTTCCTGTTTGGTGTTTTATCTATTTTTCTTGCCAATTCCAAATTAACTTTGATCTGCACGTCATGATTTCCACCTTTCTGTCCTAATCGTTTCAGTTAATTGAATCCTTTTCCTTTTTATTGACTCAATTCATATGCATTTGTTCTGGTTTATAGGAGTCCATTTCTAGCTGTTGCACTTCAATTTTGTATTGTTTGTGACCTGTTGTTGTGTTGTTTTCGAATGATCTATTTGAGAATTATTTTTTCTCTTGGTTGTTTTCTGAAACTTTTTATCTATCTTCCACTGTGAGCTCATTTTTATTGATGGATAAATAGTGAAATTTAAATCTACAAAAGCCTAATATGAGTATGCAGATGAAATTGGGGGAAAATCCAATTCCAGTCCCTGATTTTGAAGAAGAAGAACTAGGTGCGTCAGATATTTTGGTCAGGGCGAATTTATTTAATAATTAACTATGATTTATTTTTTTATTCTAAAAAAATATTACAATAGCTATAATAAATTTTGGTTCTACTTAAATGGAATTAAATTTTAGTGGTTATCTGATTGGTTGATTTTATTTCCACAAAAAATGTTTTTCAAAGATAGTTTGTTCATTTTCTATCAAACCTTTTCATAATTGTTTGCATGGGATTTATATATATATAGCTATTCCCATATTCATAAATATTCCATCAGTTAATTTATTTATATACATATTTTTATGTTTTAATTATATGTTCAAATTTGATTTCAAATCGATTATTTTTATCAAATCAATTTTTAATACATAACGTTGTGATAATATTAAATATCTCTTCAAATTGTATTTTTTTGTTAATCAAAACTATATTTTAATTTTTGTTGGAAACTTATATTTTTATTTGTCAAAGACATGAATTTGTTTTGTGATATTGTGTAATGAGAATTCCTTATCGCTTAGACACACACACACACACACATATATATATATATATATATATTCATATATGTACATATGTATACATTTTTATTGGAAAATATAAGTTGTTTAACTTATGGTTTTTAAATATTTGAGAGATGTTTGAGTTTTGGTTTGATGATTATGTTTTATTTCCATAAATCGTTAATTGTACATGTCATTTCGTACTTTGTTTATTTATGTATATACATGAACATATTTGTGAAGAGTGAATTTCTCATTTATCAATGTTTTGTGCAGGAAGAATTTTATACTAAAATGGGTATTGAAAGATCCTTGTGTATATACTATTTTTTCAAATTTATGTTATTTATGTACACACACATATATATATATATATATATTAAATATTTTAATTGTGAAGGCATGTATGAATATAGGATACAATTATGAGTTATGGTATAAAATTAAATATATATATATATATATATATATATATATATATATATATTGACATACAAAACAATTGTTACATATTTTACATGGAATGTTTCTTTAATAATTTTAATATGAGTCACAAAATTATTTATTCTTTGGGTTTATTTGAAGAAGGTGAAATCATATATATTTTTACAAAAATAAAATGTGTATTATTTCATTTTCCATTTTATTTATGATTCACAAATAAAGATAAGATTTTTAAACATGGGATTTTTCAAAAATATTTTTTTGAAACACTTGAGAAAATGTTTACAACATGTGAAAGGAAAGGTTATTTTATTTTAAAGTCAATAATATTATGTAAATACTTTTGAAATGTTTTGGGTTAGAGATGAGAATGGTAGGTTCTAGGGAAAACGTTTCCAAAAATTGGCACTGGTGAATTAGGTGATGTTATGGGAAGTAAACTCATAAGTCTTACTTATGACTAGCGGCCTTCTGTTTGGACTGTAGACATGGCCTGTCAATTATCATTAATGACCCACATAAAAATTAATATTTTCAATAGATAATTCCCAATGAATTTTCAAATAACATTCTTTTGATTAAAATCTTGTTTTATAAAATTTTCATGTGGGGTTAAGTATAAATATTTCAATTTCAAGAAATGTTTAAAAATATTTTTCCCTTGATTTTAAAACCCCTTACCAAGAAATTTATCACTCATTCCTTATTTTAATTTTTTTTCATAGGTCACTTTGAAGTCTAAAGTTGTACATCATCAAAGTTTCTTGTGGAAGAAAAGTTTTCTTTTTTGTTTGACTTTATGGAAACTATGATAAATTGTAAAGCTTGTATCTAACTCTCTAGAACCTTGACCAATAAAAGTACCTCTAATATGGGATGTTTAACATCGGGTCCTTATAATTAGAATCATAGTAATGGTTTAGTTAACTTTTGATATTAGATGTTTTTTACTATGTGGTAGTGTTTAGAAGTCTAGTTGTCCTAGTTTTCTTAATTCATAAGATGGAAATTCTGAATTGTTTTTAGTCCTATGAAACTAATTGAGATGGCGAAAATATTTTGAGGGGGGAATAATGTAACCCCCCAAGTTTCAATAAAAGAATTAATTTAATTAATAAATGAATTATAATTTTAAAATAATAATTTTATGAAATATTCTAATAAAATGAAATGATTTCATTAAACTGAAATGAAATTTTATTTCTTATTTTCAAAATGACATTTTAAATATGTAAAGAAATTTTAAAACAATATAACATAATAATAATTTTGAAATGATATTTTCTAATATTTTTTTTAACAAATAAAAATAAAAATAATGTATGATAATATTATTATAAAATTTTCTTAATAAAATCCTAATTTTATATTGAAAATTACACATGCCGTTTATAATTATTATTTTAAAGTATTATATGTTGCAATAACAATGTCAAATGTTTTAAGTAACATCATGTACTGAAAAAAAAACATTATTAACATTTACCTTTTAAGATAATACTTAAACTGACATATGAATAATTATATTATCATAAAATTAATTTCATTTTGGAAAATATGATCTTTAGTTTTTAATTATAATTTTTTTAGATTAAATTTTTATAAAATTATTCATTTTATGAATTTTGTTTAATAAATCATTATCATATAATATAAATATTTTAATAGGGTATTAAAATTATAATTCGTTTTATAAAATTTAATTTTCAAATGATATGAGATATTTATATAGATATATATTAGTTTTTGAATGATTAAATTAATTTTTATAAATATTTGTTTTATGATAACAATTTATATGTATAAGTGATAATATATTAAATTTGTGTTTTAAAATAATAATTTTTATAAAAAAAGATAAGGAAATATCGTTAAGGGTGATGTTTGAGTCATACGGGGGACATACCTAGGGTTTCGGGATTTAAAGTCATGGTGCCAGGTAGATCTCGAGTGGAGGATCATTGTCGTGAGGATTTATTCGAGGGCGATAGGTTCGTGTCGCACGAGAGTCACATACACGACCGATGGTGTTGTAGTCGATCGTCCGCGTTAGGGGTGTGTCGTGCTGCAAAATTGGGTCGGCCGAGGTTGGAGGCGTCGCGAATGTAGAGAGAAGCCTAGGCTGTAATCGACCATCTTCATGGGTGTCGAGGCCAAGGTTCAGGGATCATCGGTGCTGGCGAGGGTCTGATTCAGGTTTCGGTTCTTGGTTTCCCGTGGGAGTGGTCTGAGATTTCATTTTAGGGTTTATTTCAAGTTTTCTGAATCTAGTGCGGGGTAGGGCTCTTGTTTGGTGTTTCTATCAATTTTTCTTGTCAATTTCAGATTAATTTTAATATGAAAGTCATGTTTTCCACATTTTCATCCATCTCATTTTAGTTAATTGAATCATTTTTCTTTGTATTGACTCGGTTTATATGCTATTTTTCTGGTTTTTTGAAGTCCATTTCTTCATGTTGCACTTCAATTTAATATTGTTTGTGACCTGTTCTGCTTTTTTCAGATGATCTATTTCGGAATTATTTTTTCCCTTATTTCATGTCTGAAACTATTTATATAGCTTGAACTACAATCTTATTTTTGTTTATGGATAAGAAGTGTTTGTTAAAGCTATAAAATCTTTATGTTAGTATACAGATGAAATTGGGGGAGACGGGAATCGAATTTCAGTCCTAGAGTTTGAAGAAAAATAACCTGTTGCATAAGATATTTTGGTAAGGGGGAATTTATTTAATGACTAACTCTAATATATATTTTCTTCAGATAAAATATTAAAATAGGTGATGAATTCTGTTTCTGCATAAGGGGAATTAAATTTCAGTGGTTAATTGATTGGTTGTTTTTATTACCAACAAAAAAGTTTTTCAAGGGTAGTTTATTAATTTTCTATCAAATCTTTTCATAATTGTTTGTAAGTGATTTATATATATAGCTATGTCTAAATTCATAAATATTCCATCATTTAATTTATTTATGAAAATAATTTATGTTTTAATTGCATGTTAAAATTCAATATGAAATGATTTTTTTAAATCACTTTTTAATACATAATAGTATGATAAGATTAATTTTGTCTAAAAATTGTATTTTTGTGTTAATAAAAACTATGTTTTATTTTTTGTTGGAAACTTATATTTTTTTTAAAGACATTAATTTCTTCTTCAATTTTGTGTAATGAGAATTCCTTATCGTTTATATATATATATATATATACACACACATATATATATTCATATATGTACATATGTTTACATTATTTTGGAAAAATTTAGGTTGTTTAACTTATGGTTTGTAAATATTTTAGTGATGTTTGAGTTTGTGTTTGATGATTATGTTTTATGGCCATAATTTTTTAATTGTCCATGTCATTTTGTAGTTTGTTTTTTATGTATATACACGAACATGTTTGTAGCGAGTGAATTTCTCATTTTTAGATGTTTAGTGCAAGAAGAATTTTATGCCAAAATGGGAATTACAAGATCCATGTGTATATACTATTTTTTCTGACATTCTGTTATTTATGTACTTATATATATCACATGTTTTAATTTTTCAATACATGTATAAATATGGGATAAAATTATGAGTTATGGTATAAAATTATATATATATATATATATATATATATATATCAATATACAAAACAACTATTACATGTTTTACTTGGAATGTTTCTTTAATAATTTTATTATAAGTCACTTAATTATTTATTCTCTGCATTTATTTGAATAATGATAAATCATATATGTGTTTACAAAAAACAAATGTGAATTATTTCATTTTCCATTTTAATTATGATTCACAAATAAAGAGGTTAATTTTAAACATGGGATTATTCAAAAATCGATTTTAGAAACACTTAAGAAAATATTTCCAACATGTAAAAGGAATTGTTAATTTATTTTAATGTTAGTAATATTATGTAAAGACTTTAGAAATTTTTTGGGTCAGAGATGAGAAATGAAGGTCCATGGGAAAAAATTCGATAACTGGTGCTCATGAATTATGTGACATTATGGGATGTTAACTCCCAAGTCTTAGTTATGACCAGTGGCCTTATGTTGGGATTTTAGACATTGTCTTTCAATTATCATTAACTACCCACATAAAAATTAATATTTTCAATGGATAATTCCGATCGAATTTTTGAAAATCATTATTTTGATGAAAATCTTGTTTTCTAAAAGTTTTTAGGTGTTGTTAAGTATAAATATTTTAATTTCAAGAAATTTTTTAAAAAATAATTTATCAGGTGTTTTTCAAACCCCTTACTGGGAAATTTATCACTCATCCCTTGTCTTAAAATTATTTTTATAGGTTACTTTGTTGTCCAAAGTTGGATGTCATCAAAGTTGTGTGTGTAAGTGAAGTCGTCTTTTTGTTTGATTTTATTGCAACTCTGATGTATTATAAAGCTTGTATCTAACTCTCTAGAACCTTGACCGGTAAATGGTCATCTACTATATAATGTTTAATGCTGGTTCCTTATAAAAACAATTTTTTAAATGGACAATGTATGATATTCTAGACCATGTATTATCCAATTTTTTCTATTTTAGGATTTGTATTTTTTTAATTAATTTAATAATATATTTTCTTCATAAAATATCATTAATGTCATTTTTGGCACTATTCAATTAATTTGACATTAAAGACACGATGAAAAATATGAAGTTAAAATATAATATTTTAAAACACCATCATATATAATATATATTTAAATAAATTATAAGTAAACAATTTTTCCTATTTTTTTACCTTTTATTTTTTTTAATATCATTTATTTTATTTTTCCATTAACTGAATAAATATTGTGTCACTTTTGCATAAGAATTTAAGGTAATTATATCATCACAAAAAATGAAAAGAAATTACCACATGAAAATAAATAAATAAATTTAAAATTATACATTTATATTCATTAAAAATATATATTTACTCACATATATGTCATGGAAACGTATTTAATATGTTATTTTGGATTTTCTTACCTCACACAAGTATTGCACAAGTATTTAGTTAAGTAGCTTCAAATATAAATCCAAAGTTAAAATATATATATTCATAAATATTATCAATTATAATTTATATCTAATTACAATGTCCATCAAGGATTTATTCCTTTCCAAATATTATCATTAGGGCACCAAATATGACTTTTCTAGTGTTGCGTAAGCACTGTGTCTCCACTGAAAATGATTTTCATATATATCATGCAATAAATTCTAATTAATATGTTTTGAATTATTTTGTTTATAATAATTATATTATATTATAATAAATGACTCGTTAAATAGTATTAATAAATTTTTGTATTATGTTTATGTATTGGAAAAATCATAAAGGATTCCATATTTAATGAAAACGGTATATTTTCTATTATTCACCAAAAATTCAACATCTTCATAAAAATGTCAAAATTAACCCTACGATAAATTTAAATTGTTGAATCCAATAATAAATAAAATTTCATCATATTAAATTTCTATATGTGATAGAAAATACTTTTAATATAATTTTGAAAAACGCAACTAAAAAAGTTTTTAGAAAAAGTCATTTTTACGCAAAAATATGAACCTAAAACAAAATAAAGTATAATATTGATTAATAAATAAATATTTATTTATTTCTAAATAAAATATGTATTTTTTAAATTTTTATGATATTAAATTCATAATGGGACATTCAAATAAAAATAAAGGATAGTTTTACAAAAACAGTATAAAAACAGTATTTTCACTATTCATTGAAAATAAACATTTTAGGAAAAATCATAAAATTTCCCCAAAAGATAATTTTAATAATATTATTTTAAAAATGAAGTTAATTTTATAAAAATGGTTTTCAAAAATTTCTATAAATTAATTATATTATTTTTTCACAAAAACACAAAATCCTTTTTGAAGAAAGAGATTTTTTAAAAAGAAAATGATGTTACTAAAAATTGATAACTTATTTAAAGACAATTAATAAATAACTTTTTGGTGAGTAGGACCATTATATATATATAATAATATTTTTAATATTATTCAAACCTTACAATTTAATGATTAAGTTATTACTATAACATTTAAATAATAATATTTCACGGTTTATGTAACACACTGAGATTATAAAAGAAGAAAATTTTCTTTGATAGTGTGTATTAAACACAACACTAAGATCATAAAAGAATTTAAAACCTTAAAAATTTATGATATACTTCTTTTTAAATTAATTTTATCACTTAGATAGCTTGAAGAATATGCATCTTCAAGTCTAAATAAACTGTAATATAGTGTATCTTTATAACCTAGCCATTAAATTGGTGGGTATGAATGTTAATAAATAAATTATTAAAATTATATAGTTTAAATATTTATAAATAAATTTACTTGTTATATATATATTATAAATAAGATAATGATAATTTAAAAGAAAAATAAATGTTTTTTGAAAAACTGTATTTTTCTAAAATGAGAATTTGTTGCACTTTGTGCACATATTTTAAAAATAAATTTTTACACTTTTATAGAATTTTTTTAAAATAATAATCAATATTTTTTAAATATACATGTTTAAATTTTATTTGGGTTAATTTTTGAGATTTTTTTAAAGGAATAATTTTTTGACGAACTATGAAAAATAATTATTTTTATTGAAAACTACATTTTATTTTAAATTATATATTTAAGTTAAAAAATAATTAAAATTTATTTTAAATTAAAATTAGTTCAATTATATTAATATTTGACTAATTTAGGCCATTTTAATAAATAAAATATTAAATTATGATATAAAAACTTTTAAAACTATTGAATGTTTCTCTGTGGAAAAATTGTTTTTTCGATATGTTTATGGGTTTAATTTTAAATGGAATTCTGCAAATTTAATGAATTGAATTTGAAAAAAATATATTCTATATTTTTTATTATCATAATTTATATTATATAAAAAGTTCAAATTTATTTTTATCTATAATTAATAGTGAAAACAGTAAAAAATAATTACATCAGTAAAGGAAAAAAGGTTTTACCATAGGTTAAACTAAGAAGATAAGGGAAAAAAGGGATCAAAAACATTTCCATAACTAAATTTACGGTAATATTTAGACCTTATAACCTATATGATTCTTAAATTACCTATTTTTCATTCTTGTTTCTTTAGAAAAATATTTTTATCAATTTATCGTTTCAAAAATTGCTTGTGTGTCCTATCACCCACATATAAAATGCCACCCCCTCTCCTTCTATATTCAAACTTACAAATCTATTTGGCATATAATATACCTGCAGAAAACTATTTTTAACATCTCTAACCACATAAAAGAGGCATAATTTTTATTATAATGCACTCCTAATAATTATTCAGGTATAAAAATAAAGAGGCACTCTGAAAAGGAGGTAAAATTATTAAACATGTAATTTTTTTTAATTCTTCCAATCCATTCAAATAAATTAAAAATATACTAAAATAATAAAAATATTATCCCCTATATAGATATTAATTATTATATTAATTTCATAACCTAGATCTTTCTCCACATTCATCAAATGGGAAACAACATCATTGATTGTATGTACGACAGACTACGGCCTCACGAACTGATGTAATTTATTTTCCATTGATACATTTCAAAGATTTATATAATGATGAACTTAACCTATTTATATTATATTTATAAAAAATTTATACATATGTAATTATTATATCACATATACATTTTTAATTTTCATTTCATGGTGGGATATGATAAAGTTACTTGTGTGTACGGATGACTACTAACTCGCGAAGCGATGTGATTCATTTTTCACTTATGATTTACATGGAAGGTAATAAGATTAAAATTAATTAATATCTATGATATTTATGAACTAAATATAATTCTACTAAAATAATATCACATCTTATTTCCTACCTTCCAATCTGTTTGGAAACAATAATGTTACTCGTGCATTTGTGTGAACTACTATCGCCTCTACATAGTGATGTGAGATGTTTTTCATTTTATTTTTACTTGGATATTAATAATAATGTAATTTAATTATTATAAATTATATATATAACATAAAAAATATTTTTATATTCTGAATTAATATTTATTTTCCTTTAATTATATCTGTCTAGAAAAAATGGAAGCAGCGTTCATGCGCACATAGAGCTTACTATCTCCATGAATAATGTAATCCATTTTCTATCTATAACTTTTATAGATTACTGTTATTACAAATGTAATGAATATATATGATATTCACATCACAGTTAACATTTTGGAGATGATAAAACCATTATCATATTAAAAGGACAAAAATAACCAAACTAAAACATATATGAAAAACAATGAAATTATCATCCAAAGCAATGATTTTAATAAAAAAAATTAACAAACAGGTGATAAAAGACTGTAAGTGTAAGATCCTGACCATTGAGAATATATTCCCTCTTTTAAATTTTGATTTTAATCTCTTTTTTTTGTTATTGAAATTTTTCTCCGGTGTAAGGGGTGCCTCATGGGTGTATTGGGGGTTCAAGACATGAAAAGAATGCAAATCATGCCAACTTGTGCAAGGCGTACGGTCGACGCATGGTTATGTAAACTATGTGACCATCATAGGAAAACCATGAAAACATGGACAATATCATTATTAATAGTTGGAACATGGTTAGTCAAATAGTGTTGTGCTCCCCAGGTAACTGTGCAATCTTTTCCCCCTTAGACATTATCATGTACACGGTTTGTGAACAGTTTGGAAAAGTGTGTGGAAAAATTGTGCACCCCAATAAAGCATGAAAAATTTACAGTTTTCCAATTATAGGATTTTTGGACACCCATTATATTTATCCCTCTTTTCTCCCTCTCAACCATAACGATGAACAAAATCGATCTATACTTCCCTAGGGTGGTTCTCCTTCAATTCGTGGCTTGTTGTAGTGTTTTTGATTTCACATCAAACCACCGGGTAAGTCTAATGTTCCAATTTCTTCTCTTTTGAAGATTAGGGTTAATATTTTCTACCAAATTCTTACGAATCCATAAAACCCTATTTTTCTAGTTGAATATAGGTTGCAGATTAAAAGGTTGTTTGATTCCAGATCTAAGTCCATGATTAAGAGTGTGTTCATCCTCAGATTCGTGGTAGGTGGTCTATAAGTTATATCCTATATTTTTGTTATAGATTTGTGCATGTGTGTTGAGATCTTACTTCCCACTTTTTGTAAATTTGTTACCATATGTAATATTAGTTAAAATGGTTGTATAATTAATGATATATACCCATCATGATAATCATGAAATGTGTTGAGGATGATTACAATGATTTATGGAAACATATTGCGTGTGTAGACATTTTTGAACCTAGAAATTGGTAAAATTAAGTATAGAGTTGACTCGAAATAATGCAGATCCCATATTTAACATGTCGAATATTTTTAGTGGAGTTTGTAATGGAATATTTATATTTGTGACTAGGTTTTGATAATTGAATAAGGGGTTGTTTGGCATTGCTTGAAAAATATTTAATTTGGTTAATTGAGTTTATGTCGAATGGACTATGAATTGTATTTAAATTCCTAAAAGCATTTGTAAATATGAAATTTTGATAATTTTAATTTGGAAATGGCTTGTTAATTTAATAAAATTTAAATGGGTTTGCATAAGTTATTTGGTGAATATGTTGAATGGGTTAATACATGGGAATTATGGGGTATACCTAATGGGTTGAATGTAATAAAGTGGTTGTCTTGTGTGATATAATATTTTTACTTTAAATTCATATGTGGGAAAATTATTGTGAAAGGATGAATAGGATAAATGGGATAATATATGTTATTTGATGAATATTATCTAATGTTTTGGAATTGTTCAATATACTTAATGGTTTAAGGAATGATAATGAGATTTGGGATAAATGGATATGAAATTTAAGTGGAAAATATGTTAATGGGTTATGGAAAAGTATTAATTCCCATGTTGATGGTTGTGGAATTTGAATTCTATTTTCATTAGTTGTGTTAAGTTGTGATATAGTATGTTTGTGGTGAATGGTTAAATAGGCACATACAAATGGCTTGATGGTGGGATAAAGGACTGAGGCTCCTCCCATGGGTCATGTTGGAATAATGCTCTAACCCCACATAGGAATGCATGGGTTAGGGAGTAAGTTTGATTCTCTATTCCCCTAATGGTTTCATTTGACAATATTTCTTTGAATGGGGCTCCAAGGTAAGTGTGATGTATGGTTATGAAATGTTTATCCCTAGTGAAATATTGACTTCACTCATTTCCTTATGCATAGTAATTGATTTCCTTATACCTACGTGTAGACGATGTATATTACAAAACCATGTAACACATGATAAAAATGGATTAAATAACAAAGATGGTATAAGTTTTGAAACTGGTAATAAGGATTGAAATGGTTAAAGTGTACATGGTTTTCCAATGTCACCCGAGTTTTCCTTCTTTTGTCTTACTATTTACCTTGTACTTTCATGCACAATCTTTTTTAACTTGATATTTTGTATTCACCATTTGTGGTGGCCTAAAAAATTGTACTCAAACCCTGCTCGATCCACTATTGGGTACCCTAGTAGACTTTATGTTTTTAGGTTTAGATAAGGGAAAGGACCTGATGCTGGTAAGTTGAGTTGGGATTGGGATATGCATGGGTGAGGATATGGACTTGGATTCCGGATCATTTTGGTAATTTATATTGTTTTATTTATTTATTTATTTCTTTCATTTTTACACTATTATCATGACTAGACATGGTTAATGTTGATTTTTAGTTTTTACCCAATTTTGGAATATGTTTTTATATGCATGTTTGTTAGTTAATAAATATTTTTTCTGTTATTTATATCATTAAATATTGTGACCTACTCTGTTAAAGAAGGTATAGTCTGCCCCACATGGATTATTAGAACCTCTCTAATAGTCATCAACCTGTGGAGTACGCGGTGGTGCTCTTGAGGTTATGTGACAACCTGAATTGGGGAAATAGTTTAGTCCATCTTGGGTTGGGGATGTTACAAAGTGGTATCAAAGGTAGGTTCTTTTATGGGGTCTTATAATTTTAGATGGTATAAAGGTTTTTATGATGTTTCAGGCATTGGTAGTGAGCTCATTCTTGGGAGAAGCTAACCCATGTACGATAAAAATCCCAAGTCACGTAGGGTGAGAATTGTTGTTCTTGGTGTGTGTTGTTACAGTTGAATGATATTTCACCATTGGGTGATGTAAATGTTGTGTGACATGACTAATCTATGATATCTTTCTTATGGATGAAATGGTGTAAGGTTTTGCATTCATGAATCATTTTATGAACCTAAGGATATATGTGGAATGCATCATGATAGTCCCACACGGAATGAGTGTGTGAGACATGAAGGATGGAATACATTTTAATTTATAGAAATTTGTAAAAATGGTTTCTAATATATTTGATGAAAATGGGTAAAATTGAAGAAGTTTTAATAATGAATAAATAATTTTGATTAATTAAAGGTATACACGAGTTAAAATGATGATTGTAGCATGTTTATAAATGGGTAATGTGCCGATGAGAAAAGATTTGTGTTGTAAAATATGAAATGGTTTAAAACGTTTTTTGGTGAAAGACTTGAGATTATGTGATTTGGTTTACTCCATGTTGGCCACAAACTGTGGTAGGGATAGAGTAGGGTAGTTTTTGAAGTGTGATGGTTATTTTCGTAATAATGTATGTGGAGTGGGTTTTTTGAGGATAATAGTATAATAACTATTACCTATGTTGTTTAAATCTTGTTGATCATTCATTGAAGTTCTTCTGGAGGAATTTTATTTATTATAATCTTGAATAAATTAAGGAATTTTGAGGCATCAGGTGAATAAGGAGTTTAAAATGTGGATGATTGAGTTCAATGATGGAGGAGTTAATTATGAAATGATGTGTGTTTATGGTAATTTTAGTAAAACCAGGTTGTGGGTATTCCTTCTATTGTCAATTTAACTCATGTATGGGTGTTTTGGGGTGGTGAGTGTGCCCTAGTTTGAGACCTTGGGTTTGGGTTGTGAGGAATTTCTAGTTATGATTTGGCATAGTAGATGTTCTTAGGGAAACGATGGTAGGGTTCTGGACTTTGGGTCTTGAGGATTTGTTCGGTATTGTGAGTTTGGAAACTCTCATGGGTCGTGATCTTACTGAGTGCATGATGGACCATAGAGATAGTGCCTATGTTTTGGTGACCGTGTGAGTAGGAACCTTATATGTTTCTTTTTTGATATTGAAGAGAGATATGTGGGAAGGTTGATTGTTTGGTGATGTGACTTGAGTTATGGTTACATGTTGAAAGTTTCAGGGAAAACAAGTGTAACATCATGGGAGGCTATCCTAATGATATCGGTGCCATAGAATATGAAACATAGGAGATACGTCAATGGGGGGATTGATGCACGATTTATTCCATAATGTATTAGTAAATTGAATAGTTGTTCCCCAGTTCTATCAAAAGGTAACCTGAGTGCTTGAGGAATGTTTTAATGTTTTTTTATGGGTTGTATCATATAGATTCATGACCCATATATATTGATGATTATTAATGGAGGTCTCGATTATTTTTTTGAGCAGAAGAGACAAAGGTGACTAAAGCATAGTTAGATTGTTTTGTTTTGAAGGTGACACCCAAGGTGAGGGAGGTCACATGGCTGAGATTGTTTGTAGGAATGGTTTGGTTGTAGGGTGAGATGTAGGGAATTCCATGGGATTTAAGAGGATTATATACCAAGAGTCATGGTTAGGTGATTATATGGGCATTAGACTATGCTCATGTGATGGCGGGGTGTGGGGACTAATGTTAGTGTAAGAGTGGTCACAGAAAACTGTAAAGCCTTGAGGGATCTAATGGGGACTAGATGTGATAATGTTATTATAGGTCATGATTTTGATCAGGATAATCATCCTTTATTCTCTATGAAACTATGGTAGGAATCATGTTTATGTGAGATACCATCGGTTTGATTGGACTGGTGGACCACTATGTTTCTATTGTTAACTATTTGGGGTGTATTAAAAGAGAATGATGTGTGTGGTATAAGTATTTACATACTAAACATTGGTTTATGGATTCTTAGTGGATGGTCATGGAAATGTGTTGAGTCTTGGTTAGAAATCACACCTGAGAAGTGGTGGTTAAGTGTTGATGAGCAATATGAAGTAGGGGATCCAGAAATCCTTGGCAGGTCATGGTGTCCCATTGTGGAAGGTGACATCGACAATGCATAATTTGGTGGTGGTGTTCTTCGATAACTGCTTATCATGCCTCGTCTATTAAAGATCATTCCCAACAACTTGACATTATCCGATGTATGTTGAGAAGCAATGGATTTATGCCAAGTGGCTTCTAGTTTATTTGTTTTGATGAGGGAAATCCTGGAGTTTACACTCATGGGGTGGTATATGTGGAGCTAGATGATGGGATGTATTCCATCGATGGTTTCAGGTGAGGTCATCTGGATAGACGAGGCATCAATGAATGTCGTAGGTGTTATTCATAAAATCTTGGAACGGGCACTAGGTGACATATTTTTTTCTTATTCTGGGAAAATCTAGACAATCGTGTCTATGTTTTGGGTTTCAACTTATGATAGAGTGTAAGAAGTTTTGGTTGGAATCCCTCGTGGAGATAAATGGTAATGACACTTGTAAGGTGGGTAGTGATAAGTTAGTCCTGGATTTGGATAAGAGAATAATGAGTTGATGTAATGGCAGTGGGATTCCAATGAAAAACCTATAAGGTTCAAGTTTCTTCTCTTAGAGATGTCAAGTGGTCCTTGATTAGGTTTTTTTATTCAGCGATGTTGTGGCATTGGTAATAGGGTAGTTACAAGTCAAATTGGAGATACCTATGTTAAATCTATTAAATGGGGGTGGTTAGACATGAGAACAGTTTTTGGAAAGAGATGATGGGTTCTATAAATCCGAAAAAAATTGGAAGTAGACTCGGGTAAGTGTATTTGAGTGGTATTAGAATTACTTGATGTTTTAGGAATCCTTGGCCATGTCATGTAGTTTCATGCTAACGGTGAAGCTAAACATTCTATAATGAGTCATTTAGGGATAACTCAATTGGGCTAGGAGTGTGGGACAGATGTGGAAAGATATAAATCACCTTCAGTGGATATTTTGGGGTGACAAGTATATTTTAAAATTCTAAATGGGTTGAGTTAGAACCTAGCCTTCTTTAGTTAGTGGATTAATGGTACGAGTTCTTGTGTTTGGAATATTGATGGGGTAGTGCAGCATGATGATGGTTTGGAGGGTTGTGATACCCAGATGGAAGAATTCTACCGGAGGTCTGAGATGACCATTGAATGTGCATTGGAGTATATTGATAGGTTTCAAGTGATAAGGTCCTTGGGAAGGTAAATAAGGCTGGCATTCCAAAAGTGTAAGATGGGTGTTCTTGGACTATCCAGCCAAGGGTGGTCCGACTAGAGATGGTAATCAGAAATGGGTGTGGTAAGAGTGACCCACCTCCGATTTGATGTTGTACTGAAAAGTGTCATTAAGAAATAAAGCCGTACATGAGTGACGCGAGGTTCATCATAGTCCTAAAATGTATAGTGTAGGAATGTACTCTCGGGTGGTTTTAATAGCATGGTTGGAGTCCAATTCAGGGAGATGTCTGTATGAATGTTTGGGAATAGTGAGTTGGGAAAACATCATGTATGATGTAAAAGTTGAGTCGATATTCTGGTGGTGTTTCGTCAATAATGGGGTTCCAAATAATGGTAGATTGTATACAAAACCATAACGAGCAAGAGGTTGGTTGGTGAAGTGATCAGATTTTTAGGATGGAGGGACTCGAGTGATCAACATTCAGGTGAGTTGGCCCTAATAGTGATCATAGGTACAAGTTTAATCGGTTGAGTACCCTGAGAATTTTGGTGGTGTTTGGATGTATAGTTATGGAATGGGATCATTGGGACACGAGTGATGGGTTTATGTAAGTCGAGAAATGTGGTTGGAAAGGTTGAGTGTTTTTTCTTTAGGTAATATTGGGATAGGGTCACTATTATAGTTTTGAAAAGATACTAAAATTATGCCAAGTGATTTGGGTCATGAGTTTCAAAGAGGATTACATTGATGGGGTTCCAATTTGTTCATCCATGATGATATGATGTTTTTTGAGAAGTTTCTATGTGTTGTGAATTAGGAAATGTTGCCTAAGTTTTCCCTATGATGTTTTATTGGTTGATGTGTGGTTGAAGTTGATGCATCCCTTGAAGAATATTAGGTTTGTGTTGTGGGTTGTGGTATGAAATTATCTTTGGGAAACATCATACCAACAGTTTGAATTTTGTGGTAGCATTGTAATGTTAGATGATAAACTTGAAAATGGGGTAAATGTATAGGTGGTCCTAGTGTACTAATATTTTTATTATGTAATCTCAATGATTCTTGGGAATGCGTCTTGAGGACTAGCCTTTATAAAGTGGGAAGTTGGTAAGATCCAGGTCTTTGTAAAGGTATGCCCTTGATTAAATTTTTGTTTTAATCTTTTATTTTTTGTTAGGGAAATGTTTATTGGGAGTAATGGGAGATTTGGGGATGTTATATGGGTTTGAGACATGAAGAAAAGGGAAACCAGGCCAACATGTTGATGGGACACCATCAGTCCATGGTTTGTAAATTGTACGGCCTTCCCAGAAAAATCGTGAAACCTTGGGTAGTGGCATTACACATGGTTCGTGCATGGTTAACCAAACCTTGTGGATATCCTCAAGTATTCAAGAAACCTTTTCCCCTTTGATATTATCATGTTCATAGTTCATTAATTGTTTGTAAAACCCTACAGACAAACCGTCTTCCCCAATAAAATTTGGAAAATTCAAAGTTTTTCTATTATTGGATATTTATATCCCCACCCAATTTCACCCTATTTTCTCCCCCTATCAAACCTAAGAAGGAACCAAATTGACCAAATATTTCCAAGGTTGTTTCTCCATCAATTCATGGTTATTTGGAGTGTTGTTTTTTGCAGATTAAAGCCCTGGGTAAGTCTAACACTCCACTTGATTCATTTTCTGGATTAGGGATTGTAGTTTCTCCCATATTCTTCTAAATCCCTAAAACCAACATTTTTATGGTGGAATCTAGATTGGGGATTTAAAGGGTGTTTTAATTTGGAATTAACTCCATGATTAAGAGTGTTTTCATCATCAGATTTTAGGTAGATGGTCGACAAGTTATTTCCCAATGTTTTTTATATATTTGTGCATCTATGTTGAGATCTTACTTCCCTCTTATTGTGAATTTGTTACCTTAAAAAATATTTGATAAAATTGTTGGATGATTAAGGATTTAGACCAATCATGATCCCTATGGTATGTGTTGAGTATGATTAGAATTATTTAGGTCCACCCATGGGGTGCATCGATAATATCAAACAAATAAATTGGTAAAATTAACTATACAGTTGTCTTGCGATAAAGTAGAGACCATATTGAAAATTTTGAGTATATTTAGTGGAGTTAAAAATGTAATATTGATAGTTATGAATGGGTTTTGATATTTTCATAAGGGGTTGTTTGGTATGGCTTGAAAAAGGGTTAATTGGGCTAATTGATATAGTGTCTAATAGCCTATCAATTGTTTTGAAATGCCTAAAATGATTAGTATATATGAAATGATGAACACTTTAAATTAGAAATGTATTGTGAATTAATAAACATATAAATGGGTCTACCTAATGGAATTGATGAATATTTTTAGGAAGTTAATAAATTTTATTTATGGGGTATACCTAATGGGTTGAATGTAATAAAGTGGTTGTGTTATGTGATATAAGAATTGTACTTAAAATGAATAAGTGGTAAAATTCTTGTTAAATGATGAATGGGATAAATGGGATAATGTATGGTAATGGTTGAATATTGGATAATGTTTGGGAATTGTCCAATATACATAATGGGTTAAGGTATAAGAATGTTATTTGGGATAAATGGCGGAAAATGTAAATGGAAAATGTGTTAATGGGTATTGGAATAATATTAATTCTCGTGTTGATTTTTATAGAATTTGATTGTTATTTTATTTGGTTGTGTTTGTTTTTGATATGGTATGTGTGTGGTGAATGGATAAATAATCATGTGCACTTGGATTGGTAGGGGATAAAGGACATAGGATCCTCTCACAGGGGGGGTTCAACTAATTCTATAACCCCACACATGAATGCACAGGTTAAGGAGTCGGACTGAGGCTTAATTCCTTAGTGGTTGCATTCAAACAGATTTACTGGAATGAGGATCCAAGGTAAGTGTTATGTACTTTTATGAAATTCTTATCCCTCATGAGATAGGGACTTGAATTATTCCTTAATGCATAATGATTGATTTCCTTAGACCCATGTGTATATGATGTATATGTGTAACCCATGTATCACGTGGTAAAAAGTAATTAAGTAATGAAGATTGTATAAATGATGAAAATGTTAATAAGTATATAAATGGTTTAAGTCTACTTAGTTATCTAATTGAACCCAAGTTTTCCTTTGGTTTATCTTACAATTCATTTCGTACTTGTATTCACTTTCTATTCAGACTTGATATTTTGTAGACACCATTTGTGGTGGAATTATGTGTTATACTCACACCCTACTTGGGTCTCCGTTGGGTACCCGAGTAGACTTCATTGTTGCGTGTTCGTATAAGGGAAAGGGATCAATTATAGGAAGTTAAGTTGGGCATGGGATATTAATGGATGAGGATTCAGACTTGGAGTCCGAACCATTTTGGGGATTCAGTTCATTGTCTTCATTTTGGGTTTCCATCATTTCGGCACTATTAGTATGATATGACATGATTAATGTTGATATTGGGTTTGTAAACATTTTTGGGAGATGTTTTTCTATGCTTGTTAATTGGTTAATACATGTTTTTATGATATTTATATCATTAAATAATTTTTTCTACTCTGGTAAAGAGGGTATAGTCTCTCCACTTTTCTTACTAGACCCTCGCCACTAGTCAGAAACCTCTGGAATACGGGGAGGTGTGCTTGGTTTCATGTGACGACCCTGCTTGGGGTAGTAGTTTAGTTTATCCTGGGTTGGGTACATGAAAATAAGTAAATCATATATCTTATAAAATATGTGATTATAGTTTTTAATATATTTATTATACAATAGTTTCAAACACATATGAAGGAAATCAGACCTCAGGTAAGGGTTTCTTGTCTCACTTTTACTTTCATAAGACATATTAAATATTCACCACTTATTCCTTTATGTGGTTTTTATACTACCATTATTGATAAGTTAAATCATGAATTTATTTCTATTCATATTATTTAATTTTTATTTTTATATTATTCCTTTTATGGGATTTACAATTTAAAAGTTACCAAATGTGTAAGATATTTGTGTTTCGATCTAATTTTAATTAGGATTGTTTATAATTGAATTACCACTAAATAAAATATTTAATAAGTGTCCAATAAACCCATTTAATATGTTTATACTATGTTTATTCATGAATTTTACATGAAGTAGTGCAATATTCTTCTATTTGGAAATTAAATTGATTTACAATCTTTTTAATAAAATTTTAAAAAAAATCACTTTTGATGAAAATCAAATGTCATCCAAAACCATGTTTTCTAAAAAATATATTTTTTTAATAATTATTAAATTATTTATTAGAAAAATTTGTACCCATTTTTGGATTTTTACAAAAACAAAATTGAAAATAATCTTCGTATCACTTTCCAAATAATTCCCATTTAGATTTTATCTAAAATGTTAAAGGAATATTTGTTTTAACATGTACTTAAAGTACGAAATTTCATTCAATCAAGAAAATTTAATGTTCTAAATATTACATTATAATTTTCAAACACTATTTTCAAAGACAATTATTTTTAATATCTTTTTTGAAAATATATTTTAAAAAATATTTTCAAATTGAAAAGCTTATTTCCCTTAAAAATGTTCTTAGTGATAATTATATGACATTTATATCAATCAATGACATCATACCATTATCATTGGAAATTAAATTTACCCAAATATCCATATTATTTTTCATGGATATAGTTATTACTTAAATAATGTATCATTTCTACATACAGTATTCTACTTTGATTGTTATATAATTGATAGTGGAAAATTATTATTAATCCATATTCCTTACTCGATAATAAGGAATATTATTCATGAATTAAATTGATCATTTGGTATATGAGTAATCTGTTGGACATTAAAATTTAGTTTGAGCACAATTATAGATTTCTCCTCGATAGATCTATAGTTTCATGGGATAAATCAGTTGGATAGCCTTAGTTAAAGAGGTTTCTGGTGTATACCAACATATTAATATTAAACCGTCTTGCGAAAGGTCCTGATAGTAGAGGTATCATGATGCCTGAGATCATGGCATTAAATAATTAAGAAATTCCTTCATTAATAATTTAGTTTTTATAATCCATCACATTCTTTCAATGATATTATATCAGGATTAATTTTATTCTCAATTTATTGATTAGATGATATGTGTTTTCAATTATTTACCTTTCTATATTGATTATTTCGTATCTAATCATGATAGTCAAGTAATTGAAAAAATGACATGTGTGTTCAGATATTTAATTTTTCATATAGATTATAAATTATTGACTTTTATTTATTTATTCATGATAGTTTCTATTTTATGTAACTCTTACTAAAACTTTTATCTCACCCTTATTTTGTTTCCCTTCCAAGGAATCCATGAATTTTACTATGAATGGTTTGTAAGGATATTCTAGAGGGAATAATGATATTCTTGAAAAAAATATGTTGCAATTTTTGTACAAAAATTTAACATGGTAATCATATATATATCTTGTTTAAAAATACTAATAAATAATTTGGTCCTTTATGATTTGATTCCATGTATCATATTCTAGTTTAATAATTTATACACCAACTCTAGGCTATTGGGGTTGCGGTAGTTATAGTTCAATTAAACTCTGGGTTGTGTGTTGTATGAACAATCAAATAAAGTGTACTTTTAAAACACCAAGGTGTTACATTCAACTCCCTTTAATAAACTGCACACTAAAAATTTTATCTTGATCATCAAAGATTCAACATTATAAAATACCTATGTCGAAATTCACATCTTACGAAGGGTTAATTAAACATCCTTTAAAAATAGAATGTGGGAAACTTAAATGTTACAAAAAATAACACATTATCGTGTTCCTAGATAAGAATAACATTGTTGGGAAGTTAAAATATAGAGCTTTAGGATAAAACTAACACCTTAAAAGTAATAATGATTGATATGGAGCAAAGATATGATAATTTTTACAACCACAAAACCATAAATATTTGATGTGTGAAAATTTCATCGATTCATTAGAAATATAGTTAAAAGTATATCATTATATTTCAAAATCCATTTCCAAAAGTTGTGAGATTATTTAACAACAAATATATATAACAAAATAAAATTTACTTATTTTATTTATTTACATTTCATAATCACAATTTCACATACTGATTGTGCTTCGATCAATTTCTGCTTCATCACTTATTCCATGAAATGAATATTCAAGTTGAATTTTTCATGCCTAAAGCAATAAAACCAAATTTTAGTGGATTATAGGATCTATAAAATAATGAAAATAAATTACTCTTATCTATATATATTTACCAAAATAAAAACTATTATCATGGTTCTAAAATATAAAAAATTGTATATTAATCTTTAAAATCATGAAAATTACATCCAATTTTCAACTTAAACAATTAAATAAGTACTAAACCTTTAAAATAAAGAAATATATATAAGTCAAATTCAAAACCAAAAATTATAAAAGATTTTTTAAAAACATCTATCAACTTTAATATTAATCTTCAGATAGCATAAAGTATCTCATAATTTCATACACCAAATAGAAGAATACATTGATAATATATTCTCTTAAAACATAATAGATAATTCCCAAATTAACCTGAATCACCATAAAACCACACTAATAACAAAAATGTTTCAAAAAATAAATTCTAAACTTATTACATAAATAAAATCATACATTATTGAATATATTCCATCAATCTAAAAATGTAGTAAACTTTCCCAAAGTTAAAAAAGCTTTTTTTTCAAATTTATAATCAATTAAAAGTCCACCAAAACTATCCATGTTAATATATATATATATATATATCAAACATATATTTATTTTAACCAAAAATTATTATTTGAACTTTGGGATGATATTTAGGGTTATCTTTCATGTAATCATGTTTTTTCTGAAAATATATCCAGATCACTAAATCACTTTTCTAGGTCATCAGCACCATTCAACATATTCTTGAAAATCCTTAAAACAAAAATACTATTGAACAGTCCTTAAATGTCTCATTATTCTTATAACCAGTATACAATTGATCAAAGTACATCTACAACACAATTTTAAAATTAAAAAATACAAACACTTAAAACATTCAACTTTATTATTAAACCATTAACTAGCCTTCATCATCTTATTCCTTAATACCTCCTTCCTTTCATATGTAATTTTTAGTCTCTTCATCATCAATAGAAAAACCCTCACCCATACAACCTTATAAACCCTATTCTAAAGCTTCCCCCTATGAAATTTATTTTCATATTATCCATACATTCAACAATTAAAACATTTAATCCTTGATGATACCCTAGGGAAACAATTATACTCATCCATTGTGTTAACTGAACATTTCATTTGTCCTCAACAATTACATGATGTGTACCCTTTTAAACACCTAAATCATCTTATTGTTCCTCTAATACATTTCCTTCAGTGCTTGTTCTCACATTCTAGACACGTAGGAAGCTGAATCGTTAATCCCTCCATGGTATTCATGAAACTCAATTTTCTCTTATTTTGTGTGTTAAGAATATCACCCAACACCTTCATTTTTACTCTATCACACAATAGGTTTGACATAGGTCATCCATGATCATATCTGTTCAAATCCATCATAATTGTTCATAAATAAAATGTGGACTAACCCAATCATATTTCTTAGGAGTGTCAAACAAAATGAGAAGTAGGGGAAAAATCAATGTGAATTATAATGTTGTTTGAGATATAACTGATCAAAAGTTTTTCAATTCATTATACCTAGATTCCTATATGAAAAAACAACATCCACTTGTAGTATCTAGATAGATATGTTTTTCTACAAAAATCACAGAATATCTTCCTTACCAAAACATTATTATTTCATTATATACTTATACTTAAACCCTAGGTTTTTACAAAATTTATCTAGCACTAATCTCTAAATATTAACTTAACCTTTCTTCGATACCTACTATAGTGACACAAGATTTTCATACATAAATATTATGTCGTTCTAGAGGAATATTGAATAATTTTCATTATGATCCACACTATAACCATAAAGGTTTAGTGTCTTTAGAGAATAGATACTCAATATTAGTATTTGATTAAAGATATTAAACATCTCCCACAAAGATCTTATAACATATTAATCTTCCTATATATACTCTATTTAAAATATTTATTCACTATATGGGTAAAGGAAACATCAGAAAATGTTGGATCAAATGATCTGTAAGGTTAAGCATTGGATATATCAATCAAAGATCCAATAAAATCGTAATATAAGTATAAGTGTATGAGATCTTTAATATGACCTAAAATATTCAAAAGAAATATGTTATATATCATAAACAAGAATCATTTCATAAAACATTAGTATTTCAAATGATATTAATCATAAGAGTGAGAGATATTTAAAAACAAGTCAGGAAACAAAATTTTACTTCATAAGAATAAAAACATTTCATAAAAGTATGGAACCATCATAAGTATATAAAACAATTAATATTTCAATTATAATGATTGATACCATAAAATAATAGTGTATGAGGCATCAACAATCATTTCCTAAATTAAAAAGGACCAAGAATGATCTCTTATTTCCCATAGTGGATCTAGCACATCGACTTATTTCCCGTAGTTTCTCAGGAGAGAAAAAAATTTACCCATTGAATTGGAGGGATATATAATTATTGGACCACCCATAACATAATGAAAACCATACATATGTGTTCTAGAAGATCATAAAATATTCATCATATTATCATATCATAAAAAGTACAAAGAAAACAGGTTTCATAAACATCTCATCAATTAATCATATCACAACCCATGGTAAATAAATGGATTTCTTTAAACATATCATCATCATAATAATAAACCGTCTTGATAAATAATTATTATGGTATAATTGAATCATATCCCAAATAAATTATAATTATAATCATTTATGAAATCATATATGGAATTTTTTTAAAAATATCACTGGAATATTTCTTGAGGAAAATACCCTTTTCATTTTAAAATCTCTTATTGAAAATATAGGAATTTATAAAATATTATTGAATTATATTTTATATAAAATAACCATGGAAACATAAAAAATAATATTCAAATAATTTATTGGTCATGAAGGTGGTAAATTCTTTTCATGAATTATATGTCAACACAAATATTCCATTCACATTTTTGATAATAATTCAAAAGTAACTCATTCAGAAAATGACAAGAAGATCCCTTTTAAAAAAATAAAAAATAAAAAATGGGTAAGAATGAAATTATATAATTGTAGTATAATATTAAATTATTTTTTAAAACCTTTTAGTGAACACATGGACGTAGAAGAAAAAGGATTTTCGACTAAATAGAGAAATAATGTATATTTTCCTTAAAAGAATTGTTTGGTATACTAAGCTATTAAAGGTAAGAAAATTAAATAAATAATGTAATATAAAGAAATAAATATATTTTAATAATATTAAATAAATTTATTATATAATTTTCATATAATTTCCTCAATGGATATTCAAGCATAAACAATCCCAATTAAAATGGGATAAAACCATATATTTGTTACCACTTGGGTGAAATTCAAATTAAAACCATTGAAAATAGAGAAAAATAGATGGATATTTATATCACCATAATTTTTATTAGAAGAGTCATCAAATATATTCATGGTCAACATATAAACCTCACAAAATAATCTAGTGTTGAATATGGCATGTGTCTCACATAAGTAAAATTGAAACGAAAAACCCTTACCACATATCTTGTCTCGCTTTGTACGCATTCGAGCCACATTTATAAAAACTTTATATTTACTATAAATAACTTATAGAAATATAATAATATTTATCATACCATATATGATTCACTAAAAATATTTTACCACTTGTGAATTAACAATTCTTTATTAAAATCACCATTTCAAAAGATAACTACTTCTTTTTTCAAGCATGTTTTGGTTCGGAAGCCCAATAATTAAAATTTTATCATGGTTACATAATCTAAATAATTCTAATAATGATATAAATATCATATATATTAATTATATATTTATTTATTTTCATCCATAAATTGTATATATAGAAAAATTTATCACACCGTTCATAGAGACTGTAGGCTGTAAATACGCTTGGATGTTGTTTTCACTTTTCAAAGGATGGAACAAAAAATGTTACATAATAATTAAACATTAAATGTTAATTATTATATAATATATATCATATATATTCATAAAATATATCTTCACTACCATCTATATAAATTAAAAAAAAATTACATCGCTTCGTAAAGGTGGTAGTCCACATGTATGCAGGAGTGATGTTATCATCTTCCAGCAAATTGGAAGGTGAGAAGTTGACTGTGATATTATAATTATATAAGAATTATTATGTCCTACATATCATATATAAACTTTAAAAATGTCACATTAATCATCAATTAATATTGTTAATGGAAAATAAATTTTATCGCTACATAGAGATTGTAAGTCATACATACACAGGAGAAATACTTTCTCTTCCCATTCGATGGAAAATTTTAAATATAAATTTTTTACGTAATAATTATGAATTTTTTTTATATTAATGATAATAAATTTCTTATTTTATGATGAATATCACAAATTTAAAGTAGGTATAGGAAGAAAAAAATTAATATTATATAGGTTAGACAGTTACCTCTTCTTTGGCATGCCTTCTTTAGATTTATTCTTAAGGACCCTTGGAATGGTATTTTAAGAAGAATAAAACCTTAAATGTGTTTCAAGGAAACTTAAAAAGATAATTTTATAGGTTTTACCCTATATATATGGCTCAAAGTGGTGTAGGGGTTCCTTTTTATAAGTGAGGGGATGGGAACTCTTAATATTACATAAAACATTTAAATATATTAACTTTATTCCCAACCAAATGATTCCAAAAGGATAGATTTTAAAATATAAGGTATCATTTGGGTAAAATACCATCAACCAATAAAATTTGGATAGGTATATGTAGTTTTTTAAACTTTATTTTTGGTTTAACACTTTAGTTAACCAATGTTGACCTTAATCGCAGTAATGATTTTTTTCACACTTTTAGGGTTACAATTTTATTTCTAAGTTGAAAAGTTTCTCATAAATTTCCATGATATGATATTTTATAAAATATATTTCCTAAACTGTCTTATTTTATGTTTCTTAGGATTTTTAAATAATTTAATAAAATATTATTTTTGTAAAATTTCATTAATTTAATTTTTGAAACTATTCATCTAACTAAACATTAAAGACACTAAGAAAAAGGTGGAATTACAATATAATCATTTAAAAAAACCCTAATATGTCATATTTATCTAAAAATTGAATAAAAAAATAATTCATCCAAATTTTATTATATTTTTAAAAATATTTTATTTAATTTTTCCTTTCATTGAATATATATTATATTGACATTGAGTAAGCATACATGGTAATTATATCAACACTAAAAATTGAAAATTATTAAACATAATAAAAAATAATAATTAGGTTCAATTAAAACATTTTTATTATTTTAATATGTATATTTACTTACATCTACATCATCAAAACTTATTTAATATGTTGTTTTGAATATTCGGACTTATGCAAGAATTGAAAAATCATTAGAATAAAACACATTTTATATAACTCAAAAATTCATATATATACATAAAGAAAATAAATAATTAATATTTCATAACTAACTCAATCAATTACCTTTTACTTCACATATATTATCATTAGGACACCAACATTGAATTTTACAATTTATTTCAAGCACTACGACAACACTGAAAATGAATTTCATATTTATCATGAAATAAATTATAATTTATAGTTTTGTATTTTTTATGTATTATATTTGTATTATATTGTCATACAATAATTAATAAATATGTTTAATAAATTTTTTATACCATTTTTATATATTAAAAATATCATAAAATATATAGCATTTCATAAAAATTGAACATTTTTTATACTACTCACAAAAAATTTAACATCCTCAGGACAATATCAAAAATTCATAATAGGATAAATTTGAGTTCATCAATCCAAACATAAAATACATTTATTCAGATTCAATTACATTAAGTGCTTTAAATTAATTTATATATATGTGCAAAGCATAATGAAAACGGTTTTTATAAAAAAAATCATTTTTAAACCCAAATATGAACTTATACCTAACTCAAGTATCATGTTAATTCATATATAATTAATTATATTATTAATAAATAAAAGAGTCTTATGTTTATTTAATATCAAATTAAAATTATAATTATACATTTAAATGAAAATAAATAATTTTTTACAAAAAATTGTATTTTCATTATTCACTAATAAATCAATATTTTTAGAAAAATATCAAAAATTCACCCTAAGAACACATTTATATGGTAGTTTAAAAATTAAAGTAAATTTTATCAAAAAAATTCAAAATATTCCATAAATTAATTAAAATTTTTTCTCACAAAAAGTAATAATAATATTTTTTTGAAGAAAATGTATTTTTGAAAAATAAAATGATTATACTAAAAATTAAGTTTTTTCTAATAATTATTAATTAAATTTTTATTTATTAAAAAATATGTATATATTTATTAAATTTTTAATATTATTAATACCAACCAATTTAATGGCTATGTTTTAACTATTACATTTAAATAATAATATTTCATGGTTCCTTTCAACTCAGGGTTGCGTGTTTTATACTCTATCAAGCATAGTGTTATTTTAATATTGCAAGATGCTACACCTACTAAAATTATTATTATTATTTATTTGAAGATGTAAATATAGATCCAATATTTTACATGAGAAGAACATTTTTTCTTTTGAATAAAAAGTGAATAGAGAGAATGACATGCATATTATCTTCTGAATATCAAACAAGATGAGGAAAAATAGTAAGATGGGAATAGAAAATGATTTTTGTATGTTGTAAGGACTGAATAATAATTGAAATAGATTATAGTCATTTCATTATAGAAATGGTGGTCTTGAATATTATTGTATGATTAAGTAATAGGATCAGATTACTTAAGTCTAGTGGATACCCGATAATTTCTACTACTCATAATTCAAGAGGATAAAAAATGAGGTTATTAAATGGGGTGAATCATTTAGTGAAAGTGTATAAAAATAGATAGATTGTGATTTTTGCTAACTGAGTTATTTCTGGGAATATAGTTTCAATTACATACCACCTATTGTTGTTCTTCTTGATAATAAAAGAGATATAGTGTGTAAGAGGGATAATAACCACTAAACAGTGGGGATATAATCATATACATCAGAGGTGAACATGATTACCAAATTCATGTGTTCCTTATTTTTTTTATTTATCATTTCCTTCATGGGAACCAAGTGAGTAAATAATTTAATTAGATTCATTTACCCAAACAGAAGCATTTGTAAAGAGAGAAAAGATTTAAATTGGAAAAATTACCAAAATTAATTCACCCCCACCCTCGAATTACTGATCAAATTTCAAATTGATGCTAAAAATTAGTATTATATATATGGTTAAACCTCTGATTGAATTATCAATAATCTAAATATTTAAATAATTTTATGTTTTATATTTCTTTTACAAAGTAATCATTAAGTGTATACTTTAAATATATATATATATATATATATATATTACTAATATGAAATAAATATCTTCTACGACTCTGAATAATATAAAAAATAAATATATTAAAAAGTTGAATAAAACATAACTCTTGAAAAGTATAAAGAAAAATTATTTCTACCATGTTGTAATCATAGAGAAGATTGAAATGGAATGTACTATCTTGAACCATCCTAGGTTATCCATCCATCAAACATTTGAGATAGCTCATGGTAAGGCTTGAGGGGAATTTTTGATCCCCAAGGGAAGGAAAAAATAACTATTTAATTTGAAACAAATAGATGTAAAAATCTATCCAATAACAAAAATTAAACAAGTATCATACATTTTACTGAAATTATGGCATGATTCTTTCATACATTAGACGCAAATGATAAAAAAACCAACATATATAAAATAAAAGTAAATCACAAAAAAAACTTTCATCACCTCTAAATCCCCCATAAGAAACATTCTATATTACTCAACATCCCTAATTCCACATGAATAAACACCACCCATAATAGAAAGGAAGAAAAACTGGGATTCTTGATTTACCCAAACTACTAATTAATTAAAACAAGAGCTAATTTTTTTTATCAAGATCTCCCTGTGACCTATGATCACCCTCCATAAAACATATCAGGAATATTATATAAATATAGTCTATAAAATGAGTCTAAATAGTACCCCACTTCAAAATCAAAACTTGTGCCTACAAGAGCCACTTAGTTAATAGACACTTAGTGGTGTAAGTTGGGTATGAGTTAAATAGCCCAATAGGGTTTCACCAATGATTCCATAAATTTTTGTTTAAAAAATAGCCCATAAATGATGGTTTAAAAATCATTAATTTAATGTGTTTTCTATTATACTCTGGAAAATAAACCCATCGACTTTTCTTTTAAAACTCATTTTCTATTAAATAATCGGTTAAATACATGCTTTTTTGGGAAACCATTTCTAATATAATTATTTAGTTTATTTGAAAAAAAAGAACTATGTAGGAAACCAAACACACACTAATAATACATAAATCACATCAATATCACCAATAAATAGAAGGGATAATTTTAAAATAATGGATGTATTTAATAAACTAAAGAAAATAAACACAAAGGGGTGAAATGAACAGAAGAAAAACATATAATCACTAAATATGTCAAGGAAAACCTATATAATCATGGATAGTATGAAGTGAAGCAAGTGTAAGGAAAAATCATTATGTGAATAATTTTAAATATACATCATGGGAGAAAATACCTACAGTCACTAAGTTTATGGTCACCTAGTAATTCGATATCACCATAGAGGTAAATTTTTTATTTCTATAATGTCTCAGGCCAGAGGGGATTCCACATAATAACTTCACTCTAATTGTTTGTTATGGTGGTTCTCATCCTATCTAGGGTCCAATACAAAAAAACCTAGGATATTCCCTTGTGATATAAATGAATAAAACAACTAGTATACATCAAATCACTCTATATATGTTTGATAAAAAAATTCTAGTTTTTTATATAAAATATGTTTAAATTAAATGTCCACTACACACATCAATAAAACAAACCAATAACAAATATATCAATTAAATTAGTCGCTAAGTATGGATTACAAATTTTTATATAAACTACCATATAAATATTTAAGAATGATAATAAATAAAATAAGAGAAATTATAATAATTACGATACTCATAATAATGTTGACACCCAAATGTCTCTTTTCAAAATTCCAAATGGGCCTCATATTTTAAAATAGTAATAAAATTTCTAAAATCCCTTATAAATTAATTCTAAAAGCTAAATCCAAAAAAAAATTAAACTAAAAATCCCCCCTTTAACTTTATATTCTTATATTTATATATGTAAATACATCTTTAAATAAACATATTCACATATTCATATGTGAATATATGAATATATATACATGCATGTATATATGTACAAGCATCAATAACAATTGAATATCAAAGGTATTGGATAAATAAACCTAATAAAATCTTCTAATAAGTAAATCACAACCAATTTTACCTTTTAAACCCATATGACAACATATAAAACTATATAATAAATCTTAAACAATACTAAAATACTCAATTTATATAAAAAACTACTATAGATATTTTATCTTTTTATAATATAATTCTTCATTATGTGTAGACACGCAATAAAGAAAAATTCATTATAACCCATTTATAAATCAACCATAATTTCTTAAATACCTTTTTTACTATATATATCTAAATCCATCGAACTAAAATAGAATGTTTAATTTTAATCAAACTAGTTTGGAATACCCAAGCATGTATGACATGTTACATAAATGATAAATCATTAAATCACCTACCTAGGCCAAATGAAAATGATGTAAATCATTTAAGAATGGTGAGAGAATGTATCTAGAAAGACTTTTCACACATTAAAAACCCAAATAATCCAAAATCAGTACCAAATAAATCTATGGTTAACTTTATAGTGATCTTTATTGATATGGATGAAGAAAATAAAGAGAAGAATATATGGATAAGAATAAATTAGAGTGGAAACCCTAAACTATGAAGACCTCACTTCAAAATCAAAATAGGGAGGGCCAAAAATGAAAGGGAGAAAAAGGTAGGATTCATATGCGATGGTACTCCCTGGGTTGTGTTATGTGAGTGGGGTGAGAGGAGAGGGAAGGGTTAATTTAGGGTAAAAAGGTAAGATGTTTAGAAAAATAAATTAAAAAAATAATGAATTTCATGAGTTTCATGGTTTGACCACTTTGTTTACAAAACCATATTCCAACCATACACCCCTTCTTGGACACCCCAAAACACTCACATGATTTGGCACCAAGGTTGGAAAAACTATGCACTAAACATGAAAATCAAGTTATTAATAGTATAGAATCATCTACATACCCATCATATGGATTAACTAGTAGTGAGGGTTAACTATGTGGTAGGGTAAATCCTATTAATTTTCTAATTTTCAAAAATTTAATTCTGAAACTTGAAAATAAGATCATGAAATAAATAAATTGAATAATTAAGGAATTGGTAGTTGGGGTGTGAAAATTCTCCCCACTCTACAACTTTCTATCCCCAAAAAGTCACTTAATTTAAATAAGATACCAAAAGGTAATCTGAAGTGGAGAGAAAAAAGTTTTAATGACATAACCTATCAATATCACTGAAATGATATTCTCATTTCACACCTAGATTCTTCTAGAAAAATATCAAAGAAAGAAGACCTACAATGGTTCTCCCCACCATTTACAAACCACTCTAACATGAGGAGTCCAAATACAAAGTAATCTAATGAAACCCCAATGAAATTACTTCCAACCAATAACCAAGAAGGTCCCAAGGATACATCTATCTAGAGGAACATCCATGATTCCATAGAAACAATAACTCATTATCCTAATAGACACAATATAAGAAATTTTCAAAACACAAGTCAGGTCAAGATAATATCAATGAAGAAATAAAAATAATAAGAAATGGATGATATGGAATAAATGGTTACATCTAAAATCTATTGCAAAAAACTACAAACAAATTATTATTCACTTTATTTATAGATAAGATACATCAAAACCTAGATAATTCTCTTTGATAGATTCCTCAATCCCCAGCCACTCACAACCCCCCAAAACATCATGGATACCAAAGTGTGCCAACTAAAACCTCATTACCTCACCATCCAAATCAATAAATGAGTATTATCAAGATGACATGCTCTAGGAAAAATATTTTGATAAATACCTTTCAAATGTATATGCACCATTAAAAAACTCTTTAAAATAAACCCAAAGGAATGAAAACCTATTACTAGACTCTATAAAGAACTCCATAGCTTATATATAAAATAAATCATCCCCACAAGAATTATAAAAGGAATCAAGCTCTACCACTCCACATAGATTCATGGTAATCTTGGTATTTGAATTATTTAAACTCAAAATATATAAAAAATATACCCATGGGACACTACACAACATAGACTTACCATGATTTATGAATATTTATTAGGGGGAATACATTAAATGTCAAGGTAAAATCTATAAACCAATCAATAAAAAATAAATATAACCAGGATAGAAAGAAATAATTCCAAAAAAACATCCCAAAAAAAATTCCACAATAGTAAAAAGGAATTTAAAATTATACACTTAAAATCATTTTTGGGTCACCATCTTGATTTAAAACTTTTAAAATCTTACCTGAAAGGAAATTTAGACTCGAGACATAAATTTAAAAATCCTAAAATGAAAATTTTAAAGAAAATTTAAAATTTAAAATTCCCTTCTTGAAATCAATTTAGGAAACTCAAAAAAATAAGTCTAGTTTCAATTATTTTAAAGGGAATACTCACTAATCATTTTAAAACCCCCTTTTACCATTTAAATCTAGATCCCATTTTAAAAAAACAAATTTCAATTTTAACATATCATGGGAACTAATTTTTTTAACAAAAATATATTATGAAAATCCCCCCTTATACTCCACAAATACCATCAAAAAAGACCTAAAGCATCCAAATACACTAAAAATATAAAATAAAATTTTCAAAAGGGTTTAATGATGGCATAAGGTTCAATATCAAGGCTTAATGGACCATGTACTAACCATAAATATTTAATTGGGTGTTTCACTAGATTATAAACATGACCCCATATGGTTTTTCATTCCATTGGGGAAACCATGTTCCTATAGTCCCTATCACATATTACCCCAAATAACAAAAATACATTAATAAAACTCATAAAATCCCAAAAATAATTAATAAATCATCAATTTAAATCAAAATTAATTAAGAAATACCCAAAATAATGATTAGAAACAAAATCCAAAACCTGAATTCCCATTATAAATTTGGTTTCATCATAATCAGTGGTGATTAGGCTCTAACCCATGACTAACCTCCTAATATTTTTAAATCCTATATCCTTTCTAAAAACATCATAAATAGAAAAGGTACTTAAATAACCTATGCCCACTTAAGAACCTTAGCTCTTATACCAATTTTCCACAAACCAACATGGGTCATCCATCCATCAGTTGCATGATATGGCCCATGAAAGGGTCAAAGAGATATTATATACCCCCATAATAAAGAGGAAAGTTCCATGACATCAGAAAACAGCTTATTGAGAATTATATTACAAATAAAATAAATTAAATAATAATTGAAAATTTTACCAAGATTCGGGTAGGATTCATCCATCAATTGGGAGACTATATAGAAATAAATAAACATATATAAATAGAATTTAAAGAAAAAAATTGATCACCCACACCCCTAAATACCCTTAAATCATTAACCTATATTATTCAACATCCATAATCCCACATGCATAAAACCATCCATAAAATAAAGAAATTAAAACAAGGATGATCAATTTGGACAAACTACACAAGTATTAAAAATAAAACTAATCTATAAACTCAAAATATAGTAACCTGGAGCTGGTGTTTATGATATTATATTGGTATAAGATATAAGGTATCTCACCACATAGGATTTATTAGTTTATAAAACATTTTAAAACTAAATATATGTATCATTCCCATATTACATTGTAAATATAAAATATATATCATAATAAATATTCTTGTATCCTTGATAATATTAATATTATCATTATTCATATCCTAATGAAATTAAAAAAAATAAAGGGTGAGGTTAGATACTTAGTAAAGTTTATGCACAATAAAATCTATAATGAATAAATAAGAAATAATAAATATTAAAAGGTAAATAACATAAACCACATGATATTTAAATAATACCTTAAGCATGAAATGCATCCATGAATAATATAAATTCAATAATATCAAGTATAATAAAAAAATCACAAAGAAGAAAATGATTAAAATTCGACTTTATGATCTCAAAAATCATGATTTTAATTTCTTAAATACCTTATGCCATGATAGATTAATTGATGGGTTAAAACAAAAAACCCATTTAATTTGGTCAATAGATTTGTCTTATGAGACCTGTTGATGCATTGAGGGGATATATAATTATGGGAAACAAATATTACTATATGTACAATGAATTCCTCATATATTTGATGATAAATTTAATTCATTAAAATATTCCTTCTCAAAAAACATCTGAATTGAGTAAAGAAAACATAATATTAATATCTCACAAGTAAATCAAATAACTTTCAAAGTAAATCACTTTATTTAAAAATGGTATAATGTATGGGAAATAATATTATCCATGAAAAAAATAATATTTATATTTAATAAAAATTAAATTTCTAATGAAACATGATCATAAGAAATTGATTTCTTCAATATAAAGTTAATGATCAAAAAAATAATAAGAGATAAAATATGACCATTAATTCATTATAAATATAGGTTTTGTACTAATATCAACTCCTTTTGTGAAAGAAAAAAATATAAGGGATGAATTTAAATAAGTTTTCATTTAGTATTATTTTTTTTAAAATAATTTAAAACTTATATAAAGTACTAAAAAGTGATAAATGGTTATGGTGATAGGAAAATATGTTAACACCATATACATTACAAAACATTCCTTTTGACTTTTTCTATAGAAAGTAAAAAATGAACCTTTTGGAAAAATTTTAATGATTCTTTTAAAAGATTTTAAAAATTCAAGGATAACGTAAAAATTTCTTAAATTAATAAGTTTATTAATAAAAATATATTTAAAAAAATTGAAATAAATATGGACATGAAAGAAAATTACACCCAATTAAAAAAATAAATAATATTTTCTTTTAATCTAAATATTCAAATTTTAAGAATAACCTGTTTTAAATCATTAATAATAATTAAAAAAATTTAATCATGTTAAATTCCTAAAAGGTATATTATATACACCATATAAATGTATATATGCACATAATACCAAAAATGTATCAATAATGTGGAAATTGAGATGAAATCCCTTACCTCAAGTTTGACATTCCATGTAATTGCCTTCAACCTCTTGTATAATATATATTAATTTTTTATACTAAAATAAAAAAACCATATTCATATATATTATATCATATATGATCTATTTATGTCATTTTATCACCTATTTGTTGAGAATATTTTATTATTATCATTATTAAGGGTATTAACTACTTTATTTTTCATGTATGTTTCAATTCAGTGGTTTTTTCCCTTTTATATTGTTAGTAGTTACATAATCTCCAAAATATTATTCATAATTTAAATAAAAAATAATTACACACACACACACACAAACATATATATATATATATATATATCCAAAAAATAGAGATAATAAAATGAATTACACCATTCATAGAGACAATATTATTTATTTATGCTTGAAAGTTGTATTCACCTTTCAAGAGATACAATAAAATAAATGAAAATAATAATCAGCTTTATAGTATCATTATTATATCATATTTATAATATATATTCATTAAATATATAATTATTATCATCGATGTAAAGTGTAAGTGAAAAATGGTTCACATCAGTTCGTGAAGGCATCCACATGTACGCATGATTGACATTATCATTTTCCAATGGATTAGAAGGTAAGAAGGTGGATATGATTTTATAATTTAATAATTATTATTATATACTAAATATCAAATATATTAATTTTTTCCATATTTATAAACGTCCAATTAAAACGGTGATGAAAAATAAATTACACTACTACATGGAGTGGGTAAGTCATAAATGCGCACATGCAATGTTTTTATTTTTCATACGATGGAAAACACATAGAATATGGTTTTTAAATAATTATAATAAAATATAAATAAATTTATTATACTATTATTTTTTATTTTAGTATGGTTACATTAGATTTAGAGGAAGTATAAGAAGAAACAAACATGATAGAGTTGGTAAACAAGATTATATCTTCTTTAGTAGATTTCCTTTAGATCCCTTCTTAAGACGTTTATAATGGTATTTTAAAAATACCATTACCTATAATTTTGGTATAGGCAGATATATAATGGAATTTTGTAGGGTTTTTTTGAGATAGTTTTCTCAAATTGGTGTAAATAAAAGAGAGAAGGGGTGTCCATTTATAATTAAGGGGAGGGGGCATTCTTGGAATTTCATAATGTATTAAATTAATATAAATTATTTTTAAAGTAAAAATAGATAAAAATTATTATGATTAGAATACTAAATGAGGATAAGTCTAAATAAACTCATAAAATAAAATTTATACATGTTTTGGTAAAAATGTTGTCAGAAAAGAAATAAAATACATCAATGAACCATGGTTGACATTTTAAACCATATACCATTTATTTTTTTGAATATAATATTTTCCAGGAATTTAAAATCATTTAAAAAATATTATTTATTATAAAATATCATTAATGTCATTTTGGGAACTATTCATTTATTATTGCTTCGAAAATAGCATGGTAGAAAACTAATTAAAATAAAAATATTTTACACATCCCTATTATGTTATAATTATATTTAATATTTTTATCATAATAAATCCACAATATTATATTAATTTTAATATTTTTAAAATCATTTATTTTATTTTTTGTTATTTTAGTAAATATATTTTTGGTGTTGTGTAAGCGTTAAAGGTCATTATTAAATCACTAAAAATTGCAAATAAATTTCCATAATAATGAAATTAATTTATATTTCATATAAATATTTAGAATCAATATAATATTTTTATCTATATTAAAACAAATTATAGATATTTAAAGTAAAAGACTAGTATTTTTTACTGTATCCTTTAATTAAATATTATAATGGTCAAAATCAAACATAAGTAGACAAAAAAGATCATATGTTTGAGGGTTGAATGATTTTGGATGAAATATATTCATAAAATTAAATAAATTCAATTATTGGACATATTTTAAATTCTTTGTCACGTTATTTTTAACCTTAATTACTCGATTTACCCTTTACTAATGTGATAAATTTTACCATTGTTAATATTCATAATGCATAAAAATAAAAAAGAACTATTCAAAAAAATTTAACCTCCTAATTCCAAATATTGAATCCATTCTAAAAAAATTAAATCTCTACAATTGGTATAAATTCATTTTATAATAATCCCACAAAGTGCAATGAAAACAGTTTTATGAAAAGATGCATTTTTATATATAAAAGAATTTTTTACCTAGATCAGGTATGATGTTTATTAAAAATGTTTAAATTAAGATATTTTAATAAAAAATAATATATTTTAATTTTAAAAATAATCAAAATAGATATTTTAAAATACTAGAAAATAAAATATAGCTTTCTTTAATGATCTTTATTTTCATTATTAATCTAAAAAATATCTTTTTTAGAAAATTCTTAAAAATTCATCATAAGATAATATTTATTTAATGATTTAAAAAATATTATTATTTTAACATAATAATAAGTAAATAACTTTCTGTAGTTCTTGTAAACTTTGTTGTTAATGTAAGGTAAGGTATCAAAGAAATTTTATTTAAGGGAAATGCGTCATAAAATATTGGGTTGTTACGTTCTACCCCCATGTAATAATTTCACTGAAGAAATTTTTTCACTCTCATATGAAATAAAAATGATAGTTATACCTCATTATATCTATGGTTTCCCATGTAGCTTCAACAAATTTATTGTTTGTGCACAAAACTTTGACTAGATGAGTGGTCTTGTTTTGTAACACTTTCTCTCTAGGATCAAGAATATCCACTAGTTGTTCCTCATAAGATAGATCATGCTACATATTAATGACATCAAAGTTTAGTACATATGAGGGATCAATTATAAACTTCCTATGAGTTGATAAATTAAACACTTCATGAAATTGAAATATATTTTCTTGAATCACTGAACAATAATTTACCATCGCAATATGACCAAGAATATCGAAGGGGCTGATATATCTGGGGCACAAATTTCCCTACTTTCTAAATGTCATGATCTTATTACAAGGGGATATTAATAGAAATACCCTTTCACCAAATTCAAACTTGAGATCTCACTTATTATTTTTAGCATAACTTTTTTGTCAACTATATGCTTCCCTTATATGTTGTTGAGTGGATCTAACCTTATCTTCCACTTCCTCATCTATATCAGGTCCCTATAGATTTATTTCATAAAAATGATCCTAACATGTAGGATTTGAGCACTTACTTATATATAAATCTTTATAAGTATTAATTTTCAAGCCTTATTGGAATCTGTTATTGTAAGAAAATTAAACTAATGTAAAGAGTTGATCCCAACTACCATTCAAATCCATTGATAAATCTATCAACGTGTCTTCTAAAGTTTGAATTGTACTCTCAGGATAGAAGTATTTCTTATTATGTTAAGCATAATTGAAACTCAATTCTCTCTCTAAATTCAGTATAAGGCTTCTCTAGAACATTATGGTAAACCTTAAATCCCAATCAAATACAATTTATATTGGTACTCTATGCAATCCCAAGACTTTCTTAAATTATAATCAGGTAAGTTATTCAAGAGAAAATATTATATAACGGTAATAAAAGGTGTTGATGTTATAAGTTGATTGACTACTACCCAAATATCATTGTTCCCTTAAGATTTTTTTGGAGTCCAATGATTAAATCCGTAGTATTTTTTTCTCATTTCTATTCTAGTATGGGTAATAGTTATAACAACCCATTATACTTATATCTCTCAACCTTAACTTACTAACACACTAGAAATGATCATGGTTGAACTCATGAATATTACTCGCCTTCGTCTTTAATTCCTAATCTTCCTTCTATTCTATATATATCCTCTCATGGATGGATCATTGAATATTAACCAACAAAATAAAAGAGTTTTCCCCCTTCCTCAATATTTAGCGATACATATTCCGAAAATCTAATAATATTTCATCTTTTTAAATCCTCATAATAGAAAAACTAGCATGGTCTTTTTAACTTAGAGCATGATCCACCTTGTTAGCCTTCCCTTGGTAGTAATGTATTGAGCGGTGAAAATATTTCATCCACTCCTACTATCTTCTTTAGAGTATATTCAACTATTTCTGTGTAAATATATACATTAACATTTTATGATCAATATATATATATATATATATCACAACTTTCACTTTATAGATAATTCATCTATAACTCTAACATAAAAATTACTATTCTCGGCACCAAATTGCGAGTTAGGTAAATATTCTCATATATTTTCAATTTTTGATAGGAATATTATATCACCTTATCATTATGTATGAAGACACATCATAGTACCTTCTTTAGTTCATCACTATAGATCACAAACCCTTATCCACAATAAAGTAGTGTAATTATTGCTACACTATCCAACCTTCCCTTCAGTTCTTTGAAATTATACTCACATTCATTTACCCATAATAAATTAACACCCATCCAAGCCAATATGTTGAGTGGATTAGATAGACCTAAGAATTATCTCACATAGTTTTGGTAGTATTCATCCAAGCTGATAAAACTATGGATGACAGTTACAATAGTAGTTTTATGCCATTTCCCAATAAATTTTGTCTTTGAAAGGATCCACTAACATTCCAACACTTTAGACTATATTACCCAATAATGAAACTTTATGAAGACAAAATTTACACATGGTAAATTTAGCATAAAATTTATTCTTCATGGTATTTAGTACAATTATTAAGTGATCTTCATGTTCTTCATTGATCCTTAGATATTTAAGAATTTCATCTATAAATAAAAACAAAAAATTGATCAATATAATACCTAAATTTAATATTCATTAAATCCATGAATATAGTAGGATAATTGGTAAGTTCAAATGGAACTACTATTAATTCAGAATGACTATACCTTATATGGATGGATATATTGTGTATAACCTCCTTTTTGACCCTTAGCTGATGATATCCAAATCAAATATCAATCTTGTAAAAATATTTAGTTCCTTGAAATTAATCAAATAAATCATCAATAAAGGGTAGATGTCACAAATTTTTAATTGTGATCTTTTTATGTTCTCAATAATCTATGTAAATATGAATTGACCCATCTTTCATATTAACAAAAATAATAGGTTCAACATATGGTAAAGCACTAGGCTGAATGATTACCATATCTATATTATCCTGGAGTTTCTTCTTTAATTCATGCAACTTAATTGGGGCCATACAATATGGAGTCTTTAAAATAGGTGTAGTTTTAGTTGTGAGTTAAATTGAAAACATGAATTTACAAATCAAGGTAAGAGTAAAAATATTATGGAAATAAATTAACAAAATCACATTAAATAGGAACATCCTTAATGTTGGTTTTTTACCCAACCATATATGATAAATATCTATCATGAATAGGTAGTAAAAACCATATGATAGAAATAGTTTCTATTGGGATTTCAGGTTCATCCTCGCACCGATGGAATATCATAGGTTGATTTTGAATATTAATTGTAATATCCCAAATCCAATAATATATTTTTGAGGTAATTAATAAATTGTTCAACTTTGGAGGGATTAGTGGTCCAATTAAAATATATGGGCACCTGTAACATGAATATATCCAACATAGGTAAATCACACGATAGAACAAGTGGTTTCTCCATACGGGCAAGGTAATTTTTCATAACCTGATTCATATTCCATAATATTGACATGATCATCTCAGTTCCAAAAACAAATGTATTGTCTATATTAGATGGAAAATATATACATTATCTATGGGTGTTGATTCCCTTCTATTAAGCACCATTCCTAAATAATGGCATGCAATGAGTTAGCTTAATATCTTCTCAAATGTTGAGTCATAAAAAAATCCCTCTAATGGTAAAAGTTTTCAAACACAATGAGTGATTATCATAATACACATATAGATATGTTTATTTAAAATCTAATTTCCAAAGATTATAATAAACTTCCAATGATATCAACTATATAAATATAAACACCATTAACCCAGATTAGGTGGTTACTTTATTACATTGGTACAATAAAAATCGGGTATCACCTTATGCGATCGATCAATTTAGTAGTCTTAGAAATTTCGATACAAACATGATTCCCAAATTACATTGGAAATATAAAATAAATAGTATAATAAATATTATATCATCATTTATATTACAAATAATATTCATCTTCATATCCTGGGGAAAGGAAAAAATAATAATGGGAGAGATCATATGCAATGTAAGGGTTATGTTTGGAGAAATTTATCATGAATAATAAATCATAATCAATATGGTAAGGTAAATAACTTATAACATATTCCATTTAATCAATAACTTGAGCACGAAATGAATCCATGTATAATATCAAGTAAATAATCTCATGGATAATAATAAATTAATTCTCAAGGAAGGATATGCTTAATATTGGATATCATGATCCTAGAAATCATGATATCTATACCATTGAGACATTTCACTAAGACAGTTTAATTAATGGATAGGTATATAAAACCCCAATTAATTTGGACAACTGATTTGTCTCATGTGGCCAATTGATAAAACTAGGGGCTATATAATTCTATGCCCCAGCCATCACTGCATTTCTAATTCATTCCTTGTATATTTAATAATAAATTTAATTTATAAATATATTCCTTATTAACAAGAATTAGTATTGATTAAAGAATAAAAAACATTGATATTTACCATATCAATCAAAGATCATTTAAAATAAAACACCATATGTAGACATGGAATATTTATTAAGAAATAATCATATCCACGATACAAAGAATATGGATATTTAAAATAGATGAAATTTCTAATGAAACATTATCACAATAAAGTGAAAAATATGCCCTGCATATCAAATATTATAACCAAGATTCATGGTTCGACGTTTATAAGATATGAATCATAATGTAATCGAAGAACATTATCCATGATATACATACATTAGAATATTACATGGAATCATGGAATAAACATAAGCATAAAAATCATTCTCATTGTAGTCAAGGAACATTTTCAAGGCTATCATAGTGGAATGGGTTCAGTCCCCAAACCATATTAGTAGTCAAGGTTAACTCCCGAAACTATCATAGTGTACATAGTCCCTTATTGAACTATATTCACTCCCTATTTTATTCTTATTTATCTCAAGGGATATCAATCATTACCCAATGAATTGGAGGGATATATATTTAAGGCCCACTCATCCTTGGTTAAAATATAACCACTTTATTTAGATATAATGAAACCACTATCCATGGTTATAAAGTAACAACCTTACATGGTTATTATTTAACCACAATCACATAATTAAAACCATACATATGTGTTCCAAAATATCGTAAAACATTCATAATGTAATCACATCATAACCCATGCAAATAAAATGGGTTTTATAAACATTTCATCCATTCATCATAACAAAACTCATTAAAAATAAATGGGTTTCTTAAACATATCATCAGCATAAACACTCACCATCCATACAAGTAGTAATAATGGTATCAATGAATTGTATCCTTATTAAATCATAATTAACATCAATGGATTTAATCATGTATCAAATTCCATTAAATTATCACTAAAATATTTCTTGAGGAAAATAACCTTTTTGTTTTGAAAATCACTTTAAAAAAATAAATGTTTCAAAAATATTTTGGAAAACTTTTTATTTAAAATAACCATGGAAACTTATAAAGGAATATTCAAAAAAATTAGTGGTCATGGTGGTTGTAAATTCCATTCATTCCATATAAGTTAAAAGAAAACATTTATTTCACATTTTTAGTAAAAGATAAAAAAGCACCTCATTCAGAAAATTGAAAGAAAAGTCCTCTTAACCCATTTTTCAAAAGTTAAAACATTGTTAAAAATGAATTAAAAATCATAGTATAATTATAAAAACCTTCTTTATTTTTTTTATAAAATATGGATATGGATGGAAAATGTTCTTCAATTGAAGATAGAAATAAAGAAAAATTTCCTTAAAAAAATATTCCCAATGTCTTGAGTATTTAATATGAAGAAAATGAATAGAAAAAATTCATTTTAAAGAATTAAATTTATGAGAATAAAATTCAAGAGTTTATTTATAGGTGAATCATAATATTTCATAATCGTACACTTAATCATAAATAATCCTCGTAAACAATTAGATTATGGAATAAAATAGATACTGCATTGTATCATTTAAATTATAAGTACCATAAAATAAATAACCCTATATATATTATAAATACCAATAAATATTTTGTTAATAATCATAAAATAAATTCATAAGTAATATATATATAGCATAAACGAAAAATTGGTGAATATGGCATGTGTCCCGCAGAAATAAAAGTGCGAAAAAAATCGATTACTGTGGGTCTGGCTTACTTCAAACATGTTATAGCCTCCTATATAATAAATATATATTAATTATACATATGATACATAACCATAAAAATATGTATATCATATCAAATATGTAACATCATATTACCTTTTTTCATGTACTTATTTTATCTTGTCTTTACTCCCTTTTTTGGATGCGTTTCATGCCCTACTGAGATAAAGATATTTTGTCAAGTAAACTGACCTAAAGTAAATGAATTTTTTATTTCTGAATTTATTGAGTCTTATTATAAATGTGTAAAAAAATTTATGGGGTTATCCTTGGGTTAGGGGGCCTAAAAATATGGTTCAGTTTAAATCATTAATCATTATAATCCATTAATTATTTTCACATCATTAATGTGTTGATAAGGGCTAATCTTACCTGAGGAAGTTAATTTTTCAACATATTATTAAAATCATGAAATTCATGTCATGAAAGGGATTCAAAATGTGGATTGTTGAGAACCAATGGTTTTTATAGTTATTTAAAAATGAATATTCTCCCATTTGGAATGATATCCTCCCTCTCAAACCATAAATTTATTTTGGGTGATCCCACTTCTTTTGGATTTCTCGATTTGGTATTGGATCCCCATGGTTATTTCATCGCTTCTTCTAGGAAAGTAATATTTCTACTTTTTCTTTTCCTTTGGTCATGAATGGGGAACTTTCATTGTTTTTTGATTGGATTGTGACCACTTGATGTTTTTTATCTATACTTTTCAGTTTTTCCTCATTCCTCTACTTTCAAATGTTGATATTATTATTTCTGATCTCCAATGTCAAGGAATAATAAGTTTCAACTATTTTTGAAGTAGGTGTATCTATAAAATATGTTCAATTTCATTAACTTTCTTAAGTTCTTATAAATTCTTTTGGATTTTTTAATTAAATTGATTTATTTCACAATTGAACTTCTTTATTAGGAAGTGATACACAATTTTATAGTGATTTTCCTTTAAAAATGTATTTGTGTACACCAAATGTTTGATTAAATGATTTAAAGGTTGGTTTTGGTTTTGAAATGACTTTTGATAGTGTTTGTCCAAAATCCCTCAAGGTAACTTTATATTGTTTTTAAGTTGGTTGTTTTTGTTCACAAATCATATTTCCAAGGTCATTTGTGGAGTTCCATAGATATTATTGACATGGTTGGTTTACACAAATCCAATACAAAGAAATGTATAATCTAGAAACAGTGCAGAATATTGTGAATTCAAGATGGCGTTATTCCTTAGAGTTTCCCAAATTTTTGTGGTCCAAAATTTGGTGGAAGGAGAAAATTATTTTCCAAAAGGAATTATTTCTGTGTAAATGAAAAAAATTACACACATGGCTGAAGGTGTGTTGAAAATTTGAGAAAAAGTGAAAATTTAGGACCATAACATCTAAATATAGAAAAGGAAAGTGTTGTACCAAATTTTTGAAACATCATAAAAATCATAGTTTCACAATAAAACAGAAGTTATGTGTGCCTATGAAATAGAGTTGGAGTTTCACGCAAAAAGAGACATCAATTTTTTGAATTTTAGGACTCAAGAAATTTTATTTTAAAAATTGATATTTTCATGTGGACGTTGTGTGCAAGATTGGTTGTGTCTATAAATAGGCAGCTACCCCTCTCATTTCAACAGCTCAACCCTTAAATAATATTCGGTTTCTGAATCATAAAAGAGTTGTGAGAAGATATTTCTTGTGTGTAATATTTATTAATTGTATTTAGAAAATGTAATTTTATATTTTAAAAAATAATAATTTTTTGTGACAATACAAATGTTTCATGCAGGTCAGAATTCCGTAAAAAAAATAAAAAAAAATTGAACAAGTTGGTAATTCCATAAAAAAACATAAATGTTTCATGCAAGATAGTAGAGTTTCATGTGGGTCATGAATTTTTTTTTGTGAAACCAATGTTATGAGAAACAATATGTATTTTTCTAGTAATTGTTTTTAAAGGGGTATTCATTACGTGGATGAAAGAGGAACATAATGATATACTAAATGAGGTATAATATTGATTGTTTCGAGTGATCAAAAGAACATTCTTCTGAAGGATCAGTGATCACACTTCTGTTGAGAGAGAATTGAGCACTCAAATTTTTATTGGATGTAAACTATGGAGGGTAATTATTCTTATTCGAACATTATAACAATAATGTGCCTTAGTGGATTTGGTTCATATGAACATTCCCATTATAATTCCCCTCCTCTTTATTTCATAAATATACTTGATTTATTAAAAAAGTATAAAAATAATAAAACCAAGATGATCAATAAGTCTAGTGTATTTTGAAATTAGGTACATTACATAACAACATTAAACATATATTATAACATCTTTATTGAAAACTTCTTTAACATGCTCAGAATTCTCCTTCGAATATAAAACTGTATAGGATAACCTAGGGACATACATAAGAAATGGGGGAGCTATAGATCCCAGTAAGGGAATAAAAAAGGTAGATGTGACTCATATTATAAAATAGGAATATAAATTAGGAATAAAAGGAACATGAATAATAAGGAATGATACAACATGATAATCATAACTTGGTAAATGTGTAAGCAACTTAAAACACTAAACTATAAACATAGCTCATGGATAATCCCACCAATAAATCATGGTGGAAAAAGTAACATAAAGTAATCAGGTTCAATTCCATCCCCAAGCTTATGTATCATGACACTAAACATTAACCAATTCATTGGAACGCTATATGGGTGCACCCATCATATTAATTTCATTATCTTGCTTAAGTGTTCCACAATAATTATATAGCATGTATTCATTCATCATCATAATTTATTCAATGATAATTTAATATGGAATACAAACAATTAAGTCAAAAATAAATAAGTATATGTGCATATAGGTCAATACCAATGATAGAAAATGGGTATGGTATTCACTACACAATTGTTTTGGAAAAACAATTGTGGTGAAATTTTGGAAGCATAACTACATTACTTAAAAATTCATAAAATGGTTAATGAGAGATAAAGGTGTAACACCCCAAAACTTATGTCCCATATAATGATAATATTATGATTTTATTTTGCTTAAATTTCTTTTTGACCAAAAAAATTATAAGATAAACACAAGGCTTTTTATTTAAACAAGACACTAAAGTGTTTACAATGTATGAGGTTTACAAGGAACCATCCTACCCAAATTTACCTATTAATAGCCCTATCAAAATTACTGGGAGACCACCCATAATAAAAAAACCCCAAGAAGGGAATATGGGTCCCTGGTATCCTTCATAACGAACATTAGTATGGACAATGCCACGAAAGCCATGCTAAGAACCAATGTAATAAAGAGAGACATTTTCATCAAATGTCTTGATTTTGGAACATACTATTGATTGATTTTATAGGAAATAAATTAGACCATTGCCTTGGGTCACTATTTAATCCCAATGACTATAATTATTGGCTTTGTACTTTTGGTGTGTTAATTGAAAACATTTAAGTACAACATAGTTTTCCAAAAATGTAAGTTTTAATTGAGAATTATAAGATAACCTCTAACTATGAACCTTAAAGGATGTGATATAATATTTTAAATTACACTCAGGTGATTTTGAAATGAGGATTTCAAGAACCGTGAAAATATTTCAAATATAATGTAAGCATTTTCATTTATATTGCTTAAATAGTGTTTTAATTAATCTATGTTTAATTTCTTTTAATTAAACAATGTTTTGATTAAACTAAGTTTTGACTTCTATAATATCAATATAAAAGTTTTCATGTGGGTATAATAAATTTCAATTTATAACTTTGATTGTTAAAGCTTTAGTGTTTATGAATAATTTCAGTAATACTATTATACAAAGTATAATTGGTATTCATTAACCTTTTTAAGATTAAATAAAATTCATGTTTAGTAAAATATTTTCTATATAGTTGAAATAGATGTATTAATTTCCTTATGTTTTTGTATAATTTTGAAAGTGGTCATTTATTAAAAAAATTGGCCCACTATGGATAGCCCATAAGTCAGGCTGAGAGAGGCAGCTCATGCTAGGTGGCTGAGCCTAGCCCTCATCCCCAGGCTGGGTCATCTTGAGCGTGGGCATAATTTTCCCAAAGGGCTTGCAGGAACGCACGGGGGTTTGGAGCACGCTACTGTGGGCTCAAGGTCATAGTGAGGGAAGGGCTAAGCCGAGGCCTACGAAGGTGGGAGCCCGTGTTTGAGGCTCCCTATGTGTGTGTGTTGTGTTTTTTCTGAGACTTTATTCAGAGGGTTAGGCTTATAAAGGGGCTGTGAGTGTCTCACTATTTCTATGTGGGATGCTTTTTTTAGGGCGAGATGAGATACATGCCATTGGATCGCATCGCGTGTGATGTAGGCCATCGATTTCGACCCAATGATCGACTCTCATCAGCCGCAGTTATTACCGTGTGTTTTGTGCACCGTCTGATCAACCTCCGATCTAATATCGGCCGTCCAAGAGTTTTAAAATGCCGCGTCGATCCAGGGACGTCTGACCAAACTCAAATTTAATCTGAGCTGCCAAACTTTTTTTAAACCCAAGAACACTCCCTAACCATTGAATCTAGGCCGTATTTGATACTGACCATACGATATTCTTCCAACTTTCTTCCCATAGCACCGTCTTCTTCCCCACAGCGTACACTGCACCAGTACCCCAACACCCTATATTGCAATGTTTTCTTCACCCTTGATAGCCTCTGGTCCCCCCTCATCTCATAAGATTTCCACAAAGACCGACCCCTAGTATTTTTATAATCCATTTAGGCTTCGAATCCCATGAAACTTGCATTAAAATATTCTATGTAGGTATATTTTATAAAAAACACCTGAGGCACCTCAAGAACGCCTTGGTTATTTCCACTAAAGCTTCCAGCAAAACTCAACAAATCTCATCTGATATCTCTAGCATTTTCTTGAGCCCCTCTTCTTCCTCGAACTAATGTAACGAATTTATATTTTATTTCTCATTGAGAAGAAGTTTTATATTTATGAGGACTTATATATATATATATTCATCTTGTGGTTTGCATTAAAACCCTTCTATACCTAATTCAGAGCTTCAGGATTTCGATTTTATAGGGTATTAGTTGACCTAAAGCATAATTACCTCATGAAAACCTATTTTCATACCATACATACATAATTAGTTACATATATACATATATGTATATAAATATATATAAATATACAGCCCCTCAGGTTTACATAAACCCCTTATGTCTAGATTTAAGATGTCTAAACTTGAGCTTCGAAGTTAATTTAAGAACTTCTAAATATGTAGAAATATTTTGTATAAAATTTTTTACTCGATTATGTATGTTATTATATAGGTGTTTATAACCATATTTTTTTAAAGGAACCTCCTTGAGGTCCAGTTTCAAGTCTTCTAAACTTTGGGTGTCAAGGATGAAATGCAATTTTTTTATATTTTCATGCATGGATTATTAGAATTTAATTAATGTATTGATGTAATTAATACTTGTAAGACTTTAATTTATATCAATCTCTATGTAATCCAAACCAATAAGTATTTATGTAAATATTTATGTCCAAGTCCATAAAGTATATCAAACATGTTCTAGTTAAAGAACTTATAATGATATTTGCCTTATTATAATTTCATGTTTCAAAGGTATTATATGATTGACCTTGTCGTGTTTTATGATTAAAAATAATATATTTTTTTGATTTGACCAAAATATATTGAAGGATTAAAGGGGTTTGTTAAACCATATGATCATGTTATGATCACTTAATGTTTTATCAACTGTGGTGTTTTTTGATAGTTAAGTCATGATGTAATCTAATTGCCTGATTACTAATACATTTATCAGCATAATAAATAACATGTATTTTCATTAATGGAATAAGGGTTTTAAATTATAGAGTTATCATTTTAACATCTTACATGGTGAACCCCTTATCATCCATTATTTGATGTGCTTTAGTAATTTTCTCATGTTCAATGAATGTGAAATAAACCATGTATGCCTTCGATAAATTGTTACTGCAATATCTTAAATTTCATCTGTCATATTATATATTTTTAGATTAAATGGTTTCATTTTCTATTTTATTTATAGTTTCACTCAAAGATGCATTCATGTGACATATCATAATAATTAGATAAGAAATTAAATTACTCAAAGTGGTATGGGACACCTTGAATAATATGAAGTAAAATTTAAATTATTCAAGGTGGAATGGGACACTTTGAGTATTGAGAAGTAAGAAATCAAGTAATACGTGAACTTGGTATGATAATTGATAGGTGATTTAATAAATCAAAGTGGTATGTGCACTTTGATTTAGAGATTTGAGGAATGCATTGGACTTAGTATGTGACGGGTGGGGCCCGCTACAGCCCCACGATGCATCGGTAGGTCTAATGAGACAACTAGAAGTGGAATTGGCTGAGGCCTTTCCCAACTATGAGTTATGGATTTTTTGATGAGGCCTTAATCATTAGATGTCTTGGACGAGGCCTTGACACAATTCGAAATATGCATTTTTCTCATTTCGACTAAGTAATTTAATTAACCAGAAGAATATTTGACTAGTAGAATATTTTTGGTTTAAGAGATTATGTTTATGAGAATCAGAAGAAGTAAAATTTATGGCAATTTATCTATGCAGTACTCAAAAAATGTTAACCAATGTATGTTCACAATTGAAGGATGAAATTGAAGTTATTATTTTAAGCGCAACTCTAATCATGAATTATCCTTAGTTATTAATTTTGTACATGAATTTTCACATAGAATGTATTTTACGCATTATTTCCAAATGAGAATTCCTATAATTGAAACATGTACCCTTGTATTTCTGTTAGCATGTTTTTGATTAAGTAATTTTATTGTGATATGTTACATGTGTTACAACTTTTATGTAAGAAAAATGTTTTATGGGAAGTTTTAAAGAATGATTTTAAAAGTTATATTGGGTATAGTTTGTTATATTTAAACCCCTTACTGGGCATTCGTATGCTCACCCTATGTTTTTGAATAAATTTTTCAGGTATCAATATGAGCTAAAGAAGAATGACAGAAGTAGTTGGTTTCCCAGAACCCGAACTGAATTCGATCCTTTATATGGTATGTGATGTGTAATTTTTCAGAGCATGTTTTTGTAATAAATTGCACATCATGTCCCCAGGAACTGACTCCGTTTATTTAGGAGCCGAGGAGCGACAGTTGGTATCAGAGGATTCAATTTAAATAACTCTGGAAAACCCAAACTTAAAAAAATAAAAATTTACTTAAATATTACTAAATATGAGGATTATCCAAATTTTCAGATGGAAAACGAAGGTACTAATCTTTTCTCTCTTCCTAATGAGGCCCTAGAAACCATAATTTCCCTATCCTTCCATGAAAATTTTGTAAACTATGCCCATATCTGTATGACATGAAAACTCTTATATGACGTATCCAAGTCTCCCCAAGTACTTCAACTCCACCAAGGAGTAGGTTTGGAATACATATTTATGATGCAGACCCAATTTCCATCCTATGAACGATGGGGAAAGTATTTCGAGGGACTTTTTAGATGCTTCATCGTGGAAGAAGGTGTCATGTCCCTCATGTCCATCTAAGAATTTATGGCAGCGGGAGACCTCTATGTAGCATACATATTCCATGTTTTTTCCTATGGCCATTTTGGTCAATTAATGGACTTCAAAATTCTTAAATTTAAAGCCTCTCGTTCATTGTATAGACAATAAGTACATACGAACGTCTCTCAGTTGTACACCCCTCAAGATAGACTCTATAAACACTATAAGTGCACCCATGAGATAGAACCAGACTACTTGGGTTGCATATGGTTTAGGGAGATTGAGAGTTTTGAGATCTTTTTGGGGTTTCGTGTATTCGGGAACTAGGGAAACCATTAGCCTTTCTATTTTTAAGTACCAGTGGTTATATGAGAGTACAACTTGTTTTCCATTCTTTCTTTCTTTTATCTTGTCTGTGTTTATACTTTTGGATAGGTTTCACCGATTAAACATTCATAATTAATTTTCAGATGGAAGGACGAACCCACATTTTATCACTTCCCATTGAGATAATGGAGGTCATCATGTTCAAAACATGTGAGGAAGAGTACCTACCTTTTGGAAACTTGTGAAAAACGTGTAAGAAAATTTTTGAAGTATCAAATAGTTTGGACATTCTCCACTCCTGTCGAGATAATGTTTACATATAGCACCGCATTGCCATGGTCCAACTGGCCGAGTACAGGCGGAGTGGAAAATACCATGAAGGGGTTTTTCTATGGTTTACTCTAGGTCGGAACATCACAGATAGATAAAGATTTCAAGAGGATTCTTAGGGGGAAAACCTTTGTGCAGCCTACATGTACCAACTCCTCAGTTTCAGCTTATACGACAACACCTATGACTTAGATGTTCTCAATCGAGAGTCAGTCTGGCGAATTCTTCGAGAGTTGGTCTATTTGGACATCTCCGAACATTCCACCATTCGACCCTCTATCTGGAAGACTGAATGCACTATGAAAAGGTTAAACCCTTATTTCTCAAAATTTGTCTAGTCTAGGGAAGCAGATGAGTTGAACATCAACTTCAGAATTCACCTGGTCACACCGAAGGACCCTCCACAATGGAGGTTGTGGTGAAGTTTGTGAGAGTCTCTTATTATGATTATGTTAAATGAATTACGAGGATGAAATTATTTGTAGGTGGAATAATGTAACACCCCAAAAATTATGTGTCATATAATGATAATATTAGGCTCTTGTTTTTCATAAATTTCTTTTTTACTAAAGAAATTTATATGATGAACACAAGGATTTTTATTTAAACAAGACACTGAAGTGTTTACAATGTATTAGGATCACAAGTAACCATCCTACCCAAAAATACATATTAATAGCCCTATCAAAATTATAGGGAGACCACTCATAACAACAAAAAATCCAAGATGGTAATATGGGTCCCTAGGATCCATCATAACAAACATTAGTATGGCTAATTCAATGGCAGTCGTGCTAAGCACCAATGGAATGACGAGATCCATTTTCTTCAAATGTCTAGATTTTGTAACATAATAACATTTGATTCTATAGGACATCAATTAGACCGTTCTTATGGGTGACCATTGATTCCAAACGGCTATAATTAGAGTCATTGGCCTTTTGGTGAGTAAATTGAAAACATTTAAGTACAACATGTTTTTCCAAAAATGTAAGTTATGAATTGAGAATTATAAGATAACCTCTCACTATAAACCTTAAAATACATGATATAATATTTTGAATTACACTTTGTTGATTTTGATATGAGGATTTCAAGAACCTTGAAAATATTTCAAATATAATGTAAACATTTTCATTTGTAATGCTTAAATAGTGTTTTAATTAAACTATGTTTAATTTCTTTTAATTAAACTATGTTTCGATTAAACTAAGTTTTGACATTTATAATATTAGTATAAAATTTCCCTTGTGGGTATACTAAATTTCAATTTATAACTTCGAATGTTAAAGCTTTAGTGTTTATGAATAATTTTATTAATACTATTAGACAAAGTATAATTGGTATTCATTAACCTTTTTATGATTAAATAAATGTCATATTTAGTTAAATATTTTCTATATAGTAGAAATAGATGTATTAATTTCATTATATTTTTTTATAATTTTGAACGTGGGTGTTTATTAAAAAAATAGGCCCACTAGGGCCAACCCATAAGCTAGGACGAGGGAGGCAGCTCACGGTTGGTGGCTGAGCCTAGCCCTCAGCCCCAGGCTAGGCTGGCCCGAGCGTGGGCATAGGTTCCTCGAAGGGATCGCAGGAGCGCACGGGGGTTTAGAGCGTGCCACTATGGGTGCAAGGTCACAGCGAGGGCATGGGTAGGTTGAGGCTTGCAGGGGAGGGGCCCATGTATAAGGTTCCATATGTGTGTGTTGTGTTTTTTTTGAGTCTTTTTTCAGAGGCTTAGTCTTATAAAGGGGTTGTGAGTGTCTCGTCATTTTGATGTGCGATGAGTTTTTTCGGACGAGATGAGATCCAGGCCATTGGATCGCATCGTTCATGCTCAGGGTCGTCGATTTTGACCAAATGATCGACTCTCTATAGCTTCGGTTATTACTGTGTGTTTTGTGCACCATCCGATCAACCTCAAATATAATCTCAGACGTCCGAGAGTTTTAAAACACCGCATTGATCCAGGGCTGTCTGACGAAACATGGATTTAATCTGAGCCACCAAACATTTTTTAAAACCACGGATGCGCCCCAGCCATCGGATCTAGGCTGAATTTGGTCCTGATCGTCCGATATTCTTCTGTATTTCTTCCTGTAGCACTGTCTTCTTCCCCGCAGCATGAACTACACCAGTACCTCTACACCCTATATTGAATCGTTTTCTTCACCCTTGACAGCCCCTTCTCCCCCCTCCTCTCACGCAGTTTCCACAAAGACCGACCCCTTGTATTTATATAAGTTATTTGGGCCTCAGATCCCATGAAACATTCATTAAAATATTCATTATAGGTACAGATTATAAAAAAACACCTGAGGCACCCCAAGAACCCCTAGGTTCATTCCACTCAAGATTCCATCAAGCCTCAGCAAGTCTCCCCCAAGATCTCTAGCATTTTCCCAAGACCCTCTTCCTCCTCGAGCTAAAGTAAGGGATTTATATTGTCTTTCTCACTGAGATGAAGTTTTATATTTATGAGCACTTGTATATATATAGATATACGCATCTTGTGGATTGAGTTTGAAACCTTCTATACCTGATTCAGAGCTTTGGGATTTCAAGTTTATAGGGTATTAGTTGACCTAAATCAAAATTACCTCATGAAAACCTATTTTCATACCATACATACATAATCGGTTAAAAATATACATATATGTATATAAATATATACAAATATATATCCCCTCAGATTTACATAAACCCCTTATGTCTATATTTTGGATTTATAAACATGAGCTTCAAAGTTAATTTAATATCTTAAAAATATATAGTAATATTTTGAATAAAATTTTTTACCTGATTAAGTATGTTCTTATATATATGTGTATAACCATACAATTTTATAGTAACCTCCTTGAGGTTCAGTTTCAAGTCTTCTAAACATTGAATTTCAAGGGTGAAATAGATTTTTTTTATATTTTCACGTATGGAATATTATAATTTAATTAATGTATTGATGTAATTAATACTTGCAAGACTTTAATGAATATCAGTCTCTGTGTAAGAAAAACCAATACGTATTTATGTAAATATTTATGTCCTAGTTCATAAAGTATGTCAAACTTCTTCTAGTTAAACAACTTTTAATGATATTAGTCTTGTTATAATTTCATGTTTCAAAGGTATTATATGATTGACCTTGTTGTGTTTTATAATTAAAAAGAATATATGTTTTTAATTTGACCAAAATATATTAAAGGATAAAAGTGGTGTGTTAAACCACGCAATCATGTTATGATCACTTAATTTTTTATCAACTGTGATGTTTGTTGTCAGTTAAGTCATGATGTAATCTAATTGCCTGATCACTGACACTTTTATCAGCATAATAAATAACATATATTTTCATTCATGGAATAAGGGTTTTAAATTATAGAGTTATCATTTTAACAACTCACATGGCGAACCCCTTCTCATCCATTATTTGATGTGCTTTAGTAATTGTCTCATGTTCAAAGATTGTGAAATAAACCATGTATTCCTTCGATAAATTGTTACTGCCATGTATTCAATTTCATCTTTCATATAAAGTATTTTTAGATTAAATGGTTTCATTTTAAATTTTATTTATAATTGCACTCAATGATGCATGCATGTGTCATATCATAACAATGAGATAAGAAATTAAATTACTCAAAGTGGTATGGGAAACCTTGAGTAATATGAAGTAAACTTTAAATTATTCTAGGTTGTATGGGACACTTTGAGTAATGTGAAGTAAGAAACCAAGTAATACATGCACTTGGTATGATAAGTGATAAGTGTTTTAATAAATCAAAGTGGTATGTGCACTTTGATTTAGAAATTTGAGGAAAGCATTGGACTTTTTATGTGACCGGTGGGGCCCTGTACAGCCCCTCGATGCATCTATATGTGTCACGAGACAACTAGAAGCGGAATTGGACGAGGCCTTTCCCAAATATGAGTTATGGATTTTGGTCGAGGCCTTAATCATTAGACATCTTGGCCGAGGCCTTGACATAGTCCGGTATATGCATTTTACTCATTATGGATAAGTAATTTAATGAACATAAAGAACATTCAACTAGTAGAATATTCTAGGTTTAAGATATTATGTTTATGAGAATAAGAAGAAGTAAAAGTTATGGCATATTATCTATGCAGTACTCAGAAATTATTAACCGGTGTATGTTTAGAATAGAAAGATGAAATTGAAGCTATTATTTTAAGTGCAACTTTGATCATGCATTACCCTTAGTTATTAATTTTTTACTTTCATGTTTACATAGTATGTATTTTACTTATAATTTCTATATGAGCATGCCTATAATTGAAACATGTACCCTTGTATTTCTATTAGCATGTTTTTTATTAAGCACTTTTATTGTGATATGTTACATGTGTTACAACTTTTCTTTAAGAAAAATGTTTTATGGAAAGTTTTAAATAATGATTTAAAAAGTTATATTGGGTATATCATGTTATTTTTAAACCCCTTACTGGCCAATAATATGCTCATGATATGTTTTTGAATAAATTTTTTAGGTATCAGATTGAGCTAAAGAAGAATGAAAAAAGTGACTTGTTTTCCAGAACCTGAACCAAATCCGATCATCTGTATGGGGCGTGATGTGTAATTTTTCATTTTATTTTTTTTAATAAATTGAATGTCACGTCCCCAAGCACCGACTCCATGTATTTGGGATACGAGGCATGAAAAAAGGGGTCTCTAATAATTTTTAAATAAAATCAGTACTAATATATACATGGAAATATAGGTCCCAACTTTATGAAATGTAAATATAATGTATAAGTTCATAAAGAAATTTGAAATAAATAAGGGAAGGTGAGGATCCCTTGCAGAATTACTCCACTATAACGACTTAGGTAAACATCAAGATGAGGGATAATAAATGACCCCGTATCAAAATAATCTAATTTGGATAGTAAGGGAATGATTATAAATGAATTAAAATATAAACAACTGAAATTAAAACAACAAAAATCAAATAAGGTGCTTGAATTTAAAAGGATGAGAGGAAGGTGGGGACACCTTACTTGGGTGTTTGACTTCAAAAGCTTGGAAGGGGATTCTTGAGAGCTTTTGGGTTTCTTGGGAGGACTCTAGATAGTGGAGGGAAGAGTATGATCATAATACAATGAGTTTTTGTGAATATAAATTGGATCATGGGTGGGTTTACCTAGGAAAAGAGGGGATTTCTTTATTATATATGTTTTGGAATTTTCATATTAAAATATTCATAACCAGTGAGCATACCACGGTTTTTACTAATGGTTCCATCCAAAAGGGGGTGATTTTTATTATTTTTTATTTAGAAGGTCTAAACATATTAAAATAATTCTCTTTCTTATTTTGAGGTGAGTCATACTCTTAAAGAAATAATTTTTAAACCTTAAACTATATTATAGGTTTTGGAGGGTTCATAATGAATTCAAAAAATAAATAAAATAAACATAAAATCACATTATTTTAAAGGGAAAACATATATTTGGTCTTGGATCCCATTTATAGTAATTATTACATCACTTTTGGGTCAATATGATATCATAAAACACAACATATAAAAATAAGATATTTATTTTTTACCCAAAAATTCGACTATATCATTAAATTATGAAAAATTAACCATTGGATAATTTTGAAGTTATGATTCCAAAAAGTTGTATTAATTTTATCTAAATATTTTCCTAAATATTTTAATTTTCACTTTTAAAATAATAACCGACATTTGTTGAAAAGGATATGTTTTTTGATAATAACAGTTTTTGAACCCTTATAAAAATTACATTTGACTTCATAAAATTATATGATCATTTTTATATGATAAAAATTATTTAAATATTTTAAAATACTATTTATTTTAAAAAAATCCATTAATTCATAAATTCATTAATTGATTTTTAATATTAAGAAAAAATACAATATCTTATTTATTGTATCAAAATAAAAAACATTTACAATTTAACAATAATATGATGGAAGTATATTCATTATTCTATAAAAAATTACATATTCATACTAAAGAGTCTTGATACATATCCCTTTAATGCACCAAAAAACTCCCTAATAGTAATGTGTGTGATGGTGGGAATTTCATGGGTAGTTCAATGAACATGGTTTGGGGCATGATCTTGATGAGCTTGAACTTATCCTATAAATGGTTTCATCCATGCTTAAGTTGTTGGATCACAACCTGGCATTGGTCACGGTCAAATCCCATAAATTATATCTCCCTCAAAAGCATTGATAAATGGGATTTATATAGAATGATCCTACTGGTTGAGTCCATCTCTTAATTTTTTTTGTTAATTTGATTTTTTAAAACCCTATATTTATACAGACCATGTGATCACTGTTCAATAAATACATTATCAATGAAAATGATACTAAATGGTCACTTAAAATCCAATATGATTTAATATAAAAAAATAAGTTCCTATGTTTTCTATTAAAATATTTCATGATGAGACATTTAAGTAAAACAAAAATGAGGAGTTTTATTTATAACTGTCCAGGACATTAAAATCTTCCACCAATAAAATATTTCACCATGGAAATTTTCATTTCATAGTCTAAAATAGATGATGGTAACCCTACTTAATCACCTCCTCTAGTTCCAATGTTTCTTCTTCAGACTTTTGATTTCTCAACAACACTTTGATAAGGTGCATTTTCTTGTTTCATATAAATTTTTCTCTGTGATCTAAGATTCACATTGGATTCTACTCATAGGAAAGGCCAATCTAAAATTGATCCAACTATGGATTGAAAACACGTGAGGGGTCTGGCATGTACTTTTTCAAGAGGGTTACAGGGAATACATAATGTACTTGAGATAAGTTTGGTGGTAGTTATTTTCAATAGGACATGTGATAAAGGATCTCAAAGGTTCTGATGTAACTTGGACTAATATTTCACTTACTCCCAATTCTCATCACTTTCCTCCATAGAGATATGTAGAGGAATTCCATTTATCCAACATAAAACTCTATGTCTCATAGATAATTTTCATCATAGCTCTTCTGTCTACTCTGAGTAGACTTGACGTGATACAGAATGATCTTAACCATTTTCACTATTCATAAACCATTTCAAGACCAAGAAGCTTTAGTTCCCCAACTTCATCCCTACATGAATGTTTTTTGAACCTCTTCCCATAAAGGGTTTCCTAGGGAGGCATTTGGATTCTTAATTGGAAAAAGTTTTTGTATGATTAATTGACCATAGGAAGATATTGGTCACAAGCACTATTGAAGTACATAGAACATGCTCGCAACATGTCTTCCAGTGTCTGAATATTCCACTTTGATTGGCCATTAGTATGAGGATGATATGCCATACTAAAGTTCAGCTTAGTGTTTAGATCATGTTGGAGACATTTCTAGAACTTATAATTGAATCTTGTATATCCATTATATATAATCGAAAGTGGTAATTCATATAGCCTTACCACTTCTATGATGTATATCCATGGACTTTTATCTAATGATAAGTCCTCTTGAATTGCAATGAAGGGAGATGTCTTTGTAAGATGATCCACTACAACCCATATAGCATTGCTCCCACCTAGATGTCTTCGAAAGTACGGTGATAAAACACATGGTTATATTATCCCATTTTCATGTTGGTATGGGTAATGGTTGTATTATCCCCTCAGACTTCTACCTTTATGTCTTCACTTGCTGTCATAACAGACACATGATGCATATTTAGTGATCTCTTTATTCATATTGTCCCACAAATAGTGAACACTGATATCATGATACATCTTTGTGATTCCTAGGATAATATAGAAAGCTAAACTATGTGAATTATCCAATATTTTCTCCCTTAACTCATGATTTTATGAAACACATAGTCCTGAACCAAATCTCACAATTCCTTCTTCATAAATTTCAAACTCGGATGAATCCCCCTTTCTCATGGTTTCCACCTTCTTTTGAATTTCAAATCATTTCTTTAAGAATCCATTATACTTTATAAAATATAAGGTTGAGAAATAATTTGAGAAATGATTTATTATGTTCCTTCATTTATGATTCCCATGTCTATACATTTTAGGTCTAATAAGATTGGATCCTTCTCAATTATCATCATTGATAAAGAGGCAAGATATTTTCTACTTATAGAATCCAACACTTTATTTACTTTACTAGGATGGTAGTGGATTTAGCATTAATATTCCTTTATCATCTCTAACCATCATCATTGGTTCCTATTCAACTCTTTTTATGTGAATATACATCCAAAAGACCGAAGGCCTTGAATTTTTTTATTATAATAAAACTCTTTTTATGGAAAGAAGGAGGAAACCCGAGCTGGCTTCATGACTTAAGACAAATCACGATCCAAGGGTCAAGAGCATTAAGAAAAACTGACAACATGAATCTTTCCCTTACCAGCATGTGATCGTGATGAGGCTCTCCACCATTTCATGGATTCACCATTTCACCTCTTCACCATTTCCCCACTTCCTCACTTCCCCACAAAAAAACAATACAAGGCTTCACAACAAACAAAATTCAAGCACAATGGATGAACAATCCAATCAAGCATTGAAACTGACATACCTTCATAGCTGGAGATGAAATAATCATGTTAAGATCGAGGTACAATGAATCAGGGAACACGAACATTAGAAAATCACATAAAACCACATAAATTTTCTCCCCGAGCACCCATCGGTGCGACCATTGACACCATCCCAAATCCACAAACTCGCCAGCAAACTCCATGTTGGATCGTTATACCAAATATACACAAGAGGGGGGTGAATTGTGTATTTTAAAAATTCTTTGTGAGATATTTTTCTGCCCTTTAACTTTAATCAGATGGATTAATGCAGCGGAAATTTAAATTACAGGGAAACACGATGTATAGTGGTTCGGGGAACAGAAGGCCCCTAGTCCACTCCACCAATTTTATAGTCCATGAGCTTAGTGATGTTCACTATCTGATCCTATAGTCAACAGAACATTCCAAAAATGAGTATAGGCAGTTGACACTGTTACAATATAAGGAAAAACAGAGCCTTCTGGTTCAATCGCAGAACATACGCAGCTTAGTACGAGAATCTGGTCACTCGAGATAAAAAAATATTTGTTCATTGAAAATATTTTCCCGTTGTTCTTCACAATTGCAACAGAATGCAACTGATAGTAGATGGATCATCCTCTTCAGAAATATTGATCTTCAAGTAATGGTCATTCTGAGTTGATCCGATCGCAGTGGATATAAAAATATAATTCACAACTTCAACCTTAGATTCCCAATATATATTTTATGGTCGAATAGATAAATCCTCTATCATGTTTCGTCTTCTTCAAAAAACATATCTTTGTAGCTATTCATAATCATTAGATCTTTAGATCTTGATAGTCTCTGTTTTTCTCCTTTTTATATATATTTTTTTGGTTGTTTCTCTACAGTTCTTTTATATATAATCTCTATGTATAATATCACATCTATATTTCAAAAAAATAATGACGAGAACTTCTTCTAAAAATTTATGTCCAAAAAAGTATCCTTCTGACTCGCGATATTCAAACATTTGAATTAATAGAGCAGTCATAACTCCCCTTGAAATTTGGCATGAAAATATCCTTTTAAATAGATCCTTTGAATTGTAGATAAAACAGCTTTGAAACAGTCAAAGACACATTTTTAAAAACATCTTGTAATCCAGCTTAAAATCAGCCTAATTGTCCGCTTATAGACCATTACATAATAATATCATCTTTAATTTTCTGACGCCAAACATAAGGTTTAATTGTATAACATTCATTTTCTGAATGTAAGGTAGATCACAAACCTAAGGATGATGACGCATCCGTCAAACGTAAGGTTGAATACAAACGTAAGGTTGATCATCCATAATTTTCTTTTTCAATATAAAAATGAATGATAAATGATCCATACTATTATAAGCTTCAAAACGTAAGGTACATGATCCATAATTTTGATGAAACGTAAGGTTTTTTATAAAATTAAGGTTGATGAACCATAATTTTGATGAAACGTAAGGTTGTTTACAAAATTTAGGTTGATGAACCATATTTTTGGGAAACCAACATGATGTTTAAAACATAAGCATGGTTCTTCTCCCATACTTTTCAATATTCCAAACATAGGGTTCCTTCCTAACATAGGATTCCTATTCCTTAATATTCCAATAACATATGGTTGATTAACCATACTTATCTGATATCTCTTTAAATTATACACTGCATTCCATCCTTATGCTACACTTCTCCACGTAGGGGATGAACAGTGTTTCCAGAACACTCTGAATTGATTTCCGAACTCTTTAACACTTGTTTCACACTGTCTAAATACTTTAATACTCTTCAAAAAAAAGAATATATAAAATATTTAATTCTTGAAATATAATTAATTTAAAATCAATAGAAAAAAATGAAGGGTATTTGTGAGAACAAAATCATTATAAAGAAATAGAGTATTGTTCTCAATAATATCCCCCTTATTAATAATAAAATCATGTATTATTGAAAACAACACTTGATCAACAATATCCCCCTTTTTTATGATCAAAAAACCCATAAAACAACCAATGAAATTGACTTACAAAATTAATTACATATAGTTTTGAATTTTGAAATGATAAATACAATATTAGATTTAACTTAATTTCTCCCCCTTAAAGGATTAAGATAATGCTTAATATTTCTCCCCCTTTGTAAAGGGTAGAATAAAAAACATTTAAAGTACAATGTGAAATAGTTAAAATAAAATTTTCTGTTTATCCAAATGTCTCCCCCTTTTGTGATATCAAAATGAATTATAGAATATGGAATAGAACACATTTAATGTAGAACTGAACTTAAGTAAATTCTATTATTAACCATTTTTCAATAGTTAAATATGAATGACTCGCATATCTAAACAAAGACAGTAAAAAAATAGAAAAACACAGATATAGAATGAAATAACATTTCATTAAAAAAATTATGTAACAGTTACAGTTCTGATGAACATAGAAATCAAGGTGTGGTAAGGGTATGAGAGAGGGTCTATCTCCTCTCAACTACTGCCTTGATTTATGTCAACTGCGCTCTCAACTGTCTCATCATTCCATCTCCTAGTTTGATAATAATATCTCTATTCACCTGATTTATATGAATATCTTTGATCAAATTTACTCTGAAAAAACTCATGAAGCCTCTCTTCCTTATCTATAAATAGAGTTAACTACTCTGTGAACACAGTCAGTACAATTATAATACTTGGTTCACTTGAGGTCAACTGATCAACTAGAAACTTCTGATTATCTAACAATACTGACAAAGGGGAACTATTACATTGAAGGTCCTATAATATTGCATTCATATTCTCCATGACCACTATAATAGCCTGAAATCTTCTGATTAAATCAGGTGAAGTACTTGATGTACTAGCCTCACTGGGTTTGATAGATGCAAATTGGTGCTCCATGAAAGATCTAAATTCCAGTAAATCCGTCATCATAACCATCACTGATTTCAACTTTGTAAATTCATTTAACATTTCCTTATTAAACACATCAAATTCCTATCTGGAAAAAGTACTTTCATTTAGTATCTTAAAATTCAATTGTTTTTTCTCTAAGTCTCTCTTCAGAGCACCATTTTCATATTCCAAACCTAACAGCTTCCTATACAGCTTTTCTAATTCCCCATTCACTGAATCAGAGACACCCTATGCTTGATTCTTATCCTCATCCTGTACATGATGCAGCAACACTATAGGTAAAGACTCTGCAACATATTTTTTCGTTTTCTTTCTCCTGAGCAGGTTTTTCAATAGATTTCTCCTCCGAGTCTTTCCCAGACTCATCCATAGAAAAATTATCATTAAGTAATTCAGTATGAATCTTAGAAGCATTCTTTTCTTGGTTGTCAAGTGATGATGGTTTCTCCTCATGAGTACCATCTTCATGGTCTTCCTCTATAACTGGATTTTCCAAAGCAATATTTTCTTGATCAACCTAGACTTGATCAATTGGAGTTCGGGCCACTGCTTCTCCTTCACCAGGCACTATCTCAGTTATAGTTTTTGTTTGAACTCCTTGTTCTTTCACTTCCTCAACCAAATTTTCTTACCCTACTAGAGAAGTCACCTTATCTTGATCCACTTATCCCTATAGAATTTCGTCAACTATAGTTTTTCTCACAAATGAATAGCTTAGAAGATCATTAGATTTGAAAACATGTGAAGTTACATCAGGCTCTTCAACAGTATTATGATCCATGGTCCTTTTGAAATGAATTCTTTCCTGAATTCTTTCTTCAGATACTTCCATAGCCTCAAACCTAAGACTTCTTGATACATCACTGATTTGTGATTCAACATTCCTTTCCTTTGATTTTGTTGGTTGGGTCTGACCACTTTATTCAACTTCTGCAGCTCTTATAGGTAGCAGATTTCTTTTAATTGTGCTCCAGAAATATCTAATCTTTCTCAATGTACCAGAATTGAAGATATTATTGTGGGGGTATTTCACTCGATCATCCACTAATCTTATCATATATGTCTTAAACCAATTTTTTGAGATGAACCATCCAAAAGGATAAAAGTTCATCCCTACCTCTAGTTGGAAACAGTAACGGAGATACCTTACCATGTATCTTGGAAAGTTAAATTTGATATCACTCAGTAGCTAAAAAATTATGTACATATATGGATAAAGTATCATTTACATCTTAGAAATTCTAGGTACAATACCAGTTTTCACAAACTTAATCAAAATTTTCTGATCTGGTTCCAAATCCTTCACAAACATTTTCTTTATAGATGTAGTTCCAAACGAAAAGGACATAATATCTTCTAACTTATGCACAGAATCACCAATATTCTTTAAATCAAAATGAAAAACTCTTTCATGAGGCTAGATAATAATTCGAGCAATTTCTACCAAAGAGATTGAAAAATCTCGATCCTCAATCTTAGCAACAATCAAATCCTCATCAGTTCCCAGACTAAACTATACTGAATTAAAGAAATGATGAAGTTCTACCTCATATAGAAAATCCATATGATCTCCATTAAACATATGTTCAAGATTTTGAAAATCAAGAGCTTTCTTCTGCAACAGGTTCATCTGATATAACCATTCCAGATCTATAAGCTTTCCTTGCAAAATTTTCCTTCTTGTAGAGTGCTGCCTCTTGGCAGTGCTAGTCTCAGCCTCATTAGTTCTTTTGGCCTTATCCATTTCTATCGTGAATCTTTGAAGGTTCGAAAATTATGGTGTCAAAGGTTCATGTTCGAATTGATAAAGAGTGGTAAAGTTTGTGGGTTCAAAAAGGATTTTTTATTGTGAATAAATGAAACAATTCAAAATTAGAAAGGTTTTTGACATCCTTGATTCTCATGTCATAAATTATCATTACATATATTCTTTAAAATAAATAAAGTTGTACGTATTTAAAAACAGATCTAATAAAATAAAATATTCTGTTAAAAAAAATTTAACAGTATAAATAAAAATAGTGTAATTATTTGAATAAAATAAATCTTTATTTAAAATTAAAAAAACTAGATCTTCCTTAATAAAATAAAACCATGCATTGGGTAGTGGTTTAGTAAAAATATCATCTAATTAAATTTCAGTATTTACAAATTCCAAAAATATATTTTCTTTTTTAATGTCATGGTCTCTTATAAAATGGTGTCTGATATCAATATGCTTAGTCCTAAAATGATTCTTAGGATTTTTTGAAATATTTATAGCACTAGTATTATCAAATAAATTAAGCGTACTATTAAAACTTAGTCCAAAATCCATAAGAGTTTTTTTCATCCACAAAACATGTGCACAGAAACTCCCACAAGATACATATTCTGCCTCGGCTGTTGATAGGACAACTAAGTGTTGTTTCTTAATTGACCATGACACTAAGGATTTTATTAAAAAGTGAAAGGTTCCTGAGGTGTTTTTTCTATCTAATATACAACTTCCAAACTCTTCATCTGAATATGTAATTAAATTTAAATCAGACCTTTTGGGCTAAAGAAGAGATTGAAAAACATTTCCTTTTAAATATCTGAAAATTCTTTTTACAGCAGTTAAATGGGATTCTTTAGGGTTTGATTAAAATATTGCACACAGAAATACTGAATACATTATATCTGGTTTTCTAGTAGTAATATATAATAAACTACCAATCATACCTCTATATAACTTGTTGTCAACTGATTTTCCAACTTCATCCAAATAATATTTTATATTAGTACACACAGAAGTTGTATATGTCTTTCTCTTTTCAAATCCAAATTTCTTTAGTAAATCATTAATGTATTTTCTTTGATTCAAAAAATTTCCAAAATATTTTTGAATAATTTTTATTCTTAAAAAAATTAATTCTCCCATCATACTCATTTCAAATTCTTTTTGCATTAGATTTGAAAATTCATGACAAAGAGATTTATTTGTTGATCTAAAAATTACATCATCAACATAAATTTGAACCAATAAAATAATAGAATTTATATTTTTCTTAAATAGTGTTGGATCTTCCCTTCCAATAGTAAAATCATTTTTCAAAATAAAAGAGCTTAATCTTTCATACCTTTCTCTAGGTGCTTGTTTAAGTCCATAAAGTGCTTTAGTAGGTTTAAAAACAAAATCTGGTTTTTGTGAATTTTTAAAACTAGGAGGTTTCTCAACATAAACTTTCTCCATTAAATAACCATTTAAAAAGGTAGACTTAACATTAATCTGAAATAATTTAAAGGTCATATGAGATGCATAGGCTAAAACGATTCTTATGGATTCTAACCTAGCTACAGGTGAAAAGGTCTCATCATAATCTATACATTATTCTTGATTATATCCTTTAACTACTATTCTTTCTTTATTCCTAGTTATTATTCCTTGATCATCTTGTTTATTTCTAAAGACCCATTTTGTTCCTATAACTGGATAATTCTTTGGTCTTTCAACTAATTTCTTGACTTCATTTCTTTTGAACTGGTTTAGTTCTTCTGGCATTGCGGTCATCCAACTTTCATTATCTAAAGCTTCTTCTATAGACTTAGGTCCTAATTGGGATAGAAAGGCAGAAAACTCAACAAGATTTCCTATGTTCCTTCTAGTTTTTATTCCTACATCTAAGTCTTCTATTATTGTTTCTAAAGGGTGATTCTTTAGGGTTCTTGACTGTCTAGGTAGTACACTTATTGGTTCTTTAGTGTCATTTTCTTCTCGATTGGACTGGAGTTTATTTATATCTCCTTCAAAATAATCTTTCAGGTTCTCAAGTTTCATGTTATCATTAGAGTCAGATTCATCAATTTGATCTGTTTTTTTTTTCTCAAAGGGATCAGATTCATCAAATTTCACATGAACTGATTATTCAACAATCCTTGACTGTTTATTAAAAACTCTACAATCATTGGAAGTAGCAGAATATCCTAAGAAAATGTATTCATCAGATTTTGGATCAAACATACCAAGATTATCCTTGGTGTTTAAGGTGTAAACCTTGCATCCAAAAACTTTGAAGTAATTTACTTTAGGTTTTCTATTATTTCAGAGTTCATAGGGTTCCTTTTTCTAAATTGGTCTAATTAAAACCCTATTCGTTATATAGCAACATATACTTATAGCTTCTTCCCAAAAATAGGTAGGAAGATTGTATTCATTTAGCATAGACCTAGACATTTCTTGAATAGTTCTATTTCTTCTTTCAACAATTCCATTTTGTTGAGGTGTTCTTGGTGGAGAGAAGGTGTGTTTAATACCCATATTTGAGCATAAGGAATTGAATTCCAGATTCTCAAATTCTCCACCTTTATCGCTTCTTAATGAAATTATTGTAAAACCTTTTTCGTTTTGAATAGCTTTGCAAAAAGTTTCAAATTATTTATAAGCTTCATTTTTAAATTTTAGAAATAAAATCCATGTAAATATAGAATAGTCATCAACCAAAACATATACATATAATTTACTAGCCAATCTTGCTACTCTTGAAGGTCCAAACATTTCCATATGGATAAGTTCTAGAGGTTTAGATGTAGAAATCTTGTTAACAGATTTTAAGGATGATTTGTGATTCTTTCCATGTTGGCATGCATCAAAAAATCTATCACTTTCAAACTTGAGACTATGCAAATCAGAAACTAATTGTTTCTTAGATAACTTATGTAAAGCGTATATATTGAAATGTCAAAGTCTTATATGATATATCTAGAGTTCATTTATCTTATAAGTTAAGCAGTTTACTTATTGTTTACACGAGTAATTTAAGTCCAGGTTATACACTTTATCAGATCTAGGTGCACTAAATTTAATCAGTTTATTTTTGAAAATAGAACAACAATTGTTTGAGAAATCAATAGCATAACCATCATCATAGAGTTGAGAGATACTTATCAGATTGTGTTTCAATCCTTGTATATTAAGTACTTTATATATTAAGATAGCTTATGAATTTCCAACTATTCTAATTCCAATTATCTTGCCTTTGGCATTGTCACCAAAAGTGACTAGTCCACCATCTTTTTGAGTTAGTGTTTTGAAATTTGGTGAGTTTCCACTCATATGCTAGGAGAATCCACTGTCCGTATACCATATGACCTTTTTTCTTCTGTGACCTGCTTCCTTCAAAGACATTTAAATAGATTATTTTGGTACCCATATTATAATGGGTCTAGTTGTGTTATCCAGCAAAGTTCTGGGAATCCAAACTTGCTTTGTTTTTTTTAAATCAATAGAATCATATAAATTATTTGAGACAAAAGATTTCTTTATTCTACTTATATGGGGTTTCCATGAGTAAAAATTCTTAGATAGATATCCTTTTTCATCACAATAGTTAAATATTACCATTCTAGTACTTGGCACAAAGTAATTTCTGTACAGTTTAGACTTTTCACCTTTACTACTTATTCCATATCTTTCCTTTTTAATCACATTCTTTCCAAGAATTTCATTTCATGTATTTTCTCCCTTTCTAAAAATAAGTGATGCACTTTTATATGTTTCTAATTCATTTTGCAGTATTTTTTCCTTTGATTCATAATCTGTATAGATATTGTTGATTGAATTGTACTTATCAGTTAACGCCTTAAGTTGTTTCAGTATTATATCTCTTTCATCTGAAACAACCTTGTGAATGTTCTTTAAAGACTTATGTTTCTTAAAAAGAGAATCATATTTTTCTTCAAGCATTTTGTAGTAGGCTACACGTTTTTCATTAAAATAGCTTGTTTTAGAACTAGAGTCCGTATTAGAATCAAAAGAATATTATGATTGTACCTCATCTATTTCTTCCATAAATCACATGTTGGATTTATGATTTACTTCTTCCTTTTCTGAGTCAAATACTAAAGGGATGCTGGATTTTTCAGACACACTTCATGTAGCTTTCATTTCTTTATTATCTTTTTTCTCATAATCATTCTTTTTGAAGAACTTCTTCTTCTTGTATTACTTTAATTGAGAATAGTCATGTTTGATGTGCCCCATTTTCATGCACTCATAACATCTGACTTTCTTTGCATCCTTTTTGATCATTTTTTTGAAGTCTTTCCTCTTTCTATAGAATTCACAAAACTTTCTAGCTAGCTGATCTAGTTCTACATCAGAATCTGATGAATCAGAAATTTCTGATTTCACGTTTACTTATTTTTTCTTTAACTTTTTATTTTTACCTTGAGAGGATAATTTTAAGGAAGTTTCTTCTCTCATGATCAGAACCTTATACTCATTTTCTTCATCTTGCAATTCGGCTTCAAACATCATAACTGTTCAAATCAGCTCTCTCATGGTAAAGTCTTAAATAGGTTTTGATTGTCTGATTGCTTTAGAGATTACATTCCATTTAGTAGGTAGTACTCTCTATACTTTCAAGGCTTGATCAGCTTGTTTTATTGGGTCTCGAAAAGCAGTTATATTGTTTAGAATTTCTGTCAAACTTCCATTCATTTGAGTAATGCTTTCACCTTCAAACATTCTGAATGTTTAATCTTAGCAATAGAATATCTCATTTTCATGAAATATTTAGTTCCTTCATAAGAAACATAAATATTTTCCCACATCTCATATGCTTTCGGGCATTGAGAAACTCTATTGAATTCATCAGGTCCGAGACCACATATAATTGCATTCATTGCCTTCTAGTTCATATCATATTCTATTTCAGTGGATGCACTTCATGTCTCAGGTTTTTCAGGTATTTCATATGGAGTCATAATCTTAGAATATACTCTATATCCTAGGTTTTTCAGATAAATTGTCATTCACAAATTCTAGAATCTATAATTTTCTCCATTGAAGTACGGTTCTCTAACTATAGACATTCCCTCTATTGTATTAGTCATTTTTCTCTGTGTATAATCACTTTAATCTTGTTAAGTCTTTCTCATAAAGCACTTCCTCTAATACCAATTTTTGGATTGGGTTATACCAAATATACAGAAGAGGGGGGGGGGGATAGTGTATTTTACAAATTTTTTACAAGATTGTGTTTTTTACTTTAACTTTAATCATATGGATTAATGCATCATAAATTTAAATATTAGGGACACATGATGTATAGTGGTTCGGGGAATAGAAGCCTCCTAGTCCACTCCACCAACGATCTACTCCACGAGTTTAGTGATTTTTACTATCTGGTCCTCTTTTCAATAGACCGTTCCAAAACTTAGTACAGGCAGTTTACACCTTTCCAATATAAGGCAAAACAGAGCCTTCTGGTTCAATCGCAAAACTGACACAGCATAGTATGAGAAGCCAATCACTCAAGATAAAAAAAATATTTGTTCTTTGAAAATACTTTCCCATTGTTCTTCACAATTTCAATAGAATGAAACTGACAGTAGATGGATCATCATTTTAAAAAATAATGATCTTTAAGTAAGATTCATTCTGATTCGATCTAGTTGCAGTAGATATAGAAATATAATTCATAGCTTCAGCAGTAGATTCACAATAGATCTTCGATGGTCAGATAGATGAATCCTCTAACGTGTTTATTATTCTTCAATAAAAAGATCTTTGTAGCTCTTCATAATTAGCAGATCTATAGATCTTGATAGTATCTGTTTTTCTCTTTTATTTATATTTTTCTTTTTTCACTGTTTCTCCGCAGATCTTGTATATATAATCTCTTTGTATAAAATCACATCTATATTTAAAAATAATAATAACAACGAGCACTTCTTCTGAAAATTTTGATAAAAAAAAGTCACCTTCTGACTCAAGATATTCCAACAAATGAATTAACAGAGCATTTGTAACTCTCCTTGAACTTTAGCATGAAAATATATTTTTAAATTGATCTTTTGAATCGCAGATAAAATGGCTTTAAAATAGTCAAAGACACATTTTTAAAAACAGCTTGTAATCCGGCTTAAAATCAGCCTAATAATCTGATTGTAGAACATTGCATAATAATATAATCTTTAATTTTATGATGCCAAATGTAAGGTTCAACTGTATAGCATGCATCTTATGAATGTAAGGTAGATCACAAACATATGGTTGATGATGCATCCTTCAAATGTAAGGTTTAATACAAACATAAGTTTGATCATCCATACTTTTCTTTTAAACATTCAAATGAATGATAAATGATCCATACTTTTATAAGCTTCAAAACGTATGGTACATGATCCATACTTTTGATGAAACGTAAGGTTGTTTCCAAAAGTAAGGTTGATGAACCATAATTTTTATGAAATGTAAGGTTGTTCACAAAAGTAAGGTTGATGAACCATACATTTGAGAAATAAACGTAACATTTAAAACATACATATGGTTCTTCTCCCATACTTTTCAATATCCCAAAGGTATGGTTTCTTCCTAATGTAGGATTCCTCTTCCTTACTTTTTCGATAATGTATGGTTGATTAAATATACTTTTCTGATATCTCCTTAGAGTATACACTACATTCCATCCTTATGCTACACTTCTCCACATAGGGTATAAACAGTGATTCCAGAACACGCTGAATTGATTTCCGAACTCTTTAACACTTGTTTCATGCTGTATAAATACATGAATACTATTCAAAAAATAATAATATATAAAATTATTAATTTCTGAAATATAATTAAGGTAAAATCATTAGAAAATAATTAAGGGTATTTTTGAGCATCAAAATCATCGGAAATAAATAGAGTATTTTTCTCAATAATCTCCACCTTATTAATAATAAAATCATGTATTGTTGAAAACAACACTTGCTCAACACTCTAGTCGGAGTTCGCAAAAACAACACTTGCTCAACACTCCAGTCGGAGATCGCAAAACCCTCCAGTGACATGAGATGACCCAAAGAGCTCATCCACAAAGGGGGATGAAGAAACCAAAATGAGGAAGTCCAGGCCATCCATACACTGCACCCTACTCCACATCCACTGCAGCGCAGCCATGAACCAATTGACATTCCACAGACCAACAAACTACAAAAAAAGAGATTCACACCAAAAAAAATTAAAGGGTGAATTCGAGAATCTGGACTCCCCCGCTACAAAGTGAAAAAGGTAACAAAACCATATGAATCCCTCTGTAACCACGAGGAACCCTTAAACCACATCTGCAGCAACCCAAAGGGGAGGACATTCCAAGGAGCATGAGGTTGATTCTTCATCACCCAGATGTCACTCCTAGATCATGTGTGAGGTAGTTGTTTCTCATGAACTTTCACCTGCCTTGAATAATAGTCCATGACTTTGTCATTCTCCATTAACACACATCCAAATCCCTTATTTGAAAAATAATTGAATAATATGATTATTTATCTACTTCTTTATAGTGTGAGAACATGTGTAGTGATGAGATTCCTTTTTAACTCCATGAGTATCTCTTAACATTAATCCTTCCCAGAAAAATATACTCCCTTAAAAGTTATCTTTCTAAGAGGGTTTGATAATCATAATAAATTTCTCATAAATCTTTGATAATACCAAGATAACCCAAGGAAACTATAGATATCTATCATAGATGTTGGCCTCATTCATCCTTAAATTGCTTCCGTATTTGAAGGGTCTATAGATATCCTATTTCTTGTGATTATATTCCCAAATAATGATATTTACTTCAACCAAAACTCACATTTTTTGTACTTGGCATAAAGCTCCCCATTTCATAAGCTCTTTAGCACAGTGCTCAGATGCTCCTCACACTCCTCCTTGGTTATAGAGTATATTTTAATAGAATCTATTAAGATTACCATAAATTTTTCAAGGTAATATCTAAAGACTATATTAATTAATTCCATTAATATTGATAGAGCATTATTGAGTTTGAATGTTATCACTATGAACTCATAGTTCCCATAACTTGTACAAAAATCGGTCTCAGGGATATTTTCCTTCTTCGCCCTTGCTTGATAATATCCCGACTAAAGATCCATCTTGGAGAAGTATTGTGCTCCACATAGCTGATCAAAAAAGTCATCAATCTGAGGTAGATGATACTTGTTCTTTATCGTGTTCTTAATGAGTTCATAATAATCAATGAAAATATTCATTGACCCATCCTTCATCTTGATAAAGAGGATTGGAGAACCCCATGAAGAAGCACATGGGTGTATGAATCCATTATCCAAATTTTCTTATACCTATTTCTTCAGCTACTCAAGTTCTGAAACAACCATTCTATATGATTCACTGATAATGGTAATTCCCCATGTATAATATCGATTAAAAATTCAACCTCTCGGGTAGGAGGAAGACCAAAAAATTCCTTGGAAACATCTCTCCATATTCCCTCACAATAGGCTTGTCTTCAAGGATGGTTCATTGCATAGAATCAATAATTTGAGCTAGATATGAGTTCTCTTAGTTAAATAATATTCATGCATGATTTGATAGTGTTAATGAAGATTCATACTCCTCTTTAAATTTAACATAATCAATAGTAAATTTTACATATGGAGAGTGATTTCCTTATCATGGAAATATATGTTGGCTCTATATAGGGAAATCCAATCCATGCCTAGAATTGAAAAAAATATTTCCAAAGGAATAATGATAAGGTTCACTAGGAAGTTAAACCTACAATTTTTTATAGCGGAGAAGTGATATACGTTGGATGAAATAATTTCCTCGTTTTCTATTCTTACTGACATATATAATTCCATGGTTTGTGGTGGTGTTTGAATAGTTCTACTAAACATTCATGATATAGTGGAATAAATAGATCTATAATCAAAAAGAAATTTCACTATTCATGAATTAATAACTATCATACATGTCTCCACATAATTTTTGGGTTCCTCTTTAGTCATTTTTATTAAAAAAATATCTACTTTTCTACCTTGGAGGTCATGGGTTATTTCCAAAAACCATTGGATTAAGGAATTTGTTTACAAAGTTACCTAGTTCCTTATAGGTTAAGCAATGGCAATGCACTGAGGGTTGATTCGAGAATTCCTTTCCTCGGCTGCATTAGCAAGTTTCTTCTATAATAAAATAATGGCTAGGTATCCTTCGTTCCAACACATAAATAATTTCATTATTCCCCTGATGAAATTTGGGGGGTTCTTCTTCCCACACATTTGACAAGTGGGGTGTTAAAATTTATTGGCATCGCTATATTTATCCATCAGAATACCAAAATTTAACTCCACTTTCCACTTATTATCCCTATGGTACCCTTGGTATTTTATTATATATATTTCAAGTTTGAGGGAACGTCAGACAATTTCCTAATATCTATCAAAGTCATGGATCACCAGGGCTTTTCATAAACTATATTTTATCCCAGTAAAAAAGTAGTCAACCTTGCATTCAGGGGTAACGATAAACATGGAGTCGTATTGTGAAAGTATTTTGAAGTTTTCCTCCTATGCCCCGATATATTATTTTTATTTTTAGAAGAGGGAAAGAAAATCCCATTCACTTTTATATGATATAGTCTCAGGAAAATATTTATAGAAAAATGTTTTTCATAATTCCATCAACTCTATCACTTCAATATCTTCATCGGGCTTCGTATTCTTGATCAAGGACCACCACTAATTAGATTCTCCATCCATATGATAAATAGCCAATAGAACCTTCTATTTATTAGAACATTTAAAGAGAGTATCTTCCCAATGGATTTGATCCATTGTTCCAAAATTAAGGGATTAGATGACCCATTGAAAGGAGGATTCCTTTGTTACATGAAGCATTAAATTGTGGATTTTTCCCACTTAGGGGGTTCTGGGAACTCTTCTCAATCGAGGTTTCTATTCAAAACCTAAATCATCTAAGAGAGTATCTTCATAAAGTTCATGATTCTTTCTCCCATTGGTTTTTCCATCTTTTTGGGGCAGTTGTCACATTGCTCATCGCAATGATTTTTTACCTGATTCCTCCTATTTTTGGACATTTGATAGAAAAAAAAAGAAAAAATTGGGATTTTTATTTTAAGCTAAAAAAAATCTAAATGTGAATATAATGAGATTAATGGTATAACATATAAATTAAATTTATTTCCTCTAACTTGTGATTTTTTTGGATTCAATCTCTATTATCCATGATCTATTTCCTAACATATATTCTTATGGGATTTTTTTATTCTCTTAGTAATGGTTCATAATGATATTATAAATTTACCAAATAATATCCCCTAGGAGTTTCAAAACAAGTCCAAATTAAGGCACATTTTTTTGTATGGGGTTACCCTAAGTCAGGCTCAGAACACCTTGTAAGAGTTTTTACTCCTAGGTGCATTTTTTCTAGAACTACGTACACTTATAGTATTAAAAAAGGGATTTATTTTCATGATAAACCACTTACTCTATATTATAAAAAAAATCTATATTCCTTATTATACTTAGTATATCCCAAAGGATTTTAGAATATTTTTCAAATCAGGATCCCAAAATAGACAAAAATTTCCTTTAATACCAACTATAACAATTCTGCTATTTATTTCACATTAATACTTGACTTATTACATAAAAATGAACTTAATAGAACTCATATAATTAACAAGTCTAGTGTATTTTGGAATTAAGTACATTACATAATAACATAAAACATGGAGTATAATATCTTTATTCAAAACTACTTTAATATGCTCAAAATAATCCATCGAACTAAAAACTGCATGGGATAACCAGGGGACAAACATAAGAAATTGGTGGTATAAAAAGACCAGTAGTAGAATAAATAGGTAATAAGTGATAAATGTCAAAAAATATTAATATCAATGAGGAATAAAAGTAACATGAATAATAAAGCGTGACAAAGCATGATAATCATAATATGGTAAATGTGGCAACAACTCAAAACACTGAATCATAAACATAGGTAAAGGCTAAACTTGTAAAGATATCATGGTATAAAAATGTATCATAAAGGAATAAGGCTCACTCTTTATCACAACATGATGTATCATGATACTAAACATTACCAAATTCATTGGGTCACTATATGGAGTCACCCATTATATTCATTTTATTATAATGCTTAAGTGTTCCACATAGATCATAGAACATGGATTCATTCATCATCATAATTTATTCCATGATAAATTAATGTCAAATAAATACATTTAAGTCCCCAATAAATATGTATATGTTTATAAAGGTGAATACTAGTGATATAAAATGGCTATAGAAATCACTACACAATTTTTTTGGCATGGTAAATCATAGTGAAATTTTAGTAACATAAAGGCTTTACATAAAAAATCATAAAAATGGTTGATGAGAGTGAAAGGGGTCTCTATTAATTTGGAAATAAAATGGTCAGTAATAGAGACATCGAAAAATGTGTCACGAATTTAGTAAATGTAAATAGAATGCATAGTTTCATAAAGAAACGTGAAATAAATAACAGAAGATGAGGATCCATTACTGAATTTTGGTAATGTAATAGATTAGGTAAGGGTCCAAATGAGGGAGGATAAATGATACCTCATTCAAAAAAAATCAATTGTATAGTAATGGAATTATTATAAAGTAATTAAAATGTAATCAATTTTAATTAAAAGAGCTAATTTCAAATAATTTTCTTGAATTTGAAAGGAGGAGAGGAAGGTGAGAATCCATTACTTGAGTGTGTGACATTAAAAGATAGGTAGGAGCTTCTTGAGAGATTTTGGGAACCTTTTAAGGAATCTAGAGAGTGGAGGGAAGAGTATGGTAATGATACATGGATTTTTAGTGAAGTTAAATTGGTTTTTAGGTGGTTTTACATAGGAAAAGAGAGGGTTTTTTTTTTATTATTTTGGTTTTGGACTCTACATAATAAAATATCCAAAACTACAGACCATCCCATTATTTTTTACCATGGTTTCTACAAAAATGGATTATTTTTTATTATTTTATAAGTCAAAGTGGCCAACTTATTAAAATAATTCCCTTGATTATGTGGAGGTGAGTCACACTCTTAATGAAATGATTTTTAATCCTTAAAATATATTATAGGTTTTGGAGGATTTATAATGGATTTAAAAAATAAATAACATAAAATTAAAATAAAATTATTTTAAATTGGAATAAAATTATTTGGGACTGATCCCATTTAGGAAAATTATTACATCACATTTTGGTCATTATGATGTCATAAAATACAAAGCATGATTATACGATATTTAATTTCTACCCTAAAATTTGACTGTCTCAGAAAACTATGAAATTGTAACCATGGGATAATTCTAACATTATGAATACAAAAATGATATTAATTTTATATAAATATTTTGATAAATATTTGAATTTTTAATTTTCAAATAATGACATACATTTATTGAAAATGACTGGTTTTTTAACAATAACAGTTTTCAAACACATAAAAAATTACATTTGACTTAATAAAAATTATATGATCATTTATATATGATAAATATTATCTAATAAAATGAAATATTATTTATTTAAAAAAAATCCATTTATTCATAAATTAATTAATTTAATTTGAAAATTAACTAAAAATAATTTTTTTCCCTTTATTGTATCAAAATAAAAAAAACATTTTCAAGGTAAAAAAGAACAGGATGAAAATATATTCATTATTCTATAAAAAATAATATATTCATATCTCTAGGGTCTTGATACATATCCTTTTAATACACCAACAAATTCTCTAAGTGTAAGGTGCATGATGGTGGGACTTTCATGAGGTACTTTGGCAAACATTGTTTAGGTCGTAACCTCGATGAGGTTGAACTTATCACATAAACAATTTCATTCATTCTTAAGTTGATTGATCTCAGCTTTTTCTTAGTCATGGGAAATGCCTAAAAATGCCATCTCCCTTTTAATCACCAATAAATGGGTTATAGAGGGTATGATCCTTCTAGTTGAGGCAGTCACTTATTTTTTTGGGTCAATTATATTTGTTAAATACCTATATTTATACTGACCATGTGATCACTATTCAATAACTATATTATCAAATCTAATGATACTTAAGGGTCATTTAAATAAAATTGTATATAATAAAAAAAATAATTGCATGTGTTTTCTATAACCATATTTCATGATGAGACATTTAAATAAATCAAAAGGGGAATTTTATTTATAACAGTTCGGTTCATTACAGCCTTTGTATGCACCCTGGACATTGCCCAATATGAGTGAACCAACTATAATTGTTTTTTATTGATCATGATTTCATTTATGTTTATATATTTCTATGGTAAACAGAGATAAAATTGTTTTGTTTAGTAAAAAAATAAGATCTTAAGTTGGATTAGTTTTAATCTGTCATACCCTGATTCACCCACCTCTCAATTTATTTAACCAAGTTTGTATAATATACTGACTTATCACAATTGGTAACCTTGGGTACATCCTAACATAGACCAGTCACTATTTTTGTGTAATTATACAAGAAGTTTTATGTCACTTTAGTGTATGTAATTCCATAATGGACTATATCAGTTGGATCTACCAAATTCCTTTATTTTTTATTTAATATCAAGTCTAGAACTTATACCTATAGGTTAGAGCCGAAATGGTGTGTTTTGTCATTGATGATTGTTTTATCACATCATGGTATTTTCATGGTTATTCACTCACATTCTTATCTTATGGTGTATCCATGATTGGTTTTTCATGCTCACCTACTTTCTATTATTCCTAAAACATTCCTAAATTTGGTGAATATGGAATTTGTTTATAAAACCAATGAATGATTTTCAAAATGGTTTTATTTATTTAAAATGCCTTATAAATTAGAATTGTTTATATCTAGAACTGATGATTTCTTGATACTAGAACCTGTAAAGATTCTTTCGTGGTATCCTATTAGTATTTGTGATAAAAACCTTAATTTTTCATTTGATCGGTTTTATATGTTGTTTTCCATGACTCACATAAAGGTAAGGGTATTTTATTGCATTTTAGTCTCTTTTATTAGCCATTTCTTTTGTATCTAGATGCTTTTATAGTGATGTATAGTCATATGAGGACTTGTTTATCATTTTTAGTTTTTATCTTTATGGTGTGGCGTCTTTAGATTTATTATATTGGTATCATGAATTTTTATATTTATTTTTTCTTGTACTCTTATTGTATACTTTTTTTAAAACACATTAAACTAGTATTGTGTTCTTTATTTCACCTCACCATGTGGCAGGCTATCTTGGGTGGAAAGTTTAGTTGACTCGGAATGGTTTATTACAAATTGGTATCAGATGGAATACCCAACATAAATTGTTGTGAAACTATCTGGGTGTGGTTCAATGTCCTCAGTAGATATAATTTAGGACTATCATAATTTAAATAGTATTTAAGGAAAAGGATTCTGGATAGCTCACTTCTTTGACTGAATTTGGGATACCAAGGGCAGTCATGGATTTTTTCCAGCTTTCTTACTTGGTCATTTAGGTTTTTTGAATACATTGGACATGGGATTTTTTTAACTGGGTTTCTTAATTTGTTAATCATTATCTTTCATTCATAGAATTCATGAATTCATTCATTCTTGTCATTTAAAGGCATTGATATGAATTTATAGAGGATGATTTTGTGATTTTGTAATTTTTCTTAAACTGGATAGTAATTGTCTTCTGTTTGATAGAAAATACCTCTAAGAGGAGCTCTTATGAATTCGAGTAAGGAAGCTATGAGATAGGTTCAACAAGTGAATCCTATTATGGACTATAATTTATTAGAATATTATTTATGCGCTATTTAGACTCTAGGTTAAGCGAATTTTAAAACTTTGAGATGAGTAGTGGATCAGGGTCCATAATTTACAAACTAGAATCTAACCATATTCTATGGTGACGAAGGTCCCCGGGAATTAGAGTAATGAATTGAGTGTATTGATAGTATATTTTGTTTTTTTTATAATCTAAGGGACTCTAAGGTGGATTTTTAGATGTATATTATTGAGGGTTCAAGAAGGAGATGGTGGGACTCAATTGTGCAAGCTAATTTGCACAGGTAACTTAGTAGGTAATCATTAAATAAAACATTTAACTATTAGATTTATCCTAAAAAATTATATGCACAAAACACCTGGGGGTTTCTAACCTTAAATCAAGGGGATCATCGCATTGTAATTTTTTCCACTCACTTTTCTGAATTGGGGAATTTGGCACAAAATTTTATTACCAATTGTTACATGAAAGATCAGAGATTTAAAATGGGTTTGAGGGGTGATATAGAGTCAATGTTGGTTCTCATCTTCCTTATGAATATTATTGAGGTGTCTGATAAAGAGTATTTTGTAGAGGAATACATAGCTGGGAGAGCAGGTTTGGGTATAACATAGGTTGGTGAGGTTATTGGTAACGTCCTCTTCTATAGCTAGAAATAGAAATAGAAACGTGGATGATTTTCATGAGGACTAGTCTTAGGAGATTTTTTAGGATAATGTAAGGTTATTGAATTTCAGTGTGGAAAGCCAGGTCATACCAAGCCTACTTGTACATAATAACCCATGAATTTTCATCATTGTGGAAAATATGGCCCTCTTAGATGTTTTTGTGAAAATATTTTCCAAGGGAGTAAGGTCAGATCGACTCTCACTAAGGGTTCACATGTTTTTCTATTGCTTCCAAGGGTGGTGGGTCTAATCATCAGGAAAAGGGGGATGTTCATGTGTAATGATTATGGAAGGAGCTAAGACCATGAGTCTTTATATGGTGTTATATGCACCAGAAGAATCTAATGTAGGGTAAGGAACTGTTATAGGTATGATTTTTTTATATTATATTGTGCTAGATTTTTTTGATATAGGTTTTATTCATTCTTTTATATCATCAAAGTTATTTGATGTTTTGGGATTTTTTTTGATCTTTTACCATTTTTTATCATTCCACACATTTTGTAAAGTGTTCTGAACAAGGTTTCAAATGCCCCACATGTCATTTGACGATAGTCAACTTCAATTTGGTGTGGCATTTTTGGTTCTTGATCATGATTTTTTCAATATAATTATTTAAATGGATTGGATAATTATCATTAAGACCCAGATCAACTTTTATTTTTATCAATTTTTATTATTATCTCTAATTGGATTCAATCATTTCCTCCCAGATGAGTGAGATTCTAGGAATGATAGAGTGGGAAAGTTAATCCATATATTGGTGTGATATCATGTTAGTTTTTTGAGATCATACTAGATGTAGTTGACACATATTTAAGTAGTCCACATCTTATATTGTTTTTCATGTACCCTAAGGTCTTTTCAGATGATTTTTCTAGTTTACCACCATATAGAGAGGTCAAGTATACAATTGACCTACAACCTGGTATGATGTCCATTTCTATGTCGTCCTATCGTATAGAACCATATAAGTTGGTGTAACTTAAGGTCAAACATTAATACCTCAAGGATAATAGATTTATTCATCCAACTATATCTCTATAGTCTTAACTTTATTATTTTCTAAGAAAGCATATAGGGGAAAAAACAATGGGTGGATTATCGAAAGTAATATTAGGTGACTGTTAAGAAAAAATATAACTTACCTAGGACTAATGATCTTTTTTATCAATTCAGGTTTGTTATGTGGGTTTTCAAAGATTGACCTTCGATTAGGGTAACACTTTAACACCCAGACCCCAGTTACCTAGAGTTGGTGCATTATTTTAATACATTGTCCTAATTACAAGGAATCAAGTCCCGAAAGACCGATTAGTTTAGCGGTCTTGGAAAATATATTACATACAAGAATGTTACATTCAACTTTATAACATACAAAAAAAATCCTTTGAGAATTCCATTGTTCCCTTAGCTTAACCCTGCATCTCAAACATAAAACACTTCTTGGGATCCTGGGAAAATAAAACATAAGAAAGGAGTGAGCTCAGATGCTTAGTAAGGGTAAATAATTTAACAGAAGCTATAAACTTTTAAGGCAATATGTGTAATAAAAACAATAGCCTTTTAAACAAAAACATGAACAGAATATAGAAAGGTAAATCAAACATTAGCATATAAACATGAATATGGATATTTTACTAGTCGAATAATCACATGTAATAACTAATTTTATAATGATAGAATTTATAGTACCAGACTTTAATTTTTTGTTTCAAGGCCTCGTTCCAGTACCTAGGGGATAACTGTAACCGGACCCCTACCCGGAGAGCCTCTGTAATCGGACACCATCCCGTAGAGCCTCTGTAACTGGACTCCAACCTGGGGAGCCTCTATAACCAGACTCCAACCCCGAGAGCCTCTCTAACCCGACTCCAACCCGAAGGGTCTACTGTAACCGGACCCCAACCCAGAGGGCTTACTTTTACCGGTCCCCAACCCGGAACATACTAGTCCAATACATTCATCTTAAGAAAAGGTTAAAATATAACATTAACATTCGTATTAAAACTAGCATATGAAATGACAATACTTTAACCACAAACCATGAATGGAATAAAAATAACTCATCCATAGTAAAACATATTAAAAAACCTTAAATATAATATATAAGAATTTAATCATAATAAATCAACTTCAAACAGGTGTAAAATTTATCAAAGTATGTTGACATAAATGAAAATGATTTGTAAAACTATTTGATAGAAATATCCCTTTTTCATGAAAACCTTTAAAAGTCACACAATTTAAAAAAGAAGACATTTAAATAAATTTTTGAGTCAAATTTTTCCATAACAATTTGAAACATTTTAAAGGAATTTACATTTTAAAAACATTCATGTCCATATAAATAAATCATTAAAATCATTTTGAAAACATTGACATTAATGAGAATGGTTTCGAAGAATAAATATTTAAAACATTAAAAATGATTTTTTAGTTAAAGAGTACATTAAAAAGAATAATTTTGAAAACTATTTTATGAAACATGGGCATGGATAATAAATATGTCCCAGTAAAAACTTACATATAACCAATCTCATATAATAATGAGATCGAAAAATTAACCCTTACCTTGCAATTTTTTTTGGTCGAGGGTACGTTTAACCTCTTGTATAATGACCATAATATGTTATTAAATTATAAAAGAACCATATTAATATTTATTATATCATAAATGATTCATTTATAACTTTATACTACCCATTTAATAATGATTTCCATGTTAAATTAATATTTTGGGTAATAATCACTTTCTTTATCCTATGTGTTTTAACTTGTTTTTCTTGATCGTATCATTTAGATCATGATTTAAATGATTCTAGAATATAAACCATGATTTATATATCATATATATTTAGAATATAAATATTTATAATAGATTTATATATGAAATGGAAGGCACCGTTTATGGAGACGGTAGGTCGTACGTACACATAAACGTTGTTCCCGTTTTCATATCGTATTGAACAGAAGTAAGTCAATAAGATATATGTAGTTACACACACACACACACACACACATATATATATATATATATCTACAGTAACATCATTATTTCATATATTAAGTACTTTTTAATAATATATATTTTTATAATCATCGTTGAATGGTGAACATGGAAATGAATCTCATCGCGTCGTGGAGACGGTAATCCGTACGTACGCACAAGCGATAATATCCTTCTTTTGATTTAAAATCATATGTAAATATATGTTATATCATATATAAATAATAATTAACATGTTATATTTATTATTTACATCAATTATACATCATTATTATACCCATCCAAATTATAATTTATTGAATAACAACTACACCATGACGTGGAGACGGTAAGCAGTACGTACGCACGTATGGTGACACATCATTCATAGAATCGATAAAATAATGAATATGGTTGTACCATATTTATAATAACATCATAGTATATATAATATACTGGAGTTATTATTTTATAATGGAAACAAAAAGAAAGAGGAAGTGGAAGAAGAAAATAACTTGAAAGAGGTGATGAAATATTTACCTCTTCTTGGGGTCTTTCTTTTGACTTGATCAAAAAGGCTTCTTAAGGTGTGTATTTGAGAGAAGGGGGAGTGCCCTTTTATAAGAGGGGTGAGCGACACCATTATGAAAAGATTGAAATATTATTTTATAATAAAATAATATTCTGTTTATAATGGCTCAAAATTTATTTATTTCGAATCTAAAGTGGTTATGGGTCTAAATAATCTCAACCAATAGGTTTTATACAATTTTAGGTTACCATTTTAACCTTATCTTTTAGATTTAACTCTAAGTTAAATAATTTAACTTTTACTATGTATTCTTGTATTCTTACACTATATGGTTAATAAACTTAATATAAACATCCAAGAGAACATAAAGTGGTTCATTAATGACATATATAATATTATTTAAGCCCTTTGTCCGAACCATATTTTTTTAGGAATATTATATCAACCAATAATATAGTATTTGTTTTAAAAATTAATTTATGTCAATTTTGACACTATTTGGTATTTTGTTTTTTTAAAAGTCATAACAACCATATCACTTAGAAAAAAAATGATATAATAAACCCTAACATGTCATATTAACTTATAAAATTAGTGTAATTAATCCAAAGTCTGAAATTAAATTTATTTGGATATTTATAATATCAATTATTTTAATCTTTTATTAATTAGGTAATTATTTTATCATCATTGTGTCATAAATAAATTTAATTATTTAATTTATAAAAATTATAAATAAAATACCATTATGTAGGAAATATTTTTATTTTTCTAATGAATATTTATAGTTTAATTTATCTTATGTATAACCCTATATTAAAAAAAATTATTCTGAAAACTTGAATTTAACTCTTTTAACACTTCTTTAAATTAAATAATAATAAATGCCCTAATCTAATAAAAGTGGACCTAAATGATCATATTTTATTTCTAAGGTATTTTTGGTCGAATTAAACTTATCCAATTTAATTAGAACATGTTTTAGGGTAATGATAATATCATTTTTACCCTTAATTACACTATTTACTTTTAACCGTGGTAAATAAAAGTAAAAAAGTCACTATTCACCATAATTTATTTTCATCTTATTGAAACACATTTTACTTACTGATATTAACTGTGTCTCTTAAATTTTTGAAACTAAACTCACAGAAGCGGTAAAATTAAGTTTTATACAAATTTGCAAATGCTCCTAGGAGGTGGTAAAATATAGTAAAATGTTCGATAAAATTTTATATATCTAAACATATTATAGAATGAATCCAATGAATTAAGTTGAACATATATAGGTATTAAGTATCTATTTTAACCTGAAATAAATTGAAATAAAATAAATAATTATTTAAATAAAGAGTTGGTTTTAACTAATAACGCAGTGTTTTTTTCACTATTCATAAAAAATTGAAAGTTTTCAGAAAAATACCAAAAATTGACCCTAAGCTAATTTCAATATTAAAAATTCAAAAATAAATTCTATTTTACCAAATTAAAAAAATAGAATTTTAATTTATTAATTATAAATTAAATCCCGTTGTCAAAACCAAAAAAAAGTAAAAACTATCAAAAGATTGACATGTGTTCATGTCAAATTTAAATGTGAAATTAATTATAATGACCTACATTGTATTAAATGATAAAAATATAATCTAATTATACTTCCAAACCATTCAAATTCATTATTTATCACTATAAATTATTATGATTAAAAAAGCTGTTTTTAATTAAAATTTAGTAATTTTCACTATTCATCAAAATATTAAAGTTATCAGAAAAGTACCCAAAAATTTATCCAAATAAAATTTTTATTTCCTGATTCTAAATAATAATTTAATTTCATTAAATTGAATATATAAAATTTTCATATATTTGTTTTAGAAATGGTTCTCCATTAAAAGGCAGTGAAATTTAATTTTTTGAAAAATACTTATTTTATCCGAAAAAATGAATTTGTTCTTATCTTATGTCTAAAAAACATATAATATGGATGTTAAAATTATATAGAGTATATAAGATTTAAAAATGCAGTTAATACTATTCATAACTGCTTTTTAAACAATTAGTTTAGTAAGTTGTGTTTAGCTTGAACTTGGTGTTGCGTGTAGCGCAAGCTATTGAATTACTTTAATGAGATAACGTACTATGAAATCTTGGGGTGTTACATTCTCCCCTCCTTAAATAAAATTCATCCTTGCAATTTGAAATTATTCTTCGAAAATAAAAGGTTAAAAATAGAAAAATACCTTTGTGGAAAACCCACATCAAAAATTGGGTTAACAAAATTTAGTCTTAATAAGAGGGAAAGTGAAATGAAACATTCACCACCAAATTATGATCTCGATTAAGAGAACATTGGTGGAAATTAGAGAAACATATTTGGAGGAAAAATGTAAAAATTTATATAGATTGATTGAGGTCATCAATCACAAACAAGTGTACAATTGAGGGCCTCAAAGCCATCAATATGTGATGATTTAAAATATCATCTGTTCAACAAAACATAAGGTATTAGGATAACACGTTTTTAGTTTTATGATCTCTTCCATAAACAAAAAAATAATTAATTTATTCACATAATAAGAGGTATATATATATATACTTTACAAGTATAATTTCATCCTTTAACTAATTCATACCATAAACTCATCTTTCACTCCAAAAGATAATAAAATTCAAAAATAGTCTATTTATCCTAATCGTATAGGGTTAAAAGAATGAATTTATATTCATTTTTCAGACTATTTAAAAAAACTACATTATACTAACCAGTACATCACGTAGGTTTGTAGTAGTTGATGCAGCCTTGTCACCCTTCGGTTGCGGGTTCAAGTATCGCGACCTTGCTGGACGCAACCAGTTGTCGCCCGACCTCTGGGTTGTCCTTTTTATGACAATCCAAAAATAACCTTAACAATTGTATCCAATTTCAAACTTAATCCATTCCAACCTTTATACTTATCCAAAATACTTCTATACAAACTCAGATCCCAAAATTTATAAGAAATTTATACATAATGAAGATCCTTTTTGCCACGTAAAAACATGTGAACACCTTCATCATGAATTATTTTAAAACATGGTAACAACCTGAATAACTAGAAAACCTTATTGATTACATTCATGCTCCCATATTCTTTATATAATACTGGATATATTCCTTATATCCAAAAAACTTGAATATTCCAATAATGATGAAATAAATAAACAATTAATCAGTTTTAAGGAAGTCAAGAATATCCAATATAAATTATCCAAATCAATCATCTCTTATTACAAAATCACTACCCCATTATCAATACCATATTAGGGATTACCCTTCCTTCAACCATGTATTTTCTAAAAATTTTAGCTTGTTATTAAGTCACTTTTCTTAGAACCATATAATCTTAAATCCTTAATAAAATTTTACTACAGTACAATCCTTATTTATCTCTATAATTCATATGACTAGTATATTGTTGACACAACACTCAAATGAAATAATTCTATAATAACAAAATAAGAACACTAGTCATTCCTCTTTATCTGAGGTAGTATCCTAACTTTATTATTATCCAATAGCATCATTTGTGGTATACTCTGATGACTGGGACATTGATTTGTGTAGTGTCTGAGCACCTTGCAGATGAATCATTTTACATTTGAAACCTTTTTCTTACCCTTGCAATCACGTACTTGGTGTCCTTCTTCTCCACCCTTATAACAAACTCCCATTCCATTCAATTATTTACCAAGGTGATTCCTTCCACAGTTATCACATATGGGAAAATCCTTCTTTCCCCTCTTCCCTTTATCCATCTGTCTCTCTTCCATAATTTTCTTCTCTTACTTTCCTTTAAATCCATAGGACTTAGTGAATTCTTTACTTATCTTATTAACACATGATACTATGTCTTCGTATGATGAGAATATGTGGGAGACTATTTCCCTTCTAAATGTTGGCTAAAACCTATGAATGGTATGATCCTTATTACTCTTTAGATCATACGTATTACTGGAGTTATCGTTCCTTCTACTCAGCACCCTTTCAATACAATGACATACACTAGGTCCGTTTAAGAATCGTAATGAATAATTCCAAAATTGTAAAATACTTAATGTAAATTGAACAGTTCATGGATATAATCCGTAATCATACAGATATTTTCTTTGGCGAGGTACATACTCATAAATCCTTCATAATTATTTGTAAAGAAAATGAGAATTATCCTAATCATATCCCCTGGGAGTGTCGTAACCAAGAGTGGATCAATGCCCATTGTCGTGCACAAGTTCTCGTTTGAGTCTACATCAAACCGGTGTTTTCATGTTTTACCACTAGGTACATCTATTCCAGAGCCGCCTTTGTCTTCTCGTATTCAGAAATGGATGTATTGATTGGAAAACTCACAAAATCTCTAAATTACCAAAATTCTAGAAAGTTCTTCTATACAAATCCTCAAAGTCTATCATAGGGTAATTTTATCTAATCAGAGTTTATCCGAATCTATTTCCAAAATTGTTGTTAAACATCCTCTGATACCAACTTTAATGCCTCAACCACAGTTACCCAGAGTCAATGCATTATTTTAATATATTTTCATGATTATAAGGAATCAAGTCCCAAAAGACTGATCAGTTTAGAATTTTTGGAAAATAGATTACATATATGAACGTTACATTACACTTTCTAACATATAACAGAAAAAAATAATCCTTTGAGAATTCAATTGGTCCCTTAGCTTAATCCTAAATCTCAAACATAGAACACTTTTTGGGATCCTGGGAAAATAAAACATAAGAAAGGGGTGAGCTTAGATTCTCAGTAAGGGTAAATAATTTAGTGGAAGCTATAAAATATTAAGGCAAGATGTGTAATAAAAACAATAGCCTTTTAAACATAAACTTGAACATAATATGGAAAAATAAATCAAACATTACCATATAAACATACACACGGATATTCTACTAGTCAAATAATCACATGTAATAACTAATTTCATAATGAGGGAATTTACAGTACCAGACTTTAATTTTTGTGTCAAGGCCCCGTGTTAGGACCAAGGGGATAACTGTAACCAGACCCCAACCCGGAGAGCCTCTGTAACCGAAATCCATCCCAGAGAGCCTCTGTAACTGGACCCTGTCCCAGAGAGCCTCTATAACTGGACTCCAACCCAGAGAGCCTCTATAACCAGACTCCAACCCGGAGGGTCTGCTATAACCAGACCCCAAACCAGAGGGCTTACATTTACCAGTCCCCAACTCATAACATACTAATCCAAAACATTTATCTTAAGAAAAGGATGAAATATAACATAAACATTCGTATAAAAACTAGCATATGAAATGTCAATACTTTAACCAGAAACCCTGAATATCATAAAAATAACTCATCCATAGTCAAACATATCACAAAACCTTAAATACAATATAGATGATTTGTATCATAATAAATCAAATTCAAACAAGTGTAAAATTTATCAAAGTATGTTGACATATATGAAAATGATTTGTAAAACTCTTTGAGAGAAATATCCTTTTTCATGAAAACCTTTAAAAGTAACAAAATTTAGAAAAGAAGGCATTTAAATACGTTTTTGAATCAAAGAGTCCCATAAAACTATGAAACATTTTAAAGGAATTAACATTTTAAAAACATTCATGTCCATATAAATAAATCCTTAAAATCATTTTAAAGACATTGACATTAATGAGAAAGGATTATAAGAATAAATATTTAAAACATTTAAAATGATTTTTTAGTTAAAGATTCCCTTAAAAATAATCCTTTTGAAAACTCTTTTATGAAACATGGGTATGTATAATAAATATGTCCCAGTAAAATCTTACACATAACCAATCTCGGATAATAATGAGATCGAGGAATTAACCCTTACCTTGCACTTTCCTTTGGTCGAGGGTACGTCTAACCTCCTGTATGATGACGATAGTATGTTATTAAATTATACAAGAACCATATTAATATTTATGATATCATACATGATTCATTTATGACTGTGTACTACCCATTTAATAATGATTTCCATGTAAAATTATCATTTTGTGTAATAATCGCTTTCTTTATCGTATGTGTTTTAACTTGTTATTCTTGATCGTATCATTTAGATCATGATATAAATGATTCCAGAATATAAACCTTGATTTATGTATCATATATATTTATAATACAAATATTTATAATAGATGTATATAGGAAATGGAAGGCACCGTTTACGGAGACGGTAGGTCGTACGTACGCATAAACGTTGTTTCCGTTTTCATATCACATTGAACAAATGTAAGTGAATAAGATATGTGTAAGTACATACATACATACATACATATATATATATATATCTAGTAGAATCATTATGTCATATATTAAATACTTATTAATAATATATATTTTTACAATCATCGTTGAATGGTGAACATGGAAATGAATCTCATCACGTTGTGGAGACGGTAATCCGTACATATGGATGAGCGATAATATCTTTATTTTGATTTAAAATTGTATTTAAATAGATGTTACATCATATATAAATAATAATTAACAAGTTATATTTATTATTTACAACAATTATACATCGTTATTATACCCATCCAAATAATAATGTATTGAATAACAACTACACCACGACATGGAGATGGTAAGCCGTACGTACGCACGTATGGTGAAAGGTCATTCATAGGATGGATAAAATGATAAATATGGTTGATGAATATATTTATAATAACATAATAGTATATATAAGATTATGGAGTTATTATTTTATAATGGAAACAACAAAGAAATAGGAAGTGGAAGAAGAAAAGAACTTGAAAGAGGTTATGAAATATTTACCTCTTCTTTGGGTTCTTCCTTTTGACTTGATCAAAAAGTCTCATTAGGTTGGATTTCCGACAAAAGGAAGGCCTCTAAGATGAAGGTATTATAGTTGAGAGGATATTTGGGCAGGGTTTGGCCATGCCAATTGGCTTTTAAGGTGTTTATTTGAGAGAAGGGGGAGTGCCCTTTTATAAGAGGGGTGAGGGGCACCTTAGGAAAAGATTGAAATATTATTTTATAATAAAATCATATTCGGTTTATAAGGACTAAAAATTGATTTTTTTAGTAGATAAAGTGGGTATGGGTCGAAATCCTCCCAACCAATATGTTTTATACAAGTTTAGGTTACCATTTTAACCTTATCTTTTAGATTTAACTCTAAGTTAAATAATTTATCTTTTACTAGGTCTTCTTGTATTCTTACGCTATATGGTTAATAAAATTACTATAAACATACAAGAAAACTTCAAGTTGTTTATTAATTACATATATAATATTATTTAATCCCTTTGGATGAACCTTAGATTTTTAGGAATATTATATCAACCAATAATATAGTATTTGTTTTAAAATTTAATTTATGTCAATTTTGACACTATTTGGAATTTTGTTTTTTTTTAAATCATAAAAACCTTATCACTTAGAAATAAAATTATCTAATCAACCCTAAAATGTCATGTTAACCTAGAAAATTATTTTAATTCATCAAAAGTTTCAAATTACATTTATTTAGATATTTATAATATCAATTATTTTAATCTTTCATTAATAAGGTAATTACTCCATAATCATTATGTCATAAATAAATTTATTTATTTAATTTATAAAAATTATAAATAAAATTCCATTATTTAGGAAACTTTTTAACTTTTTAATGAATATTTATAGTCTAATTTATCTTATGTATAACCCTATATTAAAAATGTTTTTGTTATGAAAATATGAATTTAACACTTTTAACTCTTCTTTAAATTAAATAATAATAAATTTCATAATCTTATAAAAGTGGTTATAAATAATCATATTTTATTCCTAAGGTTTTTTTTTGACGAATTACACTTATCCAATAGAATTAGGACAAGTTTTAGGGTAATTATAATATCATTTTTACCCTTAATTACTCTATTTACTTTTAAGTGTGGTAAATAAAAGTAAACAGTTACTATTCACCAAAAAATATTTTCATCTTATTGAACCACATTTTACTTATTGAGATTAACTGTGCCTCTAGGATTTTTGAAATTCAACTCATAGAAGCAGTAAAATTAAGTTTTATACAAATTTGAAAATGCTCCTAGTAGTTGGGTAAAAGACGGTAAAAAAGTTCGATAAAATTTTATATAGATAAACTTATTATAAAATGACTCCAATGAATTATGTTGAATATATATAGGTATTATGTATCTATTTTGATGTAAATTAACTAATTTTTTAAATAAAAATTTGGTTTAAACTAATAACGCAGTTTTTTTCACTATTCATAAAAAATTGAAAGTTTTTAGAAAAATAAAAAAATCACCCTAAGATAATTTTAATATTCAAAATTTAAAAATGAAGTCTATTTTACCAAATCCCAAACATATAAGTTTCATTTATTAATTTAAAATTAATTTCCATTGTCAAAACCAAAAAAAGAAAAAACTATCAAATGATTGAAATGTGTTTATGTCAAATTTAAATGTGAAATTAATTATAATGACCTATATTGTATTAAATGATAAAAATATAATCTAATTATACTTCCAAACCATTCAAATTCATAATTTATTACTATAAACTATTTATATTAAAAAAATTGTTTTCAATTAAAATTTAGTAATTTTCACTATTCATCAAAATATGAAAGTTATCAAAAAAGTACCATAAATTTATCCAAACTAAATTTTTATGTCCCGATTCTAAATAAAAATTTAATTACATTAAGTTGAATATATTAAATTTTCAAATATTGGTTTTAAAAAGGGTTCTCCATTAAAATGCGGTGAAATTGGGTTTTTCGAAAAATAATTATTTTTTTCAAAAAATATGAATTTGTTCTTCTATTATGTCTAAAAAACACATAATATGGATGTTAAAATTATATAGATTATATAAGATTTCAAAATTCAGTTAATACTATGTATAACCACTTTTTGAATGGTCAGTTTAGTAAGTTGTGTTGAGCTCGAACTCGGTGTTGCGTATAGCACAAGCTATTGAATTACTTTAATTAGAAAACGTACTATGAAATCTTAGTGTGTTACAACCACTAGGTGAGATTATTTGAAGTGGATATACCTAATACAGTTTTTAAGATCCTGTATGGGATTTTCATGCTTATAGTTATTACACTCAGTCTCACTAATTATCTGTAAGTATTAATGGGTTTGATGAACTAGATATTTCATCAGTTCTTGGAAACATTTTTTATTGTATTTGGGAATGATATTTTGGTGTAGTTTAAATCATAGGAGGTGAATATTAACCATTTAGAGATAATTATTATAACTTTGAGGGAAATTCGTTTTTATGGTAATCTTTCCAAGTGTAAATTCTATTTTTATATTTATTTTAATCTTATAAGAAAATGTATTGTTGTAACCAATGCATTTATTAGGAAATTAATGACTCAATAAGTAAACGAATTAGTGTAAGAGTGGTCTCTGATGAGTTTGTTTACTAAGATAATATTAGGGGTGGAAGAAGATGTTGGATAGGTGTACTTAGCATTGATAATGGATAGATTTTCATTTTATTAGTGGTTTCTGCTTCAGTAGGTATCTAACACTGAGTTATAATGCTATAGTAGAGTCTTATATGGGGGGGAAACTTCGGGTGAGTGGTCACAGTATCCCTGTGTAACTTTGACTTTTGGAAGAAAGCTGGCTTTTATTGTATTTATATGGTAAGAGATGTTAGAAAAACGAAAACATTCTAGTTGTTACATTAAATTTATGACTATTGAGTTGTATCATTACACGAGACATCAGTATTGGTTGTCAAGGATGAGACGGTTGATAATAGATTTTGTATCACAATGTCGTAAGTGTCAGAGAATTAGTTAGGAGCATCAGACACCTTCAGGTTTGTTGAATCCCATACTCATCCCTTTATGTGTTGAGTCAATAAGGTTTCCTTATCACTTTTCTATTCCTTCATGTTTTGAAAATCGCAAACACTCTATCTTAAGGAAAATTCTTTTCCCCCAAGATTTACCTTTATAAGGAAAATTTTCCTTCCTCAAGGAAAATATATCTTTACCATGTTTTCATTGTTCCTATTATAATACTCCTAATTTTATTTCTAAGTATAAAATTCAACTATTTATCTAAATCCTCAGAATATTATAAATAATTAGACATAGAGCATTCTGTTTTCAGGATCTGAATTCAAGTTCCGAATTCTCTAAATTCAGATTCTGAAATTTCTGAGTTCGGACTCTAAATTCTCTAAATTAAGACTTCAAACTTTCTGAGTTTAGACTCTTAATTCTATGAATTCAGACTCTGAACATTCTTAATTTAGACTCCTAACTATCTGAGTTCAGACTTCAAATTATCTGAATTCAGACTCCGAACTTCTTGAGTTCATACTCCAAATTTTCTGAATTCAGACTCTGAACTTTCTATGTTCAGACTCCGAACTTTCTGAATTCAAACTCCAAATTCTTATGAATTCTGACTCTGAATTTCCTTGAAATTCAAACTCCAAAATTCTATAGAATTCTGGTTCCAAATTCTTTTTAAGACTGAATCCAAATATTCATGTATTATAGACACCAAATGGTTTTTTGGTTAGACACCAAACTTTTATTTTTTTTCTTACACTCTGAAAAATGAATTTGTCTAAGCAACCATATTTTTTCTATTGTTGTTATAGTTATAAAACGATGTCATGATTTCTATTTCTAACCAACCGTTGTGTGAGTGACATGTGTATAGGTCCCTCTAAAATTCAAGGAAAAATATGATCGTTGGAGGAGGGAGATGACCGTTGAAGATATGCCTATAAATAAGATCTCATTTTAATGAGCTCAAAGACGTTGATCAATCTAGATATTACAAGTTTCTGAAGTTATTTCTATAGAGAGAGAATTTATTTCTTTGTTTGTACTGAACATCTTGTTCAAAATTGCTTCGTGCAACTTTGAATGTTACTGAGTACATTCGAGGGCTTTCGGAGATAGGAAGACAGAGGTGTCGACTACCCTGAAGTTCGAGGGCTTGTGGGGATAGCAAGACAGACTCCAATATTCGTATCGAGGGATTACCCTGGTGTGGGTAAGTCAAACTTTCTAGAAAGTATAAATCAAGGGACCTTTATCTAAGGTTTTTTGGATAGCCGTCTCTTTGGTTTATAAGATTTACTACTTGTTACTTGTATTGTTTCAAGTTTTCCACTGTATTTTGGTTGTTAAAGAAATTATAACTATATTATACTTTCTTATACTTGTACTATGATTAGTAAGATTCTATACGATCTAAGGTAGAATATTTATCTTTGTAAACATTTCTTATGTTTCATTTTTGGAACCACATTTTGGAATCAAGAATGTTTGTAGAACAAAGATGTTTTGTGAATTTACCTTGTTTTACTTTGTTAAACATTACCATCATTAAAAGTTCCTATGGAATTTTTTAAGGTATACAATTCACCCCCCCCCCCTCTTGTATATTGATAATCTACAATCATTATTTAGATTCTACAATTGGTATCATAGGAGATATCTAAAATAAATATATTCAAATATAAGTTTTCTTGCTCAAGTTTTTCATTGTTCTATATTTTCCATGCTTGTGATATTTTTATCCCTGTTTACAAACTATTATTACTAACAAGTTTGTGTGGAAAGTTTTTTTTCTTTAAGATGGAAGGAACGAATGTTGGTTCTATTGAAAATATTAATCCTACTAGAACACCTATTTTTTATGGGAATGATTATGTATATTGGAGAGATTTTATGAAGACTTTTTTTATTAACAATGGAGTAGACAACTTTGTTATGCTTACTAGAGATTACAAGATTCCTGATAAGAAATTCATAACTTTTATTAATCAAGAGAAGTCATAATATCAACATAACTATAAGGTACGCAATACTTTGTTGTATGCCATGACCAAGAATATATATAGCTAGATTTCATATTGTGAAGCTGCAAATTGTATTTGGAAGAAGCTTGAAGTAACTCATTTTGGAACTTCCAAAGTTATTAAAACTAGAAGTGCTATGCTTAGAGCTGAGTACCATGGTTTTTTCTTTCCTTATGCAGAAACTATATGTACGGTACAATATATATTTATGACTCTTGACAAAAGCTTACAATACATGGGTATAAAAGGTTTGAATGATGAGTTACTTGTATACATGATTATAGACATCATTCCTAATGAGTGGGAATCCAAGAGGACAGCTATAGATGAGAATTGGAAAATCTCACAGATCACTCTTGATGAGATTTTTGGAACTATTCTTCAACATGAGACTAGAATGAAGAGAGATAATAACAATGTTAAGAATAAGAATGGAAATAGAAGTGTTTCTTTTACAACTACTTCAAATCATATGAAATCCAAGACTCTTGAGAGAGTTACAAGATCTATGTCTAAGAAGGTTAAAATTTTATCTGAATCAAGTGAAAGTGAACATTTTGAGAATGAACTAGATAGTCTTTCTAGAAGGATGAACAAGATAGTTTGGAAGAAAAGAATTCATTATAGATACAAGAAGAAAGAAATAAAGGATAAGAAAGACTCTGAAGTCACTTGTTATGAATGCAAAAGAGCTGAACATATAAGGACATATTGTCCTATGCTTAAGAGAAAAGGTAGAAATGAAAAGCATTATGAGAGGAATATAAATAAGTACTAAAAAGATAAAGCTAATAATGCTTTGAAAGCTAATGGAACTTGGAGTTCCAGTGGTGGAGACTCTTCTGATGAATACTCAAATTAAGAATCTTTTAGACAGAAGAATCTTGGTTTAATATCCAGACTACCTATTGAAAATCATTGTTTAATTTAAAAGGTACACAAATCTGAATATATCACCAATGTATCCTTGAATGATAATTATACTGATAGTAAATACTATGAATCCGCGTATGAAGAATATTCTTCTGATGAAGATAATACTTTTCCTACCTATGAAAAAGTTTCTAGGTTTTCTAAGCTTCTTGAGAATGAAAATTCAAATGTCAAGAAAAAGCTTGATATGGAAAATTCTTGAATTTCTATTATTACTAACGAAATATCAGATATTTAAAAAGATCTTGATAAGAAACCCCTTGATTTTGAAAGTATTTCAAAAAACCTTGAGGAATTTAATTCTGAGAAGGATAAATTTCTAAGGATCTAGATAAGTAATTTCTGAGAAAAATGTCATCGAGCCTAACTCTAGTACTAAAACTGATGTTTTTGAGGATAAGAACATAGTTATTAGACTAAAGTCATAAATATTTTCCTTGAGGAAGTGTTTTTCAAAATTTACCTTAGGTAAGGAAAACTTTGATAAGATGTATTCCCAAATTCGACCTCTAAGGAATAATTCTAGTTTAGGTTATACTAGTTCAAAACCGATTTTTAAAAACAATTATTTTGTACTTCAAAGTGATCCTTTCTGTAATAAATGTATGTGCGGTGGGAATGGGTAAAAAAATTCCTTAAACAACACTCAGTCTTTAGGTTTTAATAAAGCTTATTTTTCAAAGAAAATGTAGATTCCTAAAAAAATTATGAGGTTTCCGGATCCAAGAAAGTTTGGGTTTTGAAAGTCTAACACTCTTATCTTCTGGAAAATAAAGATAGTACCAACAAAAATACATGGTTAATAGATAGTGGATGTTCCTAGCATATGACGGGTAATAAAAACTTCTTTTAAAAGATTATCAAGAATAAAAGAAGAAAAATAACTTCTGGATATAATGCTGAGGGAGAAATTATTGTTATAGGTAACATTATTCTTCTTGAAAAAACATTGATTTCAAATGTTTTATTTTTTAAGGGTCTTAAGGACAACCTCATTATCATAATTCAATTATGTTATGAAGGTTACCTTGTGAATTTTAGGAATGACAAGTGTTGAGTACACAATTCCAAGGAAGAGTTCATTATTTCTGGCCATAGGTAGGAGAATGTTTACACATTAAACTTAGAAGAACTTAGAAGAAAATATCTTCCTTGACTTAGTAAAATGGAAGATCATTCTTGGTTGTGGAAAAGAATGATAGGACACCATAATCTTAGTAACCTATCCAAACTCTCAAAGAAAAGACTAGTTAAGGATCAACCGGAGCTTAGATTTGATTCTTCAAAAGTTTTTTATCCTTGTTAATATAGAAAGAAACATAAATAAAGTTTTAAATCAGTTGGTGAAGTCTCAACTACTAATGCATTACAGTTAGTGAATGTGGATCTTTTTGGTCCAATACAAAATGGATGAATTGTAGGAAAATATTATGTATTTGTCTTAGTTGATGATTATAGTGGATTTACGTGGGTTTATTTTCTAGCAAAGAAATATGAATATTTTTATTATTTCAGAAGTTTTAGAGACCATGATAAAAATGAGAAAAACATTTATTTGAAAACTATTCATAGTGATCATGGAGGTGAATTTCAAAATTTTGATTCAGAAACCTTTTTTAGTAGAAAAGTCATTACTCATAACTTCTCTGCACCCAGAACACCTCAATAAAATGGTGTTGTTGAAAGAAGAAATAGAATTCTTCAAGAGATAACAAGAACCATGTTGGGTGAATATTTGGTAGCCAAACATTTTTGGTCGGAAGCTATAAGCACTTCTTTCTATACTATAAATCTTGTTTTGATTAGACCTTTTCTTAATAAAACTCCTTATAATTTATGGAATGGTAGAAAACCTAGACCTTCCTTCTTCAAGGTTTTTGGTTGCAAGGTATTCATTTTGAATACTAAAGATAATCTACACATATTCGCACCAAAATCTGATGAAGTAATTTTCTTAGGCTACTCCACAACTTCTAAGGCTTAGAGAGTTATCAATAAAAATACATATACTGTTGAAGAAACAGTACATGTAAAATTTGATGAAACTGATCCTTTTATTTTTAAAAAACCTCAACCTATATCTTCGTATGTGTTTTCAAAAACTGATTATCAACACTTGTTAGAAGATCCTTCTGATAAGGAATATGTTCAGGAAGGTATTTTTGAAACATTTACCCCAGAAGACTTCCTACACTACGTTTATGAAAAGGTTTTACAAAACTCAATTACGTTTTTTCTTAAGAATCATCTCAATGATAGTATCATTGGTAATGTAAATCAACCTGTAAGGACTAGAAGTTCCTTAAGAAATGAAGTAGAACATCTAGAATTCCATTCCCAATTAGAACCAAAAAACATGGATGAAGCTTTAGGTGATGATGATTGGATAAATCTATGAAAGATGAGCTAAATGAATTCAAAAGGAATAAAGTCTGGACCTTGGTTGGAAGACCTAAGGAAACTTCTGTTGTTGGAGTTAAATGGGACTTCATAAATAAATGTGATGAAAATGGAATCATAGTAAGATATAAATCTATATTGGTTGCTAAAGTCAATAATCAACAAGAAGAAATAGACTATGAATAAACCTATCCTCCAGTAGCTAGAGTTGAATCTATTCATATTCTACTTGCCATTACAGTATTCTATAATTTCAAAAAAATTCAAATGGATGTTCAATGTGCTTTCCTTAATGGTTTTGTACAAGAGGAAGTTTTTGTTGAACAACCTCATGCTTTTGAAGATTCAAAATAACCTGAACATGTTTACAAACTTACCAAAGATTTGTATGGACTTAAGAAATCCCCTCGATCTTGGTATGATAGACATACAAGATTTTTGCTTCAAAATAACTACATTAATGTAAATTCTAATCCAACCCTTTTTATAAAGAATGATAAGAAAATGTTTTTATTGTTCAAATTTATGTTTATGACATTATATTTGGTTCAAATCAGCAATCATTAACTGATTCCTTTACAGATCTAATGAAATCTGAGTTTGAAATGACTATGATGGGTGAGTTAACATTTTTCCTTAGTTTTAAAATTTCTCAAAATCCAGAAGGAATCTATATATCCCAACATAATTATATTAAATATATTCTTAAAAATTATGGATATGAAAACACTAAGAGTATATGTACTCCCATTGGTACCTCAAATTCACATTATCTTGATGAAGCTGGGAAAATGGTAGATCAAACATCTTTCAGAGGTATGATAGGAAGTCTACTTTACTTGACAGCTAGTCATCCAGAAGTAATTTTTTCAGTATGCTTATGTTCAAGATATCAATCCAATCCTAAGGAATCTCATTTAAAGGAAGTGAAAAGGAATTCTTGCTACTTAAAGGGAACCATGGATCTTGGACTCTTTTATACTTCAAGAAAATGTTTTTCAGATGCTGACTTTGGTGGATTTAGAATGGATAGTAAAAGTACATTCGGAACTTTTCATTTCTTAGGAGATTCATTAGTGTCTTGGACATGCAAAAATTAACACTCAATATCACTTTCTACTATGAAGAATAATATGTAGAAGCTGGAAGTTGTTGTTCTCAAGTCTTGTAGATGCAGTACACACTCACAGATTATGGCATGAGTTTTACCAAAACACCAATTTTGTGTGATAATACTAGTTCCATTTCCCTTAGTAAAAACCATGGACATCACTCTCATGAAAAACACATAGATATTAGTCATCACTTTCTTATGGATCACACACAAAAAGGAGATATCATTTGTTAATTTATCAGAACACAAGATCAACTTGCTGATATTTTAACAAAATATTTACCCTTCGATAGATTTGAATACATTAAATAAAAGTTAGGAATGATAACCGTAAGGTAATCTCCCATGTTAACTTACTATTGAAACCAATCTCCTTACATTAAGGAACTCCTTTTCATAGGAGGAGTACATTTGTTTGTTAGGTTTTAAATTTATTTACGTACTCTAAAAAATTTTCGTAGTCAATTTTTTTCGGTATTAAAAATATTTGTAATGAATATTTTCATACTTAAAATTATCGTAATGAAGATTTTCATAATTAATATTTTTATAATGAATATTTTTTTACATAAAAATTTCATAATAAATATTTTTGTACTTAAAATTTTCATAATGAAGATTTTCGTACTTAAAATTTTGGTAATGAAGATTTTCGAACTTAAAATTTTCATAATGACGATTTTCACACTTAAAATTTTTGTAATGAAGATTTTCATACTTAAAATTTTCATAATGAATATTTTTGTACTTAAAATTTTTGTAATGAATATTTTTGTACATAAAATTTTCATAATGGATATTTTCGTATTGAAAATATTCATAATCAAAATTTTCGAAATCTAAAGTTCTTCAACAAGAATTTTCCTCATTACGAATGATCTTCCTAGCAATCAAAATGGTATGTTTCCTTTATTAAATTTTCGTAATCATATTTTACTTTTTGTTATTTTCATTCATTTTTAAATTTTTCGTATTCACTTTTCTTTAAACCTGAATTATTTCCTTAAAAAACCTCAAAAGATCAGAATTTATCAAAATTCTTCCTCAGTCATATTTTTAGTCGTTAGATCTAGAGAGAAGGTTTTTCAACCATTGTATTGAGTTTGGAAGTTGAACTGTCACCTCAGACGCCTATATAAAGGACCCCCCCAATCTTGTCCCACATCAATCTCAAATATCGTGCGTGCTGAAGCTAGGACTCTCCTACATAAGCCCATTCTGAACTTCCCATATCTTCCATACATCCAAATGTCTGTCGATGTCTCTTCCCAGAAAGAAATGTCGACTTTTAAGACAATATCTGAATGGTATATATATAGAGAAATATTAGTTGATCCAAAGTTTTATTCCAAATACGACTCTATCATTTCTAAGAATATCAAACTCAATGGCTATGAGAGTATATGTATTGTAAAACCAAAAGCTCATAATTTGGTATATCGAGAGTTGTTAGTAGAGTTCTATGAGTCAATAAATTTCTTTAAGGAAGAAGGCAAGAGTAATTTTTCTTTCAAGTGTTATGGAAAGACATATGATCTTTCTTTCACCAAGGATGCAAGCTTGGTTGGTATTCCTTGGGAAGGGGAAGCTGAGTTCTGTACTGACAAGCTACCTGATGTTCAAGGAAGTTTTGATAAGGTGAAGGTCATGGCTTGCCTTAGTCTTTTAGAAGTAAAGACTCCAAAGATTCTTCACTTGTCTACAAACTTTCAAATTCCAGAATTTTGGGTTCAGGGATTCATTATTCCGAGAAAAGATGATAAGGATACTCTAATGAATACTGACATCTATATTTTAGATTTCTTAGTGAATCTAAGGAAGATAAATTTGGTTAAGTACATTATGATTATGATTGAGTATATTAAGAACGGGAATATGAAATCTCAAATTATTATGTATCCAGCCATTCTGTCTAAGATGATTGTTTGGGGTTTAGAATCCTTCAAAATTCCATTCAGTTCTATGTCAAGGAATTTCAAAGTCATGTTGTTGAGTGATGACACTTTTAGAAGGATGAAAATTGGTTTTTCCAAAGAATCCAAAGAATTCAATGATTTTCTTGAAGAGGAAGTTAAAACTCTTTCAAATAAACATGAGGTGGATGAAACCTCTAAAAAGGGTGGATGGAAGAGGAAGGTGAAGGAATTGTAAGAGAAGGAAAAAACTCCAGTGGCAATGAAAATTTAATCAGCACCCCCGAAGCTAAAGAAACAAAAATCTTATCCTAATGAGGTAGGAGAAAAGTGGAGGGAAGTCAAGAAAAACCAGGAAGAAAGGGGGGATAAGATTGTCCTGGACCCTTATAAGGAAAAATCATTGAAGAAAAAGGTAGATGAAGAGCTTGAGAAGCAAGAGAAAGAGAAGAAGTAGAAGAAAAAGTTGTCTAAGGAAGAGATAGTGCAATCAATTTTGAAGGCTGCTGAGAAAGCATCCGAGAATATTCTAGTACCAAAATCCTTTATGATAGAATCATTACCAGATACTCTGGGAAAGAAATTTGTAACTCTAGAAAAAGTACAACAAAATGAAGTGGATGAAGAAGAAAAATAAGGTAGTGATGATACCGAAGACCTGATAAATCAATTTGAAGATTTTCATGAGAAGGAAAGTCCTTCTAAAAAATTATCATTCCAAACCTCTGAAGCTGAGTCTTCAAAACTTACTACCCCAGGGAAAGATGAGAAAAGTGGAGAAGAAGTGAAAAATGTTCCTGAAGAATAAAGCACCAACCGTGATTTCATTCAGCCAGAGGATGATGAGGTAGGAGCTGAGAAGGAAGGGGTAGATGAAGATAAAATTGTGCAACTATCTGACAGTGAAAACGAATTACCTAATCAAGAAGAAGTCATTTCGAAAGTTGATAAGGGAAAATGGGTGGTTTTTGATACTCCTAGCAGAGTAGTGGTGAAGAATAAAGAAGTGGGTGCTTCATCAAAGAGGAAAGTTGTTGATATTGAAAAAAAAACTCACCAAGAAAAATCTCTGATTCAGAATCATCCTCTATTGGACATGATTTTGTAGTCCAGTCTTTAAAAAAGCTTGTTGGAACTGTCCCTCTATTTCCAAGAATAGACTCTAGATTCCAGATGCTTCAGCATACATTAAATCAAAAATCAGATTCAGTATCCATGGTGATGGAAAAGTGTCTCAAGCTTGAGTCTAATTTCAAAAACTATTTCATAAACTATGAATCCCAAAAATGATCTTGCAAGAAGATGATTAGCCAGTCAAATAAAACTGTGGAAGACATGATAATTCTTGATGATTTTCAAGATAATTTCATATATGCCTTTGAAACTGAAGATAGTAAGTTCAAAGATCTCACCAATTCTTTTGAAGAAAAGCTATCTCTTGAAAAAAATACATGAAAGAAAGAAGTGAAAGATCAGAATGAAAAGTTGTATTCAGTTGCTCAGAGCTGGAAGAGGGAAAGAGACCTCAGAATAGAACTTGAGGAAACATTTTATAAGAAAGAAGAAGTTCTTAAGGGTTATACAGAATCTCTTAAGGCTCAGGAAGAAAAAATCAAAGCCTTAGAAAGGAAAACAGATCAAGATCAACTTCTCAAACATGCATAGGAGGATCACAAGGAACTGAAGAAGCTCAAAACCATAGTGAAGAAGATGATGTAGAAGGAGAAGAAAGGATAATATTGTTCAATTCTGATATTTTGTTTTATTTTTTCCTTGTATAAAGTTGTCCAATCATAATAAAATTATGGGTTTCTCTTTATAAATTTTGTTTTCTAGTATTAATTTTGCAAGTAGCATATTTTCTTTTTCATTCCATGTATTCCTTTTTAAAAATCACAAAGTGGAAGTAATGAATTTTAAAAATAATACTAAGTAAATAAAAAATTTCCCTAACTAAGGGGGGTTCATCTAAGGGGGGGGGGGTTCATCATAATGTTTTTTGTACGCAAGAAAATGAGAAATATCATTCAAGAAATTCAAAATATGATCCTTAGAGCTTCAAAGGCCTAAGGGGGGTTATTTATATTCACTATGATCCATAAGTAAAAGGGAGAAAAGTTTTATTTTCAAAGTCTAGAAAAATATTTTCTAAGTCCTTATATTCTGTTTCATAAGTGTGTTAGTTCTTTCCAAAAAGGGAGTGATTGTTGAGCCAATAAGGTTTCCTTTTGACTTTTCCATTCCTTCATGTTTTGAAAATCACAAACACTCTTTCTTAAGGAAAATTTCTTTTTCCCTAAGATTTATCATTATAAGAAAATTTTTCCTTCCTTAAGTAAAATTTATCTTTACCATGTTTTCATTGTTCATATTATAGTCTAACTCATTTTATTTATATGTATAAAATTCAGTTTAATATCTAAAACCTCGGAATCATATAAATACTTAGACATAGAGAATTTTGTTTTCAGGATCCGAATTCAGGTTCCGAATTCTCTAAATTTAGACTCCAAACTTTCTGAGTTCAGACTCCAAATTCTCTGAATTCAGACTCTGAATTTCTAAATTCAGACTCCTAAATTTTTTGAGTTTAGACTCTAAATTCTCTGAATTTAGACTCCGAACTTTCTGAGTTCAGAATCCAAACTTTCTGAGTTCAGACTCCAAATTCTTTGAATTCAGACTCTGAACTTTCTAAGTTCTGACTCTGACTTCTCAGAATTTAGTCTCTAAACTTTCTGACTTCAGACTCCAAATTTTTGTGATTTCAGTCTCTAAATTTCATTAACATTCAGACTCCGTAATTCTATAGAATTTAGGTTCCAAATTCTTTTGAAGACAGAATCCGAATATTCTTGTATTATAGACACCGAATGGTTTTTTGGATAGAATCCAAACTTTTATTTTTTTCTTACACTCCAAAAAAATTAATTTGGATAAGCAATAATACTTTTCCTACAATTTTTATAGTTATAAAATGATTTCATGCTTTCTATTTCTAACCAACCATTGTTTGAGTGACACGTGTAGAGGTCCCTCTGAAATTCAAGGAAAAATATGACCATTGGAGGAGGGAGCTGACTGTTGAAGATATACCTATAAATAAAATATCATTTGAACGAGGTCAAATATGTTGATCAATCTAGAGATTACATGCTACTAAAGTTATTTCTAGAGAGAGACACTTTATTTATTTGTGCGCACTTAAGAACTTGTTCCGAATTGATTTGTGCGACCCCGAATGTTGTTGAGTACATTTGAGGGATTCCGGGGATAAGAAGACAGAGGTGTTGACTACCTTGAAGTTCAAGAGCTTCTAGGGATAGCAAGACAGACTCTGATATTCATATCAAGGGATTACCCTAGTGTGGGTAAGATAGACTATCTTGAAAAAATATATCAGGGGACGTTTGTCCAAGTTTTTTGGATACCCTTCTCTTTGGGTTAAAAGATTTACTAGTTGTTACTTGCATTGCTTTAAGTTTTCTATTGTATTTTGGTTGTTAATTAAATTAGAACTATCTTATAATTTCTTATACTTGTACTCTGATTAATAAGATTCTATACTCTCTAAGGTATAATCTTTATCTTTGTAAACTTTTCTTAAGTTTCATTTCCAGAACCACATTTCTGGAATCAAGCAAGTTTTAAGAACTAAGAGGTTTTTTTAATTTACCTTGTTTATCTTTGTTAAACATTACCATCTTTAAAATTTCCTATGAATTTTTTTAAAAGTATAAAATTCACCCCCTCCTGTATATTGATCATCTACATTCATTATTTTTTATCCTACATTATGAAAGTGGTATAAGATTTCTAGGGACTCTTTAATTTATTTACCATGGACTACTAGAATGAATTATTCTATTTGGGTGATCATTAATCGAATCAATAAGTCATTACTTTTACTCTCCATCAAAGAGATGATGAAAGTGGAGCAAGTCGGGGAAATATTTTTATGATAAGTTGTGAGTCTTAATGGGGTTACCACTACAATTATTTATGACAGTGACCCTAGGTTCACATTCAGGTTTTATAATGGTTTGAAAGAGGGAATGGTTTCTCAATTGAAATTGATCATGGAATATCATTCATATATGGATGGACAAAATGGGATAGCTATTTAGGTTCTTAAGAATATTCTCTAGGCATGTGATCTTATTTTTAGTGGTTCTTTGGAAAATCATTTTCCTATAATTTGATTTCCCCTAACAATAGTTATCAGGACTCGATTAGGATGGAATCGTTTGAAGTGTAATATGGGTGGCCTTGTAAATCCCCCATGTACTTGGAAGAGTCAGGAGAGCGGTCCTTTTTTGGTCCAATTCATGTTCAGGAGGTGATGGGAAAGGTGCAATTGATCTGGAAGAGGTTGATCTCAACACAGAGTCATCAAAAATCCTATGTAGACCATCCTCATTGGCTGCTATTGTTTGAAGTTTGTGATTAGGTTTTTTTTCAAAGATTCTCCTCCCTTGAGACGCCATCTATTGGGTAGACAGAGTAATTTGGAAATGAGGTTTGTTGGCCCATTTGAAACTATGGAGACACTTGGAAAGGTTGAATATCAATTGGAATTTCTATAAAATTTGGCATCCATCCATGAAATATTTCATGTTTCTAGGCTGAGAAGGTATCAAAAAAATCCTTCCCATATGATTTAATGGGTGGATGTTGATCTTGATCCTGAAAATACTATGGTTGGAAATCTATTTTGATTATAGATCATCAATAGAAGGTACTATGTGGTAAAACAATTCCCTTTGTCTGTGCACCATGGTAGTCTGGACAGGATAGCCATAAGGCATGGGAGGGGGAACTGTTTATGATGTAGTAGTGGATTTCCCTTTTTTTCATTTTTATGGGGACATATATTGTTTATTTTGGGGAGATTTAATATCTCATAAGCTTCTTTCAGGTTATTTGGGTGTGTTTTGGGCCCTATGAGGATTGCAATATTTTATCATGAAAGATGGAATAAAGATCAGGGTAATATGTTTGAATTTATGAATTCTAGGTAAAAATGTTTAAAAGGTGTTATGGGGTTCTCTAGGGGTTTGGGGAGGTTCAGATATGGTTCTTGTATTTTATATAGAATCCAAAATGTACACTACCTGTTTGATACATTCACATCATGAACTGATTAAAGAACATGAATTTTTTATGGGGAAGATTTTGTGAGTTTGGATCAAAAATTGAAGCATTACAAGCTAAAAAAATTTATTCACTTCATGAATTAGTCAATTGGGGTTAATTAAACCCACATAATTCCTTTTTTGGAGTATTTTTAAAATTATGGAATCCACAACAGGAAAGGGATTCACGATGTGAATTTTTTTGTGCTAGCAGCTTTTATTACATTTCACATATGACTATTATCCAATTCATCATGAAGTCCTACCACTAAATCCATATACTTTTTTTTGGTGATTTTGGGTGATCCCTCACCTTCTAGATTTATTTTTTCATCATTTTATTCCTATGAAGCTACATCGCTTCTCCTTGGTAATCATTTTTTCTTCTTCTTCTTTGGTTCTTGTCAAGGTAGTGGTGTTGGTTGTGTTTGTGCATATGGGTTTGACTAGTTTGCATTTTTTATCAATCCTTTCATATTTTTCTAAGTTATTTATTTTTTTAGTTGGATATTCTTTTTTCAAATATTTGTTATCAAAGGTAACTTGGTTTCCTCTATTTTTTACTAGGTGTCTATACAAGTTGTTCTAATTCATGAATTTCCATAAGTTCTTGTGAATAACATTAGTTTGTTTACTAGAATTTATTGATTTGAAGTTATAAAGGATTTTTTTAGAAAATATACAATATTTTAAAGGTGTTTTCTTTAAAAATTTATTTTCACACACCAAGTGAGGGATTAATTTCTTTAAAAATAGGTTTTCATTTTGAAATGCCTTCAGACAGACTGGACGCATTGGGTTAACTTGGGTTAGTTCAAAAATAGACTAGTCATTATTTGTGTGTGTAATGAAGAAATAGTTTATATCTAACTTTGGTGTGGGTAATTACACTAGAGGTTATATTGGTTTGATCCACCTTAGGCCTATATTTAGTCTTGTATTTCATGGTTTACATGTATACACATCAGTTATAGCACAAATGGTGTGATTTTTCATTGATGATTGGTTTATTACATGATGGTATCTTGATGGTTATTCTCTATCATTATTATCTTATAATGTATCCATGGTTGGTTTTCATTATTACCTAATTTATTTTATTCATGAAATAATCCTGGATTTGTGAATATCGTATGTTTTTATGAAAACCAAAGGATGATTTACATAATGGTTTTTTTTAATTTAAAGTGATTTTTAAACTAGATTTGTTTTAAATCTATAAATGATGCATTTATGATATTAGAACTTTTATATATTATTTGGTGGTATCCTACAATGATTCATTCTTACATCCTACTTTTTTATTTGGGGATTGTAGATGTTGTTTTGTATTACTCATGTAAAAGGAAGGGAATTGTGTATCATGTCATTTTCTCATGTTGGTCATCGCCATCATAGATAGATGGTTTGGTGGTGAATAATGGTCACACATTTAATAATTTAGACTTTTAATTTTTTATATTTCTACTTTGGCCTGTTTGGATTGACTTTTTTGGTATCATAGATGCTTATCATTCTTCTGTGTTGTACTCTAGTTTTGTAATTATATATCAATATAATTAAGAAATATAAATCCCACATCAATGGGGGTAAATTAAAGTTAACAAAAACAAAACATAAAATAAAGGTCATAATTTTTTTAATCTCTAACTATTTTGGAAGCTTTGAGAATTTATGTTGTTTGCAATCAAATTGTTCACATTTAAGAAAAATTCTAGTTTAAATAAACCAAGAAAACAAAAAAAATCAATTGAAAATATTATACCACTATAGATGAATAAATAATAAGTAAAGGTGAGTTTTTTTATAAGGATAAATAAATAAGTATGTTACATAAAGTACACCCAAGAATACCAAGAGGTATGCAACACCAAAAACAAGGTAGAGATGCTCTAATTGTGGAACAAGAGGTCATACTATGGATTATTAAAAATAATCCATCGATATTTGTCAAGAATGTGGAGAGATAAAATAATAAATATATGAATCAGTTAATGAAATAAATAATATTATTTGTTTAGTGGATGACATCCATGAAGAATAATTTGAAAATTGAAAGAATTTACCCAAAAATAGTAACATAAATATTAATGAGAACCCACATTTATGATCTAATAAAGCTAACTGTCTTATTAAAGAATTCATGATCATTTTACTAGATCAATTGTAAATAAAAATTGAGATGAACTAATTAAAATATAATTTATGTTCCATAAAGAAAAAAGAAATTTTACATTAATAAGAAATCAAATTTCAGGGGGTTGTTCCCAAAAATTAATGACCAAAGAATTTTTAAGGAGTACTATGGAAGGTACAAATAGGATGGGAAAAAATCTAAGGATTATTTTTTCATGATGTAAGACCAATTGGGGATATTAAGGAAAATTAATTTTAGAAATAAGGGAATCATGTTATTTGATGTTTATTATAATAAAGAAAATACCCTAAAATGAAATTGTTCAAACAAGAAAGAATACCATGTTGCCTAATAAGATCACTAATTTAAAATTCATGTGATAAAGAATGAATAGATCTATAAAAAATGGAGATAAAAAGTACATAGCATCAGCCATGTTTCTCTCACTAATGATCAAAGGATAACCACCTTATTCCAATATATGTATTTTTTTATTTTTATTTAAATTAATTGAAAGGGATTATTATTTCTTAGGGACAAATGATGAAATGAGTATAATATCAAATCCATATAATATATTATAAGTCCCATTCATGGAATTTTTCCCAAAATAAATTATATTGAATCTTATTTGATAAATAGATTAACCTTGATGAAGAATGTTTTGGAATATACTCATTGAAGGGGAGATAGTTGATAGTTTGAGAAATGTTCTAGAAGTTAATATTTCTAGTAAATATTGAATTAAAAATGTTGTTGGAACGTTTCTTTGATGATGCATGTGTGCATTTTATCTCATCCTTATATTGTAAAAATAAATTATATTGTCATGGAGGATATGATAGATTTATCAATGGAATGATAAATGAGAATAAATTGAGGAATACATGGCTATGAATATTATGTTTTGGATAGTTGATTAGTCACTATTGTTTTCTACTCTGAGTATTACTCTCATAGATATAGATTTTATTAATTGATGAATTAACAATTTTTTACTAGTAATTTTATTTATTATTAATAAGGGGGGAGATAAAAAAAGAAAGAAAAAAATGACATGAATTTTCTACAATTATATTGATAAAAATTCCAAAGGGGGTGTCATTGAACTTATTTTTCATATGTTGTATTTATTTTCAACAATAACTATGTTAATTTGAGTTGATAATATTTTTTGATAATATGATAACATTGACTTAAGATCACAAGAAACAATTTAATATATATTGAGTTATGAATATTTAATGAATATTGAAGAACACCTTGGAGCTTAGATTTTTAAGTGGGTAAGTTTCATTCACCATTTATATGTTTTCAAGGAAGATATGAGATGGTACTGTTGGATATATAATTGGATATCTAATCACATGTGAAAAAGGTTATATAATTTAATGAGGAAATTTATGAGATATATCATCATAATTATCAAGAATTGATATTTCTATATCATATGGATATAACTCTTGGATGGTGATGATAGTTGAAAACAGGGATGAGAGTGGTACAAAAGTTATTAGAATTAATTAATCCAAAACTATGGAGATGAAATTATAAAGAAAATATATGGAATTATTAAGTTAGTGGAGGTGAATTAAAACACTCTAATGAGTTTACATATGATACGATATCATTAAAATTATTCTTTATCTGATTGAAGATGATTTGAATCCACTAAAAATTAATTTGGGGTGTTTTGAAAAGTTCTTATGTGTGTAGAGAAAGCTGGAGTTGATTAGAATTTTTATGTATGATTAATTTTTAATTTATACATGTTTTTTGGGAATATATACTAAATTTTGATGGCTATATATGATTAAACCCATGAAAAAACTATTTATATATGATTGATATTAAAATTTTACAAATGAATTCATGGAAATGGTTTTATGTTTGAATGAATGTTGTAGAATCAGTTCTATTTTGGAATAAAATTATTTTGATTGGACTATGTTTGATTAAAGTTTAACTATGTAAGAATCATCCATAGTATCTTCAAGGAATATAAGATTCATTTAATTGCTATATGAGATTAAACATTGGACTTCTATATTTGTGTAAGATTTTATTTGGCATATCACAAGCTATATCATATTAATCAAAAACCAATGAATTATTAATTTATAATTATTTATGTCTATATAAGGTCTCTCCAAAATATATATTATGAAAAAATGGACAATTATTAAGAGTTATAGTGATACGTAAGATCATATAAATAGTATGTAATATATTCAAAGTTATGTATATGTTTTTTCTAGAGAATATGTTTTATTTTTCTAAATATTTCAAATTAGGTGTAGATTTATTGGATGATACATTATAAATTTAACATGATATATAAGATATATCATTTTGATAAATGTTAGATTTTTGGATAAATTCATATTTAAATTTCAGGAGGATAACTTTAATTAAAAAAATTCTTTCATTATTATTTATTTGTGTATATATCATGACTAATGTCATAATCATGATTTAATATAGTGGTTTCTATAATGAGGATTGAAGAAGGAGATGTTGATTTTGTCGTGGTGAGAAGAAATTCACACCACAACAGACATCTGCATGTATTCTTGCGCACATGGAATAAAGAGCTTCTGGTTTTTCAATTGTTAAAATAAAATTAGAGGTAAATATAAAATCCAAGAGGATTGTGAGATATTATGATGAGGATAAACCTAATATTATATAAAATAAAATAAAAAATATTTTGGAAATATTTTACGAGGAGTACAAAAGAAAGTATAAATGAGAATTAATTTCATAAAAAATTAAAGGTAGGAATCATGATAATTTTGGGTGAACATAAAGATTAAAATGAGGGTATGATATATTGGAGATTAAAATATATTATATTTATAGTTTCTTAGTGATATTATTTGACTAATTTTGAATTATTTTGAAGAATGTGGATCATCGACTATTAAATTATCAATATTGAAAGTTTTTTATATTAAAAATGAAAACCAAATACATAGATTATTTTATGATTATGAATAGGAAGTGATCGAGAATATGATTAGGTAGATTGAGAGATAGTATTGACCTATTATTAAATTGATTATTATATGAGTATAAGAAATAAAAAGAATTCCAATACTGTGTGAGAAGGATATCTTCTATGTTAAAGAATAAGATAAGTGTCTTACCGACATGTATGTCATTTCATTAATATCATACAATTTGTAGAAGAATATTATGATGTTTCCATCGTGTGATTTAAATATATCATACATATTGAAGAAGAATTAATGCAGGTTCTTATGGTTTATATGAAAAAGTGGTAGACTTTAATATTGTCACACTTTTCTTGAATGATATCAAATTCATTCATCCAGTGGATACATTAGAATTTCTATAGATCAAACATAAAGAAAAGAAAGACAATTATGGTTATTAAAGAGGAATATCAAGTTGGTGTTGGTCTCTAAAAATATAAATGTGGTTCATTTATGTATCCTAGTCGGTGATAAGAATATATGTTCAAGTATATAACCTTGACTATGATTCCTTATGATAATAAAATAGAAACAATGTGTGAGTAATATCACAACTAAAAAACACTAGGGATGTAGATTTCCTCATCATAGGTGAACATTATTACCAAATTCATGAGTTTCTTGTTTAATTTTTGATTTATCATATCATAAATATGAACCAAGTTAGAAAAGAAGAGAGTGATATTCATTCACCCTAACTAGTATAGATGTAAAAATATAAAAGTTTTGAATTGTAAATGGTATTAAAATTGATTCCTCCCCTCCAGCCCTCAATGTTGATTACATCGCCATGTAATCCTAAAACACTTGTCATACATCATGATTCAAGGCTAAATTTGGGGAATCTATCGTCATGACTAACCAAATACTAAAATATAAGTCTCTATAGTCAATCTGAATTTCTTATAATCAATAAATAATGAAGGGTGGTGAATTAAGAAAGTTTGAAATTTAAAGAGATTATTTTTTAGATCTTAAACTTATGAATTTCATGGAAGTATCATATGCAATGATAGGTATAAAATGAAGGGAGTTGTCACAAATTAATAACTTAAGATGTAAATATTTGATGGGTGATTAATAGACCAACCTATATGATCTAGTAGATAATCTTAGTCGTGGAACAATGGACTCTAAACATTATCTTCAAGAAGATCACTAGATTAAAACTAGAAGTGAGTTTAACCTATATATTCTAGAAGATAGTACAATTTGGGGAATAAATGAGTATTTCCTACATGTTCTGGATGATCATACAAGTCAAGGATGGAAGTGAAATAATCGACCAATATCTTTTATATATTAAATGGTTTGGAAGTACAATTGATTCATAGTTTTATTAAATTAAAAATATTGGATAATTTAAAAGTATAGTGATTTGTAAACAAGCTTTATTTTGAAGAAATATTTGATTCTAAATATTTATAGAGTTAAGGAAGAATAACACTTGGAGATACATTCTTATTCATTATTTTATCATTCTAAGGGTTCGTAAAACATGTATAATATGTATTCTATTAAATTATTTTGTTCACTGGAATTCAAATTCCAAAATTTGGGAAATAATATTTACTATTGGGATTTCTATGGAATATTATAGAATATTAAATATCATGTTCAATAGTGCGGATTAAAGGTCAATTTTAAACATTAAAGAGTATATATAAATAACCTATGGAGATACAACCAACTATTTTTAAGTAGTTTCGTGGTTTAAGGATGATTTATTCTATAATTTTATTAAATTTATCATATTATTGAAGCACCTATGTCTTAGAATTGACTCAAAAACATCAAGAAAATATTCAACCACATCACAGGTGAACCTTGTAAAATTATTATGCGTTTTTCCTCTTTATATTAAATATTTCATGTGTCATTTTTATGTTTCATAATTTTTATAAGATCTATTTATCCAAATAAGTTCATAGGTTTTATTTATTAAAGTAAAAAAATAATAATTTAGTAAAAAATTATATCATGTAAATTCACCCTCCCCCTCATTATATTTGCACAATCCCACTGATAATATCAAGTGCTATTAGAATGAAAGAGTATACCTCGAATTGGATAATTGTATCCAGATGTTTTTATTTATTTTATATAAATTCTATATTTGAATAATTCTTTGTGTGTACTATAAAATAAAACATAAAGGTTACATATGAATAGATATTTAAGAATAAGAATAAAAATGACAAAAAGAAAATGAAAAAACACTCATATATGATGAAATATAAATAGGAATAACCACTAGTTGTAGTTAATAAAATTGTAAATATTTATTTTATATTAGTGGATAATTATCCTATAGAGGAATCATGTTTTGGATGTAAAGAGCATATTTTTATTAAACAACTTTGTGATTTTTTACATTGAAGTTAATCAGTATTTGAAAAAGGTCATTCTTAAAGTTTTCACTTGCATATTGGAGTTTTTTTAAAGGACGTGGAAATATAGATGGAGTTTGAAGAAGATAATATGAAAAAAAAAATGGATTTGGAAATGAAAAAATAAAACAATCTTATAAAACTTGTTAAGGGGAAAGGGGATGGACAGACTCTATCTCTCCTTTGGAGAGCTTCTCCCTCTACCCATTTATGGTGTTCGCTTCAACGATTACACAAAATTTATTAGAGGTGATTATGATTAATCTCATGGTTTTTTTGGGCATAAGGATATATTTTCCTTGTGTTGTCCTCATAGTAGGATTAACCTACTTATGTATGGTTCAGATTCAGAAGAAAGTCACGATTTTTCTGGGGATTTTAAGTCCCTCACTTCTCAAAAATCTCCTGATGCTGAGATTCTGAAACGTTCTCGGAGTCAGGGCCGAAGAATTTTAGATGGCATGGGCCACTTTTCTGATGCTAGGAGCCGTGGGTCGGCTATTAATCGGTGCCGGAAATTTTTTCGGGCAGCGAGTGCATCGCGTCGTCCTGATGGTTTCTGCGGTTTTTGTTGCTTGCGATGTTTGGTTTTCTTTGGCCGGAGAGGATTTCTGGCGATGGTGAAACTATGTGGCAAGGAGGGACCTTGATTGAGGCGACAACGGAGGCCAAACGGTGGGGATCAGCGATCTTGGGATCTCGGAGGATCTGTTGTTTGATGGGGTGTTGTGTGGGCATTTTTTGCACGCTGACGGACCGACAATGAGGTGGGTGGCCAACTTTTGATCGGCGACGATGTGTGGGATGGCGGAGAGGAGACCTTGTTGTCCGATGGAGGCAGTGGGATCCCGGCTCGGTGTGCAGGGATGACCACGACGGGACGTGGTGTCTTTGAGGAAGGTGATGTGGGCCATGACTTGACGATGGCCGGAGGCTGAGGGTTGCGTCGGAGGACAGATGCAAGTTGGCAGGTTGCTGAAGCCGGCAATGACAGGATTCTGGGGTTGTGGGTCTTCGATGACCTTGAAATGCGTGTCTTTGAAGACCTCAGAATTCGGATCTCTGATGACTCTCTTTTTCTTCGGGATGCGGATATGGGATGACATTGGATGGAAAACACAGGTTGTACATCATTTGCTGTGGGTAAGGGTTACGGGTATGCTGGTATCAGGGTATGCAGGTTTGGTTGACTTTGGATAGTGGACGAACATGGAGGACATCATTGGGACTTTTGGATGGGGTTTTGAGTGCGTGACTTGCGGGGGTTGGTTGACAATTAGATGATGGGTTATTATGCTTTTTATTTTCTGGTCATGTGATCTTTTATTTAGGGATGAGATTTTCTCATTTTATTTTAAGTAGTTTTGGCTATAACACATTCATGGTTTGATGGCGTTTGATATGCCATATTTTTTGTACTTGTTGTAATTTTATTCTCATTAATAAATTTATAGGGTCGAGTACGCTCGGTCCCTGAATTTCCTTATATAAAACTTGTTAAATCCAAAGGTAAGGATTTATTATTATAAAAATAAATATTCTCTTATGTTAAAGATAAATTAAAAATGGCACGTGATGATAAATCCAATATAATAAAAATTGGTGTGGAAAATGTCTATGAAGAAACTCATAAAGTTATCATTGATATCAATAATTCTTAGTTGGAGATAAAGGATGAAACAGTGGAGGATATTGAAAATTCACAATAATAAATAAATAATATTCATGAAGGACACATCGAGAACATGGATAAATAATGGGAAGAAATAATTAGTTCAGTTTTGGTTGAGGGAAATTACCTCAACTTAAAGTCCCCATATTTGGAGATAATTTGATAAATACGAGAGTAACACATTATAAGTATTCCATAAATATTTAAAGAAGAGCCAATACCATTAAAGTTTCTAATAATATTCTTATTTTGAAAAGGACTCATTCCAGTGAGAATAAGATCCTGAAAACATATAAGTATAATTCCACTACAGACTCTAAAAAAGTTTTAACCCTTACTCCATAAAATTTGGGGTACAATAATAATATTTCTAGGAAAATTGTTGGTTAAAATTTAAATTATTGACATATATGGGTGGAGAAAAATTACTAGAAACCTATAAATTTATAAAAGGTGTATTTGAGTAAGAGAAAGAATTTTAGTTACCCAAAATGAGCTCAAAAGTAAGTTGTATTTATAAAAACCATAACAAAGTATTCATACTAGAGAGATTATTTAACAAATGAATAATTCATGTTTTTTACTATTATTGGTTTTGTGAAAAGTTTGTACACCATTGCATTGATTTTTAGAATAATATGTCAATCATTGTAGAATAATAAGGGACTTCACTAAGGGGAAATTGATAAAGTAAATTAAAATTATATCATGTCCAAGAAATATACATAAAATGAGGCAAATATATCCACTAAAAAATATTTGAATATCATGATAATTTCTATGGAAGATTCAATAAAGGTTGTTAGTATGATGACACATGTTGGTTTGGACAAACCAAGCATGATTCATTTATTATTGAATAAATAAGGCCATTAATGATAAAGAAAAATTAAAGGAATAAAGATAGAGAGTTCAAAATATGGTAGAAGAAAAATCATAAAGTTAAAGAAAACACTCCCATAAAGAGTACTAAGAAATATACTAAACTAAATAAGAGATGATTCTATTGTATAAGGAAAGAAACAACACGAATAGTTGAAAGAATACCATTGATAATGGTGTTAAAGGAATAAATTTGAAATAATAATGAAAAAAAATCCAATAAAAAATAAAAAAAGATTAGTTTTATAGAAGGTATATATGATGAATAAGTTAAAAATCATGAGAAGTTACCAAAAAATGGTAACTTACATACACTTAAGAAATCATGTGGAAGATCTAAGAAAGATGAACATCTTTCTAATGAATCCATGATTATTTTTAAATCCTATTTGGAATTAGAAATAATGATGGATCAAATACATTAATATTCATGTGACTTTCTAGATGATGTAAAACATCCTATTCCACATAAAAATATAGTGGAAGAAAGGAATAAGATCATGTTACACAAGGAAATTGAAGTTTTGAAAACCTAAATAAGATCAATAAAGAAGATTTCTTAGGAATGTGGTGCTAAATTTATGAGAGTCTTTAGGTTGATAAGAAACACTCATACATTTTCATCTCATTACAAGTAGTAACATCCATGGTGAAGAGTTTATGAATTATACCCCTTGTGGGATAGTTTAGTTGACAAGTTAATATATATCATTATCTCTTGTAAATTTGAGATTTTATAAAGTGTTGCAATTTTTCATTGAAGAGGTATGTTGATTATATTATCTTATCCTTATATCAAAATTTATTTATAAAATTAAAATGATATATTGAGTATTTAATTTTAATGGAAAATAAACTTAAAAAAAATAATACTCCTTTGATTTGAATTCCTTAAATCTGTGGGTTAAGTTGAGTGAAAGAAATTATTTTTTGAACTCTTGAAATTGGATTTTTGAGTTGGTAAAACATAACGTATTATTCAGGGATAAAATTTATGTCTAAGTTAGTCAATCTTATTATCTACACTGATATATCTTTTTTAGACTTAAATTAGATTAATTTATGTCTCATTGACATAAGAAATTATATTTCATACTTATCAAAAGTGAATAAGATATTTCTTTTAATAATAATGAAGATAAAGGTGAGACGATGAAATTTTTTTAATGATTGGATCATGATTTGAGTTTGACTATACCTTACACTAAAAACATTATAATTATTTTCAATAAGGGGGAGAGAAAATAAGAATTTGTAAAAACATATTTATATTTATTAGCCTAATTTATTTTAGTTTATTGAGTATTAATACCAAATAAAAAATGGGTGATTAGAGATCCTAATAAATTTTGATAACGATGATTGTGTTTTTCATCAATAATTAAGGAAAATAAGTATGAATTTCAATATGTTTTTGTTTTTTAGGAAGATCACAATAAATGAATAGATTGAATAATCACATTATTACTGAATTATTTCAGGGAAAATGGGATATTGAAAAGATTTTTTAAATGTGTTGGTGATATTCTAGAACCTAATAAATATTGTGATTCATTTTTTTATTATTGGAATTAGGAAATTTTCATGGAAATTGAATCCCACCTAGATTATGCTAATAAGTTTATCTAAAATTAAATCACGTGTGTTTCAGAAGATACCATTCAAGAAGAAAGAAAATTTTGGATTTCAGAAAAGAATACATGAGGTGATTAGGATTATAGATTAATATTATAGATGATTGCAGAGGACATGTTTCTGAAAGTATTATGAGTAAAAATTGAAGATGGCTATTTAAGGATGTAGCATTATAGTTTATGATTAATTAGTATGACATAATATGAAACAATTGAAATTGTTGATGATGGATCAGATCACTATCAACTATATGTTCTTTTTAAAGATTTTGATAATCCATCCTTGTGTTTATTAAGCATAAAAACTATTATTTATATGAAAATTCACATGGATGATTTTTAAATAGTTATGTTTGGAAATCTAATAGCTAAATCTAGAAGAAACACGTATAGAATTTACATCATGGTTTCAGGAATGTGTGTGTCAAAATGTGTTGACCAGAATCACAATTTATAGAATAGGAATGTTTGATAATGAGATTAGTTTCTCACAGAATAAGTTTTAGAAGAATACATGTTGATACACCACCGAAAGAAGAGTTGTATATGCATGCAAATGTGTATCCATAAGACGAAGTGTTGAGAATACATGATATGTTTTAGATAATAGGTAAGTCATAAAAAAATCCATATGGAAGTTCTGTAAAATTATATATTCGAAATATGAAATATGGAACTAGTTTAAGAGAAGGCCTAATATCAGTTTTGAGGAGTATGAAAAATGTAAAAATATTAATTAATGGATGTTTATAATTCTCTTAAATCATCGTGATTCAAGAAGAGTACTAAAAATAATGTTGAATAATTAAATGGAATAAAAATTTGATGATGGTTGTTTTAACCGATGTGAAACTCCAAAAGTATCATAATATCAAAATTATAATCAACTATTTTATGGGATGTTGTATACCATATGAGAAATAATAAGTAAAAGCATAAAAATATGGATAACTAATATTTTTTGAAGAATAATCAATATGAAATATTACCTATAAAATATTATATTAATCTTGAGTTATATTAGAAGTTATTTTATGAAGATAAAATTAATAAGTTTGGACAGTTTGAGGATTAGCATATTATAGGTTGAGAAGATTGTAAGTTTTGTTGTGCAATGAGGGTGTGTTTTGTGATTATGAGAAGGTGCACTACAACTAGAGATATCGTTATCCAAATTTTGGATGATGAGTTGATACTAAAAAATGATAACTCTATAAGAACTGAAAAGTATTTGGGGGTTGTCCTAGATGATCTAAAGGCTGTATTATAACAAATTAAGAGTTTTGGGAGATCAATAAGAAGAGTAGGAGGAGTTATTTATTGAATTGATAAAATAAGGGTGAAAATTCTAAGCTATTCTTCATAACATACTACTATGTTTCATAGAAGACTCATGTTCAATGCCTAGTATAGAAGGAGCTTCCTTTTGAATAAAATACTAATTATATTACTCTTTGATGAGATCATGAGATATTGACCTATAAATTCAAGAAGATCAGATTTTTCAAGGAATAAGTAAGTCTAAACTACATATCCCATAGGAACATAAGAGTTCAATAAAGAATTAAGATAATAAATTTAAATATTATGTATATAAAAGATGATTAAATCAGAAATAATTTGGAAGGAAATATAATTTTAAATAATAGCTCATTCAAAAGTGGAATAATTTTTAGGAAGAGTTTATTTTTTTAAAAAAGTTAATTCCAAATATTCATAGATTTAAAGAAGAATAAAACATAAAGATTTTTTATTACTTAGTTAGTCAATATTAAGGTTGATATAATTAGTCGGATGTTCATGATAATGAATTCATTCACTCATTGTAATTTAAAGTCACATAGTTGAGTAAGAAGATCCAATATATGAATGTTATCAAATCCTCGATTATACTAAAGATTTTATTCATTGGTGATGACTATAACTCTATTATATGTGGGTGAGATTTAGTATAAATAACTATCCAGGAAAATAAGTAAATTTGGGGAATACTTTTAGGAGTATAGAATGGTACTTTCCCTATTTATATTCACTTTAGGATAATAGTGAAACACCTATGTCTTGAACATGACCCAATCATAATAAAGATATAGACGCCCATACCTTGGGTGAACCTTGTATCAATAACATGTGTTGTGCTCTCATTCTTTTTGGTATGTCATTCAATGTGTTTGTGTTTCATGATTTGTGAAATATCTACTCACCTTAATAGGTGTTGAGTTTCGAGTTATTAATGTAATGAATAATTCAATAATACATAGATTTCACTAATTCATCTCGTCTCTCAGTGTTGTTGCACGATACAACTAGGAATCTCAATGATATTAATTTCGTGATTTTTTTGGAGCCTGGTAATTTATTTTCATATTGAAAATTATTTTTTAAAATCAATAAATAATTAATATATATATATATATATTATAACATTTAAACCTTAAGGGTTCCCTGGGGTTGCAATTGTTTGTACTAGAAATTTATTCTCACTCATTGTATGTACACACATTTTGTGAGTAAGAACTATATACTTGATGTTTTAGGAAAAGTAAATAGGCCCCATTTTCTTGGGTGATGATATTAGGATATATTTTAGAGCTGTATAAAATTATTTTTGGAGTTAAATTGTGGGTGGTGGGAGTCATCCACCACCATCATTTAATCATCATATGTTAAAACTCTAGAGGATACCGTGTAGTAAAAACTATATGGTTATCCAAATATACTAACTTGAATATGAGTTCTCGATTATATGAAGCCTCATTTCCTACTCACTGTACTCTATCAGCCTCACCCACACTCAAGTTAACTCACACCTCAAAATAATTCAATTGAAAAATGGAAAAAGAAAAGGACACGAGATTTTTCATTGTCAGTAAAATGTGTAAAATATTTTTGGGAGAAACACTAATGAACTTTTAATTAAAATTATAATATACAAAAAATACACTCAACTAGAAAAAAAAATCGAATGTAAGAATTAATTATAGTGATTAACACTCTGTAATTATCTAACCATCTAGATTGTATGAATCATTGTGCACACGTTACCCACTTCACTTTTTTGGAAGTAGTCATCCAATAATTATAATCACACTGACCTCTTATATTCATGAATTTTCCCACATTTATAATGGTGATTAATGATATCCTATATCCTTCCAAACTTGACTAATGATCTCGGTGAATGACCCAATTCAAACTTTTCTAGTAATATCCATTCTCTGTTATCTAGACCAACTCCTATGTATATGAGTATCAGACTATTATATCTTCCAAATTCCATAATATTCACTAGAGATATTCTACTACAACTTATTGATATATAAATATAATGTATCATTCAACTCACACTGTCCAGTCATTTATGTATTTCAAACTAAATCCATATTCACATACCAATATCTCTCACTTGAAGAGTTCTTTAGAGGAACACGAAAAACTCTCCAAAAATTTAGGTTAAAACTCTAATAATTTTACGTTGATAAATGTTATCAATTCTCCGTACCTTAACACAAGTCCCACTAAGGTACTCATTTACCTCATACTTTCTTGGATCTACACCTCAGTTAACATGTCAACCCGATTATGTCATTTAGATATCATTAAAATCACTTCAACCATTTCCTCTAGAAGTGTCATAATGAATTGATATTTTAGGTTAATGTGTCTCATCAATTTATGGAACACAGGATTCTGAACCAAGTGAGTCACACTCGGATTATCACATAATAACATTCCACACTACTAGATTCTTCTGAGCTCCTCCATTAAACACATCAACCATACTAGTTCCTTCCCTACTTCAATTGAAACTACATACTCTAATTATCTTGTGGAAAAATTAACAAGTGATTATATCTATTATATCAAAATTATGGGAATACATATATAGGTAAAAAATACATTGTTCTACTCTTATGTTTGTCAAGATCTATAGAAAATTTAGCATGAATGAATCCTTGTAACATATCATCTTCCTTGAAACAAAGATCTCTAAATTATAATCCCTTAAAGTATCATATGGTCCACTTAATGGACTCTTAGTGTTACCTTCCCATATTTGAAATCAAATGGGACACAAATCCCACTTCAAATGTGATTTCTATATTATTACATATCACGATATACATTAAACTCTCAAAGGATAATTCATATAGAACTTTAACTTTATACTTTGTCTTAGAGAACATTATTAGTGAATAATTCTTCAAAAACAAAAACCGTATAGCCAATTGAATCTATATTGTATTGAATCCATACATCCCAAAAAATTTGATAACCTTCTAGATATAGTCCATATAAGATAGTATCAAATTACCATCTTTTCTATCTATCTAGATCTTCACTCCCTATATCTTCTCGGCTTGTCTGAGATATTTCAACTCAAACCATCCGGAGTGATCACACTTATATTTATGAATCCACCCATAATCATGTACATCAATAAACATATCATATATATAAAGTACTATGATGATAAATTTCTAATTATCCCATTCCATCTAGTAGCAATAATGGTTTATGTTTCTCTAAGTGAATCCTTTGTCTTCAATAAATTACTCGAACATTGGATTCTAGATCCTTGGTTCTTGCTTCAAGCCAAATATATTTTTATTAATATTATACACCAAGTTTTAGTTTCTATAATATTTGAACCCCATAGGTTTTTTCATGTCAATATCTTCCTCTAAATCCCCATGAAGAAGTCCATCTTTACATTAATATATTTAAAGTATAAAATATCTGACGTAACCACGATTACCACCATATATATGGTAGTGTTCTTAACTATCAGTGAGAAAATATCTAATAAATAAACTCTTTCCTTATATTGAAATCCCTTCACCACCATCCATGACTTATACCACTTCCTTTAATAAGATTCTTCCTTCAACAGAAACACCTATTTTCTCCCTAAATTTGTATCCCCCTGCCGTAACTCAGTTAGATCCCACATTTCATTAGTGTTCAATGAAATATTTTTTTTTTCACATTTGGATACCACTATATAGATTCAATGAGAGTGGTATACTAATATATGATTTATGTCTCTACTCTATTTTTGAGAGGAATAAGGTTTGAATTAGATTCAAACCTCTGAACAAATTTTTTAACTCTAGTTTATATTCACAAAACACGAAGCTCGACTCTATTAGCCAATTTATACTCTGGAGATCTATCCTATCATACCTATTATCCATTGTTCTTATCCAAGAATCTATAATCTCCATCATTTCTGGAATATCTTACACTAGTCTATTTTTTAGACATCGAGTTCTCCCATCTGTGTCTTCTGGATGTTTTTTCCTTTTGGTACTCCAACTCAAATCTACTTAGATGCTATAAATAGTTTTTTCGACTTGTATTTCCTTCTATACCATGTATTTTTTCATCAACAAAACAATTGCATTGAATGAAATATCTCAACTTCTATTTAATTAATTCTTTTCGTCAACCCACAACCAAAAAATAAAGTTCTCATCATCATACTCAATAATAAAACATGATTTGGACTTAGCATAAATCAAGTAATTGTAAAATTACTAAATATAATAAAAGAAGAACTATTAGACTTTTTGGTGGATAGAATATAGTATTATTCATACCATAACTGCTCCATCTCTTATTATCCCAGTGGATTAGATGGTATTATTTTAACTTGCTATATAGAAATATTCAAAAAATTTGCCCTAATTTCCTTAGGAATTATTGAATCTACATGCATACTTCAATACTCCTATGATAACATATAATTCATTCACTATACCACACCATTATATTATATTTTATAATAAACACTTTCCCCAACCTAATCCCCTTCTTCTAAAAAAAGTTATAGAAGATTTTTTAGTGATATACACCATTGTTTTTGGATCTAAATCACTTTTGTTTATTACCGGTTTCCCTATCTACCGTAGCATTACATTTATTGAATAATATAAATGCATCTAAATTTTCTTTATAAAGTAAATTCATACTTTATTTATTTCATCATCATTAAAATTCACAATGTAAAGTGAACCAGTATGAGATTAGATAGGGGTAGATTCACAAATATCTAAGTAAAATAGATCTAATTTATAGGATCTATGATTCCATCTAATTAAGTTTATGGACTCCCTATTCTAGTTCCCAGCCATAAATATCCCATAACTTATGAACTCAGTCTGTCTGAGCTCCAGTATTCCTTTTAATGGTATAACTTTTATATAATTCTCATTAATATTTCTAATCCTATAATTACATAACTCCAAATTGTTAGACACTAATTCATAAAAAATACATATTCATATGATATTTTTGTTAAACATGAGGAATTATACATTACTCCCCATGAAACCACCATGGATCCTCAATTCACCTTCTATACATTGTATATAAATATAGTCTCATAGTATCACATAAATAAATTAATTTAAAGGTATTTTTCATTAATTTTAATTATTTCTTTGTTTACGGGGGTTTCCCATGATTTTTTGGAGAAAGGGGTGGTTAAATAATTTTTTGGGTCAAACCATTAGCCCATTTTCATATTTTAATGAAATTGTTTTTTATAAATCCTTCATTTTTAAACATTTCTCATCCATTCGACTTCCCATTTGGCCTTACCTAACTTATTCAAACCACCATAACCTTTTGTACCCATTAGAAACTCATAATCATGATGGATTTGGGTGATTTATTCAGATATTGGGCCAACCTACAATCCCATTTCCAGATTTAAAAAAATAATTTAATTATTTTATATCTCATTAATTTTTTATTATTTTCAGTCATTACACCTCTAACTAGAGCCAAAAAAACCTAGGAGCACCCCCACATTCCATTTTCCCTCTTTGGAGATCATCTTTATCGGAGACTAGGGTGAACTTTATCAGGGTTTCTCAAATCATCTAGATTTGAAAAGGTAATTTCTTTCTTCCATAAATCATTCATTTTTTAATCTTTTCCCCCAATTCAGTCCCCACATGTCTTCCTTAGCCTTATTCGAACCTCCCATTAAATTTTTGGAACTTGGAGCTTCAAATACTAGTTTACTTGGGGTGATTTTTTCAAATTTTCTCAAGTAAGTGAGTTTCCCCTCTTGTTCCTTCCATTTCCTTTGGGTTTCTTCCACTTTTATTGAATCCACAAATGTCCAGAAGTTAGGGACTTCTACTTAGGTTTTTTTTAGTTTCTTGGTCAAACTTTGTGGTTTTATGTTCATTTTCACTCCCTTGTGGTGTGGCGGTGGTTCGGTTGAAGTTTTGCACAAGGATATGAGGTTTTTTACATATATGGTAGGTGATTCGATATATAAGAATTGTATAATGAGTCAGATTTCTGAATTTATATTTCTTTTAAGTTCCTATTTAATTTTTTTGGTGTGAAAATTATTTTTGGTCGTAATTGTTAAGCGGTGCATTCCATGTTGAACCAATTGGTGTTTTTTTATAATTAATGGAATGGATTTAAAAAATGTTTAAGTTCTTCCAATTTTGTGTTGGGGAAATAGTGGTATGGATTGGGTGTTAAAAGAGGTATTTTAAATGGATTTTATGTGAAAATTTTTGTTAAAACTTTTGAAATTGTTTTGTGGAAATTCTACGTATTGGTTTGAGTTATAAAAATGGTGAAAATCTTGTCTAGATACTTTTTTGAGTGCATATTACCAAAACTCTTGTTTTTATATGTAAGTGAAAATTGGTAGCATGTGGAACATTTTTGAAAAGAATGAGTGAAACCCAAATATCTAGGTGGGCGGATGTGAATTATCATGCTAGTGATCCTGAGTGGGTTTTTCCTTATTTCACTTAGAAATTTTGACATTGACAACCCTAAAAAAATAAGACGATGATGATGTTGGGGACCACTAGGTTATGGGTGATTCCCCTGCTAGTGGCTCGTGCATGGGAACTGATATTGTTATGGTTACTTTTACACTGAGATGCGAGGTACCTGGGGATCACAACTAACTAATGCCTAGGGGTGTTCCTATGTTGAGTGCTCATTGACTATTTGGAATTTATATTTGGATAATGGTGTGTTTTTATAGTAAACTCATTAGCTTAAATTTTTTATTTAAATTTTCCCATTCTTTAAAGTTACCCACTTTGAAAACTGTTTTCATTTCAAAGATGCACCTTTAAAAATTATTGCTACCATTATTTTTTATAACACTTGGAAGCTTTTATATTATAATTCTTGTCACATGGAATATTTGGGTGGTATCCTATTTGTATTAGTCTAATGACCTACTTACACCTTTGGGTGTGAGAAGACTTTGTTATGTTTGACATAGGTAAGGGCAAGGATTTTGGAGACGGCGGTTCGGGTTGCTACTTGCTTTCGTTGTGAGGTGTTGTGGAGGCAGCTCGTGGGTGATGAAACCTTATCGTGTTGAAATATTTGGATTTTTTATCTCCTAATTTTGTTTTTTGGGACCTCTAGTGTCATGTTAAAAACCATGAATTCTGTTCTTGATATTTTATTTAAGGATTTTTTGTCAAGAATTTTTAGATTTGGTTTATGGATTATATTTGGTTGTTTTATGTATCCTAACTTAGGTATGCCATTACCAAACCATTTTTTTATACCCAGGAACTTATTCCAAATCATTGTCATAGTTAATGCCATTTGGGTCTTTCCATGGTCTGGGTTGGGTGCTGGTTTCGAAGGATGCAAGATCTGGTTCATGGAAAAATGGTATTAAAGAGGTTTATCTTTTTAGGTCATATTATTATTTTGGGGTGAGTCTGGTTAGACAAGATCTAGGACTGTAAGGCCTTGAAGTTTTGGTTATGAGTAGGGTTCCTAGATAGTACCTCTATTTACAAACCTTGGGTCACCATGGGATGTTGGGATTATTTGTTTGACTTCTCTTCCAGGTGGGACTTGTGAGCTGTAGACTGCACGTATACATCGGGTGGGATTGAAGTGGATGTCATTTTCATTATTTTGATGTTGTTGACTTATTTTTTTTTTGTAATTGCTTAATTTTTTTAGAATTTTTTTTAAAATGATTTATTTTGTGACTGTTTCCTTGTGTAGAAACATGCCTCCCCAGAAAGCTCCCATGGAACCATGGGAGGACGCTGGAGAGAGTTCACCCTCACCGATTGATCAAAGGATGGTAGAAGCTATGGACAGTGTTATACAGGACCTAGGACAAGGAGTAGCTCTAGCTCCTACTCCATATTGGGAAGAGGAGACTGGTCTTAGTAATGACAAATACCAGGAGTTCCTAAAGAACAAGCCTCATAATTTCTAAGTTAGCATAGAACCCCAGAATGAAAAGGTGTGGATCGAGAAGACCGAGCGCATTTTCAAGTTTCTTGACACACTTGAGGAGTTCAGAGTGAAGTGTGCCTCATTTCTGTTAGAGGGTCCCAGTTGCAGGTGGTGGGAATTAGTGCTTTAATCTGGTAAGCATGAACAGATGAGATGTAAGGACTTCAAGGTTACAATCAACGACCAGTACTACCCTGAAGTCTTCGAATGTGTTAGATCCCAAAAGTTTATGGAGATGGTTCCGGGGGGACCTTTAATTGATGTATTATGCCATAAATTTTGCTAATATATTCCATTATTCACCTAAAATGGTCTTGATTGAGATGATGAAGGCCCAGAAGTTTCAAAGGGACTTGGACCAGAGATTTATTTTCAGGTGTTTCTATTTAAGCTGAATACCTATGCTGAGGTGGCTGTCCTGGCATTTATGGTGGAGATTAACCGCAAGGGGTGGTCTGGTTTCTCTAGAACAGTATCAGTTATTAGTAGTGGTACTTTATTTTATAAGAAAAGGAAGTGAGACGGGAAAGAGAAGAATTGAGGTGGTAGTTTAGGCCAACCTTCCCGATAGTTTTCTTCAGTGGATTTTGATGTAAGGTTCGTTGTGTACCACTAGTGTTGGATTCCAGGGCATACCTGACTAGTATTCACATCTCCTCCTAAGCGCTTCTATCAGTGTGGAGGTATAGGACACTAGTAGATTTTTTGATGGATGGAACATCCACTCCATAGTGGGGCATGATCAGTGGCTTCCTGGGGAGTTCCATCTCATTCTAAGCTGTCACGGACAGGGGGATCTCAGTTTGGTGGTCGTGGAAGCAGACCCCGATAGTCTTTTGGGAAGAGAAATTTCTTGGTAGTGCCACAGGAGATTGTTCATTCTCAGATAGAGAGTAGGCATCTTCATGAAGTGAAGTAGGCACCATAGGGATCAGATGAAGGGCCTTCGATAGTTCATGGTACGGTATTTATTGCATCTTCTATAGCTAATTCCTTTTTCAATATTGGTGCTTCTGTTTCATTTATCTCTTCTAGTTTTGTGAGCACTTTGAATTTTCCAATCGAGTTGTTATTTGTTGCGATGTATTTGGTGATTCCGTTGGGTGAGGATAAGGCTCAGGGTATCAGGTGCATCTCATGATCACATGTTGTGTAAATGGTAGAGATAGAGTGGGACCTCTTGGTCTTGGATATGGATATTTTTTATTTAGTCTTCAACATGGATCGGTTAGTGAATTTCAAGCACACATCAATTTCTATTGGTGGTGGATGAGTTTCATGGAACCTGATGCCAGTCCTTAGGTTTTCATCGGGTATGTGATCCTCGGTCGAGTCGTGTAGGACCTCCACTCCCAAAGTTGGGAAATATTGTGTTCTAGTTGTCTTCGCTCATGCTAGAGGACGATGTTCATGCTCCTGAGGGTGGGTTTCCTCCTATAGTGGATGAGTTTTCAGAGGTATTCATAGATTATTTTTTAGGCTTTCCCTCAGAGAGGGATGTGGATTTTAGATTGATTTATCACCTAGAAAATATCTAATATCTCTTCCCTCATATTGTATGGCCCCCACCGAGCTAAGGAAAATAAATACATAGCTGGATGATTTGTAACCCAAAGGATTTATTTGCCCAAGAATATCTCCTTGGGTCGATCCTGTCCTTTTTTTGAAGAAGGATAATGGATCCCTCTGGTTGTGAACTGATTAACGGAAGCTTAACAAGGTAATGATCAAGAACAAATACACTTTTCCTGGAATAGATGACTTGTTTGATCAATTAAAGTGGGGAAAGTGGTTTTCTAAAATATATTTTCATTCGGGTTACCACCAACTCAGTGTGAAAGAGGTAGATATCCTAAAGACAACCTTTCGAAGAAGATTCATCAACTTTGAGTATTTTATTATGCCCTTTGGATTGACCAATGCTCCAATGGTCTTTATGGAACTCCTGAATAGAGTGTTCCTCCAGTATTCGTACCCTTTTTTCATGGTTTTCATGGATGACATCATGGTTTACTCTGGATTTGAGGAGGAGCATGAGAATCATTTTTGGATCATTTTGGACACTTTGCGAGATCACCGTCTTTATGAAAATATATCCAAGTTCACCTTATGGATCAGGGAGGTGAAGTTTCTGGGGCATGTGATCTCAGAGTAAGGAGTTTCAGTGGATCCTAAGATGATCAATGTAGTGATTTCATGGGAGCAGCCGAAGAATGTGTTTGAGATCAGTAGTTTCCATGACTTGGAAGTATACTATAGGTGGTTTGTTCTAAATTTCTCTCAGCTTGTTTCTCACATGACTGCGCTCACCGGGAAAAGGGTCATGTTTTTTTGGGGCCCAGAATATCAGGCATCCTTCAAGGAGTTGAATTGGTGGTTGACTATCGCCCCTGTGTTGATCTTTCCAGAATCTATAAAGGTCTATGTAGTGTATTTTGATTCTTAATATATGGGCCTCAGGTGCGTGCTTATGCAGGATGATCATGTTTTTTTTGAGCTTGTTGTTTTGATGTATGCATTGAAAACATGGAACCACTACCTATTTGGGGAGAAGTTTTTAGTCTATTATGATCACAAGAACATATCCTACATATTCTCATAGAAGAATCCTGATCTAAGGTTTCAACATTGGATTGAGTACTTTTAGTGGTTTGAATTTGATATCGCTTACACCCATGGAAAGGGTAATGTGGTGGCAGATGCCTTGAGAAGAAGAGTACCAATACATGATTAGAGGAATTCTAGTGACTAGTGGAATTTAAAGGGGATCATTTCTCATATACATGTGGAGACCAAGGATAATAATGGAGGTGTGTTCTTGGAGAGAATTCAGTTGAACCCTTCTCTTATGAAGATGATTCAAAGAGAACAACTCATTGATGGGCTATGTCAGCAATCAAGGTAGGTTTTTCATGGTAAGGATACATCTTCTAACCGGTCTTTGTCCCCCAAGGGTATCTTGTGCTTCGAGGGCCACTTAGTGGTGTATTTTTCTCTTTGGAAGTTGGTGATGTAGGATAGCCACTAGTCTCAGTGGGATTCCTATCTTGGTGCCACCAAGATATTTTATGATGTATGTTAGCAATTCTGGTGGCCAGGTATGAGACAATACGTAGCTAACTTTGTGTTGAGATGTAATACATGTCAGTAGGTGAAAGTGAAGCATCAAAGGCCCTCTGGTTTGCTCCATTCTCTACCCACTCCTACCTGTAAGTGGGATGAGGTATCCATGGATTTTATTGTTTTCCTTCCTCATACACACTAGAGTAATAATTTCATATGTGTAGTAATTGATCATTTGACTAAATCATCCCACTTCTTACTGATCAAGGACGTAGCTAAAATGGATGAGTTGGGCCGATTGAATCTTCAGGATGTGTTAAGGATTAATGGTGATCCATATATATTTTTCTTGTATAGAGACCCCCCATTTCACTTCCTAGTTTTGGTAAGGCCTTCAGAATCCCTTGGCATCTCAGATTATAATTAACATGACATACCATCCTCAAACGGGTGGTCAGACAGAGCAGGCGAATTAAATTTTGAAGTACAAGCTCAATGCATGTGTTTAGAAATTTTTAGGTTATTGGGATATCCATTTGGAATTAGATGAGTTTTCTTATAATAATAGTTACCAATCCTCAATCTAAATGGCTCCCTTTGAGGTGCTCTATGGTCAGCCTTTTCGCCCCCCCCCCACCTGTGTTGGGATAAGGTAGGTGAGACCTCACTGTTGGGGACAATTCTTGTGCAAAGGACATATGAGAAGGTCACATTGACTAAAAATCATGTATTAACAGCTCAAAGTTTCCATATATCATATTCTGATTAGATGTGTCGAGACCTGGAGTTTTCTGTGGGTGATCAGGTGTTTTTGAAAGTGGGCCCTCGTCTTGGTCATCGCCGTTTTTGGAAATCAGGGCAAGCTAACACTGGGGAATTTTGGAACTTTTGAGATTTTTGACAGGATTGGAAAGGTGGAATACATCATATATTTTCTTAATCTATTTCCATATATCTGTGATGTCTTCCATGTCTCATAACTAAATAAGTACAACCGGGATCTTTCCCGTGTACTTAATTGGGAGGAGTTGGATATAGATCCCAATCTGTTTGTGGTTGAGAGACCAATGTGTATTGTGGACTCTCGAGAAAAAGTTCTTCGAGGAAATACTATTCCTATAGTCATAGTTCTCTGGAAATATGGTATTGATGATAATGAGACATGGGAGTAGAAGTCTTGGGTCGAAGAGAAGTTTCCTTTTCTCTTATATGATCTGGCTTCAAGATGACTTTCTGAGGGTGGAATATTTTTTATGGTGGGTAGAATAGTCACATCCATGAATTCATTTAAAGGTATTTTTAATTAATTTCTATTATTATTTGTCTAGGTTTTCCCAGGAATATTTAGTGAAAGGGGTGGTTACACCAAGATTTGGGTCAAACCGTGAGCTCATTTCCATATTAAAAAAAAAGATTCTTTTATAACTCCTTCATTTTTTAAAATTTTCATCCATTATACTTCTCACTTGGCCTTAAATAATCTATTAAAATCACCATAACCATTTTTACTCATTAGTAACTCATAATCATGATGTATTTGGGTTATTTATTCAGGAATTGGACCAACCTGTGAGCTAATTTCCAGTTTTAAAAAAATAATTTAATTATTTTATATCTCATTCATTTTTTAATATTTTTTAGTAATTCCACCTCTACTAGAGCCCAAAAACCATAGGCTCACCCCCATGTTCCATTTTTCATCTTTGGAGCTCATCTTTGTTGGGTATTGGGGAGAACTTCATCAAGGTTTATTAAATCATCAATATTTGACAAGGTAATTTGTTTCTTTCATAAATCATTCATTTTTAATATTTTTCCCTCACTTCAGTCCCAAATTGACCTCCTCATCCTCATTCAAACCTCCCTTTCAATTTTGGATTTTGGTAAATTGAACAACTAGTTTATATGAGGCGATTTCTTCAAGGTTTCTCAAGTAAGAGAGTTTCCCCTCTTGGTCCTTCCATTTCCTTAGGGTTTCTTCATCTTTTCTTGAATCCCCAAATGTCCAAAAGTTAGTGATTTGTACCTAGGTATTTTTTTGTTCTTTTTGGTCCAATTTTGTGATTTAGGTTCATTTTCACTCCATTGTGGTGCGGTGGTGTTGTATTTGAAGTTCCACACAAGGATTTGAGGTTTTTGACATATATAGTAGGTGATTCCATATGTAAGCATTGTATAATGAGTTATCCTACTGGATTTATATTTATTCAACATTAATATTTCATTTTTTGGTGTGAAAACTATTTTTCCATCAATTTTTATGTGGTTTATTTTTAAATGTCAATTTAGTGTTAAAATGGGTGTTTTACTAGTGCATTCCATGTTGATCCAATTGGTGTTGTTTAATAGTTCATGGAATGGATTTATAAAATGTTTAATTGATGCCAATTATATTTTAGTGAAATAATGGTATGAATTTGGTGTTAAAAGAGGGGTTTTAAATGGATGTTATGTGAAAAGTTTTGTTATAACTTGTGAAATTGTATTATGAAAATTATAAGTGTTTGTTTGAGTTATACAAAATTATGAAAATATTTTTTAGCTACCGTTTTGAGTGTGTATGACCATAATTGGTGTTTTTATGTGTAAATGGAATTTTTTAGCATGTTGAACCTGTTTTAGCTCAAATAGGAATCCCAAGTATCTAGGTGGGCGGACGTGTACTTGCATGCTAGTGATCTGGAGTGGTTTTTTCTAAGTTTCACTTAGCAAGTTTGATGTTGAAAACACTAAAAAAAATATTATGGTGATGATGTTTGGGACCACTATGTTATGGGTGATTCTCCTTCTAGTGGATCATTCATGATAATATATACTGTTATTGTTACATTCACTTCGAGATGTGAGGTACTTAGGGTTCACAACTAACTAGTACCTAGGGGTGTTCTCGTGTTTGGTGCTCATTAACTATTTGGAATTTATATTTTTATTATGGTGTGTTTGGATGGAAAATTTAGTATCTTACATGTTTTATTAAAATTTACCCATTTTTTAAAGTTACCACTTTGAAAATTGTTTTCATTTAAAATGATCACCTTTAGAAATTAATTCTACCATTTTTTATTTATAACACTTGTAAGATTTTTATATTATAATGATTGTCACGTGGAATCTTTGGGTGTTATCCTATTGGGATTAGGATCACTCTATACTTACCCATATGGGTGTAAGTAGACTTGATTATGTTTGACATGGGTAAGTGAAATTCTTTTGGAGACAGTGGTTGGGGTTTCTAGTTGCTTCCTTTGTGCGGTGTTGTGGATGTAGATCGTGGGTGATAACCCCTTGTCATGTAGTGGTCTTTGGGTTGTTTCTTCTACTAATTTTGTAGTTTTGGACCTCTTGTGTCTTTTTAGAAACCTTGTATTTAGTTTTGAATTTTTTTTATTAAGTCTTGTTTGGCATGGATTTTCAAATTTAGTTTATTTATTATTTCTGGTAGTTTTATGTATCCTAACTCTGTTAAATAATTCCAAAACCATTATTTATGATACCAGGGAACTTTTTCCATACCATGGAGATAGGGAATTCCCTTCGGTGCATTCCACAAGCTGGTTCGGGTGCCGGTTTCGAAGGTGACCAGATATGGTTCGTGACACATAACCTAAATTATAAGGCTTCCCTATGAATATTATGTTCTTCCATAGCCTAAGGATATTCCCTAAATTTAGTTAATTTCAATAAACTCATCTTATTCATCTATAAATTAACATATGATTTACCAATGATTCACATGACTTCATTATCTATAAAATTCACCTTGATGAACTTTCTAGACACCCAATTATTTATACATATATGATATCCAATTGTTGGGAATGATTCCCCTGTGTTAACCAACCATGAATCTACTATAATGTTAGAACTCAGTAATAATTTATTTTCACCCTCAACTATACTCATGGAATTTTATCTTCCAAAAAATGATAATTATCAATAATCCTATTTTTAACTCCTTCATTTCATTAATATATGTAATGTCTTCCCACACTTACAGTATATAGGTCCCAAACTACTGAATTTTATATAGTCTCTTTATCACTACATATCATATCATTATTTATTCTAATTTTAATCCATTGAGTTTAATATACTCATTCATTAGTATTAAGAATAGTTTCACATGGTGCATATATTTTCTTCTTCCTAATATTCTCATTTACGATTATTTTATGTTCATCCTCAAACAATAAAATATATCTTCCCATAAGAATTATTAATAGTAGTCACTATCACATCCCATCTATCTTGAAGTGATGAAAATAGAACTGATGTTTCATAAACTAACTTGCAACACCCTTGTACCAAGCACCAAAACTATGTCATAACAAGTCCTAAGGTGCTTTCTTGATCACCTCTGGATGATGGAAATTGTTAGGGAATCAAATGAAATCCAATGGTAATGGTTTCACCTAATCAATAAATAAAATAACATGGTATATCCATTTATAAACTCAACATGAACATTCTGTATATTATATGTCCGTGAAATCAAGATTAGTAGTACTTAAAATAAAATGAAAACCAAAATGGGAATAATAAATGTAAAAAAATGAATAATATCTAGTGAAACATCTCAATATGTGAAAAATCGTGTTAACACAAAATAAAATAACCTTAAATAAGATCAATTATGATAATCTTGATACATCATATGAACCAAAATTCCAAAAATGGGAAAACTAGAACCACAAATAAATATCTTTATATGTGGGTAAAAAACATGAATTTCAACCCTCAACCAACCCAAACAAGAATTAGATAATTGATTTCCACCTCCATGTAGAACTGGTACTGAACTCGAAATGATAGTTGGCACGACAAACTATAAAAAGTGGGTATCCTTCATACACCCCATACATAACCTTTAAAAGAAAAAATAATTCATGAAATTTTTAAATAAATGTATAATGTAAGATTTATTTTTTTAGGAAATAATGTATCGAGTCATAGACTTTGTAACCATATTTTTTAAATCCATAATTCAACACTTTTTAATACAAATAATTCATAAAAAAAATTTAGAATAAAGAATCGCAACATCATCAAAATAAATTTAGAACTTTCTTTAAAATTCCCTCATAAATGATTTAAGTTAGGAAATAACTTCTTTTTTCATGTGAAAGAAACAAATTAAAACCCAATATAAGATATCTATACAATATCAATATGAATATAGAATAAATACTAAAACAAATGAACGATAAAATATAGATCATTATATGTACCTAGTATCTTAAGAACAATCTAGGATAAATATAAGATAATATAAATACAGAAATACCATCATTGGGTATCAACCAACCAAACCTAACACATGGTATTACTATATATTTCTTAATAAAGGGTTAAATCCTATATGAATATTAGAGTCTAAACTTAGGGCTACTATCCTGTGCCTGATTATACACTAGTCCAGTATGCATCCCTGTATTTTCTACCTAGCTACCTGAGCATTCCCATGATATATAAATTTATTTGAGTCAAGAAATCGTACCATCAAAATATAATCACATCAATTTCATAAGAAAACTCACCCTCACCTCAAACACACTTAACAGAAACTAACCCTTTTATCTATAATTAACAAAAAAAAATATATGAATTCCCTTTTTAGGTCATTCATCAAATAACATTACCACATTTCCAATATTAAAAAAAATTATAACTCACATAGGGAGTGTTTAAATGGTAATCATGTTTATAAAACAACTTCTCTGAAGTGGTAATAGGGCCTTGGTACATACTTTAAGAAAATATTTCATTCAAAAAATATTAAAAAAAAAATTATATAAAAGGAATCAAAAAACTCAAATGTTTCATGAATTTTTCATGACGTCCAATGAGATCCCAAACACACCCTTAATTTTAAAATAAAACCCCATAAAATGATTTTTTAATGAGAGTTTTCTTTTGGAATTATAAAATTACTTTGAAAGAATAATTAATGAATCTTAACAAAAAATAGGTTTTCCTGGATTCCAAGAACATATTTAAACTTTAAAACTAAGATAAATACCTTTTATATTAAATAAAATTCACAAAGAAAACATTTTTCTTTAAAAAAACTTACTATGGATTGCTTATGAAAATTTTAAAATAATTAAATCATATATTATAAACAAACATGGAATCATGGTTTTAATTTTAAAGGCTCAAGAATAGAGAAACCTACTTAGGATTCATCTCTTTACTTTTACATGGTTCCAAACCACCAAATGAAGGAAACAAGGATACAAGGAGAACAATAGTAACCCTAATACAAGAAAAAATACGATGAAAAATTGATCAACTCAAAACCCTAGGTCTCCCTGATATTTCTAAGGAAGGAAGATGATATTAAAATAGAATATAAGAGGAGAGGAGAGGAGAAGTATTGTATGTAGTAACCATAATTAAAAAATCCTAAAAATATGGAGTTGTCCCATGGAATCACCATGGAGAAGACGGGATGATAAGGTGAGGGGTACCAAGGGTCACATGAGTTGAATGGGGATGAAATTAGTGGTTTAGGGATTAAATTCATAGGATGGTAGATTGGTGAATTACCATTTTCAATATCATGGGTAGGCAATATGGTTTGACTATATAGTTTAACAAGACTTATTCCTCTTACCAGACACATTGGGTAGACTCGTGGTTTTTCCACATAGTTAATAAAGTCATGCACTAACCATGAAAATCACTATTATGAGGGATTATAGGGTTTTCATGACTTCAACATGGTATTCGATAATCATGCGTAAATCATGAAACATGCTATTGTATCCCAAATCATCCAAAAATCCAAATAGTTCAACTATAAACTCATCATAAAGGATAAATATCAATCAATAAACAAATAAAATGGAAAATTGTGGTTGGGGTGTGATAATTCATAAAATTAGAATAATTTATATCCCAATAAAGTCTTGGATGAAATGGTTAATTAAATATGGATTGAGGTCTATAATCCTCATTAAAAAAATTATTTTTCAAATTGTGGGACATGATGATTGACCAAAAATATTTAAAATAATTATATATCCAATCATAAATATAGAAATAAAGCATTCAAAAATTAAAAATTCTTCTTATCACAAATAATCGTTAAATACTCTAAAAAAGATCATAAAAAACTATTGAAAAGGAACCTTAAGAGAGAGAATAGATATCTAGTAAAACATGATCTCAAAAACCAAGGAACATCATATCTCAAAAAGTGGAAATATTTGACAATGTATAATAGCTCATTAATATATTTTGAAGAAACATCTTGTTTGTGGAGGGCGGTCAACATGTACCAATATTTATTTATTTGGGAATAATCAGTTAAGAATTATATAATGGGTCTCCACCGAACCATTGTTTCTTCCTCAAAACATGAGAAAGATCACACAATGCCAAAAAAATATAGTTCCACAAAAGATTCACCTATGGTGGTATCCTCATTATATTAAGGAATTCATTAATACATCAACTCTCTAAGATACCCACAGACTCCTAGAAACCAATGATTTCATGATTATCACAATATAATAAGGATTCTAAAGGGACACCCATAAAATTTAGAAGTAGTAAAATAAGAATCCACATCCTGTAGGTTTTAAAAAACATGTAGGTAAGTATATCATGATCAATATCACCTCCGATAAGGACATTAAAGATAGATCTGTTAGTAAAAGACAAGGAAAATCTTGAAATACCTTAAAAACAATCTTGAACAACTAAAATAGCCAAATACACCCAATTCCTATCCCTAAAAAGAAAATAACTCACTATGAGGCTACAATGAAATTTAAAATATATGACATAGATGATCATTGAGGCATTAATATCTACAAAATTATCAAAATTCCATAAATAATAATTAAAAGTAAACCCAAAAAGTTACACAAATTAAAAATAAACTTTGAACTTCATATACTCTTGGATTGACATTAACATGTTCCAAATAAAAAATCATCACAATCATTAAATGGAACTACACAAAAATAAATAATATAATCACCTTAAGGATCACTTGAAAAAAAAATCATTCCCCTTTTCATCAGGACCTTTCTGGGATTCATAACCAAAATATCATTAAAAATGATGCCAATCAATCCATACTCCACAACTTAAATGTTTTTTTGGGAAAACAAATATACCATGGAAATGATACCCCCCCTAAAACGAATAAATTGGCCTTAAAAATTCTTTCAACTCATTTATAAAACCAAAAATAATAATTTCTAAAATCTTCCATAAATTAAGACCCCACTAATAACTCAAAAATATTTAAAAATAAAATAAAACTCTCTAATTTCCCAATGTAATCATTTTAATTACTATTTAAAATAATTCAAAAATAAAAACACTAATTATTGTCAAAACCTGATCCAAAAAGATTTTAAAATACAAGAATAAGTCATCTTTAGTGTTTAGGATAGTGAAATCACCCTTTGAAATTGTAAACATTTTGAAACCATTCCTGAAAAATGTTGGATTTATCATAAAAATTCACACAAATGATCTTAAAATATTTAACATAATACCATATAAATTTTTTAATACATGTGGAATCCAAAAAAAAATTTGTGAGACAAAATCTCATTTCATATCTAAAATAGTTGAAAATAGTGCTTGGTTTTCTAAAATTACACTATGTTTGGAAACACCCTTCAAAACTTTGTCATAATTACAAAATAAATTAAACACTAATAGAATCAATAATTCATATAGAATATTTCAATATATTATAAATAAATGAAAATAAATAATTAATCCTCTCAAAATCCTCTGAAAATCTAAATTTTAAATATTTTGGAAAATTTTCCCCTACGAATGGTTTAACTGCATAATCTGGAAGGCTATGAGATAACTGTTCAAGTCCCACTGAAATCTATATAAATTGATCTACTAGGTATGTTAATAGTTTTATTTACCATGCATAGTAAATCATTTTCCCATATATCTCTCTCTAGTTTCACCAAAAATTGTAAATTTCTCGAAACAACTAATCATAAATCCTTAATAAAAGGCATAAATACTTAAATAGAGACTAAATATCTCAAAAAAATCAAGAAACAAGCTTAAATTCAAGAGTTATTCATCACAAATAACCTCAAAAACTTAATAGTTGAATGATAAAAGTTAATTCCCAACATACATTCTCATCTATACACTGTGTTCCGATAATTTGAGATCCTGACTATCGGAAACCCTAAATAAAAAATCCATTTTTATTACCATTTTTAATAATATTTTTCAAGAATCAACTCAGTCCACCAATGTACCAATAGTCAAGATGACCCATGATATGTCCGGAGGCATGGTTTATATCACCTAGTACTGGAAAAAATATTTAGTGTGATAAATAACAACCAATATGAATGTTTTCTAAAATTATATGAATAAAATAACAAGGGATCACTTCCTTGAAATTAATCATGACCATTCCAAACATTGGATGGCTAGGAAATCAATATAAAAAATTTTAAAAATAAAAAAAAACTAAGTGTAATAAAATTAAACATTACATATGAAAATAAAACATTAAAAAAACCTATAAAATATACCTCAAGATGTTACAAATCCAGACAATACAAAAGAAAAGAATCAGATAACTGATCACCTCCTCCATATAGAAATTTTACTAAGCCCGAAATGATAATAAGCATGAGAAAAATTTACCAATAGGTATCATCCCCATTCCCCATGAATTAATTTTAAAATAAAATCCAATTCATGTAGTTTTAAAATACATGTATAAAGTAACCATTTTTTTAGGTTATCAAGTATCGAGTCACACAATTCAAAACCATCACTCTTAAATCCATATTTCAACACTTTTTAATAGAAACAACATATAAAACTAATTTTGGGAAAATACTCTATACATGATAAAAATAAATTTAAAACTTCCTTTGAAAAGGTGATCATAAATGATATAATTAAGAAAAAAAATTATTATCTCACAAAATAAATTAAGTGAAATCTATAATTTTATATCTCAACACAATCATCACAAATTGAGAATACATAATAAAATGTAGGAAGAGTACAATCAATAGAATCTTAGGAACCTAAGATACCAAGGAAAAATCTAAGGGAATTCTAACATAATGCCAATATAAAAATTCTTGTGTCGAGTGTCAAAAAAACTGACCTAACACTCAATATTACTCCATATATACTATCTGGTGGTTAAATAATATAATTATAGTATATTATAACCTTAGTGACACTTGCATGATAATTACTATACACTATTTCAGTAAGTGTGCCTATATTTTTCACCTAGCTAACCAAGTATTCCCATAATATATAAATGGAGCTTATCCAAACAATTGTCACATAATAATATAATCCCATCAATTTGATAAAAAAAATCACCCAAAAATCATAACACACTTCACATAAAAAACAACTATTTATCAAAAATTAAAAAACAAAATTTATAACTTCCCTCTATGGGGAATTAATCATATAAAATTACCATATTTAAAATATTCAAAGATGTTCCCAAATGCACATGGGGTGAGCTTAAAGTTTTATTATCTTTATAAAACCACTTTTAGGAAGTTTCATTTGGGCCATGGTACATCCTTTAAGAAAAAAATTTATTCAAAAAACATTTGAATGATAAATCATATAAAACCAATCAAGTAACTCCAATGATTTAAAAAATAATAATGACTTCTAAATAGATCCCAATAACACCCTTAATTTAGAAATAAGAACCCCTTCTGAATGATAGTATTGTTTTTGAATTATGAAATTCCTTTTAAATAGTTGTTTAGACGTTTTAAAAAACATTATCTATGAATGGATTCAAATAAAATATTAAAAAATTTAAACTAAAATAAATCACCTTAATATCTAATGAAATTCAAAGATAAAATTATTTTATTTAACAAAACATACTATAAATACTTGATAATATATATAAAACAGTTAAATTTTCATTAAAACTAACAGAAAATCATGATTTCAATTTTAAAGGATTACGAATAGAAAAAACTACCTTGGATTTATGATTTTATTATCCAAGATGTTGAACCACCTCAAGAAGGAAAGATGAATCCATGGAGAAGAAGAGGACCACTAAAATAATAATAAACCCCATGAAAAATTAATCCTCTCAAAACACTAGTTTTTTATGATATTGGTTATTAAAATAAGAGTAGAGGAATTTAATGAATTAGTGGAAAAGATATGGATTTGATGTGTTCACTAAAAGGAATTAGCCTCAAGCCATATAGAAATACCATGGAATATCCTTAGAGAAGAAGGGAGGCCAAGGGTTGGAGATCTAGCAGTGGCACAAGTCGAATGTTGGAGAAATTTGGGGTTATGGAATACATTTATAGGATGATAGATAGGTGAATTACCATTTTTATAATTTTGGATTGACTTCATGGTTTACTAAACCATGTGAAGTTACCCAGTCATGATACACGTTTCAATAAGAAGAGGGGGGGTGAATCAGTTATATCTTTTTCTTTTATTTTTCCTTAATTTTAAGACAATATTTTCCACCTATTAAATATTTCTTTCCCTATGGAAAAAAATTCAAGCACACATCCATAGTAACATAATAATTTACAACATTCACTACTCAACAAGAGTATCTAAATCCTTGGTATAGTTTGGAAACAATTCAATACCACACAATTTACTAGTAAATAATACTTTTGTGTGGAATATAATGAGTAGGGTATTCCCTTAAAATCTTGTAGAAATTTGGAAATAATCCAATAGTGTGTGTTCTTATTCTAGAAAAAAATGATGCAATGCTATATTATTGTGATTCTTTGTGATCTTTCACGAGTATGATATTTCAAAACAATTATTATCTTTCCTACCCAAAATATGGTAGGAACTTCCTTCAGTCCTCTGTGAACTTTAATGATTCATCCACGAACTACCTGTACCCTCCATGAACTAATTTAAACCATGTGGAGTGAGTGATTCTTGTACCACCTCTTCTTACATGGATTTTCTATGCTCCATAGATAGAAAATTCCCCGTATATAGCTGATACTTCACGGACCACCCATATTCTGCACCCCTCCTTCACGAACCACCAATAACTCACAATCCCTTTTCCTTTATGGGATATCAAACCCCACAAACTACTTCTATAAACTCTCACTATAGACAATCTTCCTCATGTAAATGATCCCTCATGATCTATATCCTCCTCCATAGAAACTCTTCCCCATAAACTCTTTCCTTCATGGAATCCTCCTTCATGGGCTCTTAAGACTTCACTGAATTCTTACTCAGAGTGAAGATGTTTTCTAATGAAAATTTATCACACAAAATTATGGGATTAGGGTTATTTATATAGTAAAAAAACTCCACAAATTTCTCTAATCATATTTCCCCAAAGTTTTAATGTGTATCGCCTTCACCGCGTACTATACTCCTCCTGTGAACCGTTTTTCCTCTACAGTCCTCATAACACCTTTATTCCCTCGTGGTGGCTAATTATTCCACAAAAAAATCACCAACCCTCATCCATGAACAATTATCCTTCCTAGAAACAAATATTCTCCTTTGAACTGTGATCCTCCTCTGAACCATTTTCCTTATGTGGTGTGTGTACCATGCTTCACGGCCCGCATAGTGTTGTTATGTGGAATCCTTTATTTTATAATTTCCCTTTTCCTCTATGCATAACTAATATTCATTCTTTCTATCATGATATATAACCTTTGATTGATAATGTCTTTCATCACCAGATTTACCATGTAAAGTATTGTAACTTCCCTGTCTTCCATCACCATACTTATTTCCAATCTAAACTAAATACAATTGATAACACCTTTTCTCCCCATTCCATCATATGGATTGCATCACAATTTCTCCAAAAAGATTATGATATTTTTGAAATAAAAATCATCAAATCATTATCATTTTTTTACAATATCTTTTACAAAGTGAATTGATTTATACTTTTTGACAAAAAATACAACACTCTTGAAAAAAACGTTTCTTTCTTCCAAAAGATTCTCCAATAAAATTGGTCCCAACACCATGTTCCAAACATGTTCCTCTTACCCAACATATCTAGGTATATGGAATTTCTTTCACTTGATTAGGAAAACCATGCAATGACCATAAAAATAACAACTGATAAAGGATTGTGGGTTTTTTATGGTTTCCACAATGATTAGACTAACCGTATGCAAACTCTAAAATATTCATTAGACCCCAAAATCTTTTAAAAATTCAAATTAATTTAACCACAAACTCCAAATAAAGGATAAGGATCAATAATTAAATAAAATAAAATGGGAGAACATGTTATGGGTGTGACATAATGTCCATACATCACTTGGTAATATCACCATTGCCAATTCGAGCTACCAGTGAATAATTTTATAGACATTCACATGATATGTTTTTGGTATTACTTTCAATAGTCTCATATTGAACACCCTATGTATCATGAACACATTATTAGGTTTTTTAGACTTATCATATATATCAACCACTTCCTTCATTGATTTTTGTTTTGATACTCCCAAATGTTAAAGGATTTGTTATTTTCTAATGACATCCTCACCAATCCATGTACATTTCTATCTATATTCTCTCATTATTAACTCTATATATTATCTAGATAAAATAAAACCACTAAAACTTACAATTATTTTTGAATAATATATTCCTACATATTCACTATATAAAATAAACAAATCTATTAAATTGAACTTTTCTATCTATTACATACCTTATTCTAAAACCATACCTTCTAATGACATTAAACTCCCATTAGATCAATGAAAATTCCAAGGAAAATGGAGTATTGCATCAGTAGCCTCAGAGTATACTTTATAAAATATGAACAAACCACAACCTACATTTGATATCACCCTTTAGAAGTCATCAACCACCAATTTCCAATCACCGAACATTAAACCTATGGATTATATCACATGGTGGAAAACACTAGGTCATCTAGACAGACTCTCTTTAATAAGTGTACCAAATGATAGGAAGCCACACAAGCTTTCTATACTATTTTGACCTCAAACACACACAAGAAAACTCACTCTTCATAATAATTAAATAAAAAATAGTAAATGGAAAAGACATAAGAATTTATGTGCTCATACAATGGGTCTTGCATCCATGGGATAAATACTATGACTCTTTCCATTAATTTTAAGATAAAATAATTTCACTCAATCGAAGAAACAGTTAATAATAATTAATTATAGATACTACCATTCTATAATTATCTACTCATCTAGATAATTTGAATCCCTATACACGATGTCCCCAATTACCTTTTATGGAAGTATCTAGTCATTCATCTGAGTCTCCTTATCCTTCTATATTTATGGAGGACCCTCCATTTATAATAGTGACTAACAATCATTCTAAGCCTTATGGGCTTAACCACTTAACCTAGTGAATGATCATAGTTACACTTTCATAGTAACTTTCATTCATCGCTATTAGGACCAACAGTCATGATCACTATTATAATGAGGTTTTTTCATTCAAAATCCCTACCATTCAGCAGATATATTTCACTATCACTACCAAAGTTTCAATAATGATGTATCAACTTGCTCACTTTTCTCGGTCAGCTATGTCCTGTAAAATAATGTCTAATTCACATCTCAGAATAGGGTTTTCTGTAGTTTATTATATTTTTCATTAAATTTTTATTTTCCATGCCCTAATAATTTAGTATTATATTAGATTCATGTTTATATATATGGTATATATAGGATTTTATGGGATATTGATATGACATGTTGAGATTGTTTATTGGTTCCATTTATTATTGATATTTTATGATTATTTTGGTATCTTGATTTAATAGACCATTTCAGGGTAAATCACTTCCAAATTGATACCTTGGAGATAATTTTCATCCTCTAGTGATAGAGGAGTGCACTATATTCCATGTTTCATTTCACATCAGTAGTATGATCATTTAAATTTGTGATGTTATAGTATTTTTTGATATATTTTTTCAATTAGTATAGTATCATTTACATATAGGATGGATGAGTTTAAATATCTATAAAATGTGGTGTATAATGATTCTTCATATGGATATAGTGTTAAAATTTTCAAACCTTTTTATGTATAAGGACTATATTGTGTCATTGGGCATCTGATTTGGGTTATTGGTGGTATCTAGTGGGATGTAGATAACCATGGAGCTTCCTATTATAATATTTTGGAAATGTATATACTATATTTATATAAAAATGCATAAATTTTAATTTTTTAGTGTGAATATGATGATTAATGGTTATATTGATAAGTAATTATGATGAAAAATATTATGTATGATAATGATGTGTAGTGAGGTTTATTTTTTATAAAAAATATTTATTGAGGATGCACATAGTCTCGAGTAGTTTATGGAGGTTTGATCACTGCTTGAGAAGTACATATTGAGTATTATTGATCATCCCTACATGTAAAATAATATGTTATTAACTTTTATATTCATGAAAACTAAAATATTTAGATGGTTGGTGATCATGAAGGTTAGAGACAGATGTAAGTTTTGGTAGTTATGGAGTTTTCATTATGATGAACGCATTCATATAATTCGAATTCTGACTTATATATATTCATGATATGTAACTTTTAAGTGGTGATTAATTGATTATTTGAAATTTTAATGTGAATATACTTGTTCTATTTAATGATTGGTTATTCATTTTTGTTATGGTGGATGATGTTTCAGGATGTATGGTGAAATGTTATATTTATATATAATTCCATACATTATTTGAGTGGATACCATAGTGATGGTCACTAACCCTTGACCTATTAGAGTTGGATATAGGGATATTACTTATCAATATTCTCGTAAGAAACTTACCTCATACTTTGTAATGTCCCTGGCCTAGGATCCACTAAACTGGTGCCCCCAGCTAGGTTTCCACATGACCTCGGCCATGCCTCCTCAAATGCCATAGGATTTTGACTGGTAGGGAGATTATAATAGAAAAAATGGGGAGAATATAAACTCTTTAAAATATTAATCCATATAAGATAAAGTATGAAATAAAGTAAGTAATATTTAATAAAAGATAAACATGCATTTCCAACCATTTTCCCAAAATAGGGTATAAGCCCACTAGAAATAGTAAATATGATATGCTATCTCATAGAGTTCCAAGGGTAAGGAAAACATTAAAAAAATTAAACATAAGAATCCATAAAATGAGACCTAAATCCAAGACTATATCCCTCATCCATGAACATCCCACACCCAAATCAGCCACATAGAATAAGGCCTTTTCCCTTATCTTGACCTATATCCATGAAGTGTGTTTGGATACCTAAAGGCGGTCTGAACAGGGTGTGAGTTCAACTTAGTAGGTCACCATTAATGGTGTCTACAAAATAACCAATACAAATATATAGTGTATACAGTTACATAATGATTAATAATAAAAATAGAATATAATAGGTTTTTATTAATTAACCAAGTTCACTTTGACCATTTCATCCTTTGTTCCATGGGTTAGGAACATCATTTATTACACATCAGCCTATGTCGATCAAATACTATACATAAGTGGATAAGTAAAGTTCCCTGTATCACTAGGGAAAACATTTACCAAACAAATCCACCAAGATTACCTTGAAACCTCAGTCCATGTAGTCTCATCAAATGAAACTATTATGGTCATAGAGCCTTAGTCTTACTCCATTCCCTGTGAATTCTAGGGTTCAGGTTTAGATACATGGCCCAACCTGAACCATCGGTGTAGAACCTCATGTCAATACCCTACATACAACTAATACATGTGAACATGCTTCTTTGACAATTTTCCATATATACCATTTCACAAACAATACTCATTGAGTGGACATTCCATTCACAACTCATTGTTAATTAAACACATAAATAAACTTCATCCCTTAACCCATTAAACCATTTTCCCTTTCATATCCTAACCTATTTAACACATTCCTATTTCACATGCCTCAATTCATTGACACATTTCCATTCCCACCCAAAATTCATTCAATACATTCAATTTAATTCATTTAACCCATTCCCATTATTATAAAAACCCCCTTATTCCATGTCAATGACTAGAATCATCTAACATTAGTTACTTTCATAATTCAATATAACATGTTAAGATATTTATCATGCGATCGGTTTCATAACACTTCAATTATATTCTTATCATTGCAATTTTTATGTTCAAGAAGGTGGCATGCCCCATGTGTGGACCTTAATGCGGTCTAATCAACCTCAATGCGTCCCACATGGATCAAGAGGGGTTCAATACATAAATTAACCAATTAAAAAATAAATTATAACACACACAAAATGTACAAAACAACCACACCATAGTATAACCACATATGCATGAAGAAATCATGAAGACTATGGGATATAACTTGTAGACCACCTCCCTCGATCCAGATGATGATCTATTGCTTAATCTTGGACTTTGATTTGGATTAGAACACCCATAGAAGCACCAACCAATGATATGCAGGAAAAAGAGGGTTTTAGTTCTTCAGAATAATATGAACAAATAAAAAATCCCTATTACAAAAAAAGGAAGAAAGGGGATTTTAGACTCACCCAGAGCTTGGATTCACACCCAACGGTGCTAAAATTGCTTAAAAATAAAGGAGATCGGTCCATAGGAATATTGGGAGAGTTTAGTTCATCACAATTACTACTGGAGGAGGTATGGAGGAGAAATTTGGGTTATTTTTTTATAAATCCCAAGGGGGGAAATATTAAAATCCCCACATTTTTAATGGGGTGCATGGTTTGGCCATACGGGTTTCCAAATTTTGTTCCACCCTCTTTCCAAGAGCTTCCAAATCGCATGGCTTCCTAGGGGCCCAAATTGTTTAAAAAACCATGCAGTAACTATGTGGATTTAATATATCCAATTTTTCATGGTTTCACCTCCCACTTTCACGGTGTGTTCAACCGTGCACCACACCTCCAGAAAATCATTCTTAGGGTGCACATATACTATTAACTGTGCACCAATTGTGAAACACGGACTAGATGGCCCCATTATCCCTTATTTTCTATCCCAAACCCCTTGAACACCCTCGATACTCCCCATACACCCAGTAACCATTTCATTCACCATGTTAAAGGTATTTAAATCATAATTTAAACAAGAATTTACCTCACCAGAAGTCTAAGATCTTACAATATCCCCACCTTATAATGGATCGTCCTTGAGCCGAACTCCCAAGCATCTCTAAGTTTCCATGATGAAAAGCTTGGTCCACTGATCCCACATGCTCAAATCCATCTCCCATGTATCTTTCTAAACATTACAATGCTTCCATAACACTTGAACAAAAGTCATAGTTTTTACCCAGAGTAATTTTTCAATAAAATCTATAATACGAACCGGATGCTTCTGAAAGGATGAATCAACTTCAAGCTCAAAATTATCAATATCAATCTCATGAGATGAGATGGGGTGATACTGCTGAAGTAATGAAACATGAAAAACATTGTTCATGCCACTATACCGCTATGGAAGAGACAATTGTTATGCCATCCGTTTGATCCCCTCCACTATCTCAAATGGTCCCATATACCTAGGTATAAAATTACCCAGTTTTTATATATAATGGTAACCCAACCTTGGTGAAACTCTAAGAAACACATGATCACCCACCATAAAATCAATAGGTCAATGAAATTGATCAACATATAACTTCTTCCTACAATAGTTCATATCCATATGTTTCGGAATCAACTAGACATATTCTAATGTCTCCTATATGTGACTCGGTCCCTACAAATCTGATTTCCTTACCTCTATATAACACAAAAGTGATTTACATGTCCTCCTATAGATTGAATCATGTGGTTCCATCTAAATCATTTCTTGGTAAGTTTTGTTATAGTCAAACTCAACAAGCACCATGTTTTTCCCCCAATATCCTCCAAAATCTAGGACACATTCCCTCCACATGTCCCCAACACCTGAATAGTATACTCTGACTTCCCATCTTTCTACGGGTGGGAATTTGTAGTAAAAAATACTTGAGATTCAAGTTTATTTTGTAATCCCTTCCAGAAGTGTGAAGTAATATGCAGGTCATAATCCAAAAAAATGGTCCATGGCACCCCGTAGAACCGCACTATTTTGTGTATGTACAACTCACCCAATTGGTCAATGGTGAAGGTCTCTCAAATCATTAATAGATGTTCAACCTTGGTCAACTGATCCACAACTAGATCACATCATTACTTCAAGTAATCCTCGGAAGAAGCACACACAAAAATCCACTGTCACACTATCCCATTTACTTTCTATAATATAAAAGGATTTAACAAACCACCGTGTCATTGATTATTTTCTTTAGCCTACTAACATGAGTAGCATCGATTCATGATACTAGAAACGTCCTTCTTCGATAGTGGACACCAATACTATATTTAAAGGTCACAATACATTTTTTTAAACCAAGATAAACCAACCACTTTGAAGAATGAAACTCATGCATCAAATCATCCAACATACAAGTATGAACAAAAGAAGATCCATGAACATAAACTACCTTTTCATCATCATAAGTCTAATTGAAATGTTACTCCCTGCCTTCAAGACTCTCCATTAGGTCTAAACACTATAGATCCACATACTAACTCACCTTGATCTTGCTCAAAATCATGGACTCAACTGACAAGAATTCAAGTACCATCTTCCCTTTCCCATGCTACATATCTAGGTACATCTTAGAAAAAAATTCCATTATCATCCACTCAGAACCAAATTCCTAAACCGCCTAATTTTTATTCCTCTAACTCAAATCATACATGACACTATTTCCCTATACGGGCATGTAGAACATCTTAAAATCTAAGTAAATCATTTACTAAACCCATTTTCACTATCAAAGATTCAAATAACTCTAATATAATATGTATTTAAGGCTTTTCTAATTATAAAACACAATATAACTTTCTACCAACATGTATTACCACCAACACTTTAAATCATAAATCACTACGGCTAACTCAAAATCATGCGTAGTGTATTTTTGTTCATGAGGACTCAATTTTTATGATTCATATTCCACAAACTGATCATCCTACATCAACATTGTCCCAATACTAACAACAGACACATCACAAAACAAGGTATACTTCTTACTTTAACCAGGTAGAATTAGAATTGGTGTTGTATTTAACTGCTTATTTATCTCCTGGAAAACAATCTAACATGTCATGGACAATTCAAACTTGATTCCCTTCTAGTTCAATCAAAAGAGTTGTGCTTCTAAATGGTAAAATCATTTGATGGACCTTTTACAATATCCCAACGAACCCAAAAAAATGTATACATCAAAAGAATTCATGGGATTCTCCCAAGATAAAATAGCTTTCCCTTTATCTGGGTCTACAGACACACCTTCCCGAGAGATTATGTGACCCATAAAATGTACCTGATCAATCAAAAAATTAAATTTATACAGGTTTTCATATATCCTATTCTCTCTTAGTGTACTTATGTTAATGTCAAGATGTTGGTAATGATCATCATGAGTCATGGAGTACACCAATAATGGATCCACAAAGACAAATACAAACAAATCCAAGTACCTGTGAAATATTTGGTTCATTGGATCCATAAACACTATTGTAACACTATTAAACCCAAACAAAATCACCAAAAATCATATAAACCATACCTATTTTTGAAATCACATCATGATATACAGAAATTCTAACACTCTACTAAAGATACCTTGATCTCAAATCAATTTTGGAGAACACTGAAGCACCTCTCAAATAGTTAAAAAGATCATCAATTAAAAGAAGAGGATATCAATTCTTAATCATCATATAATTTAATTTCTGATCATTGACACACAACTACAATGTATGATAAAACTTCTTATAAAAAGCTCGAGATCCCAAAGGTGACGTACTCAGATGAGTGAACCCATTTTTCTATAGTTCCAAAAAATGATTTTTAAGTTCTAAGAGTTCTATCTCTTTCATTGTATATGGAGGAATAAAATTTGGTTCTACTCTTGGAATCAACTTTATCATGAACTCAACATCTCTCTCAGGTTGTAGACTCAAGAAGTCTTCAAGAAACACATAATAAAACTGATCCACCATATGAGGAATGAAAAGCTTCTCTACTCCCCCATCATCAAGCAAAAGAAAGGCCACTTGTTTATATGAATATATATTTGTGTATATATATATATATATATATATGTTTATATATATTTATATTTTTATATATATGGGTGTCTGTATAAATATATATGTGTATGTATACATATATATAATTATATATTTCTGCGTGTGTGTGTATATAGTTAGTGAAGTTCTAAAACACTGGTAAAAATGTAACTAACATAGCCATGATTTCTAAAAAAGGGTGACTAAATTAAATATATATATATATATATATATGTTTTTATACATAAATATATGTATATTTATATTTATATATTTATATATGTGTGTGTGTATGTGTGTTTATATATATTTGTATGGGTTTATATATATTGATATATATATATATATATATATATCTAAATATATATTGACATCGATGTGGGAAGATGAGCTATATAAATATATATAAATATATATTTAGCGATGTTTACTGAAAACCACATTTTACTTGTGATGTTTCCTAAAAAATAGTTTTGTATTTGCAACGTTTCCTGAAAAAACATCATTAAACTAGTGATTTTTTCATAAAAACATCACTAAAGTAGAAAAGTTCTTTTAAAAATATCACTAAACTAGTAATATTATATTAAACATGTCTCTAAATTAGTGAAATTTCCTTAAATATACCTCTAAATTAGTAATGTTCCTTTAAAGACGTCTCTAAATTAGCAATGTTTCCTTAAATTTGCCTCTAAATTAGCAGTATCTCCTTAAAAACATCGTTAATTTAGCAATGTTTTCTAAAAACATCACAAATTTATATATTCTTCCTTAAAACTGTCTCTAATTTAGTGATGTTTTTAGTAAAAAATGATAAATTTAAAAACTAGTCATGTTTTTAAAAAACACCACTTAAAAAACATAACTAAATTATAGTTTTTTGTGTTTGTATCAGCCTTGATCCTTCATCACTGCTATACTATTGAGGGTTCCTACAATACATGTGCACATGCCCCATCCTACAACACGTTAGGTACTCAAATAGTTGTCAGGGACACTAGTCGTGCATGTATCCCAGCCTACCACACTGATAATTGAAAACATGATCACTACCCTGAGAGGCTTGTAACCTTATCTAACACTTTATCCACCAACACCCTGGTGAAAAATTTTGAAGTGGCACTTTCTACCATCGAACTTCTCACCATTGGATCACCCCACTAGAACTGCATTTCAACCACCAGAAGCATCCCCTAAGTCCCCTTTTAAAATAATGTCATGATCTACCACTTCATAAAACCTATTTAAATGGAATATATTCACCTTAGACTTAATCTCATGTCTAAGTCCATCCTAGAAACATCTTTTCATAGCTCCCTCATCCCCTACCAATGTTGGAACAAAACCATTGTAGGTCAGTGAATTAGACAGCATAATCTATTACTATCATAGTCCGCTAAGTCATCCTCATAAACTCTATATCTTTTTCTGACCTTAAGGTCTTTATATAGAAATGTTCTAGAAAATATTATAAGAAATATTTCCATAGAATAAAATCAGTGTACTGCATTTGAACCAGAATATCCAACCATCACTTTTTTGTTCCCAACAACATGTATGTCACAAACTTGACTCTCTTCTCAAGAGGAGTTTCCAAGTTGTCAAGAATCATCAGGATGGACTCTATCTATGACTCGGCAACCTCATGTCCATCCTCACAAGAAAAATTTGGAGGGTGATGCAACTTAAACTCTCTGGTTAATTCAAACATACTCATCACAACCCATCCTAGGTCTCATTCCATCATCTGTATAAAACAAGAAAAGTTCTCATAGAAGTACTCCTCTCCTCTATCACACTAGATCATCAGGGTTTCTTTTTCTACTTCTTGAGGATCATTATTAGTGACATACTCTTATTATCCAACTGGAACACATTTTCATGGTGATATTTCTCTAAAATTAAAAATACACCTCTTAGAACACATAACATATAACTACTACAATTAAAAAAAGGCTCTCTATTATCCTTAAATGACCCATTCTGCATACACTATACCAACAGATATCATCATGCCTCTATCACTACCCTAATTCATCCCTACCATAGGTCATGGTCAACATGGGGAAAACCAACTCCTACAACCACAAGGTATTTCATTAAACATAATTTTTAAACATTTTCACTTTCATAATGTAAATATTTATATTTTAGGCACCTTTCCATCTTTATGTCTAATTACAACCAAAATTTTAACCCATTTATAAATTTTCATTAGGAATTATTCCTTATCTATTCTCTCGAATTCTTCTCATTTACCCATCTTTATCATCTTTATTAGGCACCATCTCTTTCTAATTTCAATGAAAGTTCAATACATTCTATCCCTCACATACCATAAGTATTCCATGTGTGTTCCTACCATGATTTATTACACCAATATCTCTACGTACCTAAAATCTATTGTGAATGAAAAAATTCATAAAATTTTCCACTAGAAAAATATCATAAAATAGTCACATCACACCACAAGTGGATCACCTAATGGTAAAATATTATTCAACCATAATAAAACACATAAATAACAACAATCCCACCCCTGGGATACTTGGTTTTTCCCTCATATATGGGTTATATGCTCTCATGAATGAGCTCATTTTCAAGGCCCTGAGAGATCCTATTTTATTGTCTACCATCCCCAAATAGTAATACAACAGAAAATAAAACCCCTCTAATACCACTTTGTAATGTCTTCATCCTAGGATCCACTAAACTGGTGCCTCGAGATGGGTCTCCACATGACATAAGCCACACATCTCCATACACAAAAGTCTTCCTAATAGTAATAAGGGTTTAATAGAAAATGTGGGGAGACAATTACCTCTTTATTAGAGTAATACACATTATAGAATGTATGAAAAAAGGAAGAAATATGTGATAAATAATATGCATGCATTACCAAACATTTTCCTAAAACTAGGTATAATCCCACAACCAAGAGTAAATATAATACCTCATTTCAAATTTTTTAAAGTGTAAGGTAAACCCAAACTAAAAGAAAATATAAGAATACCTAAAGTGGTTCCTGAATCCTGGTTTGGATCCCTCATCCATGCATATCCCATACCCAAATCAACCATCTAGAATATGACCTTTTCCTTTATCCTAACCTAAAACCATGAAGTCTTATTATGTACCCAAATGCAGCCCGAGACTAGTGTTAATACAACTCATTATTTCAATACCAATGGTGTTTATAAAATATTCAGTCTAAATATATAGTTTATGCTGGTACATAATTATTTAAAATAAAAATAGAATATAACAAGATTCCATTAATTAACCAAGTTCACTGTTACTATTTCATCATTTTTTCCATGGGTTAGGCATTTCATTTATTACACAATGGCTTATGTCGATCAACTAATATGAATAATGGGATAAGTTAAGTTTTTTGTCTCACTAGGTAAAACATTTAACAAGCAATACATCACACTTACATTGCAACCTCAGTCCAAGTAATACCACCAAATGAAATTGTTAGGGGTATAGAGCCTCAGTCCAACTCCATAACTTGTGTATTATAGGGGTGGGGTTTAGAGCCTCAGTCCAACGTAAACTATTGGAAAAGAAACTCAGGTCAATACCCCACATAACACTAAACCATGTTCACATACTTATTTAATCATTTACCACATATACCATTTCATAAACCATGTTCATTAAGTACACACACCATTAACAATTCACATTTCATTCAACAAATAAATCATCTTCATTCCTTAATCCATTATCCCATTATTACTTTCATATCCTAACCCATCTAGAACATTCCCTATTCATATTCCTTAATTTATTTACATATTTACTTTGACATCCATAAGTCATTTAACAGATTCACTTTAATTCATTTAACTCATTCCCATTATTCCAGCCACCCCCTTATGCCATGTAAATGACTTGGCACATCTACCATTAGTGCCTTTTTATAATTTTAGATAACATTTCAAGATATTTATCATGGTCTCTATTTCATAAAAATTCAATTCTACACTTACCATTAAAATTTTCCTTTTCAGGAAGGATACACACCCCATGGGTGGCCCTTAACATGGTCTAATCAATATCAATGAATTCCATAGGGATCATGAGGGGTTCAATCCATCAATTAAAAAATTAAAAAATCAAATTTTCCATGAAAAAAAAACATAGAGAACAAGAGATCAAAATAACCACCACATACACATGAACAAATCAAAAAGACTATAGGCTATAACTTACTGACCACCTACCTTGATCACAGAGATGAATTCTCTCTTAACATTTTCCTTTGATTTAGATTTGAACAACCTTAAATCCCCAACCTATTATCTTCTAGATGAAGGGGGTTTTAGGGCTTGTAAATAACAATAACAACAATACAATCTCTAATCCATAAAATAGAACAAAGTTGAGTGTTAGACTCACATAGAGCTTCGATCCACACCCAATGGTGATTCAAATGGATTAGACATAAAAGATATCAATCATTTGAAATCTTAGATGAGTTTGGTTCATCACTCTTGTTGTTTTATTATAAATGGAGGATAAAATTAGGCGAGGTTTTAAAAATTCCAATGGGGAATGGAAAAAACCCCACATTTTAAATGAGGCACACATTTTGTCCAAATGGTTGGCTAAACTATGTGCCAATAATGTTCCACCCTCTTTCAAGGAGGAATCCAGGTCACATGTCTTTTGGGGGGACAACACAGTTTAACAATCTGTGTGGTAACCGTGTGGAGTGGCATTATCCAAGTCTACAGGATTTCACCTCCCCCTTGCATGGTTTCATCAACCATGAACCACACATCTAGGAAAGTATATTTAGGGGATACAATTACCACTAATTGTGCACCAACAATGAAACATTCATTTGATGGCCCTATCCTTACTTCTTTTATATCCTGAACCCCCAGAACAACCCTTATCCCCCTCATACAACTAGTAAACATTTCATTCTCCATCATAATGGTATTTAAACAAGAATTTAAAAAATAATGCACCTCACTATAATTATACTATATTACATGCTCATATATTCTTAATCATAAAATATCTTTGGATTAGTCATCCATGATTAATGGTAACCAATAAACCTAAAAAAATTATAAAAAAATATGCATTCAGAATACTGAAATAGTGACTGGAAGAAGAAACCATGTAATAATGGGAATATGAAGTTTTCCCTACCATGTGATATCCAACTCAAGAAATTAATATTGAATTAGAGCTCAAAAAACAAAGAAATTTCACTTGGAAAGAGAGGGAGAAGATGAAGGTTCTGAGGTGTATTGAAGGTGGTTAGGCCCATTCCAAATAATATTTTTCACTCGTTTCTTCAAATTAAATCTAAAAAACATAACGAATGCAACCTCAAAATATTGGAGGAGAGGATAATTTTAAATACAATTTATAATAAATTTATATACATAAGAATTCACTTTACATGGAATTATTTTATCATTTTCAAATAAGTTGACCTTCTTTTGTGTCATCATTTTGATGAAGGATTCAAAGGAGAATCCCTCTTGTAGTATCCACACAATCTCCATGAACCTTGTATAGTTTTTTGGAACTTTGGGTTATATCATAGAAGAACCAAATCACTTGTGTCATTCATAATAGATCACAAAAAATAATACATTCAAACTTGAAGGATTATATCTAGTTCTATTAGTCTTCTGAGGGAACAAAATGATCATCACTATTTCTTATTGAGAGATTTATCTTTGGTCTTGATAGAATTACCTCAATAAAATCTCTTCTGCACAAAAAAATATACCCTAGAAATGATATAATTTGGGTTATATACTTAGGGTTAGATATTAGTTATTTCACACGTGCCTTGAGCTCATATCATTATTCTAAGTAAACCCCATGTCCAATAATAATATTACTATTCATATTATTTCATAAAGTGCAATGGCATATTGAAATTTCAATATAATTTATTAAATAAGTAAATAAATACTTATTTAAATGATATTAAACAAAATATATCATTTCATCCAGACCATTAACTCAACTCATCAGTCATCCTCAACATTTATTGAAACTTGAATAAAAAATATTTATTTAAGAAATAAATATCTCCATATTATTGATTCAATAAATAAATATTATATTCACTGACTGATGCAAAAATATTTATTTAATATTCAACCCACATATACTCTATTTAATAACAGGTCATTGAATCTATGTGATCTACCTAACTTGAATAATAATTATTTCTCTGTCTTAAGATTAAGCTTTATTGAAAAATTAAATTCAAATAAAATTTAACTGAGGTTTTAAATACACTGAGTGAATGAACCTCTAGGACTCTTTTATAGTGTAATTTGGTAATCTATCCTAAATTCCAAGATTATAATTATGTAACATGTCAAATAACCCTTAGAAAAATTCAGTAATGTCATAATAACATAAAAAATCATATGGTAGTTCACTGTATAATATAATCCCTTTTCATGATATCTCTTCAAGTATGCAGCCAACTTATGACTTCAAACAAAATGATTGAATATATTTCTATGACTTCCTTAAATGAATTCTTCAATAAAACACTACGCCCATAGACTTAATCATATAGTTTCATTTAAATCAAAGGAACAAGTCTTATACTTCGAGTCTGGGAAGGAAAAAACCATTTATTGACTTATTCATTAATTTCATATCACTTATGATGTAGCCAACACATTTTAACTCACCATGAGTATATTTCATCATGGTTTGTGTTAATAGGTCAAAATACATGATTCATTGTGTACATTAATAATAATATCAAGTATAAGTATCAATACAAAAATACACATATAAGAATATATAGTAATGAATAAACATATGAGATTATTATTGGGTTATCTATTCTCGTAACGACCGCTCTTGGAGATTACCAAGTTTGAACTTTTTGTGTATAATAATTAAGGTCTAATGTGACTCCTACACATGATAGCTAAACATAATATATTGAAATGAATCAAACCATGCGAGCCACACTCAAGATAGCAGTCTTGGGTTTTGTGTGAGAAATATTTTCTAGGTTAAGTGTTAGAGGTCTGAATATTCATTCACCAGAAGTTACAATTTTTGTTAACTAGAATGATTATATTATACCCACATAATGGTTTTCTGGATTTAGGTTGTAGAAGATATTTCATAAAAAATTACATTGGTGGATGAGTTAATTCACTATATACAATAGTGAAAGTTTATTGGAAGTTTGATGGGGGCCTCAAGATGTTATGTCAATGGATTAAGGTTTGATGGTGCATTCACCATAAGTTAATCAAGAGTATTTGAATTAATTAAATCTGGTATAATATGTACATTTGAGTCAGAGTGTGTGAATTATAAATAGTATATTCAAATGCATGTACTATGGTAGGTCAGCCTTTTTCTATAGAAATGAGATAATAAAATTGAAGGGGTAGACTAGCAATTGCTGAAAGAAGTTCCATAGAAGGTTATGGTTTTGTAGAAGTAATATGTGAAGTCTCTATTGATGATTTTATGAATCTTTCTTCATGTGGTTTTAGTAAAGGAATAGTGTAAAGGGTTCACTAGAGTATAGTAGATGATGATGTGAACTATTCACTGGATGTTGGTGTTTACATTGTTGATAGATATATGGTATCAGTAGTGTATTGAGCCAACAGAGGGTCTCCTATAAGTTTTATAAAGTTTTGTTAAATGGATGTTTGTATGGACCCATTATAAAGTTGGTATTGGTCCACAGGTGTAACATGCGACAAAGGAATCTGTTAAAAAATAATTGATATGGTTGACAAAAGGCTGAGTGGATCCATAATGAGAAGACCTGGGTGAATCAGAATGATTAATACTTGAGGGTTGAAATTGTAGGTTAATGTTCTAGAATCATGGTTACTAGAAGGATTAAAGAGAGGATAAGATGGCCAAAAAATGGAGTTTGAGATACCTCTTCCATTTTTCTGAGTAGGGTCACTTAAAGATGTTGTTTTCCCTTGAAACTTAGATTTAATATATGTTCAATTAAATGTAAGATAATATTTCATTCTCTCATGTATTTCAAACACACACTTGTTCCCATTTCATTTTTTACTTTGTTCTTGAATTTATTTTTTATATGATTTCCCATTTGTGTATTTTTTTAAAGGAAGATCATGATGTGATTGTAACTGTATTGATGTAAAGGGTTATTCAATGTGGTGGATGGGGTTCTTAGACGTCCTAGTTTTTTTCTTACAAGTCAAGGGGTATGGTTTGATAAGAAGTATGACTACTTGTGGTGGTAGAATCCCTATTTTGCTAGAGATCCAGAAGATGGAACTTCCAATTATTGATTTTTTCACACACATCCAAAAAATTGTTTGTAGATATGGTTATAATTTTATTTATCGATCCCTAATAAAATTCATAAAATCTTTATTTTAGTTCTTTTTATGATAGCATAGTATTAGAATTTTATACTGGAGTAATTTATTAAGGACTTTGAAGATGTTATTGGAAGACAATGGTGGTACTTGATGGATTATGGAATATTGAAAGTCCTACTAAATGGAATGAGCATTGAAGAATGTTTTTTTATTAATAATAGTAAGATATTGGTTGTATACAAATATGTTCCTCATGTTTACATTTTCTATTAGGTCACCTAAAGGATTTCACCAAATGATGAAGGTGGTACTAGCAATGATGTGGTAATATCAAAAGTCCAATTAACAAAAGGGAGTAAGGTGTTGTGTTCCATTAATTAGGTGTCATTTAGATCTTGTAGGAAGAATAATAAAAAATTTAGTGGAATAAATTGACCATTTATATTATGAGGATTCATTAGAAGATCATGTAACTGGAGGATATCATTGCTTGGGATAGGCACATTTTGATGATCTAATGGTGGTGGATGAAGATCTTGGAGGATGTTGTTTATGATACAATTGAAGGGTTTTTTAGTTTAATTTAAAAGATAAGTCATCCAAAATTAAAAATAGTGATCTGCAATTCTTCAGAAACATCTATAGGGATTATTTTTAAAGTTCTAAGTCAGGTGATAGATGACTCATGTTCCTAGAAGGAGTTTTCAGTGCTAATGAAGTCAATTTTCAGACCAACTCAAGGGAGTTTAGTTTGTGACCGAAAGGTATATTCCTAGAAGGTTCAAATTCTAAAGGTTCTAGAGATCTATATTAGAGACATGGTGACTGTGATTATTACAAATTGTTTTTTGATTCCAACTTTTGAGTCTGCAATTTGGAACTAGGTATCATTGATCATCATCCATTGAGTGGGAGTAGGTGTCATGTTATAGAGAATCTCAATAATTTGATGGTTCTATATAGAAAAGTATCAAAATAAGGGAGTAATGATCCTAGTTCATTGAAATATAGAAATATATAATGTATAAGTAATTGTATAAAGGAATGGGAATTAACAAAATGGGGATTCATGGTTATAGAACATGTAGAAAAGTTATTTTCTAACTCTAGAAGGAGATGTATAGAAGGAGTATTAGAATGTTAGGAAGGGGATGCCTAAAATATTGAGTTTATGGAATGGTTTTAATGATAGCATGGGAGTGATACTAAAGTATGTATGGTATTTTTTATTCGAGTGATGTTTCACTGGAGATTAGAAAATAGTGTTATCTTCAATGTAATATTTGGTGTTCAATCTCTGGAAGGATGTGTGCATGTGAATAAAATCATGGAATGTTCTGATAATATAACTCTCTCTATCTTAATGAATACATAATAATTAATTTCCTTTATTTTAAAATATATAATAACCATGATTTATATGGACTATAAGTTGGTCTAGAAGATCATATTGTCCAGAAAGTTGGAGTTCCATAAGACTATTAGCTGAGTTTTCTTATAGTTGAAGAAAACTAACCTAGAGACTTATATAAGGGTGTTACAGAGTAACACACCTATTGTGGAGCAGCTAAAAAGGCTAATTATTTCTTACATAAAATATAGTATTAGTTGTAACCCTAGGTTTTCATTGGTTAGGAGTGTTCAAAAATCAGTTGTCGCTAAAGGAAAACGGGTATTTTGAAATTGTTTAGTTTTAGTGCTAATCAGAATTAACAAAGCAAAGAGATTGAAATAAATATGGTGAATAAAGTGATGGGCCAGGTTTGTATTTAATTTTGTTATAATAGAAAAGTATTTTAAAAAAATGTTTACTTTTATTCTTATCCATTAATAAATGAAATATTCCTCAATTTATTCATCAAAAACCCTTGGTTGAAGGTTATTGTAGAGACTGATCTAACTTTGATTGACTAAAAATTATAATTTTGATTATCAAAACTCTTTTAAGGTAAAGTGAGACACCACATTGGTTTAATAAGTTGGGAAACCATAAAAATATATCACAAAATAATTAAAAAGAGATTGATCATATTGGAGTATTTCTCCCCATATAGCTTCCAGGAAAGAGTGTATACTTGTGTTTCTGGATCTTCTGTTATAAGGTCTTGAAATAAATCATTCATCTTCTCCCATGTTTGAATATAATCCTCACTATTGATCTTACCTTAGTTGAATATCCTTACAATTATAAGGTATTTCTTATTAATCCATGAACTCTACTCACTATTAGTGTCCACGTTAGAGGTTTGATCAATAGTTAGCTAGCAGTGATGGATCCTGTATGAGAGTCTATGCCCTCGGGTAGCCATGAAGGGAACCCTAATGATGAGGCTCAAATCAGCACCCAGGTTGCAAGATCCTTCATAGATGTAATAGTGGTTTGTGCTCCTTCAGCTGAGTCAAAGACCTCTGAACACATTTATCCCAAGCATTATCGCCACTGAGGTATATCATAAATCTCCTTCTCAAAAGATGAGGTGCACACTCTTTCTTTGTATTTACGATTTTCTTTGGTTGGTAAGTTCTGTAAGCATAGACCCTCACTTTTTTTCTTTTCAAAACCCTATAAAGCCTCGGATTTGTCTAATTACATATTGGAATATTGAATTTTTTTCATTTGTTCCTTCTATTGTCATCGGAGGATGAGTATTATAGGTTTTGCGCACGTGGTTTTTGTTCTTTTGGGGGTAGAAAAATTAAAGTTCTAAAATGGCCACCAGACTTCTATTTAGATTATAAACCCCCCATTTTTCCTCTCTGTCTTGGGTTTCCGAGCTTACCCTTATACCTTTTCAAGCATAATTCTTTATTTTCCATTAATATACTATTCTGTCATCCCATTATGATTGTCTCTTCTACCCTAAACCTAACACACCCCTCTTTTTCTATGATTTACACTAAGATAAACATTTCTAAATGATTTCTGTTGATATTTTAGAATCAAAATGGTGATATTTGTTTCATTCAATAGGTGGTATTTGAAAATGTCCCACCATTTGGAAAAAAATTCTCAAGTATTGGTCATTAATTAAATGAATGTTGAAACAAATGCAATGAACTTCAGCCTCCACCTCTCTTCAAATCCTTGTGGGTGGAAAAGGAAGCCTCTAAAGTTCCCTATGATTCTTAGATATTTAACCCCTCTGACTACACCAACATCATGAATCCCTTTGATCCCTCCAAGATGCATCCCCCCAACCTCTGCAATGTTGATCCCTTGCACAACTGCAGGCCTTCTAAAGAAGAAAAACAAGACCTCTCCAAGGCTGATCCATCTATTCATACAACCAGATGTTATATGAAAAAAGATAAATAAGTTGTGCAATATGATCATGAAGAATCTTTGAAAGTAGAACTTGAAAAATCTTGTCAATTGAAAGAATACTTCTTAAAATAAAGTGCTAGAAAAGGTAAAAATCAATGATTTACTCAGACATGTTCATCACTCTGAGTCCTAGAAACACATGGAAATTTAAGGATAATACCAAGGTTGAAAGAATAATTGTTACACATTCCTTTACTGCCAGTATGAGGGAGCCAATTCCTCCTTAGACAACCCCTATTGATAACGTTCTTGTCTCATCAAATGCCTCAGAAAGATCCTCTGATTATTCTGACTCAGAAGTTTCATCCGGTGAAGATGATAAAAAATGACCCTACAAATAGGGTTGCCTATGTAATTCTATAAAAACACAATTTTCCAAATGACTTGGACTCTTGGATGGAAGATAAATATATAATTGCATTCAAGAAGTATAAAAATGGGTAGATGTCATCTAACACCTATCTTGATCTCAGAAATAAGATGTTTTTCAAAGTGGTTGAGGAATTTAAAAAGGATCCAAATTTAAATTTTAAGGATATCCCTTAGAAATGAATTTTAGTTGTGGACTCTGGTAGAGTTTATTTTTCTGTTTGGTTGCTATAGGTTCTTCTTTTCATTTGGTTTTCTAGAATTATTTTCATCTCTTCTGCTAATCTATTTTTTTAGCTGGAGGATATTATTTTTTGTTTGCAGCTCACTATTGGTTATGACTGGGAGTGGATCTTTTAATATTTTATAAATTTTTTATAGTGAACCTTTAGAACCAAAGATTTAAAGAATATCTAGATCTTTTGGGGTCAATTGATTTTTTTTCTTCATGTAACATTTCTGGTATGCCTACTGGGGCTGCTGTAATTGATCTTCTTAGGTATTCTTTCAATATTTATTGAGTGATTTGTGTATAGTGTTAAATAAGGATTTGCAACATATTTTATTTTCTTATATCCATTAGACTATTGGAATTGGAGTTTCATGTGATTCATGACTTTGAGATGCCTTCAATAATTAAAAATTATGAAACTCTCATCCATAATTGGGAAGATAAGGCTAGTTCAAGATGAAATTAGACAAAAGAATGAAACTATTTGATGCCACCGTGAGGATAGAGAAAATATGCTCCTTGGGGATTCCACTTTCGAGCTGTAACATCACTAGATGAGGCTATTTTATATAGCCTTCATTTATTTGGGCAAAAAGGAAACAGGTTGGATGAAAATCATTGTTGTTTGAATCTTTACATCTCATCATGTTACTACAGTAATTTTATGATGGTGTAAGTTCATTACACCTAGATCTAGCTTTTGTAAAACTTTTGATTTAATAAAATTATTTGGGCATGAATTGGGTGACCAATTCATGTCATCTCATAAAAAAGTGTCCCTATTAGGCCCTCTTTACATCATCTTTACATCCACCTATGTTGTAGAATTGATAAAGCGAGCCTCCTCCACCATTTCTTATTCTAAATGTACAATAAGATTCAATGTATTCTAGTTAGAGACCTCCTCTTCCCTGTATTCCCTTGCAGATAAAATATGTAAACCTCATACATATCCCACCAATATCAGGATCCACTTCTTTAGATTTTACCTAAAAATTAATAATAATTTTAAGCACGTGATCCATCTCATTTGGTTTTATTTTTATAACCAACAAAGTCTCCATTGATATTGGAAGGTATGATTAGTCCATGCATCCTTTATTTTTCATTCCATTGGTCACAATTAAAATTCACTAAATCTCTAATTGTCTTCATCCCCTTATTCTTTCTTGAGCTATACAGGCCTTTGATGAGTCTTCTACTTATAGTGTCCTCAGATAAATAATATGGACATTTATTGTTAGACTCTGTGTAATCGGTACTTTTCCCATCAAAGTCATTATTTTCATGTTGGGCCTCTCTGTAGTCCTCATTCAGCCCCTTAATATACAAACCTTTGAACCGGTTACTAATTTTGATGTTTAAATGGTTCTACCTTTGTCTTGACTTGGTTAATTAATTGCTTTGTCCCATATCCACTAGAGTACCCTTCTACAAATAGTCTTGAGTATCACCACTTTTTCCCTCAACTTTCTCCATAATGACCACCTCCTATTCCAGGTTCCTGGTCAGTTTTAGTGCCTCTGAATGATGTTAATTCATCATGATTCCCATAGAATCTGCACCATGAATCCTCTCATTCTTCCCTGGATTAGGAGAGATCTTCCCATTCAACATGTACTCATCTAACTAACACTTCAATCAAGAAAAAATATCCACAACTTTCAGATTTTTTGAATATATTGTATTTTTCTCTATAAAATTCCCATAAACTACTCTATTAAACCCCACTTGGACACTTGGATCATCATTAATCAATGTCGGTTTAGCTTCACCATGGCTATATCCCTTGAAGACACAAGAGGATAGGTTCCCCAGGTGCCTACACAACTCACAATTATTATCTCAAGATTCCAAGATCATAGATTTTTTTATCCTAAATTTTTCCCCAACTGCTATCTAAACTATGTCCATCGGTGACCCTAATACATAAACATCCATATATATACACATATTAATTGGTTGAATCCCAGAGAACATCCATCTATCAGAGCATAGAAACTATCATTCCATATTCCCCAGAATCCATAAAATTGAAGGGTTTTGAAATGGAAATGGGAGTTTAGGAAAACATACCCAAATCATGGTAAAGGGATAATCCCATTTCATATAAAAATAAAAAGACCATAAAAAGAGGTAGAATCCACATCCATCGCATTTATGTGGATCACTAGACCACACGCAAATAAAATCTTCCATTAAGGTGAACTGAACCATCAAATTTTATTTATTGAGGAGGCCAAGAGTCGTGTGTTATTGTAACCCCCAAATAACAAAAATGAACCTATAAAAGTAATATAATGAAGTTATAAAAAACTATAAATGATCCACCAGTGTAGGATCCAAGAAAATCATGAAATATGAGGTGTGTTGTCAAATAAATTAGGAACCTTCAAGATTAATGAGATAGCCGGAAACTTGGGTATAAAATAAGGGATTGAGTGGAAAGGAGTGATGCCTCCTAGTTTTACAGGGTGGGATCAAATCATCCTCCCAACTTCCACCGGTGGGAAGGAGGGAAAGTAGTTTTATCCATCATTGTTAGTACATTGTAGTCAAGAAAGCATAGTAGATTCATATTCCCTCTGACAAATTTCTGATCTAACTATGATCAAATCCTAGTATATCTCCATTTTTTTGTTTGTTTTAAGTAATTAAACAAATATTAAACTAACAAGTAAATACCCAATAATATTTTAGTGATCCTAGTTTGGCCAAAAAAAAATTACTGACTCCACACAGGTGCTAATAATTTCTAGACACTTACCACTCAATACAACTTGTTTCTTTGAGAAAAGTTTCAATAGGTCGAGGGAGATTATAAATTTTTATCCTATATAGTTATTAATGAAAAAATTGAAAACCTTAAACAAATATTATATTAAAATTATCAAAAAGCCACTAAAAACCAAAATCAATCAATATAAGAGAGTTTATTCAATAATCTCAGGACTCAAGCATTGCAATGGATCTCCTTCATCTTCCTGCCACTATGAATTTATCCCTCAATTCAAAGGGAAATAGAGATGACGGGGTAAAAACAAGGCATTATTGTACTAAATAAAGTAAATAAATTGAATGAAAATATTAAACAGAATCAGTAGAGATCATGCAAAAAACTATCCCCAATATTCATCCTTATATTCCTTTTTAAGAGCTTTAGTTTCTATATTTTTCATTAATCTTTAAATGTCCAATATCCTTGATTTTTAATTTCACCAATGTTATATTTTTTCCTACATCTTCAAATATTCATCATGATCTAGTTTTTATGAAAATTTATAGATTCCATCCTTATTTATTGATCAAATGTTTTTTCATATTCCGATACCCATGTCTTATATTGATTAGATGAATGAATACTAATATAGAATCTTGAAGCATCAAATTTAAGTGTAGAATAACCTCATGAAGTTCCATTAATATATCATACATTCACTAATTTTCACAAATGAATAATGTGTACGTAGAGGACTTTTAATTTCTTTAAATAGGTGTGAGGCCAACCTTTTAAAATATCATGAAGTATTTACTTCCTTTTTTAGTTGTTTCAGGGCCTTTATTCCAAATACATAATTAATTCCCACCAAAAAAACTACTTCTAAACAGACTTTACATATTTCAATATCTCCAAGAAAATTTTAACTTTCACATAACCCCATTTTTCCTCTAACCCATTCTTAATTTCTAGAATTTTCCACCCTTGAGAACTTAAAAATAAATGATATATTTCATCCATATTCCCTTATTTTTAGCAATGTTTTAGATTAAATTCATACTTATAATTTAGTGCATGATTGCATTTTTGAGCAAAAGTGAGGTACCTATTACAATAGAACAACATTAGACTTCATTACCCAACTGTGGATAATATCTAGGCCATATTCCCATTCCTTAAAACATTATTTTTCTCACAAAATAGATTCCTAAAAGTTTCACCACCACTCTCTTTAAATCATATAGATTCTAAAAAATAGCTTGTTCAGCTCACTTTCTTCCTTCCCTCACACTTTAATTCAACCTAGATTACGTAATAAATTCTAGATCAAGGTATATATAAATTTTTCCTTTCAATGTAGCTACATAAAAGTTAATTCATGTATTCTAATGGAAAATAGGTTTAATGTAAAGGAATCCTATAAAAAATTATTTTTAATGATGTCTTAAAAATAAAATTAAAAATATCGTAATTATTTATAACCCAAAGTCCACGATTTCTATAAGGTTTTAAATAAATTATTTAGAAATTTATTTTTATTAAAACATGTCTTTGTTCTCTCATGAAACAAGGAATTATAAATAAAATTTCATATATGGTTCATATGTGTCTTGGGTAAGTGATTTAAAATGTAAGATATTATAGCATAGCATGAGATTCAAAAATTAGTGGTCCATGCATAAATTTACCCTTCTTAGAATTTGAAAACATGTTAATTTAACCATTTATATAATGTAGGTAAATTGTTTAAATCATTTATTCTACATTGGATTAGATTCAAGAAATTTCAAGGGTATTCAAATTAAGTTCTAAATGTTACAAAAGAACACAAAAAAGAAAAAATAAAAACAATAAATTTTGAAAAGGAAAAAATTGATTTTTTTTTGAAAAATACCAAAATAAAAGTCATAAATTAAAAAGTTTCCTTGTAACATACTTCAATAATATAGTTTATTAAATGAATTAAAATATATTTATCATGAAAATAAAATTTAAATAGAATCACAACATGCATGTAAATTTCAAGGAGAGGTAAAACCTTGAGGTTTTTAGTGATAAATAGGTTGGATAAGTGTGACCCCTTCCATTGGGTTTTAAGGAATGTTTTCATGGAATTTATTCATTCTATTCCCATTAATAGTGAATGGGTTTATTTTTCCTTATTTAGTGATTCACACTTCATCTAGTTCTTATATCTACAATATCCTCCCATTTCCAGCCTTCCCTGGAAAAAAAATCTCCTCTCTCACTTCCCAATATAATTTGTGTTCTAACTCCATAAGTTGATGAAAAATCTTTTAGTAAATTAATCAGTATGGAATCATTAAAACATGTGTTTTATAGGAAATTTTACATTCCCATAATTTTTCTTCCAATATTTATCACTAATAAATCATGTTCAGTTGAATTTTTTTCTCTAAAATTCCTTTGATATATTTTTTAGAAGCTTAATCTTGGTCATTTGTTTATGTATGGTTCGGTATTGATGTATTATTATGTACTCCATACCTCCTCATCAAAGCTTCCTTAATCCTATTGAAAAATTGGGTACCTCGATCACTGATGATGGAACTTGGGACTCCAAACCTATAAAATATGTTATTCCCTACAAAATTACACCCAAATTTAGCATCATTAGTTTTGGTGGCCTTTCCTACCTCCCATTTTGAGACGTTATTCATTAAAAGAAATATGTAAGAATTACAAAATGACAAAGGAAAATGTCCCAAGAAATATGTCACCCAAACTTTTTAAATTTTATAAAAGATTGATGGTTTTTGGGTTATTTCCTTTATATTTGAAATTATTCTATAAAATTTACATTTGAAACATTTTGTATAGAATTCATGTGCATCCTTAATCAATGTAGGCCAATAAATACATGATTATAAAATATTCCTTGTTGTGTATTGTGGTCCAAAGTTTTAAACAAAATCTAGAATGTGTAAAAAGTAAAAAAAAAATGAATTTCACTTAAAGGTAATAATATATTAAACACTTAATAATTAAATATTTTAATTATTAATAAATCTCCTAAAATATAAAATTTTGATTTAGAATTTTGTTTTAATATTTTTTGTGCATTTAAGTGAGGTGGTACCTAATAAGTTAAAAAATATAAAATCATATCATCATACCAAGGAACTTTTATTTTAATCAGATATAACATATCTCTAAGAATATGATCATTTAATAGTTCATGATTTGTAGTTTTAGCTTTAGCGGTGTGGGGAAGCCTCCTCATGTGGTCGTCTACTTGGTACTCATCTCATTTGTTTTCTTTGATCTCTAAATTTAATCCTTGGAGTGTAAGAAACCATATTACCATATTAAGATATATTTTTTCCTTATTCATCATTTATTTAAGGATTTCATGATAAAAAAATGTTGTGAATTTAGTTCCTAGTAAGTAGGATATGAATTTTTCAAGAGAAAATATGATTTTAAGAAACTAATTATTAGTGGTTGTGTAATTGATCAGGGATATATCTAAAGTTATAAAATCATAATAAATGTCTTGGGATATCACTTTTATATTTTTTTATAGAACTACTCCCATATCTTGATTAAAATAATCACAAATTAGCTCAAAATTGTTCCCCCAGTTTTGTTGTTGCATCACTGGTGGTGTGATTAATCTATTCTTAAACTCACAAAAATATTTTATATATTAAGAAATAAAATCAAATACATTATCCTATAAAAGTTTACTATAAATAAATAGAGTAATTTTACTAAATTCCTTGATGAACCTCATGTAAAATTTTACATGTTCTAGAAAATTTATAACTAGATTCGTATATTTTGTGTTAGGAAATGAATTTATCACTACAATTTTTGATTTATCTACCTCAATGAATTTATTTAAATAGAATTACCAAGGTATATTATTTTTTATACAATGAATTATAACTTTTAAAAGTTCAAAACAATATTCTTTTCAATGTATATTTTAAAAAAAATCATATTTTTCGAGTAATTATCAAATTTTACTCCATTAGAAATTCTTCAATGTGATAAAAAAAGATACTTTTCATGCACCTACTAAATGTACATGGGTTGTTACACAATAAAAATGGAATACTTTTTGAAATAAATGGTATCATAGGTATAAATAAAGGTTGTGTTCTCAGGATCCTCTAGAGCAATGGACACCTAAAAATAACTTGAGAATACATATAAGAAACAATAAGGAGGTTTACCTTACAATATATCTAACATATAGTTAGTAAAATAGATGGGGGAATAATCCTTTCTAGTGACTTGATTTAATTTTATTTAGCTTATACACACTCTCCAAGTATTATTAATTCTAAAAGGTAACACTTCATTTTAGTCAATTATATAAATGGTATGTCCTATTATATTGGGAACTAAGTGAATAGGGAAAATCCATTTTGAGCCTAAAATTAGTTATATTATATCAACCTAGAGTAACATATTTATTTCCTTTTCCACTACCTATATCATTTGGGGATTTAATCATATTTGGGGATTCTTAGAAGGTATATAATTTCCCTCCAGTAGAATCTAATACATGTAGATTTTGGAATTAATGATTTAAAAATCACTAAAACTCCAAAAACGTTCTTATAAATTCACTCCAAACGTCCTATAAATTTATGTTATTGATTTTTGGATATATTTTTTTAAATTAACATGGATATTTTCTCTCCCTCTCTAAGGTACACATACTTCAAATCAATGCGAAAAGGTTTTAATTTTGTATTTTGTGGTTATTATAAAGATGAAATTAAATTTGGTGTCCTCAGTACTATAGATTGAATTTTATACACACAAGCTAACATTTTATCTTCATAATATTAAATAAATAATCAAATCACTCAAATAATTTTAGGGTTACCTCATACTATGAATTATACTAAGATGATTATAATTCTTCGACATATTCCTTCTCCATGGAGTTTTAAATAATTAAGTGTTTCCCTTAAGATATGATTTCATGAAACATATATTTATTTTCACTAGTATTACCTAATTAAAAATGGGAAATTATGAAACCCCTGCATTTTATTACAACTTAAACGTGCTTTATTATATAAAACATCACTTGATACAACAAATAATAATGGGAGGTTTAGTGTCTTTGGGGCTTAGGATCATTACATAAAAACTTAAAACATGAAATACAACATCTTTATTAAAAACTTCCTTTACATGACCACTACATTCCCTCGTACTTAGCATTGTATGGGATAACCTGAGGACATTCATAAGAAAAGGGTGAGCTATAAAGCCCATTAAGGGAATACACATGGAATAACATGAGGAGTATAATACATGTTAGACATTAGGCATATCAATAGAGCATGAGAGAAACATGAACATAAAGGCATGATAAATAATGATAATCATAACATGGAAATGTGGCAACAACACTTAACATGGAATTAGCATGAGCCAAGGCTCATTACACATAGAGCATGAGTAAACCCTTATTGCACATAAAGCACGAGTAAAACCTCGTTGCACTTTAATTAGAATGAGTAAAAACTCATTGCACATGATGTATCATGATACTATACTTTACCCAATGCATTGGAGCGCTATAAGGGCGCACCCTTCTTAAACATTTCATTTCATGCATAGTGTGCCACATGGATCATAAAACATTGATTCATAAAACATAATAATTTATTCCATGATAAATTAATGTGGAATTCATACATAAAAATTTATAATCAATAAGTAAATGTGCATAAAGTTGAATACCCTTGATGGAGAAATGGGCATGGTATTCACTACACAATGGCATTGGCTTAGAAAATCGATGTGATTTTGGTAGCGTAACGGTGTGACATAAGAATTCATAAAAACGGTTTATGAGAGAGAAAGGGGTTCCTCATCATATTTACATGTAATGGACAGTAAGAAGGTCATATAGATACATGTCCCAAAAATTGTAATAGAATTTATATTCATGATACAAAATTATTGCTTGAATGTAAAAGAGGAGAGAGAAGTTCCTTTCGAAATTTCATCATAGTAACGGGTGTACATGGGAGGTATTTAATGAGAGAGAAAGGGTATACCATCATTCAAACATAAAGAGGGAAGTATTAGGGAGCTGTAAAACCATACCCCAACATTCATAATTGAAATTAAAAGTGCAAAACAACTTAAAGAAAATTGGACAAAAATGAGAAAGGAAGAAAAAACCCTTACTTGGAAGTGTGCTTCCAAAGGCTAGAGAGAGGCTTGTGAGAGGATTATTGGGAGCTTGGGGAACCATGGGAGGATTCTAGAGATAGTAGGTCAGAGGTTGGACGAACTCCAAAGGCTTTTAGTGAGGAGGAAGTGGGAGCTTGGGTGGGTTTATATAGGAAGGGTGAGGGAATTCTTTATTATTTTGGTTTGGGACCCCTTATATTAAATTAATCCAAACCACAAACCATCCCATGGTTTTTTCCAATGTTTTTTGTAAAAGGGAAGAGGAAAACAATATTTTATAAGTACAATGTTCTAACTTCTTAAAATATTAGGGTTTCTTATGTGGAGGTGAGTCACACTCCCATGGAAATTAATTTAAAAAGACAAGGTGTTTAATAAGTCTTGAGGGGTCCATTAATGATTTGAAAAGTAAGCCAAACAAAATAAAAATCACATTATTTTAAGGGTAAAACATATATTGGCCGAAAATAAAGATTATAGTATTTTATTACATCACTATTGGGTCATTATGATGTCATAAAACACATTATATATTTAAACAGTATTTAATTTTTACTCAAAAATTTGACTATCTTAGATAATTAGGAAAAAATCAATGTTGGATAATTTCGATGTCCTGATTCCAAAAATAACATTTATTTTATCTAAATAATTTTATAAATATGTTAATTTTTACTTTTAAAATAAAAACTGGCATTTATCAAAAATTCACGGGTTTTGACAAAAATGGCTTTCAAACCTTAATAAAAATTATAATTGCATTCATACAATTACATGATCATTTATATATAATAAAATTAATCTAATAATAATAATAATATGTTATTAAAATATTATTTAATTTAAAAATCCCTTAATTTAATAAAATAGATTTCTTAATTAAATAATAACTAAAAACGCCATTTTTACTTTAAAAACTATTTACAATGTATCAATAATGACAAGAAATTATATTCATTATTATATAAAAAAATAATTTACATGAACATAGTACTATCAATTAGTTACATAACCCCTTAAAACAGCTACATAAGACCTAAGGGTAAGGTGTGAGATGGTGAAAGACTCTTGGGGTGGCTCGGATAACATCGGTCGAGTGGTAATTTCTATCAACTTCCACTTCTCCCCTAGAAGGTCCCGTCCGAGCTTGACATGGTGAAGCTCAGATTGGGCTTGGTCAAGAGCAAAGCCCAAGGATTCCACCTCTTTTCCGAGCTCCTATAAATGGGCTTCGTATGGGGCAATTCTACTGGATGAGGTCATCGCTTCCTTTATCTAAGTAAAATTGGATGTGTTAAAGCCCTATATTTATACTAATCATGTGATCACTGTTCAACGGCTATAAAAGTAACGGTCAAAATTATTATCATAAAACCAAAGAAGTTGAAATTTTATAAAACATTTTATATAAAGAGACATTTAATAAGATCAAGAGGGATTTTTCATTAATGAAACTTTGGGTCATTACAATATTCCCCCCTTAAGAAATTTCTCCCTCGAAATTTTCCTTTTCCCACACTAAAACAGATGTGGGTAACTCAGCTTCATCACTTCCTCTGATTCCCAAGTCGCTTATTCAAACGTGTGGTTTCTCCACAACAACTTGACGAGGGGAATTGTCTTATTTCGTAGAAATTTTTCTCTACGATCTACGATCTTCACTGGTTGCTCCTCATAAGAAAGATCATCTTCCAATTGAACCACCTTAGAAGAGAGTACATGTGAAGGGTCCAGTATGTACTTCCTTAAGAGGGATACATGAAAGACATCATGTACTTTGGCCATAGTAGATGGAATTTCTAGTCGATAGGACACATCCCCGAAATGATCAAGAATCTTGAAGGGGTCGATGTACCTTGGACTTAACTTCCCTTTCTTTCCAAACCTCATGACCTTATTCCACAGAGATATGCGTAGAAAAACCATGTCTCCAACTATAAACTCAAGGTCTTGTCGATGATTATCTGCATAACTCTTCTGTCGACTCTGGGCTGCCGTGATATGCTGCTGAATGGTTTTCACCTTCTCCACCATTTCCTCAACCATTTCTGGTCCAAGCATCTTACGTTCACCAACATCATCCCAACATGCCGATGTTCTACACCTTTTCCCATACTGGGCTTCATATGGTGCCATTTGGATACTCGAGTGGAAACTGTTATTATAAGAGAACTCAACCAGAGGAAGATGTTGATCCCATCCTACTTTAAATTCCATTGAGCATGCTCTCAACATATCCTCAAGTGTTTGGATAGTCTGCTCGGATTGGCCATCAGTTTGAGGATGATAGGCCATACTGAAATTCAGTTCAGTATTCATAGCATGTTGAAGACTCTTCCAAAACTTAGAGGTGAATCTTGGATCTCGGTCAGACACAATAGATAGTGGTACTCCATGCATCCTTACCACTTCCCTGATATATATCTGTGCCAGTTGTTCCAATGAGAAATCCTCCCGAATAGCAATGAAGTGTGCAGTCTTTGTAAGGCGATCCAAAACAACCCATATTGCATTGTTGCCTTTGGATGTCCTCGGAAGTCCGGTGACAAAGTCCATGGTGATGTTTTCCCATTTCCATTCTGGTATGGACAATGGTTGCATTATCCCCTTAGACTTCTGCCTCTCTGCCTTCACTTGCTGACACACCAGGAACTTTGATGTATATTCAGCAACCTCCTTCTTCATATTATCCCACCAAAAGTTTTCTCAGAGATCTCGATACATCTTTGTTCTCCCTGGGTGAATAGAGAAATTTGAACTATGTGCATCATCCAAAAGTTCCTTCTTCACCTCCGGACTTGATGGAACACATAGTCTTTTCCCAAACCGAACAATTCCTTCTTCATTAACATTAAACTCCGAGGATTTCCCTTTTTCGATAGCTTCCACTTTTTCTTGAATTCCTACATCATCCTTTTGAGCATCCTTTAACCTTTAAAAAAGAGACTGTTGAGCAATCATTTGTGAAAGGATTGATGATGTTCCCTTCTCTATGTTTCCCATGTCCATTTTCATCAAGTCTAAGAAGATTGGATCCTTCTCAATTCTCATCATTGATAGAATCACTGGATCCTTTCTACTTAGGGCATCTGCCACCTTGTTCGCTTTCCCAGGATGGTAATGGATTGATAAGTCATAATCCTTGATGAGATCTATCCATCTTCTCTGGCACATATTAAGCTCATTCTGTGTGAATATATATTTAATACTCTTGTGGCCAGTATATCTCTCACATTTCTCCCTATAGAGATAATACCGCCATATTTTCAAGGCAAAGATCACCACTGCCAACTCCAGATCATGCGTTGGATAGTTTAGCTCATGGATTTTCTACTGCCTTGAGGCATAGGATATAACTTTATCATTCTGAATCAACACACATCCTAATCCCTTCTTCTAAGCATCACTGAATACCACAAAAATTTCCCCACTTGTGGGTAAAGTGAGCACGGGAACAGTGATAAGCCTCCTTTTCAACTTCTTGAAGATTTCTTCGCATTCATCACTCCAAGAAAACTTTATTCCCTTTTTGAGTGAGCTTGGTAAGAGGGTTGGACAATCGTGAGAAATTTCTCACAAATCGTCGATAATATCCAGCTAACCCCAAGAAGCTACGGATATCTGTTACCGATGTTAGCCTCGGTCATCCCTCAATTGCATCTGTTTTGGAGGGATCTATAGATATCCCATTGCTTGTGATTATATGGCCCAAGAATGAGACCTCCTTCAACCAGAACTCACACTAGTTGTACTTTTCATAGAGCTTCTCCTTGCGCAAAGTCTCTAGTACAGTTCTTAAATGCTCCTCAGGATCCTCTTCAGTTTTGGAGTATATTAGTATATCATCTATAAAGACTACCAAAAATTTATCTAGGTAATATCTAAAGACCCTATTCATCAATTCCATGAAGATTTCTGGAGCATTGGTGAGTCCGAAAGGAATTACTATGAATTCATAGCACCCGTATCATGTACGAAATGCAGTCTTGGGGACATCTTCCTTCTTCACCCTTACTTGATAATATCCCGGCCGCAAATCTACCTTGGAGAAGAATTGTGCTCCATGCAGCTGATCGAACAAGTCATCAATTCTTGGGAGAGGATACTTGTTATTTATCGTGATTTTTTTAAGTTTATGATAATCGATGAAAAGCCGCATTGACCCATCCTTCTTCTTGACGAAGAGGACTGGTGCACCCCATGGTGAAGCACTTGGGCGTATAAACCCTTTATCCAGATCCTCCTGTAGTTTTTTATTCAGCTCTTCAAGCTCTACAACAACTCTTATATATGGATTCTTGGATGTTGGTAAAGCACCGGGTATAAGTTCAATTGAGAATTCAACATCCCTTCTAGGAGGAAGACCAAGCAGTTCCTCGAGAAACACTTCAGCGAATTCCCTTACAATAGGCATTTCTTCAAGGATGGTTTCTTCCTTGGACTCAATCATCTGAGCCAGATACGCCTGCTCATAAGACAGTAATATCCACGCTTGAGATGATGGAGCTAAATGAGATTCATCTTCCTCCTTACACTTTTAAATAATCAGGGGTCGATTCTCCATATGGAGTGTGATTTCCCTCTCCCGAAAATTTATGTTGGATCTATATAAGTAAAGCCAATCCATGCCAATAATTGCATCAAATTCCACCAAAGGTAGTACTAATAGGTTCACCAGGAAATTCAATCCATAGATTATAACAGGGTAGGACTTATATTCATGGGATGCAATGATTTCCCCATTTGCCGTACTCACTGACATCTTCACTTACATGATTTGTAGTGGTGCTGTGATTGTTCTACTAAACTTTCGAGATATAAAAGAATGCGTAGAACCTGAATCAAAAAGTACATTCGCTATTATTGAATGAATAACTAGCATACCTGTCACCACTTCGTTGTTGGGGTTCACTTCGGTAGAAGTGATGGAAAAATCTCTTCCTTTCTGCCTTGGAGGTTGTTGGTTGCCTCTGAAAACCCTTGGATTAGGGCACTGATTTGCAAAATGACCCGGTTCTTTGCATTTGTAGCATTGAACAATGCGTTGAGGTCCGAACGGAGAATTCCTCTCCTCTGTCTCAGCCACGGGTCTTTCTTTCCGATAGTTAACAGATAGGTTCCCTTCTCTTACACACCTGAAGCATTTCCTCGTCCCCTTAAGGCAATTTCCAGGGTGCTTTTTTCCGCACTATTGGCAAGTCAGGTTCTGGATCTTCTTAGAACCGTTGGATTTATCCATCGGCCCACCAGCATTGAAGTCCAACTTACCCTTATTATCCCCATGATACCCATGTGATTCTCTGATCTCCATTTTGACCTTAAGGGCACATCGAACAATTTCCTAATAGCTGTCGAAGTCACGGATCGCTAATGCTTTCCGCAGGCTAGGCTTCAGCCCACCAAAGAAGTAGTCAACCTTGCATTCGGGGGTAACGACAAAGAAGGAAGTGTATCGTGAAAGCCTTGTGAATTTTTCCTCGTACGCTCCAACAGATTCTTTGCCTTTTTTCTTGATGGAAAGGAATTCCCTTTCCATCTTAAGCCAGAGGGTGTGCGGAAAATATTTATCGAAAAACATCTTCCAGAAATCCTTTCATTCCAACACCTCGATCTCCTCCTAAGGCTTCGTATTTTTTATCAACATTCACCATTGACCAGCTTCACCCTCCATATGATAATCCTCCAGGAGAACCTTATCTTGTTCAGAACATTTAAGGATGGAGAAGATCTTTTCAATGGAGTTGATCCATTGCTCAGCAATTGGGGGATCAGATGATCCACTAAAAGTAGGAGGTCTTTGTCTCATGAAGCTCTAGATAGCGACTTTTTCTTTATTAGGGGGGGTTGAACATTCCTCTTGACCTGTGTTTCTATTCAAAACTTGAGTTAGATGAGAGATAAGCATGACAAAGTTCGCGATTCCCGCTTTCATTGGATTGGGCATCTCATTAGTACATTCATCACACGGATCTTCACAATGGTTGTTAGCCTGATTCCTCCTATTACCGACCATTGGCTGAATTAAAAGGAAAGTTAGCCGTAACACATAAAGGGTAATCCAAAGACAAAAGTTGATGACTTATAAATAAACTTTCATTTCCTTAACTCATGAGTCTATAGGCTTTAATCTAGGCTTTTCATGATCTACTTTCTAACATATATTCTTAGGGGCATTTTTTTATTCCCTTAATAAGGGTTCATACTAAGCTTGTGAATTTACCAAATCATATCCCCCGAGAGTGTCGTAACCAAGAGTGAAGCAAGGCCCGTTGTCATGCACCAGTTCCCATTCGAGTCTATCTCAAAGCGGTGTTTTCGGGGTTTACCCCTAGGATACATCTGTGCCAGAACCGCCTCTACCTGCTCGTATCCAGACATGGATGTATTTTCTTGATAACCCACTTAGTCAATACTCACCGAAACTAAGGTACTTTTTTATTGTACTTAGTCTTGTATCTAAGGATTTACTATGGTTTTCTAATCCTAATCCCAAAATAACCAAACCTATCCTCTGATACCAACTATGACAACCCTGCTTTTTATTACAACTTAAACATGCTTTATTATATAAAACATCCCTTGATACAACAAAGAAGATCGGGAGGATTAGTGTCTTTGGGGATTAGGATCATTACATAAAAACTTAAAACATGAAATACAACATCTTAATTGAAAACTTTTTTTACATGACCACTACATTCCCTCGTACTTAGCATTGAATGGGATAACCTGAGGACATGCATAAGAAAAGGGTGAGCTATAAAGCCCAGTAAGGGAATACACATGGAATAACATGAGGAGTACAATACATGTTATACATTAGGAATATCAATAGAGAACGATAGAAACATGAACATAAAGTCATGATAAATCATGATAATCATAACATGGAAATATGGCAACTACACTTAACATGGAATTAGCATGAGCCAAGGCTCATTGCACATAGAGCATGAGTAAACCCTCATTGCACATAAAGAATGAGTAAACCCTCATTGCACTTGAATTATCATGAGTAAACACTCATTTCACATGACGTATCATGATACTATACTTTACCCAATGCATTGGAGCGCTATAAGGGCGCACCCTTCTTAAATATTTCATTTCATGCATAAGTGTGCCACATGGATCATAAAACATTGATTCATAAAACATAATAATTTATTCCACGATAAATTAATGTGGAATTAATACATGAAACTTTATAATAAATAAGTAAATGTTCATAAAGTTGAATACCCATGATGGATAAATGGGCATGGTATTCACTACACAATGGCATTGGCTTAGAAAATCGATGCGATTTCGGTAGCGTAACGGTGTGACATAAGAATTCATAAAAATGGTTGATGAGATAGAAAGGGGTTACTCATCATATTTACATGTAATGGACAGTAAGGATGACATATAGATACATGTCCCAAAATTTTTTAATGGAATTTAGATTCATGATACAAAATTATTTCTTGAATGTAAAAGAGGAGAGAGAAGTTCCTTTCGGAATTTCGGCATAGTAACGGGTGTACATGGGAGGAATTTGATGAGAGAGAAAGGGTCTCCCATCATTCAAACATAAAGAGAGAAGTATAAGGGAGGTGTGAAACCATACACCAACATTCATAATTGAAATTAAAAGGGAAAAACAACTTAAAGAAAATTGGACAAAAATGAGAAAGGAAGAAAAAACCCTTACTTGGAAGTGTGCTTCCAAAGGATAGAGAAAGGATTGTGATAGGCTCATTGGGATCTTGGGGAACTTTGGGAGGATTCTAGAGAGAGTAGGGCAGAGGTTGGACAAACTCTAAATGCTTTTAGTGAGGAGGAAGTGGGAGCTTGGGTGGGTTTATATAGGAAGGGTGAGGGAATTCTGTATTATTTAGGTTTGGGACCCCTTATATTAAATTAATCCAAAACACAAACAATCCCATGGTTTTTGCCCATGGTTTTTGTAAAAGGGAAGAGGAAAACAAAATTTCATAAGGCCAAGGTCCGAACTTCTTAAAATATTAGGTTTGCTTATGTGGAGGTGAGTCACACTCCCATGGAAATTAATTTAAAAAGACAAGGTGTTTAATAAGTCTTGAGGGGTCCATTAATGCTTTGAAAAGTAATCCAAACAAAACCAAAATCACATTATTTTAATTTTAAAACATATATTGGCTGAACATAAATATTATAGTATTTTATTACATCACTATTGGGTCATTATGATGTCATAAAACACATTATATATTTAAACGGTATTTAATTTTTACTCAAAAATTTGACTGTCTCAGAAAATTATGAAAAATTAACCGTTGGATAATTTCGACGTCATGATTCCAAAAATAACATTTATTTTATCTAAATAATTTTCAAAATATATTAATTTTCACTTTTAAAATAAAAACCGACATTTATAAAAAATTCACGGGTTTTGACAAAAATGGATTTCAAGCCTTAATAAAAATTATAATTGCATTCATAAAATTACATGATCATTTATATATAATAAAATTAATCTAATAATAATAATAATAATAATTCATTAAAATATTATTTGATTCAAAAATCCCTTAATTTAATAAAATATATTTCTTAATTAAATAATAACTAAAAACACCATTTGTACTTTAAAAACTATTTACAATGTATCAATAATGACAAGAAATTATATTCATTATTATATACAAAAATAATGTACATGAACATAGTACTATCGATTAGTTACATAACCCCTTAAAACAGCCGTATAAGACCTAAGGGTAAGGTGTGCGATGGTGACAGACTCTTGGGGTGGCTCGGATAACATAGCCCGAGTGGTAATTTCTATCAACTTCCACTTCTCCCGTAGATGGTCTTGTTCGAGCTTGACATGGTGAAGATCAGCTTGGGATTGGTCCAGAGCGAAGCCCAAGGATGCCACCTCTTTTCCGAGCTCCAATAAATGGGCTTCGTAAGGGTCAATTCTACTGGATGAGGTCATCACCTCCTTTTTCTAAGTAAAATTGGATGTGTTAAAGCCCTATATTTATACTAATCATGTGATCACTGTTCAACTTCTATAAAAGTAACAGTCCCATTTTTTATAATAAAACCAAAGAAGTTGAAATTTTAAAAAAAATTATATAAAGATACATTTAATAATATAAAGAGGGATTTTCCATTAATGAAACTTTGGGTCGTTACAGAAAGTGTGAGAATTTAAATTTCATATAAAGGGTGACTCATGGAGTCAAATGTATTGAGGTAGAATGTATTGTCTCCATAAACCATAGTGAGTGTTTCTTTATGTGATTTTATGATAATCATTGTTTTATTTCATAATTTTCTTCCTAAAATTATGGATGAGTTTCCTAGTTATATATCTTCCAACATTTTGAGCACATATAATCCAATAGGTAAAATACTATCTGGAACACTAACTAAGTCATCTTCAAAAATTCCTTCCAAAAAAATTTGGGATATGTTTACAAGTTATACCACCAATCTTGTGGGATTCAAATATACCATATACAAGTATGTAAACACTAAGTGAGGAATGAAATTTATATAAAATTTTAAATAAAATAAATAATTAGGAAAAAAAATGGAACCGATAGTGAAATTTATAGAAAATCATCCTGAATATTTACATTTTTTAGGAGTTTCGGTGTAATAAGGGTTGATACACTTCTTCCTAAACTGAACCATTCATTCCCTTGAAGCATCTGTTTTTACTGAGTTATTTGTGGTACATAAAATAATTGGATATTTATTTCAGGGATTAAAATGGGGAATATTAAAATAAAATTTCTTGAATTTTTCAAAAATTTCCCATTTAGGGTTATTCTTCTTGGATATTTTTCGATTGGATCATCCTTGATAGGAATGAAAGTGGGAGACCCTTATTATACCCTTGCTGCCTCTTCAAGGGTGTATTTAGTATATTATACATTATTCTAGTCCTTCTTATTTATTCTCTATATAATTATTTCTTTTTGTAATTCCTCCCATGTTTTTCAAAATCTATTTGTTCATGATTTTTTTTAGCTTCTTCCAGAACATGATCTTCAATGTTAGGTTATTCTTACTTTGCTTAATTAGATTTTATTCTTCAATGATAGGTTAATTTTTTTAAGGAATATATGTGTTCCTAGAGTAAATATCCTTACTGATTATGGTGACAATCAGTCATAAATTCCGATTAATCTTATGAAACAATTGATATGGAATTTTTTTTGGGGGGGGGGTTTGGATACAATCTATACAAAATTGTTTATCTATTTTCATAACTCTTCTACTTAAATCTTAAGATTCTCAAAATTAGGATTTGGTTTTTATTGAATATGAGGTTTTGTACTAGTGTGAAGATGTTTTTAGGGTTTCTTTTATTATAAATGAGGTGGTTATTGGTCTGTAGGTTAGTTATAAGACTTCTTATAAAGAAATCTGAATGGTGGGGGTTATTGGAAATTTTGATTTTACTAGTGGAATAAAAATGATATGGGTACTTATTTTAGGGAGGGGTATTGACTGATTTTACTATTTCAAAAATTTATATTGAAATTTTTAATTATCTCTCCATCCTTTATTATTTTTTTGAAATTTCCTTATATGGAACAAGACTAAACAATTATCCATTACATGTACTTGAACACACCAATCAGTAAAATTGGTAGGAGATAAACATAATCCACAAACCTTGAAAAGTATTTTTTGTTCATTTTTGTATTTCAAATATATTTATAACATAATATTAGTGAGTTATTTGAATTTAAATTAAAATAAACAAGATTAATCATAAGTTCTTACAGTATGTATAACTCTTGTGTCAGTACCTCTTGTGCCAAACTATTTTAAGTTTGTGGAAATATTCTAAATCAATCCCATAACATCTGTAGGAGATTTATCAGTAACTTTTTATCCTAATTATGAATCTAATGGGTTCATATAACTGACTAAAATACCTTTATATAATAAGAATAGAAAATTATTCTCTTTAATTGATTGATGTGGATAGATGACACACATTTTTTGAACCACTCAAAATTCTCATAAAGAGTTTCTCTTGAATATTATCTAAAGACATAGATTTTTTTTCTTATATTAGTAATTCTTAATGTTGGAAAAAATATTTGTAATAATTTTTCTTATTTCACCCCAAAAATTTATTTTTCCTTATTTTAGTTCATAAAACCATTCCTTGGATGATCCATCAATTAAAAGGGGTAATTCCCCCTCCCCCCGGTTAACATTCTCCTTGACCACTTCTCTTACTTCAAAGTTGGGTATTCTAGGTTAAAATCCTAGATATGCTTATTTAGATCTTTTCTTTAAAGAAATTGAATATTTGTAAATAAATTTATTAGACTATTTTTCATTTAAAATTAATTTTGTAAAACAGTTATGGAGATTGTATTGTCCGGATTTTTAAAGTGTAGCTCACATAGATCCATCAATGTTTGATTTAGGTTTAAAACCATATTATTTGGATCATAGTGATTACTTGGTACCTAAATACTATCTAATAAGTAAATCTCCTCAATAATGGTTTTCAAGTGTAAATCCATATGTTTTCTTACCAAGGTTATTTTTACCTCTAGATAAAAAAGGGTAAAGTTGGTTAGTTGAGTGTCTGGTTATGTAAATTAAAATTAGTGATTTGGAATAGCCTCCCCAGTAACTATGATATGTTTTTGAAACACCTATCATGGGGAGGATCAAAATTTTAATTATTTTCTAGGTTATATTTAATAGTATTGGTAACTATAGTTTGTCTCTAAAGGGGAATGCTCAAAATCACTTATCACTTAAGGAAAATGGGTGATTTTAAATTCATTGGTTTTGAAGATAATAAATGTTATTGAATCAAAAATATTGAAGGAAATATGACAATGAGAGTGATGGTTCAAGGTTGGATTTCTAGTTTCTATTCTATCACGGTCTTTAATGTGGTTTTTATTCTCTTATTATTAATTGATAAATGAAAGATTCTTCAATTGATTAATTAAACACCCTTCGTTGAGGGATATCGTATAGAATTGTCTAATGGTGATTATTTATTAGTTAGTATTCATTCCTACGTGTATTCAGAGTCATAAAACCACTAATAAACTATCAAGGTAGTATGAAATTTGGTTTTTTGATTCCTAGGTAGTCCAAAAGTAACTCACTGACTCCACACATAGGCCAAAAATTGATAGAAACTAACCACCCAATATTTCATGTTACTTTAAAAAAATACACACTTGTTGGAGGGGATTATAAATTATTAATCTAAGAATTAAATAATTAAAAATATAAAAACCATAAGCATAATTGTATTTAAATTATCAAACAACCAATAAAAATAAAATCAATTAATAGAGTAAAGGTTTATTCCTTAATCACTGGAATCAAGCGGCACAACGGATCTCATTACCCTCATTAATCACATATAATTTACAACCTACTTAAAATGGTAATAGAAATGAAATAGGAAAGAGAAGGAATTAAATTACTAAAGAAATCATAAAATAAAATTAAAATTCTAAACATCTATTTTCAATTAGAACGTGGGAACAAAATGACCCGACGTTCATAACCCTTTTTTTTTTAAAATATGAGATTCATGTTGGGTTAACCATTTATTGTCAATTGAAATGTGGGAAAAAATTGTCTAACTTGTATAAACCTGTTTTAGTTTTCAACTATGAGGTTTATGTCAGGTTAACCATTTTTTTCCATTCAAAGGTTGGAACAAAATAGCCTCATGTGCGTAAAAATATTTTCTTTTTCATCTATGAGGTTCACATAGGATCACCATTTTTTTCTTATGATGAAAATTATGGATCATAGACTGATTGTGGTGGGTTCAAGAATAGTTTAAAAATCATTCCTACTATTTTTACAATTTGTTATCTTTCATGGAAACTCCCAATGGTTCCCAAATCCACAACAAGGCAAACACCTTCTTCCCAGATGTAGGCAATAATTTGGGGTTTCAAACCCAATGACCCTTAGTAACTCACATTCTTCAATAGGATTAATTGTTGGGCTCATCACACCCTTTTGGTTGGAATTTATTTTCTACTCCAGTTTTCTCTTGTAGATTTAACATATGTTCATAAATCTGTTCAAAATCCTAATATGGGATTGGTTACCCAAATAAAATTATTAGGTGTTAAATCCTTATATGTAAAGATTTCTTTTATTAAGGAGGAAATATATATGTATTCAAGGATTTCCATATGTTTCTCAGTATTACTTATAAATAAGAAGATTCATGTATGTTGAATCCATATAACTTGGAACTCTGCATTTTATTACTGCCCAAGTAGGTGATTTGTCTTTTCAGGATAGGATTGAACCTCCAAGAGGTGTCTTGTATAAACTATGAGAATAGAAATCAGGAACAATAGAGTTATTTTAGGTTCATTCCATTCATTTTAATTTCAATCATAAAGAATGTATATGTGAAAACTCAGGCATTGGTTATGGATCTCAATCCTTAGGAAGGTTTCCTACGTATCTTTCTTATAACAAAATCAGGGTCTTCATAGTTTAGTCATCCCTCAACCCACTGATGGAAAGGAAAAATACTTAATACTTGTGGGTGTTATTTATCTTGGTTTTACCAATATGGGAATTCCTTATGGACTTACACCAAGGTTGATTCCCATGAATAGATGAATTTATATCATGTCATTGAATGGGGATTTCACATTAAGGTTTCCCTGATTGGGGGATTTATAGTACTAGTGATATGATCATTGAAAACCCCTAATCCCATGCGAGTCATGCTCATCATGAGAAACATGGTATAGAAAGTAATTTGAATCACCATATATGTATATAAGATGTGTTCACTAGGGTGGACCTGGTGGAGTGTTTGATAAAGAGATGGATCCTTAGGAAGGTTCCCTATGTATCCTAAATCTAGTAGGAATCATATTTTTCATATTTATACTAGCTTCTTGATTAAATAATGGATGAGGAATAATAATAGACCTATATGAGGTGAGTCCTATGAAATATCAAGGACTTACACCAAAATGTATTCCCATTTATGGACCCATTTCATATCCGAAAATGGACAAGGAAGGATGATAGATTCATAGGATAGTTTGGATATCATTAGCTAGAGTCTTTGGGATAAGGAGGGCCTTACACCGTGGTGGATGCCAATTGAAGGATATTTGTCCCTTACCCTATGACAGATAGAGGGTGGGGACCATGAGTGTCATGAGGATATCATTAGTTCATATCCCTAGTCTATTATGTATTCTTAAAATATGAATGGGGAATTACCAGCTAAAGACTCATAGTTTGGGGGTTCACATGGTTCGAGGGAACATACCCACGTATTCCATATAGACAAGGATGACATGTCTGGTGGTGTTGTCCTGACATGTCTAGAGAGTCTACCTGACATGTCCATATGTGTCTTCTTCACATGTCCATCGGTCTTCACATGATTGAAGTTAGCATGAATGAGGGTTGTCATATGATCAATCTGATAGGTCCAAAGGACATTGAATGAACTGCCTAACATGCCCAGAGTAATTCACTTGATATTTTTGGTATCATGTTACTTGGATGAAACTTCCAAAAGTTATCATGTGACTTGGATGAAATGTATACAGAACATCAAGTGATCTATCTAACATGTCCATTGTACTTCTCATGATCTTCCTGACATTTCAGGGTTTCATTGCATGACTAATGAATGGATCACATGAGGTGTATAACCCCTTCACATGGAAATAAATTTATCCTTGTTCATATAAGGATTCTATATTTTTCATCAGTTCATCACATAAATTCCTCGATTTTCATCTATTTTTAGCCTATTTAGGGCTCACATGCTCAAGAAAACACACAAAAACCCCTCTGTGTGATCTTTACAGTATGTGATAAGTCCATAAGGTATTAAATGTAGTGATCATGTGAAGTGTATGAACATAATAAGTTATCCGTTAAGTTATTCCCTAGGTTTACCTAGAAGATAACACATGTGATTTTGTGGATATATGCTCGGTAAAGTCTGATCTCACATGTACACTCCCATTTGTGTGTTTTTTTATTCCAGGGGAAAATTTATAGGTATCAATACCCAAAATCTAATTTTATTTTCAGGGAACTTAAATTGTATATATGGGTTTGAGTCGGTGGATGGAGCGTAATATCACGCATTTCATGTGAACCCACCATGGTTCATCCATGATGTCATCCTTCTGTCACATGATAAACAGTGACCACATAATCACTCTATCATTGGAATATTTATTGAACATGTGTCTTGTCAAATGGATTTCACATAATCAAATTTACATTTCAATGACTCTTCCCAATATTAATATTACATATCTAGGGAATTTCATGAGATCGAGTTGGCATGTCTGAGGCCTTTCATGAGACGAAGTTGGCATGTCTACAATAATTCACATGAATATCATCATTACTCCCTTAACATGAATATTATGAGTTTTCTAGATTTTATTTTATAAATATCATGGAATTCACATGTTGGTTTTCCATTATAGAATCACATAATCAAATGGACATGTTTGATTCCCTCCACATAATGAAGATGACATGTCCAACGGCCTTCGTGTGATGAGCCTAGCTTGTCTATGGGGGTTTCATCTGATAAATTGGTATTCATGTGGAATTCATCGTCCCATTGCATGAAAATCATAAAAAATCCATTTCACATGAAGCTTCCTCCTTTTTAAGATTTTATTTTATAAAGTGATTCAGTGATTTGTAGGTTTCTATTGGTCAACATGTCATATTATTACCAGGAATTATCTTGAATCCCTTGCATAATCATCCGTGCCAGTCTAGAATCCTTCATTAGATTAGGAGGGTTAGTTAGAAGGGATTCTTATGATCATGAACATATCAGACAAAATTAATGACCCATTCGTGTGATTACATTATGGTCACATGATTCATATGACCAAGGTACTTAATCCCCATGTAGTCATGTTTACCCTTTATTCCCATTTTAGAGAAAATAATTTCATTTATTCTAGTATTTATTTGATCCTAAAATATATGATGCTCATTTGGGGGGAATCAACACATCCCCCCCAGAAGTGAGGATCAAAGATAAAAGGACTTGTTTATGAGGGAAATAAATTCCTTCCCGAGTCCCTTGTGATTCTTCTAGTTGGTTTCCTAAGTGACTTTTGATCTTGTAGGAGACCATTCACATTCAGTGGGACACCCTATAAATAGGTAAGTGAGAGGCCGGTATTTTCACTTGTGACCTAGGCCTATAGATCTCTCATGATGTCCTCTATCTCATGACCACGTTTAAATATTTCTTCACATAACCCAATCATGATAACCATTCATGAGATCTGATCATGTGATCTTTCTGAGTGATTTATTTATGTGATCATCTTGTATTGACAACTCATTCAAAAAACTTGAAAACCGATTGACGGTGATTTAGTTTAACTTTCATACATTTTCTTAGCCATATGGTCTCTTTTCATGATTCACATGATCTCAATGGATGTCATGTGATTGATTAATCTTTATGAAATTTGTGTGACCTTCATATGGTCATGTGGTCATAATTATTAAAACAGATCGAGTGATCATGATATGTTACATGGATCACGTAATTCATGAGACCTAAAATTAGTCATGAGAACACGAACCCTTATAGAGTTCATTTGATTCAAATGCAGTTATTCGAGCTACATTCATCATTTTATCCTTTATTCAAGGTTTTTTAAATCATATGAAAAAGGATTTTTTCTCTTGTGTATATGGATTCTAGTTAAAAAATGTCTTCTGATATAGATTATCCATGATTTCTGATCTCCAAGAATCACAATGTTGGCCATCAATACTTGTTATTTTCTGAAAATGGGGTTTTTAAGAGGATTCTTCCAACCCTCGATCACATAGACTACCTTTATATGGTTCTATATCCTATATGAAAATATCATTACTTTTCTTGACTAAAAATATATGTCTTTTTAGCTATTATCCCCTCTTGACTATACTCAAATGAATATTTTTTTATAAAAGACGAATAATATTGGTACCATTCTTGGTGGAATCCTATGTTCTGGATAATTCCCCTCCCAGTATGGATGGTCATGAACTTACTCATGAACCAATTAATGAGCACTACTCGAACTTACTCATATCCTCTATGGAGAACCCAAAAGTTGTATGGAGTTCAAAGTGTGATTTATTCCCTATAGGTAACTTATCTTATGAATGGGAATATCCACTCGGGGTTACATAGAATTGATAAGAATTATCTGATCAGTTTCATATTATCCATATTTATTAGCTGACATGGATTTCCCAGTTGGTCATGTACCTTCAGTAAAAACTCCTCAAAGAGATGATTAGAAATTGGTGCCGTAGCACTAAAACTTTTCATATAACCCATGGAGAGGTGGGGATCATCATATGAAATATTTATCAGCTGGGGGTAATAGCTACTCTTACGGAGATATATGATGAATTGTTTCCTATTATAGATTTTTAGGATGACCCCAATCAAACTCCAACCTTAGCATGGGATATTCTCACCATTGTGAAGGAGAAGTTAAAGGAGTTGTACCAATTCTAAATCATTTATTTCGATTATTTAGTAAATGTATTATTTTATTATATCGAGACTTGACAAACTGCCATATTCCCACATTGATGTCCTTTTCGACAAGTTCAAAAAAATACAGGCTCTTATCAGGCCATTCAGAAAGTCAAGGAGTATGCTTTAGGGGGTTACTAGGTGAGACTATAGGTATCACCACATCTTGGGTTATTATGATATTTGTCCATTTTTTTAAATAGTTGTCTCTTCCCATTCTGGGATACACAGTTAGGAAACCGAGGTACATTATTGGTGATGGAATTATAGCAGGAAGAAGTACGACCCCTTATCTTAGTCATTCTAATTCTTGACCGCCTTTATCAACTCCTTGGCCATGTTTAACATGGTAATGTTCCCTAATAAATTATAAATCCTTTTTAATTTATTTTTAACTGTATATGGATCATTTCGGTGTTACAAGTATTATAATACTATTAAAATTCCTTTTGCTCTATTCTATACCAGGCTGTTAAACGTTTCTGGAATTGAGGTAATTCTATTACACGCTAATGTGTTTATTAATATACTGATCCATTATAATAGTTTCAATTTCATTCCATACCCTTCACCCAATTGGTAAATTATTAAAAATGATAGTGTCTATCTTTCCCATAGATCATATAAAGTCTCAATTTGGGGTGGGGTTATTACATATCACATAGACAGACTAACCATCTGTGGTCCATATACCCCCTATTGATTTACTCATCAATATCTCTACTCTCAAAGTTTTTTCCTCTTCCCTTATAAATCATGTATGGAGAACCAAATACCATATTTTTTCAACAATTTTTTATTATATTGGTGCATGAAGTTACAAATAGGAAAAAAAATCTTCCACCTACCAATTCCTCTATTTTACTTTCATAGGAAAATTCCCAAGATTGTGTGGAATCTTACACATTTGGCATACTAAATCGCTTAGTTTTTCAAGTATATAAACCATTTACTTTTTTGAGACCCTCGTCTATATTAGTTATAGAGTTTATTCAATACTTAGATTATCCCCCATAGAAATACTATCATTATAGTGACATTTGTCCAATTAACATGATAGATTTTGTTTAGGTAGTCATCCCTTCATTTTAGTGATATATAATGCATCAGTTGGGGTAGAAACATGTGAGACTCCTTATCTTACTTCATATTCATCTTGTACAACCTTTCCCATAATATACTTGATACATAAACATATTCCACCATCCATTCTTTCTTACAATTCACCCCCTCAGGTGGTATCTAAGATCTTAGTACCTGGAAAGATAATTTGGTGGAAAATTCACACCCTTATTACAGAGACTCCCTTAGAGAACATTCATGACCAAGAGGAAAGCCTTCACTAACTCTTTCTTGATTTGGGAGCCAGTGGATTTAACTACCAGCAATTTTATGTTATCATGATACATATTATCCTAGATAGGAAATAATTTTCTAGAAATGAGAGTTACTTAAATAGTTTTTATGATTGTAACCCTCTGGTAAAATTAATAGGGGAATCTTTGGAGGGTCTTGATAAAATAAATCAGAAATTGTCTCAACTACACACTCGTTTGGATGAATTGACCTCACAGATAAATGATCATGAATATATCATAACTTATGCAAGGTCCTATATTTCGATGTAATCATCCGTATTAGCTATCAATAATAAAGTAGGTGAATAATTATTCAATTTTATAGAGACTCTTCATCCATAGGTGACAACAGATTAGGAAGATAAAACATCACCTCATCAGTCCTTTGAAACCTACCACCAGACTCTGGCTAATTTCAGAAACCCATCGGAACATATTTTATCATGATATATCCATGGATGGTTTCCTTTTTTTTAACCCTAGAGATACTCTAGAATATGGAAATTCATCCCCCATTTTCACATTATCAATTAATAAATCATCTCTAATTTATATTTTATTATTAGGATTTCTTTCATTCATCATATTCATGGAATTTGGTAAGTCCATAGTGTATAGATCATCAAATACAAGAATCATTTTTATAATACAAATTAAAACCAAATACTTGCATTTTAACACATGAATCATAAAAAACTCTCCTTGATAATTTTTGATAAATGATTATTAACATTAGAATCATCGTTTATATGTCTTCTCCAATCATTTAGGGATTACCTAGTCTGAAAGGATAATTTGGTTAAACATGACCCTGAGGGAAAGTACTCTAATTTTTTCCAAATTCAGTGAAATTAGAAAGGACATCTTTATTTTATCTAGGGAGTGATAATTAATCTAGAATTATTTGTATCATATTTTATATTTCACTAAATGTTTTCTAAGTTTCATATGGGGAAATATTAGTGGACAAGGACATGGCTTTTTCTCTGACATCCCTTTGTAGGTTTTCAATATGAAATGTTTTCTGCCTTTTCCATTTGGATGTTAAAGGTCTTGTAAACTGGACCATTGTTGTAGTTTAGGGTCTTCTACCATATACCATATATTATTTTAGTTTAGGTTCTTCTATATTATACCTTCTATTGATATATTTTAGGGTATTTTTTCTTATACCTTCTATTGCAACAATTCGGGGTATTTTATCTCAAACATTATTTGGATGTAAATTTGTATTTTTTACCTCAAACTGTATTTTTTTGTAGTTTGGGGTATTTTATATCAGAACTTCTATAGTTTTAGTTTATGTTCTCTTAGATATGACCATCTATTATTTTAGTTTAAGGTCTTTTATCTCCAACCCTCTATTTTGGGTTGTGAATAGACTACTGCAAATCAAGGATTTAATAGTTCCAGTAAAGGGTATATCAGTTCTTAAAAATCACTGATGTTATGAGTGGTCTTAAAAGTGCGGGTATTTAACAACACTAAAAATGTGTTATTAAAGTAATCCCACATTCTCAACGTTTATATCCTCATTTCTCATCATTTTCCACTACCCATCCTCCATCATGCACCCCACCTCCCATTCTCAGCTCTTGAAGGCTACACCAAATAATTGTACATGCTTGAATTTGATCCGAGGACCTCCCTTGTGTGAACGAGTTCTCTTTACCACTATGCCATGTGTATTTTATTATATATTTAACAAAATTTCTCTTTATTTGTATATATTATGAAATGTTTGATATATATACACAGAATAATATTTATTTAAATATATTATATACTAATATTAATTTATATATATTATAATATATATATATATGTGTGTGTGTGTGTGTGTTTATTAATACACAAAAATATGTACATATAAATGTTATATATACATATGAATACATTTTAATAAGGTAAATAAAATGGTTACTTCTTTAATTTAAAAAATGAATATTAAATATTTATTTTATATATTTAAAATATATTTCTATGCAAATTTTTAGATATATGAATTTATACAAGTGATTTATTATAAGTAAATATAAAACAATATGCATATATTTATTTATAAATACAAAAACACTATGAAAATGATAAAATTAAAAACCATATTATCAAAATGAATTTAATCCCTATAAATAAATTCAGTAACCACTGAAAATGGAAAAACATATCCCGTTAAATGAGGCCAAAATTCCATCGAATGGTAAAAAATTTGGGTAACCCGACTAAAAACTCAATTATGGAGGAATTATGAGTCTTTTGGCCTCATAATATGTTATTTAGGTTTATCTCTATCATTAAGGGTGTATATATCATCGTCGGATTCAATTTGATATGTATTAGAGCCCAAACAGACACTCAGATCAAAAGTTGTGGTTGTTTGATGTTCAAGTAACATTTAGAACATATTTTAGATATTTTAATTATTTTTTTATTTTTTTATCCTCCAATTGATATTAAATGAATATTAATTGATAATAATTATCAAATTATTGATTAAAAAAATTTAGTTATTTTATAATCCATTTTACAAAATATCTTTTATATTACTTGTAAATTCCTATTTACCTTATCTAAAACATATTTTAAAAATATATATTATATTTATATCAATAAAAATATTTTTATATATTAATATATTATTTTCAATGAATTTTTTTAAATATACCCTATACCAGTTCTAGTAAAAAAGATATTATAAAGGGGGTCTTTATCAGTGCTTCTAAAAAATCACAAATAAAGACCCCCCCAACAGTTCCTTTTTAGAAATGTTAAAGACCCTCTTTAATAGTGCTAAAGAAGAGTTGTTAAAGGGGGCCTTTATCATTTTTCTTTATAGCGCTAACAAAGGGGGTCTTTAACATCACCTTATATAGAGTTGTTAAAGCCATAAAACAAGGTAAATTCAGTTTTGTAGTGGTGATGATGGGTACTCATGAAGGGTTTGGAAACCCTACATTTTTTCTAGGATTATATAGAATGAGTATTTATGAATGGTTATGATACCCCAGAGTCTTAATTGACATATTAATGAATTAATTTTCATGAATTGTTCTTAAAATATTTTTCCATGTAGAAATTATGAATGATGAGTATTCATGATGGGTTGTGACACCCTGCAACTTTTTTGAGATCCAGTTTTATTTATGTTTTGGTAGCTTTAGGGATACCAAATTCAGTTGGATAGTTAGAATATGGTTTTTTTAAGTCATAAACCAAAAAATTTAATTTAATTTGATGATATTGGGTAGACATGTTGAGGATAATCATGAAATATTCTGAGATGTCATGTTATTTTGTGATGTTTTCAAGGATCAAGATGATTGATGGTCCTTCACTACAAGGAGGATATGCCTCTAGTTAATGGGTCTAATTCCCTTATGAATGAGTCTATAGGGATTACATTCATGGTCAAGCAGGGGTTCCCCACTCCTTTCAAAGTTCCATGAAATATTTGTGATGATTCAAATGTTTGGATGATGAAATGGGATATGGAAAATAAATCAATCCAAGAAGGGTTATATCATTCTATGGTGGATGATTTTATAATTGGAAAGGTTAATCCCTACACCGTGTGGAATAATTTCATATGGTGTGGGCTAGTAAAAGGTTTTGGAATGGAATATTGCATTATTTCTTTGAGAATGGGTACAATACATAGTGAAAAAATGTTGAGGATGTCCAATACACTTGAATAGTGTGGTTATGGGGATTGTAAACCATAGTCTAGTAAAATATTACTTAAATAAAAATTTGGGCTAGTGGATACCGGTTGACTATTTTTAGTAGGAACTATTATCATATGTATCTTGGACAATTGCTCATGGATTTAATGGGGACCTTTCATCCAAGATCAAAACAACCATTAGGAATAATCTCTGAGGTGTTGTCTTTTTCAAGAAATAATCCTAGTCAACCCCCTTAAGAGAAGTTAGTCCTTTTTACCAATATACTAAAAAGAAAACCAAGACATCAAACTCAAGGCCATGTGGTTCTAGGATAAGTATATCAACTCAAAAAATTGGTGAGTTTTATCATAGAATATGAAGATATGAAGGTGATTTGTAGAAAATATAATATTCAAGAAAGGTTTGGGTCCCCTAAAAGTTGTTTCTCCACCTAGTGAACACATTTATTGGTTAGGAGATTTGAAAAATCATTAATCTAACTTTTTTCAAGACTAAGGGGCCTAATGAGTATGGATCGAATTTTACTAGGGCACAAAATAAGCCTCATGATCTTTATGAATTTTATTTATGCACTAACGTTTTCCTAAACTCTAGATATGATGTTTTTAGAAAGTATAGACATGAATTTTTCTCATAGAACACTATGGTTTTTCAACTAACAAGTTTTTTTCTCTTTCACTAGCAGTTTAGGGTCTCGTGATTTGGACCATCAAAGGCTAAAGTTTAAGGTCGTGCAGCTTTTACCAAGTTTCATGAAATTTAAGGTAATGATTCATATGGACCTAGTTTTAGGGGAGTATAACATGATTTCTTATTTGGGATTCAAAAGTTCATAATTACACTAACACCTTCCCAAAGTGTAGGATGAGAATATTGTAAATCATGGCTCAAGGTTCTAAAATCCTGAGTAATGATATGGGATAATCATGTCAGGGATGATCAAGAGTCACTCTATAGTGAAGATCTCCACTATTATAATGTCAAGGATCATAAGGATCAAAATAGATTTTTTCAAGTAAAGGAAACATTTTGTTGATGGCCAGGAGATCATTTATAGTAGTTATGGGAAGACATGCATAGTCAAAAAATGGGTCCCACAACTCAAGGTGTTCTCTCCCAAGGGTCATGGAAGATTTGTAGAAATTCAAGAAACTAAAGACAACAAGTTTTATTTATAGACTCATGTGCTCAGAAAAATGATATAAGCATACCAAACTTTGGTTGGACAAGGTTAGGCTCTAGTGGTCCTTTGATAAAGATTGATGGTTAATGATGATCTATATAGATTAGTTTTATGCAGTGTTGATGAATCTTTCATGAATTTTAATGTCAAATTACAAGGAAAAAAACCTTGTAGTTTACCATCATGTGGTAATGAATTCTTCCTTGCAATTTATGTTGTGTGGTTAAGAAATCATCCTTAGAGTTTAACATCATCTGGTAAGGATGTTGTTGTGTTGTTTAACGTCATGTGACTAGGATGTTTTCATAGTGTTTAATGTCATATAACTAGGATGTATCGCTAGTAGGAGTGAATAACAATTGGAAATTTGGTATTCAAATAAGATACATACCCCAGGATGAATGGGAACAAGGATACGATGTTATAATATTACTTTGAAAGTGTGTACAATGCATAGATGGGTAACATTGAGTGTCTCTGAATCTTCTTGAAGAGTTGGGTTCTAGGAATTTAAAATCATAACCCAAAAATATCATAGCTGACTAGAGGTGGAAACCAGTAGGTACAGGTCAACCATTGATAACAAAATAATTCTATATTCCATGTAGTTAGGATAATAACTCCTGGATTTAAGGGGGGACTCTTATCTAGGAATAAAACACATGTTAGGCGCAAGATATAAGTTTTTGTGTTATTCACTAGTAAATAATAGTGGTGTAATTTTGTATTAAAAAGTATCTATTACCAGTTTACTATAAGGAAGAACCATGATCAAGGGATACCTAGGTCTATGGGGTACTAATAGAAGAATATCATATCGAGGAATTTCTTGGTATCAACTCAGGTATTAAAGAGAGGAGTTTAATTCATGGAGAACATAATACTAAAGAAGGTTTTGAGAAACCTAGATTATACAATAGAATTTATTGAACACATTTTTATGTGAAGGTATAAAACATACAATTATAGAGTGCACAATCATCAAAAGGGATGATCGGTTCAATTTGAATACCTCATGTCATGCAGTTTAACATCATGTGACAAGAACACTATCATGATTCATAACATCATGTGACTAAGGTGTGGTTACCTTCATTTGGATATAATGAAAATTGGTCACAAGATAAACAAGAGATAATTGGACAGTCGGTGAATCCATGTGAGAGTACCTAATAGGGAATATGCTGGGGTGTTCACAATTTAATGTGGACTAGTACCTCTAAATAGATCTTTCTCTTAGTTATGGATATGATTTGGAGTGATGGAAACTCATGGATGGTTTGATAATGAAGGATCTAGGTTTCACAACATATATTAGAATGGAATGAATCAAACTACATGTAGTTTTTATAAAGTTCCCCAACATAGGTCTCACACATATACAGAGAGGGGTGAATTTTTATATATGGTGTGTCTAGGACCTAATTTTATATCTAGGCGTCTCTACATATCCTATTATAATCAATAATCAAGCCACATGTAGTTATTGAATGGAAAATTCCTCTATTGGTCTGATCCATACAAGGGGAAAAACACATTTTTTATAAATATTATTTCTAGATCTAGGATTGGCGATCTAAGAATCACTATGTATCTTATGGTAACACGAATAAAGAAAAATGTTTTTATGATATCTCAAATTACCTGTACAATTCTAACACATAGGTATAGGTAAACAAACATTTTTTATTTATATTGTTGTTAGACCTAAGAGTGGAGATACAGGCATCATTATGAATCATATGGTAATATGAATCAAGACACACAAAGTTTTGATGTGTAAAATTACCTACATTGATCATTTTACTATATTGGGAGAGTGTATTTTCACCATATTTTAATTGGCCCCAATATTTGGGATTTGAGAATCACCATATATCCTATGAAAACAAGAATCATAGAAAACATAGTTCTTGATAGAATATTCTATGTATGGGTTTGACCCATATGTTGTGAGTATTTACATTCAATTTATATTGTATATGGACCTATAATTTGACATTTTGTTGTCTCTATGTATTATGTGATCATAGGAATCAAGCCTCATGTGATTATTGAGTATAAAATTCCCTATTCTGGTCAAACTCATGCACAGAGAAGTGTTTTTTTCAATTTATATTATAGTAGGATCAAGAAATTGAGATCAAGGTGTCACTACATATCTTGTGATAGTAGAAATAAATACACACATATTTCTTGAGAAAGTTTCATGTATAGTTCTATCCCATATAAAAGAAGGCTTAAATTTATACATATTTTTTTATCAGGCCTAGGATTTTGGGTCTAGGTGTCACTCTATATCAATTACCAATAGGAATCAATCAACACGTAGTCCTTATATGGAAATTATCTTTTAAATTTTGACCCATATAAATTGAGGGTATAAATTTTTATATTTTATTTGTAATTAGTATTAAAGTGTAATGGTTTGTTCCCTCTCCGTTATTTACATTACCAGCTTTGGTTATTGGAGGTGCTCAGGGGAGGTTCTGAGAGTTTTTGTGGGAGTTGTAGCTACAATAGAACTGTTGTAAGAAATACACATCATGTAAATGTATTAAACAATGTCAAAGTTGGTTTAATATCTTGTCTAGAGTTGGTTCATAGTGTGTATATTTTTGGGATTAAATAATAAAAAGGCAACACATTTTTTGGTACAACTGAACCATGAGGATTACACGATGTGAAAGGGGATTACACATCATGTAACTGATCCAGTGCAACTTTAACTATTATTATACAGTTTAATATTCATTAATTCGGTCATGGATTCTTATTCCTCTCATTTTGGGTAAACCCTAGGCACCCCAAGGAGTTCATCAAGCCATCTTCCTCCCTATTTGATCCATTGGTCCTGGTGGTTTTTATGGAAATATATGGAAGGTTCTTCTCCTTCCTTGGTGGTTTTTCTTTTTTTATTATCTTGGGGATTTTCTATGGTGATATTGTTATGATTTTGGGAGTTTTTGTGTTTAATTTTGATGAAATTTGGTAGTTTTGTACGTTTATATGTGGTTACCATGGTGAGGTTCTGGTTTCCAAGTGTTCTTTAATGCCCTGTGGTGTGTAGTGAGTTGGAAAGCTTCTTTGAGGTATGTATTCCCTCATTTCTCCTTATTTTTTTCATACGGGAAGGGTTTTCTTTTGTTTATCTATGAATTATGGTTTTGTTGGCATAATAAAAGAGAAATAAAATTTTAATTTAATTGAAAGGGGTAGATGGGGTTTGATTTTCATGATTTTACAACATTGATATTATTTTTTTATATTGTGAATTGTACAATATTGATGCCCCACTAAAAATTATGGTCATTTGGGGATTTTTTTTGCATTGAAAATATGTGTTGGGATTTTTTCTTTGGTTGAGATTGTTTTGATATCACCCTAAAATGGAAATTTATTAACCACTTATATTTGGCTAATGAAATGGTTGCCCCAATATTTTGTTTTATGTGATAACACCCCTAAAATAAAGTGGATTGTGATAAAATCCCCATTGAAAACCTATAGAAATTATCTTGATGTGTTTTGATGTGTGTTCATGCTTTTTAGGATGGAGAAGTGTGGTTGCAATGGGTTTTGGGGTTATATGTTGTTTGTTTGGCCATACTTTTACGGTAGCGAGTAGGAGGTTTGTTTAGACATACTGTTGGTGCGTCGAGGAGGTGGATTGTTAGGTTATACTTTTGGGGCAGTGAGGAGGCAATTTTTTTGGATGTAGTTATGGGTTGGTGAGGAGTTGGTTTATTTTGGCACACTTTCGGGGAAGCGATGAGGTTGTTAATTTGGCCATGCTTTTGAGGCAGAAAGGTGGTGGTTGCTTTTTTCTAGATGCCCTAGTAGTGTTGGAATAAATAAAAAAATCAATAATGTTTGAAATGGATTGGGTTGTTTTGTTTAATGGAATGAAAATGGTTAATGGATAATTAAATGGTGGTTTGTGTGGTTAAATGTGGTTGATTTTAAATAATTAAATGAATGGGGTGATTAAATGAAATTAGTTGGAAATGTGAAGTTGTGTTTATGGATTGATGTGTGGTGTTATGCATTTAGATTGGCAGTAAAATTATAGGTTGGGATTGAGTGTTTGATATTGTATATATATATATAAACACACACACACACACACTTTTACATTCTTATGATTTATATACACATCCCACTCATGTTGATCACTATGTTTCGACACCCGCATAGTCACGTGGGGGTGTGTTTTCAAACATCTGGTGAGGAGTATGGATGGATGGGTACACTCTCTTTCATGTTCTCTCTTCCATAAGAGGTAGGTATTCCACAAGCTATGATGGTTAGAGTTTTTTTAGTGAATTGGATGGTGGTTTTGAACACCCAAGTGTCTTAATGTGAGATGTGATAGGACCATTTTTTTGAGAGAGGTGAGACTGTGCTTGTGGGGCGGTGGCCCATTTCTTTTCAGGTGGGTTGAGATATGACCATGCTTGTAGGGAATCCTCTGGTGGGGTTCTTTCATGGTTGGAGGAGGTAATGGGGTTTATTTCCTACATTTTCATGATACCCTACTACTTTGGTTATAGGGGTGGTTTTGTTGTGGCCCAAGTGTGTTCGGGCAAGATGTGTTGTGCCTGTGCTTATGGGGCAGCGAGCCCAGGTGTCTGGGAGAAAGGTGTGTTGTGACCATGCTTTTGGGGAGGTGTGGTATATAAAAGATATGGAGATCCATGACATATGAAATTGGGTGTGAGAGTGGAATACCAGTGGGAAAGCGATGTGGGGTACCCTTATCGATATGATTCCTATTATATTATATTACCAGGATTGCGTTATTTAGTGAGCGTGCCTTGGTGTGGTTGGGATAGTTAGTATAACTTGATAGGTGATGTTTGGTTTCACTATTTTTTCATAGGTTCATTAGTATAATTTTTTCATGTGTATGAGAGACTTGAGTTTCTCCTAAAGAGTGTACTTGTATGCTCACCCTACGTATATAAAATGGTTTTCAGGTTTCTTGGAGGATAACATAAACTATACTGGGAATTAATAACTCAGAAATCTGAATATATTTTGTGTCACTGCTTTATATTTAGTTTGGGTATTTACTCTGTATACTTTATTTTATCTATATCAGTTCTATTTATACAAGTATGTGGGATGGTTTTGTATTTCTTTTTATATTGTTTATTGGAGTTATTCATGGATGGTCCATCTTATCTCCCAATCATAATTATATTATAGAGGTAAATGCTTCCAATATATTAGATTTTAATACCCTCAGTTCTAGTATCTAACCAGGGGCCTACTAGAGGTAGGAATCAAGGTCATTATCTCTTTCCCTTCATTTTAGTGTATTTGGAAGGAGTGGGTCATGACATAGTGGTATCAAAGATAATGGTTGAGATATGGGATGTAGTTTGGAGTTAGGCATAGTGAGGGTTGAATGGGTTGGTATAGAAACATTTTCAATTGAACTTTGTTCATAACAGAGGCCAAGAATACTAGCAAGGACATAGGATTTTAGGGCCCCCATGATCTAGTGAACAGGTTTTGAGCTTATTTAATAGCCAAGTAAGATGGACCTACTTTCAGGGTAGAGACCTTGAAGAGTTAAATGAGTCATAATGACTTTCATTATTGTTTGAATTGGGTTGCTTTTTTAAATTTTAAATGAATAAAAAATGAATTAAATGAGTTAAAATGAATCTAAATTAAATTTAATATAACTCATGCTTACGATATCCTCACTTTCTTTTTAGATATGCCTCTTGTTCATCATTCTCATATGGATCAGGTATCTTAGGTTCAGAAGGATGATATTTTTGATTATCATAAGGTTATTCTAGTTAAGGATGAGTATTATTGGTAGAGTATGTTTCAAGATTTCTAGCGGTAGGTTTCGTGGAAGTGTGAGGGAAGTGTTTCAGTTGTGGAGATAGAGATCTAACTCGAGGAGCTCGAGATTGCTTTCAGTTTGATTTGGGCCCCGATGAAGTACTGGGTCCCTTTGGAAGTCTGTAAAATGTTGGTATCTATGAATCTGTGGTGGATGTAGTATATATGAGGGTGGAAGGAGGGATTTTTTTTTGTTTTAATTCTAGTAGGATTTTCGGTCAGAGTTACTTTCATTGACCATAAAGGCAGTAAAGAGGAAAGGTCTTCTTTCTCTTCAGCAAGTCATCATGATAGTGAAGGAGTTGGGAATCCAGTTCAAGTACCTTCTTAATTTTTTCCAAGATATTTTTTTGGGATGAGTATTCTCATTCTAGATGTATTGATTAGTCAATCCATCATTCTATCCAGTATGCAACTACTCCTTTTATGTTTCCAACATATCTGGAGGTTCAGAAGAACGCATAGGTGATCGAGTAGATGAACTCGTGAGGAGGTTTTACATTAGAGGGGAACCAGTAGGGTTCCTCAAGGGGGTGTGTTTTCATTTTAAATTCTCATGAATCATGTACATATAGGCTTAGACTAGTAGGGATTCGAACATAGAAGCCTCATTTCCAGCCTTCTAGGGCCGGTGGTTTTTGTGATTTTCCCAGGAGTTTTGTGCCAGTGTGTTTTGGTTGAGGGGTTCATGGTCATCGCTAGATCTAGTGCCTAATGGTTCCCTAATCACATTTTTGTGGAGGTTGATAGTTTTAATTAAATCCTTAATATAATTCATCATTAAGGATGTTTCAGTACCAAGGGTGGTGGGTTTTTGCTCCGACACTAGGAGATGGGGCACGAAGAGGTTGACTTTGGGATGTTCCTCGTGTCCAGGGACCATGACCTGAGTTTGGCCATAGAGGTGTTCATCAGAAGAGATTAAATGGAGCTAGGTGTATTTAGTTGCAAGAAATGTAGGCAGCAGTTCCAGAGGGGAAAGATATCATCGAAGGTACAATTAGTTTGTTTACTACCACTGTTTGTGCCTTGTTTGATTCATTATATTTGAAATCCTTTGTTGCACCCACTCTAGCCCATGATTTGCGACTAGACGTAGATAGGATTCTCGTACCCCTGATGTTTACTACACCAGTCAAAGGCCAGACCATATTTTTTGATGTGTTTTGTGGGTGTACACTAATGATAGTGTTGCATTAGTCCCATGGTGATCTTTTCTTGCTATAGATGTAGCCATGTGTTGTCATCCTCAACATTGACTTGTTGTATTTCATAAGTTATATTATTGAATTCTTCTAGAGTAGAGTTTTATTTTGTATGTTGATGTCTAGTGTGTCATTTTCATTGGTGAGTAGAGTTATTAGGTGGGTAGTCATCATATGGATCCCCTTATTTCTTTATTGGATGAGTTGTTGGTGGAATCAGTGGATTCGGCTAGGATAGTGAAGGTCCCTAGGTATTTGGGGAGTTCCTAGATGTTTTCCTTGAGGAGGTTGGGATTATTCCCCCTTAATGTGATGTTGAGTTTGGGATAGACTTATAACCTGGTGATTTTCCAATTTCGATGGCTCCTTATTAGATGTCACCTTATGAGTTGTGGGAGTTTAGGGTTCAGGAAGACGATCTATTGAAAAAGAGTTTTATTCATTCTATTTATCACTATTGGGTGTTCTAGTGTTGTTCATAAGGAAGTAGGATTGTAGTCTGAGTCTGTTCATAGACTACAGGATGTTGGATCATGTGACAATAAAAAAACCATTACCTTCTTCTAAAGATAGACAATATTTTCAACCAACTGAGAGGGGTGACTTGGTTTTCGAAGATCGATTTTCAGTCTGGATTTCACCATTTGAGGGTGAAGGAGGGAGATACATTGAAGAATTTATTAAGATATAGGTATAGGCACTTCATGTTTTTAGTCATTTCATTCAGTGTTATGAAACCACTAGAAGTATTAATTGGGATTATGAACTCTGTGTTCCGTGAGTTCCTAGACCATTTCGTTGTTGTATTCATTGATTATATCTTAGAGGAGGATCTTAATGAGAATCTGATAACTATATTGCATGTTCTTTTACACCACTAGCTCTATGGAAAGTTTTCCAATGGGTAATTTCTAGACATTAAGGGTTAATTTTCTTGTGCATTTGGTGTCTCATCCAGGTGTGGTAGTAGACCCATCAAAGGTTGAAGAAGTTGTTTCTTAGGAATCACCCAAGAACTTGATAGAGGTTTTCAGTTTCCTTAGTCTCACGATCTATTATCATAGGTTTATAACTGATATATCTTTATTTATATCCCCATTGACATATTAAACTATTAAGGAACAAGAATTTGTGTGAATTGATCAGTTCTAGATAGTGTTCGATTACCTGAAGGGAAATTTGGAAAGTGCTCTAGTGCTTCAGTTTCCTGAGGTAGGGTGTGATGTTTGAGGTGTTTTCTGACACTTCCCATCTGGGCTTGGGATGTATAATTATGTACTAGTGGGAAGTAAAATATTGTGTTTCTAGGAAGTTAAATTTCCATGATTGAAACTACGTCACCCATGATATAGAGCTACTAGTAGTTGTGTTTTCAATAAAGTTATGGAAACATTACCTCATGTGGTGGGGGGGGGGTGTTTGCCCAACATTCAGTGTGGAGTAAGGATAGATGGATACCCACTCTTTCCATATCCCTATTTAAGTTAAGGTAATTGATTTATATTATATGATGTTCTGAGGTCTGTTAGTTCATTACATGGTGGTTGTGATGGCCCAGGTGTCTCCGGGCGAGATATGATAGCCCAGGTGTTCTCGGATGAGGTGAGACCATGCTTGGGGGGCAGTGGCCCACGTTTTTTTGGGTGGGATGAGATATGATTGTGCTTGAGGGGAATCTTATGTTGGGGGTAGTTTATGGTAGGAGGAGGGCATGATATTGATTTCCTACATGTTCATGATACCCTACTACTCTTGTTATGGTGGTGGTTGTGTTGTGGGCCAGGTGTTTTCTAGTGAGATGTGTTGTGGTCATGCTTGTTTGGTGGTGAGCCTAAGAGTCTGCGAGCGAATTGGGTTGTGACTATGCTTGTGAGGTAGTTTGGTATATGGAAGAGATGGGGGTTCAATATGTATGACATTGGGTGGGATAGCTTCATACCAGTCAGAAAGTAGTGTGGGTTATACTTATCTACGTGACGTCTATTATATTATATTTCTTTGTTTGTGTTATTTCATGATAATGTATTGGTGAGGTTGGGATGGTTAGTATACCTTGATACGTACTATTGTGTTTTGTTGTTTTCTCATAGGTGCATTAGTATTATTTTTTCAATTCTACATGAGAGACTAGATTTTTATCTACTGAATATTCCTGTATGCTCACCCTACGTATATAAAACTATTTTTAGTTTTACAGGAGGATTATGTGGGCCGGATTGGGAATTACTATATCAAACCTTTGAATATCTTATGTGTCTCTAATTTATCTTTAATTTGGGTATTTAATTTGGATACTTTATTTTATCTGTATCAATTCATTTTATACAAGCATGTGGGGTGGTTTTTAGCTTTCTTTTTATATTGTTCCTTGGTGATGTTTGTGTATGTTCCATCTTATCTCCCAATCCTATTTATATTATAGAGGGAAATTACTCCCATATATGATATTTTAATACCCTCCATGTTTTTCATCAACCCATGACCTATTGGGGTGAGAATCTAGATTCATTATCTCTCTCCCTTCATTGTAGTATCTTTGGAGGGAGGGAGTTAGAAAATGAATATTTGGGAATCAGTATGTATCACATACTAATACAAATCAAGAAACACATTGTTATTGAAATGGAATATCCCTTGTGTAGCTCTAACCCATATGTAGTGAGGGGAAATTTTCTATTTATATTTCATTTAGGACTAGGATTATAGATCTAGGTGTCAATAAGTAACCCATGGTAATGGGAATCAAGCCATATGTTGTTCTTGAAATAAAAATTCTCTATGTGGATCTGACTCAAACATAGGGATGAGAGTAATTCATTTTGATTTTAAATATATATGACTCATGTGAAGTGAATATATCATGAAGTAACATCCTCCATAGAGTTTAAAAAAATTAAGGAAATATTCCATTTAGTTTAATTTCATGCAGTAAGTATGTCTTCCATGCATTTTAACATCAAACTATAAGGAGTCTTCTATATAGTTTAACATGATACAATAAGAAAGTAGGATGCTATATATTTTAATATATTTCTACCATGAATTCTAATCATTGAGAGTGGCTATGAAAATTACTTATTGAGAAACCTTTCATTGGTGGGGGTGTAACATGTTCCCCACCCAATGTGGTCAGTGAGTATACTCCATTGGAAAATACCTTATATATAATGTAAGGACCTTCCCGATTAGTTTCTAGCTATGGAGATTTCTTTCCTAATATAATTAAGGCTTTAAAAACCAATACCAGTTCTCCTTGAAGTGATGAGAAAAGGTAAAACTTTTTTTAAAGGCTCTTGAAATATGATTCTAATGAACTTCGAGGTTTTATATTGTACGAAACCTTTTCTCATCAAATCATTCTAACAAATCCAGATGATATTTTGATTTCTTATAGTTCATGAGTTTTCTATAAATATCTATTTAGATTGAGGGGAATTGAAATTATATGGTAAATACTTCCTCTTCCCCCGAAATTAATGAATATTGGGTCTCTTGTTTAGTTGTACATATATTGTATGGTAGGACCATAAAGCATGAAGGAAATTTTCTATCCAGAAATTCTTATCCTTATACACCATTTTCTATAGTAAATTTGATATTATATTATTGAAGGCCTCTATCTATCTATTTCACAAATCCTAATAGCAGTATGGATGGTTTGACTTGATTTCATAATCTTGGTATAGTCTCTTCAGTTTTAGATAATTGAAGTTGGTTCCATTTTTCATTAGTAACGTGTGAGAGACACCAAATCTGGTGATAATATTGGAATTCGTGAATTTTGTGATATTATTAAAACATACATCATTTAGGGGTATTTCCACATCCTATTTAGAAACATTTAGTAGTAATAAGGATGTACTTAAGCTTCTTAGCTGTAGTTGGGAGATATGGCCCCACAATATTCATTCTTATAGTATAAAATGGCTAGAAATACTTAGTTGTATGTAGAAACTATGAGGGTTTATAAATGAAGTTTTAATAAATCTATCATGAATTACATTTCATGGTGAATTATATATAGTCCTCCATCATTGTTTTCTAGTAGTAACCAAGCCTTCTAATTTGGTGGGAGATTTAGGTCCTATACTATTAAGCACTGCAGGAGCATACATGGACTTCTTCTATGATGGAAATAATTACTCCTTCTATAACAAATCTAAGGAGGACTCCATCAAATCCATGTTTAAAGAGATCTTTTTGATCCTTCAGCTAGTCCCAAAGGTTAAGGTTCAGCATTCAGCATCGATTCTATTCCATTTTGGCCCAATATAATGAAAGTGTCCTATTTTGGAGGTGATCTATTATGGGATCCATCCATCAAGGGGAAGAAATTGGATTATCACACTCTGGGGAAGTGTTGACCTAGTTTATTTCTTCCATTTCATAGAATATTATTGGTGAGACCACCATTTAGTGCATGATGAGAAAAACCACTTTGTCTTGATTGGGATTAGCTAGTATTGTGGTTGCATTAGCTAGTGCATCAGCATAAGAAATTTTTAATTAAGTTACATGACACAATGTTTGTTCAAAATTTAATTCCTCCATCAATCCCCGAAAATAACCAATGAGAGTGTATAATTATTAGTTATTGATAGCATACTCAATGTCGATTTGTTCTATCACTAGCTCTGAGTCTCCTTTGGTGATTAGGTAGGATATCAATAGTTGTAGGGATAAATCTAAGCTATTAATGAAAGATTAGTATTATTCCATGTTATTAGTGTTTATTTTAGATACTGAAAATGAGAAGAACAAATTTTCTTTAACCAGGGGAAAAAATACAATCCCTAGACCAACCTAGTTGAGCTTCGGGTTTTCCATCCTCTTGTTAATAGAAAATATAGAGGCACTATAAAAATTTATCTCCCATATTCAGGTAGTGTCACAAGCATTGAAAATATCTTCTTTTAGAAGGTTTATGTCCACTAGAATTATTTTGGTGTGTGATTCTCCATGAGTAAATCATCTAGGTATTTATCTTTTACTACCTTTTGTGACATGAACTGGATGTCATAATGTTGTAGGATAACCTCCCATCAAGACAAACACCCAATAAATATTGGGCATCCATGGATTTAATTTAGTTGGTTAATATGACAGACCAATTGAAATTCATGATTATGTAATCAGTGCCTCATATTTTTCACTGAAAATATGATTGTGAGGAAGTTCTTCTCAGTATCAAAATATCGGGTTTCAGTACCTAGCATTGTTCGAATGATATAATAGAGGATTTTTCATTCCCCATACCAGTATTTTGTGAGGAGATGACCAATTTATCATTCCATGGGGGTCACATATAGGATTAGTTTCCTTCCTTATAGTGGTGGCATTAAGACCAGTGGGTGTATCAGGTGCTACTTGATATTCTTGAAATCTTATTGGCAACCTTCATCCCAGTGGTAAGTGGATATCTTATTCAATAACATAGTGAAAGGGATGGAATTTCTAGCCGATTTTTCTATAAAATACTGAATATAAGAGAGGTTCCCCTGGAACCCCTTCAGTTATTTAGGATTCTAAGGGGGTGAAATTATTAGGATTGTTCTAGTATTTTTTAGATCGACATAGATGTTTCAGTGGTGTACCATAAACCTAAGGAATTTTCCTAATGTTAATTCTAAAGAACACTTCGAAGGATTCATCTTCAAACTATGATAATTCAACTTAGTGAATCTTTTTTTTAAGATCTATGATGTTATCATATCATTGTAAAGATATAACCACCAGGTCGTTGAAATAAAATTCCATTGTTCATCCAAATAATGGTTTAAAGATATGATGCATAGTATACTTGAATGTAGTGCTAGTGTTATTTACTCTAAATGGTACAACCTAGTAGAAAAAGATCTCATGAGGTTCTCTAAAGGTGATGGTTTCCTTATATTCAAGAGAAATATTTATTTCACTATACAATGAATACCCATACAAGAAATAAAGGTATAGTAATCCAAAAGTTTCATTGATAAAACGTATTGTGATCAACAATGGGAAATCATCCTTTGAGCAATTTCAATTAAGGTATATTAAATAAATAAAATCCCTAATATTCTCATTCTTCTTCTTGATGGGGAAGATGTTGGAGATCCATTTCAGGTGCTACATTTCCTATAAAAAGTTTTCTTTCATCAATTTTTCAACTTCTGGTTCAATTTATTTATCAAGAGAGGGGTGCATTCTTTTATTTTCCTATTTGAAACCTATTTTATCACTGGGTAAGACCAAGTGAGGGGTATCCATATAGGTATTTATCCCTAGAATTATTTTATAATTCCAATAAAACATATTTCAATTAAACTTTATAGATTCAAGTTACATATCCTTCTCCTTGAGAAGCGTGGTAGCACTAATCATCTAAGGCCTCAGGTCTTCTTTTGCTCCCAAATTCACCTGCTTGAGATCATAAATAGTGGTGCGGACACCATCCTCAAATTTGGTGGAGGTATTCATAAGGTCATCCTCTGATTCTTCTATATCTGTGTCTATGGAGGTAGTTTCATACATGGAAGGTAATCAAGGGGAATCTATGTCCCTAGTGAGATAAGATAATCCATTAGAAGTGACATTGTCATCTTGAGCTCCCAAAGTCATTACAGAGAGATTATAGGCATGAATCTCTTCTTTCACAGTTATACTAGAGAAGGGAAAGATATGGACATCCTGACATACTTAGAATATACCAGGGGAATATTTGAAGTCTTCTAATTTCCTAATAGAATTATCAGATCCCAATAGATCATTAGTCTGATTCCCCCTTGATGAATCCATTTTAGCTGACGTCATTTCCATAACATGGACATGAGCTAGTGATTTGTTTGGTTCATGATATCTTTTTAGGATTGAATCTCCTACCTTAATCGGGTTTATGGGAAACAAATAATAATTATTGATAATGATCCAAGGATTGATAGGGGTGATCCCAAATCCATTAGGATATTCAACCTATATATCATCATTTACTATTGGTTGTTTTTCTTCCCTCTTGTAGAAACTTTCCTTAGTCAATATATATCCACATGAATCTAAGGGGGCGTTGTCACCAGGTAGTATGCTTACCTTTCTATTGATGGGGTATTTCAAACTTTGATGAAATGTTGAAGGTACCTCCACATGGATATGAATCCAAGGTCTTAAAAGTATGAAATTATATATCATTTATTGTTGTAAAACTATATACTCGGAATTAGATGTGAGATCTCCAAACTGATCCTTGAGTTTGATCTTCCGAAGAGGCCTTTTTCACTTTTAGTACACCCTTGAATAGTTAGTTTTTTTGGAAATAAGTCCCCCATACTATATCTAAAATGCAGTTGGGTCTAGATCAAGATGAGGTTGATCTTGAAACCATTATAAAATAGAGCCTTTTGGATGTATACATTATCAAGTTTTCTTGAAACATAGAGGGATATTATATTTCCCTGGAAAACTTCTTCTTGATCTTGTTCGGTGAATGAGATGGTGGTATGACTTTCTGATGGAATGGTCTTTTCTCAAAAAACATTGGTTGTGGTAAATTATATCTCAAACTATTGTGGGTTCTATAGGTCCTCAATGAGTTCCTCTCATATCTCTTTTGAAATATGGAGATCATCCAAGATTGAGAGTTTGATGGGACAACTACCAACTATTTCAGAATGTTATATTCTTTTGTTAGAGGTATGTGCTTTCCATCGTGGGGTTGTTCCCGATTATTTGGCTTAGGAACTGAGGTGTTTGTGGTGGATAGTCCTGGTTATTAAGAATATTTCAGCAGTGCATCCAATTTAAGTGGTGTAGGTTGCACTAGCCTTCCACTTTGCCTAGACTGATCATAAAATCATGCACCCCAAGTTAGTCATGTAAAATAACTAGGCTTGATTGACTATTGGAGGTATCTAGGGCATCTACATGTTTCTTCTGGGATTTATAAAGTGATCTCCCATGGTTCATATATGAATATATGGATTCCATTGGGATGTTATTGAAATACTTGGTTTGGTCATGATCATGTTACCCCCTGTATCCTCTTCTTCTAGGTCCTCAGCCTCCAAATTTCTGATCAGGTATGGGGAACTCTTACTCATATGTGTATTGGTAATCATAGAATGAATTTTTTAAGTGAAATACATTAAGATAACCAAAAATGATATCATCGTCTGATGAAGGTTCCATTTGGTGGGTCGGATCTCATTCTCCATATGTTAAAGGAAAGGAATCTGTAAGAGTTAGACCTTATTTAGGAGTTGGATATGAATCTTTATATTGTGTATTTTTCTATATCTGATGATTATGTATGCCACTGGGAGGCATATTCAATGATACCTTCCTAGGTATCGTGATCATTACTGGTTTTTGAAACTATGCTCTTAGGATGACATGAGCTTGGTCAGCTATCTTTTGAGTCAATTAGTTTTCAAAATTCAATCCATGGAAGGATTGAACATTTTTCTAATCATAATTTTCTTATGGTAGAGTAATGGTTACATAGATCACCTATGTTAGGTTCTTCTCTAGTATCACCTGTCCAAAATCAACGATTCTCTATAGGATGTCTTTAAAGGCAAAGAAATCATTAATAGTGTATACCAGTCACCTTTGAAAATGGAAGAAGTTAGGATGGTCAGTGAGGTTGACCTAATTTGGTTTCATAGGTTCTTATATCTTGAGTAGTTTATTTTACATGGGTGAAATGAAATAATTGATAACCTACTCATTTTTTAAGGAATACACTTTTTTAATTCATTCCTCAAATCACGGGTGATCATGAACCCTTTTTTTCTTCCATATGGGGGGTGATTTTTTTTATTCTATAGCTCAAAAGGAGGTTCCAGATGATTTAGGGCCTACTTAGGAACTTTAAAGGGCACCTCTACTGGTTTTATGGTAACATTAGCATCCCCTACCTTATAAAACCTTTTAACCCGCTCTAAGGGCATAGATGAGATTTTGCTCAAGTTCACTGAATGGGATATTCTAGGTTTTGTGTTGGATCTACAAACACATGGAATCATCCCAGATAATTCATTAGTATCAAAGGTATTTTTAGATGATACCTAATATTCTTAGCATAAATCTTCATCAAATTTTATTTTGATATATGGATACATAGTGAATAGGTTAAACCTTTCCATCTAGAAATGAAATGAGAAACCCTCTCATTTCTTCTTTTTTTGAAATTTTTGAGGTAGATAATGGTCATTTTACTCAATGTGAAGCTGAATGATAAATTAATTGATGAAGAAAATCTTACAATCCTATAATAGATCCAATTGGAAGGTTTTTGTACCAAAAAAAGGCTGGACCTACTAGATTTTGTATAAGACATCTCAGTTTGGTCACCTCCTGCTGATCTCGAGGGCCCATAATCATAATGCATCGGGTGATGAAGTCCATAATTTTTTTATTGATCTAGCACACCTATAAAAGTTTGAGAAGATAATATTTACAAAATTAGGTAGGGTAAAAGTTTCATCCACTCATTCAGGTTATGAATTTGTTTCCGGCTGCATGGGGGTGCACTTCCCTTCCATGTATTCTATTCAAGTAGCAAGGGATTCAGTGGCATTGAGGAGTTATGAAGGTACCACTATCATTGACACCTACTACATATAGGGAGTGTTAATGGCTCAATTAGGTGGAACCATTTTTATAACCTACTAATTCTCAATCCATGCCAAGACCGTTAGAGAGGGGTTGTCACTGTAATGGAGGAAAGTCATGATCATCCTCAAATTCATAAATTATATAGACTAGTTTCCTAAATATTGTGTTATGGTGTTCCTAAAATGATGCAATTATAGTCATATTATCTCCCTACTGATGTATTGGGGTAGTAATATTCATTTATATTTGAATACGATGCCAAATGTGAATGTTTTATCATAATAGTTCCTCATTAAGCTACATGAGACTCTATATCTCATTCTTATATTGTGCTATTTATTCTTATATGGAGGTAATTTTGTCTCCTTTTGGAAGTTATTTGGATTTATCCATATCATTACCTTTATCATTAGAAGATTTATGCCAAGGAGGTATAAATTCATCATTCATATGTGTTATATTCTTGTCTCTTACCTGATTATATGTACGTGAAACCTCTTTTTGTGCATCCATATCACCTACCTCTCGATCCAAAACATCTGTGTTTCATCCCTCTGTGTTCAAAACTTGGTCCACATCATTTTCTTTATTGATGGTGATGACATTCACCGATTTGTATTGGGAAATGGTAGTTACCCCATCACTCTCCACGCAATATGCTATTTTTCACTACCTACTCCCTTTTCGGGAGTTGTATTGGAGTAATTCCTTTGACCCCTGGTCATGTTGGAGAATTTTGGATTGTGAAAATTTTGGGGTTTGACCACCATTTCCACACATTTCCCCAGTCTCATTATGTGAATATAGTCATTAAGGGAGTTTACAGTTGTACTTTCAAAGTTGGCCCCAAATGAAAGAGGTGTGTCTCACTGTGGGAAAATGGTTGGGATGTTGACGATCAATATTTACCTCCCAACCTAGATAATACTAATTACTTTTAGCATGATGGTAATGATAAAAATACCCCTATTACTTTGTGATGGGGATGATTTAGGGCTTCTATTAGCACTTTTTGATCCTATTTTCAGCAATCTAAGGATTTGATAGATCTTGAGATAGAAATTGAGATATAAATATCCCTAGCCCTACAGACTGGGGTTAATCTGGAACTTCCTCTAATATCTTTAGGACCCCCTAGGGGTGTAATGAACCTGTTGGTGGTTATTGGGATAAAAATTCCCCAATCCAAGTGGACTGGGGTTGATTTTTAGTCACTACTGCGGTTTTTGAGGTCCTCTTAGGATTTAATAACCCTGGGGGTGGATGCGGTGGTAAAAATTCTAGTAGTCATGTGGGTGTGGTTGTAAAAATTCTATTAGTCCTATGGGCTATGTTTTCTCTTGTATGGATTCTATGGATCCTACTTTTATAAAGAATCTAATTTAGAATAATTGTATTCATATATGAGCCAAGTGAAATGGAAACTTATGATGGGAGTCACTTATTACATGAAGTTTATGGGTAGTACAAAACTTTGGATTATTTGTTTGAGGAGTGTTCCTATTTATTATAGGCTTATCTTAGGAGTCTACTGGCGGCCCCCTCTCTCTGTTCACAATGTCTTTACAGCCTAAAAGTAAAGGAGTCACGCTATATCGACCAAAAAGACCATGAGTTTCCTAGTCCTCTAATTTGTACTAAGGAAATAATATTATAGGATATCATATCTGGCGAGACCTAATGTTCTAGTGACATAGTGAATTATAATTCTCCATAATTTCTCCACCCTCGGATATATAAATTTGATAGGGATTTGTAAATCATTCGATAGAAATTTTTTATGATAAAAATAAAAACATTTCATAGGAAATTTTCATGATTCTTCTAATATTATGTTAATATCTATAGAGAATGCATCCATTTCCAGATGATAATAGAGTTTATTTATGATTTATAGATTAACCTTATATCCTTGATAAGGGAGGTCTTTAGCCTTCAAATGCTGATGAGTCATCCACATGTTTTGGAATATATAAGGAATTCACTCTTTCTATAGCTCATCTGGGATCTCATAATTGGAAAATTAAAGGGTACAGAACATGTTTGGTATGTTTCTATATAAAACTCTCTCCATATATCCATGTCATCTTCTTCTTCATTAGGGTTATATGCCTCCACCTAGTCAGAGCATAGAATTTTCTTCTCTGGTTTTTTTACCATGTTGAATTATTCTAGATCTTTAATGGGGAAATATATGTTTCAATAACCTCTATATATGAAGTTATATGGAAAAGGGGATTATTTTATTTTCTGTAAGAGATATTACCATTGGGATATTGTCCACGGTGAATATCAAGAGTAGATTCCATGTGATATATCTATTCACTACTATAATGAGGAATATCAAGGTATTGATCACCTTCAACTTTGGTTGAAGAGTAAACAGACCCTTGAGGTTTTTCAAATATGACTCATATAGTATCAAGGTCACTATTATTGAGTAGATTAGAGATATGAGCTTCATTCTACGTTGTGTCAGAAATATATCAACCTACTTTTTATGGGTTCAGAAGGTATATAAGCCTTATAAATTATGATTGCTAGAATATGCTGATAGGAAATTGTTGTTGTGGGGATACGAGCCTAATTCTGAGAATATATTGGATCATAGCATTGAGAATATGTATCATTGGCAAGAATATGATCTTCCCGATGGGTGGTTTCCAAAATATGCTAGTAAATCCTGGTTGAAATGGGGTTACGACCCCGATTAAAATATTCATTCCCTATTAGAAAATGGTAAAGTGCCTCTAGAATGGGATAAGGGATATGATCCTCCACCTATATATCCTCAAATGGTTTCTAGTGCAATATTTCATTAGAATAAGTGGGGAAATGATCCTAGATTTCATAATCTGCTGGAATATTTTAGGTAGATTCATCGTCAGAAACATGATCATACCCTAAGGTAATTGCATTATTGTACTAACAAACCTAGTTGAAGTAGGTTTATTAGCTTATTCATGTGTCGTTGGAGTATTTCATTGGATTTATTCAATATTAATGTATGTATATCCTAAGGAAAGTTACAAACTGAGTTGGTGATCTCCTTTTAGAATAAGGATATGAGCTGAGTCATGTGCCTCATACTTTGCCAGAATATAGTGAAAATCCCCCCAGATGGGAGCAATAATTTTCTATTTCTCTTGATTATGCACCTATTCGTACTAATCATGGTTATATTCTTCCATATATTTTGGAAAAATGATATTTTCATGTCCTTGTATCTGTAATAGTGTTAGGATATGCTGGCAGAGCTCTTATGTTATTACTAAAATATAGTGACACTTCAAAAACGTGTGTACAAGAATGTTGGACCACACATTTTCAGTCTCCAAGATATACTAGTATATTTATTCAATTTATGTTTGGATATAATCCCACCTCTATCCTCCTTGTACCATAGGAGTGTGTGGAAGTGTTTGTTGCACCGGGGAAGGGATATGTGCCACCCCAATTCTTGATGCAACAATATGCATGTAGACTTTATCTGAGTGAGTATTGATATGATCCTTCTTACTAGCCATTTTGGGATATTCCAATGGAAGTTTTTACTATAATAATGGAAATTACCTCACTACCATTTATCCAAAGTTTTCTTTTCCCACTAAGACCTCCTTGGTGCCCATATATGATTTTCTAGTTTGGAAACCCATTGGGTGGTTCCCTCAGTAGGTGAATAAGGGGCATTGGAAGGAAGGATCTTTTTATAGTAGTTGACATGATCCCTACTAGTTAGTTACTAAATGATTATGGATCTATATTTGACTCATTGATCCAAATTCCTTAGTTCAGGAATGTACTGGTTTCAACGCTCTGGGGATAGGCTTCGGAAGCAGTTGGTGGTGGAAACATGTGACACTAGTTTCATTGAATATTTCCTTGAATGAGACAGAGTTCTTTAATTCATCATTTGGATACCTCTACATGTGGCATCTAGGATTTGTATCATATCATGTCGGTGATATTCCGGGAAAATCGTGTTCACCTCCCAAAGTTAAAGTTTTCATGTGGGTAATTTTTTTACAACCAATAGAGTTTATTTTTGTAGATGAGGTTCCGAAACATTTTCTTAATGAATACATGATCTTGGGTCAATGTGTATTTTGTGAGAGTAGTTTCTAAGTCACAAACAAAATAATTAATAAGGTCACTGATCGGTGAATCATCGAAAGTGTGACATATTCTTAATTATCTATGCATGGGTGACATAATTGTTCAATATTGTTATTATTTCAACCATTTATTTTGTGTGGAATTTTCATAGTGATAAAATAATATTTCATGGGAATACTAATATATTATTTAAGTATTTCATGTAAGTAAACCCATCTATTAATTTTCAAAGGAGACGTAAAAAATGTCATGATTCATAGTTTTTGACACCATGAAATGTGTTCCATGAACTTTCCTGTAGAATTAATGATATGAACCACACATATAAAATAAATTTTAAGTTTTAGTATAAATGAATAACTATTATTTAAGAATAATCATATAATATTTCCATGTGTTTCGACCCAAAACTTCATCAACTCGGGCCGAAAATTTCATGGTGCAACTCTCTATTTTTCAGGGAGGTCAATGATGGTAGTGAAGGGACCGGACCAAAGGGCCAGGCCATAGCCCGGTGGTGATACAAATTAGGGGTATAGGGATGTATACCTATGATATGAATTAGTAGGTTCTCACAATTGATCTGAAAAGGTACCGCCAAAGAATTTTCAACAGACAGGGTACCTATACACCCAATGGTGCTGCGTAGGCCCTGAAAATCATTTCTCCAACGGTACCATGTAGGGTACCTAGAAATTGGGCTATGAAACACACCTATTTGATCCATAACCTTCACACTGGTTCCCAATTTTTATATAAATCAGACCATGGGGATATTCATTTGGATGAATGAAATTTCCTGAAGAAATCTTGATGCTCTGCTTACCATAGTCCTTCACCTAGTTCCTCCAAAACATTCTAGGTATCTATATAAAACCTAAATAAGATGGAATTAAGGGGGTAGTGGAATATAATTCCTAAAATTGACTCAAAAACATAACACATGTGTGAGTTACCGTATCCCCCATGGTTGACAAACACTAGAATGAGGTCCCCTTCTATAACAGGGGACCTGTGAGAGATACTTCTCGGAACAACTGTAGAGACCCTTGGAGCCTTGATCAAAGAATCATCCAAGTTTTTTTATAGGTGGTACATCACTCAATGTAACTCCATCACATTCAAGCCTACATATTTGGAGAACTCTCTAGCTCTCCTAGATTATACCCTAAAAAAGAACCTCGTGACTCGCCCAACCTTTACCCTGTATGAGACACCATTGGCTCGCCCAACCTCTACCCCTACATCAGCCACTTCTAAATCCATATTCCTAGCCACAAATGATAGGGCCCCTCTTTATTTTACTCCCTTTTATTAAAGGGACACATTTGAGGCCTCCACCAAAACCTTTAGACTTGAAATTTTTTGGAAATAGTCACAATAGTGTTTCTCTCATTTGGATATACATTCCTTCAGTCAGAGGTTTCCTGTAATTTTCCTAAAATATAGTTGGGATCCTCAAGGTGCATGTGGATATGAATTCCCATGGTCACAAGGACATGAACCCAAGTTATTGTGTTAGGTATTTCATGGTATTGGGTACTTGGTTTTCGACCATGTCCTTCCCTAGTCGTGTCAACGACCTGGATCCTCTGATTCTAAGCAGGGAGGGTGAGGATCACTCTTTAATTTCCCTTTGGTAGGGAATGAGATCATCCAATCCTGTTTTAAAGCCAATTTTAGGGAATCACCCATGGAGCAATCCCCTATCCTTTCTTATGGGAGGTTACACTATTTACCCTCTTCACATCCTATGTTTTTTCTGAATGGGTAGTTCGATGTGGATATGAAATAAGAGAGGGAACATGAACATCAAAGACCCTTATTCTTCTCTTATACTCTCAACATCTTCCACTAGTGTAATAGAGATCATGTGGTTCGATAGATATTCCACTTACTCTTTTTTACCACATTAAAGTGTGACTCAACATGGCTTATGTGGGAATAGAGGATAGCTATCATCAGAACATTTACATGATTGGATGCATGTTTTAGTAGAGGATCTTCTTCTGAATCTTCATATCACCTTAGTTTAGTGTACCTACAAAGGTGGGGTCTTCAAGTCCATGTATCCAGCCTTAGGGAACATTAGATTTTTTGATTCCTTGGATCTATTACATCCACTTTTTCCTCACACTCATCATGAATCATTTGGGATTAGAGGTTGGCAGTGATCACATAATCCAAACAAACCCCAACATTAAGGAAACTTTTTTGTGTAATATAGGATTTATTAAATTGTGAGAACTCTAATTCCTACTATATTCCAAATATATAGAATTACCACTAAAGGGATGAGATCATTAGGCCTCCTATATGGTATAATCCCAAACATATCATCACGGAATCCTACGTAAGAATAATCCCCGACCAAACCTCACATGGGCATCATTCTAAGGGTAATCCTCAACCAATCCATAGGCCCCTTATTTGTTATAAGCCCCAATCACAACCCATCCATGGGAATCCTCCTTAGGGGAAATCCCCAAAATAAACCCCCCAAATCTTTATAATACAAGTCACTTATCATGGACCCAATCTCAATCAAGGAATCCTCCTTAGGCATAGGTCCTCACAATTGAACTGCATGGGCTCTGATTCTCATCCAAATGGGATACGTATTAATCCTCCCTTAGGCAAACCCAACACACCAATCCAAATATAATTCTCCCAATGCCACATTCCCAGTAGATACTTATTCAACCTAGTATTCTATTTTCATTCTTGGTTCTCTATTATTATTTGGTATAAGTCGCACACCAAAATTTTACTTGGAACCTTCCATGTAGACATACTCTCTTCATGATGATAAAATTGATGGTTTGGTCCTTATACATGACCTCAAAAGTTATGATGTTATTTGTTAAGTGACACCAAACTATGTGGATATTGATTCCTTTCACATGAATACATTGGAACACCCATATCATGGGTCCGAACTTAAAATCAAAACAACTCTCGTGTCCCTAGATGATGATACCCTTTAGAGAGTCCCACTATGTGGTTGGAAACCAACATTTTCATAATAAAGTCTAAATAATATCTAATCAATACATAAGTGGATACCATTTATAGATTACCTTGGATACATATACATATATATATATATATATATGTATATCAACATAGAACCTAGAAAATGTATAGATGATTATAAATTCTAAACATGCAAATAATTTATTATTAATTCAAGGGGGACTCACATCATAATTTGGAATCAATTAAGGATTCAAAAACATGTATTAAATCTATTAAAGAGTCCGGTAGTAGTCAATAATTCCCCAAAAAATGGTGTAATGAGTCCAACATCCAATCCTCTAGACCAATGTGAGTTCTTAAGCATCGTAGGCCAAACTTACTAATGAGTATCTACCTTTGGAAAGAAATTCCATTGTGAATATATAATCATTCAGTGTTTTTGGTTATATAAACAAACTCATTGGAAACCATTCATAAATAGTAAACCTAATGTGAATTTTCACGACCCATCCCGGTGGGGCCTGAGCCGCAACTCCCCAAACTCGCCTCTAATAGGCCAGGGGCTGGTGACTAGAACCAAGTAGGCATATCACTAACATGGGAGGAATTACCTATAAACATGTACGCATGCACACACATCTCCAAGCCCACAAAGTAGAAAAGTAAAAACTACTAAAAATGGAAATTCATGCATACACTAAAATCCCAACCAACAGAGTATGACAGGAACGTAAAGTACAGTAAGTGTAAAACCCTAGGCCAATAGTACAATCACACCAAAAGAGAGTTTGTAATAAAGTAAAACTTGTAAAGAAAGGGACTGGGTCTGCAATCTGTAGCCATAGGAACACACCTCGGCCTGTCTAATCTCACTGAGCACCATCTGGTCCTGGTCCACCTAGAATCCTGTCAAAGGCTCGCTCGTCTGCACAAGACATGACACGTGCGGGAAAATCCCGTGCATGAGTGAGTATAAAAATACCTAGTAGGACACCCCGAAACCACAAAAGAAAAACAAAAAGGGAAATACCAAAAAGGAAAGATACAGTCAGCTCCACACATTATATGTCTACAGAACAAATAACACTAATATCCAGATATACTCATACACGATCGACTATCGCGATACCACCACTAGGATCCAGCTCGAAGATTCCACTAAGCACGTAACAAGGAGAACACACTCCTATGTCTAAAGAGAGAGAGGCGGAGTAATCGTTCCATGTTAACACACTCCACAAGTACTTGAGAATACGATGTTCAGATGAGGATCACCACCAATATCTATGGGGTGATTATAACAACTCAATCTGAACTAATCCGCTAAGAAGAGGATCTGTGCCTGGGTAAAGTTGGTCATGTCGATACCAATAACTCTACCTAGGGACGCAGTAATGAATATAGGATACGGCTCTAAGTCTCATAGAAGGGATTCCAACAACTCTATTCAGGAAGTCCTGCTGAAGGGATCATACTCCTGTATGTAGGAAATGATACCGGAAACCTTCAGGAGAATGACTAAGGGGACAAACCCTAAGGAAACTAGTCCAAGTCACAGAAGGAAACTGGATCAAGCCATGTAAAATAGGTTACACGGCGTGTAGTATGGTTACACGCCATGTTCCTTGACACCGGGTACTGCCTGTGTAACGGCCCGTGTCATCCATCCGAGTTGTGTAAAACTCAACTACACGGCGTGTAGAAGGATCACATGCCGTGTTCCTTGACTCAAGGTACTGCCCATGTAAATGGCCCATGTCTGGAATCAAAGTCGTGTAGGAAAGAATATACACGGCGTGTAAGTCGAAGCACACACTGTTTCCTGTAAACTAGGAAGCACCCGTGTACCCTGGCCGTATGACCGTACATGGTGTCCGTCCGTGGCGCCTGCCCGTGTACCAGTATATGAGGTATCCCGTGTATCTGGCCAGGTATAGCCGAGGAAATGTGTACACGTCGTGTCCTTGGTCGTGTACCCAACTTGGGTCCATGTACTCCCGATGTACACACCAGGTAGTCCGCTGGCGAACACACGTCGTGTAGCCCATACTACATGCCGTGTAGTTGGAATTTTTTGCAGAACGTCGTCTTCATCCTTGCGCTTCAGCCGATCTTTCAGATCTGCGATCTCTCATCCATTCGTCCCGATGCTTCGGGGCTTGGTTCATCCCATCACACAAACACCAAATTGGGTGTTTTCGGTCCTTCGATCATGTCATAAACCTCCAAAAATCCATCCGAAGAAAAATGCACAAAAATGAAATATCTCCTGATCCGCTCTGAATCATCCGCCTAATTTGTCGTCGCACCTCCGTGAGATCATAGTGGTGTTGATTCATTAATTTGGGATCGTTGCTTTGCAGAACGGATGTGCAACGATCCGTTGTTCATTGCCCCGCGAAGAACGCGAAGAACACGTGAAAGAAAAAGGGGAGAAATATAATGAAACAAGTTTGAGGAACGAACCACCGCCATTGTTTGTCACGACATTGATCTGCTCCCGTTAATAGGCTTAAACGGATCATCAAATCAGCAACAATAGATCAACATGGATTAAATCCCCCAAAATCCCCATAAAAACCCATCCCGAAAGAAAAATCAATCCATGAAATAATCTATTTGTGTATTAGTCCGTGTTCGTCATAGAAATCAAGAACGGGGAAGAAATCACAAATTAAACATCCTACTTGGATTCTCGGCATTCGTTGATGAAGATCTGGTCACCGTGTCGTCATCGCCGGTGAAGCTCGTCAAGAACACTGTCGCCGCGTTGGGAGGTTTTCTCCAGATATTCCTGAGAGATTCAGGGTTATGGGAATTGTAACCCTGATCCCCTATGAAATCTCTATTTAAAAAGATAAGAGATATTCGCCACCACAAGATTTTAATAAAATATTTTTATTAATTATTTTATTACAGTTACGTCCAAAAACCAGATTCCACCACCGGTATGCGCCAACTGATGTTAGGTCTCTTATAGGGTAATCCCGCTTCCCAAGACGCAACGGTGCCCTTGGATTTCCGATACGAGCACTTGTTCAAAAGTTATTCCTCTTTTTCAGGAAAACCCCATGCATGTGTAAATTAAATTATTTAATTTACTTCAAACATTTGATCCGGGCTCACCGGGCCTCGAAACTTCACGCCGTCTTAGAAGCCTGGTCTCGAAATAATTACAACATAATATTAAAATAAAACATGGTAAAATCCGAGACATTACATCACACCCACGTTAGGGATTTTACGTCCCTGAATAGCCAAAAAAGGCTACTCTAAAATATGTGGGTACTGCACACAAATCTGATCCTCCCGCTCCCACATGATCTCCTGGAGATTCCCGTACTGCCACCAAACACACACTAAGGAAATAGCTCGCCCTAGAAGGATCTTTTCCTACCAATCCTCCATCTCCACTGGGTACTCCACAAAGGTCGCTCCATCATTGATGTCATGTTCCCTCCAGTCGATAACGTGTGATGGATCATGCACGTACCTCTACAGCTGCGGCACATGGAAGACGTTGTGTACCCAATACATTTGAGGAGGTAGATACAAGTGGTACGCAACCTTGACAACTCTACTCTAAATCTGAAAAGGGACGATAAAACTCGGAGATATCTTGCTTCCTTGGCCAAATCTCTGCAATCCCTGTCGAGTTGAGACCCGAAGGAACACATGTTCTCCCTCTTAAAACTCCAAGGGCCTCTGTCTCTAATCGGAATAAGACTTATTCCGACTCTGTGAAGTCTTCATCCTCTCTTGGATGACCTGCACCTTCTCTGTAGTAGCTTGCACCATCTTTGGGCCCATGAGTGCTGACTCTCCTGGGCCAGTCCAGCAAATTGGTGACCTGTAAGGTCGCCCGTACAAAGCCTCAAATGGTTCCATACCAATAGTGGAATGATAAATGTTGTTATAAGAAAATTACACAAGTGGTAGGTGATCCTCCCAGCTATGACTAAAATCAAGTATGCAAGCTTGTATCATATCCTCTTGAACTTGGATGGTCTGCTCTGTCTAACCATCAGTCTGAGGATGAAAATATGTGCTCAAGTGTAACTGAGTCCCAAAAGCTTCCTGAAATACCTTCCACAAATGGGATATGAAATGAGCATCATGATCTAAGATGATCTTCGATGGCACTCCATGAAGTCTAACTATCTCCTTCATGTAGAGGCGTCCCAACCTCTCTACTGAAATCTACTCACGTATGGCTAGGAAGTGGTCCGACTTGGTGAGTCGGTCAACGATCACCCAGATGGCATCGTGTCCCCTAGAAGTATGTGGTAAACCCGTCACGAAGTCCATGGATATCCCATCCCACTTCCACTCTGGCACCTCGAGGGGATGAGTCAAACCTGCTGGCACATGGTTCTCAGCCTTTACTTGCTGACAAGTAAGGCACCGATAAACAAACTCTGCCACACTCTTCTTCATTCCTGGCCACCAGAACTAACGTCGAATGTCCTGGTACATATTTTCCTTGCCTGGATTCACCGCCAAAGGATATGTATGGAACTCCCTCAGAACCTCCTCCCACAACGTCACTGGTACTACTGTGCACCCTCTAAAAATAACAATGTTCTCCCCACCTTTTGAATATCCATAAGTGGCATCGCCTGTGGATATCTGAGCACATAAAGTCTCATAGCTAGCACCCTTGAGTTATTCTTCCCTGACTCATTGTAAGAGTATAGGGCTAACAACCATTGACTGAAGGTAAGATCCCTCATCCCTATCCACAAAGGATAACTGTAAAGATGTCAACTACCTCATCACCTCATCCAGCAACTACGAACTGGATTTCCTGCTGAGATCATCTGCCACAACGTTCCTCTTCCCAGGAGTATAAACGATCTCAAAGTCGTAATCCTGGAGGAACTAAATACATCGCCTTAGTCTCAAATTTAGATCATTATGAGAAAAGATATATCTGAGACTCTTGTGATCAGAGTAGATGATAAACCGCTCACCCATCAGGTAGCACCTCCACATCTTCAACGTGAAAACTACGGCTGCCAACTCAAGATCACGGGTCGCGTAGTTCTGCTCGTGTGGCCTCAACTGACATGATCCATAGGCAATCACCGCTTGTTTCTGCATCACAACACAACCAAGCCTGGTTCCTGATGCATCGCAGAACACTACATACTCGACACCCTCCTAGGGTAATCTCAAGATCGAGGCGCTCGTCCGACTTAGTCTCAACTGCTGAAAAGTCTGCTGGCATCTCTTGGTCCACACAAAAGGCGACACCTTTTGCATCAAATCTATCGTAGGTGATGAAACCCTAGAGAAATAAAGAATGAATCTCCAATAGTAGCCTACCAATCCATAGAAACTCCTCACCTCTGTCACGTTTCGGGGTGGGTTCCATGCTAGAATTGCCTCTACCTAGGATGGGTCCACTGCTACACCATCTGTTGAGATAACGTGTCCCAGAAAGTGGACCTCCTGTATCCAGAACTGATACTTCGGGAGTTTCCCATACAATTGGTGATCTTGGAGTGTGTACAGAACCATCCTTAGGGGCCTCACATGCTCCTCCTCAGACTTATAGTACACAAGGATATCATCGATGAAGACCACTACAAACCGATCTAGATAGGGCTAAAAGATCCGGTTCATGAGTCCCAAAAACACTGTCGGGGCGTTCGTCACGCCGAAGGGCGTCACCAAGTACTCATAGTGACTGTAGCGACATCTGAAAGCCATTTTCGGTATATCCTCATCTCGTACTCGCAACTGGTGATAGCCTGATCGTAGATCAACCTTCGAGAACCATCGTTCCCCTTTTAACTAGTCAAAGAGGTCATCGATCCTCGATAGTGGATATCAGTTCTTCACGGTCACCTGATTCAAGCGTCGGTAATCCACACATAGCCTCAAGCTCCCCTCTGCCTTCTTGGAAAACAAAACTGGGGCCGCCCAGGGTGAAACAATGGGTCTCATGAAGCCCTTATTCTGCAAGTCTTCTAGCTGCACCCTCAGCTCACGAAGCTCTTCAGGAGTCATCCGATATGCTGATACTGATATCGATGTCATCCCAAGTTGAAAATCAATGCATAAATCTATCTCTCGATGGGTAGGTAGCCTGGGGATATCCTCTGGAAAGACGTCCTTGTACTCATCCACTACTGCTAGAAACTGGAAACTCGTAACATCTGCTGCTCCAAGGGCTAGGCTATCCAACTGATGTGAAATCAGTTGTTCCATCCTACGCACAAGTCCATCCTGTGCTTCATGGGTCTCCTTTTCACCGATGAAGGAGAACCTCATTCCATCACTGCGGACACACTACACCCTTCTCCTAAAACAATCAATCCGGGCATGAACTGTGGATAGCCAATCCATACCAAGAATGACATCGTAAGGCCTCGATGCTACCACTAAGAGGTTCCAACTGAAACTCTTTCCTCCAAGGGATAGGTCACACTATCTGCAAATGTGTGTGATCTATGAATCTTCTCCAGTCGGTGTTTCTAAGCATAAGAGTTGAGTCAACGACTCAACAGGAATCTCAAGGTCTCGACCAAGATAAGCAGCCAGAAAAGAATGACTAGAACCTGTGTCTATCAGTACAGAAACCAAAGTAGAAAAGACATAGATTGTACCTCTAATCATCCTGGGAGTACCTGGGTCATAAGCCTCTGCTATCTACAGCTATCCTTGTCTTTTTCCACCAGCTCCCTGAGCCTAGGGTGGACCTCCTGGGGGTGGTGGTGAAAAAGGGTCAAAACACAGACCACCTCCAACTGCTCTCCCATCTCCTCTACCACTTCCTCGACCCCGTGGATCTGTCTGATCCAAACGTTACCTCTACCTCGGTGGTCCATCCACTGCTCTCATGTCAGTAGTACGGCGGGTCGGGCAATCTCGGGTGAGATTTCCCCTGCCATCACATGAGTAGCATCGTCTCTCTCAAGGCTGGATGGATGTGCCATGTGAACCACGTACGACAGATCCCCTATCCTGGCATCTCCTCTGAAAAATTCTCCCACGCCTGGGTCCTTGACATCGGATCCCTTCTGCCGAGGTCTCTGCTCGAGCTCGCTCACCACTGACAACTGCTGGCTGTCTCTGCTCTGCCGAGAAGCTCTCGACCACCAAATCCCACTCGAGCACCCCAGCATAAGTAGGAATTCTCATAGGGATGATACTAGCTTGGATATCTCTACGCAAGCCCCGATCAAAAGTCTGAGCTCTACAGTACCGATCCCTGACCATATCCATCGAGTACCAAGAGAGGTCGGTAAACCTCGATGAATAGTTAGCCACCATCATGGTTCCCTGCTGAAGATAAAGAAGATCCTGTATACGTACTGCTCTCTGGATAACTGGTGAAAAATCCTCTCTGAAGAGACGCTCAAATCTGACCATGCAAGAGTCGTCTCGTCCTAAGTCTGGATAACCAAACTCCACCATCGTCCTACCGAGCCCTGCAAGAGGCTTGATGCCAGGATCACCATCTAGTCTGCTGGTGTCCTAAAAAAATGGAAGACTCTGGTCACTACCTCAAGCCAGTCCTCTACTGCCTGAGGGTTAGTCTCACCTCACTACTGGAAAACTAACTTATACCAACGGTTTGGAAATGTTGGTATAGGACACCAAACCATTGGTATAGCCTATACCAACGGTTTGGAGAACTGTTGCCAAGTAAGTCATTGGGATAGGTCTATACCAATGGTTTTCCCAAAACTATTAGTATAGACCTATCCCACCAGTTTTGGAAACCGTTTTTATAATTAATATGAAAATCTATACCAACGGTTACGGAACCGTTGGTATATGTATTTCAAAAAAAAACATTCATTGGGATTTGATTCCAGGACCCCTAGTTTATTATTCAATGACTTAACCACTAACCTAACATGACTTTTATGAATATAATTACATAAATATATATATGTATTCTCATAATGATTTTATATTTTTATTTATATAATGTTATGGGTAAGAAGAAATGATAAAAAATCAAAGGATATATACCAACGGTTGTCAAAACCGTTGGTATAGGCCTATACCAACAGTTTTGACAACCGTTGGTGGGGAACATTTCCCAATGGTTTTGGAAAACCGTTGGGATAGGTATACCCTTTCCCAACAGTTTTGGCCAAACCGTTGGGAAAGATGTCCACAAAGTGGACTTTTCCCAACGGTTTGGCCAAACCGTTGGGAAAGGGTATACCTATCCCAACGGTTTGCCAAAACCATTGGGAAAGGTGGCCAAAATGTGGGCTTTCCCAACGGTTTGGACAAACCGTTGGGAAAGCCATACCCTTTCCCAACGGTTTGGCCAAACCGTTGGGAAAGGTGGCCTCAAAGTGGGATTTCCCAACGGTTTTTCCAAACTGTTGGGAAAGGGTACCTATACCAACGGTTTTTACAAACTGTTCGTATAGAAGCATTGAGAAAGGTCAGATTTCCAGTAGTGCCTCCAATCCTGAGGGGTCTCTATCTCTGAAACTTGTGGAGTGCGCTCTGCCTGCACTCATCTTCCACTGGTACAACAGGTACTAAACACTGCTCCACAGGTGGCAGAATGACTGGCACACCACCTAAAGGTAAAGATGGGGGATCTGCTCCCTATATCAAAGCTTCATCACTGAGGGGGTCATCCTTGTGATCAAGCTGCTGGATCTTAGCGGGTGCGCGTCGCGAAGGAATCCTATATAGAAACAAGATGTATCTCAGTCAGTGAGTATATCTGGAGAGCTGACTCAAGAAGGACATGAAAACAACAACCCATTCCTATATGATGCATATACCATTATTTTTCCCCTACAACTAGTGTTCTCATGTTCTGAGTCGAAAAAAGTTATCAGAGTCCTGGTGTATGGATACGTCGGCCGCCCACACCAACACTAGGGTCCCTGGCCGGAAATCTGAACTCGAAACACTTAACATTGTTGCCCCAAACCAAATCACCGACTCTCGGTACTAAGGTAACCAACCTAGCTCTGATACCACTCTGTCACAACCCATCCTGGTGGGGCCCAAACCGCAACTCCCCAAGCCCGCCTCCAATAGGCCAGGGGCTAGTGACTAGAATCGAGTAGGAATATCACTAACATGGGAGGCATTACCTATAAACCTGTACGCACGCACACACATCTCCAAGCCTACAAAGAAGAAAAGTAAAAACTACTAAAAATGGAAATGCATGCATACACTAAAATCCCAACCAACAGAGTACGACCGGAAAGTAAAGTACAGTAAGTGTAAATCCCTGGTCCAAAAGTACAATCCCACCAAAAGAGAGTCTGTAATAAAGTACAACATGTAAAGAAAGGTATTGTGTCTGCAATCTGTAGTCGTAGGAACACACCTCGGCCTGTCTGATCTCACTGAGCACCATCTGATCCTGGTCCACCTAGAATCCTGTCAAAGGCTTGCTCGTCTGCATAAGACACGACACGTGCGGGCAAATCCCATGCAGGGGTGAATATAACAATGCCTAGTAGGACACCCCAAACCCAAAAAAGGAAATACAACAAGGGAAATACCACAAAGGAAAGATACAGTTAGCTCCACACAGTATTTGTCTACAGAACATATAACAAGAATATCAAGATATACTCATACTCGATCGATGATCGTGATACCACCACTAGGATCCAGCTCGAAGATTCCACTAAGCACTTAACAAGGAGAACACACTCCTAAGTCTGAAGAGAGAGAGATGAAGTACTCATTCCGAGAGAACACATTCCACAAGTACTTGAGAATACGATGTTTAGAGGAGGATCACCACCAGTATATATGGGGTGATTCCAACAACTCAGTCTGAACTAATCCGCTAAGCAGAGGATCGGAACCTGGGTAAAGTTGGTCACGTCGATACCAAGAACTCTACCTAGGGTTCCAGGAATGAATAGGGGATCCGACTCTAAGTCTCACAGAGCAGATTCAAACAACTCTATTCAGGAAGTCTTGATGAAGGGATCATACTCCTGTATGTAGGAAATGGTGCCAGAAACTTTTAGGAGAATCACTAAGGGGAAGAACCATAAGGGAACTAGTCCAAGTCACATAAGGCAACTGGCTCAAGCCATGTAAAATAGGTTACAAGATGTGTAGTAGGGTTACACATTGTGTTCCTTGACCCCAGGTACTGCCCATGTAATGGCCCGTGTCATCCATCCAAGTTGTGTAAAACTCAACTACACGGCGTGTAGAAGGATCACACGCCGTGTTCCTTGACTCCGGGTACTGCCCGTGTAAACGGCCTGTGTCTCGAATCGAAGTCATGTAGGAGAGCATATACACTACGTGTAAGTCGAATCACATGTTGTGTCTTGTCAACTGGGAAACACCCGTGTACCCTGGTCGTATTCCCGTACATGGTGTTTGTCCGTGTCACCTGCCCATGTACCAATACACGGGGTATCCCATGTATCTGGTGGGGTTTGGCCGGGGAAAGGTGTACAGACTGTGTCCTTGGTCATGTACCCTACCTGTGTCCGTGTACTCCTGGAGTACATGCCAGGTAGTCCTCCGATGAACACACTCCGTGTAGCCCACACTACACGCCGTGTAGTCATGATTTTTTCCAGAACACTTTCTTCTTCCTTGTGCTTCGGCCGATCTTCCGGATCTTCGATCTCTCATCCGTTCATCCCGATGCTTTGGGGCTTGGTTCGTCTCATAACATGAACACTGAATCTGGTGTTTTTGGTCCTTCGATCGGGTCATAAACCTTCAACGATCCATCCAAAGAAAAATGCCCAAAAAAGAAATATCTCCCGATCTGCTCTGAATCGTCCGCCGAAACCATCGTCGCACCTCCGCGAGATCGTCATGGTGTCAATTCTTTAATTTGGGATCGTTGTGTCGCAGAACAGATGTGCAACGATCCGTTGTTCATCACCCCGCGAAGAACACGTAGAAGAAAAAAGGGAAAAATCCAATGAAACAAGTTTGAGGAACTAACCTCCGCTGTCATTTGTCAAAGCGTTGATCTGCTCCCGTTAATAGGATTAAATGGAACTGAAAATCAGAAAAAATAGATCAACATGGATTCAATCCCCCAAAATCTCCATAAAATCCCATCTTGCAAGAATGATTGATCTGTGGACTAATCTGTTCATGGATAAGTCCACGTTCATCGTAGAAATCAAGAACGGGGGAGAAATCACAAATTAAACATCCTACTAGGATTCGCGGCGTTCATTGACGAAGATCCAGTCACCACGTCGTCGTCGGCGGCGAAGCTCGTCAAGAACACCGTCGCCGCGTTGGGAGGTTTTCTCTAGAGATTCCAAGGAGATTCAGGGTTATAGGAATTGTAAACCCGATCCCCTACAAAATATCTATTTAAAAAGAGAAGAGATATTCGCCACCACAATATTTTAATAAAATATTTTTGTTAATTATTTTATTATGGTTACGTCCAAAAACCAGATTCCACCACCTGTCTGCGCCAGCCGATGTTAGGTCTCTTCTAGGGTAATCCCGCTGCCCTGGATGCAACGGTTCCCTCAGATTTCCAATCCGATCACCCATTCAGGAGTTATTCTGCTTTTTCAGGAAAACCCCACGTGCGCATAAATTAAATTATATAATTTACTTCAAACATTTGTTCCGGGCTCACCGGGCCTTGGAAATGCACGCCGTCTTGAAGCCTTGTCTCAAAATAATTCCCACATAATATTAAAATAAAACATGGTAAAATCCGTGACATTAAATCACACCCACCTTTGGACTTTTACATCCCCGAAAAGACAAAACAAAGGCTACTCTAATAGATGTGGGTAATGCACACGAATCTGAGTCTTCCGCTCCCACGTGCTCTCCTGGAGATTCCCGTGCTACCACCGAACATGCACCAAGGAAATAGCTCTCCCTTGAAGGATCTTCTCCTTCCGATCCTTGATCTCTACTGGGTACTCCACAAAGGTCGCTCCATCATCGATGTCCAGCTCTCCACAGTCTATAACATGCGATGGATCATGCACGTACCTCCGCAGCTGTGACACATGGAAGACGTTGTGTACCCGGTCCACCTAAGGAGGTAGATCCAAGCGGTACGCCACCTTGACAACTCTACTAAGAATCTAAAAAGGTCCGATTAACCTCAGAGATAGATTGTCGCCTCAGCCAAATCTCTGTAATCCCCGTCGAGGAGAGATCCGAAGGAACACATGGTCTCCCTCTTCGTACTCCAAGGGCCTCCGTATCCTATCGGCATAAGACTTCTGCCAACTCTGTGTAGTCATCATCCACTCTTGGAAGACCTGCACCTTCTCCATAGTAGCTCGCACCATCTCTGGGCCCATGAGTGCTGACTCACCTAGTTCAGTCCAGCAAATTGGTGACCTGCAAGGTCACCCATACAAAGCCTCAAATGATGTCATACCAATAGTGGACTGATAACTGTTGTTATAAGGAAATTCCACCAGTGGTAGGTGATCCTCCCAGCTATGAACGAAGTCAAGTATTCAAGATCGTAGCATATCCTCTAGAACCTGGATGGTCCTCTCTATCTCACCATCAGTCTGAGGATGAAACATTGTGCTCAAGCGTAACTGAGTTCCAAAAGATTCCTATAATCCCATCCACTACCGGGATGTGAAACAAGCATCACGATCTGAGACGATCATCGATGGACCTCCATGAAGTCGAACTATCTCCTGCACTTAGAGGCATCCCAAGATCTCTACTGAACTCTTCTCCCGTATGGCTAGGAAGTGGGCCGACATGGTGAGTTGGTCAACGATTTCCTAGATGGCATCATTTCCCCTGGACGTACGTGGTAAACCCGTCAAGAAGTCCATGGATATCCCATCACACTTACACTCTGGCACCTCGAGGGGCTGATTCAAACCTGCTGGCACCTGGTGCTCATCCTTTACTTGCTGACAAGTAAGGCACCGAGAAACAAACTCTGCCACACTCTTCTTCATTCATGGACACTAGAACTGATGTCAGAGGTCCTGGTACATCTTTCCCACGCCTGGATGCACCGACAAAGTAGATGAATGGAAATACCTTAGAACCTCCTCCTGAAAAGTCACTGGTACTACTGTGCACCCTCTGAAAAGAACAACGTGCTCCCCACCTTTTGAATATCCAGCAGCGGCGTCGCCTGCGGATATCTGACCACATAAAATCTCGTAGCTAAAATCCTCCAGTTGTGCCTCCCTGAATCATTTTAAGAGTGGAGGGGTAACAACCATAGACTGAAGGTAAGCTCTCTCATCCCTATCCATGAAGGATAACTTTAAAGAGTTCAACTGCCTTGTCGCCTCATCCAGCAACTGCGAACTGGATTTCTTGCTGAGAGCATCTGCCTCAATGTTCCCCTTCCCAGGAGTATAAACGATCTAAAAGTTGTAATCATAGAGGAACTAAAGCCATCGCCTCGGTCTCAAATTCATATCCTTCTGAGAAAATATATATCTAATACTCTTGTGATCATAGTAGATGATAAACTGCTCACCCATCAGGTAGTGCCACCATATCTTCAACACGAAGACTACCGCTGCCAACTCAACATCATGGGTTGCATAGTTCTACTCGTGTGGCCTCAACTAACGTGAGCCATAGGCAATCACCGCTTGTTTATGCATCAGGACACAACCAAGCCCGATTCCTGATGTGTCATAGAACACTACGTACTGAACACCATCCTCTAGTAATTTCAAGATTGAGGCGCTTGTCAGACTCTATCTCAACTGCTGAAAATCCTGCGGGCATATCTCGGTCCACACGAAAGGCTGCCCCTTTCGGTTCAAAGCTTTCATGGGTGCTGAAACCCTGGATAAATCAAGAATGAATCTCCGATATTATCCTTCCAATCCAAGGAAACTCCGCACCTCTGTCACATTCTGGGGTGTCTTACATGCTAGCACTGCCTCTACCTTGGCTGGGTCCACTGCTACACCATCTGCTGAGATAACGTGTCCCAGAAAGTGGACCTCCTATATCCAGAACTGACACTTCGAGAGTTTCCCATAAAACTGGTGCTCTTGGAGTGTGTCTAGAACCATCCTTAGGTTCCTTGTGTGATCCTCCTCAGATGCAGAATACACAAGGATATCATCGATGAAGACCACTACGAACCGATCTAGATAGGGCTGAAAGATCCGGTCCATGTGTCCCAAAAACATTTTCAGGGCGTTCGTCACGCCGAAGGGAATCACCAAGTACTCATAGTGACCGTAGTGACATCTGAAAACCGTGTTCGGTATATCCTCATCTCGTAATCACAAATGGTGATAGCCCGATCGTAGATCAACCTTCGAGAACCATCGTGCCCATCTTAACTATTCAAAGAGGTCATCGATCCTTGGTAGTAGATATCGGTTCTTAACGGTCACCTGATTCAAGCGTCGGTAATCCACACATAGCCTCAAGCTCCCGTCTGTCTTCTTGGCAAACAGAACTAGGGCCGCCCAGGGTGAAACACTGGGTCTCACAAAGCCCTTCTTCTACAAGTCTTCCAGCTGCACCCTCAGCTCACGAAGCTCTACAGGAGCCATCCGATATGCTGATGCTGATATCAGTGTTGTCCCGGGGTGCAAATCAATGAAGAAATATATATCCCAATGGGGGGTAGGCCAGAGAAATCCTCTGGAAATACATCCTCATACTCAGCCACTACTACTGGAAACTGGAAACTCATAAAATCTGCGGTGCCAAGGGCTAGGCTAGCCAACTGATGTGAAATCGGTTGTGCCCTTCTACACACAAGTCCATCCTGTGCTGCCTGGGTCTCCTTTTCACCGGTGAAGGAGAACCTCGTTCCATCACTGCGGACACACCTAACCCTTCGCCTAAAACAATCAATCTGGGCATAAACTGTGGATAGGAAATCCATACCAAGAATGACATCGTAAGGCCTCGATGCTACCACCAAGCGGTTCCAACTGAAACTCTCGCCTCCAAGGGTCAGGTCACACTGTCTTCAAAGGTGTGTGATCTCTAAATCTTCTCCAGTAGGTGTTTCTAAGCGTAAGGGTTGAGTCAACGACTCAAAAGAAATCTCAAGGTCTCGAACAAGATAAGAAGCTAGAAAAGAATGACTAGAACCTATGTTTATGAGTAAAGCAGCCAAAGTAGAAAAGACACATATTGTACCACTAATCATCCTAGAAGTATGTGGGTCATAAGAATCTACTGCCTACAGTTATCCCTACTATTTTCCACCAGCTCCCTGAGCCTGGGGTGGACCTCCTGGGGGTGGTGGTGGAAAAAGGTCAAAACACCGACCACCTCCAGCTGCTCTCCCAACTCCTCTACCACATCCGCCACCCCGCAGATCTGTCTGCTCCACACATTGCCTCTGTCTCGGTGGTCCATCCACTGCTCCCGTGTCAGTAGTACGGTGGGTCGGGCAATCTCGAGCGAGATTTCCCCTGTCATCACATTAGTAGCATCGCCTCTATCGAGACTAGCTGGATGTGCCCTGTGAACCATGTACGGAAGATCCCATGTCCTAGGATATCCTTTGAAAATGTCTCCCATGCCTAGATCCCTGATGTCGGCTCCCTACTGCCGAGGTCTCTGCTCTAGCTCGCTCACCACTAATCACTGACGGCTGTATCTGCTCTTCCAAGAATCTATTGACCACCAAATCCCACTCGATCACCCCAGCATAAGTAGTAATGCTCATAGGGATGGTGCTATCTTGGATATCTTTGCACAATCCCCACTCAAAATTCTGGTCTCTAAAGTACTGATCCCTGACCATATCCATCGAGTACCGAGAGAGGTCAGTAAACCTCGATGAATAGTCATCCACCGTCATGGTTCCCTGCTTAAGCTGAAGAAGCTCCTGTATACATACTCCTCTTAGGGTAATCGGTGAAAACTCCTCTACGAAGAGATGCTCAAACTCTGACCATGCAAGAGTCACCTCGTTGTGAGTTTGGATAACCAAACTCCACCATCGTCCTGTCGAGCCCTACAAAAGGCTCGCTGCCAGGATCACCATCTGGTCTGCTGGTGTCTTGAACAAAAGGAAGACTTTGGTCACTACCTCAAGCCAGTCCTATACTGCCAGAGGGTCAGGCTCACCTCAAAAACTAAGGGGTCTCTATCTCTAAAACTCATGGAGTGCGCTCAGCCTGCACTCTTCCTCCACTGGTACAACATGCACTAAACACTGCTCCACAGGTTGTGGAACAACTAGCACACCACCTGAAGGTAAAGCTGGGGGATCTAGTCCCTGTATCGAAACTTCATCACTGAGGGGGTCATCCTCGTGATCGTGCTGCTAGATCCTAGCGAGTGCGCGTCATAGAGGCATCCTGTATAGAAACAAGATGTATCTCAGTCAGTGATTATATCTGGATAGCTGACTCAAGAAGGATATGGAAACCACAACCCATTCCTATATGATGCATGTATCGTTATTTTTCCCCTGCAACTAGTGTTCTCATGTTCCAAGTTGAAAATCAAGTTATTAGAGTCCTGGTGTATGGATACGTCGGCCACCCGCACCAATACTGGGGTCCCTGGCCTGAAATCCAAACTCAAAACACTTAACACTCTTGACCCAAACCAACTCACAGACTCTCGATCCTAAGGTAGAACCAACCTGGCTCTGATACCACCCCGTCATAACCGTCCCGGTGGGGCCCCCACAGCAACTCCCCAAGCCCGCCTCTAATAGGCTAAGGGCTGGTGACTAGCACCGAGTAGGCATATCACTAACATGGGAGGCATTGCCTATAAACCTGTACACACTCACACACATCTCCAAGCCCGAAAAAGCTGGAAAAGTAAAAACTACTAAAAATGAAAATGCATGCATACACAAAAATGCCAACCAACAGAGTACAACAGGAAATTAAAGTACAGTAAGTGTAAAACCCTGGGCCAAAAGTACAAGCCCACCAAAAGAGAGTCTGTAATAAAGTACAACCTATAAGGAAAGGTACTGGGTCTGCAATCCATAGCCGTAGGAACAAACCTCGACCTGTCTGATCTAATTGAGCACCATCCGGTCCTGGTCCACCTTGAATCCTATCAAAGGCTCGCTCGTCTGCACAAGACATGACACGTGCAGGCAAATCCCGTGTAGGGGTGAGTATAACAATACCTAGTAGGACACCCCAAAACCACAAAGGAAATACAACAACTGAAATACCACAAAGGAAAGATACAGTAAACTTCAAACATTATATGTCTATAGAACAAATAACAATAATATCCAGATATACTCCTACACGATCGACTATCATGATACCACCATTAGGATCCAGCTCAAAGATTCGACTAAGCATGTAACAAGGAGAACACACTCCTATGTCTGAAGAGAGAGATGTAGTACTTGTTCTGGGAGAACACACTCCACAAGTACTTGAGAATATGATGTTCATATGAGGATCACAACCAATAGCTATGGGGTGATTCCAACAACTTAGTCTGAACTAATCCGTTAAGCAGAGGATCAGTGCCCGAGTAAATTTGGTAATGTGGATACCAAGAACTCTACCTTATTTTCCAGGAATGAATAGAGGATCCGGCTCTAAGTATCACAAAGGGGATTCCAAAAACTCTATTTAGGAATTCCTACTGAAGGGATCATACTTCTGTATGTAGAAAATGATATCGGAAACCTTCAGGAGAATGACTAAGAGGATGAACCCTAAGGAAACTAGTCCAAGTCACAGAAGGAAACTTGCTCAAGCCATGTAAAATAGGTTACACAGTGTGTAGTAGGGTTACACGCTATGTTCCTTGACCCTGGGTACTGCCCTTGTAATGGCCCGTGTCATCCATCCAAGTTGTGTAAAACTCAACTACACGGCATGTAGAAGGATCACACGCCATGTTCCTTGACTCCAGGTACTGCCCATGTAAATGGATCGTGTCTGGAATCGAAGTCTTGTAGGAAAGCATATACAGGGAATATAAGTCGAAGCACACACTGTGTCCTGTCAACTGGGAAACACTTGTGTACCCTGGCCGTATGCCCGTACACGGTGTCTGTCCATGTCGCTTGCCCGTGTACCAACACACAGGGTATCCCGTGTATCTGGCCGGGTCTGGCTGGGGAAAGGTGTACACGCCGTGTCCTTGGATGTGTGCTCAACCCATGCCTATGTACTCTCGGAGTACATGCCAGGTAGTCTGCCGATGAACACACCTCGTATAGCCCATACTACATGCAGTGTAGTCGGGATTTTTTCTAGAACGTCGTCTTCTTCCTCACGCTTCGGCTGATCTTTCAGATCCATGATCTCTCATCCATTCATCCTAATACTTCGGGGCTTGGTTCGTCCCATCACACAAACACCGAATCGGGTCTTTTCGGTCCTTCAATCGGTTCATAAACCTCCGACGATCCATCCGAAGAAAAATAACCAAAAACAAAATATCTCCTGATCTGCTCCGAATCATCCACCGAAAACGTTGTCGCACCTCCGTGAGATCGTCATGGTGTCGATTCTTTAATTTGGGATCATTCCATCGCAGAACGGATGTGCAACGATCCATTGTTCATCACCCCGTGAAGAACGCGAAGAACGCGTGGAAGAAAAAGGGGAGAAATACAGTGAAACAATTTTGAGGAACGAACCTCTGTCGTTGTTTTTCATGGCATTGATCCACTCTCATTAATTGGTTTAAACAGAGAAGAAAATCAGCAACAATAGATCAACATGGATTCAATCCCCCAAAATCCCCCCAAAATCCCATCTCGCAAGAATGATCGACCTATGAACTAATCTGTTCATGGATTAGTCCACGTTCATTGTAGAAATCAAGAACGGGGAATAAATCACAAATTAAACATCCTACTTAGATTGGCGGCGTTCGTTGATGAAGATCCGTTCGTCGCGTCGTCGTCGCCGGTGAAGCTCGTCAAGAACACTGTCTCCGCGTTGGAAGGTTTTCTATAGAGCTTACAGAGAGATTCAAGGTTATGGGAATTGTAGCTCTGATCCCTTGCGAAATCTCTATTTAAAAAGACAAGATATATTCTCCACCACAAGATTTAAATAAAATATTATTATTAATTATTTTATTACAGTTACGTCCAAAAACCAGATTCCACCACTGGTCTGCGCCAGCCGATGTTAGGTCTCTTCTAGGGTAATCTCGCTGCCCTAGACGCAACGGTTCCCTCAGATTTCCGATCTGAGCACCCATTCAAGAGTTATTCCTCTTTTTCAGGAAACCCCATGTGCATGTATATTAAATTATTTAATTTAATTCAAACATTTGTTCCGGGCTCACCGGGCCTCAGAACTGCACGCCGTATTGAAGACTGGTCTCGAAATAATTCCCATATAATATTAAAATAAAACATGGTAAAATCCAAGACATTACATGAATGATTTAATAAAAATCAACCCCATGTAATCAAAGCTCAAGTGAAGCATGTTTCCATAGGAAATAAAAAATGGTGAACCTGACATGAATCCTTAACCAAGATGATGGTGTCACCCATCTGTCAGGACCCATTAACTTTCAGGATGTAAGAAGGAAATACAAGAAAAAAAAATCATTCATATGTTTGTTAAATGATATGTTTCTTTGATGGGGTTTTCTAGTTTTTGATTCTCAATATCCATGAACTTTCTCTCAGAACCCCCTTCACTCTAATGGAATCATTACAATTTCTGTAAATGAATGCCATGTCTATCCATGTTGGGTCTTCATCCAAGCAGAGGATGTTGTCACCAACCCAACATCTTCCACACTGGGTCTTTAATGCAAAGGTTAAAAATTATTGTCAAAATGATATTATACCAACACTAGAGGCTTCCCAATAGGACCTCCATCTCACAATGTCCCACCAATCATCCCATCAGTGATGATCTATGGTCCAGAATCTAGAGGCAGCTGTCATTGTCTTCAAACATTTCAAGAGTTTATCCCCAAAAATAAACAACTAGTCATACCACTATTTTAGGGAGGTGGATAAAGAGGCCATATATGGCCTCATACATAAGACACATGGGTCCTTCCAAAGGTCTCCTTCCAACAATCTCCACTTCCAATGCTACATGGCAGTGAACCCTCAACATGATGATATTTTTTCCTTGCCATTCTTGCCTAGGTCATCCAAATACTAGCATGAAATATGGAATTCTTGGGGAAGAAACCGATAAAAAAAGGAGTAAGGCCACACCCCTCTCCCCTTTGGAGGATCCCACCAATCAAATTTGGTGGCAAGTTGTGAGCAGGAACATACACTCGCCCCCCTTAACTCAGCTAGCCAACTGACTCACTCGACAGCATCCCAGGAAGCCCATCATCCAAATCCGGTGGCACCCCATGGGTTGGTACATACGCCTTTCCATACTAATAAATCTTATCAGTGGAATCATCTATCAGTTACTAGAGAATCCCACCAACCAAACATAGTGGAACACAATAGGCAGAAATAAACACTTTCCCGCACTCGGAAATACCACCAGTCCAATTCAGAGAGAATCTGTGATCAGTCTCAAATTTCTAACCACATACATCAATCCTACCAATATACTCACTTATTAGTATTCAAATAATCCCTATAGACAATTTTGGTGGAAAAATTCAAGTAGGCGCACACACCTACATGCATTCATCAAGCCTGCCAACAGTTTCGTCTAGTAGCATCTAGAGAGATAATCTGGAAAGTGACAATGATTAATATCTAAAAGAATCAAAACCCATCCACCATACCTGAGTAATATCAGTATCCAATAGTATAAAATATAAGGAATTAGTAGGTACATACCTCATCTACAGATATATAATGGGCATATATCTTTGTTCCAGTCACTGAAGTCACCAAGAATATTTTGGAAATGGTGAAAGGGAAGACACAAATTTCTATCCATATCTTGCATACCTACTATGAAATCATAATAGTGAAAACATTAGTGTCATGGGAATGGACATGTGGATCCATTATCATAAATTTTGTGGCTCATTAGCATGCCACTCCGGAGAAGACACACACCTATGCTATTATCTCGAAGGGTCGTGGGGGAAAATCCCCAGCAATATATAGACAATTGGGTCGGGAACACACAACCATTCTAATTAAAGATAATCTTCTTATCCCAATGGTCACTCCAAGTTAGTAATAAATCTCTACCCATGAAAAACAATTACCCCAGAAAGTTTCCTAATTCACTCGAAAGAAGGTATTCAAAAAGAATCCTCACTAGAGACAAATGGAAAATGAAGAACCAATATATGATCATGCTCTAATTAATGATGGAGTTGTTGAAGACCTCAAACATTTATCTATGTTAGCTCAAGATCCTAATATCCCATTAAAATATTAAAGGGTAGTATTATAAATTATGAATGTCCCCCTCACACACTCAACCATTAAGTCTTACTTCATGACAATAATCTAATTGATCTCGAGAGCCCATCTCTTGATGAGAGTCATAGAAGACCTCCATGTGGCCAGAAGATCAATGAGAAAAGGGTCTTCTTCTTATAGTAATCCACCATTGTATTCCTCCCCATGATGACATTCATTGTGAAATTTCTCTCTACAATAGTGTTTTTCTTCATTATAAGGGTCCTCCCCATGGCGATGTAGTGATGATAAATCCCTCCAACCATGAGGCACTTGGGAAATCAAGGCCATTCATGTTTGATGTATTGTAATTAACAAGTGAAATTATTCCTCAAATTGAAGACAACCCAAGGCATAGATAATTATCTAAACCAACCTTGGGTCATCTACCTTCCAGTGTGACAGAGGAAGTCCCTACCAGTTTTGTTTTTTTATGAAAAAGTAGCAGGAAAACATCCACATTTTTTCAGAAAAGGTTGAGAAAAATAAGGGAAAATATAAATATTATATGTTAAAAATGATGAAAAAACAGGATAAATATGACATACCAGTCATGTTCTGGCCTTTAACAGCCCCTCAGTATAATATTCCAATAGAATTTTCACAATATTTTGTACCTAACATACAACTTAATATATGGAAAACACTTCATCACTTGAGAGAAAAAGCATTACGCTAGGATGATTAACAGAGTCACATAAAGGTAAGATAGGGTATGCAATGCCAAATTGACTTGACATCACTCCTAGTTGTATGACATACAAATATCAAGAAAAAATAATGTTACCTTCAAAATGAATGCCTCAAAGTGTTGGAAATATTGAAGAATTTGATAAAAAATACCCTATATGATGTTCAAATCAGATAATGGGATGCACACAGAGCATTACATTTCACTATGATCCCTGACTAGAAAATCCCACCAAAGGTGGTTTCATGCAATGTCATATTTCCAAGATGACTTCAACAAATGGATCTTGTCTATAAGTAACGATGTTTTAAACAAAAATAGGCCCTAAAAAACTCCCACCAATATCAGTTCAGAAGAGAGCAGGATACTGAGATACTTTTTCATCAAAAAACTGTAAATATAAATGAATCCTCCTGCTTAGGGGAAGTTAGTAGTAAGATAGTGCAAATTTCAGAAATAGTGAAGCAAACATCAGAAGAGAGTTGTTTACGTGTATAAAAAATGATTCACCTGGACCATGTTCATAAAACACATAATAGAATAAGTAGGTCAATCATGGTATTAGAATCCATGGTAGTTCAAGAGAAACCCCAGCCCATATGGATGGGGAATTTTTTAACCCAACCTTTGAAGTCACCAAACTAGACTTGAAGGGCTGTGAAAGTGGAATGGAAAAATCCCCATACCTTATGTCTGGTAAATTTTTGACATCATTGGACATAAGTCTTATATGGATTAGGGGAAATCCCATAGAATGGATCCTCCCAGTTATTCACGTCTCAGGATATGGTACCCTCACTTGGAATGAAAATGATTGAATTGTTTGTAGATCCCCTTTTGATTTCATTCCACCAAACGACTCCCAGAGAATCATCAAAGGAGATGACAAGTCCTTGTAGAGGTTTTAGGAATAGTAAGTCTCACAAAGACCCTGGTCAAAGTCTTAAAATGTAGTGTGAATAATATAATTTCATCAATGTTTTCCATTCCAATCCTACCAAACATGAGACCAATTTGTGGGAGGATTTTGAGGAGGAAGTTTCCGCTAAAAATACGGTGAACACTGAAATGATTAAAGGAGGTGTTCATACCCAGAACCAGATTCCTTCCCTAAATCAGGGAATTTCTTCAATCACATTACCATTACCTCCTTGAAAAACCTCAAATAATGAAAAGGGTATGGGTAAGATAGTTCCTCACCTTCCTCCTAAAGAGTTTTATCCCCTTTCTCTTGAAGAAATATATGTTCGACAAGAGTAATAGATAGAATAATTGAGGAGACTCAATGAAAAAAAAATCTAAGGTATCCTTACTTATGTATAAGTTCTATAAAAAGATCCTTGACTTGTAAATCCAACCAAATTACCTCAGGAAAGATGGTTCTCTGCAGCGACCAAAGTGGATATGGAATATCTGCTCAAAGTGGGATACCGACCACCAATATACTTATTTAAAAAATGTAGTAGATAAAAAATTCCCACTATTGGGAATAAAACCATAATAGTTCTAGGCACTCCCTTATGGGCCTATCCCTATAGGTTACCTACAGAAGATACCAACGATGCTGCCAAAGATGTCCCTACCTACCACTATTCTTTCTTAATCTCTCTCTCATCCATACATTCTCTAAGAGCTCATGAATTCTCTTAAGTCACTCATGGATTAATTGGAAGCCATGGAGGAACAACGTATGATGATAAAACCATAAAATATTTCTTACCCTGAATGGGTAGACCTAACTCTTACCCCATCAAACATTTGGAACCCTAAATTTCAAATTTTTAATGGATCAGAAGACCAAGAGTATCATTTGATGCATTTTACCTCACACTGTGATCCCATGATGGGTACCTCTGAACAATAGGATCTAGTGAAACTCAGATTATTTGTGAAATCACTGTAGGTACCATCCTTTTTATAGTACACTAGATTTTCATCTCAGTCAATTATTGGGTTGGAAGACCTCCATCATAAGTTTAACTTCCAATTAAGCTCGACGTTGTAGAAGACAACAGTCCTTGGTAACTCAAACTTGGAAAAACTAATGAATGGAAGTTTCTCAGATTTCATTTCTTGATGGAAAGGATTGACTTACTCCTTAAAACTACCACTACCTTAATAATACTTGTTTCCCAACTATATAGAGAATCTTTGTGGTGGGTTTTGAATGTCACATATCCTTATGAAATACACATGTGGGTTTCAGGACCTTTCTAAAATTATTTAAAAAGTAGAATACTACCTTGTATAGACCAAAGTTTAGTCATGATTAATTTCATCAGCTTAGGGAAAGAGAATATGGAAAGAATATGTTGCCACAGTTACACTTAAGTAGGCCCCTATAACCACTCCTCCTCCAAAGACTACACCATATCATGCATTTCTTCCACCTATGTGTCAGCAACAATGTGTGCTTCATCAGGATGATCAAATAGAGATGACGTGAAATATGTTTGAGGAGATGAAAAAAATTTATATTATTTCTAAAATGAAAAATTCCCCTGCAACTTTGTCTTGAAATTATAGAACCACTTGGCCAAGTTTCAAAATCTCATAAAACCCATCAGGGATGGTGATGAATATCTCCCGAACTGTTGACCCTTCCATAAAGTACTGGGGTAAGACAACCAGGATTGTTTTGTTTTTAAATACATCTTGCCAAAGATTTTGGACTCCGAGAATGTCAAACACAGAAATACACCTACATAAGTGGTATATATTTCTACCACTAATCTGAAACACGAGAATAAATGGAAGGACATTAACAAAAATGGTATACATAATTTTAGTGACTATATTGTTTGAAAAATGATCAACTGAACTCACGATATCCTTCTTGAACAGTTACAATAGTCAAATGTGCCCCTATCTTCTTTTGCTAAAACACAGCTTACTCCATCGGTAGTTCAGTCCTCTAGAATATAGTCTTCCCAAAAAAAAACTACATGGATGGAAGAGAAAGAAGAAAACATGTGAAGAAGGACCTATACCAAGTCCAAATTTGTATTTTAAATTATAATGATTCATTATTATAGTACCAAGAGCATGACAACCACCCCTCCAAATGGTACCATAAGGGTTCATCCACTAGACAGAATACCCATTAAACAAGGAGTTGATCTTCATTTCCATTAATGTTATCAACTTAATGGATCCATTATCATATTATGGGTGTGATGATGATCCTGAATTACCTACACTTGATTAGGGAACTGATGGAATATGTTTTCAGATTTGAGGACATATGGGAAGATGTGATTGTTCTATGATTCATTACTCTAATTGCATCCCTACTCGAACAATATACATGGCTGAAACTTGTGGGAGAGATCTCCAACGAGCTCAAAAAGACAAAGGAATTTCCCCGACACATGATAGGTTCGTCCCTGACATGGTCGTCCGATGAGAACGTTTAGAGAATGTGTCATTTCCTAATCAACCTCGATAAATGGGTAGACCTAGTCAACCTAATCCACAGAGAGAAAGAGCACCTTCAGTTCCTATTCTAAGGGATAATCCATCCACATAAAATACTTAATCTATTAAAGAACCTACAAAATAGAATCCCCATGATGGGAATCATATAACTTTGTACTATAAGTATAATTTTTTGAAGAAATTAGCACTAATTTTGGCCAAGTTTTCAATCATGGATGCTCTGAGTCTATCAAAAGACCTCCTAGAAGAAATGATAAAAGCCTTGTCAGGACCTCAAGAATTTGAAGTTGAGGTTGGTGCTGCCGAATTATATAGTGTAAAGAATGATCATGAAGAATAGCTCACAGTCATCCCTTTGATAGAAAAAGATGAGTATTCCATTATACAAGGACATTTCATACCCTTTTATGTGTCTGGAAGGATAAATGATATTCATATCTAATGATCTTTCATTAACAATGGGTCAAGATTCAACCTCATTCCAACATGAACACTTCAAAAAATTGGTTTCAACAAATCTCACTTATCCCTTTCCACTTTAAAGTTACTAGGTTACTAGAAGAATGACAAAAATATTATTGGTTAAATCAAACTTAGGACTAATTTTGGAGATCTTGTGGCTAACTTAGAATTTAGGGTTGTTAGGTAGGATAAGATCTTCAATGTTATGCAAGGAAGACATTAGATACATCATCATGCTAATATCCCCTTGCATAATACCACTGTTTTAAATATTGTATCAATGTCAAAATTGGATCACCTCATGGTGAAAAATACCCATTTAAATCTAATTAATTATTGTGCATTGATGCAGAGTTATTCCATAAGGAAGGGAAATAGTCTATGGATGATGATGTCACTTGAATCAATGCCTATAATGGTTTGGATATGATTCCAAATAAACCTTTCAAAAAGATCATTTCAGAGTAAATTCTCCCCATAAACCAAATCGAAGAGGTGGTTCCAAATTAGAGAACACATCCAACGACTTTTATTATTTCAATTATTATTATTGATCCCAGTGGAACTAGATAAGCTATTAAATCTCTAAGAATTAATGAAAACCTAGATGAAAGAAACTTAATTCCATCCCCAACGCTTTAACAAATCTATATTCCATCAACTTGGGTAGAAGAATCTATCATTTCAATGGTATAAAATTAATATTCTCATTCTCAGTCCCTCTTTTACCCTTCATATCTTTAAAAATTCCTCGCACCATCAATTGATCTGGAAATTATTGCTTCAGCTACTAAATGGCCAAATGTCAACTCTTCCCCTAACTATGAGAAAATTTCTTCATCTTCTACATCTCTAGAAGATGTATAAGAGGTAATGAATGAGGAATATGAATAAGAGTAAGACCTCAAGAAATCACCTACATTATTTGAAAAAGGTGTCTCCACAACTATTTTTAAACTCAGAGAAATAAATCTAGGTACGAATAAAGATCTATGTCCCACTTTGATCACTACATCCTTGACTTTTGAAGAAAATGAGGTATATAAATCCTTAATGAAGAATCGTTAGGATATTTTCAATTGGAATTACATACAGATTCTAGGATATGATCCCAAGGTGGCCATCAATCAATTGGATTTTCCAAAAGACCATCAAGGATACAAATAGGCAACCAGAAAGACACACCCGACACATGCCTTTAAAATTAAGGCTAAAAAAGATAAGATTGTAAAGGATGAATTCATCCAATAGGTACAATATTCAAAATTTATATCCAAAATTGTTCCTATGAACTAGAATATAAGGAAAATTAGAGTTTCCATCGAATTTATAGATTTAAACTAGAATTATTTAAAGAATAACTTCCCAGTTATCAAGACATCTCCTTTGTGGATGGATATTTAGGGTATAAATAAATTAATATGGCCCCATAATAGGAATAATCCACCACCATCAGGTCCCCCTAATGATTATTGTACTATCAAGTAATTCACATTGTCTTAATGAATTCCAACTTCACATACCAATATGCCATGGATCACATCTTTAAAACCTTCTTTGGTAAGTTTGTTTAAGGCATCATTGAAAATCTATTGTTTAATTTCTGACAATGTTCTAATCACCTGGATAAACTGAAGACCATATTCAATAGGATATGAAAATATATCATAAATATGAACCCCTTAAAATGTTCTTTTGGGGTAACCTCAGTATTGTTTCTCAGCTTCATCATATGCCATCACAGTAAATAATAGGATCTAGATAAAACAAAATTTATCCTTAGAATGTCACCTACTTGAAACATGAAATATTTGAGAGGAATTTAAGGAAACATGTCCTATATCTGGTGATTTATATCCAACCTTGTAGGAAAGTGTTTCACCATAACAAAACTTATGAAGAAGGGGGTCGCATATCAATAGACTGGTGACTGTCATGAATCATTTCATAATCTCAAGAAATACCTTGAGTCCACTAGTACTAATTCTGTCTGTTGAGGGAAAGACAATAATTTTATAAGTGATATCCCTAGATTTATACTTGGGAACCTTCCTTGTACAAAATAACGACACATGAAATGAAAATAGTCTTTATTATCTCAGTACAATAATTCTCGATGTTGAGACTTGTTATTCAGATATCAAGAAGAAATAACTGATGTTAATCTTCATAGTTCAAAAACAAAGGCACTACCTGCAACACCACAAGGTACAATTGGTATCTCGCAATAACCCACTCAAATATATCCTCATTATTCCTATTTTAATAGGATGTACGATATGGTGGGTGGTTATTATACAACATTTTGATATAAAATTTGAGCCAAAACAATTAGTGAAAGGCTAGGTATTGGAAAATCTCCTTGCAAAACACCCAATTGTAGAAACAACATCCTTAAATATAGAACCTCTAAATGAGTAGATATTCTCTATTCAAGGTATCCCCAAATATGGGAAATGTATTTTGATAACGCCTCCAAGATCCCAAAAAAGAGTATAATAGAAGACCCAAAGCTCAAAAAATTTAGTCTAGAGGTCATGCTTATATCTCTTGTGAAGGAAATTTTACCTTACTCCATCCCATTACCAGAAGGATATATTAACCATGAGACGGAATATCATGCCCTCATTATAGGCCTAGAATTGGAACTCCAAATATTAGTGGTCCATATACATGTGAAATTAGATATATAGTAAAAAATATATCAATGGGGATTACACAATCATAAAAGAATAAATAATCCCCCTATTTTTCTATGTCCAAGGGTTAATGAAAGATTTACCATTGGAACTAACATTTACTCACATCTCATGATCATATAATTCTCAAATAGATTCATTGGTGAATGCGACTACAACTTTGGAAGATCCATACCAATATAAAATTGTCATTATCATCATGCATCACCAAATGGTCTCACCTTTTGTTCATGTTAGAATGTAACAGATTAATCAAGTTAGTCATATCCCTAAGCCAAATGGTCCTACCACTCTCTGAATGATTCCCATTTTGTTTTACCTTCAAGATGGTGTGCTCCCACTAGATAGATCTGGGAAAGAGAAAATATGATGGTGATCATCCAACATCACTCTTTATGAAAGCCCAAATCACCAAAAAAATCCAATATAAATAAGGATTTGATGGATTACTTCTTAGATGTATTGATATATAAGAGATTTTTGTTTCCATAAAAACAAGTTCATGCTAGAGCCTGCACCACCCACCAATCTAAGTATAGGCTTTCTGACCAAATCCATAGGCTTGGATACTTCTGGTCTTCAATAACACGGGATTTCATAGAATTCACCAACAAATGTCATTCCTACAAAATTCATGCTAACCTCTTCCATCAATCCCTAGAGAACCTACACATATCCTAATACTCCTAGCCATTTTATATATGGGGAATGGATATTCTGGGATTATACCAACCATATTCATCAAATTTTTTTTAAATACATCTTAATTGCTACTAATTTATTCTCTAAATGGGGTGAGGCAATACCCCTCAAAGAATTCAGGTCCAAAATCATCATTACCTTCATGAAGTACAACATCATTACCAGATTTGGTGTCCCTTATAAAATATTGATGGACAATAGTGAAAATATCTATGTTTTTAAGGTGAAAATCTTATATCAGGAATACAATATCAAGTCTAACCATTCATCCCTCTATTGTTTAGTGGCTAATGGATAGATAGAGGCCTTCAACAAGACCCTATCAAACATACTCCAAAAGATGGTGGATAATGATAAAAAAATATTAGCATGAAAAGCCTTTCATGACTTGTGGTATTACCAGAATATGATCTATACTACCACACAGGAAACCCCATACTCATTGGTATATGGAACAAAACTAGTCATGTCCATTGAGGTTCAATTGAAATTGATCTATATTTCCATCTGTGATCATATTTCTATATGTGAAAAATAATAGAAACTACTGGATGAATTAGAGTTAATCGATGAGAAAAGACTTCACACATTTCATCACTTAGAAGGCTATAAAAATTATAAAGCACGAGCCTTTAATAAGAAGGTTCACTTCCATTAATTTCTCTAAGGATAGTTAGTGTTAGTCATCAATGATACCCAGAAAGAAGCCTCCAAACCATGAACCAAATTTTTAGGGACCTTAATCCATACAAAAGGTCCACTCTAAAATATATTATTCCTTAATCTCAATGGATGGAGAGATTGTTACAACCCCAACCAATGAATGGTTCCTGAAGAAATATTGTGTGTATTCACACGACCTTTGTCTCAGTTGAAAGATGTTAAAATGCATAGTCTATGTTTTTCACATGAACTTAACAGGAATGAAATAACATCCATGATTCAGAATTTTTAAATGAGTGGTTCCATTTTCCTCATCACACAATGATAAACTATATGACATATGGTCTTATTCATATGACCAAAAACTGCAAGACACCTTTCATCCTCACCGCATGACATTAAACTTCATGGTTAACATACGTCTCACTTGAAGTTAAGAAACCTCTAAAATACCTTGAGTTGAGACATTCCTCATGGTATCTAAAATACATGCCTCTATCTCATGTGTAAGTCCCAATGACATTAATCTAACCCCTCGGATATTCGAGATTCCCTCTTTTCCAGACATGAGGAGGAAAAGAAAGGAATCTCCCATGCACAAGCCCCACTCACATCATTTATACTCTATGTTGGAAGTTTTCCCCCATTATAAGTATATTCCCCAACATTATTAAATCCATTTTTCATTATAATAAACTGAATAATATTTTCAATAACTATGTGCGGCTTGATTCTCATCCCAATGATATAAGTATTGATTCCTAGACCTTATGTCTTGGGCCCAGCCACAATTTTAAGAGATATCAATGTAACTTTTACCCATGTCCAAACCTGATTGATGTGGGAAAATATTTTTAAGAACTATGTGTGCCTTAATTCTTTCTCTATCAAGATACATAGTGATTCTCAAATCTTATATCCCAATCTATCTATAATATACCTTTTTCCACATCAGGTGACCCATGTCCTTACTGCAAGATGTTAAACTGGACATCCAATGTCCTTGTTTCATGAAGATAAACTTCAAGATATTCTATAACTTCATGTGGCTTGATTATTCTTCCAATGAGATACAAAGTGATGATCTGATCTCTAATATTGGTTCTATTAATAACAAAAAAATCCCTCATTACTTGTATACAATTTTGACTTTCCCAAGGAACCTTTCATGAACAACGTATGTATTGATTACTACCATCATAGGATATGTAGTGATTCCCAAACATCCATCCTTAGGCCCAAAATCAAGATTTCCTCTTTTTCAAATCATTTATTCTTCATCCTCGCCACATGAATTTAAAATACATGTGATTTCAAGAACTATTTTCAGCATGATTCTTGCTCTAAAAATATTTATAGTGACACCCCAATCTCCAATAATGGGCCCATCCAAAAGGAAACAAAAAAATTCCCTCTACCTATATATGTTTCACACCTACATAGGTAATCATACAAGAACTATTCTTGTCTTTATTATTTCTCTAGAAAAATACATAGTGACACTTGGATCTCCAATCATGGGCCCAACCATGACAAAATACAAAACATTTCTTATCCCTGAGTATGGATCAGACCAGCTCAGTGAATCCTTCATGAACTACATGTGGCTTGAATCTCATTCTGATGAGATACATAGTGACACCTAGATCATACCTCCTGACCTAATCACCTAAAAATATGAATTCCCCTATCATTCACTTGAATTTCCTTAGTGTGGTGGGAGAAACCTTTACCACTCCTTGTTTCTCACACTGATCATAGATCACATAGTCTTAGGAGTTTGGGTAAAATAATTCACTACATAAGTAAGGAATATCAATTCACATTATTTTTATCATGGCTTTGGCTGTAAGACCTTAAAAGTAACACCAAAATTCCTTATCTCATGATAATAAAATGCATGATTTCCTCGATAACTACGTGTGGATTGATTATCATTCCAATGAGATACATAGTGATGTTTAGTTCTTTAATACTAGGATCAGATACAACATAATAAGGGAAATGAAACCACTCTCTTATGTGCATTTCAAATCTATATAACAGGATTCAATATGGGTTATCGCCTTATTCCCAAACCCATATTAAAAATACCCTTTTTCTCCACACATGATTTCAATCAACGTGGGGATGTTTATTTTAGAACTATGTATATCCTAGTTCTTTATCCATAAAGATACATAGTGATTCTGGGATACTATATCTTGGTCTATATACAATATTCTATTTTCATGTCGAGTAACATTGGTACTTACCATATGAAATTAAATTTCATGACTAATATCATGGCCGCATAACTTTAAACTGCATGGCACCTCAGGAACTATGTATGGATTGATTCTAATATAGTGATATATGTAGTGACACATAGGACTCATGTCATATTCCCAACCATGTGGTAAATAAAAATACCACCTTCACTATTTACAAATAATGTTCTATGTAGGATCTCTAAATCTGGGTTCCGTCATTAGGGCGTCCACCATGGAAACATAGATATCCTCCACCTTTATGAAAGTGACTCTACACTAGCCAATATCATCCCAAGTGGTTCCTTTTTTTTCTGGGACATATCACTTCCACACTTCATACATCTAATCTTGGGTAGTTTTGGATCTTCATAATCTTTCTAAATATTCTAGTGAGAGAATGTATAATACTTAAGGATTTTTTTTCCTGACTATTCATTGACATGCCCCAATTATATTTTCATAAAGTCTCCAAAAAAATAGATTTTTGACCCAAAGGATGTCGATATTTGACTATGCAGTAACACATCCCAATTTCCTTTACATAAAGTATCCCACAAAATGGTTTTTTTAAGCAGTGGTAACTTTTTCCTCAGGAGAAACCTTTTTTGTGATCATAAGATTTAATAAAATTGTGTTGGAACCCATTATTTGAATTAGAATTTAGTCATCCCTTGAATACTTTTCTGATATCCTTTGTCCTAGTCTTAGAATCCCCAAGACCATGCTTTACAATTTTATCCCTCATAGCTGAAGTATTCTAAAATGACCATGTAATAGTAGGCCACATATCACCTATCATTTTTTTAATTTTATGGTCCTAGTCATATCACCTAAAACTTCAAGAACCATATTTCAAATGTTTGTATTAGACCTATGGATGAAACCAATTCCCCCATTCTTGGGTAATTTTGACATGTAATTCCCCATTCGTATTTAGGTAGTTTCCCTCCACAAAACCATAAATTGTGTTATGGGAAATCCAAATCTCCATAAACTTTTTTGGACATCAGTGATAGAATGTTTTAATTCATGAGAACTCATTTACCTAACTATGTTGTAACACACCCTCATTGGTGATGCATAAATTTGTTAAAAAATAGGTTTTTTAGCCTAATGATGTTGTTATTTTAATTTTATGTAACATTCCAAGTTGTATTTTCATAAAGTAACCTGTAAAATAGTTTTTTCAACAAGTGGTAAATTCATCCTCAAGAGATAACTCCTATATTACCATAGGCCCTTTCCCCATATCACTCTTCAAGTCCGAAAATCCCTAGATTACAACTTACATCATTTCCCTCCTCATACCTAGTAGTGAAGGTGCATTCTCATAAAAATTACCATGAATGGGAAATTATAAACCTTTCGGTCAAAGAAAAAGACCATAAATGATACCCCCTCTAATGTATTTTTGTTATGAATTGAAACTTCATATCATAATGTCCTTTTTGAATGACATTAAACTAAAAAGTATAACATCCTTGTCACAAGATATTAAACTATGAACAACTTTCTCACCGTATGATGTTAAACTGCACATTCAATGTCCAGGTCACATGAGATTAAATTTCATGATGATTCAAAGTCTATCATAAATGGTCCTTCTCCAACTAATCATCGATCATTTAACAAAATATACCCTCATTTATAAAATCTAAATTCTTATAGGAGCAGTTTCGTATTCAAGGACAATGCCAATAAAGATGTTCTCTTCATTCTCAAATATCTTCCCTTGGAAATACCTCCCATAGTGCTCCGGATAAATCTGAATCTCCCTAAACTCCTTTCTACCATCAGTAATAAAATTTTAGAATTCCTAATAACTCATTTACCTAACTTTATTGTAATAGGTCCTAGTTAGTTAGGAATAATGTTTCCCACAAAACAGGTTTGTAAGCCCAAGGATGCCTCTATTTGACTATGTTGTAACATGCACCCGTTGTATTTTCATGAATTATCCCAAAAAACAATTTTTTCAACTGGTGGTAACTTGGTCCCCAGGAGAGCCCTCCTTTATTCCTAGATTTCATGTTTTAGATTTGGGAATGATAGTCCATTGGGTGTCATTAAATATCTATGGGGCTATACAAATTTAATAATTTATAAAACTAAAAGATAATAATAAAAATATACTACTTTGAAAGTCCAAGTTTCAAACCCACTAGGATGATACATATATTATAAATTAATTAATGAAATTAAAATTTCAATTTTTTGGGTTTTTTTAGAGAAATATAAATAGTGTATCAAATATTGAGCTTAAAATTATGAGAGAAGCATGTTGGGTTTACTAATTTTTAGTTTCATTCCCTCGGTATTAAACTGTTAATGGATTTATTTAGGTTTTTTGTTATAATTAGGTCATAAAGGATCCTTATTTTGGGTACCCTACACTAATCCTATGATTTCATCATTGGAATGGTCAGCTACTAAATGAAATGACAAAACTAGACAACCCAAACCCCGATATAAATATAAAAAACTAGATTGTATAATTTTCATACACAAAATAGGAAAATTAACTGATTAAATGAAATGAAAATCCTCAAAGCACAGCAATGGTCAAGCATTATGAAATGAAGATGAATTATAATTGATAAACGGTGTTGAAGAAATCCAAAATCAGAATAAGAAATAGAAATAATACCTAAGTATCACATACCCCTAAAATATCATCACACGACACAAATAAAACTACTCACTCATTCAAGGAATGATGAGAATGAAGAGCATGGGTACCCAAGAAAGAAAGGCAGCAAATAACGGTGGAAAAAAGTGGTTTGGATCATCACTCCATGCATAGAAGTCATCTGTCGATGTCTCTTTTTCTCCTCTTATCATAGACTTATTACAAGGTGCATACAATGGGGTATTTTTATAAGCTCTCCCATCAAACCCTAGACTATGTATCATTTATTTTTCCATTTCCTAGTAGTTTCATGATGTGTAATATTTTAGAGGTCATGTCGTCTCTTGATTTTCATGGTGGGAGAAGGCGTCATGAATTTTAGTGTATCTCTTCAAAAAATATCCTCTCCTCAAAATTCAAATCATGTATTGTAATTACATGACTTATAAATGCTTTTTTCTAATTCTACAGCTCCTATGCACCCTCAAATATATGTTTTTATGCTGCTTTACTTAGCTCGTGGTGCAAATTCCCTTTAAGATCCTACTCTCATCCCTTTCTACACCTTTTAAAAAGATATGTTGTATCCGTCCATAAAATATTAAACAATTTAAAATATTCATAAATTGGAAAGAATTATCAATTATATAAAGAAATAAATACATTAAAATACCATAAAATATATACATAAAATATAGCTATCAAGGAACCACAAAATCATGGCTGAAGATTCCACCATCGGGTATCTGAATAGTGTTGAAACATTCATGGACAAAATGACTTCTTTGGGTCATCATTTCAAAACTATTGATCAATGTTGTTTGACCTAAAACACTAGCCTCATGAGTCTGGATTGCATGACTTTAAAATTCACACAAAAAGAGACAGTACTCTTTAGATTGAAAACACACTAAGGGAAATTTGGATAAAAGTCGAGTCTCAACTCACTACACCGACACCTCATATGGTTTAGGAAAAAATTGAGCAATTAAAAAAAATAGAAACAAAAAAATTTAGTCTAAAAACCCAAAAATTGTGTCCGAAGAATAATCCAAGTATCACCCACTAAGTCTTCCTTGTATTTGACTTAGGAAAAAATTATGGTGATGACACAAAAGATGAAAAGTTTTTAGGCTTTTTCATATGACCCTAGAAATATATGAACTGTACTCTCTAGGCCACATGGATTATGAAAAAATTTGAGTATCCTTAAACATTTAAGAGTTATAAAAATCCAAAAAATGATGTTATAATGCATCAAAGTCCATTATTGTTACCTTAGAATTAGATTCTTCTCATTTCAAATCAATTTAATTATAATGGCGGGATTTTTCTGACATTGTAAAATGTGTTCCATGAACTTTTCTGCATAATTCAAGATATAAACCCCACTTATACACTAATTTTTGAGTTTTAGTATAAATTCATCATTATATAGGAAGAAGGACCATATTGGATTTCCATGTGTTGCAACACAAAAAGGCATCAAACCAGGCTAAAAAGTCCATGGTGAGACTCTCCATTTTTCATGGGTATTAGCAATGAAAGTAAAGGGACCATCCCAAAGTTACGATACTACATCCTGGCAGTGATCTTGAGTAGGGGTGTGGGGGAACAGACCCATTTCATGGATCAGATAATTCACCCAAGTGACTTTTATAAGTCCCACCAAAGCAATTTCGGATCACAGGGTACAAGAAAATCCAATGGTGCTCCACAAGACCAGACAGTTGTGTCCTCAGTGGCACTGCACAGGGTACCTATGCATTGGCCTATGAGACACACATGTGTGAGCTAGAACCTTCTCCCAGGGTCTCATATCTTCTTATAAATAGGACCTTGAGACTCTTCATTTGTATATATGAAATGTCTAGAATAACTCTTGACACTCTGCTTGACCTATTCCTTCACTCAGGCCCTCTAAAACATTCCAGGTATCCCTTTAAATCCTAAAGAAGAGGAAATTAAGGGTGGTTAGTGTAATAAAATTCCTCATATTTTCTCAAACACATAACACCTACCTGAGTAACCCTCAACCATATGGTTTATGAAAACTAGAATGCAGTTCCCTTCCCTAACCATGGACCTATGCGATACACTTCCCGGAACACCTGTGGAGACCCTTGGATCCTTGAGAAAATCCTCACCCTAGTTCTATTTTTTAGGTGGTCCATCGCCCAAAGTACGTATAGCCTACGCAGGCCTACCCACATGGAGAACTCCTAGTCTCACCCATCTTATACCCTACACGAGAACCCATTGAATCACCCAGTATTTACCCTGAACTAGTCTCCCTTAGCTCTCCCTTTTTCAACCCCGATTTGAGCCACTTCTCAGGCCCTCTTCCAAGCCCCCAATGGTAGGGGCCCTCTACCTTTGGCTCTATTTTATTAAAGGGTCCAAGTTTATACCTCCACCAAAACCTCAAAACATTCCAAACCATTGAAATAGGGACACTAGTGTGTCTCTAAATTGGATATTAATTTCTTTTGTCAGAGTTTCCCCACACTTTTACAACCAGATGTTTGGGGTCCTTGGGGTTCTTGTGGATATGAATTCCCATAGTCACAAGAACATCAAACTTGGGGATGGTGTTAGGTATTTCCCGGACTTTGGTACTAGTGTTAGGACCATATCCTTCCCTAGTCATCTCTAAGACCCGAAGGCTCCAGTTCTATGTGAGGATGGTGAGGATAACTCTTTATTTTCCCTTAGATGTAGAATGATATCCTCATATCCTACTACAGAACCAATTTTAGGGAATCCACCCTAGAGTAATCCCCTAGCCTTTCCTACAGACAGTTTCACTATTTCTCCTTTCATCTCCTGGGTTTTGTCTATATGGGTAGTCTGATGTGACTATCCTGGATATGAAATGGGAGAGGGAACAAGAATATCCAATCCCCTTATCATTCTACCATACCCCCATCCTTTTACACCAATGGAAGTTGGATCATGAGGTTTGTCAGATCTTCTACTTCCTCTAGTTTATCACATTCAATCATAACTCTTAATTACTTGTGTGGTATTAGATGATAGCCATGATCACAACATCTACATGGTCAGATGCATGTTTTAGTGAAGGATATTCTTTCAAATCTTCCTCTCACATTTCTTCAGAGTGCCTCTATAGGTGTGGGTCCTCAAATCCATGTATTCCACCACAACTAAAAGTGGAATGTTTGATTCCTCAGATGTATAGGTTCCTCTTGTTTCTCATACCATGAAAGACTCATGTGGTCCTATAGGTTTTCAGTGATCACGAAATCCATATGATCCCCAACCTTAAGAAAACCCTAGTTTGTAAGCTCTGGTTTATTGAACTATGAGAACTCTGATTCCTTCTATAATCAGGATACATTGGACACCCACCTAAGGTTCGAGCTCATTAGGCCTACTACTTGGTATAATCCCAAATATCCCATCAAGGAATCCTCCTCAAGAATAACCCCAAATAAACCTCACATGGAAATCATTTTAAGTGTAATCCATAACCAATCCATGGTCCTCCTATTCGATATAATCCATAATCACAAACCATCCATGGGAATCCTCCTCAGGTGAAATCCCTAAACCAAACCCTCAAATATACATGATTTAAGTCACTTATCATGGCCCCAAACTCAATCAACGCATCCTCTTCAAGAGTAAGCCTAAACATAATCCTCTCAAATGGACATACTCGCCTATGAGACAAAACATTAGAGGGGCTCCATTGGTGTGGGTCCACATGGATGAACTACGAGGGCATTGATTCCTATCCAAAAATATAATGGACTCTATAGGTGTGGGTCCTCATCACTTTATGATTCTAAATGTCATATTTTCATCCTTATCACATGACATTAAAAGTATTAATGTGCCCCATTAATTGGCACCAAACTACATGTGTTCTAATTCCTTTCACAAGGATACGTTGGAAGCCCCATATCATGGATCTGATTCTAAAATCAAAACAACTCCCTTCTCTCTGGATGAAGATACACTATAGAGCACCCCACTATGTGGATGAAAACTAGAATCATCACAATTGTGACCAAATAATATATAATCAGTACATAAAAGGATACGATTGGAAGAGAACCACATATACATAGAGATATCTCCATCGATGAAGAACCTCAGATACATACAAATGATTCTAAATTCCAATTTATTTTTAATTCAAGGGTGACCCATGTTATAATTGGAAATTAATGAAGGATTCACAAACATATATTACATCTATAAGAGAGTCCTATAGTAGACAATAACTCCCCCCAAAAGAGTGTGATGAGCCCAACCTCCCATCCTCTTGACCAATGTGAGTTAATAATCAACATTGTACAAACTTTCCAACAAGAACCTACCTTTGGAAAGCTGGCCCCTCATGGATGTAGAACAACTATGTGTTTTTTCATGATGAAACCCGTTGGAAACCATTTGGAAATAGTAGACTAGATTTGAATGGTTTCACAAAACTCAATCATTGTAATCGATCATCGGGTGTATTTAATTTCCATAAAAACAATAGTCAACTAATCATTGTTATTGTTTGAGAGATTCATGTTGGTTTCACCATTTTTTCATTTTGAAATTTGTGAACAAAATGGACAGATAAGAATAAACTTATTTTTTTTGAAACTGTAAGGATCAGGTGGGGTTCACCTTTTTAGTTTTAATTGAAATATGGGAAGAAAATGGCACAATCTGTGTATACCTGTTTATATTTGTCAAATGTGAGGATCATTTCAGGTAACCCATTTTTGTTTCAAAATAAATATGAGAACAAAATTTCTTGAAGTTATTAATCTTATTTTCTTTTGAAACTGCGAAGTCCATATTAGGTTCACTATTTTTTCTTTCGATGAAAATTGGGGATTGAGGGTTGATTGTGGGTGGGTTCAAGTATGGTTTCACAATCATTCATGTCATTTTTACCATTTTCATCTCTCATAGAAACTCCCAACAGTTATCACATCTACAACAAGGAATAGACCTGATTTCCAAATCAAAGTGTTCATTTGGGGTTTCAAACCCAATGAAAATTTTGATATCACAATATTTGAGAGGATGGGAGGTCGGTCTCATCACACCCTTTTGTAGGAGAATTATTTCCAACTTTGAGATTCTCTTGTAGATTTATGATATGTTTTTTATTCTATTACAAATTCTGATATGGGATTGGTTAATATAATAAAATGATTAGATTTTAAATAATTCCACATGTAAAGGAGGTTCTAATAATGACATCATTTTTGAATATTTAAGGTTTTCTGTCCATTTTATATTATTGATGACAAATGGATATATTCTTTTATTTTAGGTCCATATAACAAGGAAATATATATTTTAGTTCCATCTAGGAGGTAGATTGGTGTTTTGGGGATGGGATTTAACCTCTAAGAGTTATCAAATATATCATATGAGAATAGGTATTAAAACCCTTGCATTTTATTTAGGTCTAATCCATGAAGTTAAATATTATGAATAAAATATGTATATGCAGTCACTTAGGAATCAGGTATGGAGCTCAATCCTAAGAGAGGAATCCTACGTATCCTAATTATAATAGGAATCATATTCTTTATGCATTGGTATACCATAAACCCAGTGATGGGAACTGATTAATAATTAGTACTGATTAGGGTTATTTCTCTTTGTTTTACAAATATGGGAATACCTTCAGGACTTACACTAAGGTGGATTCCCATGCATGGATGAATTTTCATTATTTCATTTATTAGGACTTATAAACTAATGTTTTCTTAAATGGTGAAATTTATAATGCTATTGATATGATTGTTTAAGATCCTTAATCCCATGCAGGTCTTGTTTAGTGTGAGAAATAAGGAATTTTTTGTAATCCCAGTCACCATATATGGATATAGGACTCATGGACCAGGGAATCCCTAATGGAATGCTTGATATGGGTAATGATCCTTATAATGGTTCCCTAAATATCCTAATTATAGAATGATTTTTATTACTCTTAGTTAAACTAGCTTCTCGATCCATTGATGGATAAAGAAGAACAATATACCCATAGGAGGTGAGTCCTATGAAATATTAGGGACATAAACTAAAGTAGATTAAAATATTTAGACCTATTTCTTATCTGCTGATGGATAAGAAAGGATGATAGACTCATAGGAGTGTTTGGATCTCATGAGCTAGAGTGTTTAGTAAATGGAGAATCTTACACCAAGGTGGATACCAATTAGAAGATATATGACCCTTACCCTATGACAGATAGAGGGTGGGGGATATGAGTAGCATGAGGATATAATAATGATTTAGTAACCCTATTTCATTATGGAAACATCCCATATTAAGGGGATATTCTCATCCAAATACTCCTAGTTTGGGTGTTCACATGGTTTGAGGGCACATTCACAAGTATTCTTAATAAAGAAGGCTAACATTTATGGGGGTGTTGGCCTGAAATGTCAAGGGTGTATGTATAACTTCTCTATAGGTGTTGTATTGACATATCTAGGCGTATTTTAATGATTGAAGATGATACATCTAAGGGATGTCAAGTGATCTTGATGATAGGTCTGAAGGATGCCACATAATCTTCTTGACGTGACCAGAGGGGTTCACGTGATCTTCCTGACATGTATAGAGTTTATCAAAAACTTGGATGACACATATAGAGGAAATTTAATGACTTTTATGATAAATAAAAATGGCATTGTGTGACTTGGTGGACATTTCGATAGGTCATCACTTGATCTGGCTAACATGTTAAAACAACTTCACATGATCTTCCTGAAATTCTTAGAGGACTTTGCATGATCTGTGTGAAATGTTTTGGAATCATCGCATGAATAATGAATATATCATGTGATTTTTATAACCCCTTCTCATGAAAATCATAAAATCATTTTTCATGTAAGGCTTCCATTTTTTTCATCTATTTATTGCATAAATTCCCTAATGTTCGTCAGGTGATGGCATAATGAGGAATCACACATTAAATCTGACATGAGGAAACTCCATAATGTATTCCACATGACCTGTTGAAAGTATTTCATGTGATAAATTGAGTGATCATGTCAAGAGTATTAACATATCATGTAATCCCTTAAGTAATTCCAAGGTTTTACCTTAAGGAATACCATTGCGATTGCATGGTTCTCTACTCTAAGAAGTTTGTTCTCACCTATACACTATCATGTGTGTGATTTTTCTATATCATGGATACATTTATAGGAATCAATATCCTAAATAAATATTTCTTGGAAAGGAACATCAATTTCATATGTGGGTTTGAGTTGGTGGATGGAGCATTGCATCATGCATTTCACAAGAAACCTCTGTGGCTTATCCATAATTTCATCCTTCTGTCACATGATAAATAACATCCATATAATCACTAAATTTTTTTTATATTTATCAAAAATATGGATTGTTAAAGGTATTTCACATAATCAAACTGAAATTTATAAGGTTCTTCACAAAATCTGGTTGATATTTCAGGGGCCTTTCACTAGATAAAGTTTGCATGTTTGGGAACATTGGTAAAATCAAGTTGGAATGTCTGGATCCCTTCACATGAATATTCGTGTAACTCCCTTCATTTTAATCTTACTCCTTTTATAGATTTTGTTTTGTAAATATTATGGAATTCTCTCATGGGTTTTACATTAGGGCATTGCATGATCATATGGACATTTTTGAAGTCCTCTGCATAATTAAGGTGACATATCTCACAGACTTCAGATGATGAGGACATAATGTTGAAGGGTATTTCATGTGATAAATGGATTGTTCAAAAAGAATGAATAATCCATTTGAATGAAAATATTCATAGATCCCTTTCACGTGAAGCTTATACCTTTTTCATCTTTTATTTTACAAAGGACTTGGGTGATTTTCATTATTCGATCGATAAACATGTTTCATGATTTGGGTAACTTATTCAGTATCCTTTTCTTATCATCAACACATATCTGGAAGCCTTCACGAGATCAAGAGGGCTAGTCGAAGGGACTTAGTGTGATAGTAAAAAGATCATGAGAAGTGCATGACCCATTCACGTGATGTATTTAAGGTCAAGAAATTGGTATGACCTAAGTAATTAATCCCCATTTAGCCATGATTATTATTTCTTCCCTTTGTGTATAAAATAATTCCTATGATTTAGGTATTTCTAAGATCCTAAAATTTCTGATGCTCATTTGGTGGGTGTCAACAACAGTAGAAAAAACTATCATATGCCAGCTTTTAACTCATGTTGCATTTTAAGAGATTTTCTTTACATCTTATTAAACCTTGTTCAAAACTCCATTATCATCCATTTTAAATTTCTATAAATTTCCTTTTTATGCATGACTTCAAATCTCCATCGTGATCCAGTTTTCCTGAAAATTTTCAAGTTGGTTCTTTAGTTTTTTAATGAATTTTTTTTATTATGATCCACTTGGTCCCCTATTTTTAGTTGTATTAATTATAATAAATAATAATGAATACTAATCTTGAATTGTAGATAAAACTCAAAAATTAACTTTGACACATCATCCTTACACTGATTTTCACAAAGACATGATGTGTATGTAGAAATAATATAGGCTAAAATTATGTTCATGTAGATTAATTCATGGTTATGTGGAGTGAGAATCATGATTACAGTGGATAGGTTCATACTTACATTGCATGGAATATTTTTACGCCATTCCAAATGATGGCTACATAGAGAAGTAATGATGGTTACCAACACTAGATTCATGCTTTTGAGAACTGATAATGATGGTTACATATGATTGTTTGGGAATTGTATGATATAGAAGCTGGGGAAGAATGATCCCTACATAGTCCCTTATTTATTCATACATAATCAATGCATTTTCTCATTACACTGTGCTTCCTTGAGGGATTAATCCATAGTAATCAATCATGGATCACGACTTCCTTCAACACTTGTCTTATCAATCATGACATCCAATGTCAGATTACATGATCTTAGTCCATCATAATACCAAGATAAAATATAATCAATAGAAATATTTTTATATCACCCAAGAAACACAACTAAGTGAATTAAATTCATCATTTGGATACTTTAAAAAAAATTCACAATCAAATTATTTTTCAATTTAATTCAAAAACTCACTAGAACTCAATAACTAAATAAATTTGAGGGAATAAAATTAATTGAATTAAAAAAATTATGAATTTATGGACTATGTAATTAAACAAATTATTATTTTTGGAAGGATATTATGAAGGATACATCAGATTTATGGAGGTAGGTAAGGTGTTGTTATCCCATATGTAAAGGCTACAGATGTAGTAGTCTTGCGTCACAATAAATTCTAATAAAGTAAAACCACTAGTATTTGCATATGTTTCTTCACAAAGTATTTTAATTCTATGGTATAATTCCTCAAAATATCATAATATTAATGGAAGGTCTTGTGGAATTGAGTTTGGATCCTCAAAGTTTTAGAATCTAAGCCAGAGTGGTGGTAGCAAAGTATAATTAAATTCTTGGTTGTACTGAATTAAATTTTAGTGGAAGTTCATCATGTCAATGACATCATATTTTTTTGGAATATGTAGTTATTGATGGAAATTTAGTTTCGATGATTCCATTGAATTTCAATATAAAAACAATATCCTGATTCTATGGAATATCACTTGTAGAGTTTTAAGAATTTGTAGTTACATGAAGGATATAGGCCATAGAACTAATGCACAATATAGTTTGTTGATCAAAATTGATAAAATAAAAGTATTATAACATTTTTCTTATTTTATTTGAATGAGTTCCATAGAAAATTTTAGATGAGTCTTTTTGGATTCATTACAACGGTAGGTCATGGTTTTGGAGAATTCAGGAGGGATTTATTTAGTGAAACCCTAGATGATCAAAAAATTCATGGAATGAAGAACCATATAGGTGATACTATGGTGAATAGAAGAAAACCAGTGGGATATTGTTGTGAACATGATAATAGTCATCAGGTGGGATACTATTAAACTCAAACTGAAAAAGTAGTTCTAAAGTGTTATAATGTTGGGTTTGGTGTGAGAACTATTTTCTGGGTTAAGTGTAGGAGCTCCATATATCCATTCACTAGAAGTTACACATTGAATTCATTGAAAATAGAATAGTAAACTAGAACCAAGGATGTATGTATTTATATAACAAAAATAATTTTATTATAAATTTAATAGGTGTTTGATACAGTTCACTAGTAGTGGTTGTGTGAGTTAAATAGAATTTTGACGGGGGCACAGGATGTCTGGTCAGTATATGAATAGAGGATGTTTCATTCACTATAAGTTCAATTGGAGTGGTTGGATGGGTAAAATATAGTGGATTATAAATGTTTGAATAAAAGTGAAGGAATATTGAGTAGGATATTCTAATTCATGCACTTTGGTAGGTCAGTCATGTTCTAGAGGAATGAGTAAATTAGATGAAAGGGGAATATTATTATATGTTGAACAATGTTTTGTAGATTATTATGGTTGTACAACATTTGTTGTTCTGGGTAAGTTTGGGAAGAGGGGTGAATTACAATTTTAAAACTTTTTAAAAATCAAAACATAATTTTATGAAATTGAAAGCATTAAAAAATAATAATAGTTAATCATAATAATAATAATTATGGGTGTAAGAAATAATTTAAATGAGATATCAAATCAGAAATAAAATAAATAACACAAAAAAATTGATAACAAAGTTCAAAAATCACCCATGAAAGCTGCCTATATCTCTACCCCCAAGACCTTTGGAGGATTTATACACCCTTGGGTTAAATGGTACCCAATCAATCCATTTACAATTTAAATACATCAAGTACAAATCAATAATAAAAATCCCACACTTAAGGTTTCGATCACCCAATACCCTTTATTTAAGGACCCAACAAGTAAACCAAAAATAACCTTGTTTTAATGACCAAGTAAAAACCAAACCCCTTACTTTAAGGACCAAGAAATAGACACCCCTTATTTTGATGACCATGAAATAAATAAAAAATAATAATAAGATACTTTCTATTATACAATACCATTCAAGCACACGGTCCACTCTCTATTTATATTGAATAAGATAATAGATACAAAAGATAGAGATAGTGATAAATATAAGAGATATTTAATACAATAAAAAAGATTAAGATATGTCTAAATATAGAAAAATTGAAGAATAATCCTTGTAAAAGTGAACCATTCCCGAATAAGCACCCAAGAGGGTGTATTTATAGCCCATAGGGGGTTTAAGTGGGTTCTAGAATCCATAGGGGCTGAATAGAACCATTGGAGTCTAAAATAGGGTAACAGAGACCTCTCCCAAAATATAGTTTTTTCTTATTTATCAAGGCCACAAGGTATTCACTGTCACCTTTATGTGGGGGGCTTTAAAAATTAATTCTTGATCCTCTTGAGACCCTGGAATGGTCTAATATCTTCATAATAATTTTTCTCAAATCTAAATATTGAAATCCAGTAAATGAAATCATTATAAACACCAATGTGTTAAGAAGTAATTTTTTGGATTCCCCACAAGAAGGGGCATGTGTCTAGCCGATGGCCTCAGGGTAAATGGAAAATCTAGTCATTAAGAGTGGTCCCTGCCACTCTGTTTTGGAATTAAATGGATTTATTCAATGCCCAAGGCCTCTAAAAACCTCTTAAATCCCTAAGTGGATATAAATACAACACATGGGATTATTATAAGGAAATAATTTAAATTTTTGAAGCTTATTCATCCTTTTTCCCATCTCTAGAGATCTCTTAAGTGTTCTTGTTGTATTAAATATATCTTACATTTGTATCTCTCTCCCTCTATTGTATTTATTCTCTTATTAATTTTAAATAGAGTATAGAGTGTGTTATTTAAATGTATTATAAAATATAATGCCTCTTTTTCTTCTACTTTATTTTTCCCTTAAGGAAATGTTTTTGGTTCTTGTTGGGTCCTTAAAGTAAGGGGATATTGGGTTTACTTTTATGGTCATTAAAGTAATTACATTTGGTGATCACAACCTTAAGTAATGGATCTTGGATATTTCTTAGTCCTAAAAGAATGATATTTTCATTTAAAATGGGTTTTTTTAGTAATATTTTACCCAAGGTAGTGTAAGTACTCCAATGGCCTTGGAGAGAATATATAGACACCATTCACATGTGATTTTTCAACTTTATTACCAAACTATCTTGGGTTATTTTTTTTTATTTCTAATTCCCTAACTCATTTACTTTATTTATTCAATACGCATTTATTATTCTTATGCTTAACTCTTATTATTAATTTAATTCTTTAAATACTATAAAATTAATTTTTAATTTCTAAAAAGTTTTTAAAAGTAAATTCACCTCTTATTGGAATCCATAATTAAACCAAAACTTGGTATCATAGCCAACATATTTTTAAAACCCATAACCAGTTAAAGAAAAATATCTTCTACGGATGGACTTAATCTTGAATACCCAAGGTGATATAAAGGGTTATTCTATGAGAAGAACTATATTTATAAAGGTTTGGACTATAGTTATTAGAAAACCCGAATGTATATTTTTCTTATAAGTATAGGATATCTGGTTTGGTGAATGGTTATTCCTGGATATACATCCACCCAAGAAAAAGAATATAAATGGAACTATAATGATATAAAGTCATTTGATATTGATGTAAAATCCATGAGTTCTTTACATAGTAGGTTATATAGAAATGAATTTAATAGAGTTTCTATGTGTAAAACCTCTCATGAGACTTGGAAATTATTTTAGGTTTCCCATGAGGGTACCAATAAAGTAAAAGATAATAGTCTTGATATATAGAATCATGATTTTTAAATCCTTATAATCTATTTGAATGTGACAATTTATGAAATTTTCACTATATTTACTAATATGTCTAATGGTAGTAAACTCTTAGTGATGTGATTTACCCATAAATTCATTTCAATAAGATAATTTAAAATTTTCCAAGTTCATGATCACCCAAATTTATGGTGATTCAAGAAGAAAAGTACATAAATAATGTTCCAATTGAAGAAATCATAGGAATACTTATGACCTATGATATTAATGAGATTAATGAAAAAGTAAATTCATAAAAAAATTCATGGTGGTTAAGGAGAAAATAATTAAAATTTACCTAAAGGAAACTAATAAAAACATATATTGAAGTGATAAAGAATTTAAGAACTTCTATATGAAGCTAAGAAAATTCATGAATAAAAAGAAGTATTATAACCCTAAAAAAAAGGAAACCCAAAATGTTAACTAGAGGTAAGAATCTATGGCTATAAGAAAAAGTGTCACATTAAGTCGTAGTTACCCTTATCCATAAAAAGTTAAAGGAGAATAAGGAATGTAAGAAGTAATTCCAAGTATCAACTTAGAGTAAAAGTGACAACTCCCTCTCTAACTCATCCTTCTTGAGTAATAAAATCATAGAGTTCCTTATATATAATGATGAGGTAAACTCTCAAAAATCCTCTATTTCTTCCTCAAATTATTCTTGTTCCTATAGTAATCTTGATTATTAAGATATTAAATATTCTATAGAATAATTAAAATAAGTATTTTATGAACTTAACAAAAAAACTCAAGGAAATTTTAAAAAATACAATCTTGTTGTGATGATAAGGATAAACTCTCCAATTAAAAAGAGAAGTTATCCTTGAAATTTAAAGAGATGAATAATATTCATAAAATCATAATTGACAATTTAAGAATTTAAAAAATATCTTTCCAAGTTCACCCAAAGAGAGAAACATTTTAATTCCCAAAGTCATGGGAATGGTAATTATAACCTTGGTTATAATAAAAGATCCTCTAAAATTTCCATTTATACCATTTATGTTAGAAGTATCTTTCAATAAACAATTTTTTTATTTATTGTAATAAAATTGGGCTCAAAATCTATGATTGTAATTATAAAAATTTCTAATATGGTAAACCAAAATCGGTCAACCTCTCTTAAAATCACTTATATAGAAACTATTATATATTTATTATAGGAACTCATATTGTAAGAAATTATGGGTTCCAAAATCTTTATTGATTAACATTTGTTGAACTTAATTTTGGGTACGAAATTTCCTAAATTATTGGTTGATTTTTAGGTATAAAGTCTTAACGTCAATTCCAAGGAGAAACACTATACATAAATAGTTGGTGATCGAGAAAAATATATAGTAACTTCTTAAATATTATTAATTGTTTAAATTATTTTAAATTAGAAATTGATCTTCAATTAAAATTTTGATTATACTATTTGAGTATTGAAAATGTTTCCAAAATATTATTCAAAAATTCATAATGAAATATTCAAATTAAATTGGAAACTTGTTTTAGTTTATCAATTTGTTCTTTAAATTGAATTTTCAGTTGAATACTCTTAATATTTTGAAACAAAATTAAAAATAGATATTTTAATTAATTATTATTTCTTTTTAATTTTAAATTATATAAAAAATAAAATTTACCTTTCATTAATTTTGGATTTATTAATTCAAAACATGTGTGAATTTAAACAGCCAAGGAAGACAGCAACTTGCTGGTGCTTCTACACTCGACTGTCAGTGGTGATTAATAAAACCTGCATTATGTTTTATTTACAACCATCCATCTATTAACACTAACCAGATATCTGGTATCCTTATTCCAGGCCCTCTTGGACTCTTATGTGGGGGTTATTCTTCTTATGTTTTATACCTCTCTTATATTCCCCTCAATTTAATTAATTCATATTCATCAAATATTATAAAATAAAAACCTTTTGGAAGACAATTATTTTAAAATGATATTTGGATATGTATTCCTTTTATGTCTTATGAATATGACCATTTTATAATATTTTATTAAATTCTAACAATTTCAAAATAATCAAGTCTTCAAGAATGAGATCAAAATAATGTCATGTGAAGGATTTTTTTAATTGTTTTCCTTATGATAAAAAATATATCAATCATATCTAATACATATTATTTAGTAAATTATTTTTCAATTTTTATTGTACATATTATTTTGAAATAAAAGTTTTATATTTCTTTTATTTGATTTTTACCAGCATGAAATTGTTCCTCTCTTTGAAAATTTTCAACCATGATCCTTTTTAAAGTATGTTTTATTTCAATATTGAGTTTTCTAAAATTATTATTTATTTTCAAACTTGAGCTTCATATAATTATATGATCTATTTTAATTATTTATCACATTGATATTCATATGATCATTCTTTAAATAATTCTCTATTTAATTCATGTATATATTTTAGATCATTGATCCATTTGATTTTAAATCTTAAAATCCTTAATCTATCTTTATCACTTGAAATAATTGATACCATTAATAAATTTATTCTAATTTTATATCATTGATTCATTTTTATCTTTTATTTAAATATTTATTTGATTGATATATTTATATCACTCTCTTAAGTAAAGTTTTTTGTTCATTTTCTCTTTTATGGATTTAAATCCTGATAATATTTGTATGGAACCATTATAATTTTTAAATAATGAAATATTTTCTGAGGAGATAACCATTTAAAATATAAAATTTTCAAGTAGAGTAACTTATTTTAAAATGAAACTTTAGATTTTTTAAATTCAAATATCTATCTTAAATAAAAGTCGCATGTGGTATGGATTTTTTTGTTTTTAAAAGTCCACTTTGAAATAATGAAATTTTTTATCTTTTTAATTTTATTTTCCAAATTTTTGGTATAGAAATATAATTATTATGTTTTTAATTAAATGACTATTTTTTATCCATTTTTAATGGATCTTTTCATATCATAAATTCATTAATCTTATTTCTCTAAAATATGTTTTTGAGCCATATGAAAATTAGAATGGGGGAGATGGTCATAAATTAAATGTTATTATTTTTCTCAATAATTTCATAGTTATTTGATAATAAATTCAAATGGGGATAGTTTTCACATCAAATAAACCATTGGTTTTCTGGGGCCAAAGGTCATAGTTTTCAATGGTATCTTAAACTGTTTCAGTTATTTTAAAAATAAGATGGTTTAGAAATTGAGTCATTCTTGAATTGAGAAAATTTTGTGATTTTAGATTTTGGATTATCACAAAGGGGGATAAGTGTTTAAATTAAATTATTTCTAAAATCATTCTTGAATTTTTTATATTTAATTTTTTATGATATCATTATTGAAATTTCTATTCTTAAATTTCTTGTTGAAATATTAAATAAATTTCACTATTGAATTTTGAAATTTCATTTTATTATATTCATACAAAATGAATAAGGACTATCTATGTACTAGTTATTGAATATGTTTTTTTATCATTAGAAACAACCTAAGAGAGTGAATCATATAGTATAAGTCATAAATAAAGTCTTTGATGATGCTTCATTTAAGATTTCCTCGTGGATTTGTGGTAAAATAATTTCATGAAGGCTTCATTAGAGTGAAGTGGATGATGAAATGCATTGTTCATAAAATTTTGTGGGTAGTTGTGTTGATTTATATAATGAATTATTTGTATCTCAAGATAATTAAGGGTATATTATGAGTTTTAGAATTTAGTTCTGATTGGTTGACTGATTGGTCCCACTATATAAGTCGAATGGGTCCACAGCTGCAATGTGCAACTAAACAAGAACTGACAAGGAGCTAAAATGACTAAAAAGTGATATGATGGTGAGTTTTTATATTATTATTAATTCCAAATAGGTAATACATTGATAGTTCTATCCCAATCCCACCTATAATAGTCTAAGGTCTGTTGACTAATATCAGGTAGGAAAAATTCATAGTATGGGTGGCCTTAGCCTAAACGAACATAGTATAAAACATATCACCATAGAATAAAAACCCAATATCAATTATTGTAAAAGTTATAAATAATTAAACTATAAATATAACACATTAATTATATAATAGACACCAAACCATCACACACAGGAAAAATAAAAAATAAACTATACATCTGACGAGTCCCTAAATCATACTAACACTGGTCACTAAAGAGCTCTACCTAACTATATATACTCCTATATCATCCTCCATCAAAAAGAGATGCCACTATAATCATGAAACTCCAAGATACATCATTCATAACTAAGAATCACCAAGGATCATATACAAATAATTCACATCATCTCTACATCCACCTATAAAATCTCCAAACCTATGAGTTATCTGCATAGACACAACATGTGTGAGAAAAAAGTTTGGGTAGGGGTGAGTAAAAACATACCTATAAGTTTCTTCCAAAACCAAAAAGGAAACATAGAGAAATAATTAAACTCAAGTATTGGGTAATATAATGTAACTGGGAGGTTGAAAAGAAATATACCATATATACTCTACAATAAAATTCATAGGTACTCAATGAGGTCCTAGTCATCTCATTTATAGACCATGAAGGTTCCATTCGTCTCAACTATAATCCATAAAGGTATATATCCCACAAATAAATAGCAATGAACAAAGTTAGATAAATTCTCACATAGACTACTCTAGTTAACTCAATGGAACACTATATCTCAAGGGAAACTATGGGATGCCTAATGAATCACAAGTTTTAAGGATTATGTTCAGATAAACCTTCCTATCATACATCCATTATAAGGAATAAAATAGAAACAACTCCTTGCAAAAGAAAGATCATATACTAAGGGGATACCTCACAATGTCATCTACCACTCTCAATATATTGTCATTATAAAATCCATTAAGGAATCCTACATTAAGGATATCCCTAGAAGCTGATGTTCATTGTTGGCTAGGGTCGACTTGAACCACTAGGCTTACCCATTGTTTAGTGGATCATGCCTCCGTTTGGCATTTAAGCCTTCCATTTCTCTGAAACTTCGGGAATGGATGGGAATTTTCCCTCTCCAACTGGACTCTATTTATTAGTTTCTATTTTTGGTGCACAATATCATGGAATGTGGGTAGTGGTTATGATCTATTCGATATAAAAAAAGGAATCGTGTGTTCTTTTGATTGGGGATTTCCTAGAAAAAAACTTCACATCTTATTCTGTTTCCTTATGAAAGATATTCAGTCCATTTGAGCCAAAATAGCATATCCAAATCATAAGAAAACCCTTGGAAGCCATAATTTCTGAATTTGCTAAATTTTTAACTTCATTCTTTTTTTTGCGTATGTAAATAAATTTTATAGATAATCTAAGTAATTAAGGACCAAGTTTCTTTTGGGTGGGAAGAAGTAGCCCCTACAACCTTATCCACCCATGCTAAGAGAATACTGATGTCACCTCATGTTGAATTGTATTGGGGGATATGTGCCTCATAAAGTGAATAAATATTATGTATTGATCAAGGGAGAGGGTATGAATTCACAGATAGAATAAAGGTTATGACTTCATAGATAAAGGAAAATCACCCAAAATATCACATAGTTATAACACAACAAATAGGGGTAACATAGTTCAAATGAAATGAATAGAACTTAAATGTGTCATCAAAATGGATCCCCACACCTTGTTAAACAACACCCAAAAGGTGAGGACAAAGAAAATAGACACAATAATGCTCTGATTGTCACAATAAATCATCATCATGGGTCTCATAGGGTGAAGTTTAAAATTAGTCTATCTTACATCGGAAATGGCCTTGGATGGCCAAACGAATCGCAGCATAGGGATACATATGGGAAAAAAATAATGATATTTTATTTACTTATTAAAAATTTACATCATGAAAAAACTACAAATTTCATCATAACATAGATGAAACACATTATTTTACTAGACCCAAGGCTTGTTCTATGAGTTAGAATTATATACCACATACAGGTCTTGAATCATCCATCTCAAACTCTAGAATTTGATGCCACTATCGGATTTTGACTTTGATATCTTAATATGAAGACTAATAAAAATAGTAATTAATGATAATAATAATATTATTATTATCATCATTATCATTAATTTGAACCCATAAGTAGAAATAAATAGGGGGTAAGGAATTCCCACTTCCCTAGACCTCCAGCTAAATATGCACTGTTATTATTATTTTTCTCTCCCTACTTTTTATCACACAAAGGGGGAGAGAGAAACCCTAGTACCCTCCCCTTTTGTCTCCTGAAACATGGTAGCCTCCTTAGATTCCACATTTTACTGGCTACCCATAGAAAGATGCACAAGAATTCTTTATACCTTCCAATCATGATGGACCTTACAGTTGTGCCCATACTCATCATCTTTAATGGGACATGCAGGCATTCTGAATGTGGGAATCATCAATTTCACCCACCAGCCACCACTCTATAGGCATCCCCCACTACTCATCATCCAATTTCCAGTGCCAACAACCTTTGTGGAAGAACATTTTACCCACACATGAATGAAGTGGATAGGTGATATAAATAAAATGGAAAAGGGAGGGGATAATGAGAGTGAGAGAGAAATAAAATAATGTGAGAGAAGATAATCATAGGTTTTTGTTCATTATCAATATTATAATAACTCTGTACATTAATAAATATCAATGTTATATTTTAATCCTTACTACATAATAATATAATATGTGTCATGATTTAAATGGATTAAATAATGGAATCTCTCATTCATAGTGGAAATTGGGAATAATCAATAAATAGATAAAAAATACATCATTAGGCAAACACAAAGATCATAGTTCTTGAGATTATTTCCAAATATAAAGTTCTTGAGGAATAAATCTAGGAAATCAAATACATGCCCTACCTTGGTTTAGATAAACCATTGATAAAAATTGTATTTGTATATTCATCGATCATTGAAGGAAACCAAATTTAAGAAATTTATTCCTCGATCTCATGACTTCTCAGTTCCACTATCTTCCCCCCCCCACCTCTCAAGTTGGGGATTTCATGACCATCCTAATGATAGGGTTTATGATCTATATAAAGTATAATAGTATATTTTTCATGATATTTAAATAATTAATATAATTAATTCATTTCACCAACAACCACCTAAATCATGAGGATCCTAATACAAATAAATATTATAGATATCCTAGGATAAAAAATCATGTTTTGGATGTAATTGTAGTGTCAGTTTTCCAATATGGAACTCTATTTAGAAGGAAAATTTAATTATTAGTAATTCATGTGTATAGTATAAATAGAGTTTTTTTATACTTAATATATTTTTATTGAGTCCCCATATCACCCACAATTCTATGCGGGCTCAGCATGAGGGTAAACATCACACCCCAGATTCATTAGAATTATCAGATATTTTTTACAATATCGACTGCTTTGGTGAATTTATTATTTTACCTTAGGGATCATGGGACTCAGAAACTCAAAATTGGGCTAATTATAATTTAAAAAAACCTGGGTCACTACATCTATCCCAATTTTAGAAAAAAAATTCCTCAAAAAGGAAAAGAGTTGGGTTTTCCTTAAAAAGGAATCTCACAAAATAACAATGTTTGGAAAAAACAACCCAACACCACATGAACTTCCTCCATATCAGAAGTTTGATATCTAAAATTTATCAGTACAAAATCATATAGGAATAAAATATCCTTCACTCTGGATGAGTTTCATTAGAAACCTACACAAATAAAATTTTCTCATTTGATGGTTATTATTTCAGATGGAAGGAAATGAAACTATGAACTAGGTTCACTACCATGGTTACTTTTGGTTGAAGCACTCGGATCCCCACATTTTAAATAAAATTAAAAATAGTCATAAAATGATAAAAACGAATCCACAGTATACTCCAACATAAAGAACTCATAATTATTTTTTACAATCACTAAAATATTTTTAATACAACATACTCCTTCGGTCTCATGTTAGCCTCTTTTTCATCAAATGCTGGATGAGAATAGGAAATAATGTTATTATATTATAGAATAAAAGAAAAATTATCTTTATTTAAAAAATATCCATGAAACCATCTACTAGAGTCATCCATACACATCTTGATCTCAAATAGGTTCCCACTCATTGTCGAAGAAATTCTAATTGTGTATTCATCACTCGTTCACAAAATGTTATGATGAGAACATCAAAATCATAACCTAGCATATAAAATTGCATGACACCACATATTTTCTAGTTGAGTATCCTATTAGACCAAAATTAAAATAAAATTTTCCTAACCATTCATATGGACATGTTTTATCAACAATAGACTATAGTATAACAACTATCAAACAATAGTGATCGAGAACTACACCCTCTTGAGAAAACTTCTTCAACCACTGTATAGAAATATTTTTAATGTGATTGGAATTCCCACAAATATCAATTGGTTATACTGCATTAGGAGTATCACAACACAAGGGAGGTCTCAAAATAGGATTACCATCTCATTATTCATAATGAACACCAATTGGAAAACCACTATCCACCTGGGGAAGTAGTAGATGTTCTTCCCACCTTTAGGAAAAAATTTCCATTCCCATCAGTTAAGTGCATCGAGTCATACATAAACACTAAGATAACATCACATACATGGGATTTACACACATTAGGAAAGAGTGTTTATCCACCATCATCATTTGATGTTGAGAAACATCTCCATCCTTATGCGATAATTCCAACCCCAAAGCTAGCGTCTCGTGAACCTCCTCTAGCACCCAAACACATTGACCTTTGATAGAATAATAAACTTACACAACAATTTTTTTCCACTAAGACCTCATTATTATACATGGATTTAATCTCAAAAATACCAATATTACTCCGGGAATTGAAAACTCATGTTGTAAGGGGTTATCACATAGCCAATAATCACATTGAAAAGATAGGGAAAATTCACCAAACACCCAATAAAATCTTCACAAACCAAAATAAATGAGGATTAAATCCACAAGAATCGTATATTCTAGAAGTTTGTTAATCATTTTGGTTAGAAATATCAAAACATTATCTTTGAAATGCAAGTCGATGAATTCATTAGCCTCTTGAAAATGTCAGTGTTAGTTCACCCTTCGTTGCTCACCACTGGATCGCATATCTTCTACAAAGTAATATAATGAATGGTCTCCTAATTCACAAAGTATTAGCACACAATACCATAATAAGTGAGTAAAATATTATTACAATCAATAGAAACTCTCTGAATGGAAAGTGTATGAATAGGTTTCAACTATGATTCCCAACACAAAAACAAATTATCTTTAAATAAAAAACATGTTCTTATTCCAACCAGTATATGGGTCCATAAAGAAAGTAAACTCACTGTACCCTGAACTAAACCCAATAATTTCTAACCAATACCATTCATTGAAGACATATTTTATAGATATAACTATCAGTACACATTTCTTCATAGGAACTAACCAATGGAGATTCCCACAAGAGCAGACCGATGCATAATTTAAATTCAATAACTCTAAAACCATTGGATCTTCCACCAATCGGATTCCTGGTAAGAATATGGGCCTATAACATAAAGTTATTTTATATCCAATGTAATGACTCAATACTAATTTCCTTAATCTGGTGCCTTATTACATTACATTGGCATGATTATAAGAACTTCATATCCCGAAAGAATGCACAGTTTAGTATATTTGGAAAACTAGATACATACATAAGTTCAGCATTACAACATGAAATAAAAAACAACATAAAATTTCCATTGGGAACATCCAAAACTCTAATATTATCCCTACAAATCAATCATAATATACCTCTTCAAGTCCCAGGAAAAATGAAACATAATAAGGGGTGAGCTCAGATGCTCAGTAAGGGTAAACAATACAGTGGAATATATCATTAACATAAACATTAGGCATGGTGAATAATTGAAAACACATGCCTTTAAAAATAATAAACTTAAATACATTATAAAAATGAATATTATCTTAGTAAATATTTCCATAATAAAACAAAATCAAGGATATTCTACTAGTCAAATAACCACATGAACTATGAAATTCTAGCTTCATAATGCGAGAAATGCATATGTAGGACATTCTGAAACATACCATTAAGGACTTGGCCAAGACATCTAAAAATTATTAAGGCCTCAGCCAAAACCATATCTAAAAATGGTCAAGGCCTCATCCAAGTCCATATTTATTTGCCTCATGAGACCTACCGATGCATCGAGGGGATATAGAGGGCCCTACCCACCACTTACTAAGTCCAATTAATTTTTCATATGAAAGGGGTGAATATAATAAACATATAAATTCATATTCAAACTAACCTATGAAATTTAAATAACTTTTTTCAATCATTTAACTTAAACACTAACCATTAAGTGTAATATGGTGAACGGTATCATGATAACACATCCACAGTAAAACTAATAAAAAACCCCTCAACAAAATATTTTAGATGATATCATAAGAGATAAAGATAAATTAAGTACAATATTAAACAAGGGATGTTGTCTTAGATGAATATACTTTTAAATAAGGCTAGTGAAAATTTCCTAAGGAAATAATCTTTAAACATTCCAAAGCATCCCATACCACCTTAAAACATTTAAATCATAATACCTTAGAATATCATGAGAATAAGGAGACTCTTGATATGATATACCAAAGGTAATTACATACTCCACATTCATGGAATAAGTGGTGAAAAAGGAATATACATCATAAAAGTTGATGTGAGATGATAAAAATTATTTTTTACTTTAGAAATAAGAGTTCTTTGGGAAAATAATTTGTATTTTCCATGAAATAAAATTGTAAAAATGTATATCCAAGAAAATAAAAGGGAAGGACATTGAAGTTATATTTGATTCGTAAATGATGTACTGATGAAGTGAAATCATGTAAAAAGAGTTCTTAAGAATCTTTAGAAATAAAACATTTTAGATCATTTTAAGGAAAATATTAAAGAGAATTTAAAGTGGAAAGGAATGCTTGTTTTATTAATACCAGAAATGAACCAAAAAAAATTTCATGATAAAATGAGTGATTTTATAAAAAATGGTGGCTTAAAATATATTCTGTAGTGCACTTGAAAATGGGTAAGAATTGGAGAAGTTCATTTGAATTGGATTTGTTTATATGAATGAAATTTTGAATGATCTTTTTTAAAACATATATCTCCCCATAAAAGAAATAAGGATTATGACTGGTAGGAATATATAGAACACTCACAAAAAATTTATGAGGTGTAAATGAGAATAAATAACAATTTCAATGAGGTGAGTAGAGAATAAGAGAAGCCCTAATGAAAATAGAGGTTCTGGTAGAAAATACTTACAACTTTGTAACAAATTGAATTGAATGCCCCAAAATTAATAATCATCAAATGATACATTAAATTTAATGAAAATAAATATATTTATGATATGATACATTAATGGGAAGTATACATACACCATAAACAAGTAATATTAGATAATATGGAATATCTCAAAAAAATGGAAGTGAGATGAAAAAACCCTTACCTAAAGTCTAAAGGTGTTCCTTGATCTTAATGACCACTTGATTTAATCTTCCTTGAGATCCATTTTAGGGGAGAGGATTTGGTCTTTTTATGAGACCAAGTAGTGTTGGAAGTAGGGGAGAATCTTGGGAGGATATTTGAGTATAATTTAGACAAGGTACAAGGCATGATAGGAGTCAAGAGAAGAGGGTGTGGGTAGTTTTTATAGTGGAGGAGAAGAGGGTTTTCTTAATATTTTAATCATTAGTTTATTATTTTTTCATTAGACAAGAAATAGTGATGATTCCATGGAAAAAAATGGTAATAAGTATATGTGAGTTTGAAATAAGGGTGCTTACATCAAGAATGATAATAGGAATAGTGTATTTAACCCATAATGTATATATATAGTAAATTATCATATTTCACAATTCATAAAAAAATAAAGTATTTTGGAAAAATAAAAAAAAATCACCCTAACAATTTTTAATGTGCAGAATCCAGATATGAACATGATTTTTTCAAAATAATTAGCTAAATATGTGAAATTTAATTTTTAAATAAAATCAACATTTTCTTGTAAAATACAGTTTTAAAACTAAAATTGATTTTGTAATGCCATGAAAATTTAACAAAGGTTTCATCAAATTACCCCAAAATCATAGTAAAAAAGAATATTGATTTAGGAATACATTTTATGAAAAATTATTTTTCTTTTAAATGAATTAATTAATTATAATATTGTATTTAAATATTTACTACCCATAAAAATACCAACATTTAATTATGAATTTTTAAAATATTCACTCTCTTTTATATGGTGCCAAAATTTTATTTATACTTACATAAGTGATTTTAATATTCATATGGGACATGTTACTATTCATAAGGGGACATTAGTATTCATAAGGGTAAAATTACTGTTCATAAGGTTTCATTACTATTCATAACGGTCAATATACAATTCATAAGGGTGCATTACTATTCATAAGGGTCAATTTACTATTCATAAGGATACATTAATATTCATAAGTGTATGTTACTATTCATAAAAAATTATGTTTGTTCTATCAGACTCCACAAATCACCCTGAATGCAACCATGTATGTCAGATTTTTGAAATTTAAAAAAAAAAGTGGAAAAATTATGTTCATTGGCTAGGTTATAACAAAGTTTTGTTTTGTAGAGACTTAATATTTCATGCATTCAATATTAAATTTATTTTCAAATCCTTGGGGTGTTACATCGACATTATGCTCCATAAAAAGTCTCTATCTATATCCTCACTTTGGCAGCCTTTAAGTAAAAAATATAACCTAATTCAAAAACCACAGTGCATCTTTATCCTAAATTTTCTACAATCAGCTAAATCTCCGTTAAATAAATCTTCCATAGAAAATGTTTCATGAACACTCAAAAACAACTTGAGAATTCCTCCCTCAAAGTCTTTTCTTGAAATATTAGTCTCATAAAGTTCCATGAAGAATAATTTCTAGGGAAAACCTCATGAGGATTGAGGGCATCGAGGCAGACTCAGACTTGGTCAGGCAGCACTATAAAGGGTTAAACAACCTTTGATGTCTATATACACAAAACAATCTCAAAATATAACCATGGTATAATAGAATCATATTTAGTTAAATGAAACAATATCCACTAATGGATATTTCTTCCATATATAGAGCTCAATATTATAATTAGCATATGTTTAGTAAAGGTCCTGACCAAATGAGAATGCGGATCTCATACTCCATCCAATCCATTGTCACTATAGGATTAGGATCACCTCATAAACCCATGATATCCCTCATAATTATACCATACTTAGTAAAAAAATTCTACAGGTGGTCTCTTCCAACTCAATGGGGACCACCACCCATTCTAAAATAAAGGTTCACACTGAAAAAATAGGTGCATAACTGCCTCAGTTCATGGATAGAATACCCAATAAAGACAATATTTCTATATATTTATCTATATATTTTCATTATTTAAATATCATAAATTTATAATTTAATCGTTAATTGTCACATATTTATTATATAGAATTTTTTTGGAATTCAACTATAAAAATATATTAAAACATAGTTTTAAATTTTTTAATCTATATTTCCAATTATTGGAATTAATCCTATATTTTATTCCTCTTGGTTTTGATGTTATTTCATGAATAATTATGAGTTTCATCAAATTTTTAAAAGTTTCTATTTTGTAAGCATTAGCGTGTGTGCACATCATTCATCTTATGTATGCATAAACCAAGTTCTGTAATCATCATTGAGGGGCTATGTAGGGATAATTTTTCCCATGTTTATGATTCAGATAAGTACTAGAAAAAAATGTGCAACCATCATTCATAGCCAGTGTAAGAATAAATAAAGTGTAGTGTAACTATAATACATCCCAGTGTAACCATCATCCATCACTCAACCATTATACGTAAGCATCAAACCAGTCCCAGGAATGTCTTCGTAATCATGGGACACATCAAATACACCTCTGCATAGGCATCAGATGGACCGAGGAAATTTCTTTGAGGGACTCATCGACACTTCAAACCTATATTTCAATATTTTATTTCAACATGCATTCTATCAATAAGAGTATATCACAGGGATTAAAATCATTCATAATATTTAAATCAAAAAAAAGAAAGAAATTCATTGATATCATAGATATTTGAATATACAATAAATAAGGGAGACTATAGGTAGAAGAAGGAAACTTTTTGATATTCAAAACAGATTAAATCATGGGAGGTTTGGCCAGCTGAATTAGAATAAGAGATAAAACTTTTAGGAGATGTTTTGGTGATTGTTATTAATAAAAAAGATCATCTGTTGTACTAAGTTCAGCCACTGCATTGCTTCTATTTTTTCTATAGTATATTTTCTTTTCATTTTTTATTCACATTTCATATTTTAATAAAAAAATTCCCCAATTTTCTTCTCTCTCCCTAATTTTTCTCTCTCTTTCTTATCCAATATGGTCTATTACACTCATGATAATGAGTGACTAGCTTGAATAATCTCTTGGGGTATTTATCTAGTGTTGAACCCAACTCTTTCCATATTCATAATCAAACATTTATTATTTTATTAGGGTTAGGATAAGGAGTTGTTAAGTGGGTAAGGTACTAGTGTGTCTACACCTCCCACCTGAGGTATAGGTTCTTCTTTCTACAATATTCTACCTTGATCAAGGAGGTGGATGTGCAGTGTATTCAATGAGTGTATTGTACATTCATAATTAGGGTATAAAAATATTCTCAGACATATGATGGAGTGTGTACATATAGTAAATATGAAACTCATAATCAAAGATAAAGGTTCACACTTGATGGTTCCTTTGATATAATCTTCTTTATTTCAAACTATATTTTATTTGTATCCATATTTTTACTTTTATGACTATCATGTTATATTCCAGAACACAATGTCTCAATAATTTCACAAATAAAAAATAAAAAATATATAATGACTGATTAAGAGTAGTGAGTGTTTGAACTTCAAAATATTATTAAGTGAGGTGACCCTAGATAGCCACTGTGTTTTACTAGGAAAACAAATAATATATTTTTCACACCATGTAGTGGGTGATGTCAAAAAACTAAAAAAATCATGATGTATTCATATTTTTATTATGATGTATAGACTAACTACTCCTATTTTTATTAACAAGAACATGAAGTAGTTCCTAATGCATAAGAATAGAGTAATCAAGGACATAGAGAAGATGTACACAACCCGAACAAAAAAAAATAGAATGGATAGTTGAATAAATTAATACATCTTAGGATCAAAAACCAGAATATCCTAAACCTGAACCATAACTAGGGGTGGAAAGATTTCCCCACTCATGTTTTTGTTAAGTTACCTTCATATGGGGATAAAGCGTTACTTAAAGCATTATTATCATCATATCCCACTAAAAAATGGATAGAGGATATTTCTTAAAAACTCATGCATACTGATACACTCATGGGAGATAAAAAAAGTGGTAATAATCCTAGAATTATTTTTTTAATGTAACTTAGATCATGATTTCCCCATCCTTGAAGAATAGAAATTAGTTCCACTATATCTCTACGTGGAGTCAAAATACGAAAATACCAAAGTAGTGGAATTTGAAAAAAAAATCTGGGGGATCCTTACTACCTAATTCCATCCACTATAATCATTATCCAAGAGGAACTTCTCAGGGTAGAAGTTACTAATGCTGAACAAACTCAAGGAGATAGTCATTTCTTGAACTCAATTACTTTTAATTTTATTGAAACCAAATCGAGAACTAACCCTCCTTGTTTAATTTTTTTAGATTTAACTAATAAATGGTTTTCCTCATAGGATGTATATTAAGAGGATGAAAAGTCACCTAATGAGGAACACATGTATTTCCATATCCCCATTTAACTTATACTAGAGGGATTATATGAGGATATCCCAATGGGTTTTAATTAAAAAACCATAGATGATCACTTATAAAGGTTTTTCTAATATAAATTGTTCATGTTTTAATTTTTTTCAAAAATAAATATTATCTAACATTACCTTTGAAAACTATTTTAATGTATCAAATTTTGAGAAATCCATATAAGAATTAGAAAATTATATATAAGTTAGTGTTGAAAAGTAAAAGGGATCATTCTTTATCTTTTCCCCACCATGCATGTAGTACCCAATAGTTATGGGGATGGAACTGATACATGATATTTATGAGATTCTATCCATCCAATAAAAAATAGATAAAATTAGAAGAATTAATATGTGTTGACTCAAATAAATGAAACTCCACCCACCATATAATTATAGATACTAATTGGAACTTCCCGTTTAGGGGAAGTAAAAACCCAGAGCCAACTTGGGGGGTAAACCAAGAACTATTATTTCTTTCCTTTTCCATTTCTAGTTTTTTTATTTAATTTACTTTAAATTAATTTCTTATATTTCATATATTAACCTATATATTTTCTAGTGATCATCACTTATGAGACTAAATCAAGGAGCTACTACTAATAAGTTAGGTTGTATTACTCTTTTACACTTGATTTTTTTTCTATCCAATTAAAGTTATGTTCAATATTGAAGAAAAAAATTAGAATCAAAAAAGGGGGTATAAATAGTCTAAGTGTTGGAGAATAATAATAATATATTTAGGTTTTTATATTTACTTTTATGTTTTTAATTTTTGGAGTGCTTTTAGTTTAGAAACATTGAGCTTCATTGAAAAAATTAGAAAAATTGAGACTATCTTTATGTTTTGGAAAAAAATTGTTCGATTTAAATTTATAAAGGATCTAAATGAAATTTGAAATTTAATTTTTTATATTTTTTTTTGAAATATTATAATTTTATTAAGTTTTTTCAAATGTTAAAATCAATGTACACTAATTTTTTCCACAATGATTTGTTTCCCAAACACTGTAAAGATCCGACCCCAGTTTCCAAGAGTATGTGCCTTCTTACATTACATTGGCATGATTACAAGAAATTTCTATCCTATGGGAAGTAATAGTTTAGTAGATTTGGAAGTACAGATACATATATAAGTTCAACATTACAACTTTAAATGAAAAACAAAAATAAAAAAACTTCTATTGGTAACATCCACCACTCAATGGTTATCCATGAAAGTTAATCCTAATATTCCTCTTCATGTCATGGAAAAAATGAAACATAATAAGGGTTGATATCATATGCTCGGTAAGGATAATAAATACAATGTAAGATATCATAAACATAAACATTAGGAATGGTGAATAATTGAAAACACATTCCTTTAAAAATAATAAACTTAAACACATTATGCTAGGAATATGAGCTAAGTAATTATTTCCATAATAAAACATAATCATGGGAATTATAATAGTCTAATAACCATATGAACAATGAATTAATAGCTTCATAATGAGGTAAATGCACAATCCATATATTCTAAAACATACCTTCAAGCCCTCGGCCAAGACATCTAAGAAATATTAAGGCCTCGGCCAAAACCATATATAAAAAACGGTTATCCCTCTTCCAAGTCCATATCTATTTGTCTCATGAGACCTACCGATCCATCGAGGGGATATAGTGGGCCCCACACATCACATAAAAATCCAATTCATTCCTCATATTAATGGGTATAAACATAAACAATATATATATTCATATTTAAACTAACATATGAAACGTAAATAACTTTCCCGAACATTAATCATAAACACTAACCATTCAGAGTAAATTGGTGAATGGTTTTAAGATAGTGCATCCACATAAAACTAATCATAAACCATTAAATTAAATATATTATATTATGTCATAAATATTAATCCCAATAATACATAATAATCAATAGTATTTTTGAAATAGATAAAGATACTCTTATAAAATCATCGAGTAATTTTTGAGCTAAATACTCTTTTACTTTGAAAAGAAGAGTTATTTTGGAAAAGTGTTTGTATAAAAATAGAAATGAGTTAAGTTGTTATTTTAATAATTAAATGAGTTATTTTATAAATTTAATGGTTTTGAAAAATATATTTTAGAGTTCCCTTGAAAATAGGTAAGAATTTGAGAAATTCCCTTAAGTTGGGCATGAATTTTAGGAAGAATTTTTGAAAGATCCTTTTCAAACATATAATTCCCCATAAATGAAGATTGGATTATGGTTGGTAGATATATATATAATATTAACACCTAATTTATTAGTATTAAATATTAATGATTAAAAATTTAATCAAGGTAAGTATATAATAAAATTAACTCGAATGAAAATGGAGGTTCGGGTGGAAAACCCTTACCTTAAGTATAAAAATGTTTCTCACTTGATCTTAATTACTTGAATAATAAAATTTAGGTTAATAAATTAATTATTAAAGAAACTAATATTAATATATTTTATTTATTATAATTTTATTAGGTTCATTCAGGACCTGTTGATGCATTAAGATATTCAATTTCATTTTTTGGGAGCGTTTTCTTCCTTGGTTTCCATGATCGATTTACTTATATTCATATATAGATAAACATGTAGAATGGGAATGGTTTTACCGAATAGAATCTGTATGTTATTAGTGAACAACTAGAATATTACATGGTTTTAAAATTATTTTGGTTATTATGAGTGAAGATGAATCATTATATAAAACTTTAATGATAATTTTTTGGGTTAATTGGTGGGGTTTTTTTTATCACAGTGAACCCATTTGGATCGATAAATTAATATAATTTGTACAAAAGGATTATAAATCCTTAAATAATTTATAATATATATATTATAGTATTTTTTAACCATCAAAATGGTTTTATGACCAGAATTAAATATGGTAATAGAAATTTAAAACTCGTCATCCTTGAATGTGATAATTTAACACATCTTGGATAGTGTTTTCATTTCTTGTATAAAAGAAGGGGAAACAATAGATGATGGAGAATTAATCCTTTGTCATAACAAAATTACATTACATGTAATTTACTAGATTCAAAACAATATTTGGATGAAAGGAGGTGAGGAAATAAAAATAAAAGAAAGGAACTTGAAATAAAAGAAATGAAAATAGTAATTTACCTCTCAAAGTAATCTTACTTGAGAGCCTCCTTAAGGGAGAGGTTTTGGTCTTTTAATGAGACCCAGGGCTACTAGAAGTGGGGGAGGATATTGGGAGTATATTTTAGTATAATTTATACACTTCACAAGGCTTTATAGGAGTGAAAAGAAGAGGGAGTGATAGGTAATTATAGTGGATGAGTGGAGGGTTTTACCATTATTTTACACATTATTTTTTTATTTTGGAAAAGACAACCAATAATATTGATTATTGTGACCAAGAATAGTAATATGTTCATGTGAGTTTTAACCAGGTGTTCTTACATCATCCCTGATGCTAGGAATAGTGAATTTAACTGATAGTGTATATATACGATAAATTATAATATTTTACTATTCATAAAAAATTTCGAGTATTTTAGAAAAATTCAAAAAATTCACCCTAACAATTTTTGGACAAATAAAATTCAAAAACTGAACTCCATTGTTTGAAAATAATTTTATAAATGTTATTAGTTTAATTTTTAAATAAAATCAGAATTTATTTAAAAAATAACAATTTTAAAACTATAATTTGTTTTATATCACCCAGAAAATTTAATCAAGATCTCATTATCTTATAACCTTAAGACAATAAAATAATAATATGATTTACTATTCATAAGGTTAATAATATAATTCACATTAATATTAATAAGGGTATGTTACTATTCACTAAATATTATATTTTTTTTATCAGACTCTAAATATCTTACTGAATGCAACCATGTATGTCTGTTTTTCAAAATTCAAATCACAGAGGTGGAAAAATTATGTTTACTAGCTAGGTTAAAACAAAGTGGTGTTTTTTAGAGACTTATTGTTACATGAATTCAATATTAAATTTATGTGTAGAATCTTGGGGTGTTACATTATCCCCTCCTTACAAAAATTCCATCCTCAAAATTAACAAAATGTTACCTCACAAAAAGTTTGTGTAGTTCTTCATCATGATCTCCTCAGGCTCCCATGTTGCCTCTTCAATTTGATGATTTTTCCAAATCATATTTACCAGTTGATTCGTCTGATTCCTCAATAATTTTTTTTTAGTTTATAGAATCTATATTGGCTCTTCACAATAAGATAGGTCAGGTTCCAATTATATACCTTCAGAAGTGATGAGATCCATTGGGTTTGGCATGTACTTTCTCAGTAACGATACATGGAACACATTGTGTACTTTAGATAGTCTAGGTGGCATAACCAAAATATATTCAACATCTCAAATTCTCACCAGAATTTCAAAATGTCCTATATACCTAGGGCTTAGTTTCCCTTTCTTCCCAAATCTTATAACACCCTTCCATGGAGATAAATTTAAGAACACATGATCTCCCGCTTAAAACTCCAAATCCTTCCTTCAATTATTAGAATAGATTTTCTGTCTTATTTGAGCTGCTTTGATATGGACTTGGGTAGACTTTACCTTCACTATTTTTCCCCCGCAAGCTCTGGGCCAACAAGCTTCATTTCTCCAACTTCATCCTAACATGTTGGTGTACGACGTCTCTTTCCATACAATGTTTCATATCGTGCTATTTATATACTTTTATAGAAACTATTATTTTCATAAACCTCCACTAAAGGTAAATACTGATCCCACATGACTTGAAATTCAATTTAACATGATCTCAACATGTCCTATAAGGTTTGGATATTCTTTTATGATTACCCGTTAGTTTGTGGGTGATAATTAGTACTCAATCAAAGCTCAGTATCCAAATATTTTTGATGAAATTTCCATAATTTCAATGTATATCATGGATCATGATCAGAAACAAATATGAGTGGTGCTCCATGAAGTCTCACAACTTTTTTGATATAGAGTCGTGCTAGGTGCTCTAGTGGAAAATCCTCCCTTATCGTGAGAAAATGTGCATATTTTTAAGTTGATCAATAATTAAACATATTGCATCATTATTTTTCAGAGTTTTGGGTAATACAGTGACATAATACATGGAGATTTCATTCCATTTCCATGTAGGAATAGGTAGAGCTTTCATGACTCCTCTAGGATGTTGTCATTCGGCCTTCACTTGTTGACAGACTAAACACTTGATACATAATCAGAAATTTCCCTCTTCATGTTATCCCACCAGAAATGTTCTTTCCAATCTCTATACATTTTAGTGATACCATGGCGTATAGAGAAATTTGAGCTATGATCATCATCCAATAACTCTATTTTTAGCTCAGTTATATAGGGAACACATAGAATTTTTCAGAATTTCAGAATTCAATATTCACACATAAAGTCATCCAACTTACCATATTTCAAAGAATTATTTTTTTTAATATTATCATCATCAAACTATGAGTCTTTAATTCTTTCCGATAAATACAGTTGTGCAACCATTTCAAAAAGTAGTGATGTTTCACCTTCTTTGATAATTCCCATATCCATCCTCTCTAGATCCATGTACAAAGGATCCTTGTCAATCCTCATTTTATTGTAAACTACATGATCCTTCTTGATCAATGCATCAACTACCTTATTTTCCTTTCCTAGGTGGTAGTGTATAGAACCATCATAATCCTTGAGTAGTTTGAGCCATCGCCATTTCCTCATATTGAGTTCTTTCTGTGAGAAGATATATTTTAGACTCTTATGACCCATATATATCTTATATTTTTTCCATAGAGATAATGTCTCTATATGTTCAGAGAAAATATTACTGTTGGTAACTCAAGATCGTGAGTATGATAGTTTTGTTCATAAATTTTTAACTACCTTGATGCATAGGCAATAACTCAATCATTCTGCATAAGGACATGACCAAGTCTTTTCTTTGATGTGTCACTATAGATCACAAACCCATCATTCCCCTATGGTAGAGTTAGTATCGGTGCATTCACTAGTATTCACTTCAATTCTTCGAAATAGTCCTCACAATCTTTTTTCCATATGAACATAATCCCTTTATGTGTAAGATTGGTCATTGTGTTAGCTAAACGGGTGAAGTTATGAATGAAATTATGATAAAACCTTTCTAAACCGATAAAACTACGTACCCCATTTATGTTCAATGGATTTGGCCATTCTTGCATAGCCTTTGTCTTCACAGGATCAATGGATATTCCATCCTTGGAGATAATGTGTCCAAGAAAGGAAACCGATTAATACCAAAATTTACACTTTCTAAACTTCTAACATAAATCATTTCTTCTATGATTATTCAAAATAATTTTCAAGTTATTTTCATGATCTTCGTAGATTTTAGATTATACCAAGATATCATCAATAAATACCAGCACTAATTCATCAAGATATTTCTATAAAACTCTATTCCTTAGATCCATGAAAACTGAGGGTGTATTAGTCAGTCCGAAATCCATTACTATAAACTCATAATTCCCATGCCTATTTCAAAATGTTTTCTTTGGAATATCTTCCTTTCTCACATGAAACTGATGATATATATATCTAAGATCAATATTCAAAAAATATTGGGCTCCATGAAGTTGATAAAATAAATAATCAATGCATGGTAGGGGATACTAGTTCTTTATTGTTATAGCATTGATCTCCCTATTGTCAATGAACAACCTCATAGATCCATATTTCTTCTTAACGAAAAGAACAGGGGATCCCCATGGATAAACACTAGGGAGAATAAATAATTTATCACTAAATTACTCTAGTTGTTTCTTTAGTTCCACTAATTCCACAATGTCCATTCTATATGGGTTTTTTTGATATGGGATTTTAATTAGTAATTAATTCAATGGAAAACTCAATTTCCCACTCTGGAGGATGTCTATGTAAATCCTCTAGAAACACATCAACATATTCTTTCACAATAGGCACATCCTCTATTTGAACATTCCTTTCCTCACCCGTATTTATTGCATTCCCATCCTCCCTAATAATTGAATTCAGTATATCTACTAGGGGTGGATCTAGATGAGAATCAGATGGTGATGTTTCTGCTCTAAAGATAAGAGATTCTACATTGTCCTCAAAAATTGTAACCTCCATATTCTTGCGATAAATTTTTTCATCATGGTTTGAAATCCAATCCATATAGAGGATTATATCAAAATAAATCATGGTTCTGATAATAAAATCATTAGATAAATCATGCTTATATTCCATAATGGAGACTACATGACATAATTTTGTTTCAATGATACTTCTCTTAGGAGTTTTGACTGACAACTCCTTATTAAATCAAATTGTAAATATCTAATTTTCTTAGAAAACTGGGAATATATGAAGGAATGTGATGATCCATAATAAAATAAAGCATTTTCTAAGTTTAAGGAAATTATTAAAGTACATGTCACCTCGTTATGAGGAACTTCAATATCAGTAATTGTGATCACATATGCTTGTCCTTGTTACCATGTTCTTTTCTGTGGCATGTTTCCTTTAAGATTTGGAAAATCATTAGCATATATCCCATATACCTACAATTATAACATTGAACGTTAATAGATTATTTCTTCCCCTTGAAAACACTATCATGATGGCCTTTCAGTCCACACTTGTAGCACACCCATTTTTCTTCTAAGTAGGCACCAGGGTGTTTCCTTCCACAATTATCATAGGGTGGAAAGTCAACTCTTCCATTATTCTCTAATTCCTTATGTCATTTTCCAGAGTTTTTAGCAACCCTATTATTCTCTTTCTTTCCTTTAAATTCATAAGACTTAGAGAACTCCATTTCCATCTTGATAGCACATGAGACTATATCTTCGTATAATGTGAAATGTTGGAAGACTGGCTCCCATTAATGAATGGATTTAGAACATCAATGAATTGATCAATATTACTTCTAGGATTACGTATATATTACATTTCATGCCTTTATAACCTTGTGAAATTAGATTTATACTTTGCAACATCTCATCATATTTTTGCCTCAAATTCAGAAACTGTCTTTCCATATCCACTCGTTGTTCATGGGTAAATTATTTATCTAAGAAAATTTATTTCAATTCACTCCATTACATGTTTTTTATCTCTTAATCCTCCTTTTTGTTTTGAATTAGTGACCACCCTTGATTATAATCTCACGAAAGATGATAAACAACCATGATAACATTCTACCTTTTGTTACTTCTCAAGGTAAGAAATAACTTCTCTAAGGAACTTATCCACTTCTCCATTACAAATGGGTTTTTATTCCCATTAAATTATGGAGGATATTGTTTCATAAAGGTATCTAACATAGCTCCTCGATGTTGTAGATATGGATGCTCCATAAAGGTAAGATTATTTTTCATAACCTGAGTAACTTGTCTCAGTCTAGTTATAAGTTTCTCTGCACCAGTCACAACTCCATATCCAAATTCATTATCATTCACTAGAGGGGAATCCCTACATGGGATATGTGCATTCAAGAGGTTTCCATTCCTTTCACTATATATCATTTCTAAATAATGGCATACACTGTATTAGGTTATGAATCATAATGTATAATTTCAACATAGAAAAATACTTATTATAAATTGAAATCCTATGCATGGATAATCCCATAATCATAAACATGGTTCCTTTGAGGAAAAATTTACATATAAATATTTCATAATGGATAGTAAAGAAAATGTCAATTATCTTAAGAATATCCCCTGGGATTGTCAAATCAGGTGTGTAGTAATGTTTTTCTTCTTGTACCAGGATACCCCAGGTCAATCCTGAAACTCCTTGTCAGAGTTTTCACTCTAAGGTACTTTTGTTCCACAACCACATCCAATTTTAGTATCCAGACAGGTATTTATTTTCTAGAAAGATCCACATAATATATTCCTTACCAAAATACTGGTATGTTCTTGTATATTTATCCTACAAAACTATCTTAGGGGTTTGTTACATAATCTAAGTTTTCTAAATCTTGTTTCCAAGTTTTCTATTAAACTTCCTCTAATACCATCTATAAAGACTCCACCCATGTTTCCCGAATCTATTGCCTTATTATATTACATTGGAATGATTACAAGAAAGTATTATCCCCAAGGAATGAATATTTTATTATATTTGGAAACCCATATACATACATAAGTTCAACATTACAACTTTAAATGAAAAACAACAAAAAAGTTACATTGGTAACATCCACTACTCTAAGTTTATCCCTACAATTCAATCCTGATATACCTATTCATGTCCTGGGAAAAATAAAACATAAGAAGGGTGAGATTATATTCTCATTAAGGTTAATAAATACAATGAATGATATCATAAACATAAACATTAGGCATAGTGAATAATTTAAAACACATGCCTTGAAAAATAATAAACTTGAACGCATTATGGTAGGAATATGAGTTGAGTAATTGTTACCATAATAAAGCATAATCATGGGTATTATACTAGTCGAATAACCACATAAACTATGAATTTATAACTTCATAAAAAGGTAAAATTAATATTCCAAACATTATTAAACATACTGTCAAGGCCTCATCCAAGAAATCTAAAAGTGATAAAGGTCTCGGCCAAAACCATATCTAAAAATGGGCAGTGCCTCAACCAAGTCTATATCTATTCGTCTCATGAAACCAACTGATGCATCGAGGGACTATAGCAGGACCCAACCCTCACATAATAATTCTAATTCATTCCTCATATGAACATGGATAAACTTAAACAACATATATATTCATATTGAAACTAACATATGAAACGTAAATAACTCTCCCAAAACATTAAGCATAAACCCTAACCATTCAGAGTAAATTGATGAATAGTTTTAAGATAGAACATCCATAGTCAAACTAATAACAAACCATTAAATTAAATATGGTAGATGATATAACAAATATTAATCCCAATAATACATAATAATCAATAGTATTGTTGAAACAAATAAAGATACTCTTATAAAATCAACGAGTAATTCTTGAGATAACTACTCTTTTACTTTGAAAAGAAGTGTTATTTTTGAAAAGTGTTTGTGTAAAAAATATAGGTAAGATAGTATTTTCATAATAAAATGATTTATTTTATAAATATAATGGTTTCTAAAAATATTTTCTAGAGTGGCCATGAAAATAGGTAAGAATTTGAGAAATTCCCTTGAGTCGGGCTTGTATTTCGGGAAGAATTTTTTAAAGATCATTTTAAAACATATAATTACCATTAAATGATGGTAAGATTATGGTAAGTACACATATATATAAAATTATCATATAATTTATTAGGATTAAATATTAATTAATAAGAATTTAATTGAGGTAAGTAGATAATAAACATAACCCGAATAAAAATGAAGGTTCATGTGGAAACCCTTACCTTAAGTCTAAAGGTGTTCCTCACTTGATCTTAATGACCTGAATAATAAAATTTAGGTTCATAAATTAATAATTACATACCCTCCCCTAAATTTAATTGATTTATTATAATCTTATTAGGTTTATTCATGGACTTTATATGGGTTAAGATATCCAATTTCATTGTTTGGGAGCATTTTCTTCCTTGGTTTTCATGATCGATTTACCTATATTCTTGTATAGATAAACATATAGAATGAGAATGGTTTTACAAAATAGAAGTTTTATGTTATTATTTAATAAACAGAATATTACATGGTTATAAAATTCTTTTGGTTATTGTGAGTGAATATGAATCATTATATAAAATGTTAATGACAATTGTTAAGGTTAATTAGCAGGTTTTTTATCATAACATACTCATTTTGAGTGATAAATTAATATCACATGTAAAAAATGATTCTATAACCTTAAATAAGTTATAATACATATATTATAGTCTATTTTAACCATAAAAATGGTTTTATGGCCAGAATTTAAGACAGTAATAGAAATTGAAAACCTGTCGTCCTTGAATGTAATAAATTAACACATCTCGGATGATGTTTTCATTTCTAGTATAAAAGAAGGGGAAAGTAGAGTTGATTAAGAATTATTTATTTATCATAACAACATTACATTACATTTATATTACTAGATTCATCACAAAATTTGGATAAAAGGAGGTTAGGAAAGAAAAAAAATAAAGGAACTTGAAATAAAAGAAATGAAAAGAGGAATTTGCCTCTTAAAGTAAACTTCCTTGAGAGCCTCTTTAGGGGAGAAGTTTTGGTATTTTTATGTGACCAATGGATTCTAGACGTGGGGTAGAAGCTTCATAAGATATTTGTGTAGAATTTATACAAGTTTCAAGACTTGGGAGGAGTTAAGAGAAGAGGGGGTGGGGGTTATAGTGTAGGAGAGGAGGGTTTTCCCATTATTTCACGCATTATTTTATTATTTTCTTCAAAGACAGCCAATAGTATTGATTCTTATGACCAATAATATTAATATATTCATTTGAGTTTAAAAAAAGTGTTCTTACATCATCCATGATTCTAGTAATAGTGAATTAAACTGATAATGTATATATATGGTAAATTACTGTATTCTACTATTCATAAAAAATTTGAGTATTTCATAAAAATCCCAAAAAAATCACTCTAACTATTTTTTGACGTGTAGAATTCAAAAATGGACTCCATTTTTTGAAAATAATTTTTTAAATATTATTGATTTAATTTTTTAATAAAATCATAATTTATTCAAAAATAACAATTTTAAAACTATAATTCATTTTATGTCATCTTAAAAATCTATCAAGATCTCATTATCTTATAACATTAAGACAATAAAATAATAATATGATTTACTATTCATAAGGTTCATATTACTATTCATAAGGTTATGTTTCTATTCACTAAAAATTAAGTTTGTCTTATGAGACTCTAAATATCTTACTGAACGCAACTATTTATGTCAGTATTTCGAAATTAAAATCATAGAGGTGGAAAAATTATGTTTACTAGGTAGTTTATAACAAAGTGTTGATTTTTATAGACAGTTCTTTATGCATTCAATATAAAATTTATGTGCAGAATCTTGGGGTGTTACAAACCCTAAAGGTTTATAAGACTTTTTGATAACTTATTTCCATTTTTTCTTGAGGGGTTTAAGAAATATTTTGAAATTAGTAAATTTTGGTTTTCATCTTATTAAAAGATATTATATTTCATGAAATGTGTTAAAAATGATTCTAGAACCACTTTAAAAAGTCCATTTTGGCATTAAAATTCATTTTCAATCCCACCCAGTCAGGAACCATCCTAGGTCTTCACCTAGTCAAGTACCGAATCTGGATGTGGAAAGGGATAAAGGGTGTTCTCCATCCACATGGGATAGAGAAAAACTCTTGGGAACCATTGAACATACATTGGCAATGGATTCACTCAATGAAGCAATCCATGATATTAGACCATGAACCCGGAATAAACTTTCCAGACAATGGCAAGTCATGCCCAAAGAAAGAACATATACATCCAAAAACAAATTAACATTATAATATATAAAAACAACTAAAATTAAAAATACAAGGATAACATAAAACATGATTCCAATAAAAAATTTTCACAAAACATACCAAATACATATAATAAGAGAACTAAATACATATACAATTACAAAAGGAATGGGAAAGATGTGAAGTAGGCAATACACAAATTTCAAGACCAACCCAAAATGATCAAAAGGGGCACCCATCTCTATGTGGCATGAGGGTTAATCCCACACTATGTCACCACCATCAACCCATAATATACTTTATAGAATACATGCCCTCTCCAAATAGTTCCTTACCTTTACATGGACTTGTAACAACAAGGTCTATACCCATTGGACATGTATAGAGTGTGAAAAACACTATCTAAATAGGATCCCATTAGGTTATCCAAATTAAACTACTGTTAGATAACAATAAGAATTTTAGTTTTAAATAAATCATAATAAATAAAATATTTAACTTTATATCAGAAGAAACAAGTAACATGTGATGAAATTTAAAAATTAAACCAACTCCCAAAGGAAAACATTTCCATAAAACATGAACAATGGGATATCCCTAAAAAATCTAAGGTTGTTTGGTCACCCTAGGTACCCATATCATCTTGTGAACTAAAGGTTAATCCAATTGTTCACACAAACAACTAATGAGTTCATGTGTTGGCCTAGTGGTATGGTGTCATCCATTTGAATACACCACATCCAGTCACCCAATAAGTAGAACTTGCCTTGGCCTAGTGGTGTGGTGTCTCCCCTCCACAACCCCACAACCTTCATCTAAATTTATTTTAGTTAGTAAAGTTTCAGGATCCAAAAAATGATACATAACACTTGTATTCACCCCAAGATATTTGGGTTTCCAAGTTCCAAGTCAATTCCAAACATATCACAAATAATTTAAAAAAAATATTCACATCAATAATTCTCAATCTACTAGTCTTTACATAAATAATACATGCTTTTCAAGACACTTTATTTGTCAAACTAAGGGGAAAATTATTTGTGAGAACATGAGATATGAAATTAATCATCAAAACTAACAAACAATAATTTTAATAAATCAAAAAACTTTTGAAAACATATCAATAAAGTTGTTTCATAAACTAGATATTCACATGATTCCACCTACCTTTAACCAAGGTAAATTGATCGCATAAGGTGAAACCCCACATAGAACATAAAATGTGATCCTAGAGAGTCAAAACAAAATCCCAAGAATTAAAACCCAAGACCTAAGATTTAGTTAACCCATGATCTAGGTCACCAAGATATTATAGAATAAGTAAATCCCAGGAAAAAGAGGAATAAAATAAAATGAATGGAGATGAGGCACATAATTGACAGATTCTTGGAGAAACTAAGAAAACCCCACCAAATATTCACCATTATTAAAGGGGAGGGGTATGGATTTCATCGGAATGAGATAGGAGTTGAGTGAGGAAAAATGAGGGGTGATGGGATTATGTTTGATGAGGTGAAAATGGATAATTTTGAAATATTTATGTCTCTGGGTGGGCCACATGGTCTTCTAAACCATTCTCCAAACATGTAGGTTTCACTTCCGTATATGCACTCACATAGTTGGTTTACATGGTTTGGTAAACTATGCACAAATAATATGAAATGCCTTTATAAAATCATATATCTATATCACCTGGTTACCTCATGGTTACTTCTACTTGTGTGTTGACCACGTGACCCCCACTTTTATTTCTGAAACCATGAAATTTTAAACTGAAATGGTTTAAATGAAGGGAGAGTGAATAAATAAATGAAATAAAATCATTCATGAAGTGAAATTTTGATTATGATAACACTCCACACCATAAAACTTTATTACCTAAAAAATCCAAGCCGCACTTTGATGAAGGAAAATAGGAGGCCACAACTCCCTTATATGAGCTTCCCTCACCCATGTTTCATGAGAATCAAAACTTTGGTTTCACAATACATGAACTAACCAAACTAAATTCCAAAGAAAAAGATTTTATTGAGTATTTGTAATTAAAACTAGAAGCTCGGTTATAGAAGCAGTAGGTTCTAACTCAAATAATTCCTAATGTAGCACATGAGAGGGGTTTGGGATATACTTATTCAACTATGAGACTTGGAACACATTTTGAATCGATGTCAACCAATATGAAAACTCTAATTGATAGTCCATCCTTTTAAATCTCTAGGTGAGTTCAAAAGGATTTACAATTGAGTTTAGACCTTGAGAAAAACTAAGTACTAAAATAATAAATTTAAAGTACATAACTACCAATGTGTATATGACTTTTAATGACTCTGTTCTATTACCAAACACTTCTGAATGATTAGGATTATCTCTATAGTCTTCTGAATGTGGCTAGGTTTTAAAAAGAAGGTATCTCATACCTATTCCCCATATAATGGAGAAAAACATGGCTGAATATAAAGAGTCTAAAATGGAAGAATATGAATAGAGGACTAATAACTATTGTTATAAGAAATTTTGACAAATCCTATATGGGTATCCCATGAACCACCAAATCCATGAATGTGGGACAAAAACATATCCTCTAGAATCTGATTGACCTGATTTTTATTCTCATTAATCTAAGGGTGGTAATTTGTAATTAATTTTATTTTCATTCCCATTGCCTCTTGAAGGACCATCCAATAGTATGATGTAAACTAGGGGCCCATTTGGAGATGATATATGGAGGAACACTATACAGCCTCATAATATTCTACAGATCCAATAAACACAAATCATCTACCTTCAGTGTCTCTTTAATTGGTATTTTGTTATAGGATTCTGTCATCCTATTGATTATGACCCAAATATCATTTCCCCCTAAGGTGAATGAGTTAGTCCAATAATGGAGTCCATGGACACCTCGTACCACTTCCCATTTGGAATAGTAAGGGGCTAAAGAAAACCAAAGGGTCATTGATGTTTGGACTTAATGAAAAGTGTAGCATCGAGGAACCAGATCCTCTATGTCCCTCATTAGGCCTGGACGCATGTGACACAACTTCATGTTATAATAAATATCCATGGAACCTAGGTGGATTTCCCACTAAGATTGATGTAAATCCTCTAGAACATCCTTTCTCACTAAATAAGGGACCATTTTCATAATCTTAAATAAAATAGATCCGCTCAATGAAAAGAACCAGTAACTAGTGATCTTCATTCCATATAGAGATTTCTAAGGTAAAAAAACTCATCATCGTCTACCTTATCTTAGAAACTAATCACAAGGAGTATAGGAGAAAAGTTAAAATTAACCAAAAAATAAGTTATTCATCTTTTACCTCCAGGTACAGTTCATCCATGAGAGTCATGAAGTTCCAGCCCTCTCTAGATTGCTTCATCTCCTGATATAGAAACTTAGGACTGGGGTAACCAAGAATATCATTCCCCTTTCCATGAATATAAACAATATAAACATAAAAGTTATAAAGATATTTGATCAAATGACTCTGGATGAGGCTTAAATCCATTTTAGAGAAAATATAACCCATGATTTTATGATTAGATAACATCATTAATTTCTCACAAACGAGTTATTTCAACTAATATTTAATGGAATACATAACCATGGACAACTCTAGGTCATAAGTAGGGTAGATCAAAGCATGTAGTTTAAGTTGTTGAGATCCATAGGCTACCACATGATTGATTTTCATTAAAACATTTCCTAAACATATCCTAGAGGCATAATAGTAGAATAAATTTCCTTAACCCATCTCAGGAATAATCAACACCAAGTCCAATGTAAAATTTATTTTTAACACATTAAATGAATCCATATATTATGGATTATAGAAAAAATTCACGACTTTTCAGTTGAGTATATTCAAAGGTGATTCGAATTTAGATAAGTCTCTGATAAACTATAGATAACAACAATCTAGCCCCAAAAATATCTGAATTTCAATAGCATTTCTTGATTTCTGCCTATACATAATGGAATTCACCATGTTAGGGTCCATTTAGATTCCTTGTTCATACACAACATGTTATAGAAATTTCACTTCTCAAATCCAAAAAATACATTTGGAAGGTTTATCATAGTGATTTTATTCACACAAAGTCCCTAAGAAAATTCTAATATGGTGGTCATAATCATCCTTAGTATTGGAATAAATTATGATATCATCCACAAACACCATAATTAATGAATCAAGGTGTTGGTGAAATATTTCATTCATGAGAACCAGGAAAACTACAGGAGAATTCATCAACTTTATTGTCTTCACAAGTTATTCAAAGTGGTTATATCTTCTCCTTAAATATTCATTGGGAATATTTGATTCCTTCACCTGGACCTGGTGATACCCTGAATTGAAGTTGATTTTTGAGAACCACATGGACCCCTTTAACTGGTTAAATATATCATCCATTCAAGGAAATTGGTGAATGTCCATAATCATTACCTTATTTATATTTTAATAGTTGATTCATAGACAGAGGGTATCATCTGCCATATTAGAAAATAGAATCAAAGAGGTCCTAGGGGAAACACTCATGTGAAAAAATATCTTGGATTCCAAATCATTAGGTTGGGTCTCTAACTCCATTAGTTCTATATGTTCCTTAAAATAATAAGGTAAATAAATTAGTTGAGTTCCAAGTACCAAGTCAATGGAAAACTTCACTTCCCACTCCAGAAGAAAACCTGAGAAAACATCTGGAAACACCTTTGTAAATTTCATTAGAGGTGGATGAATATTTTCTTAAAGATTATCTTTTCCTGTCTTACCTAGGAGTGATTCCAAATGACATTTATACTGAACACTTTGGAAAAGGGTGTCTGGGAATTTTTTTATCAAGGATCCTAATCTCCTTGAAATATCTAAGGATTTCCATTGGGATGAGTGAAGGTAACCTTACATTATTAGTAGTTTATATGATCCTTAAAGTAAACCTTATAATCCTTCCTAATAATAAGGTTAAAAAAATCTATCTCAGTGGTGGGAAATTCCCATTACAACCCTACTTATGATATGGATACAACATAAAAAGGACATCTAAAACCTTTATTCTTCTTTGAAAAGGGTGTAGAAATAAGGAAATTATAATATAGATGATGAAATAAGTATAGTACTTCTCACTGTCATGGGTGAAGACTCGGATTCCATAGGCTATAGCACCACTACATAAAGCTACCTTAAATTAACTTAAGTAAGATTCATTCCATTAGCCTGAGGTTTTTCACTTTGTAAAATCTAAATATACTATGATTCGGTCCTACATCCATACCACTATGGTCAGGGTACTACTACCTTTGAGGAATCTTACTAAATTTCATATGCCTTAGTTTTCAAGGATCTTACACCACTTTATGGAGATAAACACTCCTTATATAACCTTTGAAAATGTCCTAAATTCCTATACAAATGGAAAGCCTTTGGAGAATCTTGGAATGAGGGTCTCATATAACATTTTTTTCAAATGGAAAACTGGTGGGAGATATAACACCAATCTTTAATGAAACTAAAAATTTGGATATTTTTTGAGAGCCCTACTTCCCACCCCTCTCATCTCATCAAGACTCTACGTATTCCCAGAGGAATATTACTCCCACCAGAAAAAGGATACATATTGGACATCTCCAACATCCCGTCCTAACTAATCTCCTCCTTTAGTTCCTATTTTATAAAATCAACATAATTTTAGCGCTTCAAGAGGAATACCTAAGGCCAGATTTTGGGAAATAGGTATATTTTAAACCTCCAGGCCTTCAATTTTTCATTTGATACCAATTTTTTGTGAAGTGAACAGTCTCATTAAAATTATTCACATACTCTAAGAATGGTCAATCAACTTATAGAAAGTAACAAACTCCCAATACTTGGATAATGACCTGGTATCATGATAAAACTCTGAGGTGAAAATCTCATTAAATTCCATCCATTGTAGGTGCTTGTGGTTATTTCTAGAATGATCGTGGAATACCACCTGTGAGAAGGGCCTTCAAGAATGAAGTTATCATTATTTACCATTATATAGCTTGAATTTCCATATATTTAATAACCTCTTAGGGATCATTTCTTCCCTAGGGAGGTTTATTATTTAGGAAATCTTGATATCAAACCTTATTGGGACCCGAGTAGACTTCTTTAGTTTGGGTGTAGCTTCCTAGACCACTACCTCAATGATTTTTTGGTCCACTAATGGGTTTTGTCATGGAAATTTATCCACAACATCCTCTAGTGGATTCACTGGTCTCTTTTTTGGAGCCATGATGCTATATAAAATTAATAAAAGTGAACAACCAACAAAACCAAAAATAAAACATCAATCCATATCATAAAAATTTATCAAGTGATAATATAAATCATAAGAAAATAAAAGGAATAAAAAAACCAAAACCTTCATAAAATGAGGCACGAGTGCAATGTTCATGACCCGTGAACATTACCTAACTAGTAAGGGTAAAACAAATCCCAAAAACAAAAAACATTTCCCAGCATCCCCTAGTAACTCAATGGATGGTACTAAGGGTATTGTATAGAAACACCTTTGTACCTCTAACTTGATCCTCGATGATCATATATATGGTCTATCCCATATTCCCAAATATGTAAATCAAAACATGGATTTGATTTCATTTTTTCATGGAGAATCTATGGTTTTCCCCTAGCTAAGTACCTAAGTCAACCCATGAAATAGAATAATGGTAATTAATGATCCCCATGGGTGGGTGAAAAGTTATTAATAATATTTGAACATACCTTAGGAATGATTTATATCAATGAAACAACCCATGAGTTTGGACCACAAACCTGGCATGACCATTCCATACATTATAAAGTCAAGCACCAAGAAAAATATATACATCCAACAATAAATAGGAAATCCAATATATAAAAATATCTCAATGTAAAAATACAAAGAGAACATAAACCATGATTTCAATAAAAAATTCACAAAATATTCTAAATAGAAAATGTTATAGGACCAAATACATATATAATTTCAAAATGAATGGAAAATATTCCAAGTAGTAATTACACAAAAGTCAATCCCAAAGCAAAAAATGAGAAAATGTGAACCCAACTATAGATTACATGAGGTCTAAGTCCCCACCATTTCACCACCTCAACCCATGCTCTACTAGCCTAAATACCTATCATCTACAAATAGCCCCCAAACTTTACCTAAACATATAAAAAAAGGTCTAAAAAATGCATTAAGTTTATATAGGGTGTGATAATTTCTATACCAATAGGATCCCACTCAGTTCTATATGTTTGACTCTCTTCAGATAAAAATATGCTAGCTAGAATAAAATAAACCATAATAAAGTAAAATTTTGACATTTTATCACAAGAAAAAATCAATATTCTATAAAAATTAAATAGTAAACCAATGCCTAAAAGTAAATATTTCCATAAAACAAGCACTATGGGAGAGACCTGGGTCATCTAAGGTTGTTTTATCACCATAATTCCTCATATCATATTATAAACTATCATTTAGTATAAGTGTATGAACAAACCACTAAAGAGGTCATGCCTTGTCTTAGAAGTATGGTGACGACAATATAATCAATCCACATCCAATAACCAAGTGAGGATAAAATTATGTATCCTAGTGGTGTATTTTCTTCTCTCTATGACACAACTACCTTCCCATAAATTTAGTTTAGTTAGTAAAGTGGTTGATCTAAAAAAAGATACTTAACACTAGTCTCCCCCGAGATGCCTAGGTTTCAAAGCTAGAATTCAATTTCAAACATATCACATATAATTTTAAAGAAAATTATCCCATGAATAATTTCAAATCTATTAGTATTTACACAAATAATTCAAGATTTTCAAGAAATTTGATTATTCAAATCAAAGGGGAAAGTATAGGGAGATAATGGGATTTTTAATTACTCATCATAAATAATATAGCATAATTTAAAAATAAAACATGCTTTAGTAAACAAAGAAAAAAAATCATAAATAAAGAGATTCACATGAAACCACTTACCTTTCACTGAGTTAAATTTATTGCCTAAGGTTAAACCCCAATTAAAACATCAAAGGGGGACCTATAAAGGCAAGAAAAAACCATAAAAATCAAAAAAAAACCTAAAATTAGGTCAACCCAAACCCTAGGTCACTAAGACATTTGGGAAGAAGAAATTATAAGGAAGATAGAGGGAAGATCTAAAATTAATAGAGAAGAGGCACTTAATTGAGTGATTTTAAAAAAAACTAGTAAAAAAACAACCAAATATTCACTAAGGTTGAAGGGAAGAGGCATGACATATGGGATAAGGATTTGTAATTTGAGTGATGAAAACATTTTGGGTGTGATTCATAAGTTATAATAAGGTAAAATAGGTAATTATCAAATTTTTATGTTTATAGGAAGGCCACATGGTTTGGTCGCACAATTTTCAAAACCATGGGCTGACCATTTGGGTCTCTCTATCTCACCTAGGAACTTTCACTATTGGCTCACAAGGTATGGTAAACTATGTTCCAACCATGTCAAATGTCACTATAAAATTATAGACCTATGTCTCATAGTTACCACATAGTTACTCCTACTTATGCGCTAACCATGTGACCCCCGCATATTTTTTTTAAAACATTGAAATTTCAAAAAAAAAATCATAGAAATAGAGAGTGATTAAATAAATAAACAAATAAAATAAAATCATACCTAGAAGTGAAACTTTGGGGAGATATAACCCTATATATGAACATTTTATTAAGACCCTAATATTCACAAAATAACCTATTAGGAAACCACAGTATAAGAAAATTATCCATATATACCTTTCTCTATATGTTAATTACATGAATGTGGTTAAACAAAAGTATCTGGGAGATGGAGGATGAGATTCACACTATTTTAAAAAAATAAAATGAATCTATTTCATGAGAAACTGGACAATTTTTTTGATTCTTTTTGGGAAGGAAAATCATGATGGAAAGATGTGAATATGACCAAAAATTTCTTTCAAATCTGTGCTGGAATTTCAGTACTACTTTAAGAACAAAATTTTTCTCCCATTCCCGAAAAAAAAAATTTAAAATAAAAATTATAGATAAAAAAATATGATGCAATTATATAAAATGGGTAGTGAATAAATATTCTCATTGATGCTAAAAATTCCAAGGTGTGTACTTCCCAACAAAATCAAAATGTGTTTGGATGTTAACTATTTTCAAAAGGGGGAGTGGGTGAGGATCTATTCTTGAGAGTTAATTATTTCATACATCTTTCTTCACTTTATATCCTAGGCTCCTCATTCATCCTCAATAATTTTTAACGTTTAAATTCCTACCAAACCCTTATCCTTATAAAAACCTAGTAAAATTCCTCACAAGTAACACATTTTTATGATTCTGTGAAGTAGAGATTCTTGGAGAGAATCAAACCTATGGAAATGACACATGCTGTTAATAATGATAAATTGTCTATTTCAAACCCCTTGAGTTAAGAGAGGTAAAAAAAATTATGTTAATACTAAAATGAATGTTATAATTAACAAGTTATTGAATGAGATTTTATGATTCAGTGAGAAAATGTAGAATTGGAATACATTTAGGAGGTATGATATCTCTTTGTGTGTTTGAATTAAAAACTGATATTGATTATATCTTAAGAAATATTAATTAACCATTGTATAATATGATTTCCTTGAATATATTTTTTATGTTTGGGGATGTATCTCAACCAAGTCATAGAAATAAATCATTATTATCCCTCAATGTTCATAAGGGGGAACTGGAACCTCATCGATTATCACACACTTGATAAGCAAGGAACACTGTATTTGAGTGTACCTTACATAATCTTAGGGGGAACCTATGCATCATCAAATCAAACATAGAAGATGAGGGTATCACAATGCAATTGGGTGTATACAGAAGAACCTTTACTTAATTGAATCGTACACAACATACAAGGGTGACACAAAAAAATTGGGTATATCACATAGTGAAATAGTAGCACAAAATATATAAGAGAGATATTTTTCAATTTTATCTATAGGGGAGTGATGAACTCTATAATCGTCTATGGGGAAACTCATACCCTAGTATCCACATAGTTCCTAGGGGGGTTACTAACCCCACACCCTAATATCCACATAGTTCCTAGGGTTAATAATTTAGAGAATGTCACCAAGGGAGCTCATGTAGAGACCCGTATCTTGACGTACATGGACATTACATTACATTTGCGGAATACTTAGTACATAAAAAAAACACACACACAAGGATCGTAATAGTTTAGTGTCTTTGGAAACTCGGAACGTAATCTTCTAATCGTGGTGAAAGATCTTCAACATCTCCTATAAAGATCTTCCTTTTTTTTACCTAAAACCTTTCTTTATATCCTGGGGAAAAGAAAACATAAAAGGGTGAGCTCAAATGCTCAGTAAGGGTAAACAAAATAAATATCAATCACATCATATACATAAGCACATAACTTTTGGAAATCTTAACCTGCAAAAGAGATCATAATTTCATAACATGGGGTAAATCATGGCAGTGAAATGTAATCACAATAATCATAACCTAAAACATGAATCTTTGTGGCATTCACACATAATCATAGAGAATCATTTCTTGTTATTAAAGACTCATTGCCAAGACTATCTTAGTGGACAAAGTCCCTTTCTGAATCGAGTAACCCTCGTTTCAGTCCTGTTTCACTGAACCGGTATAACCTACCGTTCCAGCCCTGTCTATCTCATGAGATATAAAATCTTTACCCAATTCATTGGAGGGAGATATAGGTCCCACCCATCTCATAATGAATCCTTTCTTATGTGTGCCACAAAATCTTAAAACATACATCATTGCATAACCCATATAATAAAAATGGGATTCTTAAACAACATGACATCATAAAACAATTCATATAAGATAAAGGAATTCATAAAAATATTTACATCACAACATAATCAAATCCATGTAATGATAGGGATAAAAACAGAACCCTTTTATTATCTTAGATGGAAAATAATTTTGATAAAACACTTTGAGGAAAATATCCTTTCTTATTCAAAATCAATTCCTTTTCACAAAACATCATGCAATTTTAAAAGAAAGAGATTTTATTGAAAATAGTCATGAAATATTTTGGAGGAAGGTTCATTAAAATAAGGCTTTATAAAACCGTAAAAATCCGTTCATTCCGTATAAGTTAAAAAAAACATTCTTCCCATACTTTTGTCGGAAAAGTCAAAAAGTACCTCGTATGAAAAACGACAAAAGATTCCTTTCATATCTTTTACTAAAAACTCACCAAAGGGTAAAATTGGATTTAAAAAATTTTAGGTGGATGGAAATAACATTACATATTGAGGAAACATAGATGTGGATGATAAAATACACCCCAGTAAATACCAACGTATAAACAATCTCGGATAAAAATGAGATTGTGATATTTCCCTTACCTTATGTCCGACTTGTTTTGTAAGTGTCCGAACCTCCTGTATAATGATTTAAATCATGTTATTGACTTATTCCAGAATCATACTCATTGTTATGATATCATATATGGTTCCTTATGAATTTATATTATCCGTTCTTTTGTAAATTCCATGTTAAAGAAGCGTTTTGGGTAAAATCGTTTTATTTATCGTAGGTGTTTTGACTTGTTGTTCTTGACATTATTATTACTTATATAATGATTTACTTACATCCAGAATATAAAACATGATTTATATATCATATATATTCAGTATATATATATATATAGATAAATGAAATGAAAAACACCGCTCATGGAGACGGTAGTCCGTACGTATGCATGAGCGCTGTTTTACTTTCCTTATTGTCTTGAAATGGAAGTAAGTAGATGAAATACATATATATATATATACATAAATACAGTAGCTTTATAATGTCATATATTTCATTATTATTTCTTATATATACTTTATAATCATTCTTAAATGGTTAACATGGAGAATGAATCTCATCGCGTCGTGGAGACGGTATTCCGTACGTACGCACGAGCGATGATATCATTTCCATAAATATTGAACTGAATTGGAGTGGATTATACAATATATCATAATCAATATGATGTTGTAATAACTATGTATAGTTATTCTTTACACCATTATACCCATCCATGTAAGGTGGTGGTGGAAAATAGATTACACCACGGCGTGGAGACGGTATTCCGTACGTACGCACGCGCGGTGATTTCTTTTTCCGTAGGATGGATAGATGGTGAAATAGGGTTGTTTAATACTTATAATAACATATCCGTATATGAGTGATACTGATGTTATTACTTCATAATGAAACAACCTAAGAAGAAGAAGTGGAAGAAGAAATAAAGATGAAAGAATTGGTAACGGTAATTACCTCTTCTTTGAAGCGCCTCTTTGAGACCTCCTCTTAGGGCACTAAAATTGGTCTTTGAGGAAGACCATAACCTCTAGGATGTTTCTAGGGAAGTGGAGAAGAGATTTTGGCAGGGGTTGGCCGAGCTTGAGTGCTCAAATTGGTGTGAGGAGGAGGGAGAGGAGGTGTCCTTTTATAGGGGAGGAGAGGGGCACCTTAGGAATATCTCAAAATATTATTTTATATTAAAGTCAAAATTGGTTTATAATGGTTACAAAGGGTCTTATTTCGAAGCTAAAGTGGGGAAGGGTCGAAATCCTATGAAACAATAAGATTTAGACAAGTTTAGTGTATTATTTTAACCTTATCAATTCGATTTAACTCTAAGTTAAATAATTTAACTTTTACCGTGTCTTTTTGTTTTCTTTCACTATATGGTTAATACACTTACTATAACATGCCAAACGAACCCTAAATTGTTTATTATTAATATATATATCCTTATCTAAGTCATTTTGCCGAACCTTAGATTTTTAGGAATAAAATAACAATTAATAATATAATATTAGATTTAAAAACTACTTTGTGTCAATTTTGACACTATTTGATATATGATTTTTGTGAAAGTCATAACAGAATTATATGTTCGAACCAAGTTGATTAAATCAACATTAATATATCATAGTAACCTAGAAAATTAGTGGAATTCATAAAAAGTCTCAAATTACATTCATTTGAGCATTTATAACATCAATTATGTTAATATTTCCTTAAAAGGGTAATTACTGCATCATCGTTGTGTCATAAATAAATTAATTTATTTAAAGTCTAAAAATTATAAATAAAATATCATTATGTAGGAAATCTTTTTAGCTTTCTAATGAATATTTATAGTTGAATTTATCTTATGTATAACCCCATATTAAAAATGTTTTAGTTATTAAACTTTGATTTTAACTATTTTAACTATTCATTAAATAATATAATATTAAATATCATAATCTAATCCAAGTGGACCTAAATGGTCATATTATATTCATAAGGTTGTTTTTGGTCGAATTACACTTATCCAATAGAATTAGGACATGTGTTTGGGTAATAGTAATATCATATTTACCCTTAGTTACCCTATTTACTATTAACTGTGGTAAAAAAAGTAAAAAGTTACTATTCACCAAAAATTATTTTCATCTCATTGAACCACATTTTACTTACTGAAATCAACCGTGTCTCTCGGATTTTTGAAATTCCATTCACAGAAGCGGTAAAATTAAGATTTATGAAGAAATTAATTTTTTTAACTACCACTTAGTAGTTTCACTATTCATCAAAAATTGATGTTTTTCAGAACAATGCCAAAATTTCATCCTAAGCTATATTTTATATTCCGAATTCAAAAATGAAGTCTATTTTACCAAATTCATATCATAGAATTTGCATTAATTAATTTTATAATTAAATCCCGCTGTTAAAACAAATAGCGTGTTTTTAAGAAACAATATCTATCAAAAGATTGACACTTGATTATGTCTGGTTTAAATGTGAAATTACATCCAATGACCAACATTGTATTAAATTGTAAAAATATATTCTAAATATACTTTAAAACCACTCAAATTAATAATTTATCACTATTAATTATTTCGATTAAAAAAGTTGTTTTTAATTATAATTTAGTAATTTTCACTATTCATCAGAATATGAAAGTTATCCGAAAAGTACCAAAATTTCACCTTAGGATAAATTCGATACTCCGAATCCAAAAATGAAGTTCATTTTGAAAAATAAGATTTACAGAGTTTTAAAAAGTGGTTATTACTATTCATAATGGCTAGTTTTAATAATATTTTAATAGCATATTTTAGTGAAACTCGGTATTGCGTATTACACACGCTATCGAGGAAGGTCGTGATTGCGTGTAATGCAAGGCAAGTCAAGGATGCGTGTTGTGCAAGCTCCTTTTGGTGTAGCGTACAACACAAGACTTTAATAAAATTAAAAAGAATATTTTTTTATAAAATCTTGGGCTGTTACATTCTACCCCCCTTAAAATAAATTTCGCCCTCGAAATTCGTCGGGGTTATAAATGGTTTACTATTCGAAAGTTTCTTTAATAGAAACCCACATCATAAAAAGGAATATCAAAACCAATCTTTAAAAACAAAAGTATGAAACGTAACGGTTACCCAAATAAACTAATCATTGGGTTTCCACATAGGTGAAAATATGGATATGGAAGAGAAATCTAACCATCATGTTCTGATGGAGAGTGGTAGAGAACATGGCTATGGAAAAGCTAGCAATCACAAAGCCATAAATTTGTGATGATCTAGGGTACCATCTGATTCATCGGATATAAGGGCACTAGGACAACATTTTTGGTTTTCAAGATCATTTCCCTAAAGTTGAAAATTTGAATTACAATAAATACTTACTTTATTTTGGTACAATCTCACTGTTGTTCATGCCTTGAACAATTTCCACTTCATCTCTTAAATAAATGAAGTTGAATTTGTTATTCGTGAAGTGTTAGCAGATCATGTGATAGAATGACGGGTCATTCCATCTGTCTCAAACAAAAGGTTAGAAAAAATTATATACATAAGTCGATCTATAGTGAGATTAATCATATATGGTTCCTAAAATGAACTTATACTTTACATATCATACTGCTTAATATAATAAAACTAGTTTTCTACTAAACAGGGACTTCCTGTAGGTCAGTGGTAGGCGATAAAGGCCAGTCGCACTTCGGTTGTGGGTTCGATTCCCACAGCCTTGTCCGAAGCGATGGGCTGTCGCCCGTCCTGCAGGTTGTCCTTTTTCCAAAACTATATAACATCCCATCAATAATATCGAAAAAACAAACAATACTAACTTATGTCCAACATAATCCATTCCAATCTTTTAGGCTTATCCATAATACTGCAGTCGACTCTCATAATATAGTGAAAATGATTACCAGAGATTTAACACCATCATCAATCCCCATATATCATAAGATATGTTTTGTTGGTCACATTCCAAACATTCAAAGTCCTTAATCATGTATTATCTTGAATACCTTAGTGAAAACATGAATGCAGTTAAAAGTTAACACTTTTCACATACCAAAATCCTCAAAATTCTATATACTCAAACTTAGTCCTTATATCAATCATGAGCTCATGAATACTGTTAAACATTTCATTTTCTCGTTTTCCCTTCATTATGCGCATAATATCTCAATCACTTTGAATACCACATTAGACCAATACATAAATATTCCAATATTCCAAGATACAACATTATTTTGGAATCCCATTACATAAACACTTAATCATTCCACCACATCGTTTTCATATTCAACATTGCCAATAGTGATCGCATGTGACTTCCCTTTGTCCTTTGCCTTAAGCGGTTGCTCATGTCGATCATCACTAACCCTTGGATTAGGGCATTTATTAGCATAATGCCCCATTTCCTTGCACTTGAAGCATTGAAGTATTGGTTGTACGTTCTCTGCAGTGTTTGCTTTATTCACTTCATTAGAATCCCATTTTCCATTACTTCGACACTCAGCTGCTCGATGACCTTCTTTTCCACACTTAAAACATTTTCTAGTCCCTTTAAGACAATCTCCACCATGCTTCTTTCCACACTTTGTGCATAAGGAAACATTCATCTTCTTTTCACCATTATTCTGAGTTTTCTCCTTGAACTCCATCTTTCGTTTCTTGTCAAACCCATGAGATGGATATGTAACACCAACTTCCATTTCTACCTTGATAGCCCAACTCACAATTTCTTCATAGCTACTGAAGTCTCTTATAGCTAATGCCCTTCGAAGACTTGGTTTTAAGCCACTGAAAAATCGATCAACTTTACATTCAGGTTGGATGATAATACCAGAAGCGTACCTTGCAAGTCTTGTAAAATTCGCTTCATAGGTACCAACAGATTCATCATCCCTTTGCTTCAGTTCAAGAAACTCTTTCTCCATCATTGTTCGGAGAATACGAGGGAAGTACTTATTGAAAAATAAGTTCTTGAACTCGTCCCATTCCATAGACTCAATTTCATCCCTTTGCCTCGTATTCTTAATAAGATTCCACCATTGATCAGCATCTCCTTCCAAACGATACACTGCTAGGATGACTTTATCATATTCAGAATATTGAAGAACTGAAAATATATTTTCAGTAGTACTAATCCATTGTTCAGAAACTAATGGATCAGTAGACCCACTGAAAGAAGGTGGACGCTGCCTCATGAAGGATTCAACAGAATGTTGCTCCTTCCTTTGCTCGTTTGGAAGTCCTGCATGATTCATATCTTGAGAAAGTTGTGTGAGCATGGCTACAAGATTTTTCATTCCGGCTCCCATATCGTTTGGTTGCTCAGGGGGACAATCATTTCATTGCCCATCACATTCCGCATTAACACGGTTCCTTCGGGTTCCAGCCATCATCTAAAACCCCAAAATAATAGTATGAGAGGCAAAAATCATGCTAGGGAAAACAACATAATAAAGGGGGAGTACCTTCAATATCTAACATCTTAGGTTTAATTCTATGATCGTTAGCATAGTTATAGTACTATAACCTATACGTATACTTAACCTTAGGGACATCCCTAGACACACCGTAGAAATATCTCTAGGGATCTCACTAACGTTTTCGCATCCTAGTTTCCAAAGGTTGACTAAACCTTTCCTCTGATACCAACTGTAGAGACCCGTATCTTGACGTACATGGACATTACATTACATTTGCAGAATACTTAGTACATAACAAAAACACACACACAAGGATCGTAATAGTTTAGTGTCTTTGGAAACTCGGAACACAATCTTCTAATCGTGGTGAAAGATCTTCAACATCTCCTATAAAGATCTTCCTTTTTTTTACCTAAAACCTTTCTTTATATCCTGGGGAAAAGAAAACATAAAAGGGTGAGCTCAAATGCTCAGTAAGGGTAAACAAAATAAATATCAATCACATCATATACATAAGCACATAACTTTTGGAAATCTTAACCTGCAAAAGAGATCATAATTTCATAACATGGGGTAAATCATGGCAGTGAAATGTAATCACAATAATCATAACCTAAAACATGAATCTTTGTGGCATTCACACATAATCATAGAGAATCATTTCTTGTTAGTCAAGACTCATTGCCAAGACTATCTTAGTGGAAAAAGTCCCTTTCTGAATCGAGTAACCCTCGTTTCAGTCCTGTTTCACTGAACCGGTATAACCTACCGTTCCAGCCCTGTCTATCTCATGAGATATAAAATCTTTACCCAATGCATTGGAGGGATATATAGGTCCCACCCATCTCATAATGAATCCTTTCTTATGTGTGCCACAAAATCTTAAAACATACATCATTGCATAACCCATATAATAAAAATGGGATTCTTAAACAACATGACATCATAAAACAATTCATATAAGATAAAGGAATTCATAAAAATATTTACATCACAACATAATCAAATCCATGTAATGATAGGGATAAAAACAGAACCCTTTTATTATCTTAGATGGAAAATAATTTTGATAAAACACTTTGAGGAAAATATCCTTTCTTATTCAAAATCAATTCCTTTTCACAAAACATCATGCAATTTTAAAATAAAGAGATTTTATTGAAAATAGTCATGAAATATTTTGGTGGAAGGTTCATGAAAATAAGGCTTTATAAAACCGTAAAAATCCGTTCATGCCGTATAAGTTAAAAAAAACATTCTTCCCATACTTTTGTCGGAAAAGTCAAAAAGTACCTCGTATGAAAAACGACAAAAGATTCCTTTCATATATTTTACTAAAAACTCACCAAAGGGTAAAATTGGATTTAAACAATTTTAGGTGGATGGAAATAACATTAAATATTGAGGAAACATAGATGTGGATGATAAAATACACCCCAGTAAATACCAACGTATAAACAATCTCGGATAAAAATGAGATTGTGATATTTCCCTTACCTTATGTTCGACTTGTTTTGTAAGTGTCCGAACCTCCTGTATAATGATTTAAATCATGTTATTGACTTATTCCAGAATCATACTCATTGTTATGATATCATATATGGTTCCTTATGAATTTATATTATCCGTTCTTTTGTAAATTCCATGTTAAAGAAGCGTTTTGGGTAAAATCGTTTTATTTATCGTAGGTGTTTTGACTTGTTGTTCTTGACATTATTATTACTTATATCATGATTTACTTACATCCAGAATATAAAACATGATTTATATATCATATATATTCAGTATATATATATAGATAGATAAATGAAATGAAAAACACCGCTCATGGAGACGGTAGTCCGTACGTACGCATGAGCGCTGTTTTACTTTCCTTATTGTCTTGAAATGGAAGTAAGTAGATGACATACATATATATATATATATACATAAATCCAGTAGCTTTATAATGTCATATATTTCATTATTATTTCTTATATATACTTTATAATCATTCTTAAATGGTTAACATGGAGAATGAATCTCATCGCGTCGTGGAGACGGTATTCCGTACGTACGCACGAGCGATGATATCATTTCCATAAATATTGAACTGAATTGGAGTGGATTATACAATATATCAGAATCAATATGATGTTTTAATAACTATGTATAGTTATTCTTTACACCATTATACCCATCCATGTAAGGCGGTGGTGGAAAATAGATTACACCACGGCGTGGAGACGGTATTCCGTACGTACGCACGCGCGGTGATTTCTTTTTCCGTAGGATGGATAGATGGTGAAATAGGGTTGTTTCATACTTATAATAACATATCAGTATATGAGTGATACTTATGTTATTACTTCATAATGAAACAACCTAAGAAGAAGAAGTGGAAGAAGAAATAAAGATGAAAGAATTGGTAACGGTAATTACCTCTTCTTTGAAGCGCCTCTTTGAGACCTCCTCTTAGGGCACTAAAATTGGTCTTTGAGGAAGACCATAACCTCTAGGATGTTTCTAGGGAAGTGGAGAAGAGATTTTGTCAGGGGTTGGCCGAGCTTGAGTGCTCAAATTGGTGTGAGGAGGAGGGAGAGGAGGTGTCCTTTTATAGGGGAGGAGAGGGGCACCTTAGGAATATCTCAAAATATTATTTTATATTAAAGTCAAAATTGGTTTATAATGGTTCCAAAGGGTCTTATTTCGAAGATAAAGTTGGTAAGGGTCTAAATCCTATCAACCAATAAGATTTAGACAAGTTTAGGGTATTATTTTAACCTTATCAATTCGATTTAACTCTAAGTTAAATAATTTAACTTTTACCGTGTCTTTTTGTTTTCTTTCACTATATGGTTAATACACTTACTATAACATGCCAAACGAACCCTAAATTGTTTATTATTAATATATATATCCTTATCTAAGTCATTTGGCCGAACCTTAGATTTTTAGGAATAAAATAACAATTAATAATATAATATTAGATTTAAAAACTACTTTGTGTCAATTTTGACACTATTTGATATATGATTTTTGTGAAAGTCATAACAGAATTATATGTTCGAACAAAGTTGATTAAATCAACATTAATATATCATAGTAACCTAGAAAATTAGTGGAATTCATAAAAAGTCTCAAATTACATTCATTTGAGCATTTATAACATCAATTATGTTAATATTTCCTTAAAAGGGTAATTACTGCATCATCGTTGTGTCATAAATAAATTAATTTATTTAAAGTCTAAAAATTATAAATAAAATATAATTATGTAGGAAATCTTTTTATATTTCTAATGAATATTTATAGTCGAATTTATCTTATGTATAACCCCATATTAAAAATGTTTTAGTTATTAAACTTTGATTTTAACTATTTTAACTATTCATTAAATAATATAATATTAAATGTCATAATCTAATCCAAGTGGACCTAAATGGTCATATTATATTCATAAGGTTGTTTTTGGTCGAATTACACTTATCCAATAGAATTAGGACATGTTTTAGGGTAATAGTAATATCATATTTACCCTTAGTTACCCTATTTACTATTAACCGTGGTAAAAAAAGTAAAAAGTTACTATTCACCAAAAATTATTTTAATCTCATTGAACCACATTTTACTTACTGACATCAACCGTGTCTCTCAGATTTTTGAAATTCCATTCACAGAAGCGGTAAAATTAAGATTTATGAAGAAATTAATTTTTTTAACTACCACTTAGTAGTTTCACTATTCATCAAAAATTGATGTTTTTCAGAACAATGCCAAAATTTCATCCTAAGCTATATTTCATATTCCGAATTCAAAAATGAAGTCTATTTTACCAAATTCATATCATAGAATTTGCATTAATTAATTTTATAATTAAATCCCGCTGTTAAAACAAATAGCGTGTTTTTAAGAAACAATATCTATCAAAAGATTGACACTTGATTATGTCTGGTTTAAATGTGAAATTACATCCAATGACCAACATTGTATTAAATTGTAAAAATATATTCTAAATATAATTTAAAACCACTCAAATTAATAATTTATCACTATTAATTATTTCGATTAAAAAAGTTGTTTTTAATTATAATTTAGTAATTTTCACTATTCATCAGAATATGAAAGTTATCCGAAAAGTACCAAAATTTCACCTTAGGCTAAATTCGATACTCCGAATCCAAAAATGAAGTTCATTTTGAAAAATAAGATTTACAGAGTTTTAAAAAGTGGTTATTACTATTCATAACAGCTAGTTTTAATAATATTTTAATAGCATATTTTAGTGAAACTCGGTATTGTGTATTACACATGCTATCGAGGAAGGTCATGATTGCGTGTAGTGCAAGGCAAGTCAAGGATGCGTGTTGTGCAAGCTCCTTTTGGTGTAGCGTACAACACAAGACTTTAATAAAATTAAAAAGAATATTTTTTTATAAAATCTTGGGCTGTTACAGCTCACATGTTTATAAGTAGTCTTGTTGCCCTTTCCATGTATATAAAGTCAACATTTAAACATTATCAAAAGTATTCATTGAGGTAAATATACGTCCTTATTATATTATGAAATCTCATAATGTAGGATATCACACCATGAAACCAAAAATACACTAACTAATATATGATACATGGACCAACTCAAGTATACCCTACGAATAATGTCTGTTGTACTCAAATTAGTCAAAAAATTATCAGTGACCTTGTATAGGAATGTTTCAACCACAAAACACTCACTTAGTTATATTTTATATCAACTAGACCTAAATATAATTATGAATTTTTATCCCATTTGTTCTGAACCAATCTCACAAAGAGATATCTCCAAAATCTATCCCTAGAAAAACCCACTTTGATTTCAATCTGACCCGACCCAACCCATCGGGGGCCTGCATGAGTCATTGGTCCTCAAAGAGTTCCACCCTAAGCCTTACTCTAATAGAATAGGGGTTAGTGACTAGCACCAAGTAGTAAAAACATGCAATAGGGGTTTCCTTATCCTATATTAACATATGATAGCACATATCGCAATGGCATAATAACATCTAGTATAACCTTTAGAAAAATGTATGAATAATAGAACTTCAAATATAACACATATAGCATCCCACCATTTTATAACATAAACTTTCATTACATTACACAAAACTGAGGATCGTTAAGGTTTAGTGTCTTGGAAACAAGGATCATAAAACATAAAAAAAACATAAAAACATTCTTCTTAAACACTTGAAAGGCTTCTCCTTTAGTTCATCCTATGTTCATTATGCATCTCATAACCTGGGGACATACATCAAAAGAAAGGGTGAGCAGAAGGCCCAGTAAGGGAAATAAGAGGAACATTTTACATGTGAACTTGAGATACTTCAATAAGGACATGAAAAGAACTTTAAGGCATAAGAAAGAAATCATGAGGCATTTCATAATAAAAATAACATTTTTCATAACTTGAAGATGTGGCTACATCATTTAACATAGACAATCATGAACATATCACCAAGGTCCATCCCCAAGGTGTCATTTGAAAATTACCAAGGTTATTCACCAAGGTATCGTGAAAATTGTAATCTCTAGTGGTTACATCATTACCCAATGCATTGGAGCGCTATCAGGGCGCACCCTTAAATTTGCCTTTATTATCATGTGAGACACATATATCATCATCAAACATTTCATAAATAACCCACATAGCATAAAATAAATGGGTTTCATTTCATAATCATAACGTTTTAAAAACTGCTTTAAAGACATGGTCTTTACGACACTTTAAACCCACGGAAAGGGAATGCGGGTCTCATGTATGTAAATCCCAGAATTTAAAATGGAACATTTTGATATATATGTGAATACCCTTTTAGAAATAAGAGCTTTGAGTATTCACTTTATAACATAAAATAATTTTTGAGAAAAGAGAGAGGCATTTTGAGGGGAAAATTCTGCAGCATAATGGCTAAGTTTCGGGGTTTTAGAAAACATTGAAATGAGAGGGGAAATGGGTCACCCACTCATAAATGATCCATAAAACAGTAGGGTGAAAGAATTAGAAGGACATATGGACATGGTAACGAAATTTTAGGGACATACCATTTGAAATGAAAAACATGGAAGGAAAAAGATTAGATTTCTCTTATGAAAATTCGGCAGCCTTACGGCGTCACTTAACTTCAAAAGAAAATGATTTGACAAGATCAAAAAGGGTCCCTCATCATATGATCATAAGAGATCAGTATGATTGATATAGAGATCATACCCCAACATAATAAAAAGGAACTTGAAAGACTTGACATGAAAATTGAACTTGAAAAATGAGAAGGGTGAAAGAATCCCTTAAAAAATTCGGCAGCCTAACGGCGTCACTTAAACTTTCATAAAACGAAATGATGAGAGTAAGAGGGGATATCTCATCATATAAACATGAAAGGGCAGTAAGAGGAATATAAAATAACATCCTCTCACATAAAAACATGGAGCATAATAGGAATGACATAAAAGAGATTTCATGAAAAGAAAGAGAGGGGTCGGATCCCTTACCTTAAAATGTGACTCTTGAAACTCAAAGGATTGGACCTTGAGGGCTTTGGGGCACCTTGGGAGGACTCCTTGGAAGGTAAGAAGACCATAACTTAGTTGGGGGAGAGTTGGGAGTGAAAACTAAGGGAGGAAAGGGTGGGTATTTATAGGGAAAGTGAGGGACAAAGCATTAATGGTCAAGGGACACCTCACTAGTGGTTTTGGCAAAACCATGGGCTTGCCCATGGTATTTGCCCATGGTATTGGCCACTTGGGACACCTCACACCTTATCTTACTATTCATAATTCGACCATATTGAATATATACTTAATACATCATTTAATGATGTCATTAAACACCCGTAACTTAAAAACTATACTTTCACTATTCACCAAAAATTCAACTTTCTCAGAATAATCCCAAAATTTCACCTTAACCAAATATCAATGCTATGATTTCAAAAATGAACTCCATTTTACAAAAATAATTTTCTAAATATTTTTAATTTTATTTTTAAATAAATACACTATTCATCGAAAATTCATTTTTTTAGAAAAATCCCCAAAAATTACCATAACATAATATCGATGCTCTGAGTTCAAAAATAAAGTCATTTTTATAAAAATAATTTTCTAATTATTTTTAATTAAATTTTTAATTAAAAAACACTATTCATTCGAAAAAACTAATACTTGAATAATAATTTATGAAACTGTTATTTACCCATTTTATTGAATCACATTACTTAATCAAGGTGCCTAGATTATTTTAAAACTTTCTTTAAGTGAGATTACTAATCCATTTGGTCACATTACTAATCCTAAGCGTAAAATCACTATTCATAATTTACTATTCATCAAAAATTAAGTTGATCTTATTAGACTCCAAATTCCTTAATGAACACTTTTGTAGAAGACCATTTTTTGAAAATCATTACACATCATTAGTTATTTAGGGTTTACATAAATATTTCAAAATATCCCTTTTTCAAAATTCATCAATAAAATACATTCTAAAATTATCTAGACATTTGAAATTTCACAAACATCACTAAAGGAAGAAATCTCAATTTATTCATCCGAAAGGATTACACAAGGAAACTAGGGTCTCATCACATAGCCCCTTATAACACTGGCATAAGACCTAAGTGTAAGGTGTGCTATGGTGATAGAATCTGAGGGAGTCTCAGATAACATTGCCCTAGTAGCAATCTCCACTAACTTGAACTTCTCCTGCAAGCGTTTTCGTTCGAGCTTGACACGCTGGAGCTCGGATTGGGCTTGGTCCAAAGCGAAGCCCACAGATGCTACCTCCTTCCCAAGCTCTGATAAGTGGGCTTCGTAAGGGTTGAGTCTACTGGATGAAGCCATCGACTCCTCTTTCTGCATTAACCATTAACATCTTATTAAATAAATAAGAGTAAGTTAATATACTACTCAAAAAGATTGGGTCGTTACATTCTTCCCCCCTTAAGAAATTTCGTCCCCGAAATTTTTACTTGAGGCCTAGTTGAAAAGGTGAGGGTACTTTTGCTTCATCGTTTCCTCAGGCTCCCAAGTCGCTTCTTCATATTTATGATTCCTCCACAACACTTTCACAAGGTGGGTAGTCTTGTTTCGTAGGACCTTGTCTCTACGGTCCAAGATCTCCACTGGATGTTCAAGTTGTACCACCTTTGGGTTCAGTACATGCGAAGGGTCGGGTATGTACTTCCTCAAGAGAGATACATGGAAGACATCATGAACTTGAGCTAGGTTCGGTGGAAGTGCAAGACGATAGGCCACTGCTCCTATGCGATCAAGGATTTCATAGGGGCCAATGTACCTAGGGCTGAGCTTCCCTTTCTTCCCAAACCGCATGACTCTCTTCCATGGAGAAATTCGAAGGAAGACTTTGTCACCAACACCAAACTCCAAGTCCCTTCGACGATTGTCAGCATAGCTCTTCTGCCAACTCTGAGCAGCCTTTATGTGTTGTTGGATGGCATGAACCTGTTCTGTCATCTCTTGCACGAGATCAGGCCCAAGAAGCTTCCTCTCACCAGTTTCATCCCAACAAGTAGGAGTTCTACACCGCTTTCCATACAGAGCTTCATAGGGTGCCATCTGAATACTCGCATGGAAGCTGTTGTTATAAGAGAACTCCACTAATGGGAGGTGTTGATCCCATCCACCTTTAAATTCCATTGAGCATAATCTCAACATGTCTTCGAGTGTCTGAATAGTCCTTTCAGATTGGCCATCAGTTTGAGGATGATAGGCCGTACTAAAATTCAATTCAGTATTCAGAGCATGCTGAAGACTTCTCCAGAATTTTGATGTGAATCTTGGGTCACGATCAGATACGATGGATAGTGGTACCCCATGAAGCCTTACCACTTCCTTCACGTATATCTTGGCAAGATGATCCAGAGAGAAATCTTCCCGTATAGAGATAAAATGGGTTGTCTTGGTGAGACGGTCCACAATAACCCATATCGCATTGTTTCCTTTGGATGTTTTCGGGAGACCAGTTACAAAGTCCATGGTGATATTATCCCACTTCCATACTGGTATGGGTAGCGGTTGTAATACCCCCTTAGGAAGTTGTCTTTCTGCCTTTACTTGCTGACACACCAGGCACCTTGTAGTGTAATCGGCAATCTCCCTCTTCATGTTATCCCACCAATAATGATCACGAAGGTCTCTATACATCTTAGTGCTTCCCGGATGTATAGAGAAAGTAGAGCTATGAGCTTCATCCATCAGTTATTTCTTTATCTCCGGAATGGATGGAACACATAGTCTGGTACGAAATTTCAACACGCCTTCTTGATCAATATTGAAATCAGAGAACTTCCCATCCTTTACAGCCTCAAACTTCTCCTGCAGCAAAGGATCTTCTTTTTGAGCCTTCTTGATCTTCTCTAGTAATGAAGGTTGAGAAATCATTTGGGATAGGGTTGATGATGTCCCTTTCCTTATAATTCCCATGTCCAGTTTTACTAGATCTTTAATCAAGGGATCTCCCAGGATCCTCATTGTTGCCAGAACAACAGGATCTTTCCTGCTTAACGCATCCGCGACTTTGTTTGCTCTTCCAGGGTGATAATGAATTGAACAATCATAGTCTTTAATAAGCTCCAACCATCTCCTTTGTCTCATGTTCAATTCTTTCTGAGTGAAAATATACTTTAGACTTTGGTGGTCAGTGTATATATCACATTTCTCCCCATAAAGATAGTGCCTCCATATCTTTAGAGAAAAAACAACTGCCGCCAGCTCTAGATCATGCGTAGGATAATTCTGCTCATGAATCTTCAACTGTCGAGATGCATAAGCAATTACTTTGTCATTTTTCATGAGGACGCACCCAAGCCCTTTCAGAGATGCATCGCTAAAAATAACGAATCCTTCTCCGATAGAGGGTAGTGTTAACACAGGTGCAGTAACCAATCTCTTCTTCAGCTCTTGGAAACTTTCCTCGCATTCCTTTGTCCAGATGAACTTAACCCCTTTTCGAGTCAACTTGGTTAGTGGATTAGAAAGCCGTGAAAAGTTTTTCACAAACCTCCTATAATATCCCGCTAAACCAAGGAAACTACGAATCTCAGTTACTGTTGTGGGTTGAGGCCACTCCTCCACAACCATTGTCTTTGCAGGGTCAACCGAGATTCCTTCATTGGTTACGATGTGCCCCAAGAAAGCCACTTGTTGTAACCAAAACTCACACTTGCTGAACTTCCCAAAGAGCCTCTCCTTCTGTAGAGTTTTCAAAATAACCCTCAGATGATCTTCATGCTCCTCCCGACTTTTTGAATATATCAAAATATCATCAATAAAAACTACCACAAAGTTATCAAGGTAGTCCTTAAAGACTCTATTCATCAAATCCATGAAAATAGCAGGAGCATTAGTCAAGCCGAAGGGCATAACAGTAAACTCATAATGCCCATATCTTGATCGGAAGGCAGTCTTTGGAATATATTCCTTCTTCACCCTCAGTTGATGATAACCAGATCGAAGGTCAATCTTAGAGAAGAATTGAGCCCCACGAAGTTGGTCAAATAAATCATCAATTCTTGGAAGAGGGTATCTGTTCTTCACTGTGATCCCGTTCAGTTCTCTATAATCAATGCATATCCGCATTGATCCATCCTTCTTCTTCACAAAGAGAACTGGTGCTCCCCAAGGAGACACACTCGGTCGGATAAACCCATTCTCCAACAAGTCTTGGAGTTGTTTCTTTAGCTCCTCTAGCTCCACATTTTCCATTCTATACGGAGTCTTTGATATCGGTTGAGACCCAGGTACGAGTTCAATGGAGAACTCTACCTCTCTTTCTGGGGGAGGTCCAGGTAACTCCTCAGGAAATACATCCATGTATTCTTGAACAATCGGAACATCTTCAATTTGTATGCTCCCTTTCCCTTCTTCCTCATCACCGATTAACTCCATAAAGAAAGCTATAGGAGGTGCTTCTAGATAGGGATCAGTTCGGGATATCTCTCCTCGGAAGATAACTGTAGGTCGTTCATTCAAGACTACTGAGATTTCCTTACTTCTGCATTTGATCTTAGCATTATACTTTGAGAGCCAGTTCATCCCTAGTATAATGTCAAATTCCATCATGGGAATGACTACTAGATTTGCGATAAGATTATGCTCACCAAAGTAAACACTAGAGTCTCTAAACACTGTTGATTCATGGATAATCCCACTTGGAGTCTTGACTGACAACTCTACCTCAAGCAATTCGGGGATTGATTCTATATTCTTTGCAAACTTGGAAGAAATAAAGGAATGCGTAGAACCAGAATCAAATAAAGCACTTGCTAGTTTTGAGAGGACAACAAGAGTACCTGCTACCACATCGTTCGGAACTTCAACTTCAGTTGTTGTGATAGCGAAAGCACGACCTTGCTCCCTTGGCCTCTGCTGAGGTTGATGGTGATTCCCCTCCACCGCCCTCGGATTTGGACATTGATTAGCAAAGTGCCCAAGCTGTCCACACTTGAAGCATGTGACTTCGGGTAGGGCCAGAACCATCTTTCCTCTGTCGTTAGTGTTGGGAAGTTGAGGCTTCACATCACCACGACAATTCCGAGAAATATGGCCTTCTTTTCCACACCTATAGCACTTGCCACTTCCGATCAAGCAGTTCCCCGGATGCTTCTTCCCACATTTATTGCATGTGGCATGTTGCATATGCTTTCCACCTCTTTCCTGATCAAAACTTCTTCCCAGGCTTGGTTCTAGAGTTCTCTTCTTCTCATTAGATTTGTGAGACCACTGTGTCTCTCCAAACTCTAGTTCAACTTTCATAGCACTTCGAACTATTTCTTCATAGCTATCGTAGTCCCTGTTGGCTAGATTCTTCCGCAGATGTGGTCGTAGTCCGCCAAAGAATCTATCAACCTTCCCATTAGGGTCCATGACAAAGATTGAGGTATAACGGGAAAGCCTTGTGAAGTTCATCTCATAGCTTCTGACAGATTCGTTCTCCTTCTGCTTCAGCTCGAGAAACTCTTTCTCCATTTTCGTTCTCATGGAACGAGGGAAATACTTGTTAAAGAAAATTCCCCGAAATTCTTCCCACTCCATAGCTTCCATCTCTCCTCGTGGCTTCGTGTTTTTGATCAGTGACCACCACTGATCAGCTTCTCCCTCTAGGCGGTAAATAGCAAGGGTGACTTTTTCTTGTTCCGAACAATGAAGTACAGAAAAGATCTTTTCAATGGAGCTTATCCATTGTTCCACAACCAATGGGTCAGTAGATCCACTGAATGTTGGCGGTCGTTGACGCATGAAGGACTCAACAGAAAGTTGTTCCCTTCGTGGTGAGGTCGGCCTCTCAGCTTGATTCAAGTTATTACTCATAACTTGAGTCAGTTGGTTCATCATCCGCATGAATGTTTCCATTCCGGCTTCCATCGGAGGGCCGTCAGCACATGGTGCATTGCGGTCACCATCGGCACGGTTTCTCCTATTGCCCGCCATTTTCTAAAAGAATAAAACCTTAGTGAGAAACTTATTTCATTTATGAATCTTTTAACTAAGACTTCGTTCTTAGACAATTATAGTTCTCTATAATTCCTTCATAATGATTCATAAAAAGCATGTGATTAACCAAACATATCCCCCGGGAGTGTCGTAACCAAGAGTGCAGCAAGGCCCGTTATCGTGCACCAGTTCCCGTTCGAGTCTAGCTCAAAGCGGTGTTTTCGGGTTTTACCCCTATGTACATCTGTGCCAGAGCCGCCTCTACCTGCTCGTATCCAGACAGGGATGTATTTGTTTGATTGACCACTTACTTAATACTTACCAAAATACCAGGAAGTTTTCCTATATTTAAACTTTTCTATAGGATTCTTCCTAAAGTTTTTATATCCTAATTTCCACAAATAACTAAACCTCCCTTTGATACCAACTATAGCATCCTACCATTTTATAACATAAACTTTCATTACATTACACAAAACTGAGGATCGTTAAGGTTTAGTGTCTTGGAAACAAGGATCATAAAACATAAAAAAAAACATAAAAACATTCTTCTTAAACACTTGAAAGGCTTCTCCTTTAGTTCATCCTATGTTCATTATGCATCTCATAACCTGGGGACATACATCAAAAGAAAGGGTGAGCAGAAGGCCCAGTAAGGGAAATAAGAGGAACATTTTACATGTGAACTTGAGATACTTCAATAAGGACATGAAAAGAACTTTAAGGCATAAGAAAGAAATCATGAGGCATTTCATAATAAAAATAACATTTTTCATAACTTGAAGATGTGGCTACATCATTTAACATAGACAATCATGAACATATCACCAAGGTCCATCCCCAAGGTGTCATTTGAAAATTACCAAGGTTATTCACCAAGGTATCGTGAAAATTGTAATCTCTAGTGGTTACATCATTACCCAATGCATTGGAGCGCTATCAGGGCGCACCCTTAAATTTGCCTTTATTATCATGTGAGCCACATATATCATCATCAAACATTTCATAAATAACCCACATAGCATAAAATAAATGGGTTTCATTTCATAATCATAACGTTTTAAAAACTGCTTTAAAGACATGATCTTTACGTCACTTTAAACCCACGGAAAGGGAAAGCGGGTCTCATGTATGTAAATCCCAGAATTTAAAATGGAACATTTTGATATATATGTGAATAACCTTGTAGAAATAAGAGCTTTGAGTATTCACTTTATAACATAAAATAATTTTTGAGAAAAGAGAGAGGCATTTTGAGGGGAAAATTCTGCAGCATAACGGCTAAGTTTCGGGGTTTTAGAAAACGTTGAAATGAGAGGGGACATGGGTCACCCACTCATAAATGATCCATAAAACAGTAGGGTGAAAGAATAAGAAGGACATATGGACATGGTAACGAAATTTTAGGGACATACCATTTGAAATGAAAAACATGGAAGGAAAAAGATTAGATTTCTCTTATGAAAATTCGGCAGCCTCACGGCGTCACTTAACTTCAAAAGAAAATGATTTGACAAGATCAAAAAGGGTCCCTCATCATATGATCATAAGAGATCAGTATGATTGATATAGAGATCATACCCCAACATAATAAAAAGGAACTTGAAAGACTTGACATGAAAATTGAACTTGAAAAATGAGAAGGGTGAAAGAATCCCTTAAAAAATTCGGCAGCCTAACGGCGTCACTTAAACTTTCATAAAACGAAATGATGAGAGTAAGAGGGGATATATCATCATATAAACATGAAAGGGCAGTAAGAGGAATATAAAAGAACATCCTCTCACATAAAAACATGGAGAATAATAGGAATGACATAAAAGAGATTTCATGAAAAGAAAGAGAGGGGTCGGATCCCTTACCTTAAAATGTGACTCTTGAAACTCAAAGGATTGGACCTTGAGGGCTTGGGGGCACCTTGGGAGGACTCCTTGGAAGGTAAGAAGACCAGAACTTCGTTGGGGGAGAGTTGGGAGTGAAAAATAAGGGAGGAAAGGGTGGGTATTTATAGGGAAAGTGAGGGGACAAAGCATTAATGGTCAAGGGACACCTCACTAGTGGTTTTGGCAAAACCATGGGCTTGCCCATGGTATTTGCCCATGGTATTGGCCACTTGGGACACCTCACACCTTATCTTATTATTCATAATTCGACCATATTGAATATATACTTAATACATCATTTAATGATGTCATTAAACACCCGTAACTTAAAAACTATACTTTCACTATTCACCAAAAATTCAACTTTCTCAGAATAATCCCAAAATTTCACCTTAACCAAATATCAATGCTATGATTTCAAAAATGAACTCCATTTTACAAAAATAATTTTCTAAAAATTTTTAATTTTATTTTTAAATAAATACACTATTCATCGAAAATTCATTTTTTTAGAAAAATCCCCAAAAATTACCATAACATAATATCGATGCTCTGAGTTCAAAAATAAAGTCATTTTTATAAAAATAATTTTCTAATTATTTTTAATTAAATTTTTAATTAAAAAACACTATTCATTCGAAAAAACTAATACTTGAATAATAATTTATGAAACTGTTATTTACCCATTTTATTGAATCACATTACTTAATCAAGGTGCCTAGATTATTTTAAAACTTTCTTTAAGTGAGATTACTAATCCATTTGGTCACATTACTAATCCTAAGCGTAAAATCACTATTCATAATTTACTATTCATCAAAAATTAAGTTGATCTTATTAGACTCCAAATTCCTTAATGAACACTTTTGTAGAAGACCATTTTTTGAAAATCATTACACATCATTAGTTATTTAGGGTTTACATAAATATTTCAAAATATCCCTTTTTCAAAATTCATCAATAAAATACATTCTAAAATTATCTAGACATTTGAAATTTCACAAACATCACTAAAGGAAGAAATCTCAATTTATTCATCCGAAAGGATTACACAAGGAAACTAGGGTCTCATCACATAGCCCCTTATAACACTGGCATAAGACCTAAGTGTAAGGTGTGCTATGGTGATAGAATCTGAGGGAGTCTCAGATAACATTGCCCTAGTAGCAATCTCCACTAACTTGAACTTCTCCTGCAAGCGTTTTCGTTCGAGCTTGACACGCTGGAGCTCGGATTGGGCTTGGTCCAAAGCGAAGCCCACAGATGCTACCTCCTTCCCAAGCTCTGATAAGTGGGCTTCGTAAGGGTTGAGTCTACTGGATGAAGCCATCGACTCCTCTTTCTGCATTAACCATTAACATCTTATTAAATAAATAAGAGTAAGTTAATATACTACTCAAAAAGATTGGGTCGTTACAACACATATAAGTGAAAAAAAGTTCCAAAACATCCCAAATATGAAAAATAAAAAATAAAATATCCATTTGACTAGTCCTGGGATTAAACCAACACTGATCATTGGAGATATCTACGTCACTTCATGTACTCCTGGATCATCCCCCAAACACGATAGATATTGTCACCATCTTAAACCGCCAATATCGATCATGTATCAAAAAAATTAAGCTTATAACAATATATACTAACTCAATATCCATTGAAATCATCTCTAATCCAGTATTTGGTATTCACAGACACAATATCTGTGATCCCAAATACCATACATGGGTGGATATAAACATACCCAGTAGGGAATCCCAAAAACCAAAAAGGAAGTGTGAAGAAACAATTAATATCAATTCCTAGGTAATAGGGAGTAACTATTAGGTAAAAAATTCTAATAATAGATATACTCTAAAATCAAATTCATAAGGACTCAATGGGGTCCTGTTCATCTCAATTCTAACACAAAAATATTATGTTCATCTCATCTATAATACAAAAAGGCATATATCCCATGGAAACAAAGGAGTGAAAAATATCAAAAAAGACCACATAGACTAGAAGTTAACTCAATTTCATGAAACATCTTGAGGGAACCCATGGGGTTCCTAAGGAATCACAAGTCTTGAAGATTATATTCCATTAAACCATCCTTCAACACACCCATTAGAAGCCACAAAGAAGAAACTACTCCTTATAGAAGAAAGTGTGTCTATTAAAGGGGATAATATAGCCTATCGTCTTCTACTATAAATTTCATTGTTTTCCAAGAAACCCTTAAAGAAACAGACACCAAGGATAAAATTTGGTCATGGAAGAACTAACCCCTATAACCTTTTCCACCTAGGCTAAGAGCATACCCATGCCAGCTCACAATGAACCATAGTACGGGATATGCACCTTATTGTGGGAAGAACTATAATGAATTATTTTAGGGGAAAATTCAACCCAGTGGAATAAATATTCCCCAAATAGCACATAGAAAGAAGGGGAAAGGCCTTTCATTACAGATAGAGGACCCTGACCTGATTAGCACACAATTATCACCCAAACAATGGGGGTAATACACTATAGATGGAAATAATAGAATTTGAATCCATTAGTATAATAGGTTTCCACTCCATACTGAATATCACATAAAGAGGGGATACCTCACCCCATGAATTTTCTAATTTTCATTATCAAACCCCATAATGGGTCACATGGGGTGAAATCCATAATCAGTTTATCACTCGTTACAAATAGACTCATATGGCCAAACAGATCACACAATTGCGATCTATATAGAAAAACAATTAGAAAATACTATTTACTTATTAAAAACATGCATCATATAAAAAATATTTATTACATCATAACATAAGTGAAAGTTTTTATTTGATGAGACTTGAGGATTGTGCCACGAGTCAGAATTATGTAACACATATAGGTACTGAATCGATCATCTTAAAGTATAGATTAGGATGCCACTGTTGGATTGTAATTATTTAATCTTATTATAGTAATACAACTAAAATAGGAATTAATGATAATAATATTATTATTATTGTCATTAAAATCATTAATCTAAACCCACAAATAACAATATTTATCATGGGGAAAGAATTTAAACTTCCCTTGATGTCCGGCCAATAATGCAAGATTATTATTATTATTTTATTTTTTTCCTCTATTTTTTATCACACAAAGGTTGGGTTGACACCCTAATTTTAATTCCCTAGTTCCCAAAAAAACTTTACTTAGTGTTTTCCATAATCTAGGATGTTCTGAGGGGGTGTTTGGGGTCTTATTTTCCCCAAAGTTTTTAGGTATTGTCATGGTATCATGATAACAGGCTGGTCTCATTGTAGTAGGTATGATAGCAATTTGGTATCACAGTAGTAGGTTAGCTCACAGTATCAAGATGGTCTCACGATAGCAGGTAGTTCTCATGGTATAAATTTATTCTCAAGATATTAGGTTGGTCTCATAGTAACAGGATGGATCCTAGTAGTCGGTGGTCTAATGGTAGTCGGCTCACCTCATGGTAGCAGGTCGGTATCATATTAGTAGTCATAGTAGTTTGTTACTCTCATAGTAGATATTTGGTCTCATAATAGCAATCATGGTAGAACTCATGGTAAAATTAATGATAGAAGTTTAGTATCATGGTAGAAGTTTGGTATCATGGTAATATCCATGATAACCATCACAGTAGAATGTTGGTCTCATAGTATCTAGTTGGTCACAATATCCAGTTTTTTAGAAAATTTAGTTTTGTCTAGAATATCATAAATGCAACATTTTATCATAAATATGGTATTAAATCCTTAAATAATGGAAATTAAGGGTCATTTCAAAGAGGATATTTGTATTCTTGGTTTCCTAAAAGATTGGAAATTTTAATATGTCTATTTTTATATTAATTAATTAAGATATGCATCAACTTTTAATTAATTCTTTTCCTTATAGAAATCCTAATGGTCTTGTCTCCAAAACTCTTAAATAAATATCTTTCCTTTATTCCAATATTTTTTTATTTCTTTGATTTTTTACAAACCATCATCTTATTTTTGATCCTTAAAGTTGTCTCCACCCACGGGAACCATATTGTTCATGTATCCAGGATGTGTTCAATAGTTTGATTCATGGTCTGTTTCCCTATGGTAGTGAGTCATGATTGAGGTGGAAGCTTGTTTATCCTTGGTTTTCCTTATTTTCTAAAAAATTTAAAGTTGATTATAACCCTCACCTTCAAGAAATCCAAATAGTGACATCATCATCTTATCTTTCCCCTTTTTTGGTGAAATATTTTTAGGAGAATCTTATAAAGGTAAGGGATTCATTGCTTCTCCTATTTTATTTGAAATTGTATATTCATTATTATTTATATCTATGATTTATGGTATAATTAACTTTAATAAATAATAAAACAAAATTAATGAAAATAATTAGTTTTTAGTTGAATTAATTACCTGTGTATTATGCCCAATTAAGGGTTTGCATCTTTATTTCTAGATAGAGTTTTATCTATGTTTATATTATGCTTTAACATGTTTCTATGAATGGAAAAGGATAAATAACATAAATCTGGTAATTATTTTTTGGTAATTAATAAAAATTCAAGTTAATTGAATTTGTTCTTAATATATATATTTTCAAAAGTTGAAGCGATGCTTGGAAGAATATTTAAATAATTCTTATAGAAATTTATAACTAATTACATAAGTTTCTTATTGTTATAACTTTTGGTGAATGAATAGGTTAAATCAATAAGGTAATGAACTAGTTGTTTGATAAATATAAATGTGTGGTGTCAAGTGAGATCATCTTCTTGTGAAGGAAAAATGCCTTGGTTTTTAGGGCCTAGATTCCCTATTGAAAAAAATTTGTTTCTTTGATTCCTTTTTTGAATGATTCAGATGTGATCCTTCTTATGTGGTAAGATACGAGCCTATGATTGATGATGGTTAGAGAGACATGGGAAGGAAGGCCAGGGTTTATAGCAGTAGTTGGAACCTATGATGGTAGGATGCATGGTGATATGAATAGAGGCATTGAGGATTGAAACAAGACTAATGGAATGGGATAAAGATAGGATTTCCAATTATTGTTGCAACACCAGTGATTTTAAAAATAATATTATTTTTGATATTATATACAACACTCAATATCTTGCTTAAATTAACCATGAAATATTATTATTTTATGAATGTTATAACATAGTCTTCGGATTGGAGGGTATAAATATAAGTAGCTAAATTATGAAAAATATATAAATTTAATTAATAAAAATTTATTTATAAGTTCTTAATAAATAAGAATTCAATTTTTGACAAAGCCATTTTATTTTTCTTAGTACGTTTTCTTCATAAATAGTTTTTATTTATTGAATATTATAATTAATTTTTGTAACTTTTAGAAAATTTATTTGATAAAAATTCAATTTTTTTAAATAAACATATCAAAATTAACTGATGGTGATATTTTGGTATTTTTTTAAAAGATTAATTTTCCATCGAATAGTTAAAAATATAGATTTCTATTGAAAAATGTATTTTTATTTCAATCATTTACAAAATTAATTTTTTTTAAAATGGTTAAAAGTAAAATTAGTTCTCTTATATTATTAATAATACAATTAAGTTCATTAGAATAAATTTTATAGTTGAATTTTGTATATAAATATTTTGATACTTAAAATACATTTTTCTGGATAAAAAAATATTTTTCGATGCATTTTGTGTTTTTATCATAAATTAATTTCTGAAACTTCTAGAAACATCTTCGTAAAAATTTATTCCATATTTAGAATCAGGAGGTACAAATTTAGTAAATAAGTACCTTTTATTTTTGGTTAATATAAATAATATCTATATTAAATTTTTGTCACCAAGAAAAAGGTAAAATGGGTTAATTGTGGTTAAAACTATTGTGATAAGGGTCAAAACTCATTCAAAAATTAGTATTTATTTCCTTGGATGAGTATAAATCTTTAACAATCATCTAATCATTGAAAATATTAGATTTTTATCATTTAGCAGCCTCGGGCATGAACATTATAACTTCTGAATGGAGGATTGGATTAAAATTCTAAGACCTCCATTGCGCTCAGAACACGGATTTTACCCTAGGGGCGGCTTAACCCTAACCCCGTGGAAAGTTCGGGTATGGGCCTACTTGTGGGTGTTTAAAAATTAATTAAATTTTGATTAATTCCCTACTTAAACACCTCCACCCCTCCCCCCTTCTTCCCCTTTCATTCCTTCTCTGGCGAAATCTCTCCCAAAAAGGGAGCAACCTCCTTCAAGCTCCCCTCCTCCTATCTGGCAAGGTGGTGGTGGCTCCGGCAGACCGTTCGTGAAGCAATGGGCTACGCCCAGCGGGGTAGGTTCGTGTGTTTCATTTTTAAATTTTTCACATATCTTCTAACCCGAATATTAGTGTCTAATTGTTGGTTATTTGTTGAGAGAATTCCATATATGCATATGGATCAATCCGAGATTTTGAACACTATTTTAGGATCGAAAATCCGAGTCCTAGTGCGTCCAAGGGAGCCCCGGGAAGTCTTCCGGCCAAACTTTGGTTTTCTGGAAGCTCCGCGCGGTAGTCGGGCGGGCGACGGTGGCAGCAGGCTCCCAGGAGGAAGCATAGAGTGGCTCCCAGGCAGTGGCGCAGAGGGATCCTAGGTGGAGGCGGGCGAGCGAGACAACATCTCGGCGGTCCAGGCCAAGGGAGGTCGCGTTGGTCGGCTTCACCGGTCGACATGCGGCGCGTGAGACCGGGGTCGTCGCGACCCCGAGAGCCGGCTGAGACCCGCGATTTTCAGGTCTCGTAGAAAGGGATCCGGACTGGCTCGTGCTAGTCTGGGTAAAGCCACACAGCCCTCGCGGTGAACCGCGGGCCGCGGTGGACTGGGTGGTCCGGGCAGCCGAGCCGCGGACTGCCGGTCTGAAGGGGGTGGACCGGCCGAACCGGTCCGACCCACCCCGTCTCCATCCCTAGGTGTTTATAAACCCCTAAATTTCAAAAAAAAATGTCGGATTCATGCACCATCTATAGAGACGCGATCCTCAGCTCGAGATGGAAATTTTGATATGTTCTTGGGGGTTTTTAATTCCCGAGATGGGGGCTCGATGGTGCGATACGCCTGCTAAGTATTGTTTAGCGCCTCACCGGGATTCTTCTTTCGGATGGCGTGAGCACATCCAGAGTCTGTTTTAGGTGACGTCAATGGAATTATAACCCTGGAGTCGATAAGATTTAGTCTATGGTGGTTTCAGGTGTTGAAGCTGGAGTTGAGGTGTTGGCCCCACATGCCGTCTTTTAAGCTGTGAGTAGCGTTTTGTGACTTTTTCATCAAACATCCGTTTGGGGTGAGTGAGTAGTCCTTTTGGAATGTTTTTCCGAGAGCATCGTGATGGAACAGTTTGACTAACCTTTTTCAGGACTGTAGTGTGGGACCCACAAGACACCGTATGGGTATAAAGCGGTGTTGAATAACTTTTTCTTCGGGAGTCCGTTTCAAGCGAGTAAATAGTCTTTCTCACGTGTTTTTTCATGAGGAGTATAATGGTGAAATCTATTTGGGTGTGCAGAGCCTCTTTTGAGATCTCATTAAATGTGGAAACATGAAAGGACCTTGGTCAGAGGTTCCTTTGATGCACTCTGAACCAACGCATGGTAGCAATGTTAGTGAAACCCAGATATGGTAAGGGAAGTGTGGATTTATCGGACCAGTTTAGGGTTTACCCTCCAATGAGGCTGGGTAGTGGGTTACCCATTGACCTTAGGGTTTACCCTCCAGCGGGGCTGGGCAGTGGGTTACCTGTTGACCTTAGTGTTTACCCTCCAGCGGGGCTGGGTAGTGGGTTACCTGTTAACTATAGGGTTTACCCTCCAGCGAGGCTGGGTAGTGGTTTACCTGATGACATCTTAGGGTTTACCCTCTAGCTGGGCTGGGCAGTGGGTTACCTGATGACTTCTTTCAGACTCAACCCTTTCTATGAGGCTAGTCAGTGAATTTTCTCCACGATTACCAGAGCCGGACCTTGGTTGTATGGTTTAGCTATGAGACATCTTCTAGTGCAGGATTTTTGGGGCATTAGTGATTGATATCCTTAGAACTGTTGGAAACTTTTCCTGGGATAATCTTGAAGATAGAGATCCTATTACACACTCGTTCGAGTTTCTTTTTGAGCATATATATATATACACACACACCCAAACTTTTTTACCACTCTTTGGGTTTAGTTACTCTCCTTCTTGGAGGGGCGAAGACACGCGGGGTATGCCATGTTCTTTCTGTGTCTAGCTCCTCTTGGTTAGACGAGTCTACTTTCTTTCTTTTATTGGGTTGAGCTGCACTCTATTTACTGTACACTTTCATTATTCCTTGTCCTATCTACTACTCACTATTTTGAAACCTCCTTTGTTTCTCCCTCAAGATTTTGGGAATCCTACTGAGTATATTTATACTCACCCCTACTTGGGGTTTTCCTGCACTTGGTGTGACCTTGCAGATGAAGGACAGGTCGATCGAGACTACAGAGGAGCGTAGAGGACACATGAGCTTGGGGTGTGTTTAGTGGTCATAGTAGGAATTTCAGGTGTGAGACCCACCAGATGTTTACTTTTGTTTACCTGTTGCTGGGTTGTGGCACCTTTTGGGTTGGGGGCATGTTATACCCTTTTTCGGTTCAGTTATCTTGTCAGTACTTTTCAGCACTTAATTTTTTTTATTTAGAAGTTGATGCATGATTGTGGTTGGGTTATAGTTGTTTGTCCTTTGGTTATCTTTTTACTTTGCAGTTTTTCATCGAGTGGGATGTGTGTGTGTACAGGTACTTAGTCTAAGGCCTCCCCCGAGATCATTATGCATTCGGTGCTTATCGCCAGCCCCTGGAATATGGAGGCGGGCCTGGGGTAGTTGCGGCTTGAGACCAGTAGGGTTGGGTCATGACAAAGTGGTATCAGAGGTGGTTCATTCTTTGGGGAATTGTTTAGACGTCCCTAAAAATTAATTGGTTGGGATTTAGGGAAATAGTGTTGACGTGTATCGAGATCGTCTTTCAGGCCAGGGAGTCTAGTGATTTTATGGGCGGACGACGTATCCATTCACCAGGACCCTGATAACCCGCTTGTCGACTCGGCATGCTGAGACATTTGTTTCAGGGAACATTGGAACATTCATTCAGTATGATTGAGTCTTTGACTATCCTTGTTGAGTCAGTGACCCTTTGTGATTACTGCTATATATATATATATATGCTCATCTGATTGCGGTAATCATTGATAATTTTCAGAATTCCCCCACGACAGCAGCCAACCAGGTTACCCTCTCCAGTTCGTGACGACGACCTGGCGAGTGACTAGGCATTAGTTCAGGGACCCTCACACGATCCCCTTCCTCCCAGTGCTTTAGTAGTAGCCCCTCCACCTAGAGATCAGTAGTTAGTACCGGCAGCAAAGGACAAGGATGAGTGCAGGCTGAGTGCGCTCCGAGACTTCCAGTGTCTACGACGACAAAAGTTCCGCGGGGACCCAGATCCCCAAGCAGTGGAAGACTGGCTAGAGTCCATGGAATGAATTTTTAGACTGTTATGGACATAAGCGGACCAGATGGTAGCCCTAGATTCCAGACTTTTCCTCGGGACGGTCGGGCATTGGTGGGTGTTGGTTACACAGACCCACGACGAGTCGTCTATCACGTGGGATAGCTTCCAGCATCTCTTCTGGGAGGAGTACTCCCCCTATTGTTTACAGTCCATTAGGATTTAGGATCCTCTGGAGCTGAAGCAGGGGGTGACTGTGGCATAGTACTCATCCCAGTTTACTGATCTGACATGCTACTTGCAGGATATGGTCTGCGATAATTACTTCCAAGCGCGGAAGTTTGAGCAGGGTCTTCGTAGGGAGATCTATGCTAGTGTAGTACCCCTGTGCAACCCTACTTATGCCGGGGTTCTAGAGCGGGTGCTCGTGATAGATAGATTCTTGGTTGAGGGATTCCAGCTGATAGGGCCTAGCACTAGCCGCTTCAGATCAGAGTCTTTATTAGTAGGCAGGCGGTAGAGAGCAGAGCCTCAGTTGAGGAGACCCTTCTGTGAGAAGACTCAAGGGTAGGTTCATACACCAAATTTGTGTCGTAGAGTACTGGGGTAGTCAGGAGAGATTCAGTGCTATGATTGTAACATATGGGGTCACCTAGCATGGGACTATCTGATCAGGAATACCGAGCATCCGTGGCAGGCAGTGGGCGCACCGCAGCGGCCGAGGCAGCGTCGTGACCAGGGATCCCCCAGGCAAGGATAGGGTGGTTCTCAGGGATGCGGCATAGGCATAGCAGCAGTGTCTGGGGTGGGGGACAGCATTTCTAGTTCCTTTAACTTCCAACACCGGTAGGCCCATGCGAGGCTCAGGGAGTTGGCGGTAGGGGTCGTAGGAAGCTTCAGGCTATATGTGTTCATGACCCCCCATCACACGAGATTGTCCGAGGTACACTTTGTGTTTATTCTATTCTTTCTTTGGTACTAGTAGAAACATCCTCCAACCACTCTTTTATATCGCTGTTTTTGGTATGGGAGTTTGAGATTCCAGTAGAGGCGCTGACACCTATGCTTAGCCTCGAGGTTCTTATGAGAAGTGCCTCGTTGGCGACCTTTATCTACAGATAGTGAGAACTATTGTTCGGAGGAGAGTTTTTCATGTGGGACCTACTCTTCATCATGATAGAACCTTATGACATCATCCTGGGCATGGATTGGCTTTCCATGGTTCATGCCCAGATTGATTGTCGGCGCAGACTAGTCAAATGCACCCACTCTGATGGGACGAGGTTCACCATCCTTAGTGAACGAGACCTCGTGGCAGAGCAGATGGGTACTCTAAGCAGGAGACCACGACCTTTTTCTCACCAGTTGGAAAGCATGGCTCTCGGAGTAGCAGACGCTACAGGCACCTGGATCCCTACCATTGTAGAGGACTACATAGATGTCTTTCTTGAGGATGTCCCCTGACTACCTCTGAGGCAATAGATGGAGTTATGCATTGACTTGCAGCTGGGGATTGCCCCGATATCATGTGCAGCATATCGGATGGCACCAACAGAGCTTTGGGAGCTATGACTTCAGCTGGATGACCTTCGTGAGAAGGGATTCATCAAGCCCAGTGTGTCCCCCTGGGCAGATCTGGTTTTGTTTGTGAAAAAGGAAAATGGGAGCCTACGGATTTTTGTGTATTATCGTTGCCTGAATCAGGCCACGATAAAGAACAAGTACCCTTTGCCGAGGATTGACGATCTCTTGGACCAGTTGAGGGGTGCGAGGTGGTTCTCCAAGATTGATCTTTGATCTGGCTACCACCAGTTGCAGGTTCATGAGGCTGACATCCCGAAGTTTTATTTCCGTTGTCGTTATGGGAATTACGAGTTTCTGGTGATGCCCTTTGGCGTGATGAATGACCTCGTCGTTTTCACGGATTGATGAACCAAATCTTCCAGTCGTACTTGGACTAGTTTGTGGTTATCTTTATTGAAAACATACTCATCCACTCTGCGACATAGGAGGAGCACGCAGAGCATTTGAGGATGGTCCTAGACTTACTCCGGGAGCACCAGCTGTATGGGAAGCTCTTGAACTATCAGTTCTGGATTCATGAGGTTCACTTTATGGGGCATGTCATTATAGAGCAGGGATTGTCCATAGATCCTGCAAATATATAGGTAGTGCTTTCTTGGGAGCCACCCAAGAATGCATCAGAGGTGCGTAGCTTCCTTGGTTTGGTAGGGTACTACAAGAGGTTTGTGGATGATTTATACAGGATTGTTGCCCCTTTGGTAGCATTGATGCTGAAGGGACAACCGTTCACCTAGACTGATTAGTGCCAGAAGGCCTTTGAGGAGCAAAAGTGGAGGCTGACTAGTGCTCCAGTGTTGAGGATTCCAGAAGAGGGTGTCGAGTTCGTGGTATACTGTGACGCTTCAGGAGCTAGGCTCGGGTGTGTGCTAATGAAGCAGCGGGTAGTGATTGCATATGGGTCAAGGAATTTGAGGCCCCAGGAGAAGAATTATGCGAGACAAGATTTGGAGCTGGCAGCGGTGGTCTTCGCCTTGAGGTTATGGAGAAACTACCTTCTGGGTGATTGTTTTGTGGTCTACTTAGATCACCAGATCCTCAAATACATCTTCACTTAGAGGAATTTGAATCTGAGGTAGAGGTGCTGGTTGGAGTTTCTGCAGGACTATGATTTGGAGATAGTCTACACTCCAAGGAAGGAAAATGTAGTAGCAGATGCTCTTAGAAGGAAGTCCCAGGCTCGTCTAGTGTGGGAAGCTTCAGAGCATTTGGCTTCCCTACAGCTGACCTTGGTCGAACAAGAGGGTATGACTTTTCTGCAGTCGATGATGCTGAATCCTTCACTCCTTGAGCGTGTGAGAGAGTCCCAGCTAGGGTATGTCAACAGCGAGGTGTTGTGTGATCAGATATCCATGGGTGATGCACTCGATGGGTATTCTAAAGGAGGGAATCATGAGATCATGTTCTAGGGGTGAGCTGTAGTACCGGTGGAGATGTTGGAGGAGGTGATGCTGGAATTACACACTTCTCCCTTGTCTGTACATCCAGGTGTGGGGAAGATGTACAGATACCTTTAGTGGCAGTTATGGTAGTCTGTCATGAAGTGGAGCTTAGCTGAGTTAGTTTCTCGGGGTCTTACCGGTCAGCAGGTGAAGGCAGAGCATCAGGTTCCGGCTTGGTTTTTGAAGCCCCTTGATATCCTGGAGTGGAAATGGGATGTCATATCTATGGACTTCATCATAGGTATTCCACGCACAACGAAGGTCCATGACTCCATTTGGGTGATAGTGGACCGACTCACGAAGTCGGCACACTTACTTTTTATCAGGGAGCAGAGTTCGGTGGAGTGTTTAGGGAAGTTGTACGTTCAGGAGATCGTCCGCCTTCATGGATTACCCTCGATGATCGTCTCCGACTGTGACACATGATTTACGTCGTGATTGTGGCGAGGCCCGCAGGAGGCATTTGGGACTCAGCTGTGGATTAGTATAGTTTTTCACCCCCAGACCGATGGGAAGAAATGGTGCATTATCCAGGTGTTGTAGGATATGCTCAGGGCGTGCGTGTTAGACTTTGGCCTAAGTTGGTAGGATCACCTTCCCTTGGTGGAGTTCGCGTATAACAACAGTTACCACTCTACTATCACCATGGAACCTTTTGATTCCCTCTACGGGAGACCCCATAGGTCACCGTTGTGCTGGACAGAGGTTGGGGAGACCTCCCTCGTGGGCCCAGAGTTGGTGCGGGTGATGACGGAGAAGGTGCAGGTCATTCGTGAGCGGATGAGGATGGCTTAGAGCAGACAGAAGTCCTATGCAGACCTTCGTCGCAGGCCTTTGGAGTTCGAGCAGGGGGACCATGTCTTTTTTAGAGATTCTCTGTGCCGTGGTACACGGGGGTTCAGCCAGGGATGCAAGCTATCCCCAGGGTTCATTGGGCCCTTTGATATCATGTGCAGGGTTGGCGAGGATGCCTAACGTCTTGCTCTACCCCCACAGCTGGAGTGGGTGCATGACATCTTCCATGTGTCTCAGTTGAGGAAATACATGCACGACCCCACGCACGTCCTCAAATGGGGAGAGATGGACATTGAGGATGGAGCCACCATTATGGAGAACCCGATGGCGATTGAGGACCAAAAGAAGCGGACCCTACATGGATGGACAATTCCTTTGGTTGGAGTACTGTGGAAGCACGGGAGGGTGCAGGAGAGAACCTGGGAACGGGAGAGCCAGATGCGGGATCAGTATCCCGAGTTGTTTTTGTAGTTTTTTGGGGATGAAAAACTTAAAGGAGGGAATGATGTAAGAACCCGTTTTTTGATCCTGTAAGACTTTTAAATTTTCTTGATGTTATTACAGATCATGGCATTCAGAGGGCATGTGATTCCGAGCCCCAGAGTGGCCGGAATTAAATTTTATGTGTGTTCAAACTGGACATGCCAAATAAACATAATAACACCTAAACGGTTGCTCGGATGGGAAAAACAAGGGCACCGTTGAGTTCGGAGCATGACTTTTACCCTAGGAGGGGTGTAACTTTTGCAGGCGTGACCCTTCTGTGGAAAATGCAACCAGGGGCGTTTTCGTAATTTAGCGGCCTCCGGCGTGAACTTTATAAATTCTGAACGGAGGCTCAGATTAAAATTCTGAGACCTCTTTTTCACTCAAAACCTGAATTTTACCCTAGGGGTGGCTTAACCCCGACCTCGTCGAAAGTTCGTGTACGAGCCTACTGGTGGGTGTTTAAAAATTAATTAAATTTTGATTAATTCCCTACTTAAACACCACCACCCCCTCACCCTTTCTTCCCATTCCATTCCTTCTCTGGAAAAATCACTCCCAACAAGGGAGAAACCTTCTTCAATCTCCCCCCCTCATCCTCGGCAAGGCGGTGGCGGCTCCGGCGGACCGTTCATGAAGCGACGGGCTACGCCCAGCGAGGTAGGTTTGTGTGTTTCGTTTTTAAATTCCGCACATATCTTCTAACCCAAATATTAGTGTCAAATTTTTTGTTATTTGTCAGAAAAATTCCATATATGCGTAGGTATCTATCCGATCTTTCCAACGCTTTTTTCAGATCAAAAATATGAGTTCTGGGGCGTCTGGGGGAGCCCTGGGAAGTTTTCCGGCCAAACATTGGTTTTTCGGCGGCTCCGCGCGGCGGTCCGGCGGGCGACGATGGTGGCGGGCTCCCAGGCGGCGGCGTGGTGCGGTTCCTAAACGACGGTGCAGCAAGCTCCCAGGCGGCGACAGGCGAGCGAGATGGCGGCCCGGCGGTCTGGGCCACGGGAGGCCACGCTGGTCGGCTTCGTCGGTCGGCGTGCGGCGCGTGAGACCGGGGTCATCACGACCCTGGGAGTCGCCCGAGACCCACGCTTTGAAGGTATCGTGGAAAGGGATCTGGACTACCTCATGCTGGACCTGGAAAATTTGTGCTGCCCGCGTGGTGAACCGCGAGCCGTGGTGGACCGGGCGGTCTGGGCGGCCCAGCCGCGGACCGCCGGTCTGAAGGGGGTGGACCGGCCGAACTGGTCCGGTCCACCCTGTCTCCGTCAATAGGCGTTTAAACACCCCAAAATTTAATACTGAATGTCAGATTTGCGTCCTGTCTACGGTGAAGCAATCCTCGGCTCGAGACACGGGCTCGGTAGTGCGACACGCCCGCTAAGTATTTTTTAGCGCCTCGCCATGATTCTTCTTTCGGATGGCGCAAGGACATCCGGAATAATTTTTAGGTTCTGTTAGCAGTTTTGTAACCCTGGTGTCGAGAAGATTTAGTCCAGGGTGGTTTCAGGAATTGAAGACGGAGTTGAGGCGTGGGCCCCATGGGTGGCCCTTTAAGTTGTGAGCAGCGTTTTGCGACTTTTTTATCTGACGTCCATTTAGGGCAAATGAGTAGTCATTTTGGAATGTTTTTCTGAGAGCATCACGATGGAGAAGTTTTCCCGACCTTTTTTGGGACAGTGGTTTGGGCCCCACGAGACGTCGTATGGGTATAAAGCGGTGTTGAATAACTTTTTCTTCGGGAGTCCGTTTCAAACGAGTAAATATTCTATCTCGCATGTTTTTCCGTGTGGAGTACAATGGTGTAATCTATTTGGGCATGCAAAGTTTATTTCGAGATCTCATTAAATGTGGAAACATGAAAGGGTGTTGGTCGGAGGTTCCTTTGATGCACTTCGAACCAACGCACGATAACGATGTTAGTGACACCCAAAGATGGTACGGGAAGTGCGGAGTTATCAGACCAGTTCAGGGTTTACCCTCCAGTGAGGTTGGGCAGTGGGTTACCCATTGACATTTGGGTTTACCCTCCAGCGGGGCTGGGCAGTGGGTTACCCGCTGAACTTAGGTTTTACCCTCCAGCAGGGCTAGGCAGTGGGTTACCCTTTGACTTTAGGGTTTACCCTCCAGCGGGGATGGGCAGTGGGTTACCCGATGACCTCTTAGGGTTTACCCTCCAACTGGGCTGGGCAGTGGGTTACCCGATGACTTTTTTCAGACTCAGGCCTTTCTATGAGGATAGTTAGTGACTTTTCTCCAAGATTACTGGAGCGGGACCTTGATTGTACTGTTTAGCTATGAGACAGCTTCTAGTGCGGTATTGTTGGGGAAATAGTGATGGATATCCTTAGAACTGTTGGTGACTTTTCCAGGGCTGATCTTGGAGATAGATATCCCTTTACACACTCGTTTGGGTTTCTTGTTGATCATATATATATATATACACACCCTACTTTTGTTACCACTCCTTGGGTTTAGTTACTCTCCTTCTAGGAGGGGAGAAGACACGCGAGGTATGCCACGTGCTTTCTGTGTCTAACTCCTCTTGGTTGGACGAGGCTACTTCCTTTATTTTGTTGGGTTGAGCTGCAATCTATGTACTGTACTCTTTCACTATTCCTTGTTCTTTCTACTTCTCATAGTTTTGGTAACTTCTTTGTTTCACCCTCGATCTTTCAGGGCATCCTACGGAGTATCTTTGTACTCACCCCTGATTGGGCTTTGCCCGCACTTGGTGTGCCCTTGTAGATGATGGATAGGTTGATCGAGACTATGGAGGATCATAGAGGACACAAGAGCTTGGGCTGTGTTTAGTGGTTGTAGTAGGACTTTCATGTGTGAGACTCACCAGTTTTTTACTTTTGTTTACCTATTGTTGGGTTGTGGCACCTTTCAGGTTGGGCGCATGTTTTCCCTTTTTCTGTTCAGTTATCTTGTCAGTACTTTTTAGCACTTACTTTTTTTCTATTTAAAAGTTTATTCATGACTGTGGTTGGGTTATAGTTGTTTGTCCTTTGGTTTTATTTTTACTATGAACTTCTTCATCGAGTGGGATGTGTGTGTGTGTGTATAGGTACTTTGGCGAAGGTCTTCCCTGAGATCGTTGCGCCTTCAGCGCTTGTCGCCAGCCCCTGGCATAAGGAGGCAGCCCTGGGGTAGTTGCGGCTTGAGAACATCAGGGTCGGGTCGTGACATTCCAAGTATTAAGTTGTAATCCTAAAGAAATGTCTCAATAGAGAGGTGTGTCTCTTAACTGAGCATTTTCTATTTTATTTCTTCTTATACCTCTTATAAATATATGGTATCAATCATAAAATAATTTGTTTAGTAAATTAAATATTATTAATTTTCATTATTATAATTTAACAACCATTACCTACCTTCTTTCCATTTATTGTAAAACAATAATGTCACTTATGTGTATGTGTGGACAACCACCTCCATGAAGTGATGTGAATCATTTTTCACTTCATATTTAAATGGATGGAAATAAGGATATGTTTAATGAATATATATATATATATATGTGTGTGTGTGTGTGATATATATATATACTATATAATAGTTATAATTTAAATTTTATTTATTATTTAAGTTTCTTTATTTCAATCTATTGAAAAGTGAAAACAACGTTTATACGTACATACAACCTAACATCTCTATGATCAGTGTAATTAATTTTTCTATGTTGACCTCTTAGAGATGAATTTAAATATATATAATTAATTTATATAACATTTATATCATTATTAATATTTTTTAGATTATGGAACCATTATCAAAGCATAAGTACTGGGATTTCCAAACCAAAACATCCATGAAAAATGAAGCACTTATCACCCAGAACAATGATTTAAATAAAAAATTATTAATAAAAAGGTTATTACATGTTATAATTAGACCATATATAGTATGATATATATATTTATGGTTCTTGAATATATTTATAAAAAAATTAATTTATTATATAGGAGTTCATATCACATTTGAAGCAATATGAGCTTCAGGTAAGGAGATTTCTCGTCTCGCTTTTATTTTTATGAAACATATGCCATATTCAACACTTATTTCCTTTTTTGGTGTATATAATTCCTATGATTGTACATAATGATGGATTTCATGGAAATTATTTTGATTTAAAAATCCATATAATTTTCTCACTTTCATGATGTTTTTATTTAGATATTAACAAAGTGGTAAGGGATTTATGTTTCAATATCATTTCAATTGGGATTATATATGTTTGAATATAAATTAAAGGAAACTATAAAATCCTTATAATATTAATCCATTTAATTTTCTTCTCTTGTGGTTATTTATTGATAATATAATTTTTTTATTAATTTTTCTCACTTTAAGTTCTCAAGAGAGAAAATAATCTTTCTAATAAAAAAATGACTTTATTTCTCTCTTCAATAAAAAATCCATTTTCTTCAATATAAATTAGTTGTAAAAAAGGTTTCAAAAATGATTGTATTTATTCTATGATTGTTTAATTTCATTTTTCGAAGATTTATTTTTCTAAAAAAGGCTTAAAATTAATATTCTTTTCATTTTCCGAAGGAGGCACTTTTGACTTTTTACCAAAAATATAAAAGGAATATTTGTTTTAACACACATGACACGAATGGAATTCCAATTAAATTCATAATTATTTGAATCTTTATTTACAAGTTTCAAAATTTATTTTCAAAATAAATGTATTCCCTAATATGTTTTAAGTTTTAAGATTTAAAATTTTGATTATAAAATAAAAAGGGTGTTTTCCTCAAGAAATATTCCATTGATCCTTTAAAGTAGTTTTCTATTTATGATAACAACCATTGATGTTACTAAGGATTTTCTATGGAAATTTTCCAATTATAGAATCATTATTCTCTCTTTATGTGGTTTATGTTTAGGCTGATGAAATGTCAATGAAACCCAATTTATTTTCCACATGTCAAGTTATTATGAATGTTTTTATGATCTTATGGGATATATATGAATGGATTTATGATTATGTCATGAGTGGAACTAGGATTATATATTTTTATAATTCATTTGGTAAATATTAATGTTTTATGAGCTCAAAGGGTATATTAGAGGTTATATGAGGCATGAAATAGGGTACACAGGAAGTTATCCCAAGCCCAAAGCAGGTACACGTGCAGTTATCCCAAACATAACATATTATGAATGTATTTTTGGGTAGCCTTGAAATAATATTTATAAAATTATGATTATGAAACACTTATTCCACTCTTTTATAATAAGATCTTATATCAATGTTATTCTATCATGTTTCGTGTTCTTTGATCCCTTTATGATTCATGTCTTATGAACTACCAATATTTATTTCATGACTCATTTTTATGATCCAAAATTTGATGGGTATGATTTTTAAAGGTTAATGTCATGTTCCATACCCTTTATTTCTATTTTATATTTAAATTGTCATTTATATATCCATTTTTTATCATTAATAAGGATATGAGGTCACCCTTTATTTTTTTCATTTACCAATGATATGAAGAAACATTTTATGTATGATTTGTATAAGAAGGTTTCTAGTTATGAATATCTAAATGGGAGATTATAAACCAATTGTTTATGTATAAAAGTTTCCAAAGAAACTAAAAAATTATGATTTTAGAATGGATCATAATGTTATGTAATGAATATTAATCTAATAAGAATTAATATTTATATAAGAAAAGTATGGGTTTTTATAGTTACTATCAAATTAAGGATTAGTTACCTTTAGAATCTGGTAAGGGAAAAGTTTAGTGAGGTCACATAGGATAATATTATGTATAAGAGAACATCTTGAGTTATGGTAAATAAAATAATGTGGTTTTCCTATAAAAATATCTATATTGGGATACTATAAGTGGGTGTTGTTTTGGAACAAATACCACCAAAAAGAGTTAGTTGAGTACATATCAACAGTAATTACGATGCATGATGATTGTTACCTTACTACACACCATATTTGAAACTCCAAAGAGTTATGATTGGGTTATCTAACATTTTATTTATGAACCATTATGAATGATTTTAATAGATTATAACCAAGGATGAACTAGGTTAAAACTAATGTGTCATAGATTGAAAATATGGTGCCATGATTTAGAAATCCTGTGAATTATTTTTTATGATTATAGGATTCCTCACTATGATTGTCATTTCTCATATTATACTTTTGGATTTATTCAATGGTTGGTATAAGAGGAATCATGTTAACCTAGAATATTATGTACAATTAAATGATTTTCCTCATGAGAAACAAAATTAAATGATAATTAGAAGGTGAATACTTTAGATTATGTCTAATCATCTATCTAATTATATAATTAAAATCTCAACTTGGTTGTGATTAATAACACACCTATAAAGATAAAAATGGATTTTCATGAAGTCTGTAGAGGGAAGAAGATTCAGGTTTCCTATATGTCAAGTATGTGGGAAGAAGCACTCAAGGAAATGACTCAAAGTTATGAGAATATGTTTTATTTATGGAATAAAATGGTATAGTGAAATTAATTTTTGAAGAAAAATGAATATTTCAAGATAGGTAAATAAATATCATCCTAGGGTGACATTTATAGTTTAATTTTATATGTGTTGGGAATATGGGAATTATTGGATCCAATACTCTAATCCAAGGGTTAACTCCTAGACCATGGTAGGACCTATATAACTCCAATCATTGAAATGAAATGATTAAAGTGTTTAAACATTTGTATTTGAGTATTATATTATTGAAGTATTATATCAATTATATTATATTATATATATATATATAAATCATGAAACAATTAAGGATTGTTTTTTATTTAAGTATTTGAAAACATATGTTCAATGGTACCAATAACCCAGAAAATTGATTAAATGGTAAGCTGTTAATATTTAATTAGGATAAAGATATTAATGAAATTTATAAAGTAAATGGAATAGTATTTGTGACCTTGAAATTTATTTTTTATTAGATGATAAAGTTATTTATGTTGTCTTTGATGAACTTAATTGAATTTTTGGACTTATATAATATATTCAATACTTTGTAATTTTATTTTAGGAATAAGGATTGTGTTAATTTTTAGAAGAATATATTCTTTCATGTGAGGTTAACGTAAGGGTTATGGATACCATCATGGCATTATGATTTTAAGGTTGATCAAAGGTTCAAAGTCATAGATACACCTTTTGAGGTTTTTAGTGATGTTATTTTTAGGTTATTTGAAACTTTTATAGGGTTTTAGGATGAATACTCTATTGAGGTTTAAATATAAATTTATATTAGTATGTAATTTGATATTAAGTTTGATATATTATATTGAATAGTGTGTTATATTTAATATTTATGTTTGAAAAGTGGTTCATTGATTAGAAGATACTTTCAGAGATATTTATGGTCAAGAAAAGGATTAATTTTCAGGTTAGTATCTAAATATGATTCATGATTTTTTGGTGAATTTTAATATATTATAAGATTATATAGTAATTTATTAGTGTGATTAATGATATTTTGTGAGATGTGACATTAGATTTAGTTATATGTAGCACTTAGTTTTATCATGTGATTTAACATGAAAGATTATTTGGAAAAAATGCAAATAAATTTTTTAATATTGAGGTTATTTGGAATATATAGTTATTTATTTATGGATTGATTTAAGTTGAACATTGGGTTTGGAGATTAAGATGAAGGTTTATTCATTTTTGAAATTATATTTCTTTTTTATAACCATTTTTTTGCTTTTTTAATTTCTAAAGACAGGAGGAATATCTTGATATCCTTCTGTGGAATCATGTAATCTATTAGAAGCTGATTTTAGTACTTTAGTTATAAAAAATAATTTTTAATACTCATCGTTTGGAGAAACATATGATATTGTTATGGAAATTGATTAAAGGATGGAATTATTATTTTAAAGTAATTATATGTTATTATGTTTATTGTATTTATGTTAAAGTATTTCCTTGAGTATTGTTGAAGGATCTTGTAAAAAAATATTGTCCAAATACATTCACTTCTGATGAATCAATATTCTTTTTTCGCCACTTTGGTTTATGTTTTTGTAATAATTAAATTTTTTATAATCATTAAATTTATTGCGATCAATTATCTATATCTCTCTCCATTATTATATATATATTAATTTTCCTTCATATCTATATATTCAATTCCCACTAATGTTCAGTTATTTGGAAACCTAGTTATTTGTAATTTCAGATGACCATCATAGTTTTATTTATCTCATTTTAAGAGAAGTTTTATTAACCCTTTTTATGATATGGGTTTTAAAAAAATAATTTCAAAATATCAAACCCTTGAATACTGAGATCAAGTTAAAATTATGAGGATTTAATTTATTAATGGGGTATAATGTAACACCCCTACATTTTAAAAGAACACTATGTTCGATAGCATCTATAACATGTAACATCGAGCTAAAATAAACCATGAAATCTTATTACTTTGTAACTATTATAACATATATGATGAATTCGAAGGTATTTATATAAGTAACCAAACTATGAAAAATATATAAAGTTCATAGTAAATAAAAATTTATGGATAAATTCTTAATAAATAAGCACATGATTTTTAATAGTCATTTTATTTTTCAAAATACATTTTATTAAAAAATGGTTTTTCATGAGAAAAATGTTTTAATTTTATTTTAGAAATTATAGAAATTATATTGGATAAAAATATTAACATTTTTTTAATTATAATATTAAAATTATTTTATGGTGAAATTTTGATATTTTTCTGAAAAGATTAATTTTCCAATAAATAGTGAAAAATACCTTTTTCATTGAAACTGTATTTTTTTCAAGTATTTAAGAAATAAAATTTTGTTTTAACTAGATTAAAAGTAACATTAGTCCTATTATATTATTAATAATCCATCTAAGTTCGTTGGAATCAAATTTTTTGCTGAATTTTTGTATAAAAGTATTTTTATAATTTAAAAGGCATTTTTATGGAAAAAACTGTGTTTCATTTCAATTTTCACTTCTATTTTAAATTAGTTTCTACCATTTATAGAAATTAAATAATGAAATTTTTATTTCATATTCTGAATAATGAGGTGTAAATTTATTAAATAGGTTCTTTTTATTTTTTTCAATATAAATAGTAACCAAAGTAAATTTGTGTTACCATGGTAAAGGTAAAATGGGTTAATTTGGGTTAAAACAATTTTGATAAGGATTAAAATACCTTAAAAAACTTGTATTTATTTCATTGGATTAGTATATTTTATAAATAATCACACAAAATTCAAAAATATGACCTTTTTCCATTCAACTTTGATTTTGACCTTTATAATATTTAAGTAAAATACAAAGTAAAAAATGTAACTTTCTTGATTTTAATATATATTATATTTTTTGATAGAGATAAAATCAAGTTATTTTCAGTTATAAATGGTTATTGTCAATTTTAATGATTTTTTTCATAGTAATTTATTTTTAATTTTTAGTGATAAAATAGTTACCTTTAAATACTTATGCAAAGCAGACACAGTGCTTGTGGAGGTAGTAGAAAAATAAAGTTAATTATTTAAAAACCACTAAAAAATATTTTTTAATTGATTTAAATTTTAACTTGAATTTTTAAGATAAATATAACATATTATACATGTTTGATATTTTTATATTCGAATTAAATTGTTTTCAAGTTGTTTTCAAAGTCAAATTATGTGAATAGTTATTAAAATGACATTGATAGTATTTTATGTCAAATAATGTCTTGTTAATTTATTTAAAAATCATAAAAATATTTAAATAGGACAATAGGAATGATAAATGGTCTAAAATTTCATTCATTTTCCATTTATGTGCAGATTTTCAACTTGTAAGTAAAATTATAACCCTTTAACATTGATAAAGTCATTACCACATTTAATGATCAAATTGGTTAACCGAGGGTTTACATCAATAGATAATATTTAAAAGGAGATATAAACCTAAAAAATTATATTGGGTGATTATATTAATACCATATATTACTTATATTATAATACATACCATTTTGGAACCATTTCACATTAGTTGGGCACATATTATTTTATAATATTTCATGTATTTCCAAGAATGACATTGATGATATTTTATGATAAATAATATTTTATTAAATAATTTAAAATAAATAAAAATCATAAATTTATCCAAATTAATAGGATGTGGTTTAAAATATCAACCAGGTTCTATTTATTAGTCACTTTCCATTTTATTATAACATTCTTAACTCTTATAGAGTAAAAAACATTAATATCATGGTAACTATCAAAAGGATTAACAGGGGTTTAGAAATAAGACATAGAGGTATAAAAATCACCAAAACTTGTTTGAATTTAATTTTATCATAGTATTTTTTACAACCAGTTTTTTAGTTTTCACTTTATTTCGGTTCTTAGTCGTTTTCCTCAAAATAGGGTGTGCCATGTTGTTCAATTTTGGGGGATATTTTCCTATTTTACTTGGCCTTTATTTCTTCCCTAATTTCTCCTTGAATCCCCCATGAGTTTCACTTTAATTTACCCCTTGGTTCCTCTGGAGTTTGGAGAAAAATGGAATGTTTTTTGGTGGATAGAACAGGCAGAAAGGTTTGGTCACACAGTTTATTAAATCATGCCGCCAAATAGTGCATGGTGTCTAGCACATTAAAATTATTTTTAAAATTACCTTTTTCCCTTCCAGAATAAACCATATTTCACCCATTTATTTCCCATTTCATGCCTCATATCCATGGAAGGATCCCAGGCTCCACCAATCACCTTAGGAACCCATTTTTTATGGGGTTTTTGGTGGGGAAACTTCAAAATCATGAAAGTAATTGACTCTTTTTTTTTCTTCCTTCTCCTTGGGGTTTCCTTGCTTCTTGAATTTATAAAATTTAAATAAGATAAGTTTATTACCTAGGGATTTATTTTGTGTATTTTGGGTGTAATCTTATGGATTAGAGTTCATTTTCATTCCCTTTTGGTGCGGCGGTGGTGTGGTGGTGGTGCGATTGAATATTTTCACAGTTATTTGGGTTTTTAGACCTATAAGGTTGTTGATTACAAGTTTATACATTCTTGGATTAATTTATCTTACTTTTTTAACCTATTTATCATGTTTTCTATCCTTTGTGTGTGGTGAAAAATTCATTTTTTGGTAGTGTTTATTGAGTTTTTAATTTTAAAGTTTTATTTTGACATGAAGATTGTTGTTTTTCATGTGTCTTAAAGTTTCATCATTTGAGGTTACTTTGTGACCCATGAAATTATTTTATTAAATGTTTTATGGCTTCAAAATCTGTTTGGGTATGGTATTGGTGTACATTTGGCTTTGAAAGGGGGGGTTTTTAGTGTAATTGGTGTGAAAAAACCTCTTTTACTACTTGGAAGTATTTTATGAAAATTTTAAATGGTTAATTGAATTACAGAAAGGATGAAAATATTGGTGTGTGCTATTTTGGGGGGTTTAGGTTCATAAAATGGGTTTTTGAAAGAGTAAGATAAAAAATTTATTTCGAATGTTTTGAGAATTTTTTATAGATTGTTGAAATGGTTTATTAAATTGTGAGAAAGGTGAGACATGTTTTTGGGATGTTTTGGTGTGAGTATGATGTTAAGATGAATTTGACTGTGAAAAGGGGTATTTTGTGTCATTTTTACGGCCTTTTTCATCTGTTTATGATTTAAAAATGAAATTCACATGTGCAAAGTTTATTGATATCATGTGAAACATGATTGAGAAAAAAGAGGGAAACCTGGGTATCTAGGTGGGCGGACATGTACTCATATGCTAGTGATCTGGAGTGGTTCATCCCTATTTCAAATAGAAAGTTTGATGATGAAAACACTAACTAAACAACGATGATGATATTTTTGGGTACCACTAGGTTATGGATTATTCTCTTACTAGTGGCTCATGTGCACAATAATAGATATTTATTCTGGTTACTTTCACTGAGATACAAGGTTCATGGGGCTCACAACTAACTAGTGCCTATGGGTGTTCCCATGACTAGTGATCATTGACTATGTGATATTGACCATCAAAATATGGTGAATTTGGATGTAAAATATAGTATAATATGTTTTTTATTTAAAAGTGTTCATTCTTTAAAATACCCCACCTGAAAGCTATTTTTATTTAAAGTTTCACCTTTTAGAAACTATTGCTAGCATTTCTTGTTTACAAAAATTTCCATCTTTTTGTCTTAAAATGTTAATCACATTGAATTTATTTTTTGGTGGAATCCTACTAGGCTTAGGATGACACCCTACTTACACCATTGGGTGTAATTAGGCTTCTTCTTACAGGTTTGGGAAAATCTTTTAGTGCTGGTGGTTCGGGTTCTAGCTATCCCTATCGGTGCGGTGTTATGGAGATGTATGTAGGGTGATTCCCACTTTACTTGAGGTGGTTCTTAGGATGTTATTTTTGGATTTATTTCATTGTGTTAGTCCTTGGTATTTTTTTAAATGATGTAATGGAATACTATATTTTTTTAAATAATGGTTTGGTTTGAAAAATTCTGATTCATTTTATCATCCTTATTGGTTGTTTTATCTTTTTGAAATTAGGTAAATCATTCCAAACACTTATTTATGATACCCAAGAACTTGTGCCATCCCATGGGGATTGGGAACGCCCCTTGGGCCTTTCCATGGGCCGATTTTGTTGCCGGTTTTGATGGAGACTAGATTCGTTTCCTGAAAAATGGTATTGAAGTTGGCTCGCTCTCTTGGGTCATGTTATTTAGGGAAGAGTTGGGATATTCAGGAACTAGGATTATTAGGACTTGACATTATGATTATGAGTAGGGTTCATGGGAAGCACACCTCATGATGATATTCAATTCTCTAAGGGAAGTCAGTTTTTATCTAAGTCCTTTTGTTCTCATGGTTTTTCGATGATTGGGGAGGAAAGAAAAGAGATTTTGACTAATGGTCTTAGTGAGATCATAGGGCCTAGAAATCCATGTAAAGATGGAGATGTTTCCCAATAACACTCTCTGTAATTGTGGATTTATTTTAATATGTATTCCAACCATATATACAATTTACCCACCGACACTAGTTTCCTCCCGTATTGTCTTGTGTCTTTTTGTTTTGGAGTCTTGGAAATTTTGTTTTAAAGTAAAAATGAATTGTTTTTAAGAAATGTGAATTTTTGTGAAATCATTTTCTAATAAAGTATAAGTTGTTTGATTTTGGATAGGGTGTAAATGAATTTTAATAATTGCTTTGAAATGGTAAATGGTGTGTTTACACACATTTTTAAAACATAAATTATGTTAAAGTGGGTTTTAAAAATCTTGTATAAATGGAATTTTTTGAACTATTGAAGAGTGTTTTGAATTGAATTATATGTTTCATAATTTATGTGCGGGGGTTGAATATGGATTTTGATTTGGTAACTAGTAATCATTTTAAAAATTTTATGAAATTTCTGGACCTTTTTCTGAAATGAGAAGAGTTGAGTTCTTAATGAAATATTGATTTATGAAATGGAGTTTGTCATGAAATTAGAAGTGTTTTGAAATGGGTTGAAATGTTCTGAAATGGTTTTTCAGGGAATGGAAGTGAGTTTTTATTGAATTATGGGTTCTTTTCTAAAATGTCTTGTAATATGTAAATTGGGTATGATTTTTTGGTTAGCGGTTTTAAGAAAGAGAAGGTGTGGGTAAAATTCTTTGATTTTGGAAAGAGGAATGGTTTGGTTTTCAGTCTTTGATATCCTCATGGGTGACCACATGCATGGGGTTACATGGGAAGAAGAATGGTTAATGGAACAAATAGATGAGTGTCGGAATGGATATTTGGTGGGTGCCCGGTGTGGCACGAAAACATGCATCTGTGAGGCACATGGGATACTATTGGTATATGCACAACCTTCCAACCTTATTTTGTTTTTAGAATGCTTTTGAAGGAAAGTGTTATTTTTTGATAATTTATGGTATGGAGGTGTGGTTTATGTGTTTTTTGGGATTTTCATTATGGGTTGTTTTGATTTTTATAACCCCTATTGTTTGGTCAATGTTTTAGTCATGTGCTTCACTGATAAGTTGGAATGAGGTTTCGGTCTGTTGTCTCTTTTGAGAAAACGTTCGGGAGGCTCTTTTGGTGGCTCCCCTTAAGTGATCAATTCTGTTTTGTGGTATTTTTTTAACAAAGGACCATCTTGGTTGGCTCCTTGGATTTTCTTGTTGGTTGGGGTATGCCCCCATAAAGAGAAAATGCATGATTTAAGTTTGGTCATGGGTAATTCACCGTTGGAATATCCTCCAGTTGATCAAAGTATGAACACTCTTCTCAGGATTCAGGGTTGAGTCTACCCCTCTTCTTTTTCAGTTATGTGGATCATATTTTAGAGGAAGATTGGTTGTGAGAGTTTTCAGTAGACCATAGTTTCTTAAGTTTCTTGAGCCATCAAAGGAGAAAGTAGTCTGGGGTTTTCATTGAAAGATTTTATCTAAGAGGGCCTCAGGGTCCTTCATCAATCACTTCAAAGTAAGGGTTCATGTTAGGCCACCAGTGTAGAAAATCTGGTCAAGAGAGGTTGTTATCGCCATTTTTAGGAATTGTGTGTTGTTTGGGACTCATGATAAGTTCCCCCTCCTTGTATGGTTTCTATCGGTGGAAATGGTCATGTTTGGTGATTCCTTGAGATCTCGTGTTCTCATTTGACTATAAAGGTTAAGGTTTTGTAATCTTCTGAGAGTCTCTGTATTTTAGGAAGTGTATATTCCTTAAGAAAAATTGAAATCCACTGTTTTAGAGGATGGAGTTTCTATGTGTCCTTCCCTTATGCTATTTATCATTTGAAGAAACAATGGGGTGATGTGTGTGCATCCTTTAATCCCTTGTTTCAGTAAAATTCCAAGTTAGGGTAAAGTGGGTCTAGAGTGTGTTATTTTTTTGTGAACCCATCTAGGATCACAGTATAGCTTTTTTGGCATGGGAAGAAGAAGTTACATTCGAGGGTTTATAAAATCTAGACTTTGAGGCAGAAGAGGCTTCAATCAACTAAGATCCAGCCATAGTTCTCGAAGTGAAGCCAATTCATAGTCAGGGAATCCCAATGTTTTGAAAAATTTGGTCTAATTATTGTCCTCGGTATGAAATATGGGAATAGTTTAAACCTACGATGTCATTATCTTTCTCCAATAGTTACCATCTTGTGGAAAGGGGTGGGAGGACCTTATTTACACATTGTATCATATTTGATTGTAAGGGTTATGTATCTAGAAGTTTTTGAATTCATGATTTTCCCTTTGGTTTTATTTTGAGTTTTTTGAGAAAAGTATAAAGTTTGGGGTAAACAGATCGAAGTACTTGGTTTGCGCATGTTTTTCACATGGTTAGTACTAATCATTCTCTAACCGAGGAAATTATGCGGTAGAAGATAAAACCTATCGCACGACCTCAGCATGATCGTGCGCCTTGTCTCTAGTAAATGTACAGATGGGTCACCTTTGGCTGAGGTGACCGCATGGTTTGGGAAACCATGCGGTCATGCATGCTCAATAAAATTTGAGGTCTTTTTCTAGTCGAGCCATGCTAGTCAGTTAAGATGGTTGGTTCTTATGGTGGGGAGACCCAACATCGGTCTCAGGTAAGTTCTTTTTGAAATATTATAATGTTAGTCTACCCCTTATGTGAGGGAGTCTATTCAGGACTCCCCCTATTGGTGTCCTGATTCTGTCTCAAGAAATTAAGTTTCCTCTTATAGTGGGGAGTCCATCCGACCCTCCCCATGTTGGTGTAATTGGTTTCATCCTTGGTGTTGTCATGGAAGTAAGTAGTCTCATTCGGTGTCTATCCAACCACCAACTTCTTTTTTGGGAAAATGGTGGGATTGGAGTATTCCCAACAGTTATGTTAAGATAAGTCTATGGGAACCCTGTTCGATTTCATTGTTCAGTTTAGGTAAATTTCATGAGCTTCATCTGGTAGGGTTTAAGGTGTTTTATCTAAGGATATGGTTCGATAATTTTTCTCATTTCAAGAATGTGGTGTAACTCTTGGTTAGTGAGAGAATCTTTTTCTTTTTTTATAATATGGAGGTGTTTTGAATTTTGGGGGTGGGTAACCCTTAGCGGGGTAGTCCGTCTTGGTCTCTCGAGGAAACCCTTATCCCATTTTTCCTGCTGGTAGTGTTATTGTTAAAATTTTGTTTATTGTTCATAGGGAACCCCCTTTTGAACTTGGAAATGGTATCAGGTTTTATTTTGTATCTAGAATTGTTGTGGCTTTCTAGGGGTTTAAAGCTTTATGTTGGACAGAATTATCACACCAAGATTTTTAGTTTTCACTTCGTTTTGGTTCTTAGTCGTTTTCCTCAAATTAGGTTGTGACATGTTTGTAATTTTGTGGAATATTTTCTCATTTTACTTGTCCTATATATCCTCTTAATGTTTCCATTGAATCCCCCCAAAGTTTCCCTTGAATTTTCCCCTTAGTTCCTCTAGAGTTTGGATAAAAATAGAATGTTTTTGGGTGGAAAAAACATGTTTCACTATTTGGTCACACGATTTACTAAATCATGCAGCCAAACCATGCAGATTGTCCATCCCATTAAATATATTTTTGAAATTTCTATTTTAGTCTTCTAAAATAAATCCTACTACACTGATTTCTTCCCCCATTTTGTGCCTCACAGCCATGTAAATCTCCCCAATCTCCTTAGGAACCCATTTTTTATGGGGTTTTGGCGGGGAAACATCAAAATCGTGCAAGTAAGTGACACTCTCTTTGTTTTCATCCTTATCCTTGGGGTTTCATTTATCTTTATTGAAGTTATAAAATGTACATCAGCTAGGTTTTGTACATAGGGTCTGATTTTGTGTCTTTTTGGTGAAATCTTGTGGATTAGGGTTCGTTCTCATTCCCTTGTGGTGTGGCGGTGGTGCGGTTGGAGTTTCACACAATAATTTGGGGTTTTTAACCTATAAGGCAAGTGATTACAAGTTTAGAAATTATTGGATGAATTTATCTTAATTTTTTAACATATTTATCAATATTTTATATCCTTTTTTGTGGTATGAAATTCATTTTTTTTAGCATTCATTTGGTGCTTAATTTTAAAGTTTCATTTTGACATGAAGATTGGTGTTTTTCATGTGTATTCCATTTTGCATCATTTGGGATTATTTTGTGACCCATGAAATTTTTTTATTAAATGTTTTTAGGGTTTAAAATTTTGTTTGGGTATGGTAGTGGGGTAAATTTGGCTTTGAAAGGGATTTTTAAATGTAATTTGTGTGAAAACCCTTGTTTTTCTACATGGAAGTGTTTTATGAAAATTTTTAATGGTTTATTGAATTACACAAAGGGTGGAAACATGTTGTGTGGTATTATGGTGGGTTTAAGTTCTTAAAATGGGGTTTTTAAAGATTAAAAGAATATTTGTAATTTTAAATGTTTTTATAATGTTTTATAGATTTTTTAAATGATTGATTAAATTATAATAATGGTGAGACATGTTTATGGGTTGTTTTGGTGTGAGCATGATGTTAAAATGCATTTGAATGTGAAAAGGGGTATTTTGTGGCTTGTGTGTGGGATTTTTCATGAGTTTATGATTTGGAAATTACATTTTCGTGTAAAAAGTTTATTGATATCATGTGAAACTTGATTGATCACAAAGAGGGAAATTCAAGTATCTAGGTGGGTGTACGTGTACTGGTATGCTAATGATCCGGAGTGGTTCATCCCTATTTCACATAGCAAGTTTGAAAATGAAAACACTAACTAAACTATGATGATGATGATGTTGGGGACCACTAGGTTATGGATGATTCACCTACTATTGGATCGTTTTGATGAGAACATATATTTATTATGGTCACTTTCACCGAGATACATGGTTCACAGGGCTCACAACTAACTAGTGCCTAGGGGTGTTCCCCTGACTAGTGCTCATTGACTATATGATATTCACCATCTTCATACAATGAATTTTGCTGTAAAATATATTAGCTTGTGTATTTTATTTAAAAAATTATTCTTTAAAATATCTCACTTGAAAACTGTATTTTTTTAAAGTTTCACCTTTTAGAAAAAATTTCTAGTACTTCTTGTTTAAAAAACCTGCAATATTTTTGTCTTAAAATGTTTATCACATGAAATCTGTTTTTTCTATAATCCTATTAAGCTTAGGATTGCACCCTAATTACACCATTGTGTGTAAGTAGTCTTGGTAATTTGTGTCACAGTTTTGGGTAAATCTTTTAGTGCAGGTGGTTTGGGTTCTAGCTGTCCTTCTTGGTGCGGTGTCATGGAGATGGCATGAGGGTGATGCCCCCTTTCCTTGAGGTGGTTCTTGGGTTTTTATTTTTGGATTTATTTACTTGTGGTAGTACTTGTAATTTTGTTTAATTGATTTAATACAATTATGTATTTTTTGTAAAGAATGGTTTGGTTTAAAAAATTAATATTCGTTTTATCATCCTTATTGGTTTTATATTTTTGAAATCAGGTAAATCATTCCCAAACACTTATTTATGATACTCAGGAACTTGTGCTTGCCTGTGGGGATTGGGAATGCCCCACGGGCCTTGCCAGGGGCCTGGTTCGATGTCGGTTTTGATGGAGAGAAGATTCGGTTCGTGATAGTATTTTTACTCATCCTCATCTTATATTCTAATTAACATAATTTTGATCAATTTTTTCATGAAAAATAATTTATATTAATTTAATATTTTATGTAATTTCAAGAGTTCCCATCACCTCACTTATAAAAGGGTACATATTCTTCTCTACTAATCACACATATTGAGTATTATATCTCATAAAATACCAAAATAATACCGTTATAGATTCCATAAACGCACCCTATATGTTTTATTACTTCCAAAATACCATCCTTTCAAGTCCTAAGGTGTAAATCTAGAATAGATTTCTCAACTAAGAGGTAAAACTTTTAACTGGTAATTTTCAATTTTATTTATAATTATACCTTATATAAATATACGATATAAATTATAAAATAATTAATTCAGTATCTTAAATGTGATTAATTTTTATTATGATAATGGAACAACAATTACTAACCTTTTTCCCTCGTTGAAAAAAGATAATGTTGCTCGTGTATACATATAAATTATCACCTCGATGAAGAAATTTAATTTTTTATCACAAGTAGTTTACATGGATAATAATAAAGAAAAATTTAATGAATATATATGATATATATGAGGTAATAATGATTCCTTAAAGGTGAATTATTATTTATCAATCTTTCATTTAATCTTTTGAAAATTTAAAACATCTTTCATGTGTATCTACGACCTACCATCTCTATGAACGGTGTAATTCATTTTTCTATATCAATATTTTATTGATGAATTTATATATATATATAATGAATTTATACTATATTTATATAATTATTAACATTACATATATTATTTAACCATTACCAAACTATAAGTATTGAGACTACCAAACCGAAACATCCATGAAAAATGAAGCAGTTATCACCCGGAGCAGTAATTTTAATAAAAACACTTTAACAAATGCATGATAATATGTTATAAGTAAATAATATATGGTATGAAATATATAAATATTTTTATGGAATATGTTTATAATAAATTTAAATTTACTATACAGGAGGTTAGAGTTATTTTTAAGCAATTCAAACTTATGGTTAGAGGAATTTTCATCTCACATTTATTTCTTTGAGACATATTCTATATTCACCAATTGTTTCCTTTGTGTGGTGTATATAATGAACATAAATATAATTTATGATAATTTTTAGGAAAATTATAGGTATTTAAAAATCTATATAAGGATCTCTCTTTCATGAGGTTTTAATTTAGAGATTACCAAAGTGGTATGGCTTTTATGTTTCAATCTCATTTCAATCAGAATTTTTTATGCTTTGTTTTCTATTAAAGGAAATTATGTGCTCCTTTCTAAGTAAACCCATTTAATTTTTCTAACCAACATTTATTTATTGATAATACATTATTTTATTTTATTTTCTTCAATTTAAGATCTCAAAGGCCGAAATAATGTTTTGAGGAAAAAATACTTAATTTCTATCTTCGGTCGAAAATCATTTTTCTTCCATGTCCACTTTTCTAAAAATGTTTTCAAAAATGTTTTTATATTTATTATATGATTATTTAAACTCATTATAAATAATTATTTTCCTTTTTAGAAAATTTTTTAAAAGGAATCTTAGTTTCATTTTCCAAACAAGGTGCTTTTGACTTTTTACCAAAAATGTGAATAGAATATTTGTTTTAATGTACACTACATGAAAAAAATTTCTTACATTGATGAAAACTTAATGATTTAAATAATACAATACATGTTTATAAGGTTATTTTAAAGTAAAATTTTTCCTTAATAAGTATGAATTTTTTATATTTAAATATGTGATTTAAAAATGAAAATGATATTTTCATCAAGAAATATTCTAGGAGAATTTTAAAATAATTTTTTTTATAATAAAATAATTTGATATAACTTAGCCATTATTGGGGATATGATCCAATGATACCATATTTATTCATTCTCGAGATGGTTTGTGGTTATAATGATGAAAAATCTGTTAAACCCAATTTATTTTTCAAGGGTTATGTAATTATGAATGTTTTTATGATCTTGTGGCACATATAAGGATGTATTTATCATTATGTGATAGGTGGAACAATAATTATATATCCATAAAATTAATTGGGTAAATATTAATTTTCAATGATCTCAAAGGGTATACATGAGGATATCCCAAGCCCTAAATAGGGAAAACAATAGGGTATCTCAAGCCTAAAGTATGTATATGAGTGGTTATCCCAATAATAATGTGTTATAAATGTCATGGAGGTTAGCCTTAACATAAGATTTATTTGATTATTATGATAACACGCTTATTAAAGTCTTTTAAGATATGATCTTATTCTAATTTTATGCTCTCATGGCTCATGTTCTTTGATACTGTTATGATTCATGTCTTATGAACATCAAATATTTATACCATGACTCATGTTTATGGATTAAAAATTATTAGGTATTATTTTAAAAGGTTAAACCCCTATTTTCAAACCCTTTATGGTCATTTTATTTTAAAATAATCATTAGTATATCCCATGTTTACCCTTATTGAGAATATAAGTTCACTTTTTATTATGATTTATTTTCCCTGGGATATGAAGAAAAATTTTAAGTATAATGTGCATAAAAATATTTTTAGTTATGAAGAACCAAGTGAGAGATAATGTAAATATTTTATGAACCAGTTGTTTATGTATCCATGTTCATTAAGGTAATAAACCTTCACAATTCTGGAAAGGAGCTTAATTTTATGTAATGAATATTTATCTAATAATAGGTAATATTTATGTAAGAAAATTATCAATCGTTATAGCTTGTACCAGGGAAAGTTTTTTTAACTTCAGAAACTAGGATGATAAAAATTTAGTGATAACCCTTAGGATAATCATGTATATTAGATAACTTTTTAAGTTGTGGTAAATAAAGAATATTTATTTTCCAAGAAAAAAATATATGTCTAAATACTATAATTTGATGTTTTTTTTCTTCAAATGCATCTAGTGCTAATTACCCCAAAAAGTTTTGGTCGAGTATATCATCGTCATCATTCTAGAGCATGGTGAGTACTCCCTTACTTTGAACCCTATTTGACACTCCTAGGGGATATTTTGGGGTTAACTCAAATATTCTGCATGAACTATTATGGATGATTTGAATAGATGATAACCATGGATGGCCTTCGTTAAAACTAAGGTAACATAAATTGAAAATAATGTTTCATGATTTATACATCCTATGAATGATTTTTCATGATTAAATGATTCACTGCTATGATTATTATTTCTCACATTATAATTTTGGTTTTATTAAATTATTGGAACCAAGATGAATCATGTTAACAAAGAATGTGAAATACAATGGAATGATTTTCCTCATGAGTAATTGAATGAAATAATAACTGGAAGGTGAAAACTTTTTATTTTAAAAAATCAGTTATCTCATTATACAATTAATAGTCCCAAATTGGGTGAGTTTCCTAACACTCTTAAAAAGATAAAAATGGAGTTTCAGGAAGACCATAGAGGGAATAATATTTATCTTCCTATATATCATGTATATAGGAAGAAGAACTTAGGGAAATGTCTAAGAGGATTGAGAAAATATTTTATGTTTGAAATAGAAGTTCATATAACAAGTAATTATTGAATAAAATTAAAATTTATATTGAAAACAATTAATTTTATCCTAATGTAGCATTTATAGTTCAATGTATTATCTCTGGGGAATATGGGAATTATCTTATCCAATACCATAATCCATGGGTTAACACATAAATAAAGGAATTACTTGTGTCATTCCAATCATTAAAGTAAAATGATTAAAGTGTTTATATATTTAAATTTTTAAATTATGTTACATAAGTTTCATATTAATGATATTTTATATATAAGAATCAGGAAACATATAAGTATTTTTTTCATTATAGTTTTTTAAGGATTTTAAAACATAAATTGAATGGTACTAATAACAAGGAAAGGTAATTTAATGGTAAGTTGTTAGTGTTTAATTAAGATAAAGAGATGATTGATATTGATAAAGTAAATGGGAAACTATTTGTGACCTTTAAATTGGTTTTTGATTTGCTGATAAAGTGATTTAGGTCAACTTTGATGAAGTTTGTTTCAAAAAAAATTGATTTATAGAATATATTTAATTTTTTGTGATTTTATTTTCATAAATTTAATTGTGTTAATTTTTTTAAGCATATATATTTTCATTTGAGGTTAAAATTAGAGTTAAAGATACCAATATGGGTTTATCAGTTTAAGTTTGATCATAAGTTCAAATGTATAAATACAACTTTTTGAGATTTTAAGTGATTTGTTTTTGAGGTGATTGGAGACTTTTATTATGTTTTAGGAAGAATACTCTATTGGGATTAAAATAACCCTTTGGTTTAGTATATGATTTTATGTTATGTTAATTATGGTCTATTTTATAGGGGATATAGATAATATTTATGCTTAAAAATTTATTCATTTACCAAATGATATTTTAAGAGGTACTTATAAACAATCTAAGTAATTTATTTTATGAAAGTATCTAAAATTTATTTATGATATTTTGGTGAATTTCACTACATTATAATATTATATAGTGATTTATCATAGTTTTTAATAATATTTTGAGAGATTTTTAACTGGGTTGAGATATAAGTAACCTTTAGGTTTAACATGTGATTTAACATGAAATATAATTTTGGAAAAACACAATTAAATTTTTTAATTTTGTGGTTATTTATAATATATGGTAATTTATTTATAGAATTATTTATGTTAAAAAATTATTTGGAGATTAATATGAAGGTTTATTAAATTTATTAATTAATTTACCTTGTTCTAATTTTTTTTATTTTGTTCAATGTCTAAAAGAACTAATAATATCTTGATATCCTATCTTGTAAACATTTGATCTATAATAATTTGGTTTTACTGCTTCTGGTGTGAGAAAATTAATCTTGAAAACTCATCATTTAGAGAAACTTATGAGATTGTGGTCAGAATTTATTGAAAGATAAAATTACACTTGTTAAGTGAGTTTATTTATAGTGACTCGTACTATTAATAAATAGATATTGTGTATTAATAGATTATTATTCATTATATAACATTTTGAACCATGAAAAAATCATTTAGATATAATATCCATGGAAACTGGGAAACATAAACAACTAGTTAATAAAATATATACATAATCACACACTTATTTATTTATAAATATCACTATTCTAATCAAATTCATACATAATACCTTTATTCATAACCTGGAGAAAGGAATCATAAGAAAAGTGTGATATTTGACACACAGTAAGGGTAAATAAGAGAGATATCAATGATTGTGAGAAAAGATGTATGAGAACATGAGTTTATAATTTGAAAACCATACCATGAATATCAGATATCATAATCTTGATTCATTTCATAAACCTTGGAAGTTAATAAGGCATGAATCAAAAAGTAATTAAAGAACATGAGACATGTCATTATAAGATTAGCATATGACATGGGGTTGTGGAATAAACATAAGCATAGAAAATCATTTCCTTATTAGTAAATGATATTTTACAAGACTATCATAGTGTAATGGGTTCACTCCCTAACCCGTAATTTAATTGAAGCTTTACTCCTAAGACTATCATAGTGGAAAAGTCCCTTACTAAACTGGGTTCACTCCCTATTCCAGTCCTATTGATCTCATGAGATATAAATATTTACCCAATGAATTTGAGAGAGATATAGGCCCCAACCATCACAAAATAAAAATCATACATATTTTTACCACAATATCACATATAATTCATCATACCAGAACCCATGAAAATAAATGGGTTTTATAAACATTTCAACATAGAATAACTCATAGAAAAGAAAGGAGTGTCATAAATGTTGTGTCATAATATTCATAAACCAACTAGTTAAAGAATAAGGATGGTATACATGGGTCATATAACCAGTAGATAATAATTTAAATCAAGGTTTTTTGTCATTTATGAACAAAACTTCTATTAAAATATCATTAAAACATTCTTAAGGAAATTAACATTTCCATTTTTAAATCACTTATTTTAAAAAAATGTGGAATTATAAAGAAAAAAATTATTTTAAAATAACCATGTAAACATTTAAATTAATATTCAAATAAAAGATTCATCAGAGCATTGGGAAAGTCAGTTAAAGCATTATAAGTCAAAGAAATTTCCTTCCATATTTTTTTTGAAAAAATCACAAAGTATCTAGTTTGAAAAATGATAAGAAGATCCCTTTAAAAACATTTTTTAGATGTAAAATATGGGTAAAAATAAATTTAAAAAATCATAGTATAATATTCTAAAACTTATTTAAAACCATTTATATAAAATATGTATATGTAAAAAATATATTCCCCAATAAAAACTTAAAAAAATCCTGAATTTTGATGGGATTATGAAATAAAACCCTTGCTATGAGTTTTCCTTTCTTCAAAAGCCTTATAAATTCCTATATAATAAATTTAAATGTATTATAATTCTATAAAACTTTAATTTACATTATTATAATATAATATGTTATCCATTTATAACATTTTGACACATTTTATCAATAATTCCTTATTAAAATTGTTATTTCTGGGTGTTAACTGTTTTGTTTACCATGAGTATTTCAGTTCAGTAGTTCTGGTCCTTGTACATTTATCTTGGTTAATAAAATACATAATATAAATCCTGATATAAATATAATATATATTAATTATAAAAAAATTTATATTGATCCATAAAATTTAATGATTGAAAAATGAATTACATCATTCATGGAGACATTAGGTCGTACTTATGTAGGAATGTTGTTTTCATTTTTTGACAGATGGGGTGAAAGAAAGGTAAATTTTAATTTACCTTTATAGGATCATAATTATATAATATATAATATGTATATTCATAAAATTATTCCTTATTTTCATCCAATAAAAAAATGAAAAATGAATCACATCGCTTCGTGGAGGTGGTAGTCCACAAGTAGGCATGAATGATGTTATCATTTACCAAAGGATTGGTTGGTAAGAAGGTAGACATGATATTATTATTATATAAGTATAATGGTTTCATTAAGATAATATAAAAACTTTAAATTCATAATAAAACACATCCATATAATATCATGATGAAAAATGAATTGTAACGCAATGTGGAGAAGATAAGTCGTGTGTACGCAAGAGCGATACTTTCACTTCTCATTTGATGGGAAAGAGGATGTATAATGGTGTTTTCAAAATAAAAATAACATGTAATAATATTAAGGATATTTAAATTATTATTTTATAATAAATACCATATATTTAGATGAATTAAATAAAAGTCAAAGATAAAGTGATCTGGTAAGGTGATTACCACTTCTTTGAAATGACTCATTTAAATCTCCTCAAAATGGTTCTAGGGTTCGTATTTTTTGGAAGATCATACCCTATATAATGTGGATAGGGAATCTTAGAAGAGAAATTGTTAGCGTTTTTTTCAATATATAATTCACAAATTGGTGTGAATAAGTGACGGAGAAGGTCCCCTTTTATAATTGAGGTGAGGGGTACTTTTAGAATTTCTCAAATATTAGATTATAATAAATTAATTCTCAATCCAAATGAATACAAATGGATAGGTATTCAAAGATATGGTTGGGAATGGTTTTAATATCATAAATAAATATAATTTATACATGTTTTGTGTTATTTTAAATCATATCATTTTGATTAACCCTTAATTAATCAATTTTAATTTTAATTACGATAATGTTTTTCAATATTAAAGGGTTGTATTTTTTTCTTATACGGTGAAAATTCTTCCATAAAAGGAAAATTTATGAAATTTTAAACCGTATAATATCCACCTTGTCTTACTTAAATATTTTTATTATTTATAAAAAATTTAATAAAATATCCTTATTATTAATTTTGATACTATTCATTTAATTTAACTTCAAATTTTTCAAGACAAGGGGATAACTTGAATCTAATACTTTAAAACATACCTAATATGTCATATAGATTTAATAATTCATAGGACACACTGAATAATTAAAATTATATCACATTTTATATTTTTAATTTTATTTATTATATTTTTTAATTAAATGGAGAAATATTGCATTAGGGTTTTATAAGTAGGTAAGGTCATCATATAATTAGTAAAAATTAAAAATAAATTTCAATCCTGAAAATAATTTTTTTAAGCTTAAAATAGATACTTATACTTCTTCATAACTTACTTTTTTCCCCAAGCGGATACATAAGATATTAAAAACAAAGAGAGTGACATTTTGTAACTTTATTTGATTTAAATAAATATATAAGTCAATTTCAGGGGAAGTGTCCATTGAAAAAATAAATTTAGAACACAAGGTATTAAGGGTATAATTAAATTAATCCAATAATAATTAGGATGAAAAAGTATGGCCTTATCACTTATTTTTAATCTATATTATACTGATTTACCCTTTACAGTGATGATAAATTTTACCACAGTTACTATTCATTTTCAACAAAAATAAAAGGGGCCTAATTTCAAAATTTTAAAATAATAATTATAAATATTTAATTTATTTTATATAAATAAATACCTATAAATTTTATAAATTAATTTTAAATTAAGTGTGTAAAATTAAAAAAAAAATAGTTTTTTAGAAAAAGTACATTTTAAGCATAAAACTAGATTTATTCTTATCCTATACCCAGAAAAAAAAAATTTGATTGTTTAAATATTTTATATATTAAATAATATATATAATTTATTAAAATCCTTCAAAAATAGTTATTAATTTAATTTACTAAAATAAAAATAAATTTTGTGAATAAGAATAACTTTTTCTAAAAAGACATCACTTTTGTTTTAAATTTTTTTGTGTTTTTTATTATATATTAAGGAATTAATTTTATAAATGTGTATACCATATATTTTTTAATAATTTAGTTATTATTACTCATACTCATTAATCCAACAGCTATGCGGTAATAGACATAAAATTTTAAAAATGTTGCGTAGTTCATTTAAAATTAATGTTGCATGTGACACAAACTACTGAAGAAATAATTTTATTTAAAGGGAAATATTTCCTAAAAATATTGGGTTGTTACATTTTACCACCCTTAAAATGAATTTTTCCCTTTAAATTCATCACACGAATACAAACATATGTGCATACATCTACCTCATTACATCCTCAGGTTCCCATGCAACTTCCTCAAATTGGTGTTTTTCCACAAAACTTTGATCAGGTGAGTGATATTATTTTTTAGAAATTTATATATATGATCCAGAATATATAATAGTTTTTATTAATAATAAATATCTTCCTCCAATGGTATTACCTTTGATTTTTTTATGTTTGAAGCATTAATTATGAACTTCCTCAGGTGAGATACATGGAACACATCAGGTACTTGAGAGAGGATTTGGTGGAAGCTCTAATGAATAAGAAATACTACTGATATGATAAATAATTTGAAAAGGGAAAGTATACCCAGGTATTAATTTTACCTTCTTTCCAAATCTCATCGCCCACTTTCAGGGAGATATTCATAGGAATACCTTTTCACCCACTTCAAACTCTTGATCTTTTTAATGATTGTCAACGTAAATTTTTTGTCAACTATAAGATAATTTTATCTATTATTGAATGGATCTAACCATCTATACCATTTAATTATATCAAGCCCTAATAGCTTTATTTCTCCAACTTCATTCCAACATGTTTGAGTTTTTTACTTCTTACCATAGAGGGCTTCATAATGAGCCATTTGAATACTGGAGTGAAATATATTATTATAAGAAAATTACACTTAAGGTGTTAATACCAATGACCTTTGAAATCCATAGATCAAGCTCTCAACATATATTATAGAGTCTTAATGATCCACTCATACTAAACATATATCAAAGTATGATAATTATTTCAAAAACACAACTCAGTATCCTGTGCCTACTAAATACTTCTCCAGAACTTCTAGGTAAAACTATGCTTCTGATCAGATAAAATTAATTTTGGTACACCATAAAATCTTACCATGTATAACTGAGTAATTTTACCTATAGAGAAATCCTCTCTAATGGTAATGAAGTGTCCTAAATTCATATGGTAGTCCACTATATCCCATATAACATTATGTCTTTTATATGTTTTGGGGATTCCAATAAAAAACCCATGGGTATATTTTCCCATTTCCATTTTGGTATGGGTAATTATTATAGAATCCCATTAAACTTATTTTTGTTAACCTTAACATGACGATATAACAAGCACCAAGAAATAAACTTTTCAATATATCTCTTTATACCATCCTACCAAAAATAATCTTTCAAATATCTATACAAATTCAAACTTCCAGGATGAATAACGAATGAAGAACTATATGATTCATCCATGTAATGTCCCAGAATTTCTGTATAATTTTTTTTTAAATTCTATATAATTATTTTGAGACCCCATGCTTTGAAATCACGTGATCTAGTGGTCTGGTGAGCCTGGAACAGAATTTTGAAATTTTTTTAAGTTCACTTAAGCAAACGTGTGAGCGGGTTTTTCTAAATTTTTAACTGGTGATCAGATAAAAAATTTGAGTGCTTCGTTGAACTTAGAACTCTGAGATTCGGCTAAAAAGGAATTAACTTTGACTAGAAAGGGTCGGACAGAGAAGTTAATTTTCAGACTTTTTAAAAAATAATAAAATAACTTAAAAAGTAGTTTTATTTATTTTATTACCGTTGTGTGGTAGATGACAACATTGTGGTGTGGTGACGAGGTGCATTAATGGAAACATCTTAATGGCACATTTTTCTGCAGCGTAGCGATGCATTAATTAATGCATAATGGCGTGACGTCATAGAGTAACAGAAACAATACGACATGTTTTCTTTTAATAAGATAATGTGTTAGAGAGTTGAGAATTAAACCATTGGAATTATGACGAACCTACGGTATATACTCCCTTCAATGATGAATGAGGAACGCTGAAAGGATTGCTAGCAATGTCTACGCTTTTCAAAGAATGGGATTGGGAAGTGACAAATGCCAATATAGCTTCAATCCTCCAGGGAGGGGCGCTTCAACAATGAACGTTCATCGAGGTAGGAGTTTATTTATTTTACGTTTCTCCATTCTTCATTCTAAACAATGAACGACGATTAATCCACGAACAGGTTGATCCGTAGATCATCTGTTCTTGCGGGAGGGTGATTTTTCTTGGTATTTTTATTTGGGATTAAATTATTGGTGGTATAACATCATCCCCAAACATCCCAATATTTTAAAACTCTAACACGGAGGGCACGAGCCAGCACAAAGGTCAGATGCGCAATCGGTGTGAAGAACAGACCACTGGTGTAGACCTGGTGGTTCGTAGAAGAGCCTATCAGCGTGCCGGGAGGAGTCGTCGGCTATTGTAGTGGGGGAGTCAGCCCCACGGAAAACCCACCGGGAAAGGGGGAGCTGGAATTGGCTTTCTGACATGTCTCAGCCAAGTGGAGAACTGTTTCGCCTCTAGGAGACACAGATGACTAGTGGGCTGGACCCCCCAATGTGTCGGACCTGCTCCAGTAGGCTGGCCCAGCATCGTCGGGCCGGTCTAGACCCTTGGCCCAACAGATTAGACCCACACTGGCCTGGGTCTAGTCGGTGGACCTGGGTAGGGTCGGTGGGTCCCAGTCTAGGTCGGGTCAGGTTGGTCCAATCGGGTCAGACCAGACCTGAACCCCACTGTCCCCTTTTTCGGAAAACGCCAATATCTTGTAAATAGTGCATCCAATTAATGAGTTGTTTCTGGTGTTGGAACCCTCTCAATGAGACAGATCTTTTGGAATAATCTATGGATGATTTAATGGAAGTCTGATTTTGATGAATGACTTGGTGAGCGGTTCTCCTGATATTAAGCGTGCTACGTGCGGAAACCATGTGGTTGGCTAAGACCTAGAGACAGTTGACGAGCGACCCTGTGTGAATTGGATACTATGGACCAGTGGGAAGTGGATTTTGTGTGATCCAGAAGGCCCTTGGTGGGGTGAAGCTTCTGTGTGACCCAGCACACCCACGGTACTCGATAGGAGGGGTACCTCGGTATGGCCATAGGTGGGAAGCGGCTTCTGTGTGACTCGGCATGCCCACGGTGGGAAGAGGCTTCTGTGTGAATCGGCATGCCCACGGTGGGAAGCAGCTTCTGTGTGACCCAGAAAACACATGGTACTCATCGGGTATGAGTACCACAGTAGTAAAAGGTTAGTGGGAAGTGGTTTATGTGTGACCTGGAAGGCCAACTGCACTCATTGAGGAGAAGTTCTCTAGCAGCCCATGGTGTTCAATGATGTGACTAATGGTCCTACTTTTCTACTCTAGAATATACCAAGTGTGACATGTCTTGATTCGTGATGATACTTTGTGGTTTCTTTTGGATTTATTTGTTTTCTTTACTTGTTTGTTTGAGGCACCTAATGAATATTTTATTACTCACCCATGCATGGGCCTCACCCAAACGTGTTGTGTCTGGTGTAGACAATCACCGACTTAATGGAGGAGTTGGTGGTCTAGGACCCATTGGTTCCCAGTGAGACCAGAAAGGCGGGGCATACTTATACAATTCTAGAAAATACTTTGTACTTAACAATTAGTTATGGTTTCCAAGATATGGTTTCTAGAGTTTTTTTGGTACCTTCCTGTTTTCTAGCTAGTATTTTTGTTGGGTTTGTATTTTGGCCCATTTGACTTTTAGTTGTACTTGTACTCAGTCATTGTTTAGTGGCTTGCTTGTTTACTTTTCCAGCTTTTGTTGATTTGGTTGTGTGTGTGTGTGTGTGTGTATAGGTACTTAGGAAAATACCTCCCACTTGCAGGTTAACGCCTTCGGTGCTAGTCTCCAACCCCTGGCCTTCGGGATTCAGGGTTGGGGTATGTCACGACACGGGCCCTGGAGGACGGGGCATGAATAAGTGGTATCAGAGGTGTAAGGTTCTACCTCTGAGAGCAAGAGTCTATTGTTTTGTGTTTAGGTAACTGTGTTAAATGTTTCGAGTTCTACTTTTAGATTAGGGGAGTCCATTGTTGGTGCGTCGGCCAACATATCCACACACCAGGACCCTAAATTTTTATTTTCAGATCTATACATGAAAACAATGATTGCATAAGTGTCTCCTTAAGATCATATTGAATAAGATTCATCTCACCAGGTATAATATTCTGACTGTGGTACATCTTGATATATTTTAGGAAGCCTCCATGAAGATAGCTATCTAGGATTCTGATATGTGATCATGTGGGTAGCCCGCCTAGTGATGAGGCATTAGTTCAGGGACAAATTCTAGAAATAGCCCCGCAGGGTGGTGTACCAATGTTGCCACCACTCTTTGATCAGTAGTTACTATCAGCTTTACTGGTAGAGGATGCACACTAGATTAGTGCCTTGCACAAGTTTTAGAGACAGAGACCTCCCAGGTTTAAGGGATAGATAGATCTTCAGATCATTTAGGACTAGCTGGACGCAGTGAGGCGGGTATTCCACTTAGTGAGGACACCGCATGACCCGATAGAGATCTTAGATGCGAGTATTCTCTTGGAATCAGTAGGGAGATGGTGGAGCCTAATGATTAAGAATCACGATGAGGTGAACCTCACCTGGACAGACTTTGATTATATTTTCTAGGAGGATTTTTTCCCCATGACCTTGCACTCAGTGCACATACATGAGTTGATTCACCTATAGCATGGAAACCTATCGGTGGTTGAGTACTCTGCATGTTTTACATACCTCTCTCTATACTCCACAAACATGGTGCGAGAATATTTCTTTAGGAAACAAACCTTTGACTAGGGACTCAAATGTAAGATCAGGGCATCCATGGTGTCTCTCAACAACCCCACTCAGGACGGAGTGCTAGAGCAATCCATTCTTGTAGAGAGATTCCTGGCGGAGAAGGCGCCAACATCCAGAGCCACTAGTAGACATCAGGTGACCGATTATTCAGTGGTGATCAGCAGTCAACATACACGGGGGGCCAAGCAGGCCAGGTCTTTCAGGGGACAACCCTGATACTTGGAGTTGGAAGTACGGGGCTCCTAGAGTAGAGGGAGTTAGTAGTGAACTAGGATGTTCTTTATGTGTGGCGGTCAGGGACACATGGCTTGTTACTTCCTGACCCACCACACAGATGGTCAACATATTGTCAAGGGACTGTCAAAGAAAAGGCAGTGGTTTGAGAGAGGAGGTCCAAATGGTGGTGGACGTGGCAGTGGATCAGGCTGAGCGGTGGGCAGTGGATGACGGTTCGAGGTACTACCACCACCACCCCCAGATGGCCCACCATGGGCTCAGAGAGCCAACGAACAGGGGTAAGGTGATCTTTAGGTGATGGAGTCCTATGACCATGGCACTCAATAAATTATTAGATGAACAATATTTGTCTTCTCCACCATAGATTTAGTTCTTATAGACACAGGTTCTAGTCACTCTTTCCTTTCCACAGACCTCGCTTGTGGCTCAGAGATTTTGGTGGAGTCATTGGCTCGATCTTTATTATTATAGACTCCACTACGGGAAAAATGGGTATTTGCGACGGGTTATTTGCGACGGGAATAAATCTCATCGCAAATAGTCCCGTTAAAAACTTATTTGCAACAGGGGTATCTACCCGTCGCAAATAATTAGGCTTTTGCGACGGGAATGCTTTCCCAGTCGCAAATAGTTTTCCCGCGATGCGCGCCAAATTGCGGGAAAACTATTTGCGACGGGAAAATATTCCCGTCGCAAATAACCGACGGCGGTAAAAGGTATTTGCGACGGGAATATTTCCCCGTCGCAAATCGTATGTCGGCAGGTGGTTATTTGCGACGGGACACGTCGCAAATAACTATTTAACCGTTGACCGTAATAAATGTTGGCTAAGGTATTTGCGACGGGTACCGTCGCAAATAACACTATTTGCGACGGGAATCCCGTCGCAAATGGACCCGTCGCAAATAATCTAACCTATAAATACCCCCATCCGTTTTTTTTCAAATCATTCTCATTCTCTATCTTCTCCTGCTCTCAAACTTTTGTTTCTAAAGTTGAGTTTTTCTTCAGTTTAATTTTTTTCTCCGGAGCTGATATTACAGTTTTGAAGAACGATCAGAGCAGATCAATTTTCAAGGTATTTATGTTCATTTTAATTTAATATTTATTTTTAATTTTTTATTAGTTTCAATTATTCTTAATTAGTTGTAATTTAATTATGTTTACATTGTTTTTTTACTTAATAAATTTAAATTATTAGTATTGTTCATAGTTAATGGTAATTAGGAATAATTAGTAATAATTTTTAATAATTAAGAATAAATATTAATAATTAGTAATAAATACCAATAATTAGGAATAATAACATTATTACATTATTAGTATATTTTATTATTAATATTAAAATAATATAATTTTTTATATATATACAATTCTCTTTTCATCTGTGTGTTTACTGTATTCACATGTATTATTTGTATGTGGAGATAGAAAACGCACAGATGAAAGGAGAATTGTATATAAATCAGAAAATTATATTATTTTAATATTAATAATAAAATATATTAATAATGTTATTATTTGTAATTATTGGTAATTATTCCTAATTATTGGTAATTATTCATTTAATTATTAATAATTAGGAACAATTATCAATAATTATTAATAATTAAGAATAATTAGTAATAATTAGTAATAATTACCAATAATTAGTAATAATTAGTAATAATTAGTAATAATTAGTAATAATTATCAATAATTAGTAATAATTAGTAATAATTATCAATAAGTAGTAATAATTACCAATAAGTAGTAATAATTACAAAAATTTGGAATAATTACCAATAATTAACAATAATTAGTAATAATTAGTAATAATTAGTAATAATTACCAATAATTACCAATAATTAGTAATAATTACCAATAATTACCAATAATTGCCAATAATTACCAATAATTAGGAATAATTTGAAATAATTAGAAATAATTAGGAATAATTAGGAATAATTAGGAATAATTAGTAATAATTAGTAATAATTAGTAATAATTAGTAATAATTAGTAATAATTAGTAATAATTAGTAATAATTAGTAATAATTAGTAATAGTTAGTAATAGTTAGTAATAGTTAGTAATAGTTAGTAATAATTAGGAATAATTAGGAATAATTAGGAATAATTAGTAATAATTAGGAATAATTAGGAATAATTAGTAATAATTAGGAATAATTATGAATAATTAGGAATAATTAGTAATAATTAGGAATAAGTAATACTTACCAATAATTTGGAATAATTACCAATAATTAACAATAATTTGTAATAATTTGTAATAATTACCAATAATTACCAATAATTAGTAATAATTAGTAATAATTAACAATAATTACCAATAATTATCAATAATTACCAATAATTACCAATAATTACCAATAATTAGGAATAATTAGGAATAATTAGGAATAATTAGGAATAATTAGGAATAATTAGGAATAATTAGGAATAATTAGGAATAATTAGGAATAGTTAGGAATAATTAGGAATAATTAGGAATAGTTAGGAATAATTAGGAGTAATTAGTAATAATTAGGAATAATTAGGAATAATTATTTATAATTATTTATAATTATTTATAATTAGTAATAATTAGTAATAATTAGTAATAATTAGGAATAATTAGGAATAATTAGGAATAATTAGGAATAATTAGGAATAATTAGGAATAATTAGGAATAATTACCAATAATTAGCAATAATTACCAATAATTAGCAATAATTACCAATAATTACCAATAATTAGCAATAATTACCAATAATTAGCAATAATTAGCAATAATTAGCAATAATTACCAATAATTAGCAATATTTAGTAATAATTTGCAATAATTAGTAATAATTTGCAATAATTAGTAATAATTAGTAATAAATACCTAAAATTAAGAAAAATTAGAAAAAATTAGGAAAAATTAGGAAAAATTAGGAAAAATTAGGAAAAATTAGGAAAAATTACCAATAATTAGGAAAAATTATCAATAATTAGTAATAATTACCAATAATTAGTATTAATTACCAATAATTAGTATTAATTACCAATAATTAGTATTAATTACCAATAATTAGTATTAATTACCAATAATTAGTAATAATTACCTATAATTAGTAATAATTAGGAATAATTACCAATAATTAGTAATAATTACTAATAATTAACAATAATTAGTAATAATTAACAATAATTAGTAATAATTACCAATAATTACCAATATTTAGTAATAATTAACAATACTTACCAATAATTACCAATAATTGCCAATAATTACCAATAATTGCCAATAATTACCAATAATTAGTAATAATTACGAATAATTAGTAATAATTACGGATAATTAGTAATAATTACGAATAAATAGTAATAATTACGAATAATTAGTAATAATTACCAATAATTAGTAATAATTACCAATAATTAGTAATAATTACCAATAATTAGTAATAATTACCAATAATTAGTAATAATTACCAATAATTAGTAATAATTACCAATAATTAGTAATAATTGCCAATAATTAGTAATAATTACTAATAATTATCAATAATTACTAATAATTAGCAATAATTACTAATAATTAGCAATAATTAATAATAATTAGCAATAATTAGTAATAATTAGCAATAATTACTAATAATTAGCAATAATTAGTAATAATTAGTAATAATTAGGAATAATTAGGAATAATTAGGAATAATTAGTAATAATTAGGAATAATTAGTAATAATTAGGAATAATTAGGAATAATTAGTAATAATTAGGAATAATTAGGAATAATTAGGAATAATTATTTATAATTATTTATAATTAGTAATAATTAGGAATAATTAGGAATAATTAGGAATAATTAGTAATAATTAGGAATAATTAGGAATAATTAGTAATAATTAGGAATAATTAGGAATAATTAGTAATAATTAGGAATAATTAGGAATAATTAGTAATAATTTGGAATAATTAGGAATAATTAGGAATAATTATATATAATTATTTATAATTAGTAATAATTAGTAATAATTAGGAATAATTAGGAATAATTAGGAATAATTAGGAATAATTAGGAATAATTAGGAATAATTAGGAATAATTAGGAATAATTAGGAATAATTAGGAATAATTACCAATAATTAGCAATAATTACCAATAATTACCAATAATTACCAATAATTAGCAATAATTACCAATAATTAGCAATAATTAGTAATAACATCATTACATTATTTGTATATTTTATTATTAATATTAAAATAATATAATTTTCTATATTATATACAATTCTTTTTTTTTTCTGTGTGTTTTCTGTCTCCGCATGTAATATTGGCATTCATTTTCAAAATTATCAACCTACTCGCCAATGGAGAGGTGAAAGTGAATGCCAATATTACATGTGGAGACAGAATGTTAAACACACAGATGAAAGGAGAATTGTATATAATATAAAAAATTATATTATTTTATTATTAATAATAAAATATACTAATAATGTAATGATGTTATTATTATATAATTAATATTTATGAAAAAAATTATATTAGTATTATTAAAAAAATAAAAAATCAATATAATATTAAAATTATCAATATTTGTAACAGGTTTTGCTTTATTCTCAATATATTCAATCCTTGCTTGAGTGTTTTTTCTAACAAATTATTCAAAACCAGTAATGATTTTATATTTTATAGAAAAATATGGAACAACGATGTCGTCAACAGTCATTATTAGATGACCGCATATGGATAAATCAACGTAGAAATCCAAATGGTTCTGGTTTAAATCCAGTATATATAGAGGGTGTGGAGATTTTTTTATCATTTGCGGCATCAAATCCAGAATTTGTTTCAGAAGGAAAAATAAAATGCCCTTGTAGAAAATGTGCATTGAGAACGTTTGACACGTTTGACAAAGTGGGGGAACATCTCTTGCGTTTTGGTTTTCAAGCAGATTATGTTTTTTGGTATCAACACGGTGAACACAGTTCCAGAGCAGGTGATACCAACTTGATTCCGGATCCATCCCAGTTTCAAGATTTAGTACATGATGTTGCAGGTTCATCTGTTCAACATACAGAAACTCCGGCTGATATAGCTTCAAATCCTGAGTTGGGACCGTCTGAATTTTATGAGTTGTTGAAGTCTGCTGAGGATGCATTATATCCTGGCTGCAAGATGAGCAAATTAGAAGCAGTTGCAAAATTTATGGCTATCAAATCAGATAACGGAATGTCAAACACCTGTTTTGACCAGATATTTTCTTTGCTGAAAACACTGTTACCCGAAGGAAATGTTTTACCTGAAATTACTATGAAAGTAAGAGGTTGGTTCGAAATTTGGGACTTACTTTTCAGAAGATTCATGCATGTTCAAATGACTGCATTTTATATTCTGGGGAAAACGAGTCGTTGGATAGTTGTCCCACATGTGGGCAACTGAGATATAAAGAAGGACAACACGGGAAGTCTGGTTTGATTCCTATAAAACAGTTGAGATATTTTCCGCTTACATCCAGACTTCAGCATTTATTCATGTCTAAGAATACAGCGACAATGATGTCATGGCATAAAGAGAATATTTCAACTGATAAAAGCTTGAATCATCCAGCCGATGGTGATTCATGGAAACATTTTGATAGAGTGCACCCATCCTTTGCTTTAGAAGCTAGAAATGTTCGACTGGGCCTTTCCACTGATGGTTTCTGTCCATTTGGATCTTATGGTAGTCAATATTCATGTTGGCCTGTTTTTTTAACTCCGTACAATTTACCTCCATGGATGTTGATGAAAGAGCCATATATCTTTTTGACTTTACTAATTTCAGGACATCCGAAGAAAAATATTGATTTTTATTTGAAGCCATTGATTGATGAATTAAATTTATTGTGGAGTACTGGTGTCAGTACATATGATGTTGCAACAAAACAGAATTTCATACTGAGAGCAGCATTGATGTGGACAATAAGTGACTTCCCGGCTTATGGGATGTTATCTGGCTGGAGTACACATGGTCAGAAATCATGTCCTTACTGTATGGGAGAGAACAAATCATTTATGCTCATTCATGGAAAGAAACCTTGTTATTTTGACTGTCATCGCATATTTCTTCCAGCTGATCATCCTTTTCGTAGAAACAGATCTCATTTCAGAAAAGGAACAGTTGAAATGGATGGACCTCCAAAAATGCTATCAGGTTCGGAGTTAAAATCAGTTGTATTTTCATTACCTCCCATCACTTTTGGTCCTACAATAAACCAACAAAAAATTTCTGGTTTTGGGAAAGAACACAATTGGATTAAACGTAGCATATTTTGGGATTTGCCATATTGGTCTGATTTGTTGGTCCGCCACATGTTAGATGTCATGCATATTGAGAAGAACTATTTTGATAATTTGTTTCATACAGTTTTGGATACGCCAGGAAAGAGAAAAGACAATGTAAATGCACGTTTAGATCTTGCCCAAATTTGCAGGCGTCCAGAATTGGAACTATTTGAGAATGTCAGAACAGAAAGGTTACTGAAACCAAAAGCAGCTTATACACTGTCTAAAGAAAACCGTTTATTATTTTGTCAGTGGATTGCAGATTTGAGACTTCCAGATGGTTGTGCTTCTAATTTGGGTAGATGTGTAAAGAATGGTCATATTACTGGATTAAAAAGTCATGATTGTCATGTTATAATGGAGAGACTTCTACTAATTGTATTAAGAGGTCTGTTGAATTTTGTGATTTGGGATTCCATAACAGACATGTCTCATTTTTTTCGGGAAATTTGTGCGGCTACGACAGATTATGATGCTCTAGGAAAACTTGAAAAAGATGTTGTTGTAATTATATGTAAACTGGAAAAAATATTTCCGCCGTCTTTCTTCGACTCAATGGAACATTTGATGTTACATTTGCCATATGAAGCCAAATGTGGAGGTCCGGTACAGTTTCGATGGATGTACCCATTTGAAAGATGCATGCAAAAATTGAAAAGAAAAGTACGTAACAAAGCATCTGTTGAAGGATCTATTGCAGAAGCTTATTTGCAAGAGGAAATATCTTTTTTCTGCTCCCATTATTTTGAATCTGAGTATCCTTCAAAACACAACTGAATGGGACGGAACGACAGGAATATTGATGAAATCGACAATCAATTATCTATTTTCAACCAGTCAGAGCTTGGTTTTGGTGGAGTTTATGAACGCTGGCTTTCAGATGATGAACATCAGAGAGCTCATACGTATGTTCTGCTCAACTGTGAAGAGATGACATCAGTTGTACTGTAAGTGTTTATATCACTTATTCTATCATTTATGTTACAATAAATAACTTTGGTTTTTATAGGTTGTATGATAATCATATCAAGAAACAAATTCCACAAATTACAGCAGCTGCTCTCAAAGAACGTCGACTGAAAAATTTCTCTCAGTGGTTTCAAAAACTGGTAACATAAATTCTTTATCTTTTAGAAACTCATTCAATGTATAGTTTACTATATTGATAATTATTTCACAAATTTTCAGGTGTCTCGACATGCTGATAAAATTGACAAACGGCTGTGTGTATTGAGTAACCCACCTTCCAAACTTGTTAAAACTTATAATGCATATGTGGTGAATGGATTTCGATTCCACACACATGCATATGGGGAATCGAAAAAAACAATGAACAGTGGAGTTAGCTTGAGAGGATCTCATCATCGATAAAATGAAGTTGACTTTTATGGCATACTTGATGAAATCATTGAACTCTGTTATCTTGGACAACATTACATAACCATTTTCAAATGTCGGTGGTTGGATACAGAGAGAGGCGTGCGTGTTCATCCGACTCATGGAATCATCGATATTAAATGTAAAAGTGTTCTTGCAGTAAATGAACCATTCTTATTGGCTCAACAGGCATATCAAGTTTATTATGCAAAGTACTGTGCAACATCAAGAGACTTGACTGATTGGTGGAGTGTAATAAAAATCAAAATTCGAGACAATCAGTTTAGTCAAAGTGAATGTGCTTTCACTGATGTGCAAAGAATTGAAGTTTTTCAAGAGAGTACTCAAAATCAATCTTTTTTACAAAGAGACATGAGTATCGATGACGACACCCCACATTTAAGAGTCGGTGATGACGATGATGTTAATGATGTCACATATGAATTTGAAACGGTAAGAGATGAAGCAACTGTAACTCGAATGGATATCGATGATGTTGAGGAGGAATATGAAGACGACATTGACATATATGAAGATGATGATGAAGATGAACACTGATAGCATTTCATGGTATTTATATACAATCATAATATGTATATATGTATATATAATAGTAATTATCAATTATTTTATAACATTAACAGTTTCTGTTTCAGATGGACGACGCCACATTTCGTGCGTTGGCGGATGCTGACCTGACTTTTGATGCGGATGAGTTGCTGACAGATGACCCTCAGCCTGCAGGCGCTCCAGGGAGTACGCGGAGGGGGCGCGGTCTTGCACGATTGATGATTCCTGACCCCGTCCCCGAGCGACGTCCACGTCTTGGGTTTGATCCACGCACACGGAGGTGTGATAACCTGTGTGATAACCTGTGGATTTGACTAGGATTTCATTAATCTATTCACATAATAAATGTTTATTATTTTTTCAGTTTTCCGCATATAGTAGTCGGACAGGGCAGCGCTATTTTGCGCAACTATTTCTCTCAGCCGTGGACCACATGGGAGCAGATTCCCATTGATGTGCAGCAGGCCATGTTCGGCCATTGGTTGGTACGTACGTAAATAAATAATTTTTATTTTGAAAATTATTTCATTTCTAACTTGATATTTTGATTTATTTGTAGGGTTTATGGTATCCGACCGAGGATACCATGCGTGACGCCATCCACGAGGCATGGGAGGTGGCCATGCGTGATCGACTTCGTCAGTTTTTGCACAATTTAAGAAAAGCTGCGATGAAGAAAGCAGGAGTGTCAGATTTTGAGGAGTCATGTAGAGCACACCGACCAGAGTATATTTCATCCCATGTATGGGATGGATTATGTGCGCACTGGTTGAGTGGTGCCTTTCAGAGGAGATCATCGGTGGGGAGGCAGAATCGGGGGAGACAGGAGGTGACTCATCGATGTAACGACCCGAAATTTTTTTTAAATAAAATTTGTTTCCCAATTTTATGTGTTATTGTTATACTCAACAAAAATGTTTTATTTGATAAACATGATGAGATCAGTGGGTTTTGACTATTATATAACCATCGGTCAATATGACCGCTGTGAACAAAATGTTTTGATTTTTGTCTCTAAATATAAGTAATCTTAGTTAATTATTATAGAAAGAAGATTCGATGGACTCACCTAGTAGTCTTGGACCGATCGAAGCCCATCTAACAGAGCTTGGGAAGGAGGTAGCACCACTGGGCTTTTCTCTGGATCAAATCCAAGCCGAACTTCATCATGTGAAGCTGGAACGGAATCACCTTCGTGAGAAGTTCAAACTGATAGAAATTACTACTCGGGCAATGTTGACTGAGCCGCCCCAAGCTTCTATCACCCTAGCACACCTTACTCTTAGGTCCTATGCTGGTATTATAAGGGGTTATGTAACGAGACCGTAACTACCTTGTGTAATCCTTGTTTTAAATATAAATTGGGATTTCTTCTTATGATGAAGTTTATGAATTTTGAAATGACCGGATAAATATAGTATGCATATTTTTGTTGAATTTTAGAAAAAGGATATTTTAAATATGTTTATGTAAACCCTAAATAATTAAGAATGTGTAATGATTTTCAAAAAATGGTCTTCTGCAATTATGTTCAGTACTAAATTTAGAGTCTAATAAGATCAACTTGATTTTTGATGAATAGTAAATTATGAATAGTGATTTTATGATTAGGATTAGTAATATGACTAAATGGATTAGTAATCTCACTTAAAGAAAGTTTTAAAATAATCTAGGCACCTTGATTAAGTAATGTGATTCAATAAAATAGTTAAATAACGGTTTCATTAATTATTATTCAAGTATTAGTTTTTTCGGGTGAATAGTGTTTTTTAATTAAAAATTTAATTAAAATTAATTAGAAAATTATTTTTATAAAAATGACTTTATTTTTTGAACTCAGAGCATCGATATTATGTTATGGTAATTTTTGGGGTTTTTTCTGAAAAAATGAATTTTCGATGAATAGTGTTTTTATTTAAAAATTAAATTAAAAATATTTAGAAAATTATTTTTATAAAATGGATTTCATTTTTGAAATCAGAGCATTGATATTTGGTTAAGGTGAAATTTTGGGATTATTCTGAGAAAGTTGAATTTTCAGTGAATAGTAAAAATACCGTTTTAGGGTTTCAGTATGTTTAATGACATCATAATGATGTCATGATGATGTCATGAGATCTTTTGAGGGTTGGCCGGCCAAGGGTGATGAATTATTGTTTTGGGGGCCCCATGTGGCCTAACTCCATGATAAATGACAAAGGAGAGCACATGGGTTTGAGAAAAGCACATGTGAGGTGTCCCTTGGTCATTAATGCCTTGTCCCCTCACTTTCCCTATAAATACCAAGCCCTCCTCTCATCCATTCGACTCCCCACTCATTCCCAACGAAGTTCTGGTCTTCTTACCTTCCAAAGAGTCCTCCCAAGGTGCCCCCAAGCCCTCAAGGTCCAATCCTTTGAGTTTCAAGAGTCACATTTTAAGGTAAGGGATCCGACCCCTCTCTTTCTTTTCATGAAATCTCTTTTATGTCATTCCTATTATTCTCCATGTTTTTATGTGAGAGGATGTTCTTTTATATTCCTCTTACTGCCCTTTCATGTTTATATGATGAGAGATCCCCTCTTACTCTCATCATTTCGTTTTATGAAAGTTTAAGTGACGCCGTTAGGCTGCCGAATTTTTTAAGGGATTCTTTCACCCTTCTCATTTTTCAAGTTCAATTTTCATGTCAAGTCTTTCAAGTTCCTTTTTATTATGTTGGGGTATGATATCTATATCAATCATACTGATCTCTTATGATCATATGATGAGGGACCCTTTTTGATCTTGTCAAATCATTTTCTTTTGAAGTTAAGTGACGCCGTAAGGCTGCCGAATTTTCATAAGAGAAATCTAATCTTTTTCCTTCCATGTTTTTCATTTCAAATGGTATGTCCCTAAAATTTCGTTACCATGTCCATATGTCCTTCTTATTCTTTCACCATACTGTTTTATGGATCATTTATGAGTGGGTGACCCATGTCCCCTCTCATTTCAACGTTTTCTAAAACCCCGAAACTTAGCCGTTATGCTGCAGAATTTTCCCCTCAAAATGCCTCTCTCTTTTCTCAAAAATTATTTTATGTTATAAAGTGAATACTCAAAGCTCTTATTTCTACAAGGTTATTCACATATATATCAAAATGTTCCATTTTAAATTCTGGGATTTACATACATGAGACCCGCTTTCCCTTTCCGTGGGTTTAAAGTGACGTAAAGATCATGTCTTTAAAGCAGTTTTTAAAACGTTATGATTATGAAATGAAACCCATTTATTTTATGCTATGTGGGTTATTTATGAAATGTTTGATGATGATATATGTGGATCACATGATAATAAAGGCAAATTTAAGGGTGCGCCCTGATAGCGCTCCAATGCATTGGGTAATGATGTAACCACTAGAGATTACAATTTTCACGATACCTTGGTGAATAACCTTGGTAATTTTCAAATGACACCTTGGGGATGGACCTTGGTGATATGTTCATGATTGTCTATGTTAAATGATGTAGCCACATCTTCAAGTTATGAAAAATGTTATTTTTATTATGAAATGCCTCATGATTTCTTTCTTATGCCTTAAAGTTCTTTTCATGTCCTTATTGAAGTATCTCAAGTTCACATGTAAAATGTTCCTCTTATTTCCCTTACTGGGCCTTCTGCTCACCCTTTCTTTTGATGTATGTCCCCAGGTTATGAGATGCATAATGAACATAGGATGAACTAAAGGAGAAGCCTTTCAAGTGTTTAAGAAGAATGTTTTTATGTTTTTTTTATGTTTTATGATCCTTGTTTCCAAGACACTAAACCTTAACGATCCTCAGTTTTGTGTAATGTAATGAAAGTTTATGTTATAAAATGGTGGGATGCTATAATCGAGCTGGGAGTCGTTCTTTCAGTACTCATAGACAGCATCTGGTACGTACATTATTTATAAATATTTTATATAACTATAAATATTAACAGTTTATTTTTTATTCTTATAGGCTGTCGAGCACCCCGATATTACAGAGTACGACGTATATCGGAGGATGTATAGTGATCCTGCTACTGGGGAGCTCAGAGGTGATCGTCAGCATCACATCGTGGTCAGTATTATTTGTTTTCAAGTTTAAAAATTAACTGCATATAATATATTCACAATTTTAATTTTAAATTGCAACTATAGGAGTCATATGAGGCCGCAGCGGAACAGGCCCGGCCTGAGAGTCAGTCCGAGCCATCAGATCAGACCACTGCCAGTCAGTTTGATGAGGCGGCATGGATGCAGGCCACCCAGTATGCCTTCGAGAAGGGCCGGGTAGTTGGTATCGGCTCTCGACTGACTCCCGGAGATTATTATGGCAGTGCTGCGATGTCGGCGTCCAGCTCAAGAGGAGCTCGTGCATATTCTTCTACACAGTATGAGGATCAGTTGCGATCTCAGACTGCACAGATAGAGAGTCTCCGACAGGAGCAGGAGCAGATGCGTCAGCAGCATGAGGAGGAGCGTCGACGCCAGCAGCAGCTGTACGAGGAGCAGGCGAGTCGGTGGCAGCAGCAGCATCAGGAGCAGATGGAGTACATGCGCCGACTCACTCATGCTTTAGGGATGGAGTTTCCTCCACCACCATCTGCAGATCCCCACCTCCCCCCCCTCCCCCCCCCTCCTTCAGATTAGAGTTTGTATTTCTGTTATAAAATTTGTGAAATCAAAATATTTTTTTTTCTATTCGTAGTTTCTGTCTCATTATAAAATATTAATAATATTATATTTTTAAATAACAATATTAATATGAATAATAATATTATTTATATTTTATAATATTAAATTTTATATATATATTAAAATTTTATATATATATTAAAATTTTATAATATTATAATTTAATTATTTTTTTTGTAATACTTGAATTATTTTAATATTTGAATGTAAAATAATTCTATTATTTTTATATTAATTAAAATAACTTATTAATATTTTTTTTATTTATGAATTATAATTGTAATATTATTATATTAATTAAATCATTTATTAATATTCTATTATTTTTTATTTTTGAATTATAATTCTACTATTATTATAGTAATTAAAATAATTTATTATTTTCATTTGTAAATTATAATTCTATTATTATATTAATTAAAATAATTTATTAATAATTTATTTTTTTTATAGTATTTACGACGGGATACTATGCCCGTCGCAAATACTAGTATTATTAATAGTTTTTTATGTTTTTTAAAAAATAGTATTTGCGACGGGATACTATTCCCGTCGCAAATACTAGTATTATTAATTTTTTTTATTTTTTTAAAAAAATAGTTTTTGCGACGGGTCCCGTCGCAAAAACTATTTTAAAAGTTTTTTACAAAAATACGGAATACTATTTGCGACGGGGAGAATGTCCGTCGCAAAAAAAATGCTTTAGCGACGGGCCCGTCGCAAATAAGTGTAGTTGCGACGGCGTTTTCAGCAACGAGCTATTTGCGACGGGATCCCGTCGCAAATACCTGTTTTTCTAGTAGTGCTCATACGTGAGGGGATTAAGCGATTAAACACTGGTTCCAGTAGTGTGGGATTTCTCTAGGAGTTGAGAGCTTCAGCTGGGATCTCCTAATAGTGGCATCGAGGCCTTACAACATCATCTTGGTTATGGAATGGTTATCCATAGTCCATGCTCAGATTGACTATTTTAGGAAAAAGGTGTGGTGTGTCTAGGATAATGGGACTAGGTTTTCCTTCACTGAAGAGAAGGGAACTTTTGTGGAATAGGATGGAATTTCATGGAGGAGTGTGTATTCGATCACTCAACAGTTGGGTAGCCTAACCCTCAGTGTGATGGATGAGAGGAGTATGAAAATTCTTGTACTGGTAGACGAGTATGAGGATGTCTTTACTGAGGATGTTCCAGGACTACCTTCTCCTAGGTAGGTAGACTTCTGTATCGACCTATACCCCGAGACGACACCGATATCCACACAAGAATATTGGATGGCTCATGCAGAGCTACATAAATTGAGGGTATAGCTGGAGGACTTTCAAAAGAAGGGATTCGTGAGGCCCAGGGTTTCACAATGGGAATCCCTAGTGTTATTTTCCAAGAAGGAAGACGGGAGCTTAAGGCTATGAATGTACTTCTAGCACCTGATCCAGGTGATAGTGAAGAACAAGTATCCATTGATGAGGATTTATGACCTCTTAGACCAACTGAAGGGATCGAGGTGGTTCTCAAATATTGACCTCAGATCAGACTATCATCAGCTTTGGGTTCGAGATGAGAATGTACCAAAAGACTGCCTTTAGATAGAGGTATGGACACTATGAGTTTTTGTTGATTCCTTTTTGTGTGAACAATGCCCCCACAATGTTCATGGGACTCATGAATAGGATATTCTAGCCTTACCTTGATCATTTTGTGGTGGTCTTCATTGAGGAAATCTTGGTGTACTCGGCATTGGAGGAGGAACATGCTAGACACCTGCAGATAGTTCTAGATACACTCTGAGAGCGCCAGATTTATGGTAAGCTTTGAAGTGCCAGTTCTTAATTTGGGAGGTCCACTTTCTAGGAAATGTCATCTTAGAGGCTAGAGATGCAGTGGATCCAGTGAAGATAGAGGCAATTCTTGCTTGGGAGTGACCCATGAGCATAACTGAGGTGCAGAGTTTCTTGGGTTTGGCCGGATACTACCTGAGGTTTGTGCCTGACTTTTACAAAGTATCAGCACCTTTCTCAGCCATTAAATGGAAGGCACGACCCTTCGTGTGAACAGAGAAGTGCTAGTAGAGTTTCCTAGAGATGAGGAGGAGACTGAAGAGCACCCCCATACTAAGACTACAAGAAAAGGGAATTGGGTATGTTGTCTTCTGTGACGTATTAGGGGCTGGACTGGGTTATTTCTTGATGTAGGATTGAGTAGTGATCACCAACGTCTCACAGAAGTTGAGGCAGAATGACCAAAACTATATGACCCATGACCTGGAGTTAGGAGTAGTAGTCTTTGCCTTGATAATGTGGCGGTACTGCCTGATGGGTGAACAGTTTACCATCTACTCCAACCACAACAGTCTCAAGTAGATCTTCTCGTAGAAGGAAATTAACTTGATACAACGGTTTTGGATGGAGTCCCTTCAATACTATGACTTTGAGATAGTCTATCCTACTTGGAAGGGGAACTTGGTGGTATATGCGCTCAGCAGGAGGTCTGGTTTACAGTTTCTTAGTGAGGCGACGGAGCGACTAGCCTCAATGTATATATCCTTCATGGATGTTGGTGGAGTAGCTTACCTTCAGTCAATGACTATCACTCCCTCACTATTATATTGAGTTAGGGAAGAAAATCTTGGGGATGTTGACTATGAGGCCCGACATGCTCAGATATCCTTAGGATGGGCTCCTGATGGATTTTTGATATGTAGAGAGAACGTCATCCTTTTCAGAGGATACACTGTATTACCAGTGACGTTGCGGGAGGACGTGTTGAGGGAGTTCAATACATCCCCTTTGGCGGTATATTCTGGTGTGACGAAAATGTACTAGGACCTCCGATGTCAGCACTAGTGGCCAGGGATGAAGAAAGTGGTGGTAGGGTTTCATTCATGATGCCTCACTTGCCATCAAGTGAAGGCTGAGCATCAGGTCCCATCAATCTTGGCACAACCACTTGAGGTACCAGAATGAAAATGGGATGGTATCTTCATGGAATTCATGACATGGTTACCACACACTTCGAGGGGAAATGATTCTATCTGGGTGATCATTGAACGACTCACCAAGTTGGCTCACTTCCTACCCATTCGGGAGCATCGATCAGTAGAGGCCTTGGGGAACCTCTATGTCTAGGAGATAGTGCGGCTTCATGGGGTGCCCTGGATGATTGTCTCAGATCATGACACTCTCCTTACATCCCGATTGTGGAAGGGATTACAGGATGCATTCAGGAATCAACTATGCTTGAGCACAACTTTTTATCCTTAGATAGATGGTTAGACATAGCAGACCATACTGACCTTAGAGGACATGATTCATTCCTATGTCCTTTATTTTGGTCGTAGTTGGTAGGAACACCTACCAATGGTGGAGTTTTCATACAATAAAAGCTATCACTTCACCATTATCATGGCACCATTTGAGGCCTTGTACGGGTGACCATGCAGATCACCTCTGGGCTAGACAGACCCAGGGTAGTCAGCACTCATGGTTCCAGATTTGTATGGGATACCACTAAGAAAGTGCAGATCATCCTAGAGTGGATGATTACTACACAAAGTCGGAAAAAATCATATGTTAACACGAGGCGGAGACCCTTGGTGTCTGGGGAGGGAGACAATGTTTTCCTTCATTCCCCACCCTGATGGGGTTTGAAGAGATTTGGATGGGGAGGAAAGTTATCTCTGAGGTTCCTCAGACCCTTTCACATTCTCAGCAGAGTTGGCAAGGTGGAATACCGCCTAGGTCTTCCCATAGAGATACACTAGGTGCATGATTTTTTCCTTGTGTCGTAGCTGAAGAGGTATGTGCATGACCCCTAGCTTGTCATTAGCTGGGGAGATCTAGGCATTGATGATGGGGAAACATTTTCGGAGTTCCTAGTGGATATAGAGGATCGACAGGAGTGGGTCTTTCATGGATGGTTGATTCCTCTGGTACGCGTTTGGTGGCATCACAGGAACCTCCAAGAGAGAACATGGGAGAGAGAGGCTCAGATTCGTGCATTGTACACCCATTTGTTTGATTACCCTTTGTTTTGGATTTCAAGGATGTAAATACCTAAGGTGGGGAGGATTTAATGTCCCGAAATTTATATATAATTTTTTTAAAAGAAATTATGGAATTATTTTGGGATCTCATGCTTTGACAACACTTAATTCTGATGCTTGGTGAGCCCAAAATAGAATTTTAAACTTTTTTTAAGTTCACTTAAGTAAAAGTGCGAACGGAGTTTTCTAAATTTTGAACTGGTGCTCAGATCAAAAATCTGAGGTCACCATTGAACATGGAATTCAGAGATTAATCTATAAAATAATTAAATTCAACTAGAATGTTTCAAACAGAAAAGTTAATTTTTGAACATTTCAGAAAATAATAAAATATTTTAAAAATATATTTTATTTATTTTGTAACTGTTGGGTGACAGACGACGGTGCCGTGGTGCAGAGATGAGGTTCATTAAAGGAATCTCCTTAATTGATCATTTTTGTGCAGTGTAATGCCGCATTAATTGAGGCATAACAAATACTCTATTTCATAAATGAAATAGCATAACGACGTGACATCTCAGTTTAACTAAAATATTGCGATGTGTTTTATTTTAATAAGCTAACGTGTTGGAGAGTTGAGAATTAAACTGTGGAAATTTTGACAAACCTATGGCAAGGACTCCCTCCAATGGTGAATGATGAATGCAGGAAGGGTCGCTAGTAATGTCAACGCTTTAAAAAGAATGAGACTGGGACGTGAAAAATTCCAACAGAGCTTGAATCTTTAAGGGAGGATCACTTCAACGAAGAATGTCGATCGAGGTACGGTTTATTTATTTTACGTTTTCCCCATTCTTCATTCTAAATGACGAACATAGATCAACCCATGAATAGGCTGATCCGTAGATCATTCGTTCTTGAGGGAGGGTCATATTTATTTTGATTTCTATTTAGGATTAAATTATTGTTTGTAGAACATCATCTGAAAACCTTCCCCTATTTTAAAACTCTAACGCAGAGGGTGTGGACCGACATGAACAAGTCTTGATTCCCTATGCTTGTGCGTTCTTCGTGGATGAGCATTTTTAAAGGGGAGAAAAGGTTGGTTCAAGGCATTTTCAAGGAAGGAGATACCCCATAGAGGCTGGAGGCACAGTCGGTGTGAAGAACAGACCACCGGTGTGGACTCGATGGTCTGCTAAAGAGCACGCGAGCGGCCATCTGCATCCCACAGTGGTGGTAGCGGGCTGGAGGCGACACTCCATGACGACATGCTAGGATGAGTTGTCGGCTGGGCTAGGAGAAGCCACCGGCTGGGCCAGGAGGAGCCGCCAGCTGGTTCGACGGCTAGTGGAAGGGGAGAGACCCCTCAGCTGTGTCGGTGGAGCGGGCCACAGCCACGGGCTACTCTTCTCTGGAGCATAGGGTCTCTCGACCACGTGCAGGAGTCCGGCCATCCCCATAGTGCTAGGCCACGTTTGATTGACCGCGATGGGTGAGTCGGCCCCCTGGAAGACCCACAGGGCGAGGTGGGAGTCGGACGTGGATTTCTGTCATGTCCTGGCCTAGTGAAGAACCGGTCTACCTCTGGCAGACAGGAAAGGCCAGCGGGTCGGACCCCCCCCCCCCCCCCGAGTGGGCTTGACTCGTGGCCCAATGGGCCCGTGGCCCAACAGACTACACCCAGGCTGGGCTGGGTCCGGTTTGGTTCGAAAGACCCCTGGTTGGGTCTATTCGGGTTAGTCTGACCAGGTCGAACCGAACCTTGAACCGGACCCAACCAGAGCTTTTTTTGAAAAAAAACAATATCATGAAAACTGGGGGTCCGATTGACGAGATTTTTGTGGCTTTGGAACCCTAGAGACGAGATGGATATTTTGGAATACTCTATGGACGGTTTCATGGAAGTTGAATTTTGAATAATGGATTCGGGAGTAGTTTTCTCAAGATCAAGTGTGCTACGTGTGGAAAACCTATGGTTGGATGAGACCTAGAGACTACTGATGAGCGACCCTGTGTGGATCCGATAAGATGGAATATTGGGAAGAGTCTTCTGTGTGACCTGACACACCCATGGTACTCGATAGGAGGAGTACCTCAGTATGGCCATAGGTGGGAAGTGGCTTCTGTGTGATCTAGAATGCCCGCGGTGGTGAGCATCTTCTATGTGACCCATCATACCCATGGTACTCATCAGTAATGAGTACCACAACAGTCCAAGGTTAGTGGGAAATGTATTCTATGTGACCGGGAAGGCCCATTGTACTCATTGAGGTGGAGTTCTCTAGTAGCCCATGGTGTTCTATGATGTGACTAATGGTTCTACTTTCCTACTCTAGAATATACCTGGTGTGAGATATCTTGCATTGTAATCATGATCCATGATGATACTTCATAGTTTATTGTGGATTGCTTTGTGGTATTTCCTTATTTATTTGGGGTTTCTACTGAGTATTTTTTTTTACTCACCCCTATATGGTCTTCGCCCACACGTGTTGTGTCTCGTGCAGATGACTGTCAAATTAATGGAAGACTTGGTGGCCCAGGACCCAGTGGTGCCCAGTGATACTAGGTTGGTCGGGCATACTTCTACAGCTTCCAGCAGTTACTCTGTACTTACCCATCAGGTGGGGTTTTCAGTAGATGGATTCCATATTTTATTTTTAACTTTCCTTTTTTCCAGTTAGTCTTTTTGTTGGGTTTGTATTCTGTCCCATTTGACATTCAATTTTACCTGTAATCAGTGGTTGTTTATTGGTATGCTTCTTTACTATTCCAGATTTCGGGTTGTGGTTGTGTGTGTATGCATACAGTTACTCAGTAAAATTCCTCCCACTTGTAGTTTAATTCCTTCAGCGCTAATCGCCAACCCCTGGCTTTTGGGAGTCAGGCTTGGGGTATGTCGTGGAACAGGCCCCAGGGGACGAGTCATGATAATCCATCACCTCATTCTTCAAATGTAGTACTGAAGGGAAAAAAATAGTTTTTGAACATTATTATTCCATCAAAATAATGTTTTAATCTAGGAATATTTCTCAACTTCTTTTGTAGTGCAATATATTCCTATTGTACCTCTTTAATCTTCACTTAGATAGATGGTTAAACACTCATTTTTGAAAGATAGGATTTCTACCCTTACTTAAGTATTTCAAGATCCTTACTTTTAAAGTACAGTAATATCAAATATTTCTTAATCATCATCATAGATAATCTAGCATGATCCGTTTGACTTAGATAATATTTAACCTTGTTCGCTTTCCCAAGATGGTAATGGATTGAGTAGTCATTATATTTTATAATCTATAACCATTTTATTTGGTGTATTTTCATCTCTTTGTTAGGTAAAATATATTTTAAACTTTTATTATCTATATATATGTCACAACTTTATCTATAGAGATAATTCCTCCATATCTTTAATGAAAAAAATTAACACATCAAACTCTAAATCAAGAGTTTAGTCATTTTAATCATGTACCTTCAATTTTCATGAGGCATAAGATATAACCATGTCATTTTTCATGAGAAAACATCTCTCTACCTTATTTGAGTCATCACTATAGATTACAAACCCTTCTTTATTGTAGGGTAGTGTAATTACAGGTGCACTGACTGGACTTCTCTTTATATCATTAAAATATTCCTCACATTCACCCATCCAAATGAACTTGGCTCCCTTGTGAGTTAATATAGTTATTGGATTTCAAAGTCATGAAAATTTCTCTAAAAAACACTGATAATATCCATAAAACCCATGAAAACTATATATCTCAATCACAGTGGTTGGTCTAGGAAAATGTTCAATAACTTATAGCCTTGATGGTTCAATTAATATACCCTCACTTGAGATTGTATGACCCTATAATGAAACTTTCCTAATGAAAAATTGACACTTTGTAAATTTTTCATATAGCTTATCCTTCCTTAGGGTTTTCATAACAATTCTCAAATTATATTATTGTTATTCCTTGATCTTCAAATACACAAAAATATCAAATATAATTACTTTCAAAAATAGATCAAGGTAATATCTAAAGACTCTATTTATCAAATTCATAAAAATAGAAGAGACATTAGTAATTCCCAATAGTATCACTATAAATTCATAGTGTCTATACATTATATATAATTTTTACATGGTTAGATCCTCTTTCTTGACCCACAGTTGATGATATCCATAACTAATATAAATCTTGGAAAAATATTTATCACTGTGTAGTTTATGAAAAAATTTATCAATACAAGGTCTAGGGTACTTATTCTTGATTGTGATCTTGTTAAGTTATCAATAATCAATTTAGATCCATGTTGATCCATCTTTATTATTAACAAACAAACAAAATTCATTCTAAGGTCATGCACTTGTCCAAATGAATCCCTTATCACGATTCTCTTGGAGTTGTATCTTTAATTCTTATAACTCATTTGGATCCATTATATATGGAGTCTTGAAAATAAGTGTAACACCAAGTATGAATTATATTGAAAAATCAAATTAATGATTTTTCATAAGATAAGGAAATTATTTCATAAATACATCAATAAAATTCTATATAATAGGAATATCCTCGATGTTGATTTTTTACCCAACCATCTTAGATAAATTCCTCTTTTGAATGTGAATCATGAACCATACGATGGATGTAATTTCCATCATAAGTTCATTTTCTTCATCACACTGATATGTGATCAAAGGTTGGTTTGGAATATCAAATGTAACTTTAATTCCTTAGAAATTGATGTTAGATTTATGTGAATAAAGATAATTCATGCCGAAAATAACATTGAATTCAATGAGAGGAAGAATAAAAATATTTTCAGGAAACACTTTCCCATAAACTTCAATAAAATAAGAATAATATATTTTGGGTGTGATCGTCATACCATTATCGGTTTTTACTAACAAATCAACATCTAATTTTTGATACAGTACTTTAATTCTAAAAAAGGTCGTCAGATATAAAATAGTAGCTAGATCTAGAATCAAATAGGACATTAGTGATACTAGAGTGTATGGTAAGTGTACCTTTCACCATGTTGTTATCATACCCCTAATAATAAATATCGATCCCATGATATTTTCATTTTTATTTGGTATTAATAGGTTATTGGCATCTATAATCATCATTAACCTTTGTATTTGGGCACTAGTTATCGTAATTACCATACTCCTTGCATTTAAAACACTGGACTATAGGTGGTTTATTCTGTGGAAATTTCTCTCTATTTGTATCATTAGATAACTTCTTCCCATCACTTTGGTATTAAATTTTTCCAATGACCTTCCTTTCCATACTTGAAACATTTAACATTTATATTAAGGAAATTTCCACCAAGTTTCCTTCCATATTTTGAGCATAAATAAAATCTAATCTTCTTCCCTCTATGGTTTTTAGAATTTCTTTTTAATTCCATTTTTCTTTTCTTGTAAAAACAATGAGATTTATGGGAAACTTCAATATATATCTACACCTTCATAGCACATATAATTATTTATTAAAATCTACTGAAGTTCCCTATGTCTAGTACCCTAAAAAGTCTTGGTTTTCACACACTAAAGAATTGATCAACCATACTTTCAGCTGGATGATAATACCAAAATCATACCTTGAAAGTCTTGTGAAATTTTCCTTATAAGTACCAATATATTCATTATTATTTTAATTAATCTAAGTAATTAATTATAAATATTTTTATATACAATACAAGGGAATTTCTTACTGAGAAATATCCAAATAAACTCATCCCATTCTATGGATTAAATTTCTTATTATTTTCTCATATTCATAATAAGGTTCCACAATTGATCTAATTCACCTTAAAAATAATAAATGGATAAGATAACCTTCTCATGTTTTGATCACTTGAGAATATAAAATATTTTCTTAATGGTACTGATCAATCACTTAGCCACTATTGTATCAGAATATCCACTAAAATATAGTGGATACTACCTTATGAAAGACTTAAATATATTTTTATCTTTTATTTGATCATTTGCAATCTCAACATGATTAATATCTTTAGAAATATGTGTGAGAATAACAATAATATTTTTCTTTTAAACACCCATAACATTCAGTTTCTTAGCAGTAAAATCATTACATAGTCCATCACATTCAGAGTTAACACGATTTCTCCAGGTTCCATCCCTTGAATAAAGCCAAAAAGTATAATGTGAGAAAAAAATAATCATTGTGGGAATCCAAATAATCATGAAAAATCATTTATAGTCTGTCTAAACTGTGACACATTCTTCTATGATACCTTAGGTTTAACCTCGATCTTTCATGATCATTACCAAACCTATAGGATTTTACCCTATAATTAGACTTATCCCCAAGGTTATTTTAAAAGTTTTCCCATCATAGTTACCAGAGTTTAACTAAACCTCTCTCTGATACCAAATATAGTGACTCATACTTTTCATACATATATATTACATCTTAATAGATAAATATTCATTACTTAACATTTTTATGCATTATAGAATCATTTAGTTCTAGTATCTTTAAAAACTTGGAAACATAAAAATATATTTTATAAAATATCTACCTCATCTCTAACTTATTTCTTCATAACTATAACCCTTCTTAGACATATCATACTTAATACATTTCTTCATAACCTAGGGAAACAAAACATAAGAAAAGGGTCAGTTATGATCCTCGGTAAGGGTAAACAAGGGAGATATTAATGATCAGGAGAAAAAAATTATAAGAATATGAGTTAAACATTTGAAAACCATACCATGCATATCATAAATCGTAATCTTGAGTCATCACATAAAGAATGAAATTTTATAAGACATGAATCGTAAAAGAATTGAAAAAAATGATGCATTAGTGGATAACACTGGAATGAGACAGGGAATTGTGGAATACACATAAGCATATAAAATAATTTTTTTAGTAGTCAAGTCTCTTTTTGAAGACTATCATAGTGGAATTGGATCACCCTCCAAACCATCAAATTATTCAAGGTTCACTCCTAATACTATCATAATGGACAAATCCCCTTACTAAAATGGGTTATGTCCCCATTATAGTCCTATTTTTTATGATAATATATAAAAATTTTCCCAATTAATTGGAGGGAAATATAGGTATCACACATTACATAATGAAACTAATATATATGTTTTCCAAAAAAATCATAAAGAAATGGGTTTCACAAATTTTGTGTTCATATTCATAAACTATCGAGTGAAATAATAAGGATGGTATCCTTGGATCATATCCCCATTTAAGAATAAATTAAATCCTGGGTTTTTTCATTGATGAATGTAAATTACATTAAAATATCATTAAAACATACTTGAGTAAAATAACTATTCCATTTCAAAATAACTTATTTTTAAAAAATACTGTGTAATTATAAAAGATAAAATTTTTCTTTAAAAAGAACCTTATAAACATATATAGTAATCTTAAAAGAAAATATTAGTCAAGATGATGGAAAAATAAATTCATTGTTTATAAGTTGAACAAATATTCCTTCTATATTTTTTGTTATAAAAGTCAAAAAGTACCTTGTTTGGAAAATGATAAGAAGATTCCATTCAAAACACTTTGTAAAAAGTCAAACATTAGTAAAATTGACTTCAAAAATCATAGGATAAAATTAAAAAACTTATTTAAACCCATTTATTTAAAATATGGATATGTAACAAAAATATTCCCCATCATAAAATAAAAAAAATCTCGAATATTGATGAGATTGTGAAATAAAACTATTAACTTGAGTTCAACTTGCTTCGAAAGTACTCTAACATCTCATATAATAAATTCAGATTTATTATAATTTTATACCATATTAATTTTCATTCTAATAAAATCAAATTTTATTCCTTTATAAAATTTAAATATCCCATTTTATTAATAATTCCCTATTAAAATTGTTATTTCTAGGTGCTAATTGTTTCGTTTATCAAGATTACTTCAGTTCATTAGATTTAGTCCTTGTATATTTATCTTGGTTCATCACCAAAAGAAAATAAATATTCATTTAAATATCATATATAATAATTATATACATATTAATATTTCTCCATAGAAGTTATATATAGAACTATTAAATACATCATTGATGGTGATGGTAGGTCGTATGTACGCATGAACGTTGTTTTCATTTTTGGAATAATGAAAAGAAATTAAAGTAAATATTAATTCACCATTATAGGATCATTATTATATAATATATGTCATATATATTCATAATCCTATTCCACATTACCATCCAAGTAAAATATAAACAAAAAATATCACATCGCTTTGTGGAGATGGTAGTCTACATGTACACACAAACGACGTTATCATTTCCAAAAGGATTGGATGGAAAGAAGTTGGACAAGATATTAAAATAATAGAAGTATAATTCTTTCATTAATTTCATATAAAAATACTAAATTCATCATTATAACCATCCATAAAATATAGTTATGAAAAAATAATTATATCGTTGTATGGAGACAATACGTTATACGTATGCACAAGCGATACTTTCACCTCTCGTTCGATGAGAAATATGGTGTATAATGTTGTTTTAATAATCATAATTACATTTAATAGTATTTATTATACTTAATTTATTATTTTATGATACATAACATATATTTAGAAAAGTTAAATAAGAGAATAAAAGAAAGTGATCAGGTAATTTGATTAACTCTTCTTTGAAACGACTCCTTTAGATTTCCCCTAAAAGGTTATCAGGTTGGTATTTTGGAAATAAAATAACCTATAGAATGTGTTTAGGGAATTTTATAAGATAAATTTTCTGATTGTGGTAATTCTAAAATGCTAAAATGGGTTTTAATAACTATGGGAGGAGGTTCCCTTTTATAATTGAGGTGTGGGGAACTTTTAGAATTTATCAAAGGTTAAATTATAACAAATTAATTCTCAGAAAAAAATACTAAAAATGGATATGTATTTGAATATATGGTAGTATATCATTGTGATACCATCAACTGATATAATTTATACATGTTTTGGGGTCATTTTAAAACTTATATTTTTTATTAACCCATAGTTAAAAAAATTTAATTTTAACTACAGTGACACTTTTTCCAACATTAAAGGGCTACAATTTTTACTTATAAGGTGAAAAATGGACAATTAATAGAATATTTATAATATTTTAGACAATATAATATCCACCTTATATTAGTTGAATATTTTTATGATTTCTAAATAATTTAGAAAAATAGTATTTTGATAAAATATCATTATTGTCAATTTTGAAATTGTTCATTTAATTTAACTTTAAATACATCAAGACAAAGGGTTAATTCAAATATAATTATTTAAAACTTCCATAGTATGTCACATAAATATATAAAACTAATTCTACACATTAAATCATTCCCATTATATGTAACTTTTATCACTTTTAAATTAATTTATTAAATTTTTTATTAAATGAAGAAATATTGCATCGGTGTTGGATAAGAAATTATGAACATCATATAATTAATAAAAATTAAAAAAAATCATCGGAATAATGTCTTTAACATAAACACAGATGCATATAGTCATTCATAACTTACCTGTGTCCCCATTTGGATACATAAAAGTTATCAAAAACAAAGTGAGTGGCATTTCATAACTTTATCTGATTTAAATAATATATAAGTCATTTTCATGGACAACCACACATTAAAGGACTAAATTTCAAACCTAAGGTGTTAAGGATATAATTATATTTGTCAAATAACAATTATTATTAAAAATTATAGCTTGATAATTTATTTTTAATCTATATTAACCTGGATTACTCTTTACCAAGGTGATAAGTTTTTCAACAGTTACAATTCGTATTGACCAAAACTAAAAGGGGATTAATTAAAAAATTTAAGTCTAAAGATAATAAATATTTAATTTATTTTATCTAATTTAATACCTATAAATTATGAAAATTAATTTTAAATCTAGTGTTGAAAATGTGACAGAAACTATTTTTAAAAGAAAAAATATACACTTTTAAGCATAATATTGAATTTATTCTTATCATATGCCTAGAAAAAGTTATATGATAATTTTTTAAAACATTTGTAAAATTTATTTATATATATATATTTGATTAAAAACATTCACAAATAGTGATTAATCTAATTTATTAAAATAGAAATACATTATGTGCATAAAAGAAATTTTTTCAGAAATGACATCACTTTTATTTTCAAATAACTTTATTGTTTTTAATTAAAATTTAATGAATTAATTTTATAAATTTTTAGACCAAATTTTTTTATAATTTATATATTAACATTCATACCAAATAAATATTTTTTCTAGGTAATAATTGACACATAATATTTTAATAATGTTACGCAGATCATTTAAACTCGTTGTTTCATGTAAGGCAAGCTATTGAAAGAAATCAAACTATTTAAAAGGGAATATTTCATAAACATAACATTTTATTATAATGTCAACATGTTTCATTATTATAGATGTCAAAAGAATCCATCAACACAAGGAAAAGTATATTGAAATAAAAAATCCCCTAATACCTTTATTTCCAATGATTTGGTGGTCTTTTTTCACACCTCTTGGGTTTACGATTTTCTAGTCATTAACTTTATCATGATATTTCTATTTATTATAATAAATAATATCTATAACTCTTCATAATTATTTGGAAATTAATTTTCCTCCATGTCCATAGATTCACTTCCAACTAATGTTCTTCTATTTAGAAACGTATTTATGTGTTATTATAGATAACCTTAATATTTCACTTTCCCTCTTTCAAGTGGAAGTTTAATTAACTCTTTTTATAAACTAGGTTTTAAAAAAAAAGATTTTTTAAATATAAAACCATTTACTACCAAGAAAAAATATAAATTTAGTGGTTAAAATTTATTGAAGTATGTATAGTGAAAGACCCCGAGATTTTAAAAGAACGCTATGTTAAATAACATATACAACACAGAGAACCAAACTTAAATGAACTGTTAAATATTATTATTCTTTTATCATTATAAAGTACCCATTGAATTTGAGGGTATTAATAGAATTAAAAAAATTAAAAATATATAAATTTCATTAGAGGTAAAAAAAATATTCACTAATGGTTAATATATAAGCACTCAATTTTTAGTAAAGTAGTTTTATTTCTCAAAATATTTTTTCTCTAAAAATGTTTTTTATTGGATGAATAATATAATTAATCATTGAAAAAGAATTTATTTGAAAAAAATAATATCATTTTTTAAATAAACATATCAATATTAACGTAGGGTGAAATTTGGTTATTTTTCTAAAGGGTTATTTTTTAGTGAATAGTGAAATATACTGAATTTATTGGAAACTATATTTTTGTTTCAAGAATTTACAAAATTCCATTTTGTTTTAAATTTATTTAATATAAAATTAGTTTTATTATATTATTAATAATTCAACTAGATTTCTTGGAAAGAAATTATTTTTTGAATTTTGTGTAAAACATTTTTATACTTAAAAATCATTTTTCTAAAAAAAATTGTTCTTCATTGTATTTTGTGTTTTTATCGTAGATTAATTTCTTTAACATAAATTCATTGTATCTAGAAAAATGGATTCTATATTAGTAAACATGAGTTACAAATTTGGTATATATTTCCCTTTTAGTTTTGTCCAATATGAATGGTAACCATAGTAAATTTGTGTTACCACAGTAAAGGTAAAATGGGTTAATTTGGTTAAAACTAATGCAGTAAGGCTTAAAATTCATTCAAATACATGTATTTATTTCATTTAATAATTCTATTTCATCCATAATCATAAAAACCTTGAAAATATGGCCTTTTTCATTTAACTTTTTCTTTTACCTATATAATATTTAAGTAAAAGATAAAGTCAAAAATGTCACTTTATCACTTTTAATATCAATAATATTTGGTGATAGGGATAAAAACAACTTATATTTGGTTATAAATAGTTATTTTATGTATTAATTATTTTTTTATCATTATAATTTATTTTAAATTTTTAGTGATGAAATAATTACCTTCAATGCTAACGCAACACTGACATAATGATTGTGCAAGCAGTAGAAAAATCAAGTAAATTAATTAAAAAACATAAAAAATAATTTTTTTGGTGAGTTAAGGTGTCTTATTAATTTTAAATATAATTATAACATATTTTAATTATTTTAAATTTTAATATTCTAATTCCATTTTTTATATTTTTTTCAAAGTCAAATTGTGTGAATGGTTCTTAAAATGACATTAAAAAATATGTTAAAATATATTTTATTAAATTATTTAAAAAACATAAAAATATTGAAATAGTACAATAATAATGAAAAATATTCAAAAATATCCTAATTTTTCAAATTATGATTCAATTTTCATCTTATAATTAAAATTATAACCCTTTAATATTGAAAAATACATTACCACGATTAAGGTTGAAATTGGTTAAACAAGGGGTTAAAACAAAATATGAGATTTAAAATGATATCTAAACCTATAAAATTTTATTTTTTGGTTATATTAAGACCATATATTCTTTATATTTTAATCGATGTAATTTAGGAACCATTTGACATGAGTTAGACACATATTATATTATAATAGTTTATGTACTTCAAAAAATGACATTAATGATATTTTATGAAAAATAATAATTTATTAAATGATTTAAAATTTATAAAAAAACATATATTCTGAAAATTAAATGATATATTATTTAAAATTTCAACCATATTCCATTTTTGTGTCACTTTTCATTTTATTTTAACATTAAAAATCCTTCAAAAGTAAAAAAAATGATATCACATTAATTATAAAAAGGGGTAATGAGGGGGTCAATACTAAGAGATAAAGATAAAAAAACATAACAAAAACATGATAAAATTTTATTATATGAGGTTATTTAGACTCTTAATCATCTTATATTCTAATTATATCAATTTGGATCCTTTTTTCTATGAAAACTAATTTATATTTATTTAATACTTTAAGTGATTCCAAGAGTTCCCCTCCTCTCACTTACAAAAGGGCACCTCTTTTCCCCTATTACTCACAAATTTTGAGCCTTATAGCTCAAAAAATACCTAGAATAATAAAATTATAGATTCTTTAAACACATCCTAAGGATTATGGTATTTCTAAAATACCATCCTTTCAAGGATAACGTTGTAATCCAGAAGCGATTTCTCAATGGTGAGGTGAAACTCTTAGCTGAGAATTTTCATTTTATTTCTTATTATAACCCTATAAATATTTGGTATCACTTATAAAATAATTAATTTTATATCTTAAATACGATTAATTTTTATTACTATAATTGAACAACCATTATGAACCATCTTTCCAATCGTTGAAAAATGTTAACATTCCTCATGCGTACATATGGACTACCACCTCCACAATGTGATGTGATTCGTTTTTTACTTATTCTTTATATGGATGGTAATAAGGAAAAATTTAATGAATATATATTATTTTTATGATATAATAATTATTCTATAAATTTGAATTATTATTTAACTTTCTTTGGCTCCATCCATCAAAAATTGAAAAAAAAACATTCATGCGTCCGTACAACCTAATATCTCAAGGAATGGTGTCATTATTTTTTCTATATCTTCCTTTTATAGATGAATCTAAATATATATATATATATATATATAATTTATAATATATTTATATAATCATTTACATTCTATATATGATTTAAACATGATCAAATTATAAGGATCGGGACTGCCAAGCTGAAACGTGCATGATAAATGAAAAAGTTATCAACTAGAATAATAATTGTGATAACAAATTGTTTATAAATAAGTGATAAGATGTTATAAGTATATAATATATGATATTATATATACAATTATGGTTCAATAATAGGTTTATAATAAATTTAATTTTATTATACAGGAATTTATAGCACTTGAAAAAAGTTAAATTTGAGATAAGGGGATTTCTCATCTCACTTTTCTTTACGTGAGTCATATGTCATATTCACAATTTGTTTACTTTGTGCGGTGTATTTAATACACATTAATGTATTTTATGGTTTGTTTCATAAAAATTATGAGGATTAAAAACTCTATATAAGGTTCTATCTTTCATGATATGTTTATTCTAATATTACTAAAGCAATAAGAGACATATGTTTATGTAAAGACCCGGATTTTCTGTGGGATTTTTTTTAAATACATGGGAATTTTACAAGTCCATAGTTTCTGACAGTGCATGATCCTAAGGCCCGGTGTGCCTGGAATCAATTTCTGAAGTTTTGTTCGGGTACGTTCAGTAAATGTACGAGGGGGTTTTTATAGCTTTTGAACCGATGCTCGGAACTGAAATCTGAGGGCACCATTGAACTCGCAGCGCCGGTTTTCATTTAAGAAGACTTTCAATTTGATGGTATTGAGTCGGTAATGAAAGTTAGTTTTTACCTTTTTATAAAAAAATAATAAAATAAAGTGTAGCCACACTTTATTTTATTCCAGCCGCCATATGAGTGTGGGTAGTTGGAACCTCTACTTGGGAGCTGGTGGTGGGACCTCCACACCCTACCCTCCCATGAGAGGTTATGGTGGTTGGGCCTACCCAAAACCAACCTCCCATGTGAGGTTAAATGTGGTGGGGACCACATGAGGCCACCTGACCCCTCTTTAATGGGAGGAGACCTTAACCTCTCAACTATCCCTCATTAATGAGGGAGAGCCTCTCCACCTTTCCCCACCTCAATAAAACAAACCCCCTAATTTATTATGCCAACGAACGTGATTTAATTTGGTGGAGTCGGGTTATTAATTCACCCTTTTGAATTACATGCCAACACTTAAAATAATAGGAAAACTATTATTTTATTTGGGTTGGAATTCTCTTCTGGTGATATTGTTAGAGAAAGCTCCCAACGAAGAAAATTCCTCCCAACGAAAAATGCGAAGAACATGAAGAACGCCAGCGACACTCTTCTTCTCTAGCCTTCTTCCTCGAACCCCTTCGATGTGGGACGTGATCGTCTACCACGGATTGACGGACATCCTTCCGCAACGTTAACGAAAGACTATAAAAAAATCAAAGGTAGGGAGTATTGTGTTATTTTATATTTTTAATATAAACCTCATTCTTCATCGAACAAAGATATGTTATGAGAATCACCAATTTCTATCACCATAACGAGGAGGGATCGTGCCGCACGAACATAGTCTGACCCTCCCCTTGTTTGTTATTGTTTGATGACTATGACTTGGAAAAGTGGGGTCGACGACGAAGATGGTGAACAAGGTCCACGCTACCCGCGGCCTCTGCGAACCGCGCCGCCCCCACGGTGCCCCGGCGCGCTGCCCGTGTGCCCCCGCGTGCAGCCCGGCTCCACCGACACCCCGCGGGCGTGTTTCCTGGCACCCCCACGCCCTCCGGAGTGTTGCCCGGTGCCCCCGCGCGCCACCAACTCCCTGCACAGCACCCCCACACCCCACGGTGCGCTTCCCGATGCCCCCGCGCCGCGCCGGTGCCTGCCCCCCCCCCCCCCCCCCCCCCCCCGCGCCACGTCGGCGCACCGCCCGATGCCCCCCTCCCTGCCGGCGTGTTGCCTGGCGCCCCTGCGCCCCACCGGCGGCCAGCCCGGCGCCCCCGCGCGACACCGGTGGCCTGCCCGGCACCCCCAGGCATCACCGGCGGCCTGCTCGGTGCCCCTGCGCCCCTTCAGGCGGCCTGCCCGACACCCCGACACCCTGCCCGACGCCCTGCTCGGTGCACCCGTAGCCTGCCTGTGCCCATCCGGCCATCCCGCGCCCCGCACGGCCTGCCTGCTATCCTCCCAGCCACCGGACTTCTGAGCCAACCCACGTCTCCCCCCGCAGTGTCGCTGGCCGAACTAGACCGGTCTCCCGGGCCGAGTTACCGAGTCGCCTACATGGTGACTACTGGGCCGAAATACCCTCGCGGTCCGTTGGGTCAGACCCAAGGGACCAGATCAAAACTTAGTGGACGAACTCGCCCAATGGGTCGGGTTAGACCCATCGAGTATGGCCGTGTCGACCCAGGACAGGTCGGCCCATACTAGGTTGGGCCGAGTCGGTCCAACCGGGTCGGACCGGACCCGTACCCATTACTGACCCATTAACTTCTTGGGCCATATCTTTGGCACCGAACGTCCGTTTCATGAACCGTCAGTGACGCTGGTATTATTGGAGCATAGCCGTCCCTTTGAATATTCCCCACTGGAGTTTGGGGTATAGTTCTGTCACGGTCTGGTTGGTTCATACACGAATCCAACCAGGCCCCCAAGACTAAAATGCTAATAACTCACAGACTTGGCGTCCGATTGATGCGTCGTTTGTTGAATTGAGACCCCTATGATGTCACGGTCCTTTGAGATACTTCTACGTGAGACTTCACAACACTTGGAATTTCAACCAGTAGCTCATGGAGTGGATCCTTCCGGTGACGAGCAGTCACAGTGCAGAGACCTAGTCGCTGTAGACCTGACGACTACTTGACCAATTCAACTCGGAGTGAGTTCATTAGCCCAGTGGATGGAGCGCCTGGTATTTGGCGATAGAACCATGGCAGACGGAGCGCCTGGTAGTTGGCTGTAGACCCGTGGTACAAGACAGGAGATTACCACTGTAGGCTATTAGGGGGAGCGCCCGGTATTTGGCAGCAGACCCACAGCGGATGGAGTGCCTAGTAGTTTGCAGCAGACCCGTGATACTCGACAAGAAGAGTACCTCAGCAGTATAAGGTTAGTGAGAAGCACCTCGGTGTCACGACAGGCCCACTGTACACGACAGTGGAGGAGTTCTCCAGCAGTCATGGTTTCGATAATGAAAATCATGGTTTGAGATGAGTCAATGACCTTTGTGTTTTCCTCATGATTGAGATGGGTTACTTGATAACTTTGGTATATGTATGTGCATATACTTAAGTAATGGTTATCTATTGAAATATTACTTTTTGGTTTATCCTTGTTGAATTTTGTGATACCTTGAGGGTCTTGGGGTCTCTACTGAGTATCGTTATACTCACCCCTGCACGGGCTATGCCCGTACCTCGTTGTGTTGGATGTAGACGACGGAAAACGTTGACGGAGGTCGAGAGCACCAGGACTGGATGGTACCCAAAGGAGGATCTTCTGACGTATCGGTACACATTGGAGTATAACGGATGTGAAGTGATGTAGAGGACATATGTACCTACCCTTCAGGTAAGAACCCCAAAGGATGATCCAGGAGCTGCTTTCACCTTTCATCTATTTGTCCCTTTTTCAGTTGTACTTGTTTTTAACTGTTTTTTTAATTTACAGTTGGGCTTGTATTCTGGCCCCCCTTTACTTTCAGTACACTTTTTATACAGATTTTACTTAGTTTTTGCTTCCTCTTGTACTCTGGTTGTGTGATTTTACGTTTTATAAAGGTAATTCCTTTCTAGTTTTAGGGATTCATGAATTTGGTGCTAGTCTACAGCCCCTGGCCTATGGAAGGCAGGCTTGGGGTACTCACGATATAGGCCCTGGGGGTCAGGTCATGACAAATTGGTATTCGAGGACGTCGGTTCTACCGCAAAACTTAGGACTCTGATATTTCTTTTCTATGAAGCAATAGTGTTAAGGGTACTAAGTGTGGTTTTCAGGTCAGGGAGTCCAGTATCGGTTCGGGCGGCCGATGTATCCATACACCAGGACCCTGACTTCTCATTTCTGACTTAGTACATGAAAACACTGATTGCATGTGTGTTTTAAAAGTTTTCTTTAAGTCAGCTCAAACCAGGTGAGCTCACCAGGTTTAGTCTTTTGACTATGTCGCATCTGTTTCTTTCAGGATGCCTCTTCGAGGATGACCAGCTAGAGCCCCAAGAGTTGTACGTACTGACAGCTCGCTGAGAGATGAGGCCTCAGTATAGGACCCTCTTCTAGTTGAGGCACCAGGGGAGGCACCAGTGGTAATACTTCCTGTTCGGCCACCGATGGCACCATCCCCAGCAGAAAATGATACACGCCGCTTGAGTGCATTGCATGAGTTCCAGCGCCAGAGGCCACCCAGGTTCCAGGGAGAAACGGACTCGCAGGCAGCTGAGGATTTTCTGGAGGATGTGGTGAGAGTCTTCAGACTAGTAGGGACACTAGACGACTTCATGGTGAACCTTGCTGCCAGCCTCCTTCATGAAGTAGTAGGTAGATGGTGGAGCCTGATGCTCCAGATTCATGATGATGCGACACTTCTATGGGTAGACTTCGAGAGCCTGTTCCGGGAAGAGTTTGTACCAGACACCCTTCGAGAGGTGCGGATATAGGATCTACTTCATCTATAGCAGGGCAGCATAATGGTGGCGCAGTACTCAGTGAGGTTCACCGACCTCTCGCTCTACTCCACTGATGTGGTATGTGACCCATTCTTCAGGTCCTGGACCTTTGAGCAGGGACTCAAGCGAGAGATTAGATCTTCAGTTATCTCCCACGACATCCTAACGCGGGAGGGAGTGTTGGAGCGAGCGCTCCGAGCGGAGAGTTTTTTTGGTGACCAGTCTCCAGCAGTGAGACCCACCAATAGCTGACTTGCAGCAGAGTCTTCTGCATCTAGAAGTAGACAGATGACACAGAGGTCCAAAATGACCAAACCCATAGGTTTTCGACTGCACGACTCAGGATCGGTTGTGTGGGGCACCCAAAGTGGAGACAGAGCCAGTCATTCTAGGAGAAAACAGTGTTACTCCTACGACGGGCTTATTCACATGGCTCATGACTGTCTGACCTTCCGTTCTGATGATCAACAGGAAGTTGAGGGACCTCCCAGGAAGAGGAAGAGGTATGATCAAGGCGGTCTGCAGGGCGCAGGCGGACGTGGTAGAGGAGCTGGTCGTGCATCTGTATGTGGATGACGTTATGAGGTGATACCGCCACCACCACCAGGAGGTCCACCCCAACAACAGGGAGTAGGTGGACAGGGCATAGCACAGCTTCAGGTATCTGAGGCCTATGATCATGGCACTCTGGAGATTATTCTAGGTACGATCTGTGTCTATTCCACCTTAGCTGCAGTTCTTATAGACATGGGTTCTAGTAACTCTTTCATTGCCACTTCCCTCGTTCGGAGCTCAGAGATTCCGAAGGAGATGTTGGTTCGATCATTATGGCTATAGATTCCTACGGGAGCTGATTCGATGATTACGCACTGGTGTCGACAGTGCGAGCTTACTCTATGAGGCGAGAGCTTCAGCTGGGATATCATAGTAGCGGTGTCGAGGCCTTACGATGTCATCTTGGGTATGGACTGGTTATCTACATTTCATGCTCATATCGACTATATTAGGTGAAAAGTGTGGTCTGTCAGCATGGATGGGACCAGGTTTACCTTCACCAGTGAGAAGGGAACCATTGCAGCATAGGACAGACTAACTCGGAGGAGGGTGTAGTCGATCACTCACCAGTTGGCTTGCCTTACCCTCAGAGCAGTTGATGTGGAGAGTCCAACATATCCTGTAGTGGTGGACCAGTACACAAATCTTTTCCCTGATGATGTTCTAGGATTACCTCCTCACAGAGAGGTGGAATTCTGCATTGACTTGTACCCTGGGACGACACCGATATCTACTCCATCATATCGGATGGCTCCCGCTAAGCTTTGTGAGCTGCAGGTATAGCTAGAGGACTTGCAGGGAAAGGGATTCATCCGGCCCAGTGTTTTTCCCTAGGCAGCCCTGATCTTGTTCTCCAAGAAGGCGGATGGGAGCTTAAGGCTCTGTGTCGACTATCACTGCCTGAACCAGGTGGCTGTGAATAACAAGTACCCACACCCTAGTATTCATGATCTCTTTGATCAACTCAAGGGAGCACGGAGGTTCTCGAAGATAGACCTCAGATCAGGTTATCACCATCTCAGAGTTTGAGTTGAGGATGTGTAGAAGACAGCCTTCAGGTGTTGTTTCATCCACTACGAGTTCTTGGTTACGCCATTCGGCGTAACCAACGCTCCAGCAGTGTTCATGAGTCTCATGAACAGGATCTTCCAGCCATACCTCGATTGCTTTTTCATAGTCTTCATCGATGACATACCGATCTACTCGACTACTGAGGAGGAGCATGCCGACCATTTGCAGGTAGTACTGGACACACTCCGAGAGCACCACCTTTATGGTAAGATCTCAAAGTGCCAGTTTTGGATTCGATTGGTTCACTTTTTGGGACACGTCATCTCAGAGGCTGGAGTTTTAGTGGATCCAGAAAATATCAAGGTGGTACTTGAGTGGGAGCCACCCAGGAGTGTGATGGAGGTACGGAGTTTCCTGGGCTTGGCTGGATACAACTGGAGATTCATTCCAGATTTCCCAAAATTTTCAGCACCACTATCATCCTTGATGAAGAAGGGGAAACCCTTCATGTGGTCATAGAGATTCCATCAGAACTTTTAGGATCTGAGGTAGAGGATGACTAGTGCCCCCATCTTGAGGCTTCCAGAGGAAGGCATAGGGTGCGTAGTCTTCTGCGATGCATCAGGGACCGGAATCGAGTGTGTCCTAATGCAGGAGCGAGTAGTGAACAGATATGGTTCTCGACAGATGAGACCGAATGAGCAGAACTATGCTACCCATGACCTAGAGTTAGAATCAGTGGTCTTCACCTTGAAGATATGGCGGCACTCTCAGATGGGCGAACGTTTTACCATGTACTTTGATCACAAGAGTCTCAGGTATATCTTCTCTCAAAAGGACCTGATCCTGAGACAACGGTGATGGCTTGAGTTCCTCCAGGACTATGAATTTGAGATAGTCTATACTCCTGGGAAGGGTAATGTTGTTACGGATGTGCTCAGCAGGAGGACTGGTATACAGCTGCTAGGAGAGGTGACAGAGCAGTTGGCTACCTTACAGATATCCTTTGCAGATATGGATGGAGCAGCCTATCTACAGTCTCTTACAGTCACTCCTCCACTTCTTCAGTGAGTCGGGGAGGCACAACATGGGGATGCTGACTGCGAGACATGACATTCTCAGATATCCACAGGGCAGGCACCTGATATATTTTCTGAAAGTGGGGAGCACGTCATCCTCTTCAGAGGATGTACCATGGTACCAGTTTCACTTCAGGAGGAAGTGTTGAGTGATTTCCACACTTCCCCTCTAGAGGTGCATCTAGGTGTGGCGTAGATGTACCAGGACCTTCAACGATAGCATTGGTGTCCAGGTATGAAGAAGGCGATAGCAAAGTTTGTCTCACGATGCCTCACTTGTCATCAAGTGAAGGCAGAGCACCTGGTACCCATAGACTTGGTTCAACCCTTAGAGGTCCCGGAGAGGAAGTGGTATGGGATATCCATGGACTTCGTGAAAGGTCTTCCACATACATCCAGGAGTCATGATTCGATATGGGTGATCGTCGACCGACTCACCAAGTCAGCCCACTTCCTACCGATCAGAGAGCAGGGTTCAGTTGAATGCTTGGGATGCCATTATGTGCAGGAGATAGTGTGTTTTCATGGAGTACCTTATTCTATTGTCTCTGACCATGACGCACGCTTTACTTCCCAGCTATGGAAGAGGTTGAAAGAAGCTTCCGGGACACAGCTTTGTTTGAGCATTGCCTTCCACCCTTAGACTAATGGTCAGACCGAGAGGACCATCCAGAACCTTGAGGACAAGGTTCGTGCTCGTGTCCTCGACTTCGGTGGTAGCTGGGAGGACCACTTTCCTTTGGTGGAGTTTTCCTACAACAACAACTATCACTCCACCATAGAGATGGAACCTTTTGAGGCCTTGTATAACCAACCTTGCAGATCACCACTGTGCTGGGCAGACCCGGAGGAGTCAGTACTAGTGGGACTAGAGATGGTACAAACTACCACAGAGAAGGTGCAGATCATCCAGGAGCGGATGAAGACTGCACAGAGCAGGAAGAAGTCATATGCTGACAGGAGACGAAGACCTCTAGAGTTAGAGGATGGCAACCAAAATTTCCTACAGGTCTCACCTCGACGTTGTATACGGAGATTTGGCCGAGGCGGAAAGTTATCTTCACGGTTCATCGGACCTTTCCAGGTCCTCAAAAGAGTAGGTGAGGTGGCTTACCTCTTGGCTCTTCCACCTCAGTTGCACCAGGTGCACGACGTCTTCCACATATCTCAGCTAAGGAGAAACGTTCATGACCCATCCCACATCATCAACCACGAGGAGCTGGACATCGATGACGGGGCGACTTTCAGGGAGGTCCCAGTGGAGATCAAGGATCGATAGAAGTGGGTCTTGCATGGATGGTCAATATCTCTAGTGTGCATTCGCTGGCAGCACGAGAACCTCCACGAGAGCACATGGGAGTAGCAGGGTCAGATGCGTGCTCAGTACCCCCATTTTTTCCCTTAGTTCGAGTTGTAGCTTATGGGGACATAAATCCCCGAGGTGGGGAGAATGTAAAGACCTGGATTTCCCGTGGAATTTTTTTAAATACATGGAAATTTTACGAGTTTGTAGTTTCTGACAGCGCTTGATTCTGAGGCCTGGTGTGCCCGGAATCAATTTCTGAAGTTTTGTTCGGGTACGTTTAGTAAACGTACGAGTGAGTTTTTATAACTTTTGAACCGGTGCTCGGAACTGAAATATGAGGGCACCGTTGAACTCTCAACACCGGTTTTCATTTAAGAATATTTTCACTTCGACAGTAGTGAGCCGGGAATAAAAGTTAGTTTTTGCCATTTTATAAAAAAATAATAAAATAAAGTGTAGCCACCCTTTATTTTATTCTAGCTGTCATGTGATTGCGGGTAGTTGGAACCTCCACTTAGGAGTTGTTTGTAGGACCGCCACACCCTAACCTCCCATGAGAGGTTATAGTGGTGGGGCCTACCTTAAACCAACCTCCCATGTGAGGTTAAATGTGGTGGGGACCACACGAGGCCACCCGACCCCTCATTAATGGGAGGAGACCTTATCCTCCCAACTCTCCCTCATTAATGAGGGAGTGCCTCTCCACCTTTCCCTGCCTTAATGAACCAAACCCCCCTAATTTATTGTGCCAACGCACGTGATTTAATTGGGTGGATCCGGGTTACTAAATCACCCATTTGAATTACGTGCCAACACTTAAAATAATAGGCAAACTATTATTTTATTTGGGTTGGCATTCTCTTCTAGTGGGATTGTTGGAGAAAGCTCCCAACGAAGAACCGTCCTCCCAACAAAGAACGCGAAGAATGCTGGTGATGCTCTTCTTCTCTGGCCTTCTTCCTCGAACCCCTTCGACGTGGGATGTGATCGTATACCACAGATTGATGGTCATCCTTCTGCGACATCAACGAACAACTACTAACAAATCAAAGGTAGGGATTTTTGTGTTATTTTCTATTTTAAATATAAACCTCTTTCTTCATCAAACAAAGATATGGTATGAGAATCACCAATTTCTATCACTATAACGAGGAGGGCTCAGGCCGCATGAACACGGTCTGACCCTCCCCTTGTTTTCTTCTTGTTCAATGACGACGGCTTGGCAAAGATACGACGACGATGAAGATGACAAACAAGGATCGCGCTCCTTGCGGCCTCTGCGAACCGCGTCGCCCCCGTGGTGCCCCGGCATGTTGCCCGCGTGCCCCCGCACGCATCCGGCTTCGCCAGCCCCCCCCGCGCCCCACTGGCGCATTGCTCGGCGCCCTCGCTCCCCGCCAGCCCGCTGCCCGATACCCCCGCTCCCCACCGGTACGATTCCATGCCCCCTCGCACCCTGTCGACGCGTTTCCCGGTGCCCCTGCGCCCTGCCGGTGCGCTACCCGATGCCACCCCGCCCGTCGGCGCCCTACCGGCGCACTGCCCGGCATCCCTGCGCCCCGCCGGCGCGCTGCCCGTCGCCCCTGCACCCAGCTGGTGAGTTTTTTAGGTTCATCTGACGATGTTTCATAGGGTTTTGGAAGAGTAACCTAATGCCTTTCCTAAATATTTTATGGTGTTACCCTTGATGGGAGATCAAATTTAGCATATATATATATGAATGGGGGATTCTCTGATCACGATGTATCCATATAAAATGGAACCTTCGGGGTTGTAGTATATATGGGTAAAAATCAATTATCATTTGGAGTGAGGCTTTTTTCAGCTAAGCATGTCACCTTGTGGTTCTCCAATTCTATTTGTAAATAATTTCAATGGATTTTTAGGCCTATGTATCAATTATCATCACTTAAATTAGGTGAAAGTGAAGAATCACTATCCTCTTCCATAGATTAATGATTTATTTTTTCAGAAGCGAGTATCTAGTTCGTTATTGAAGATCGATCTACAGTCAGTATGTTATCATATATGGGTAAATGATGAGGATATTTTGAAAACTCTATTCTGATGATGTTATTAGAATTAAAATTAAGTTATAAATTAATTCATTATCAATAATGCTCTATTTTCATTCATGGGTTTGATAAACTCAATGTTCTAAGAGTTCCAAGATCAGTTCAGAGTGGTTTTCATCGATGATATCCTTGTGTACTATACATCTAAGGAGGATCATGCAGAGAATCTATGGGTAGTTTCAGAAGTTCTTCATGGTCATAATATTTTCTGGAAACTATTAATGTGTAAGTTTTGGGATCATGGAGTTATTTTATTAGGGCATGTCATATACCAATGTGGAGTAGTTTTGGATACTTTTATGATTGATGCATCCATTTCTTGGGAATCCCTAAAAAATGTTGCATGGGTGAGAAGTTTTTATGGTCTCACAGGATACTAAAGGATCTTTTCACTAGACTTATCTCAGATTGTGACTCTGGTAATGGTTTTGAACAAAAATGATTATGAGTTCATATGGATTTAATAGTGTCATGCAGCTTTTGAGTATCTGAATGAGATGTTTTCTAGCACTCTTGTTCTTTGTTTTCTATAAGGTGGAGCTCAGTTTGAGGTTTTTTGTTATGCTTTATGTACTATCTTATCGAGTGTATTAATATAGAAGATATCTATTTTTTGTATGGGTCATATAAGTTATGAATCCATGAGTTCAACTATGACACACATGATCTCAAGTTGTCAGTGGTTTCCTTTTCCTTGAAGTAGTGCCAACATTAACTCATTGGCCAGTGCTTTGTGGTTTTCATCGATAAAAAAATCCCCAGGTATGTCTTCTCCCAATGTGACTTGAACATTACATAGTGACTATGGATAAAATTCTTGTAGGATTATAACATATACATTTTATATTCACTAGGAAAGGGTAATTTTTAAGTTGATATGATAAGTAGAAAGTCACAAAGTGATGTCATGTGTGAGTCTGTAGATTCTTGGAGAGTGATGGAAGAGCTCTTTGTGATGCATCTTGATATGGGATTGGTTGGTGGTAGAGTATTACTTTTTCATATGATGGTGCGGTCATATTTATTATAGAGGTAAGAGGAGTACCATCCAGGGGAATCTGAGGTGGAGGTCTTGTGAGACAGAGTTTTCTATGGTGATTCCCCCAATGGATTGTCTGGGGATGATCATCACTAGGTGTTATTTCATGGAAGGATTTCCATTCCTTCATTGATACATGATGTGGTTCTCTATAAGTTCTATAACTCACCCTTATTAGTATATCCTGGTGTGACAAATATTTATTGTGGTTTGAGAGGCTGGTGTTGGTGTCATGGGTTGAAGTATTCAATTATTGATTTTTTCCTAGATGTTTAGTCAACCATAAAGTGAAAGATAAAAATTATATTCTCAGTGGGTATCTCTAGCCATTAAAAATTTCATTGTGGAAGTAAGAGGCCTTTTTAATGGACTTAATCACTGATTTACCTTGATATCAGGGAGTTTATGATGTTATATGGGTGATACTGGACCATTTAAAGAAATTGACCCACTTCATAGTGATCAAGAAGTTAATATCATTAGATTCCTTATCAAGGTGGTATCTGGAGGAAGTGGTGAGTCTCAAAAAATTAATACTAATAATTATCTCTAATCATGATCCTCATTTGACATCTAGGGTTTTTAGAGGTCTCCAACATACTTTTGGATCTTAGTTGTTCTTTATCACTAATTTTCATTTGAAGATGGATGGTCAAACAAAACGGACTATCCAAAATCCTAAAGATATGTTGTGAACTTGTGTCCTAGATTTTAGAGGTTTTTTGATGATTCATATATCTTTCATTGATTTTTCTTACAATAATAGTTTTCACCCCACCATTAGTATGGTACCATTTGATGTTGTGCATGACCAACCTTTCTGTTCTTCATTATGATGGAATGGGGTCAGAAAATTAGTAATTCTCAAGATATAACTTGTACAGAGCATGATATAGATGGTCCAGGTGATTCATGAGAAGATAAAGTTAGTGTAGAATCATCAAAGTTTTATCTCATACATAGGATGATACCTCTAAAGTTCAACACTGTAAATCTTGTTCTCTTGAAGGTGACTCCTCATTGTGGGAAGGAAAGGTATGGATGTGGGTATAAGATTTATCCCAAGTTTGTTGGAACTTTCAAGTTGTTGGATCATGTGGGAGTAATGGTTTATTAGATATCACTTCCTCTAAATATGTGTTGGATTCATGAAATATTTAATTTTTTTCATCTTTTTCCCTATATATATAAGGATTCACAGATCATTGATTGTGGTGATATCAACATTGATGATGTTGTGACATTTGTTGAGTTCCCTATAGAGATCCAGGACTACTAGATTTTTTTTAACTAGGTTTTTACTTCCTTAGTCCTTGTCTTATGGAGACACATTAGTGTAGAGGATATAACCTATGAATTTGAGTCGTAGATATGTGCTCAATACCCCAATTTGTTTAGTACTTGATCATATTTTGTAATTATATTTTGTTGGTATTGAACTTTTTATGGATTAGAAAATGGATATCTCTTATTTTATTACTTATTTATATATTTTATAATGTTTGAGAGGTATCTCTACTTGGGAGATGGTTTCATGGTTTTTCACATTTATTATATGAGTGGGATAGTTTCACTTTAGTGTTGGTAATATGGAATCTTTACCATAGTTGATGGTGTCTCCTGGTTATTAGTTTTTCCCTTACATGTGTTCATGTGTTCTTGATGTAGAAAAATCCCAAAGGTGTTCCTCAAGGGTGATTTTTCAGAACTCCTTTTCCTTTTTCTTCTAAGTTTGGTTTTAATTCTTGAGGATGATAATATTTTTATAGGTATCAATATAATACCCAAGTTCCTAAAAACCTTTCCATTTTGTTTTCCATAGACTTAGAGGTTCTTAGGGTTGTTTGGGGTCATATTTTCCTTTAAATTCCCAAGTTTGTTCTTGTTATCATGATAGAAAGATGGTATCACGATAGAACTCATGGTAAAAGGTCGGTCACTTAGTATCAGGTTGGTTCATGGTAGTAGGTTGGTGTTTTGGTGGAAAGTTGGTCTCATAGTATGAGGTTGGCTCATGGTAGCAGGTTGGTCTCATGGTAGTAGGTTTTTATAATGGTATCATTATGGCTCATGAAATTAGGTGGTCTCATGGTGGAAGATTAGCCTCATGGTAGCAGGATGCATCATGGTAGCAGGTGGTCTCACAGTAGCAAGTCATCTCACAGTAGTAAGTTAGTACCATAGTATCATTCTTGGTAGCATGTTGGTATCATAGTAGTAAGTTAGTATCATGGTATCAATCATGGTTACAGGTTGTTCTTATGACAGTAGGATGGTCTCATTGTAGCAGTCAAAGTAGCCGGTTGGTCTCATGGTCCATTTTTTCCAAATTTTCAGTTTTCCCAAAAATGTCATAAATACAACCATTTATAATAAATATGGTTTTAAATCCTCAAATAAGGGAAATTTATGGTTGTTCCAAATAGGTTATTTATAGTATTTTCTTATTAAAATACCAAATATTTTATTATGTCTCTTTCCACATGAATTAATTGAGATTTATATTAATGTTTAATTAATGTTTGAATTGTTGTAAATCCTAATTGTCTCTTTTCCATAACTATAAAACAAAGGTATTTCCTTTTTTTTAATCTTTTATTTATTTATTCAAGTATGGAAAACCAGTATATTATTATTTAACCTTGAAGAAATATGTATCCATGAGAACCACCATGTTCATATTTTTTGGGCACATTCAATAGGTTGGTTCACACTTTGGTTTTCTAGAGTAGTGAGTTGTGCTTGGGGAATGAACATTTTTCTACTTATTTTTCTTTCTTATATTAAAATTTTAAAGGTTTTGAAATACCTTATCTTCAAGACATCTATTAAGTGATAAAATATTATTCTATTTCCCCTATTTTTAGTGTAGCATGTTTGAGAGATTCCTATAAAGGTAAGGGATTCATTGATTCTCTTATTTTATATACAATAATAAAGTCACCATTATTTATATCTTTAGGTGATGGACGAATTATCCTTAATAAAGATAAAACTGTAATTAAAGAGTAAATTTTTTTTTTGTGTCAATCATGTGATTTTTATGCCTTATTAATGTTTTGCCATTTTTTTTCTCTAAATAGTGTGATATCTATGCTTATTCTATACTTTATCATGTTTTTATGATTTATAATGGATAAATAACATAAATTTGGTAATTATTATTAGATAATTAATAAAGAGGTGTGTTAATTGAATTTTTTGTTCCTTATTGTTTTTTGAAACTAGAATTGATGCTTTGAAACTTGTTTAAACAATTCTTGTGTCTATTTATAGATAATTCCTTATGTTACCTACGGTTATAACCTATAATAAATCAATAGAATTAATCAAGATGGAAATAATCATGTTATTTGATTAAGATAAATTTTTTGGGTTGAGTGATTATGTCTACGTATAAATGATGGATGCCCTATTTTTTAGGGCCTAGAATATATGTTGACTACTTAATGTTTACTTTATCACCTGTGTGGATGATATGGATATCAAACATTCTATGTGATGATATGAAATCCTAGGATAGACAATGGTTGGTGAGCCATGTGTTGGAATGCCTGGGTTTGTGGAAGCAGTTGGTGCTTATGATGGCGTGACGCATGGAGGTGACATGGATAGAAATATTACTGATGTAATGGGTTAAAGATGAGAATTACCATTGTTATTATTCCAAAATTTAGGATTATTTCTTGTTTATTAATTTCCCTAAATTTAATATGAATGGGTTTCTTATTCCTGCATTCCTTTCCCCACTACATAAAACATCTGGTTATACTCAATTTATACAAATTTTATGGTAGATTATAAAGAGTCCTACAGTACTTGGAATTATGTCATGATAATTAATGTTAATTTATTAACTCATGGGTTTGGAGGTTTAAAAAAATTAATATATTAATAATTCTTGAGATATGTGGGATCGGTTACATTATGCCTATAAGGAATGGAAATTTGTCGATGATGATGTTAAAGTAATATTTAATGGTTAACAGAAATAATTAATTAAATGAAGTTATTCTTGATATTATTTTGTGATTTTACGATATTTATTCTTTATTAGGGGAATATGGTTGTAATACCTCGAGTTTTTTATAAATAGAAACTTATTTTCAATAGTGTATATGACAAACAACCCTAAGCCTAAATAAACCATGAAATATTATTATTTAATTATAATATCTATAACATAGACATTAAATTGGTGGGTATGAATTGGATTAAATAATTTATGTAATATATGTAAATTTCCCACTTATTATTGATATCTTATTATTAAATAATTACTTAATTTTTAGTAAATTTATTTTATTCTTCAAAAATACATTTTCTTTAAAAGTGGATTTTATTGCTTTTCATGAGAAAATATTTTCATTAATTTATATAACATTTAGAAATTTATTATATAAATAAATCATAACTTTTTAAATTATTATATCAAAATTATCTTAGGGTGAAATTTTGGGATTTTTATAAAAAGAGTGATTTTTTAGTGAATAGTGAAAAATAAAATTTTCATTTCATTGAATTAAGTAATTAAAAAGTGAATATGATTTTAATATTTATTAAAAAATAACATAATTATTATTTATTTATATTTAATATAATTAATTACATTTGATTAAAATTTATACCAGATTTTGGAATAAGTCTATTTTTAGGCTTTGAAACGCATTTTTCTGAAAACATTTTTTAAATGCATAATGTTTATCCATTTTAATTAATTAAAATAACCCACAATAAGAAATTATTTAAATAAAATTTATATATTATATAAAATAATATATTAATTTAAATTCATATAATGATGATTACTATTAACATAATTAATATAAGATCATCTTATGCTTGAAAAATACATTTCTTGAAAAAACATTTTTCAACATGTTTTACTAGTTCATTTTTAAATTAAATTATACTAATTTTATGAATTGAATTTGATAAAATGAATTAAATATTTTTAATCATAATAATAATTATTATTTAATAATTTCCATTTATTTTTTGGTCATAGTGAATAGAAAAAAAAAGTAAAACATTGTCACCATGGTTAAAGGGTAAATCAGGTAAACTTAGGTTTAAACTAAGTGATAAGGCCACCATTTTTCATCTTAATACTTATTGTATGAATTTATTTTGACCCTTATCACCTTAGTCTCAATATTAAACCATTTACGGGATACTTTTTAATGAAAATGACTTATATGATAATTTAATAAAAGAAAACAACAAAATGTCACTCTTTCCTTAAAATATCTCTTATATGTCTACATAGGGACAAACATATGTTTTTAATGGATATTAATGGTTGTTTTTAGTATAATGAAATTATTTTCATGAATTTAATTTATTTTTAATATTTATTGATTATATATTTACCTTAAATTCTCATACAATGATGACACATCGCTTGTGCAAACACCTGAAAACTTGAGGTTAATGATTTTAAAAACATTAAAAGTAATGTATCCAAAAGTATTTCTGGTTCCAAAATTATTTTTTATTTAATAATGATTTATTTTTTATGGTTAAATGTACTATATTCTAAATTGATTTTTATATTCACGTCTTTAAAGTCAAATTAAATGTAGAGTGTCAAAAATAAAATTATTGGTATTTTATTAAATTCATTAAAAATGTTAAAAATAATACAAGAGAAAAATTAGTATTATAAATGGTCTAAAATATCATCAATTTTCTATTTATTAACCAATAGTTATCTTTTAATTAAAATTATAACCCTTTTAGTATAAAAAATTTGTTATTGCAGTTAAGGTTAAAATAGGTTTACCAAGGGATTAAACTAAGAGATAATTGTTAATTGCTAATAAAAGTTTTATAAATACCATTTTATAGATATATTTTGAAATTATAATATCCAAAATTTTAATAACTATCCATTTTTAACTATTTAAATTTAATATGACCATATAATAATTTAATATTTTAAGAAATTCCAAAAGTGTCTCATCCCTCACGTTAAAAAGGGCACCTCCCGTCCTATTTTATTCACACTTTAAGAACCGTTTTTGTATTAAATACCTACCCAACCACCTTATTTACTTATATTAAAACATCCTAGAGGAATTTTTTATAAAACCCACATTGGAATGCTTTTTATGTAAACCTAAAGAGGTTGTCTGAAGAACAGGCATCATTCTTAACCAAGCATTTTTTGTTTTATCTATTATTCCATACTCGTAAAATATTATTAAACTAAGATAATATAATAACATAAATATATACCATATAAATATATTTTATTATTTTAATTTAATAACCTAAATCCATCTCTTCTTCCATCAAATGGGAAACAAATCCATCATTGTGTGTATAGAGGACTACCGCCTCACGAACTGATGTAATTTGTTTCCCATCGTCGCCTCTCATGACTATTTATGATGATGTATTTAATGTATATATATTTTATTAATGAAACATTTATAATTATTTAAATTTAATATATCATATATTTTCTTATCTTTTCATTCATTTTAAGATGATAACATCGTTCATGTGTATATGTGGATTACCACCTCCAAGAAGCAATGTGATTCATTTTTCATTACTGAATCACATGGATGGTATATATAAGTGTATTTGAAGAAATAATATGATATATATGATATAATTATAATTATAAAAAGATAAAATAACACTTACCTTATTTTCATTAATATCATTGTAAAATGGAAATGTTAATCATGCGTACGTACAGCCTACCGTCTCAACGATTATAACATAGTTCATTTTTCTTAACCATATTTCATGATTTTTTTAAAAGTATAATTGATGTATCAAAATTATAATTATTTAATTATTATTATTCTATATATTTTTTAATAATGACCTATTTTACCATAGTTAACTTACCAAATTCATTTTGAACATATGAACCGAATATCATCAAAACATATAACGTGGACTTAAATAATTAAGTGATTAAATATAATATGGTAATAAATAAAATAAAATTAATAATAAACCTAAAAAAAATTGTTAGAAATTTAATAATTAACATAATTTTATTATGTAGGAATATAAATAATTTATATGATGATTCGGACCAGATTTAAGGGGTTCTGTCTCAATTTTCCTTCATTGAGGCATATTTTGATGTTATAAGTCCAATTTATTTTATATGGTGTATATAATGAAATTTAATATCTTATATCATTATTACTTCATAATTCATGTAATTTAAAGGTATAAATCAAATTGATACATCTAAGGGGATTTTTCTTGAAAGATACTAAGTGGTAAAGGGTTTCATAATATAATTTTTTTCATTAAGTTATATTACTTCTACATAGTTTATTATATTCCAATATTATGTGTTAAATTTATTTTGATTATTTTATATTATATTTAAACTTGTAAATTTGTATTTAAATTTGTTAAACATAATCAATTCATTGATTAATCCTCACTGAAATGGCGGGATCTTTGTAAGGGATTTTTTTCACAATTTCCACTCCATTGAGGTATATTTCGTATTATGTGCCTATTTATTTTTATGAGGTGTATATACTATAAATTTGATATCTTATATCATTATTCTCTTTATATTCATAATATTTAATGTTACATTTTATTTTATTTCATTCATGGGGGTTATGATTCAAAAGTTACCAAAGTAGTAAGGGTTTATTTCAAAATCTCATAATTATTAAAAATTATTTATGTTTAAGTCTATAATGGGGGAATAATTTGATATTTCTATATTAAAACAAAAATATTTACTTCTTTTATATTTATTTACATAAATTATAAGTCTTACTTTCATTTTACACTCTTTAAGTACTCATGATTCCAAAATCAAATTTTTAAGGAAACCCGATTTTGTTTTCCTAATCAATAAGGAATATTTTTCTTACATATACATATTTTCATTTAAATGATTTAGTGGATATTTTTTATATTCTTTAATGATTTATTGAATATATTTTTACCCATGTATAACTTTTTAAAAATTAGTTATAAAGGAATCTTCTTTCCATTTTATAAATAAGGTACTTATTGACCATTATCGAAAATGATCATGGAATCTATTTTTAACATACTAAGAATTAATGAAATTTTCCACCATTATGATAATTTATTTCTTTTAATATTATTTTAAAATTTTCCATAATTTTATTCAAAGAAAAAAATCCTATTATTCTAGAAATTTTTAGTTTTTAAAAGTGGACATCAAAATGAAAAGTGTATTTTCCTCAAGAATGTTTTTAATGATCCTTTTATGGTATTTATGTTCATAAATGATAGAAACCATTTGTTTTAATTATACTCCACTTGGGATATGTTGTAATGATACCATGATTATTATTTCTCTAGATGGTTTATGATTGGTTTGACCGGGTAAAGTATTGACGTTCACATTCTTGATTAATTTTGTATTCATTAACTTTATCTTGAAACATTTACTTTCTTATGATCATTAGAAATTACATTTCTCTTAAATATCTATATTGTTTGAATCATGGATATGAATATTAACTAAAATATATATCAATTCTACTTATAGTGTTTCACTATGAAATTTATTTGATTAACTAGTAAAATATTGAGAATACGTATTATTTATGGACATTTTTTTATAAGGAATGTTTTTGGTGAATTAAATTGATCCTTCAATATATGAGGAATGAATTAGACATAAAGTGGTGGGTGGGGTCTGGTTATAGATAGTCCTTAGATTAATTTAGGGGTCTCATGAGATAAATCAATAAGATATAATTAAATGGGTTTTTTTGTATACATAACCCTCGATTAAACTATCTTTGTACAAGGATTTGACGGTATAGATATCATGATGTATAAAATCATGACATAAAATATTAATCATTTCCTTCATTGAGAATTTGGTTATTATTATTTATGGTATTACTATATTCATATTATCTATGGATTCATTTTTTACTCAAGTTATTTATTAAATAGTATGTGTTTTTAGTTTTTTACATTTCCATGTTTATTATACTTTATTTACTCATGATAGTGTCTTTTGTACATAACCCTTATAAAGTATTTGAGATCCCTGATTTTTTTTCCTTCCCTACGATATGAAGAAGGAATATTTGAATGAGTTAAGGATACATAATATTTACTTTCACTATGTTGTATTTTTATGTTTCCTAATGTAATGTGAGATTCAAGAATGTATATAGTTTACCAATACTACTAAACTATTTGGTCCTTTAGAATGATATCACTTATATCTAATTCCAATGTAATAATATAACCCCTTCCCCTAGGCTACTAGGTTCAGGGATTTTATAGTTTTTATTAGAGAAACTCTAGTAGAATCATTGTGAACTAGATTTAATAAAATATATACTAGAGAACACAAACCAATGATTGACTTTGGGGATATTCCCAAAATTCACTAAGTTTATGATTCATATGAGGATGGTTTAATATTTTTAGATACTATCATGTGTTAATAATTCTTTGTTCTGTTATATGTTTAAAGGAATAGATGACCTTTTGATGTTTTAAGTGATGGTATTTTGAGTTTATTTGAATATTTTACTAGATTCTAGGAAGAATAATTTGTGGATGTTTAAATAACACTTTGGGATAGTGTATGATTTTTTAGGGTCTATTAGATAATGGGATATAGATAATATTGATGGCTAAAAAGTGATTCATTGACAATGTGATATTTTTAGAGATATTTATGGTTAATATAAGGATTAACTTTAGGTTAGTATCTAATTTTATTCATGATATTCTAGTGAAGTTAGATATATTAAAAGATTATATAGTGATTAACCATGGTTATTAACTATATTTTTTGTATTCTTCATTGGGTTGAAGTATATGTAACGTTTATTTTTTTCATTAGGTTTAACATAAAATATTTTTTGGGAAAAAATAAATTAAAATTTTGGAATGTAAGTTAAAAGGTATTAGATCACCATTGAGGTCAAAAATCCTTTAATGTTGATGTTATTAGGTATAATTGGGATGTACGGTTATTATTTTTTGGAATAATCTAAGTTAAACCTTTGGTGTTATTGTGTAAATTTTTAATTAAAATGTATTATTTGTTCAATTGAAGGATTCTAAATTTTATATATTATCATACCTTATGGTGACCATTTCTATTATGGTTAAAGTTTTAAGATATATGGAATATATTATTATCCTTTTGCAGATTATGTGATTATTTATATGTAGATTTTAGTTCTTCAGGCATGAAAAAAATCATTTTGAATACACATCATTTAATGAATGGATGATATTGTAGTAGAAATTGAATAAAGTATGAATTTATAATTTTTAAGTGTGTATATATCCCTATTATCTTATTATATATGGTAAATTAATTTCTCAACTCTAGAAATTTTATCTTAAAATAAAAATGTTATCATTTTGCCATCATTTCTGATTAAATGATGATCTTTTTTCCAATAATGGATTTATGGTTTTTTGGTCATTAATTTTATCCTGAACATGTTCTCTATGACTCTCTATTATTCCTTGGGCATTAGTTTTCTCCTACATTTCTATATTTTCAATTATTACTAACATTCTCATATGGAAATCTTGTTATGTGATGACATTCATATTTTCTTTTCCCTCTTTTCAATAAAAATCTCTATTTACCCTTTTTATGAAGTGGGATTTCAAAAAATGTGTTTCTAAATGTCAAAACCTTATTTACCAATATTGATTTTGAATTTTGAGAATTAAACTTATTAATGGGGGGTTAATATAGAAACCCTAAATTTCTTACATTACTATTACATCATTTTAGAGGTAGACAACTTAAAAACATTACAAAAATAGGATTAAAGGTTTAGTTTCTTGGGAAAATTAGGACCATATATAAAATTTACATAACAAAACATAAAAACTATTTAATTCATTATTCTCCATATTCATAGTTTCCCTCATGTATTCTTTAGTATAATTAGTCTTCGGAGGATGTACATCAAAGAAAGGGGTGAGCTAAAAGCTCAGTACGATGATAGACAAGAACATTAATCAATATAACATGGGTGAGAATAATAATAATAATCATAACATAATTATGGTATCATTATAATTATCATGAGTGGAATAATTAGATAAATTCATGTAATGTGGAAATGCATAAAAATGAATCATCATGTCTTAGTGGTAAAATATCACACGTTTTTGTGAACAAAGCTAGCATCATGTTCACACATAACATATGTTCATAATCATAACATAATAATTTTGAAAAAATATACAATCATTTTCATTCATATTTTACATTATCTCAAGAGATAATTCACATTAAAAAATTCAATAGAGCTTTATATTATTCTGGGTGTACCTTTCACATCATAACATTTACATAATCATGCATTCCACTTATAATGTATATCAATCTTGGAAATAAAATAACCCTAGGAATGGAATGGGTTTCATTTTATAAATAGTAAATTCCAGAATAAACGTGGGGGTTCCAAAATTATAAACGTAAAAACTTATTTTGTATAATATTCATCATTCTTGAGCGAAGAAGAAACAACTCAAGAGGAGTCAAAATGTATTTTGGAAAGAAGAGTTCTTTGGGAAAATATTTTTATTTGTCATAAAACCAAATTAGAAACATGTATATACCATAATAGAAAATTTAATAGAAATGATATTATATTTTAGTAATATTAAAATAACATCTACACTAAAATTTTTCACGAAAGTGGAATAACCCAAATAAATGAAATTGGGTTCAAGAATCCCCTTACCTTATGTCTGAATTATTTCTTCACTTTAATATACTAGATAATAAAACTATATTAATTAATTAATAAATCAATAATATATTTCACATATATTTTATTCATTAAAATTTTTATTAAGTAATTTTATGGCCATTTTAATGGGTTATATAGTTCAATTTCATCATTTATGAGTGTTCGTTTTCTTGATTTTCATGGTTGGTTCACTTGTATATATGTATAGAAGATCATCTAAAATGAGAATAATTATCCAGAATTGAAATTATATGTTATTAATGAACTTTTAAACTTTTAAAATGTCTTATATATTATTTTTTTCATATATGAGGGTGATTCATTAGATAAAATCTTAATAATAATCATTTAGATTAATTTGACGGTTTTCAATCATCACGAACTAGTTTTGTTTAATTATTTAGTAATATATATATATATATATATTAGTTATATAACATAAAAAATTATAACAGAAATTTTATAATGTTTTTCCACCATTATATTTTTTTTATGACCTACCTTGAAGTCGGTAAAGGAAAATTAAATCTTTTCATCTTCAAAGGTGATAAATCAACACGTAACAGACGATGTTTCTATTTTTTTGAATAAAAGGGAGGGGAGAATAAGTTTGATGATGGATTATTTAATTAACATAATAAAATTACCATATATGTAATATAATTTATTAATAATTCCACTTGGATCAGGGGAGGTGATGAGACAATAATAAAATTAATTGAAAATAAAATAAAATAAAATGGAAGAGGATTATACCTCTTGAACTTATTCACCTTGAGAACCTCCTTAGGGAAATTGGATTTCATATTTTTCGAGACCAAAGACTCCTATACATGGGGAATATGCTTGGGAAAGGTAATGGGAATAATTTGAACAAGATTAAAATCTTGGAAGGTGTCAGGTGAATAGGTGGTGAGGGGTGGTACTTATAGGGGAGGAGAGGGGTGTTTTTAATTATTATATTACTTATTTTATTATTTTTGATCGAGACTATCAATAGTTTGAACCTTAATACTAAATATATAAAATAATTAGGGAGAGTTAAATATTATGGGCTTACATCTTCCATACATCATCTATGACTCAATAATTAATGTATTTGTGAAATAGCATAAATTATCATATTTCACTATTCATCAAAAATACAACTATTTTAGAAAAATCCAAAAAAAATCACCCTAAAATATTTTCAACAATTAGAATTAAAAAATTAACTCCATTTTATGAAAATAATTATCTAGATATGAGAGATTTAAGTCTTAATTAAAATCATCATTTATTCAAAAAAATACTAATTTTAAAATTATAACTAATTTTGTGACACTATGAAAAATTAATTAAGATCTCATAAAATTATATTATAATTATAAAACAACAAAATATTAATTTATGAATATATTTTATGAAAATAAATTTTCTTTTAGATCATTATATTAATTATAAATTTGTAAATAAATAATTATGTTTTACAAAAAAACCAGCACATAATTTATCATTTTTAAAACATTTATTTACTTATACTATATTATAATTATATTATATATCATTTATAAAATGAATAAATTTTATTTATACTTTAATAGGTGAGATTACTATTCTATTGGCTAGATTAAAATTTTGGTTCATTACAAATAATCTAACACCCTGTGATTTTTTTAAGGAAAAAACATTTTCACCAGCATATACGACACACAACACCAAGCCTAAATGAACCATGAAATATTATAATTTAAATATGACCATTATAAACTAGTTGTTAAATTAGAGTTTATAAATCATATTATATTATTTATTGAATATTTATAAAGTTCCTAGTCAATATTGATAAATTCTTAGTAAATTATCTCTTAATTTTTAGTAAAGTTTTTTGTTCTTTAAAAATATGTTTTCTTCACAAATAGATTTTATTATTTTTCATGAGAAAATATTATAGTTAATTTCTAGAAATTTTATAAATTTTATTTGATAAATATCATATCATTTTTTAAATATAAAAAATAAAAATTTATATGGGGTGAAATTTTAGGATTGTTTTTAAAAGAATTATTCTTTCATTGAATAGTGAAAAATACCACATTTTGTAAAATTTTCATTTCTTTAAATTAAGTAATTTAAAATTCCCATTACTATATAATTTTTATTTGAAAATAAAATAATTATTATATATTTATATTTAATATAATTAATTACATTTGAATCATCTTTAAAACATATTTTGATATAAGTTTATTTTTAATCTTAGAAACTTATTTTTCTGAAAACTATTTTTAAGTGACAAATGTTTTCCCATTTTAATTAATAAAAATAACCCTATTGTGGAATTATTTAAATTAAATTTTTATATTATATATATATATATTAATTTAAATTCATGTAATTATGATTAATAGTTATAGAGTTAATATAATATCATTTTATTCTTGAAAAATACATTTCATAAAAATCATTTTTGACATGTTTTGAAAGACCATTTTTAATTAAATTATACTAATTTTTTATTGAATATGATAAAATGGATTCCATATTTTTTATCATAATAATTAATATTATTTAATATTCTCAAATTAATTCTTGGTCATGATTAATAGTAAAAATATAAAAAATTTGTCACCATGATAAAAGAGTCAATCAAGCTAACCTAGGTTAAAAATAAGTGATAAGAACACCATTTTTCATATTAATTATTATTTGATTAATTTTTATGACCATTATCACCTTATCCTCAATATTAAATCATTTATAGGAAAAACTTCCATGAAAATGACCTGTATAATAATTTAAAGAAAAATACAAAATGTCACTCTCTTTACTTTAAATATATCTTATATTTCCACATAGGGGTAAAAATAACATGTGATTGAATATTAAATATTATTTTAATTATAATGAAATTATTTTCATGATTTAAATTTATTGTGAATTTTTAGTGCTAAATAGTGACCTTAAAATCATATACAACGTTGACACAGTGCTTGTGCAAACAATACAAAACTCAAGGTAAATAATTTTAAAATCTTTAAAAGTAATGAATTTGGGAGGATTTATGGTTCCAAAAAAAATTATTTTTAATAATTATGTATTATTGAATTTAAAATTTATTATATTTTACTTTAATTATTATCTTTAAGTATTTAAATTCAAATCAAATGAATAGTGTAAAAATAGCATTAATGATATTTTATGTGAAATAATATTTTATTAAATTATTTAAAAATAATAAAAAACATGAAATAGGAAATTAAATATGATAAATGATCTAGAATATCATACATTTTTCATTTATTATCCAATTCATATCTTATATGTAAAATTTTAACCCTTTTAGTTTGAAAATTTTGTTACTACGGTTAGGGTTAAAATGGGTTTACTAGGAGATTTGACCAAGAGAAAAGGGTTAGTTGGTAATTAAACATTTATAAATCCTATTTTTGTGCATATATTTGGACCTTATAGTATCCAAAATTTTAATCCCTACCCATTTTGAAGTATTTGAATTGAAATTGGCCTTATAATAATTTAATATTTTATGATAATCCAAAAGTGCAAATTCCCTCACTTATAAAAGGGAACCACATCTCCTTTTTTATTCACACATCAAGAGTCATTTGGTTCATACAATACCTATAAAATACCTTACTTAATTTCCTTACCACATCCTATAGTGCATTTTTATTCTAAACTCCTCCTTGGACGGATTTTGGTGTAAACCAAAAGAAATTAACCGTAGAAGAGGTATCGTTCATAACCGAACATTTTTATTTTATTTATTCTTCATCCCTCTTAAAATACTATTCAATAATGATGATAAAATAACACAATTATATAACATGTACAGATATTTTATTATTTTAATGAAAAAACCTACATCCAACTTCTCTTCCATCAAGTTGTTAATGAAATCATCATTTGTTTGTACGGTAGAGTACCACCTCCCGAACCGATGTAATTCGTTTTTCTTCATTGTGTCTCATGAATATTTATGATGATTGATTTAATTTATACATATTATATTAATTAAAATATTATAATTATTTAAATTTAATATATCATAAATATTTTTACCTTTCCATTAATTGAAATATGATAATATCGTTCATGCATATGTAGGGATTACCAAATCTATAATGCGATGTGATTTATTTTAATTACTGTATCACATGGATGACATGTTGAAGTGTATTTAAACAAATGTTATATTTATTATATAATTATAATTATTGAAATTTAAAATAACACTTACCTTCTTTCCATCATGGTCATTGAAAAATTGAAATGTTACTCATGCGTATGTATGACCTACTGTCTCTAGGATTGAAACATGGTTCATTTTTCATAACCAAATTTCATGTTTGGTTTTAAAATTATAATTTATGTATAAAATTAAGAATTTTTTAATGATTATTATTCTAGATATAATAAAACAATGGCCACTTTTACCATAGTCATCCTACCAAAGTCATTTTGTACATATGAACTGAATATCGTCAAAACATCTGACATGAACTGAATTGATGAAGTAATTAAATATAACATTTTAATGTTTAAAATAAAATGAATAATAAACTAGAAAAAAATTATTTATAATGTAAATATTTAACATAATTTTAATATTATCTAATGTAAATAAAGTATGTGAAGAGTCTAACTTAAGGTAAGAGATTTTGTCTCAATTTTCCTTTATTGAGGCAGATTTTAATGTTATGAACCTAATTTATTTTTTATTGTGTATATACTGACCTTTAATATTTTATATATTTAATCCTTCATAATTAATGGTATTTTAAGTTACAATTCAAATTTTTTAATCCAAGTTTATTTTTCATGAATGATGCTAAGTGGTAAAGGGTTTTATAACATGATTTCTTTTCATTGGGTTATATTACTTCTTCATTGTCTTTGATATTCTATTATTATGTTTTTAATTTATTTTAATTATTTTATTTATTATTTACTATTAATTTATATTTATTTACATTTATATGCATAATCAATTCATTTGTTAATTATCACTTCAATGTATGATCTTTATAAGATATTTTATCACAATTTCCACTCCATTGAGAAATATTTTGTATTATGCACTTATTTATTTTTATGAGTTATATATGCTACCCCTTTGATATGTTATATCATAAATATATTTATATTCATGATCTTTAATTTTTAATTTGAAGCTATTTCTTTAATCGGGGTTATGATTCAAATGTTTTGAAAGTGGTAAGAGTTTATTTCACAATCTCGTCATTATTGGGGATTATTTATATTTAAGTCTCCGATGGGGGAATTAATTGATCATTATATCTTAAACCCAAAATATTTCCTTATACTATATTTATCTTTAGAAATTATAATTATTACTATAATTTTATTCTCTTTAAGTACTCAAGATGTCAAAATCATGATTCTATGAAAAACAAACATTGGTTTTCTACTCATCTGGGAATATTTTTCTTCCATATTTATATTTACCTTTAAAAAATTTAGATAATATTTTAATATTATAAAATAATTTATTAAATAAATGTTTACAAACTTTAAAAAATTTTAAAATGGTTTAAAATGAATCTTGTTATTATTTTTTGAACATGGTACTTATTGAAATTTTACTGAAAATGTGAAAGGAATGTTTATTTTAACTTACTTGGCATAAAAAAAATTCCCTTATTAATGACCACTCAATGATTTTAAGATTAATTTAAAATTTTAAATGATTCCTTTCAAAGAAAATGTTTTTCCTAATATTATAGGAATTTTTTATTTTTAAAAAATAGATTATAAAATGAGAAGGGTATTTTCCTCAAGAATGTTTTTAGTGATATTTTCATGGTATTTATATTCATCATGGAAAAAACCCATTTATTTTACTTATACTCTATAGGGTATATATCATGATGATATCATTTTTATTTTTTATCTTGATATTTTATTATCCATTTTATCATGGGAATTATTTTAATTCACAATCTTGATTAATTTTGTAGTCATTTACTTTCTCTAGAATCATTCACTTTCTTATGATAATTGGACATTAAATTCTATTAAATATATATATTCTTTCTATAATGTATATGAATATTTCCTAAACCATATATCATTTCTATATATGGTGTTTTACCATTAAAGTTATTTGACTAACAGGGGAAAATTGATATATTATATTATTTACAAATATTTATTGATAAGGCATATTGTTTGTGAAATAAATTGATCATTAAATATATGAGTAATGTATTAGGTATGTAATTAAATTTTTAGACCGATTATAGATATCCCATTTATGTATTGATAGATCGCATGAGACAAATCAATAAGAAATCATTAAATGGGTTTTGTTGTATACCAACCCATCGATTTAACTTTCTTAGAATAATGATTTGACGATATACATATCATAAAATCTGAAATAATGACATAAAATAATTATAATACCCTTAATTGATAATTTATTTGTCATTATCCATGACATTACTGCATTGATATTATCCATGGATTCATTTTTTGTTCATGTTATTGATTAAATTGAATTTCTTTTTAGTTATTTAACTTTCCGTATTAATTATTCCTTATTTACTCATGATAGATTCCAATGTACATAACCCTTACTGAGCATTTGAGATCACCCCTTTTTTTTTATTTCCTTGGTATTTGAATATGGAATATATGAATGAGTTCAAGGATATAGAATATTTACTTTCACTATGTTATATCTTATGTTATCAAATGTAATATGAGATTCAAGTATCTATCTAGTTTACAAAGACTACTAAAATATTTAGTCCTTTGGGATGTGATATCTTGTGTATTATGATAATGTAATAAAGTAACCATCAGCTCTATGATACTAGGGTTTTTGTGTTTACATCGGGAGTTTTAGAGAAGATATCGACAGTTGAGTCTAAGGCTAGGTTATTACCTAGTGTGATTGTGAAATTTATGTATATTTCTATGTTATGTGATTTCATACGATACCTGACTCATGTCGGTAGGGAGACTGATACCCAATAGACTCTAGGAATCTTTTTTCCTTAATATTGAGGTTATAGAGGAATTTAGTGTTGACTACACCCTCTTGTCCCGCACTCTTATCGTAATAGTATTATGTGCTGGTATGCATGGTTGTTACCTTTCCCTTATATGTGTGCAGATGGATGTAATGTTTTTTGGTTATTTCACACACATGTATCATTGGATATGGTATCCTAAATATTATTATAGGTATTCCATGAATGGTATGTAATGTCTTGAGGTATAATACATGACATACGGGCAATGAGGAATCCTGGAAACTTCTCAGGTACTATCTAGAGATGTGGTTGGAATGATAATATGAATTGATGCATGGGGCACATGGTATATGATGATGGGATTTTTTGATGCAAAGTGCGCATTATATAATACAGTATCCAAGGTGTCTTCTGGATAGATTACTTTTGGAGAGATATGGCTCGAGACGCATGACATTAAGGAAAATCAAAAAACCAATGAGGAAGTGGTAGAAGGGTACCTTCTTGATATATGTTATTGTTATGTTATTAATGTATTTGATACTTGGTGAGAGGTCCATGGTGAGATTTGGAACTTATAAAATCTATTTAGGTGATGATTTAGCTTCACTTTTTTATTCACTCAGCTTTAGTATGATTTCTTTATCTTTTTCACAAGAGGTCTCAAGGATAATTCTATTGAGAATACCTATTATGCTCACCCTATGTGTATATAAACTATTTTCAGTTTTTTTGGAGATATTTGGTGATCACCCTATGTGTATAGTTGGTGATCACCCTTTTTTTAGTTTTCTATATAAACTATATTTTTTAGTTGTGCGTATAAACTATATTTTTCATTCAGAATACCTGTTATGGTCACCCAATGTGTATATAAAAAAATTTCTCTTTACTTTTTTTCCCATGTGCATATAACCTATTCTTTTTTTAGATGGTGATCAAGATGTACATTATTAGATTGTGAAGTTGTTCAGCTATTTTTTGGGATTCTTGTTCACTAGTAAGGATTTTATTTTTGTTACATATAGTTTCTTTTTTTTGTTCAATTTGTATAAAATTACATGTATGTACTTTAATATTTTATTTTATCTTGAGTAAGATTTTTTGGGTGGTTTTATCTTATCTCTAGTTCCTCATGTTCTTAGAGTGTAATTCATCCAATTTATGTGTATGGTATACCCTAGGTGCTTTCCATAAAAACATGACCTATTAGAGGTGGGCTTTGGGCATCATTATCTTCCTTATCTCATTGTCACCCCAAGAGGGGTACCTTTTGGGAGAGGGATCATGACACTAGTTCCAACCCATTATGTCACATGTAAACATGGTTCCCCTCTCAGCCACTACTTTTATCTGGACTCCCATGCTAGGATGTGCATATGCATCATGTCCACGCTGACTTTAGAAACCTACATGAGTGAGGCACATGCATGAGTCATTATCCATAGCCTCCTACCATCACTCTGATATCCTATCCTGATACTCTCCATACATCTACCAATTCTAACATCCTCTTCTTTCACTACGAACTACCACTTTCCCCAACCACCACTACTCACATCGGCCACCCTCTATCATACCTTCCAGCTACACCTCTCCACTACCTCATGAAACACTTCACTAACAGTGGGAACCCTTAAGGACAATGACACATCATCCCCACACATGTGTGATGAAAGAAATAAGATAGAAAAAGGATGGTATAGTGATAGAAAAAGAGAGAAATAATTAATTATAGATATTATTGTAACATCTCCAACCCAGAAGCCACTAAACTGGTGCTCTGATCTAGGTGGTTACATGACCTTAAGCGCACCTCCTTGTATGCCAAAGGTTTCCGAATAGCAGCGGGGGTCTATGGGGTCAAGTGGAGAGACTATACCCCCTTTTTATCAGAGTAAGCCACAACAGAAATAAACCCAATAGCGGAAATAATAACCAATAAACAAGGAATATGTATATCAACCATTTCCAATAATAAATATGTCTTGTCATACTACAAGTGCAAGAGTGAACTTAAACCCAAAATAAGGACAACGACCATAATCCCCAAAACGGTCCTGACTCCAAGTCTGAATCCTCCACCAAGTGCTACCCATGTCCACTCAACTATCTAGCAAGGAACCTTGCCCTTCTCCTGATCTGAAAACATGAAGTCTACTGAGGTACCCAACCGCGGCCCGAGCAGGGTGTGACTACAACTCAGTAGGCCACGACCAACGGTGTCTACAAAATATCCAGTATAAACAGGTAGTGCATCCAAAAGGCGAATTAATGATAATTTCCAATTAATTAATTTAGGTTCCATTAGCTAATTTTTGATCCAAATCCATTGCCACTTCCATTACCATTCATTACACACCAAATATCATCACTCACCATCTCATCACATTTCCATGGATTAATCACATACATTATGTTACATGGGTCTAAGGACAAAAATCACTTGTAAGAGGGTGATCAAATCATTATCTTATATCATTAGAAATAACCCCCTTATAAAAACCATATCCTAACCTCAAAGCCTTCATCAGGGTGGATACAACCATTAGGAGAATACACCCTCAGTCCCCTTTCCTAACCCCTGCATTTAGGGTGGAGTTTAGAACCTTAGTCTTATCTCAACCTGTGGGCGTAGATCCTCAAGTCATACCCCACTTTACAAATCCATGTGCACATGATTATATATATAAGTGACCATAAACCATCCAAACCATTTCCCATTGGCAAACACTATTCACAACACCCCACATGGGAATCCACATCATGCCTTAACCCATTAACACATTACCATTTCACATCATTTAACCATTCACCCAATTCCCATGTGTTATTCCTAACTCACTAAGTATTTATCACTAGACCCATAACCTATCCATTATGGTCTTTAATCAGTTTAAAAATTAACCCATTTAACTTGTTCATCATTTCCATGATTCAACCATTCATGCCAACATGTTTATCAAGGGATCTACAATTCACTACAACAAGGTCACTTGTTTAATAATAATCCCTAAACCTAGGAAAAGCCAGTACGTCCCATGGATGACCCTAAATTAGGTCATGTACATCCCAAAACATCTCACGAGGAACATTAGGGTTCCCATTAGCCATTTTAAACATCATTATTACCAAAAATTCCAAGGTTATTCAAAACATAACCAAGGGGAAACAAGAACACAACTAAACATGCGCAAATACCCAAATAACCATAGGATATAGCTTGTAGACCACCTACCACGAAACCGCAGTTGAACGCACTCTCAATCGAGTCCTTAGACCTCGATTTGACCAACCGTTGGAGCTTCAACCTAAAACTCACCCAAAAGATAGGATTTTAGAGCTTCGGAACAAGTGGGAGAGAAGATACAAACCCTAAACCAAAAAGAGAAGCAAGGATGGGATTAGCCTTACCCGGATCTTAGATCCACAACCAACAATGCTCTAAATAGCCAAGAATCGAAGGAGAATCACCCTTGGGAAGCTTGGGTCCGCCAAGTTAATCACTAGGGTTGAGAGGGGTCAAGGGATGAAAATCCCGAGTTGGGGTTTACAAGCCCGAAGTGGCAAACTTGTAATTTTTCCCAACCTTAATAAGCCGCACGGTTTGGCCACACGGTTTAACAAACCATGCGAAAACCATGCGCATGCTACTATCTGAAGGAAGAGGGTTGCATAGTTTACCTAGGCAGGCCCCACGGTTTGCCCTGGCCGTGTGCCCAAGCTTGTCTTGCCCAGTTTTCTTTTCTTTCATGCCCCGAACCCCTGAAACACCCCTAAGACCTCTCATACTTTCAGAAGACATCCCTTGAATCCCGAAATAAGGGATTCAACCAAAAAACAAGGAAAACATACATTTCCAAAAAAAACTGGGATCTTAAAACCTCCCTACCTTATAACGGCTCGTCCTCGAGCCAAGCTTCCAAGCATTATTGATCCACCGAAGAGAAGAGTTCGGGCCACTGAGCCCGCATATCTGATTCCCACTCCCTAGTTTCTTCTTGAAATTTTCCATGTTGTCATAGTACTCGCACTAATGGCACAACCTTGTCTCGCAAGACCTTTTCACTACGATCCACCACATGAACCGGATGCTCCTCAAAGGACGCATCAGCCTTAAGCTCCAAATCCTCCACGTCAACCATGTGAGATGGGTCAGGGTGATATCATCAAAGTTGCGACACATAAAACACTTCATGCATCCCACCATACCGCTGTGGAAGAGCCAATCGGTAATCCACTGGTCCGATCCTCTCCAAAATCCCAAAATGTCCCATATACCTAGGTGCCAACTTACCCTGCTTTCGTATCCGATGGTGACCCAGCCTTGGCGACACCCGAAGTAACACTTTATCACCCATCACAAACTCAAGAGGTCTACGCCTCCGATATGCATATGAATTCTGACTACTCTGAGTTATATCCATCTACTTCCTGATCAACATAACTCTCTCTAAAGTCTCATGCCCGAGACTTGGCCCCAACAACTCAGATTCACTAGCCTCTAGACAACACAACAGAGATCTACATGGTCTCCCGTAGAGTGCCTCAAACGGTGCCATCTGAATCGTAGCCTGAAAAATTTTATTGTAGGAAAACTCAAATAAGGATAGGTGCCTCTCCCAAGAACCACCAAAGTACAAGACACAAGCTCTTAATATATCTTCCAACACTTGGATCGTATGCTCTGACTGCCCGTCCATCTGCGGGTGGAAAGTCGTACTCAAAAAAACCTACGTACCAAGCGTCTTCTACAACCCTTTCCAGAAACATGATGTGAAACGCGGATCTCGGTCTGAAACTATGGTCCGTGGGACACCATGAAACAACACTATTTCTCAAACATACTTCTCACCCAACTGGTCGGCTGTAAAAGTCTCCTAAATTGGTAATAAATGAGCCACTTTCGTTAACCGATCCACAACCACCAAAACTGCATCATTCTTCCACGGCGTCCTCAGAAGACCCATGAAAAAATCCATTGTTACATCATCCCACTTCCATTACGGAATGGGAAATGGATGCAATAAACCACCTGGGCATTGATGATCGGCCTTCACCTTCTAACAGGTAAGGCACCGTGCCACAAAGCCCATAACTTCCTTCTTAATTCCAGGACACCAAAACTGCCTTCGAAGATCACAGTACATCTTGGTCAAACCAGGATGCACTACCCACTTGGATGCATGGAACTCACGCATCAACTCTTCCCGCACACACTTTGTCACAACCATACGATCACGAACACGAACAACACCATCCACACCTACGGCCCAACCAGAAGGTATCTCCCCACCTTTAAGCTTTTCCTTCATGATCAAACACTTAGGATCATCAAGTTGACCTTCCTTAACTCGACTCAAAAGAGTCGACACCATCATTAAGGAAGAAAGAGTGACTTGAACACTCTCCTCCTGCACCTCCAGGTGCATCTCTGCAAACAAAGCCATCACCTTCCACTCAGTGTTGGAATCCTGAACCACCTGATTCTGAACCTTCTTGCTTAGAGAATCAGCAAAATTGTTTCCCTTTCTCGGCGTGTACACCAACTCAAAGTCAAAAGACTAGAGATATTCAATCAATCTTCACTGTTGAAGATTCAGGTCCCGCTGTGAGAAGATGTACTTTAAACTCTTATGGACAGTAAACACAGTAAACCGTTCTCCCAGCAGATAGTGCCTCCATCACTTCAAGGCGTACAACACTGCAGCCAACACAAGGTCATGAGTGGGATAGTTCTACTCATGGGGTCTCAACTGCCTTGACCCATAAGCCACATCCCGCTCATCCTGCATCAACACAGCCCCAAGTTTGACTCCGGATGCATCACAAAACAAGATGTACTTCTTACCCGGCTCAGGTAAGATCAAGATAGGTGCGGTCTTCAACCGCTTCTTCAACTCTTGGAAGGCGTTCTCACAAGCCTGAGACCACTCAAACCTGATTCCTTTCTTGGTCAAGCCCGAGAGTGGTGTTGCCAAGTGAGAGAAATCATGAATGAACCTTCGGTAATACCCGGCCAAACCTATAAAACTCCAAACATCAAAAACACTATTAGGCTTCTCCCAAGATATAACTGCCTGCACTTTCTCTAGATCCACTAACACACCTGCCTTCAAGATGATGTGACCCAGAAAATTCACCTCACTTATCCAGAATTGGCACTTTGATAGCTTGGTGTATAGCCGATTCTCTCTTAACATACCCAAGACGATGTCAAGATGTTGGGCATGACCATCGTGAGTTTTTTATTATACTAAGATATATTCAAAAAACACAACCACAAACCGATCTAGATAGGGATGAAAGATCTGGTTCATCAAAGCCATAAACACCGCCGGTGCATTGGTCAAGCCGAAAGGAATTACCACAAACTCAAACAACCCGTACCGACTCTGGAAAGCTGTCTATGGTACGTCATAAGACCTCACCCTCATCTGGTGATAACCTGGCCTCATATCAATCTTAGAAAACACTAATGCACCCCTCAAATGATCGAACATGTCATCAATTCTAGGAAGAGGGTACCGATTCTTCACTGTCATCTGGTTCAACTTTCGATAGTCAACACACAACCTCAATGACCTATCAGCATTATTTGCAAAAGCACGGGAGATCCCCAAGGAGACGTACTAGGATGGATAAACCCCTTACGCTCCAACTCCTCAAGAAGAACCTTTAGTTCCTAGAGTTCTGCCGGTGCCATTTGGTATGGCGGAATGGAAACTGGCTCCGCTCCCAGCAGCAACTTGATTATGAGCTCAACATCCCTATCGGGGGGTAACCCTGAGAAATCCTCAGGAAACACACCCTAAAACCAATCCACCATAGGAGGAAAATTAGATTGTTCCCCTACCTCATCATCATCAATCATGATACATTCCACTTGAGCCGTGATTTCACTCATTTGTTGACAAAATGGCCTCGCACGCCCTGCTCGAACATCCCATTCTCCACAGTGGACATAAGAGTCACCCTCAAGCGACCTGAACGATACTCTGTGATGATAAAAGTCTATGTGCACCCGATACAACACCAACCAATCCATTCCCAAGATTAGTTCAAACCCTGACATCTCGAGAACGAACAATTCCCATAGAAAACGATACCCACCAACTTCCAAGGCGCATCCCTTGCACTTCTTGATATCCTCAACCCGCACCCCCAAAAGAGTGTCAATTGACATAACTCCACACACCCTCTCCACAGGTAAACCCAGCACTACCACAATTTGAGTAGAGATAAAAGAGTGTGTGGCACCTGTTTCAAAAAACGCACTAGCAAAAGTAGAATCTACAAGGATCGTACCTTGAACAGTTGACGGTTCGGCCTCACCATCACTAGGCGCAAACTGAAGTGCCTAAAGCTGACCTGACCCTCTACCCTAGGCTCTAACCTGAGTACCCTGCATCGCACTACCTTGCTGGCATGAGCAATCTTTCCCTGGAGTTCCACATCCACCGCCCCTGCCAGTATGACCCATGGAGCTCCAACTACCAGCCTGATAAGGGGAAACTGATCCCCTTCCTGTATCCAGTACCTGCCTTCCACCTTTATACTCACCCACCTGCTGAGGTTTCTTGCAGAACTTCTACACATGTCCCATCCTGTCGCATGAACGGCACTCAACTGGAGGTCGGGTACACTAACCACGCATATGCCCCGGCCTACCTCACTAATTGGAGAACACATTATTTCCACTCTGATAGGTTGAACCTCTCTTCCATCCACTTTGTACACTTCCTCCATGTTGTGATCTCTCATGTCGTCACTTCCGACCCTCGGTAGCTGCACTAGTCTTCTGTCCCACTAGCACCACAAGCCCACTACCCGAAGCTCCCTTCAGGTTTCCTTCCAAGATCAATGCTTGATCTAAAACCTCTATAAACCTATTCAAGCGTAATACGTTTACTTGAGACATGATCTCATGTCTCATCCCATCTTGGAAACACTTTGCTACCACTGCCTCATCCCCTGCAAACACTGGGACAAAGCGTCTCAAATCAGTGAAGCGACTAGCATATTCCATCACTGATAGAAATCCCTGAGTCAAGATCATAAACTCTGCAGCCCGCTCCTACTTCAAAGTCTCTGGATAACAATTCTCCGGAAACTTTTCCTAAAAAACCTTCCATGACATTCCCTCAGCTTGCTCTTTGAGCCTGAATGTCCCACCAACGCCTAGCCTGGCCCCGCAACATATAAGCAGATAGATTCACCCGCTTTTTGACAGGGGTCTCTAGATGATTCAGTATCATCTGGACAAACTCTTACCAGAACTCTACGGCCTCTGTCCCACCCTCTCCGGTGAAGGGCAGAGGGTGATGCAGCTGGAACTCCCTAGTCAGCTCAAACATACTTGGTAACCCGCCCTGGGTCCCGATCCATCATCTGCATAAGGCGAGTCAATTTCTCCCGGAACTGGTCTTCTCTACCTTCATGGATCACCACATTTTCTTGCTCCTCTATAGGAGGAGTGTTCTCAGCAACATCCTCACGTTTCTCAACTGGTAACCGACGTCGTGGTGGAATTTCTATACAATTCCAAGCACGAGATTTAGCACGCATAACATAAAACTTTCATGACCTTATCAAAAGGCTCTTTACTAGACACAACACCCATTTCATATACTAACTCAACAACATTAACACCTCAACTCACCGCCCCGACCATCCCTACCACGGGCCACAGTCCACATGGGGTAAAAAACCATGCACTACCACCAAACTCACACAACATGTTACAAAAACATTTCCCACTTCATTTCAACCCGTACATTCATTAAACATCATTTACCCACTTTTTTTATTTCATTCTTCTCATTATTTCTTGGTTACATGAAATGCATGATGCACCCTACTTTCCTACCTCACACACCCACCCCGTGCGTGTGCATAACACAATGCATGTCACCAATCTCCCTAGGTGCCTACAATGATTCATGAATGAAAATCCTCATGCCGTTAAGGCCACAAGCCAAATACCATAAAATAGTCACATAAAACCACATGTGCATCACCCAACGGTGAAATATTATCAACTGTAACAACACACAACCAAGAACAACATTTCCCACCCAGGGTGACTTGGGTTTTCCCTCATACATGGGTTAGCTACTCCCAAGAATGAGATCATTACCAAGGACCGACATATCTTAACCCCTGACAACCTATCCCAAATAACAAGACCACAAAGAAGGAGAAGAAAGACCTCCTCTGATACCACTTTGTAATGTCCCCGACCCGGAATCCACTAAACCGGTCTCTGAGCCAAGTGGTTACATGACCTTAAGCACGCCTCCTCGTACGCCAAAGGCTACCGACTAGCAGCAGGGGTCTATGGGGTCAAGTGGGGAGACTATACCCCCTTTTTATCAGATTAAGACACAACATAAATAAACCAAATAGAGGAAACAATAACCAATAAAAAAGGAACATGTATATCAACCATTTCCAACAATAAATATGTCATGTAATACTACAAGTGCAAGAGTGAACAAAAACCCAAAATAAGGAAAACGACCACAATCCCCAAAATGTTCCTGACTCCATGTCTGAATCCTCCAACAAGTGTTACCCATTTCCACTAAACTATCTAGCAAGGACCCTTTCCCTTATCTTGACCTGCAAACATGAAGTCTTCTTGGGTACCCAATGGAGGCCCGAGTAGGGTGTGAGTACAACTCAGTAGGCCACCACCAACAGTGTCTACAAAATATCCAGTATAAACAGGTAGTGAATTCAAAAGGAGAATGAATGATAATTTCAAATTAATTAATTTAGGTTCTATTAGCCAATTTTTGAGCCAAATCCATTTCCAAATCCATTGCCATCCATTACACACCAAATATCATCACTCACCATCTCATCACATTTCCATGGATTAATCACATACATTATGTTACATGGGTCTAAGGCCAAAAATCACAGGAAAGAGGGTGATCATATCATTATCCTATATCACTAGGACTAACCCCCTCATAGCAACCATATCCTCACCTCGAAGCCTCAGTCCGGGTGGATGCAACCGTTAGGAGAATAGACCCTCAGTTCCCTTTCCTAACCCATGCATTTAGGTTGGAGTTTAGAAACTCAGTCTTAGCTCAGCCCATGGGTGTAAATCCTCAAGTCATACCCCACTCTATGAAGCCATGTGCACATGCTTATATATATAAGTAACCATCAACCATACAAACCATTTCCCTTCGGCAAACACTATTCACAACACCCCACATGGGAATCCACATCATGCCTTAACCCATTAACACATTACCATTTCACGTCATTTAACCATTCACCCAATTACCATGTGTTATGCCTAACTCACTAAGCATTTAGTACTAGACCCATAACCTATCCATTATTGTATTTAATCATTTTACACATTAACCCATTTAACTCGTTCATCATTTCCATGATTCAACCATTCATGCCAACATGTTTATCAAGGGCTCTACAATTCACTACAACAAGGTCACTTGTTTAATAACAATCCCTAAACTTGGGAAAAGCCGGCACATCCCATGGATGGCCCTAAATTAGGTCAAGTCCATCCCAACACATCCCATGGGGAACGTGAGGGTTCCCATTAGCCATTTTAAACATCATTATTACCAAACATTCCAAGGTTATTCAAAACATAACCAAGGGGAACCAAGAACACAACTAAACATGCGCAAATACCCAAATAACCATGGGATATAGCTTATAGACTACCTACCTCGAAACCGAGGTTGAACTCACTCTCAATCGAGTCCTTTGACCTCTATCTGACCAACCTTTGGAGCTTCAACCTAAAACTCACCCAAAAGACAGGGTTTTAGAGCTTCGAAACAAGAGGGAGAGAATATACAAACCCTAAACCAAAAAGAGAAGCAAGGATGGGATTAGCCTTACCCTGAAATTTGATCCACAACCAACGGTGCTCTAAACGGCCAAGAATCGAAGGACAACCACCCTTGGGAATCTTGGGTCAGCCATGTTCATCACTAGGGTTGAGAGGGGATGAATGGAGGAAAATCCCGAGTTGGGGTTTAAAAGCCTAGAGTGGCAAAATTGTAATTTTTCTTAACTTTAAGAAGTTGTATGGTTTGGTTGCATGGTTTAACAAACCATGCACAAACCGTGCGCATGCTAATATCCAAAAGAAGTGGGTTTCAGGATTTACTTGGGCAAGCCGTACGGTTTGCCCTGGCCATGCGCAGGTCGTGCGCCCAGGCTTGTCTTGCCCAGTTTTCCTTTCTTTCTTGCCCTGAACCCCCAAAACACCCCCAAGACCTCTCATACTTACAGAAGACATCCATTGAATCCTTAAACAAGGGATTCAACCAAAACATAACGAAAACATACCTTTCCCAAAACCAGGATCTTACAATTATAATCATGGTACTTTGTTCTTCATTGATATGATGTTGAATAGTTATGTTCACTAAGATTAAAATTGGAGATTAATTCATCCTCCCTAGTAATATAATCCATGGAACAAATAAATGGATTGAAGAATGTAATCCTTCATTCATAATAGAAATTGCGATGAATAAATAAATAATATATCCATTGAAAAACAACAATAATCAAGTTCTTGGTATTATTTACAAAAATAAAGTTCATGAGGAATAAATCTAGGAAAAGATATAACACAACGTACCTCATTTTTTATCGATCATTGAAAAATATTTTGTCTGTATTTAAATCTATCGTTATAGATGATCATGATGAAGAAATTTATTTCTCGGCCTCGTAGCTTCTCAATTTCTTTATCTTCTCCTCTACCTCCCATATCAAACTAGGGTTTTCATGGTCATAATAGCGAGAGGGTTTATAATGAATTTAACAAATAATATTATGATTTTTTCGTGATATTTAAAATAATTAATTAAATCCAATCATTTATTTCACCTACAATGACCTAAATAATGAGAAACTTGATTTAAATAAAGATTACACATCTCCTTGGGTAAATACTATGTTTTGGATGCAATTGAGGTGTTGGTTTTTCCATAAAACACTCCATTTATAATAAAAAACATAATTCTTGAAGATCCATGCATGTCGGATAACGAGAATATTTTTATAACTAATATATTTTTTCATGGCCCCATCATGATCATAATTAAATAACATATTAGACTAAGTGTAAACACTGCACATCAAAATCAACATAATGATCAGATAACTTTATAAGGTTTTTTTTCTAGGGTAAATTTACCAATTTTTTCCCTAGGGAGGTCTCAAGACTCAGAAACATAAAATTGTGCTAAGTATCATTTTATAAAAATTCTGGTCACTTCATCTCTTCCCAATAAAATATATTTTATCTAACTATAGAGTTTATATATTTGAGAATATTATCATAACTCTTCAAGGTTCTCATTATAGAAGAGAACTGCTATGACCAATCAATTTTAGAGATACTCTTATAACATTATCACATTAATGTTATGCAGAAGAAAAATCATCAAGTGATAAGATATTTATTAATATTAAATTATTTGAATATGAAGTTAATTAAAAGTAAAAGGTAGTTGGTTCTAAGGAACCAACTCTAACAATATCCCACTTATAAAAGATCCAATTACTAATAAATTTTAGTATTCTATCTCTCACATGATATTTATGCTTATATTGAGAAAAGGTTTTAGACAATGGGTATTCAATATTTTCCCATATGGAAACTCTAATTACTATAACCTCACCTTTTTGAGAAAAAAAAAATCAATAGGTGGTACGTTTGTAGTAGATGCTTCTTATATTGATTTAAACTTGTATCCTTGGAAAGGACTATCCCTTCATTATTTTCACAATACAATGTGATAAAATCTTTAATTCTAGGAACCATATCAAGATCGTAGACAAATTTGTGTATCTAAACTACTTTAGTTTCATCATAAGGCATAATATACTTTCACTCTGCTATAGAATTAGAACCACTAGTTTTTTAAAGTATTTCAGTACACATATCCTCCATTAAGGAAAACTATATATCCTTCATGTGATTTCAGATCATTCTAATCAATCTGTAAACTAACATATATATATCCCCCAAAAACTAGTCCCTCAAAGATTCTATAAACCAAGAACATATCCTTAATACAGCTTGAATGCTTTAGGATATTATCAATATTAGTCTAATGTTGGTCTCTTATGTATTCTTGATATCTTCCTACCATACATAAAGGGTAAGAAACATCACACCTGGTTCATATCTTGGTATATATGATATAACCTACCATAGAAGCATAAAGTACTCTAATCGTCCTCTCTCTCTATATATGTCTCTCCCCGCTATCTCTCCTATTGTATATAAGGACACATTCTATTAGAGAGATGTATACCATGTGACATTTTCAAAAATACCCTCTTGGATTTTTCATATTGAATCTATTTAGTACATTATCAATATATATACCCTAAATTAGTACTATTAGATTCTTAGATCTATCATTAACGATATTATTCCCTAGAATATAGGTTTCTTTAACTATGTCATTCACGGAAAATCTTGTGTTTAACCATGTATTAAAATATTATATGACTGATATCTCATCTTTTCTAGGTAATGTATTATCAACATATACTACTAAGAAAATGATTTCACTCATGCTAAACATTTTTTAGATATAGGGCTTTCATTCTCTCTTTATGAATCCAAATTATCTTATGGATTCATCAAAGTGAATGTTCCATGATCTTAATGATTTCTTAAACCCATAAATGGATCATTGTAACTTTCATATCTTATTGGAATAATTGGTGTCATAAACCCTTATGGTTGTGAAATACAGACATATTTCATAAGGTTCATGTTAAGGAAGTTTGTTTTGATATCCATTTCTTAAAAATCATACTCATTTTAATATGTTATCTCAAACATAATTTAGATAGATTTTAGCATAGAAACTGGTTAATTTTTTTCATCATAGTCTATACATTGATGTTTCTTAAACCCTTTAATAAACTATCATGCTTTATAATAACTGACTTTACCTTTCACGTCTAATTTCTTATTCAATACCCATTTACACTAAAATGACTTTAGAACCACTGGATGATATACGAGTACCCAAACATGGTGTTAGTATATAAAATACATCTCAAAATTCATGTATTCTTTCACTAATATAAAATGACCTTAAACCCATGGTTCAAAACCATGGGTATAGCCTCCAAAACAGTGGGTGTAGACTATACCCACGGTTTTATGAACCGTAGGAAACTGAGCTGTCAGTATAGCTCTAAGTTATACCAATGGTTTGAAAATTATATACCCATGGTTTCAAACCCATGGGTATAGGTATTTTCCACCATTTCATATGCATATTCCCATAGGGTATAGGTTTTAAAAAATATACGGTTGTGGGTTTCGATCCTATGACCTGTTCATCACAAAATCTGCGCCTAACCACTACCAAAACATCACTTATGTTTATGCGTGTGTGTATATATATATATATATATATATTTACATAAAAAAATTTATATAAACCATGGATATAGAGAGAAAAACTATGGGTATAGGTGTAACCACCAAAAAAAATTCATTCCCGCGGAAAAACAATTCTTGTGCTCACACGGGAAAGCTATACCAACAGTTTTTTAGAACTGTGGGTATAATATTTTCACATAGACATATCCCCATAGTTTTGGGAAACTATGGAGATAGGTTTTGTCACGACCCGCCCTCGGGGTCTGTGCTGTGACTACCTCAAGCCCGCATTCCATAGGCCAGGGGCTGGAGACTAGCACCAAGGCGTAAATCCTGGTAAAAAGGGAAGGCATTGCCTTTGTAAAGTAAATAAACACCACAGAGTAAGCAAGCGGAAAAGTAAACACTAAGTAAGAACAAAGTACAACTGAAAGTGCGGAAAAGTAAATGGGTCAGTAAACAAACCCAAACTAAAAGTAAAGTACAACTCGAAAGGGAAAACAGCAACTGTAAAGTAAAAGCCGCTACACCGAGCTGCCCACTGGAAATCCCACCTGGAGGGTGGGTACAGATAGCTCCACTGCTCCTCGGGTTCCGCCGTCCGCTCCAATCACGTCTCGCCCAGTGGTCCAACTCCTTGTACCGTCCTGCTCAGTAAGCCTCAACTACGATCAACGCTGTCCGTCGTCTGCAACCGACACAACGTAGTGCGGGCATATCCCGTGCAGGGGTGAGTATAAGCTACTCAGTAGGGACCCCGAGACCCCTGAAGGTCTCCCAAAATCCACAAAGGATAAACCACAAAGGAAGATACAATCAAGAAGTAACAACCGACACTGCTTAGGTATATTCCCATACATATACCTAAGTCATCAATTCCAATACGCTCCAACCTCCGAGACCAAGTACAACTCAGTCCACACAGGAAAGTATAGGTATTCCACACAGGAAAGCAAAACATAATCCACACAGGATAGCACAACACAATCCACACAGGAAAGCAACAGGATTCCGCTCACACAGGTATACTTCTTCGAAAGACGATAAAGATGATCTCTGATCCATCTAAGTCGTCGGACCCACGAAGGATCGATAGATAACTAACCCCCGCAATGACCCACACAGGATCGGGCCCACACAGGACTTGTAGGCGTTGGTTCACACAGGACCGCTGAGCGCAGACCCACACAGGATCGGACCCACATAGGATCGGGCCCACACAGGACCTGTAGCACTGATCCACGTAGGATCGCTGAGTGCTGTAGTCATCGTCGTCAAATCCACTAAGGATCTCTGTACTGTCATCGTCGCAGTCACAGTAGCAGTAGCAGTAGCAGTAGCAGTCGCAGTCACAGCCACCACTAGGGTTCCCGCACACAGCAAGCTCATTCGAGAGGGTCCGCTCCACAAGCCGAGAGGCTGATACATCAATTGTCACATAGCCCAGAGTTGATATATCCAAAAGTTCTGTATCGTCAACAACAACTCAACGCAACAGACGGCGCGTCGATCGAACGCCCGGTCTGAGAGTTGTTGGCTTTTTCGTCCCAGGGGCCCGGTTGGTTTTTAAGGCAAAACCAACCCGACCATACTCCAACTGTGTCGAAACCTCGGGCGTAGTATGCAAAAAGATCGTTCTCACTAAGAGGAACTCAACAAAGCTGACGGCACGTCAATCGGACGTCCGTAGCTCAAGATATGAGTGTTTCCGCTCCGAGGGCCCGGTTGGTTTCGTGTACGAACCAACCCGGCCGAACTCAAAGTAATCCGAAACTTTGAGTGCGATATACCAAATCGACGGTCTCGATCCAAGGATCGCATCTCCGCTGAAGGTTCATCAATCGGAGGTCCTTAGCTCAAGTTATGGGCAAAAGACCGAAGTCGATTCGAAAACGGGGGGCCCGGGTCCAGGCCGACCCGGCCCGACCCCCCCTGGGTCGGCCCGAACCGGGTCGAACCGACCCGGGTCCGACCCGGCCCGGCCGGCGGTGCGGTCCGGCGCGGTGGCGCGGCCCGGTGCGGCGGCGCGGCCGGTGCGCCGCTCGGGTGCCACGCGCGGGGGGCAAGGCCCCCGCCCTCCTCTGCTGACGGCGTGGCTGGATGACGCGCCATGGGTCAAACGCCACCCCCCCCCCACGTGGGGGCCTGCTTTTGAGAAAAAACGGGGGGTCGCCTGCCCCCCTTTGTGAAACCGGCCCCCCTCTTAATGGGGGGCCATTTTGGCTGGCCGGGGGAATTAATTTCCCCCGGTTTTTCCTCCCTTCCGGCCGGCCCGACCTGGCCGGCCAGTTTTTCCTCAACGGGACCGGCGAGGCCGGTCCCCTTTCCGGCTTCCGACACCGGCGGCCCGGCTGGCCGCCGGTCTTCCCGTTCGGCCGCGGCCCGGAACCGGCCGCGGCCTTCGTCGTCCGGCGCGGTGCGACGGCACCGCGCCCCTCCGCCGCGTCGCCTTCGGTTTCCTTCAACGCGGCACGACGGCGTCGCGTTCTTGATAATCTTTCTGCGGCGCGGCGCGATGGCACCACGCAATTATTGTCGAATGATTCCCGCGTGGTGCGACGGCACCACGCCATCTCGTTCATCCACAAGAAAAATAATATTCAAGAACAAAGGAGGGGGGATTCGGCTGTGTTTGTGCGGTCCGGCCCCCCTCTCGTTAGATGATAACACTTAAACATTTATCCTCAAGATTGTCATGCTAAAACCAAGAACGAGAATAAATAAATAAACAACAACAAACCCCTACCTCGGTTTCAAGAACGATGATCGTCAACGACCCGCGGAAGACGAGCGTCGCGGTGGTCGGCGTCGCGGGAAAAGGACGTTGACGTCTTGAAGCGAGGATTCGAAGCTCTTTGACGGTGATTTCGTCGCGGGAAACCCTCGCGGAAGGGATGACGCGGAAGGAGGCGTCGTCGGTGTCGCGGGTATGGCGTCGCGGAAGACGGTTCCCGAGAACGTGGTGTTCTTCGTCGATGTCAGAAAGTTCTTCGCGTTCTTCGTCAAAGTTTGAAGAAGATGGAGAGAATTCTTCAAACCTCTCAAGATGGCTAGAGAATTCTAACCCAAATAAAATAAGCTAAGGTCTTATTTTATTTACACAACCAAACCATTTTGAAATTCAAAGGTTTGAAATTAAACAACTCAGCCCATTTAATAACCCAAGTTGTCAAGTTAATTAAAGAGGGGTTATTGGGAGTTTAAAAAGAGAAGGTGAAGAGTTATGCTTTGTGTGGGCCCCACCACACTTAATCCTCCCAAGGGAGGTTAAGTGGATGTGGTTCCCACCTATAACTCCCTTTGGGAGAAGATAACCAACAAGTTAAAATAACATTTGTGTTCCACAATTTTATTTAACTTATTCTAAATTCCCAAAAACTAACTCTCAACCCGCAATAAACGCAACCTCGGAAAAGGTCTCCTTAAGAGAATATCGGCGCTGCGAGTTCATCGGTGCCCTCGGAATTTGATTCCAGGCACCGGTTCAAAAGTTAGAGATTCCCGCTCGTTCGTTCACTGAACGTACCTGAGCCAAACTTCGGAAATTGATTCCGGGCACTCCGGGCCTCGGAATCAGGTGCCGTCAGAAACAGTGCTCTTGTAAAATTCCAAAGAAAATTAAGAAAAAATTTCCCTTGAATTTTACGGGTCTTTAAATTACTCCCACCTCAGGGCTTTACATCCCCGTAAAGATACATCAACAACTAGGGAAACAAAAGAGGGTACTGAGCACGCATCTGAGCCTCCCGCTCCCAAGTGCTCTCCTGGAGATTCTTGTGCTTCCATCTGATGCGCACTAGAGGAATCGACCATCCACGTAGGACCCTCTCTTGTCGATCCTCGATCTCCACTGGAACCTCCGTAAAAGTCGCCCCATCGTCAACGTCAAGCTTCCCGTGGTCAATGATGTGCGTCAGGTTGTGCACGTATCTCCTCAGCTGAGATACGTGGAAGACGTCGTGCACCTGGTGCAACTGAGGTGGTAGAGCCAGGCGATAAGCCACCTCGCCAATCCTGCTGAGGACCTGGAAGGGTCTGATGAAGCGTGGAGATAACTTTCCGCCTCGGCCAAATCTCCGAATACCACGTCGAGGTGAGACCCGCAAGAAGACGTGGTCGCCATCCTCGAACTCTAGTGGCCTCTGCCTCCTGTCAGCGTATGACTTTTGCCGGCTCTGAGCTATCCTCATCCGCTCCTGGATGACTTGGACCTTCTCTGTCGTGGCCTGGACCATCTCCGGTCCCACAAGTGCTGACTCCGCAGGGTCTTTCCAGCACAAAGGAGATCTACAAGGTCGGCTGTACAACACCTCGTACGGTGCCATCCCGATGGTGGAGTGGTAGCTGTTGTTGTACGAAAACTCCACCAAGGGTAGGTGGTCCTCCCAGCTATAACCAAAGTCGAAAACACATTCTCGGAGCATGTCCTCGAGAGTCTGAATGGTCCTCTCCGTCTGACCGTCCGTCTGAGGGTGAAAGGTTGTGCTCAGACGTAGCTGCGTCTCGAACGCCTCCGGTAACCCCTTCCAAAGCCGGGATGTAAAGCGAGCATATCGATCGGAGATGATAGATGATGGCACACCGTGGAGCCGCACAATCTCCTGAACGTAGAGACATCCCAAGCTCTCCACTGAGCCCTGCTCTCTGATGGGTAAGAAGTGTGCCGACTTGGTGAGTCGGTCAACAATCACCCAAATGGAGTCGTGACCTCTGGAAGTGCGTGGAAGTACAGTCACGAAGTCCATAGATATGTCGTCCCACTTCCACTCTGGAACCTCCAAGGGCTGTACCAAGCCTGCTGGTACCTGATGCTCTGCCTTCACCTGCTGGCAGGTGAGGCATCGAGAAACGAACTCTGCCACAGCCTTCCTCATGCCCGGCCACCAGTGCTATCGTTTGAGATCCTGGTACATCTTCGCCACTCCTGGATGTACCGCCAAAGGAGAAGTGTGAAACTCGCTCAGCACCTCCTCTCGCAAAACGACTGGTACCATGGTACGTCCTCTGAAAAGGATGTCGTGCACTGCTCCAAGGGAGAAACCATCAGGTGCCTGTCCTGAGGATATCTGTGCACGCCGTGTCTCACAGTCAGCGTCCTCACGCTGTTCCTCTCTAACCCACTGCAGTAGTGGAGGGGTGACTGTGAGAGACTGAAGGAAGGCTGCTCCATCTCTATCCACGAAGGATATCTGCAAAGAGGCTAGCTGCTTTGTCGCCTCCTCAAGTAGCTGAATGCCCGTCCTCCTACTGAGGGCATCGGCTACTACGTTCCCCTTTCCAGGAGTATAGACTATCTCAAAGTCATAGTCCGGGAGGAACTCGAGCCATCGCCGTTGTCTCAGGTTCAGGTCCTTCTGCGAGAAGATATACCTGAGACTCTAATGATCAGAAAAGACTGTAAAACGCTCGCCCATCAGGTAATGTCGCCATGTCTTCAGAGCGAAGACCACTGCTGCTAACTCCAGGTCATGGGTAGCATAGTTCTGCTCATGCGGCCTCAACTGACGTGATCCATAGGCGATCACTGCCCGCTCCTGCATCAGAACACATCCGAGTCCGGTCCCTGATGCATAGCAGTAGACTACGTACCCTACTCCCTCCTCAAGCAACCTCAAGATAGGTGTGCTGGTCAATCTCTGTCTCAGCTCCTGGAAGCTCTGCTGACATATTTCTGACCACACGAAGGGTTTCCCCTTCTTTGTAAAAGCTATGAGTGGTGCCGAAACTCTAGAGAAGTCTGGTACAAATCTCTTATAGTATCCAGCTAGTTCCAAGAAACTCCGCACCTCCGTCACGCTCCTGGGTGGCTCCCAAGCTAGCACAGCCTCGATCTTCGCAGGATCCACTGCAACTCCCGCCTCAGAGATAACGTGTCCCAAGAAGTGGACCTCACGTATCCAGAACTGGCACTTCGAGAGATTACCATAAAGCTGGTGATCTCGGAGTGTGTCTAGTACAACTCACAAGTGATAGGCGTGCTCCTCCTTAGTCGTAGAGTAGATCAGAATGTCGTCGATAAAGGCCACGACAAACCGATCAAGGTATGGCTGAAAGATCCTGTTCATGAGGGCCATGAACACTGATGGAGCATTGGTTACTCCGAAAGGCATAACCAAGAACTCATAGTGGCCATACCGACATCTGAAGGCCGTCTTCTGCACGTCCTCGTCTCTGACTCTGAGCTGATGATAGCCTGACCTGAGGTCTATCTTCGAGAACCATCGTGCTCCCTTGAGCTGATCAAAGAGGTAATCAATCCTCGGGAGTGGATACTTGTTCCTCACTGTCACTTGGTTCAAGAAACGATAGTCAATACAAAGTCGCAAGCTCCCGTCCGCCTTTTTGGCGAACAATATCGGCGAAGCCCAGGGTGAAACACTGGGTCGGATGAACCCCTTGCCCTGCAAGTCCTCCAACTGTACTCGTAGCACTCGAAGCTCGGCGGGGTCCATTGTTGGGATAGAGAGTGATGGCAAGAGGGGGGGTGAATTGCCTTTTAAAAAAGTTTAACAATTTAAGAAAAAGTTAAAGCGCAGCGGAAATAAAAGAGGCAAGACACAAAATTGATAATGGAGTTCGGCCTAAATCCCAAGCCTACGTCTCCGCTCCCAACTCAACCGTTGAGAGATTCATACGACATCTTTCTTTTTAATGGTTGTAGCAAGAAACCCACTAGACTTTTAAGGCAGCCTAGAAACCTATTACAGCTTGCTTTTTATTGGTTGTAGCAAGAAACCCACTAGCCTTCTTACAGGTGAAGGCTAGCTCACCTATGACTCAAGTCTTTTACAGGGAAGACTTGACTAACCTCTTCACACCTTGAAGGTGGTGTGAAAACCCAAACAAAGGAAGGATGAGAGAAAGAAGTGTTTGTATACACAAACTCAAAATAATGCTCAAAATGATAAAACAATAAAAACCGTAAAGAGGAGAAGTCTTGGGTGCCAATGGATTGATTGGTGATGATGAAGAGCGCTCCCAAGCTTCTATGGTGGTGCTCCTTGGTTGTGGAAGTGAGTTGGAGCAAGTGGGGATCCTTGAAAGAATGCGTCGGAGGTTCTCCAAATGATCGAAAAATGTTCCCGTGGGCTTATATGTTTTTCCGGGGCTTCCTAGTCCTTTATTTATAGGAGAGGAACACCCAAATGGCCGTTGGGGGTCTTCGGAGCCATTGGAGAGGCCTTTGGAGCTGTTGGGAGTCAAAAGTACAAGTATGGTCAAAGCCCAACGGCTAGTTTGACTGGGCTCACCGGCTGGCCGGTGGTATCTCACCAGCTGGACGGTGGTCCACCAGCTGGCCGGTACTGAGCCACCGGCTGGCCGGTGTCCAGACAGAGAGCAAGCTCTCTGCCCAGGTTCTACTGGCTGGCCGGTGGTCATCCACCGGCTGGCTGGTGACAATACCGGCTGGTTGGGGAGCTCACACCGGCTGACCGGTGTCTCTGGACAGAAACCATTGCTACTGCCAGAGACCACCGGCTGGCCGGTGGGAATCCACCGGTTGGCCGGTAGACTCAGAGAGTCTACTTTCAGTCCTTCTTGGCCCAACTCTTTGGCAACCTTTTTCCTATCAACAAAAACACTTGAAAACAAGTTAGAACAAAATAAGAGTGATTGTGATCATTGAAATCCAAGAGAGAGGGGTACAACAATCTCCCCCTATTTTGATGATCACAATCACCAAAACAAGCAATGAAAAAGACTGAAATGAAAGGCATGCTTTAAATGATAAATTGAAAAGTAAAGCAAAGCATGAGAGAAAAATTTCTCCCCCAATCAACCAAGGAAATCTCCCCCTTTGTGATTATCAAAATAGCATGGGGCATAAAATTTGATTGAAGGAAAGGATTGAAAAACAAGATAGAGTTTTTAAACCAATTGAAATTTCTGAAATTTGAATTGAAAGTTTTAAATTGAAAGTTTTGAATTGAATGTTTTGAATTGAAAGTTTTGAATTGAATGTTTTGAATTGAAAGTTTTGAATGAAAAATGAAAAAAGGCTTAAACGATCCTAACTCCCCCTAAATAAAAACAACAAATCACCGGGGAGAGGATTTTAGAACCGAAACAAATTTTGGTCTGGAGAGACTCGCTAAAAGGGATTTTTCAATCCAAACTTGTCTTGTGGCGGGTCTTCTCCTATGAAATTCATCGTTAAAGGAAAAGGTTTTGGGCCTTCCATACCGGGAATTTTTGCAGTCGCACTCATAAATTAAGTGCCCAATCTTTTTGGAATAGTTGAAAAAATTATATTGGGCGCTCCCCCTTACAAAAATAGTAGGAGCATGGGAAGAGGAAGCTTGCTTGGAATAGCCAAGCCCTTGGGTGGTTCTAGATATGCATTGGGAACCAAGGAGATTCGAAAGGTTATGTTCACCTTCGGTGAATTAGCTAGGGATTTCCTTAAATCCTTGATTGGTGATTCCATAGAATCAACATCAGGAAGGTTTTGGATCTTGAGGGACAAGTCTTCCTTCTCTTTGAGAAGTTGATCCTTTTCGGAAGAAAGAATTTTGAATTTCTTTTTTAAAGCAATAAATTTGGAAGAAAGTTCGTGAAAACCTTCCTCCAATTGATCTCTCGCATGTTGGAGATCCTCGTAAGATAAATGATTGAATGAATTGGAAGAACAAGAGGAAGAGGTGTCGGAAGAGGTTACCTCATGAAATGCCATTAGACATTTTTTACCGTTGTCTTTTGAGGAGGAGGAGGATGAGGAGCTATCACTCCAAGTGGCCTTGAATGCCTTTTTCTTTTCCTTTTGCTTGGCCCTTGTCTTGTGGAGTGGGAAATCGGGCTTATAATGGCCTTTCTTGCCGCACCCATAGCATATTACCTCGGGCTCGGATTTTTCGTCGAGTTCTTCCTTTCGAGCCTTGCGAGATTTCTTCTTTTTGTTCTTCTTCATGAATTTGTGCATCTTGCGGGCAAGGTTCTCGATTTCTGAATCACCGCTTGAAGAGGAAGAAGATGAGGAGGAGGAGCTTTCTTCTTTTTGAACTTTGAAGGCGATGTTCTTTGGAGTTTTGATGAGATTGCCTTCCTTTTCAGCTTGCCTCCTCATGGTGATCTCGTAGGTCATGAGGGATCCGATGAGATCTTCGACCGTCATTTCTTTTAAATTCTTCGCTTCTTGAATTGCCGTGACTTTCGGTGCCCATGAACTTGGTAGGATCCAAAGGATCTTCTTGACCATCATCTCTGCAGAAACATCATCTCCAAGAGACTTTCTCCCATTACAAACATCAGTAAAGCGAGTAAACATATCAGTAATATTTTCAGATGGATGCATGGTAAAAGACTCAAAATCTTGTCGGTACATATCCAATCGAGTATACTTAACTTTGTTGGTCCCCTCATGGGTAACCTCCAAAAGTTTCCAGATTTCATGAGATGAAGTGCATGTGGAAACTCGATTGAATTCATTACGATCAAGGCCGCAATGAAGAGATTTCATGGCTTTGCCATCAAGCTCGAAATTTTTAATATCGGCTTGAGTCCATTTGGATTCATCGGGAGAAGAGAGAGAGTAACCATGCATGAAAATTCTATAAATAGGATAACCTATACTTCTAAGAAAAGTAGACATGCGGGTTTTCTAATAGGTATAGTCGGTTCTATCAAAAAAAGGAGCACGACCCAAAGAATAACCTTCGGGGGTGAAAGAAGATGAATCCATCACAATGGATCTTGAATTTGAAACCAGTTAAGGTATTACACAAACACTTCCTTTGATACCAATTGTTGGGACGGAGAGTGATGGCAAGAGGGGGGTGAATTGCCTTTTAAAAAAGTTTAACAATTTAAGAAAAAGTTAAAGCGCAGTGGAAATAAAAGAGGCAAGACACAAAATTGATAACGGAGTTTGGCCTAAATCCCAAGCCTACGTCTCCGCTCCCAACTCAACCGTTGAGAGATTTATACGACAGCTTGCTTTTTAATGGTTGTAGCAGGAAACCCACTAGAATTTTAAGGCATCCTAGAAACCTATTACAGCTTTCTATTTATTGGTTGTAGCAAGAAACCCACTAGCCTTCTTACAGGTGAAGGCTAGCTCACCTATGACTCAAGTCTTTTCTAGGGAAGACTTGACTAACCTCTTCAAACCTTGAAGGTGGTGTGAAAACCCAAACAAAAGAAGGATGAGAGAAAGAAGGGTTTGTATGCACAAACTCAAAATAATGCTCAAAATGATAAAACAATAAAAACCGTAAAGAGGAGAAGTCTTGGGTGCCAATGGATTGATTGGTGATGATGAAGAGCGCTCCCAAGCTTCTATGGTGGTGCTCCTTGGTTGTGGAAGTGAGTTGGAGCAAGTGGGGATCCTTGAAGGAATGCGCCGGAGGTTCGCCAAATGATCGAAAAATGTTCCCGTGGGCTTCTATGTTTTTCCGGGGCTTCCTAGTCCTTTATTTATAGGAGAAGAACACCCAAATGGCCGTTGGGGGTCTTCGGAGCCGTTGGAGAGGCCTTCAGAGCCGTTGGGAGTCAAAAGTACAAGTCCGGTCAAAGCCCAACGGCTAGTTTGACTGGTCTCACCGGCTGGCCGGTGGTGTCTCACCAGCTGGCCGGTGGTCCACCGGCTGGCCGGTACTGAGCCACCGGCTGGCCGGTGTCCAGACAGAGAGCAAGCTCTCTGCCCAGGTTCTACCGGCGGGCCGGTGGTCATCCACCGGCTGGCTGGTGACAATACCGGCTAGCCGGGGAGCTCACACCGGCTGACCGGTGTCTCTGGACAGAAACCATTGCTACTGCCAGAGACCACCGGCTGGCCGGTGGGAATCCACCAGTTGGTCGGTAGACTCAGAGAGTCTACTTTCAGTCCTTCTTGGCCCAACTCTTTGGCAACCTTTTTCCTATCAACAAAAACACTTGAAAACAAGTTAGAACAAAATAAGAGTGATTGTGATCATTGAAATACAAGAGAGAGGGGTACAGCAGCCATCCGATATGCTGGAGTGGATATCGGGGCTGTCTCGGGGTACAGGTCAATATAAAAGTCTACCTCTCTGCGAGGAGGTAGCCCTGGGACGTCGTCGGGAAAAACGTCCGCAAACTGATCCACCACTGCAGGAAAACCACGACTCCGCACGTCAACTGCTCCAAGGATTAGGCTAGCCAACTGATGAGTGATGGGTTGTCCTCTCCTCCGTGGAAGTCCATCCTATGCTGCAAAGGGTCCCTTCTCGCCGGTGAAGGTGAACCTGCTCCCGTCGGTGCGTACACATCGCACCTTGCGCCTAAAACAGTTAATCTGTGCATGGACCGTAGATAGCCAATCCATGCCCAAGATGACGTCGTAAGGCCTCGACGCTGCTACAAGAAGATCCCAGCCAAAGCTCTCACCTCCTAGAGTAAGCTCACACTACCGGCACCAGTGCGTAATCGTCGAGTCTACTCCCGTAGGAGTCTCTAGCCGTAAGGATCGAGCCAACGGCTCTGTTGGAATCTCCGAGCTCCGAACAAGGGCAGCGGCTATGAAGGAGTGACTCGCTCATGTGTCTATAAGTACTACAGCAAGGGTAGAATAGACACAGATAGTACCTCGAATCATCTCAGGTGCGCCGTGGTCATAGGACTCTGCTGCCTGGAGCTGTGCCTGTCTCTGCCCGCCAGCTCCCTGTGGTCGGGGTGGACCTCCTAGTGGTGGTGGTGGCAGAGCCTCAAAGCGTCACCCACCACCTGCTGCTCGGCCAGCTCCTCTGCATCGTCCTCCTCCTCCCTGCGGACCGCCACGATCGACCCTCTGCCTCTGCCTCGGTGGTCCCTCAACCGTCTGCTGCTCCTCGGCACGGCGGGTCGGGCAGTCACGAGCCATGTGGCCCTGCCCGCCGCACGAGTAGCACTGCCTGCCTCTCGAAAGACTGGCTCCTCGCTGTGTGCCCCTCACTGCTGAGCCGGTGTCCTGAGATCGTCTGCCTGAAGGTCTGGTCTGTCTGGACCCCTGAGTCATCCGTCGACTTCCTGCTGCAGATGACTCTGCCACGTGCCGCCCTGCGGTGGGTCTCTGCGCTGGTGTAGACTCAGCAAGTAAACTCTCGATCAAAAGGGCCCGCTCCAGTACTCCTGTCTGAGTCGGTATGCTGAGGGAGATCAGCGATGCCCTGATCTCGTGTCTCAACCCCTGCTCGAAGGTCCGGGCCCGGAAGAATGGGTCTCGTACCATGTCGGTCGAGTAGCGCGAGAGATCAGTAAATCTCGCCGAGTACTGAGCGACCGTCATGCTGCCCTTCCACAGCTGAAGAAGCTCCTGGATACGCACCGCACGAAGGGTGGCTAGGACGAACTCCGAGAGAAAGAGGATCTCAAAGTCCGTCCATAGTAGAGATGCATCATCGTGCACCTGGAGCATCAAGCTCCACCATCGGCCCGCTGCTGCGTGCAGTAGGCTCGCAGTGAGGATAACCATGAGGTCTGCAGGTGTCCTCACTAGCCTAAAAACTCGTACCACTGCCTCCAGCCAGTCCTCGGCTTCCTGGGGGTCCGTCTCCCCACGAAACCTGGGCGGTCGCTGGCGGTGAAACTCATGCAGTGCGCTGAGGCGACGTGCATCGTCAGCGGCTGGTGCTGGAAGTATCGGTGGCTCGACGGGTAGTGCTACCGCCGGTTCCACTGCTGACAAAGGGCCCTGCACCGAGGCCTCGTCGCTCGGTGGGCTGTTGTCACGCTCGACTCTCGGAACCCTAGCTGGCTGCAGTCGTGGGGCCATCCTGAAAAGGAAACAGGTGCGCCACGGTCAGAACAGTATACCTGGTGAGCTGACACAAAGTAATCACAAAGAAAACTTTGAAACACACACGCAATCAATGTTTTCGTGCATTAAGTCGGAAATCAGAAGTCAGGGTTCTGGTGTATGGATACGTCGGCCGACACACCAACATTGGACTCCCTGAACTGATAACCACACTCAATATGCTAAAAATTATTGCTTCTCATAGAAAAGATTAGAGTTCACGGTAGAACCGATCTCCACTGATACCAATTTGTCACGACCCTCCCTCGGGGTCCGTGCCGTGACTACCCCAAGCCCGCCTTCCATAGGCCAGGGGCTGGCGACTAGCACCAAGGCGTAAATCCCGGTAAAAAGAGAAGGCATTTCCTTTGTAAAGTAAATAAACACCACAGAGTAAGCAAGCGGAAAAGTAAACACTAATTAAGAACAGAGTACAACTGAAAGTGCGGAAAAGTAAATGAACCAGTATACAAACCCAAACTGAATGTAAAGTACAAATCGAAAGGGAAAACAACAACTGTAAAGTAAAAGCCGCTACCCCGAGCTGTCCATTGGAAATCCCACCTGAAGGGTGGGTACAGATAGCTCCACTGCTCCTCGGGTTCTGTCGTCCGCTCCGAGCACGTCTCGCCCAGTGGTCCACCTCCTTGTACCGTCCTGCTCAGCAAGCCTCAACTATGATCAACTCTGTCCGTCGTCTACAACCAACACAACGTAGTGCGGGCATAGCCCGTGCAGGGGTGAGTATAAGCTACTTAGTAGGGACCCCGAGACCCCTGAAGGTCTCCCAAAATCCACAAAGGATAAACCACAAAGGAAGATATAATCACGAAGTAACAACCGACACTGCTTAGGTATATGCCCATACATATACCTAAGTCATCAATTCCAATACGCTCCAACCTCCGAGCCCAAGTACAACTCAGTCCACACAGGAAAGTATACGTATTCCACACAGGAAACCAAAACGTAATCCACACAGGATAGCACAACACAATCCACACAGGAAAGCAACAGGATTCAGCTCACACAGGTATACTTCTTCGAAAGACGATAAAGATGATCTTTGATCCATCTAAGTCGTCGGACCCATGAAAGATCGATAGGTAGCTAACCCCTGCAATGACCCACACAGGATCGGGCCCACACAGGACCTGTAGGCGCTGGTTCACACAGGACCGCTGAGCGCAGACCCACACAGGATCGGACCCACACAGGATCGGGCCCACACAGGACCCGTAGCACTGATCCACATAGGATCACTGAGTGTTGTAGTCGTTGTCGTCGAATCCACTAAGGATCTCTGTACTGTCATCATCGCAGTCACAGTAGCAGTAGCAGTAGCAGTAGCAGTCGCAGTCGCAGCCAGCACTAGGGTTCCCGCACACAGCAAGCTCGTTCGGGAGGGTCCTCTCCACGAGCCGAGAGGCTGATACATCAATTGTAACATAGGCCAGAGTTGATGTATCCAAAAGTTCCGTATCGTCAACAGGAACTCAGCGCAACAGACGGCGCGTCGATCGGACGCCCGGTCTGAGAGTTATTGGCTTTTTCGTCCCAGGGGCCCGGTTGGTTTTTAAGGAAAAACCAACCCGACTGTACTCCACCTGCGTCCAAACCTCGGGGGGAGTATGAAAAAAGATCTGTCTCACTAAGAGGAACTCAAAAAAGCTGACGGCACGTCAATCGGACGTCCATAGCTCAAGATATGAGTGTTTCCGCTCCGAGGGCCCAGTTGGTTTCGTGTACGAACCAACCCGGCCGAACTCAAAGTAATCCGAAACTTTGATTGCGATATACCAAATCAACCGTCTCGATCCATGGATCGCATCGCCGCTGAAGGTTCGTCAATCGGAGGTCCGTAGCTCAAGTTATGGGCAAAAGAGCGAAGTCGATTCGAAAACGGGGGGTCCGGGTCCGGGCCGACCCGGCCCGACCCCACCCCCCCCTCCCCCCCCCCCCTGGGTCGGCCCGAACCGGGTCGACCCGGCCTGGCCGGCGGCGCGGTCCGGCACGGCCCGGAACGGCGGCGCGGCCGGTGCGCCGCTCGGGTGCCACGCGCGGGGGGCAAGGCCCCCGCCCTCCTCTGCTGGCGGCGCCGCTGGATGTCGCACCTTGGGTCAAACGCCCCCCCCCCCCCCCCCCACGTGGGGGCCTGCTTTTGAGAAAAAACGGGGGGCCGCCTGCCCCCCTTTGTGAAACCGGCCCCCCTCTTAATGGGGTGCCATTTTGGCTGGCCGGGGGAATTAATTTCCCCCAGTTTTGCCTCCATTCCTGCCGGCCTGACCTGGCCGGCCGGTTTTTCCTCAACGGGACCGGCGAGGCCGGTCCCCTTTCCGGCTTCCGACACCGGCGGCCCGGCTGGCCGCCGGTCTTCCCGTTCTGCCGCGGCCCGGAACCGTCCACGACCTTCGTTGTCGAGCACGGTGCGACGACACCGCGCCCCTCCGTCGAGGCCCCGCTCCGGCCGCGGCGCCTTCTGTTTCCTTCGATGCGGCGCGACGGCGTCACGTTCTTGATAATATTTCCACGGAGCGGCGCGACGGTTCCGCGAAATTATTGTCGAATGATTCCCGCGTGGTGCTACGGCACCACGCCATCTCGTTCATCCACAAGAAAAATAATATTCAAGAACAAAGGAGGGGGGATTCGGCCGTGTTTGTGCGGTCCAGCCCCCCTCTCGTTAGACGATAACACTTAAACATTTATCCTCAAGATTGTCATGCTAAAACCAAGAACGAGAATAAATAAATAAACAACAACAAACCCCTACCTCGGTTTCAAGAACGATGATCGTCAACGACCCGCGGAAGACGAGCGTCGCGGTGGTCGGCGTCGCGGGAAAAGGATGTCGACGTCGTGAAGTGAGGATTCGAAGCTCTTTGACGGCGATTTCGTCGCGGGAAACCATCGCGGAAGAGATGACGCGGAAGGAGGCGTCGTCGGTGTAGCGGGTATGGCGTCGCGGAAGACGGTTCCCGAGAACGTGGCGTTCTTCGTCGATGTCCGAAAGTTCTTCGCGTTCTTCGTCAAAGTTTGAAGAAGATGGAGAGAATTCTTCAAACCTCTCAAGATGGCTAGAGAATTATAACCCAAATAAAATAAGCTAAGGTCTTATTTTATTTACACAACCAAACCATTTTGAAATTCAAAGGTTTTAAATTAAACAACTCAACCCATTTAATAACCCAAGTTGTCAAGTTAATTAAAGAGGGGTTATTGGGAGTTCAAAAAGAGAAGGTGAAGAGTTATGCTTCGTGTGGGCCCCACCACACTTAATCCTCCCAAGGGAGGTTAAGTGGATGTGGGTCCCACCTCTAACTCCCTTTGGGAGAAGATAACCAACAAGTTAAAATAAAATTTGTGTTCCACAATTTTATTTAACTTATTCTAAATTCCCAAAAACTAACTCTCAACCCGCAATAAACGCAACCTCGGAAAAGGTCTCCTTAAGCGAATATCGACGCTGCGAGTTCATCGGTGCCCTCAGAATTTGATTCCAGGCACCGGTTCAAAAGTTAGAAATTCCCGCTCGTTCGTTCACGGAACGTACCCGAGCCAAACTTCGGAAATTGATTCCGGGCACTCCGGGCCTCGGAATCAGGTTCTGTCAGAAACCGTGCTCTTATAAAATTCAAAATAAAATTAAGAAAAAATTTCCCTTGAATTTTACGGGTCTTTAAATTACTCCCACCTTAGGGATTTACATCCCCGTAAAGATACATCAAAAACTAGGGAAACAAAAGAGGGTACTGAGAACGCATCTGAGCCTCCCGCTCCCAAGTGCTCTCCTGGAGATTCCTGTGCTGCCATCTGATGCGCACTAGAGGAATCGACCATCCACGTAGGACCCGCTCCTGTCGATCCTCGATCTCCACTGGAACCTCCGTAAAAGTCGCCCCATCTTCAACATCAAGCTTCCCATGGTCAATGATGTGCGTCGTGTTGTGCACGTATCTCCTCAGCTGAGATACGTGGAAGACGTCGTGCACCCGGTGCAACTAAGGTGGTAGAGCCAGGCGATAAGCCACCTCGCCAATCCTGTTGAGGACCTGGAAGGGTCCGATGAAGCGCGGAGATAACTTGCCGCCTCGGCCAAATCTCTGAATACCACGTCGAGGTGAGACCCGCAAGAAGACGTGGTCTCCATCCTCGAACTCTAGTGGCCTCCGCCTCCTGTCAGCGTATGACTTCTGTCGGCTCTGAGCTGTCCTCATCCACTCCTGGATGACCTGGACCTTCTCTGTCGTGGCCTGGACCATCTCCAGTCCCACAAGTGCTGACTCCCCAGGGTCTGTCCAGAACAAAGGAGATCTACAAGTTTGGTTGTACAACACCTCGTACGGTGCCATCCCGATGGTGGAGTGGTAGCTTTTGTTGTATGCAAACTCCACCAAGGGTAGGTGATCCTCCCAGTTATGACCAAAGTCTAAAACACATTCTCGGAGCATGTCCTCGAGAGTCTGAATGGTCCTCTCCGTCTGACCATCCGTCTGAGAGTGAAAGGCTGTGCTCAGACGTAGCTGCGTCCCGAACGCCTCCTGTAACCCCTTCCAAAGCCGGGAAGTAAAGCGATCATCTCGATCGGAGACGATATATGATGGCACACCGTGGAGCCGCACAATATCCTGAACGTAGAGACGTCCCAAGCTCTCCACTGAGCCCTGCTCTCTGATGGGTAAGAAGTGTGCCGACTTGGTGAGTCAGTGAACAATCACCCAAATGGAGTCGTGACCTCTGGAAGTGCGTGGAAGTCCAGTCACGAAGTCCATAGATATGTCGTCCCACTTCCACTCTGGAACCTCCAAGGGTTGTACCAAGCCTGCTGGTACCTGATGCTCTGCCTTCACCTGCTGGTAGGTGAGGCATCGAGAAACGAACTCTGCCACAGCCTTCTTCATGCCCGGCCACCAGTGCTGTCGTCTGAGATCCTGGTACATCTTCGCCACTCCTGGATGTACCGCCAAAGGAGAAGTGTGAAACTCTCTCAGCACCTCCTCTCGCAAAGCGACTGGTACCATGGTACGTCCTCTGAAAAGGATGTCGTTCTCTGTTCCAAGGGAGAAACCATCAGGTGCCTATCCCGAGGATATTTGTGCACGCCGTGTCTCACAGTCAGCGTCCTCACGCTGTTCCACTCTGACCCGCTGCAGTAGTAGAGGGGTGACTGTGAGAGACTGAAGGAAGGCTGCTCCATCTCTATCCACGAAGTATATCTGCAAAGAGGCTAGCTGCTCCGTCACCTCCTCAAGTAGCTGAATGCCCGTCCTCCTGCTGAGGGCATCGGCTACTACGTTCCCCTTTCCAGGAGTATAGACTATCTCAAAGTCATAGTCCTGGAGGAACTCGAGCCATCGCCGCTGTCTCAGGTTCAGGTCCTTCTGCGAGAAGATATACCTGAGACTCTGATGATCAGAAAAGACTGTAAAACGCTCGCCCATTAGGTAATGTCTCCATGTCTTCAGAGCGAAGACCACTGCTGCTAACTCCAGGTCATGGGTAGCGTAGTTCTGCTCATGCGGCCTCAACTGACGTGATTCATAGGCGATCACTGCCTTCTCCTGCATCAGAACACATCCGAGTCCGGTCCCTGATGCATCGCAGTAGACTACGTACCCTACTCCCTCCTAAGGAAACCTCAAGATAGGTGCGCTGGTCAATCTCTGTCTTAGCTCCTGGAAGCTCTGCTGACATCTGTCTGACCACACGAAGGGTTTCCCCTTCTTCGTAAAAGCTATGAGTGGTGCCGAAACTCTAGAGAAGTCTGGCACGAATCTCCTATAGTATCCAGCTAGTTCCAAGAAACTGCGCACCTCCGTCACGCTCCTGGGTGGCTCCCAAGCTAGCACAGCCTCGATCTTCGCAGGATCCACTGCAACTCCCGCCTCAGAGATAACGTGTCCCAAGAAGTGGACCTCACGTATCCAGAACTGGCACTTCGAGAGCTTACCATAAAGCTGGTGCTCTCGGAGTGTGTCTAGTACAACTCACAAGTGATAGGTGTGCTCCTCCTCAGTCGTAGAGTATATCAGAATGTCGTCGATAAAGACCACAAAAAAACGATCAAGGTATGGCTAAAAGATCCTGTTCATGAGGGCCATGAACACTGCTGGAGCATTGGTTACCCCGAAAGGCATAACCAAGAACTCATAGTGGCCATACCGACATCTGAAGGCTGTCTTCTGCACGTCCTCATCTCTGACTCTGAGCTGATGATAGCCTGACCTGAGGTCTATCTTCGAGAACCACCGTGCTCCCTTGAGCTGATCAAAGAGGTCATCAATCCTCGGTAGCAGATACTTGTTCCTCACTGTCACCTGGATCAGGCGACGATAGTCAATACAAAGTCGCAAGCTCCTGTCTGCCTTTTTGGCGAACAATATCGGGGAAGCCCAGGGTGAAACACTGGGTCGGATGAACCCCTTTCCCTGCAAGTCCTCCAACTGTACTCGTAGCACTCAAAGCTCGGCGGGGGCCATCCGATATGCTGGAGTGGATATCGGGGCTGTCTTGGGGTATAGGTCAATATAAAAGTCTACCTCTCTGCGAGGAGGTAGCCCTGGGACGTCGTCGGGAAAAACGTCCGCAAACTGATCCACCACTGCAGGAAAACACTCCGCACGTCAACTACTCCAAGGATTAGGCTAGACAACTGATGAGTGATGGGCTGTCCTCTCCTCCATGGAAGTCCATCCTGTGCTGCAAAGGCTCCCTTCTCGCCGGTGAAGGTGAACCTGCTCCCGTCGGTGCTTACACATCGCACCTTGCGCCTAAAATAGTCAATCTGTGCATGGACCGTAGATAGCCAATCCATGCCCAAGATGACGTCCTAAGGCCTCGACGCTGCTACAAGAAGATCCCAGCCGAATCTCTCGCCTCCTAGAGTAAGCCCACACTACCGACACCAGTGCGTAATCGTCGAGTCTACTCCCGTAGGAGTCTCTAGCCGTAAGGATCGAGCCAACGACTCTGTTGGAATCTCCGAGCTCCGAACAAGGGCAGCGGCTATGAAAGAGTGACTCGCTCCTGTGTCTATAAGTACTGCAGAAAGGGTGGAATAGACACAGATAGTACCTCGAATCATCTCAGGTGCGTCGTGGTCGTAGGACTCTGCTGCCTGGAGCTGTGCCTGTCTCTGCCCGCCAGCTCCCTATGGTCGGGGTGGACCCCCTGGTGGTGGTGGTGGTAGAGCCTCAAAGCGTCGCCCACCACCTGATGCTCGGCCAGCTCCTCTGCCTCGTCCGCCTCCTCCCTGCGGACCGCCACAGTCGACCCTCTGCCTATGCCTCGGTGGTCCCTCAACCGTCTGCTGCTCCTCGGCACGGCGGGTCGGGCAGTCACGAGCCATGTGGCCCTGCCCACCGCACGAGTAGCACTGCCTGCCTCTCGAAAGACTGGCTCCTCGCTGTGTTCCCCGCACTGCTGAGCCGGTGTCCTGAGGTCGTCTGCCTGAAGGTCTGGTCTGTCTGGACCCCTGAGTCATCCGTCCACTGCCTGCTGCAGATGACTCTGCCACGTGCCGCCCTGCGGTGGGTCTCTGCGCTGGTGTAGACTCAGCAAGGAAACTCTCGATTAAAAGGGCTCGCTCCAGTACTCCTGTCTGAGTCAGTATGCTGAGGGAGATCAGCGATGCCCTGATCTCGTGTCTCAACCCCTGCTCGAAGGTCCGGGCCTGGAAGAATGGGTCTCGTACCATGTCGGTCGAGTAGCGCGAGAGATCAGTAAATCTCGCTGCGTACTGAGCGACCGTCATGCTGCCCTGCCGCAGCTGAAGAAGCTCCTGGATACGCACCGCATGAAGGGTGGCTGGGATGAACTCCGAGCAGAAGATTCTCTCAAAGTCCGTCCATAGTATAGATGCCTCATCGTGCACCTGGAGAATCAAGCTCCATCATCGGTCCGCTGCTGCGTGCAGTAGGCTCGCAGTGAGGATAACCATGAGGTCTGCAGGTGTCCTCACTAGCCTAAAAACTCATACCACTGCCTCCAGCCAGTCCTCGGCTGCCTGGGGGTCCGTCTCCCCACGAAACCTGGGCGGTCGCTGGCGCTGAAACTCATGCAGTGCGCTGAGGCGACGTGCATCGTCAGCGGCTGGTGCTGGAAGTATCGGTGGCTCGGCGGGTAGTGCTATCGCCGGTGCCACTGCTGACAAAGGGCCCTGCACCGAGGCCTCGTCGCTCGGGGGGCTGTTTTCACGCTCGACTCTCGGAACCCTAGCTAGCTGCAGTCGTGGGGCCATCCTGAAAAGGAAACAGGTGCACCACGGTCAGAACAGTATACTTGGTGAGCTGACACAAAGTAATCACAAAGAAAACTTTGAAACACACACGCAATCAATGTTTTCATGCATTAAGTCAGAAATCAGAAGTCAGGGTTCTGGTGTATGGATACGTCGGCCGCCGCACCAACACTGGACTCCCTGAACTGATAACCACACTCAATATGCTAAACATTATTGCTTCTCATAGAAAAGATCAGAGTTCACGGTAGAACCGATCTCCTCTGATACCAATTTGTCACGACCCGCCCTCGGGGTCCGTGCCGTGACTACCCCAAGCCCGCCTTCCATAGGCCAGGGGCTGGCGACTAGCACCAAGGCGTAAATCCCGGTAAAAAGGGAAAGCATTGCCTTTGTAAAGTAAATAAACACCATAGAGTAAGCAAGCGGAAAAGTAAACACTAATTAAGAACAGAGTACAACAGAAAGTGCGGAAAAGTAAATGGACCAGTATACAAACACAAACTGAAAGTAAAGTACAACTCGAAAGGGAAAACAACAACTGTAAAGTAAAAGCCGCTACACCGAGTTGTCCACTGGAAATCCCACCTGAAGGGTGGGTACAGATAGCTCCACTGCTCCTCGGGTTCTACCGTCCGCTCCGAGCACGTCTCGCCCAGTGGTCCACCTCCTTGTACCATCCTGCTCAGCAAGCCTCAACAACGATCAATGTTGTCCGTCGTCTGCAACCAACACAACGTAGTTCGGGCATAGCCCGTGTAGGGGTGAGTATAAGCTACTCAGTAGGGACCCCGAGAACCCTGAAGGTCTCCCAAAATCCACAAAGGATAAACCACAAAGGAAGATACAATCACGAAGTAACAACCGACACTGCTTAGGTATATGCCCATACATATACCTAAGTCATCAATTCCATTACGCTCCAACCTCCGAGCCCAAGTACAACTCAGTCCACACATGAAAGTATACGTATTCCACACAGGAAACCAAAACGTAATCCACACAGGATAGCACAACACAATCCACACAGGAAAGCAACAGGATTCAGCTCACACAGGTATACTTCTTCGAAAGACGATAAAGATTATCTCTGATCCATCTAAGTCGTCGGACCCATGAAGGATCGATAGATAACTAACCCCCGCAATGACCCACACAGGATCGGGCCCACACAGGACCTGTAGGCGCTGGTTCACACAGGATCGCTGAGCGCAGACCCACACAGGATCGGACCCACACAGGATCGGGCCCACACAGGACCTGTAGCACTGATCCACATAGGATCGCTGAGTGATGTAGTCATCGTCGTCGAATCCACTAAGGATCTCTGTACTGCCGTCATCGCAGTCACAGTAGCAGTAGCAGTAGCAGTAGCAGTCGCAGTCGCAGCCAGCACTAGGGTTCCCGCACACAGCAAGCTCGTTCGGGAGGGTCCTCTCCACGAGCTAAGAGGCTGATACATCAATTGTAACATAGCCTAGAGTTGATGTATCCAAAAGTTCTGTATCGTCAACAGGACCTCAACGCAACAGACGGCGCGTCGATCGGACGCCCGGTCTGAGAGTTATTGGCTTTTTCGTCCCAGGGGCCCGGTTGGTTTTTAAGAAAAAACCAACCCGACCATACTCCACCTGCGTCCAAACCTCGGGCGGAGTATGAAAAAGGATCCGTCTCACTAAGAGGAACTCAACAAAGCTGACGGCACGTCAATCGGACGTCCGTAGCTCAAGATATGAGTGTTTCCGCTCTGAGGGCCCGGTTGGTTTCGTGTACGAACCAACCAGGACGAACTCAAAGTAATCTGTAACTTTGATTGCGATATACCAAATCGACCGTCTCGATCCAAGGATCGCATCGCCGCTGACGGTTCATCAATCGGAGGTCCGTAGCTCAAGTTATGGGCAAAATACCGAAGTCGATTCGAAAACGGGGGGTCCGGGTCCGGGCCGACCCGGCCCGACCCCCCCCCCCGGGTCGGCCCGAACCGGGTCGACCCGGACCGGCCGGCGGCGCGGTCCGGCGCAGCGGCGCGACTGGTGCGCCGCTCGGGGGGCAAGGCCCCCACCCTCCTCTGCTGGCGGCGCGGTGGATGTCGCGCCTTGGGTCAAACGCCCCCCCCCCACGTGGGGGCCTGCTTTTGAGAAAAAACGGGCGGCCGCCTGCCCCCCTTTGTGAAACTGGCCCCCCTCTTAATGGGGGGCCATTTTGGCTGGCCGGGGGAATTAATTTCCCCCAATTTTTCCTCCCTTCCGGCCGGCCTGACCTGGCCATCCGGTTTTTCCTCAACGGGACCGGCGAGGCCGGTCCCCTTTCCGGCTTCCGACACCGGCGGCCTGGCTGGCCGTCGGTCTTCCCGTTCCACCGCGGCCCGGAACCGGCCACGGCCTTCGTTTTCCGGCGCGGTGCGACGACACCGCGCCCCTCCACCGCGGCCCCGCTCCGGCCGCGGCGCCTTTTGATTCCTTCGACGCGGCGCGACGGCGTCACGTTCTTGATAATCTTTCCGCGGCGCGGCGCGACGGAACCACACAATTATTGTCGAATGATTCCCGCATGGTGCGACGGCACCACGCCATCTCGTTCATCCACAATAAAAATAATATTCAAGAACAAAGGAGGGGGGATTCGGCCGTGTTTGTGCGGTCCGGCCCCCCTCTCGTTAGACGATAACACTTAAACATTTATCCTCAAGATTGTCATGATAAAACCAAGAACGAGAATAAATAAATAAACAACAACAAACCCCTACCTCGGTTTCAAGAACGATGATCATCAACGACCCGCGGAAGACGAGCGTCGCGGTGGTCGGTGTCGCGGGAAAAGGACGCTGACGTCGTGAAGTGAGGATTCGAAGCTCTTTGACGGAGATTTCGTCGCGGGAAACCGTCGCGGAAGAGATGACGCGTAAGGAGGCGTCGTCGGTGTCGCGTGTATGGCGTCGCGGAAGACGGTTCCCGAGAACGTGGCGTTCTTCGTCGATGTATGAAAGTTCTTCACGTTCTTCGTCAAAGTTTGAAGAAGATGGAGAGAATTCTTCAAACCTCTCAAGATGGCTAGAGAATTCTAACCCAAATAAAATAAGCTAAGGTCTTATTTTATTTACACAACCAAACCATTTTGAAATTCAAAGGTTTGAAATTAAACAACTCAACCCATTTAATAACCCAAGTTGTCAAGTTAATTAAAGAGGGGTTATTGGGAGTTTAAAAAGAGAAGGTGAAGATTTATGCTTCATGTGGGCCCCACCACACTTAATCCTCCCAAGGGAGGTTAAGTGGATGTGGGTCCCACCTCTAACTCCCTTTGGGAGAAGATAACCAACAAGTTAAAATAAAATTTTTATTCCACAATTTTATTTAACTTATTCTAAATTCCCAAAAACTAACTCTCAACCCGCAATAAACGCAAACTCGGAAAAGGTCTCCCTAAGCGAATATCGGCGCTGCGAGTTCATCGGTGCCCTCAAAATTTGATTCCGGGCACCGGTTCAAAAGTTAGAAATTCCCGCTCATTCGTTCACTGAACGTACCCGAGACAAACTTCGGAAATTGATTCCGGGCACTCCGGTCCTCGAAATCAGGTGCCGTCAGAAACCGTGCTCTTGTAAAATTCCAAAGAAAATTAAGAAAAAATTTCCCTTGAATTTTACGGGTCTTTACAGGTTTTACCTATACCCATGGTTATTTTGGGAACTGTGTGTATAGGTCTTGAACCAAACCCTATACCCATGATTTTGGTAAACTGTGGGTATAGGTTCTGAACAAATCCCTATACCCACGGTGTTTCCCAAAACTTTGGGTTTAGGGCCATTTTTTAAAAGTGTTTCCATATTCCAACTTCTGATAATCTTACTACTTCATTATAGGGAAAATGTTCGTCATTATTAACTAATAATGGGTCACCATCCTCAATGACTATAAAACCATATCTCTTTTGTTCTCTAACCTCTCTAGTTCTCCTATGTAGTACTTGTGTCTCTATAATAGCTTATTCTATGGATAATTTTGTAATTTTTTTTATTCTATCTTGATCTTTTTTCTATCATAATTGATATTTATCCAAATATCTGTTTTGGATATGTGTTCCATCTTAAGTAACATATATTATATTAACACTATTACCTTTTTTATAAGGGGAGGTATAGATAATATCTCCTTAATTCCTTGGGATATCCTATAAATATACCCTTTATGTCTTAAGGTGAAAATTTATTTCAGAATATATCTTTAAAAATTATTTGCATCCTTACACATTTTTATGGGACCTTTCTATCAAACCATTCATCACAATATGGTCTACTTTTTCTCACTACCTCGGTGTTTTGTTCTTTGGAAGGGATCACTACCAAATAGGGTCCAAACTTCCCTCACCTATCTAAAATTAATTTTGATGGGGAGGAGTTATCATGTTAATTATATACCATTCCCAAGACTCATCCAAGACCGATTTGGAACTCAAGTTTAAGGAATCATGGTGTGACACATACCAGTCACGTCATGACACACTACTACCATGCTATAGGGATATGATACCCATATCAAAAAATTCCTATGGAACATGATGCATTTATTTTGGAATAAAATACTCCCACTCATCACTTTCCCTAAGGACCTTGACTACCCCTACCCTCAGATACCAATTGATAGGACCTTGTTAGTATCCCCTCCATCATAATAATTTCTTCTTTGGCTCACTACCTCACATATTTTTTCTTCAACAGGGATCACTTCCCATGAGGGGGGAACACTACCCCCTCCCCTCTTTGAAAAGGCCTTGTAATGGAGAGGATGTTTCATGATACTTCTATACCATTCCCAAGACTCCCCTACACCCATTGTGGAACTTGGGTCAAATACATCATGGTGTGACACATACTAGTCATGATATGAAACCTTATTGTAAATATGTAGGGATATGAGACCCGTGGCATGAATACTTAGGACATGTGCCACATTTATGTGGTACTAACACATTAAATTGTAACAAAACAGATTTATTTATATACATTAACTCATATGAAATTATGTTTCCACTTTATTTGGCACTCAAATTAGTATGTGTGTTGCAGCCTATAATGAATATCTTCTCAAGGACAATGTAAGGCCTAAAAGACTCATCATCGATATCACCATTTAAAACAAGGTTTAGTTCCTCCTTTCAGTGACACCATTCTATTATGGTGTATAAGGAGTGAGTTGAGAAAGTATCACAAACTCCCTTATATAATCAAAGAATTATTATTTAGGATATTATTCCTCATGGTATGAATGAAGTTTATTTATATTATTACCAAGTTAATTCACTACATAATTATTTTATTCCTTGAATATCGCAAAGTAATTAGATATATACCTCATTAGGTAGAAAAATTCATGTATACTAAATTTATTAGTAAAATTTATTAAGTAACAGTATTCACCTATATCTTTAATTGGAAATGGTCTGCACACATCTATGTGAACCAATTCAATAATATCTAGATACCTTTAACCCTTTCCACTAAATAGAGGCTTTCTTATTTTACCTTTAAAAAAGGGTTGAAATATCAAGTAGTTTTAGATCAAAAGAATTTAAATCCCCATGTTGATAGAGATTTTTCAAATTCTTCTTTTTTACATGACTAATTTGGTTATGCCAGAACAGGGTGTGATATTATTCACATGAACTTGTTTTTTTATTTATTTCTAATACTTTTTTTTTTGATATTCTAGTGAATGGATGACATTATTAATATGTTTCACCCCATGACATATTCTATCTTTTTAAAAGTACCAACTCTAATTTATAAACTTGAAAATAAACTATCCATGTCAAAATCAGACATGGATATAATGTTCTTAGTAACAATAGAAACATAATAACATTTATTTTAGACTTAATTAAATATTTTTATTAAAGTAAGGTATTAGTATACAATATCCAATACAGATATCCATACTCATTTGGTAGCTCGAAGATCCACCTCACCCCAAGAAACCTTCCTGAATCTACTTGCTTCCTATATTTGGATACAAATGTGATCACTATAAGCTATATCTAATACCCAATATATAGAAATATAAAGGTAAAATTTGATAGAATATGCACCTGAATATTTTCCTTGCTTATTTATTGAAGTTCAGTTCTTCTTCCAATAGCCCTTATTACCACATGAAAAGCATTCTGTATCTTTTTCCTTATCTCGCCCTTGGATATTTCTACTCTTACTACGGTGATGTGGTATAACCTTAGAATTGGAAGTATTCTTTTGAGATTTCTCCTTATCCTTCCTATTTATCACCACAAGGACTGTATGATTTTCATTCCCCATGTATTTACCCACCTGGTGAATTATAGTAAGAATATATAAGATATACTTATCAATTTTGTTCATATTATAATTCGCAATTAAACATAATAATATCTGAGTTAGTGAGGAAAGCGTGAGGTCATTGAAAAGTTATTTCGGTAGCTTAAAATATAGAATCTTCAAACTTCTCTAATCATCTATACTGTATGTGGTTTAGATGATGCACCTTCTCCAAGGTTTCATGTAAAAAGTTCATTGGAGATCACATGAAACTCTTATATATATTTATATTGATAAATATCATAGAAATTGGAAAATATGGTATGTTCATATATATCCTTGTGAAGATTCTAGAGCTCATTTGACATGGATGATAGCATGATGAATTGGATATCCAATTCATCATCTGCATGTTTCAAAAATATAGTATGATCCTCCTCACTAGCCTCCTTAGAAGACTCTTTCTCTAGAACAGGGGACTATGTCATGTAGAAATTCCACTCTTGGCATAATACAATGCACAAGTTCTAGAACCACTTCTAAAATTTTGTGTTAGTGAGGATATTTTCTTTCCCCAATATTGATCATAGGGATATTTTCAAGGTCATATTAACTTACATTTTCTACAGTAAATAAAATCAGGTTTTGGTACTTTATCTTGATTACCAAAATGTGATATAATAAATTTTAATTATTATTCACTCTACGGTGAACCTGACCTGGATACCCTCTCAAACTGGTACCCAACCTAAATCTCCACATACCCAAAGGGTGTTTTTGAACCCTATGGGATGGAAACTAGCACTAGGGTATCAAACAACAACCAAAGGAAATAATTTCTCCCAAACTGATGTGAAAAATAGAGAATATATATATAATTGAGATAAATAGTGGAAGAGATAAACATATATAATAACTGAAAGAACACAGCATAAGCAATACAAATCAAAAGAAGTCTGAAGATCCCAAATTACAATTCCAACATTAAAGTACAACTAAAATAGAAAGGTGACTACTCCATGTGATAGCATGGGAAAACTCCCACCGTATCAGCACTAAATACCCAAAAAAAAGATGACAGAAACCTCATTACCTCACTATGGTGTATTTTTTATCCCTACATTGAAAGACATACAAAGGTCTATGAACCACATAAGGGCTTCATGGGGTGTGAGCTAAACAGGATCAGTAGGATCCCACCCATGTGTTTCATATCAAGTCTCTGTATGAAAATCTAAACAATGCTCAACTTTAAGAAAAAAAATGAATTATAAATAGTTAAATATTTTTTATATAAAAATAATTGAAAAAAATTTAATTTCACTTTTTCACATTTTAAAAATAAGATAGGAAAAATAGTTTCAAATCATTTCATATACATCATAGAAGTCAAATAAAAGAAAATAATGCATCACATATAATATTAAATCCATTGAATTATAAACTAAAAATCGTACAATCCAAAATCACAGGTAACATCATACCAAATACCGATACAGATCAGTCTAGATATGACATTCATACCTAAACAAAGAAACTTGTATGCATCAGTCTCTAGATATATGCATTTAATCTACAGAGTATAGTAACACCCAAGAAATTTCACCCCTCCCAATAGTTCTACCAAGTCCCTAGATCAACGAACCTAGGGAGAAGAGGAACACCACATGACTGAACCCCTTGAAGAATGGAAAAGGCATATTACCACACCATCTACCTAAGTTCCCAAGGCTTCTCATGTGCACTATTTTCCAAACTATTTCATCAAAACCATTCTTTGAAAACTATTTCAAAAATATATTTTCATAGTGATTTAAAAATACCTTTTCCTTTTACTAAAACAAGGGTAAAGACAACTTTTCTCAAAAACTCATTTCCATACACAAAAATAAATCATTCATTCATTCCATTTCATTTATAAAATAATTTATCAATACCAGAGAAATACAATTTATCCTACATAGGCTAGAGATGGATCCACCTACCCAAAACCTAAGCCACATATGACCATAATTGAATCCACCAACAATGAATAATGAAAAGACAACAATATTGTTCTTAGAATCAATCCTCACATCTCATAATCAATTATACAAGCAAAGAGGCCGGAGGATAAGATAAAAAACAACATAACATAAAGAAACTCACATTCCATGCCACAACCAACACAAGGTTTATCCTCCAGATGAATATCACACAAAAAATATAGAAAGGATCAGGAATATTATCATCACTAAACAATGGATCCAATAATGAAACATTATTATGCTACCACGATCAACAGAAATGGAGAATAATAAGGATTACTCACCTAGATTAATTAAACCCAACTAAAATAGAGAATAATAAATGAATGAAGTGATATTGAAGGAGTGGAGGTCTCTAAAATTTTCTAGGAGATCTCCTAGGTTGTGAGTGAAGAGACATGTGGCTGAATAAAATAACAATCAGCCATGCAGCTCCCTAAAAACACAAACCATGAGAATTACAAGGAACGAAACCCCATTTCACATCATGTAATATATAAAACTCAAAAAATATGAAAAAAAATCATCCCATATTAAAAATCTTAATTTTTACTATTTCAAGATGTGTAATATTTTCACAACATGTAAACCCTTCATGCCTTAAACCAATTCATGGATTCATACATTACATGAAGAAAACTTGATTCAATTTGTCTAAACCTTTCATGACTCGTACAGGTTCATGAAAAATTCTCAGAGACCAGTAAACATAATTAACACTTTACACTGAGTGTAAAAATTTCAAGATCTGTAATCATTTCAGGGTGTGTAATCACCCAGTAGAAAGAAAAAACTCTATATTCTTATTGAATTCCCAAACCAATACTAGTGTTCTCCAAACTCGGGGAGAACCCCAAAAATCCTATAATACATTTATACCTAGAATCCGTTAATTCAAAAAAACATACATGTAACATCCCTCACCTCCTAATTTTCTTGAATCAAGGAGGAAGTGCTACTTGGAATTAAGGGACATCCCCAGGGTGCCAAAGGCTGGAAATAAATGTAGAGGGATTCATGAATGATTGGGGGATGATTTTTCCTTTGAATTAATGCAAGAAACCAAACATTCCATTACCAAAAAAACTACATGATGCATGATAATAATGTATTATAACTCAAATGATACTAAGGTAAAACAAAAACCAACCCAAATCAAGCCATGAAAATTAATCAGAGTACCAAGCCGGAGACTAAAATTACAAAACTCAAAGTCTCCAAGAACAAGATCCATAGCTCCACGCCAATCTCCAAGCTCCAACACAAAAAGACCGCCCAAGTATCATGATGAAACACTAAATAAATGATGTTCTTTACCTATACCTATATCTCATGGTACAACATCTACAAAAGCACCAAGGTTCCAAAACAGTAGTGAGTAATAATACTCATTAGGATTTTCTCAATGACTTACCTACTCATGCCATTAGGATAGAACAAGTTATCACATTATATAAACCATTTGTATAAAACCAATGAACAGTTCAACAATTTCCAGCAAACCAAACACATCACTACATGACCCAGAGATAGAAGTATTGGTATTTTATTTGAATGGTTATAATTATGTGACCCATGACCCAGAGATAGAAGTACTGGTATTTTATTTGAAGATGTTGTGTAACTAATTTACGGGAGAGCGGTTTACCCTCTAATCCCACCAAAAAAGTCTCAGGTATATCTTCTCCTATAAGAACTTGAACTTGAGGTAGTGGCGGTGGCTAGAGTTTCTCTAGTACTATGAATTTGAGATATTCTATACTCTTGGGAAGGGAAACGTGGTGGCGTACATGCTTAGTATGAGATCCGGTTTGTAGTTGCTGAGTGAATCATCAGAGTAGTTTGTCATGATGAAGAAATCCTTCATGGATGGATATAGAGTAGATTATATTCAGTTTATGGATATCACTCCCCAACTCTTATAGCGATTTAGGTAGGCACAACTTGTGGATGTTGACTGCAAGGCACGATGTGCTCAGTTACCCTTAGGACAAGATCCTGATGGATATTCGATAGGTGGGGAGAACATCATCCTTTTTAGAGGGTGAACGATTGTACCAGTGGCATTGAGAGTGGAGATTCTTAGAGAGTTCCACACCTCCCCTTTGGTGGTATATATAGGAGTGAAAAAGATGTACCAAGATCACTGACGTCGGTACTAGTGGTTGGGGATGAAGAAGACAGTGGAAAAGTTTGTTTTGCAGTGCCTCACTTGTCAAAAAATGAAGGCAGAGCATCAGGTTCTAGCAGGTTTGACTCATCCACTCGTGGTACCAGAGTGGAAGTGGGATGGTATCAAGATGGAATTCGTGATGGGTTTACCCTACACATTCAGAGATCATGATAACATCTAGGTAATTATTGATCGACTCACCAAGTTGACCCACTTCCTACCCATCCATAAGTAGGGTTCAGTAGAGAGCTTGTGACGCCTCTACATTCAGAAGATAGTGTGGATTCATGGGGTACCATTGATGATCGTGTCAGATCGTGGTACTCGATTCACATCCCGGTTGTAGAAGGGATTGTAGGAGGTGTTTGGGACTCAACTGCATTTGAGTATGGCATTTCATCCCCAAATATATGGTCAAATAGAGAGGAATATTCTGGTTTTAGAGGACATGCTTCATGCTTGTATCTAAGACATCGGTCGCAATTAAGAGGATCACTGACCCTGGTTGGATTTCGTATACAAAATCAGATACTAATCCACCATTGGTATGGAACCATTAGAGGAACTACATTAGCGACCTTGCAGATCACTATTATACTAGACAGACCCAGGGTAGTCAGCAATCATGGGTCCCAAGTTAGTATGGGCTACCACTGAGAAGGTACAGATCATCTAGGAGAGGATGAGGACTTCACAGAGAAGGAATAAGTCTTATGCTAATAGTATATGGAGGCCCTTTTAGTTTTAGTAAGGAGAACATGTGTTTCTTTGGGTCTCACCTTGACGAGGATTATGGAGATTCGGTCGGGGCGGCAAGTTGTCTCCAAGAATCATTGTACCTTTTCAGGTTCTGAGTATAGTTGGTGAGGTTCCCTACTACCTAGCTCTTCCCCCATAGATGCATTGGGTTCATAATTTCTTTCACGTATCGAAATTTATGAGGTACATACATGATCAATCTCACGTCATCGACTGGGGTGAGTTGGACAATGAAGATGGGGTGACATTTGCGAAGTTCCTGATGGAGATTGAGGATCTACAGGAGTGGGACCTTCATGGAAGTTTCATTTCACTGGTGCGTGTTCGGTGGGAGCACAGAAATCTCTAGGAGATCACTTGGGAGAAGGAGACTGAGATCCGTTCTTAGTACCCCCTTTTGTTTGTTTAGCCCTTGTTTTGGATTAAAAGGATGTAGAGCCTTAATGTGGGGAGAATGTATTGTCTTATAAATTCTATGTAATTTTTTTCAATTATATGGGATTATTTTGAGACTAGGAACTCAGAAGATACCTGATTCTGAGGCCCAATGAACCCGTAATAAGTGTTTGAACTTTTCTTAGTTTATTTATAATAGCATGCATACACAGTTTTGGAAACTTCTAAATGGGTGCCTAGATTAAAACTCTGAGGGCACCGTTTTGTATGAAATGATGACTTCACCTAGGAAATAACTTTAACTAGAACTAGCCGAGGGAGAAAATTATTTTTTTGGATTTTTAAGAAAAAATTATTAAATATTTATTAAGGAAAAATAAAATAAACTTTTAGTTTTCTTTATTAAAATTTAAAATTTCATTGTAACGTAATGATGTTGCAACCCGATCATAACAGAAATTCTATTTAACAAATGAAATAGTGTAACAACACTAGGAATTAGCGTAACAGAAATGTGGAAATGAATTTTCTCCATTTAATGGGTTAACTAAAAAAGGGATCGTTGGCATAATCTAGTATTTCTATAAACCCTTTTAGATTTGGTTTTGGCGAGTGATGATCGATGAACCACCACCAACGATGGATTGAGAAATGAAAAATGACAACATTGTGATCTTCACCAATGAACGGTCTAACCTTGAGGTAGAGGTATGATTCTAAGTGAATTCCCTTTTTCTCCTTTCATGGATTTGAGTGAACAATGTGGGTCAACCCACGAATAGGTGACCCACGGATCGATGATTTATGCGGTAGGGTTTTTGATAACAGGGTTTTGAATTGAAGTTATCCTTGATAGATTCTTAAATCTCCTCCCATTTTTTTAATTTATAATGTGGAGGAATCATTCCAACATGAACAATGCCCAGATCCCTCTTTCGGGGGTGTTCTTGTGTTCTTCGTGATAGGACCTCTGGATCAATGGTGAGACAATATTGGATCAGATAGCAGTGACGGTGATGAACCAAGGATACCAAAGGCACTCAAGGATTAGAGAATGGACCACCGAAAAAAGTCTGGTGGCCCGCGGAAGAAATAGTTGATGCACTGGCACCAGTGGCGGTGCCGGAGATGGCCAGTGGTAGCACCCAGTGACGGTCGCTGTTGTGAGGTGGCACACCATAGCGATGGAAGTCCCTGCAGCATCGGTCGTAGGGTGGCGATAGGGGTCGCCATCAACTGAAGGTGGTGGGTCCTCAGTGTACAAAACAATGATCTGTGTCATGCAGTTGGAGGTCCGCGGTCCAGCAGAACCACAACAGGTGGGCCCCATGGCGACCAGTAAGGTGGTCACGCGGAAAAACCACCGCGTTGACTGGGAGCATATGCGGTGTTCGCCATCGCGTTATAGTGTGGCTAGTTGGCCTGCTCACAGTAGGTTGGGATGGAGAAGGCAGGCCGCCCCCGAGCGGTCCATCAGGCCAGATATGTAGTCCATCAGGCCGGACCCGCAACCTAGTGGGCCGTACCCATGGCCCAGCGGGCCAGAACCATGGCTCAGTGGACCGTAACCATTTCTCAGTGGGCCAGACCAGTCAGATCTGGGTCGGGTCTAACCCAGGTCAGGTCGGTGGACCCCAGGATGGGTCGGGTTAGACCGGACCCGGATCCAATTGGCCCTCTTCAGTAAAACGGGCATAACTTTCAGACCATGCTTCCAATTGATGAACAGTTTGTGGAATTGGGACTCTCATGATGATACAGTCCTTTCTACATATTCTATGTGAGTTTTAGTGGAAGTTGAAATACTACGGATGGGTTGAGAATTATATTATACCGGAATCAATCATGCAACGAGCGGGAATCCATCATACCTTAGTGATGAGTAGACCTCAGTGGCCCTACAGATGAGCAGACCTCAATGGCCCAGTATAAGAGATGACCTCAGTAGACCAGAAGATGAGAAGACCTCAATGGCCTAGCAGAAAAGTGGGCCTTAGTAAACCAGTAGAGAAGTAGACCTTAGGGGCCCAACCAAGGAGCGGACCTTAGTGGCCCAGAAGATGAGTGGACCTGAATGGCCTAGCAAACGAGCTGATCTCAGTGGCCCAACAGACAAACAGATCTCAGTGGCCCAGTATAACACGATGAATCATTTGGGATGAGTCCTTCATCGGTACAATATGTTCATCATCACGACTGATAGTCTAACTTTCTATACTTTAGGTTATACCTGTGTGAACTGACTCTAGTGACTCTATCTCTCAAATGTACTTATTAGAGGCTACACCACGTGTACCTCTTTGGTATTCAATTTTTTTCATAATTTCCTTTGTAGTATTACCTTTTTGGGGTTCCTTACTGAGTATTGTGTTTCTTACCCCTTCACGGTCTCTGGCCACACGTGTTGTGTCTTATACAGATGACAGATGCTTCGACAGAGACCTTGGTGGTCCAGCACCAGGCAGTGCCAAATGAGATCTGATAAACAAGGCATACTTCTACGACTTCATAAATCACCCTCATCACCGACCCTCCGGGTAGGATTTATTACAAATTAACCTCTGGAGCTTGTACTTATCTTTTTTTGGGCTTGTATTCTGGCCCCTTTACTTCCAATTTTGTACTTTTACTCTTAGTGGTTGTCTTAGTGGCATCCTTTTTTACTTTTCAACATTATGGGTTTAGATGTGTCTGTGTGTGTGAGTGCAAACAAGTACTCAGGAAAATGCCTCCCACTTACAGTATAATGCCTTCAGTGCTAGTCGCCAGCCCCTGGCCATCAGGAGGTAGTCTTGGGGTAGTCATGGGACATGACCCAGGGGACGGGTCATGACACACATTTGAAAACAATTTCTAGATTTTTCAATAATCAAAACATTAATATCACACATAAATCATTACCCAAAATGAGATATGAAATCCTAGTGGTAATTCTTCCTCTAATGCATGTCATGCTTGTCCCATTCTATTAACCCATGACAATGATATTCCAATTCCTAAAAGTGTCTCCAAAACCCAAATGTACCCAAATCCCTGATAACATGAAGTTTAGCATAAAAAGGTTAGATACATATTTTTATGATATACATTTCAAGTTCCAAAAATCGTACTTTTTTCTACCATCCCAACTCAAGGAATAAAATGAGAATTAATTCCAACTCCAAGACCAATGACTGATGTCAAAGGACTGAAGATACTTATACCACTTGTAACATCTCGACCCTCCTCATTGGCTTGGGAAAATTGGAAGTGCTACTTGGCCTTAAGTGACATCCCTAAGGCACCAAAGGATGGAAATAAATTTCAAGGGCTTCATGAATGATTAGGGAATGATTTTCCCTTGGAATTAAAGAAACCAACCAAACATTCCATTACCAAGAAAAAATACATGATGAATGATATCAATGTATTACAACTCAAAAGATACCAAGGTACAATAATAACCAACCCAAACCAAACCATGAAAACCAGTCAGAGTACCAAGTGGAACACTAAAATGATAAAACTCAAAGGCTCCAAGAACAAGCTACATAGCTCCACACCAAGCTCCAATCTCCAAGATCCAACACCATAGGACCGCCCAATCATCATGATGAACCACTAAATAAATGAGAGACTTTACCTTTACCTGTATTATGGAGTACATCATCAGAAAAATCACTAAGGCGTAAAATAAGGGGTGAGTAATAATACTCAGTAGGATTTCCCCAATGACTTTTGTACTCATGCCACTATGATAGAAAAAGTTAAAAAATTATGTAAACCATTTGTATAAAACAAATAAACAATTAAACAATTTCTATCAAGACAAACAAATCACTGCCAAATCATTTACCCAAGCAAACACATTTTAAGGAAATAAACCAAAAAAGTCATTAACAATTTCCCCATTTTCTATTGACATAACCCATTTCATTTCATATGATCCAATACATACACCTCAACCACACACAAAACTCAACCACCCAATATTTTTTTACTATTTATGGTGGAACTTCACATCCATATATCATCCCCATTTTATTATGGTACTCCACAACCACATTCCAACCCTTTGATGGTGGTACTTCATGACCACTAACCATCCCCATTCTAACTCATGCTTAACCATTTAATTCAAATAACCACACCAATTAACATATGTCAAAATAATTTCAACCATCAATTTCAAAACCAAAGTAACCCTTTAATCTAAACAACATTTCAACCAATTATGCCCCAAACCCTTTACACCAATTTATGCTTGGTGAAGCTCTGTTCATCACAGATTCCGAAGATTGACTAAGGGAAGTACCTAAAGAAAAAAATAGGGAAGAACATCAAGAATTTTACAAAGGCATTAAGGTGCGCAAGTTTACATGTGCGCCAGCCTTGGACGCGCAAGTCACTTGCGCGCCAGTCATGGGTGTGCAGGTCAATTGCGCACCCAAAGTGGTTTTTTTCCCAAACTCAGGTGGCCTATAAATAGCCCCTGTGGTCCCCCCATTTTGAGGACGAATTTTCCAAAACTCAGATTCAATGTCTGGTCGCCCAAGTCTTTGTCTGACGTCTTCCGAACATTTCTAAGGTAATTCTTTACCTAGAATAGAAGATCTAAAGAGGAATAATAAGTCCTAAGTATTAGAACTCATCAATACTTGCATGCCTAAGTGTCCAGCCCTTAAGGGAAGGGAAGACACTTGTGCGATGCCTTTCCCTTTCAAGGGAACTTGCGCGCCACCTTTCTGGAAGCCTCTAGGGATGATACTAAGGGATTGAGTTCAAATTCACCCAATTATTACCATATGTATTCTTCATCGCCCAAGGTGACTCATGCCATGCAAGTATACTTGCATGACCAGGACTTGCGCGCCAGAAAAATACTTGTGAACCACCTTCCTGGTCACCTCTTTTCTTCAAATTTACCTCTCCTCCGTAAGACATGGCCTTCAAAACCTTCCTCAAATCCATTTATGGCATCGTTCCTTTGTTGGCTTCCTTATCTGAGAGGAATTCAATTGGGCCTATTTCTCAGGAGTAAGTCCCAATCATAATTTCCTTTAACTTCCGGCCTCCTTCTTAGGAGTAATCCCCAAGTTACAAGTCTCCTTCAATTGGGCATATTTCTCAGGAGTAAGTCCCAATCATAATTTCCTTTAACTTTGGGCCTCCTTCTCAAGAGTAAGACCCAAGTTACAAGTCTCCTTAAATTGGGCCTCTTTCTCAGGAGTAAGTCCCAGTCATAATTTCCTTTAACATTGGGCCTCCTTCTTAGGAGTATTCCCCAAGTTACAAGTCTCCTTAAACTGGGCCTCCTTCTCAGGAGTAAGTCCCAATCATATTTTCTTTTGATTTGGGCTTCCTTTTTAGGAGTAAGTTCCGAGTTAAAATTCCAAATCTCCATAAATCACAAATACCTTTATAGACCCTGCTCCTGGGCCTCTTTCATAATAGTAAGTCCCAATCATAATTTCCTTTAACTTTGGGCCTCTTTTTCAAGAGTAAGTCCCAATTATAATTTACTTTAACTTTGGGCCTCCTTCTTAGGAGTAAGCCCCAAGTTAAAAGTATCCTTAAACTGGGATCCTTCTCAGGAGTAAGTCCCAATCATATTTTCTTTTGATTTAGTCTTCCTTCTCAGGAAGAAAACCCAATCATAAGTCCTTTTTGATTTGGGCTTCCTTTTCAGGAGTAAATCCCGGGTTAAAATTCCAAATCTCCATAAAGCACAAATACCTTTATTGACCCTTCTTCTGGGATTATTTCCTGAACTAAGACCTGATCTTCATTTACTCAGGTCGTCATACATACGTAAGCCCCACATCATTTCTTATTACTGCATCTTTCATGGAACAATCGTCAAATTTACTGATACCTTTTGTTTCTCACACCGAGCATGAATCACGTGGGCTTAGAGTGTAAAAGTAATTACGAAATCTCTCTTTGGGCCATTAATTATGCATAAACCTCATACTTATTCACTCGAACTATGTGGACTTTGATCTCTACCTTAAAAGTAGAGTTCATAGGAATCCTTTCTAAGGTTCAAGCCTATCTTTCATTAATTATTTTATGTCCCATATGATGTTAAATTATATCCTTCCTATTGAACTACGTGGGTTCTAATTCCTTCTTTAACAAGGATATGTAGGTATCCCATCTGCGAGTATGATCACAACTCTAAAATAATACATGTCTTTCTGAATGACAATAATCTTTAAGTGCCCCACTGAGTGGCTTTAAAACCAGTATGGTCATCATAGTGACCAAGATATTTCTATATAATGTATTTAAGGATACCATTGACTAAGAATATCTAATTCATATAGATGATTCTCTATTGATGAAGAACCTCAAATACATATAAAAGATTCTCTAAATCCCATACATTTCAATCATTGATTGCAATGTCTAAAGGAAAAACTCATTTTCATGCTTGGTAAATTAATAAGGATTTTTGAGCATAACTTAAATCTATAAGAGAGTCCCGGAGTAGACAACAATTCCCCCCATAAAGGTGTGATGAGTCTAACCTCCCATCCTCTCAACCAATGCAAATTCTTAAGCCTCATCGGTCAAGAACTAATGGGAACCTAACTTTGGAAAGTAGGTTTAGATGGATATATAATCATTGGATGTTTTTGGTTCTATGAATAAACATGTAAGAAACTGATTGGAAAGTTTGAACCTTAAAAAAACAAGTTCATCCCCATTTCTTAGAGAAATAAAAAATGGTGAACCCTATGTGAATCATTAAACAAGCTAAAATGATGTTTTAATTATTTGTTAGGCCCCTATTAAACTCAATATGAGGGCCAACAAAGCAGTAAATAACATAATCGCTCATCAAAAAGATGTAGTCTGGCCAGACTTATCTTGATTATTTCTGCTATATCAAACATGAACTTTTTTCCAAGATTTATCTGCAACACAGAATGGCTTCTTTAAAGTTCACACCTATGAATTCTTTAGATGCTACTCTTGTTGGATCCTCATCTGCTCTGAGGACGACATAACCTACTCAGCGTCTTCAACACTGGGTCTCAAATGCGTTGGTGAAGGAATACCATCAACACGGTACCATCCCAACTCCGGAGGCTACTCGACAAGCCCTCCATGTTAATAACTCACCCTGGTTGTCCGGACAGCGACGACCAGTGATCAAAAAGCAGAAGGTTCCAACCACCATTTCCAACCGTTTCAGGTCATTATCCCTAGAATTCAACAACCAGTCTCCCCCATATTATAGGGATTTGAATGAAGAGGTCACTCAAGGCCTCAGTTCAAGAAGACAGGAGTCCTTCCCAAGGACTCCCATCAACAATTTCCACCAGACTCGTGTGGTAGTGCACCCTCAACATGATGAGGGTATCACCTCTAGGCATTCGACACTGGTTCCTCAGACTTGAGAATGCAAGATGAATTTTTAGAGGCGAAATTCAGCCAATAGGGAGAAGGTTCTTACATCTTCCCCCTCCGAAGAAGTCCATCAACCTAACTTTATGGTAGGCAACGATCGGGCACACACACCCTTCCGTTCTAATCCTTCTGTCCACAAGACTCATCTGGCATCAACCCACCAATACCGTCAGGCAATTCTGATGGAGTACTATAGGCAGGCAAATTCACTTGTTTATAATTCATCATCCAGTTAGTAGGCTTGTCTGACTGAATCCTAGAAGCTTTCCAACCAAATATGGTGACCACCTGTAAACAGGCACATACACCTGCTTACAATCATCAATTCTGTTAGAAGTCTCATCTTCCAGTATTGAAGGAAACCCGTCAACCATACTTTATGGTGAACATCCATCAAACACATACACCTGCCAATGTTCATCAAGTCTTCCAACAGTCTCGTTTTGTAACACCCAGAGAAGTCAGTCGAAAAGCTCTGACGACAAATTTGGAGAAGACTCAACTCTCTTCCCCCATGCATAAGTACTGTCAATATTCGTTGATAGGAAAAGGAGGATAGGAGTAGGTACATACACCTACTCCAGACATGGAATGGACGTATATTCCCGTTCTGGAAGATGAAGTCACCACACACATTCTGACAATGATGAAAGAGAAGAAGCAAATCCATGCCCATATTCTGGATAACTGTCAGAATATTAACAACTTCAGTGACAGCGACATCATAGGGAAAGAAACATAAATTTTTCCCTATCAGTGGAGTGACTCATCAACATATAACTCTGGAACAGATACACACCTCTGTCCCAGTCCAGGAGGGTTGTGGGGCATACTCTCCCATGTCATACGGACAATCAAGTAGGGCACATGCACCTGATTTTAATGGATATAATCAGCCTAACCTGGCCATTTATCCTGAGCAGGAACATACACCGACCCATAATAACCACTTTCATCAACAAGTGGTTTCCAAAGTGAGTAAGAAGGCGTCTAATAAAAAGACCCATCCAGCACAGTCGAAAAATCAAGAGCCAATCTTCAATAAGGCCTTGCTCAATGATGGAGTTCTTGAAGGCCTTAGACAATTATCTGTTACAGCTCAAGATTCTACTCCCTCATTTCCAAATTTTGGAAGTAACAATAATAATTGCGAAGTTATTCATCAGACACTTCCTCATGAAGTCTTTATTCATGACAATTTGGTCAATCTCAAAGTATCATCTTCATATGAGAGTCATGATAACCCTCTTCATGGCCAGAAGACCAAGGAGAAAGATGTTTCATCTTTTGTTGTAACCCACCATAGTGATCCTCCCCATGATGATGAATTTAGCTTCAAAAGTCCTCTCTGTAGTAGTAATTCACATTACCTGGAAAATTATTCAATGGACAATGCAGTAACGAGAAAGCCCTCTTGTCTTGAGGCACTTGAAAATGTGAGGATAGTCATGTATGATTCCTTACTATTAGCAGGTGAAATACTTTCTCAACCAGAAGATATCTTGGGGTATAGGTTATTATCCGAACCACCCCTGGGTCATTCATCTTCTAACTTGACAAATGAATTCTCTAACAATCTTGTTGAATCTAATGAAGCAACAAAGAAGAACCAGCTTTGGTCCAATCAGGTAGAAGTATCTTCATCAAATGACAAAGAGGAAGTGCTGAATATGAGAAAACAACTGGCGAAAGGTGAAATACCAGTCATGTTTTGGCCTTTGGCTGACTCCTAGTATGATATTCCAGAAACTTTGACAGAATATTGTATTCATGATATTCTTCTCAACATGTGAAAAAATCTTTTTCACTTAAAAGAGAAAATATTATCTTATAATGAATATAAAAATCATTTCAATATAATAGAAGGGTTACAATTCCAAATTGATTTGGCATCTCTCTCAGTTTCCCAACATCCAAAGGTTGAAAAGAAGCAGAGATCCATTCAGCATTCATGCCTTGGCACGTTAAAAAGGTTGCGTCAGTTAATTACCAATGCCCCATCTATTATTATTATTAGGGAATGAGGTGTTCATGGAGCACTGCATTTCACTGTACTCTCCGGTCAACAAATCCCGCCAAAAGGTGGTCTCATGAAATGTTATTTCCCATGACTGGCCACATCCAACTAGTTTTGTGTGTAATCAGATGCTTTCTCAAGAACAGGACTCAAAAAGTTCTTCCCAAAGTCATGCATATAAAGAAAAAGTTGTCGAATTACTCTTGCATCAAGAAAATGAGAATATCAAACATGATTCTCATTTAGAGCATGCATATCATTAGGTAATATAAGTGACAAAAATAATCCAACAGTCATATGAACTAGGTGATTTGAGTGGATGTAGGATGATGCATCCGGCAAATTTCTAGACTAAAGTCCACAAAATCAGAAGAGCTTTTAAGAAAGTCTCAGATTTAGCATCTCAAGAGCCACCTCAGCTTTCCAGACTAGAGAATCTTTTAATCCAACCCTCTGGATCAATAGATAGAATTCGAGGAGTTGAGTAGGAACAGCATGAACAACCCCAGTCCACCGAACTAGGTAATTTTTCAAATTCTCAATCTCTTCCTCAATGAAAGTCAGTCTTCTCTCGCTTAGGGAAGAAGACACAAGAGGAACATAGAGCCAAATTATCAGAAGATTCCCTCCAAATTATGATTCATCAAGAAGTTCCCGAGGGATCAATTAAACAAAAGAAATGTCTCAAAAAGGACATGGAAGAGGATAGTATCACAGAAATTCTGATAGAAGGGATGCAATTCGTTATGCATCTATAAATGTCATCAATGTCATTTTCACTGATCCCCCAAAACATGAGGTTCACTCAGAGGAATCGAATGAAGAAGTTCCTATCCAAGAGGCTGTACACATAGAAATAAATGAAGAACGTGTGCATACCAGAAGCCAGAGGGCTTCCCAGAGGCAAGATATTCCTTCGGGCAATACCCTTCCATAATCCAGAAAGGTACATGCCAAGGAAAAGGGTAAAAGTCAGTTTACGTCCCACCCTACCTTTGGATAAGGACAATCACTCTCATTAGAGGAAATCTTTGCACAACAAGAGGAAGAAATAAAGGAGTTAAGGAGGTTGAATACATAACTACTTCAAGGTAGCCTTCCTACTAAGCGTGATGGAGTCATTCAGTCAAGGGAATTCGTTTCAGTTACTTGGATGGATCAAGAATATCCTCCTTTACAAGTACACCCCCACAGGTCTAATCCTATGGGTCGTAAGCGACAGCAACTGGAAATACTACCATCAGTGACAGTACCGGTCGCCGCACCTATCCAAACTCCAATTATTGCACCTGCTCAGGTCCAAGCTCAACCAGATGTTTCTAAAAAATTAATGACTACCATTGAATCATTAACAGCTCGGTTGGAAGCTATAGAAGGAAAAAGTGCACAAGTTCAACCAGAAAAGAAATATTACCCTAAATGGGTTGATGCAATTCCTCCCCCATAAAATTTTGGGAATACCACATTCCTAATTTTTAATGGTTTGGGAGATCCAGAACAACACTTAACACATTATGTTTCTCGTTGTGATCCTATGATGGGAACTCCTCAACAAAAAGAAGTAGTTAAGCTCATTTGTTTTGTGCAGTCATTACAAGGGTCTACTTTTGTCTGGTACACAAGCTTGCAATCTCAGTCAATTACCAGGTGGGAGGATCTCCGTCAAATATTTCTTCTTCAATTTAGCTCAAAATTTCCAAAGACGATGTTTTTTGATCTTACAAATTTTAAGCAAATGGAAAATGAAATAGTTTCATATTTCATTGCTTGATGGAAGGGATTAACATATTCCTTAAGTTTAGCACTCCCTCAAGAAGAATTGTTTCCAATCTGTGTGGAAAATTTTCGTGATGAATTACGCACACCGTTGATCCCTGTGAAATATACAGGAGGGTTTTGATACCTTACTTCAATCGCTCAGCAGATCGAAGACTCTCTTACAAAGACTAAGGCTAAAACTCGTGTAATTCCACCAGTTCTAGGAAAGAGAATGGGGAAAGCATAGACTGTTATAGTTACACTTAGGCAAGCACCTATACCTGCTTCTACCTCAAAACCTTCATCATATCAAAGTTCTCCACCTCCTGAGTGTCAACAAAAACGGCCACCTCATCAAGATGATCAAATAGATCAAAGGCGGAAACAGTTTGAAGATTTTAAGAACAAATTTTATTCTTTCAGGAATGAACAAGTTCATGGCTACTTCATCTCGGCTCTGGAAAACAATCTGGTTTAGTTTCAAAGGCCCAAAAGGCCAAACAAGGAAGGAGATGAATACCTCCCCAACTATTTCCCATTTCAGTATATGTTGGGGCATCCCATTCAGGAGTGTTTTGTCTTAAAATACCTCCTGAAAAAGATGGTGGACTCTGGACAGGTAAAACTGAAAGGTTCTTCATCTTAGGTAGCATGTGTTACTACTACTGATCCGGAGGAAGAAGGCGAGTGACAATAAGTCAAACGTAAAAATGTGCAGAAATATGATGATTGGATGGTCAGGAAAATGATCAACTAAACTCATGACATTTTAAGAACATAATTGAATCAACCAATTGTGTCTTCTGCTATGAATGCCACAGCAAAACCCCCTTAATCAGAAGGAAAATATTCAAAGAGGCGGCATAATTCTAAGAAAGAAGAACAGTCAGAAGAAGATGAGTTCATGTCAAAGCCTAAATTGTCTTTGACTCTGGAAGATTTTATGTCATCTACTTCAAAATCAAGGGCACCTCCCAACCAAATGGTGCAGCATGAACTGGCTAATCAGGAAGAATCTTCATCAGATGAAGAGTTGATCTTTGGTTCTGTTAACATGATTCATTTAACAGATCCTTATTCCAGTCACAATTTTGATCTTGATGAGCCTAAGTTTCTTGTTTCAAACAGAGGAATTAGAGGAAGAGACATAGGTCTAGGATACAGTGGAAGACGTGGATATTCTAAAAGCCACTATTTCAATCCTACCCCTGTTAGAACTGTATATGCGGCAGAAACTTGTGGTAAAACCCTTCAGCGGGCTCAATAAGAATAGGAAAGTTCTTCCACACTTGGAAGATTAGGTCCTGGCACAGTTATTTTGGAGGATCAGTTAGAGGTTACACCTTCTTCCTCTTAGCAAATAAATAGACCTATTCAGTCTAATCTTCCAAATCCAGGAGTATTTCCAACTCCTACCTCGATACGGGATGCATCTACTTACAAATAATCAACTTCTAAGGCACCAGAAAAACCATAGTTTCCTATTGGGAAATGCAGACCTTTGGGAAAAAAGTATGATGTATTGAAACATTTGGCCCAATTAGCATCTAATTTATAAATTTTGGATTCCTTTAATCTATCAAAAGATTTTTGGGAGGTGCTTATTGAGGCTTTTTCAAGTCCTCAGGAATTCAAAACTGAAATTGTTGTGGCTGTGGTTTACCATATAGAAAATGATCCTGCAGAATTACATGTAGTGATATCTTTGACAGATGAGGATGAATATGATGTTGTATATGGACATATTAGACCTTTGTATTTATCTGGAATGATCAATGATGTAGATATTGGACGAGCTTTCATTGATAATGGTTCATGAGTCAACCTCATCCCTATTCGTACACTTCGCCGATTGGGCCTCACCGAACCTGATTTATCTCATTCTACTTTGATGTTTCACGGATATGATAAAAATGAACCAGAACCTCTAGGCAAGATTACACTTAGAACCCAGTTTGGAGACCTTGTGTCTAATTCAGATTTCATGGTTGTTCATCATGACACATCCTTCAACATTTTTCTTTGAAGACCTTGGCTACATCAACAAGTGGCTATACCTTCATCATACCATCAATGTCTCAAATATTGTTTCAATGGTCAAATTGGGACATTGTATGGTGAAAAAGCCTCATTCAAAACATGTGAATCTCAATACATTGAGGCATAATTCTATCACATGGAGGGAAATGAGAAATCCATGACAAAGGAGGTTACCAAAATTAATTCTCCAAATGGTTTGAAAAAAGATTCCAGTAAACCCATTCATACATGTGATTACAGATTATGTGTTACCTATCAATAAAATTGATAGGATAGAACTAAATCCAAACACTATTATGGAAACTTCCATAATATCATTTACAGCAATCGAGCTAGACAACATGGGAGAAATTATTGATTTGCTAAGCAGTGAGGAAAGCTTATATGGAGATGTCTTCATTTCATCCGCTGAAATCCAGTAATTCTATACTTCATCAACCAGGCCAGAAGAAGTTATAGAAATGCCATAGGAAAATAATGATGTCGATTCTCAATACATCATCTCCTCTCTATCACCTCAGAAATACCCTTAATCATCAATAGGGTCAGAAATGGCAGCCTCTTCTCCAAGATGTTCAAATTTTAACTTCTCCCCTGACCATGGAAATTCTGCTTTGTCATTTACCATGAAAGTAGAAAAAGAAGAAATAACACATATTGAAGAATAATATTAAGATCTCAGAGATTCTCCTCTAGCATTTGAAGAGGTTATCTCTACCACTGTGGATGAACTCAGAGAAATAAATCCAGGTACAAAAGAAGATCCACGCCCCACTTTAATTAGTGCATCCATGACTCTTGAAGAGAAATAAATTTATATTTCTTTTCTAAAGTAAAATAGAGATGTATTTTCTTGGAATTATATAAAAATTCCAGGTCTTTATCCCATTGTTTCCACTCATCATTTGGGTTTTCTAGAAGAACATTGAGGATTCAAGAAAGCAGCAAGAAGAACCCACCCAACTTATGCCTCCAAAATTGAAGATGAAGTTGATAAGCTTATCAAGGATAACTTTGTCAGAGAAGTTCAATATCCTAAATGGATGGCTAATATTGTCCCTATGAAATAGAATAATGGACAAATTAGAGTTTTTATTGTCCTCAGAGATCTTAATTGGCATTGTCCCAATGACGATTTTCCAATTCTGATCACAGAACTCTTAATTGATGCAATAGCTAGATAAGAAGATATTTCATTCATGGATGGTTATTCTAGGTACAATAAAATATGAATATACCCAGAGGATTATGAGTCTATGACATTTAGTGCCCCTCAAGGTGTGTTTTGTTATCAGTTAATGCTATTTGTCCTGAAGAATGCAGGTGAAATGTATCAACATGCCATGCACCATATCTTCAAACCCTTTTTCGGGAAATTTTTTGAATGTTATGTGGATGATTTGGTGGTTAAATCCAGACAACGTTCTGATCACTTGGCCGATCTAGAAATCATATTCAACAAACTTTGACAACACAATTTGAATATGAACCCCTTGAAATGTTCTTTCGGGGTAACCTTAGGAAAATTTCTCGTCTTTGTTGTGCGCCATCGTGGTATCAAAGTTGATAATGAGAAGACAAATTCAATCATTGGTATGTCACCTCCTTGAAATTGGAAAAAATTAAGAGGACTTCAAGGACACTTGGGTTATATTCATCATTTCATTCCTAATTTGGTAGGAAAGTGTTTACCCTTCACCAAATTAATGAAGAAGGGAGTCACCTATAAGTGGATGGAAGAATGTCAAGAAGCATTCGATATTCTCAAGAAATATCTTTTGAGTCCACCGGTATTAATGCCACCCATTGAAGGAAGATCACTTATTCTTTATGTAACAGCTTTATAGAAATCATTGGGTGCCTTCCTTGCCCAAAAGAATGATGCTGGGAATGAAAACAGCCTTTATTATCTCAGTCAGACTATGCTGGAGTCATAAACTTGATATTCAAGTATTGAAAAGTGCAGCCTAGAATTAATCTTTGCAGTTCAGAAATTGAGACACTACCTGCTACATCATGAGGTTCAATTGGTATCTCGCAATAACCCGATCAAATTTATCCTTATTCGTCCAATGCTTACAGGATGTCTGGAAAGGTGGGAAATTATTTTGCAGCAGTTTGATATCCAGTATCTGTCTCAAAAGGCATTAAAGGTCCAAGCTTTGCCCGATTTCCTTTATGAACACCCATCTGTAGAAGATACATATTTAAATATTGAACTTCCTGATCATGAAGTCTTCTCTATTCAAGATAATCCTCAAACATGGGAAATGTACTTTGATGGTGCTTCCAGAAGTCCAACAGGGAAGAAATTGGAATATCCTAAATTCAACAAAGTTGGGTTAGGAATTGTAATTATTTCCCTATAAAAGGAAGTGCTACCCTATTCCTTCTTATTGTTGGGAGGTGGTACAAATAATGAAGCATAATATCAAGCTCTCATCACAGGCTTGGAATTGGCACTTCAGGCACAGGTGAATCACTTAAAGGTTTAAGGTGATTCATACTTGGTAAAAAGAAAAGTCAACGGGGACTATGACATCATAAAAGAAGAGTTAATCCCTTTGTATGATTATGTTAGAGAGTTAATGGTGGAATTTCCTTTGGAACTGACATTTTCTTATGTCTCACGATCACAAAATGATCAAGACGATGCACTGGATAATGTAGCCACAACTCTGGTATATCCAAATCGGGACGAAACAATCATCAGAATTTCCCACTGTTGTGTAGTTTTACCTTTTGTTCAAATCAGAACAGAGGAAATCAATGAAATCAGTCCCATTTCTGAACCATATGGTCAAACTATTGGATGTATGACACCTATCAAGTAATACCTTCAAAATGGAACACTCCCACATGATAGAGTCGGGAAAGAAAAATTTTGGAGACGTGTGGTCAATTTTACTCTTTATGATAGCCCAGATCACCAAAAAATTATCTACAATCGAGGTTTTTATGGAATTATCTTCAGATGTATTGATGGTGAAGAGACAATGGTTGTCATGAATGAAGTACATGCAGGAGTTTGTGGTGCCCACCAGTCTTTACATAGACTATCTGATCAAATTAGAAGGCTTGGATACTTCTGGCCTTCAATGATACAAGATTGTGTTTATTTCACTAAGAAGTGTCATTCTTGCCAAGTATATGCCAATTTCATTCATCGACCCCCAGAGTTTCTCCATACATCTAATTACTCATGGACATTTTCCACATGGGGAATATATGTAGTAGGACCTTACCCTTCGGCTACATCCAAGCAGTTTAAGTATATTCTTACTGCTAATGACTTCTTTTCCAAATGGGTAGAGGCAATACCTCTCAAAGAAGTTAGTTCTAAAAGCATTGTTAACTTCATCAAGTATAACATCATTACCAGATTTGGTGTCCCTCATACCATATTGATGGACAATGGAACCAACTTCTGTTCATCCGAAGTGAGAAAGTTGTATTTGGAATACAACATCAAATCCAACCATTCATCTCGGTATCATGCAGCGGCCAATGGCCAAATAGTGGTATTCAATAAGACTCTTTGAAACATATTGAAAAAGATGGTGGATAAAGATAATAAATCATGGACTGATAAACTTTTTCATGCTTTATGTGCTTATCGTACAACCACCCGCACTACTACGCAGTCAACTCCATATTCATTGGTATATGGAACAGAAGCAGTCCTACCCATTGAGGTTCAATTACATTCACTCAGATTATCCATTTGTGATTAGTCATATACAGATAAACAATCTCAAAAGCGATTGGATGAATTGGAACAATTAGATGAAAAAGGATTGTGCACCCTGCACCACATGGAAGTCTATTAGAATCGAATAGCACATGCTTTCAACAAAAAATTTCATCTTCGTTCATTCATTCAAGGAGAATTGGTATTGGTCCTCAGAACTCCAATGATACTAGGGAAGAAGCCTCCAAAGTTTGAGCCAAAGTGGGAAGGACCTTATTCAATACATAAGGTCTACTCCAATGGAGCTTATTCTTTAATCTCAATGGATGGAGAACTCATTACAACTCCAACCAATTCAAGATTCTTGAAGAAGTATTTTGTGTAACACAATTGCACTTTGTCCTAGCTACATGACGCTAAACTGTGCAACATTGGTCCATGCATATGACCTTAAACTATTTTAGTCCTTACTGCAAGACTCTAAACTACAGAGTCCCATATTCCTTACTGAAAGACTCTAAACTACATAGTCCTTATATCGTCCAACATGACGTTAAACTATTCGTCTGAGCTGCAAGACGTTAAACTACCAAACACCCCGTGTCTATGACACATGTCATTTAAATTGTGAAACAGTCCCTCATAAGTCCTACATAAACTGTGCATCATTAGGGTTGTTTCTACCTCTTGTTTCTCACACTGATCATGACTCACGTGATCTTAGAGTAAGCTTCAATCATAACACCGTCTCTGGGATGATAACCACGCATAAGTCCCAACACCATCTTTGGGTCGTTTTCCATAAGTACAACTCAATAACCAATTCATTCTTCAATCAAACTATGTGGACTTTGATCCTTTCCTTCTAGGATGGGTACGTAGGCAACCTCCTGAGGTTCAATCCCAAAACCAAGATCTTCACATTGGTTCACATCCATCTCATATGATGTTGATCTGTGATGCCCCCCCTCCGAAACCAATATCTTCACATTGGGTCACCATCATCCTTTCTATATAACGTTAAACTATAAAGTCCCCCATTTTCCTCACTGAAATACATTAAACTTCATAGCAATATGTATTAGCTACATGATGCTAAATGATGCAGCACCGGTCCATGCATATGACCTTAAACTATTCGCACTTTTGTCATGTACGGCAATAAACTACAACAGTCTCTGACACCCTCATCTGAGAGGGAATCATTATTGACATTAATCTCCAATCATATTATATTACAAAGACTACTTGCATACATGGAAATTCTCGAACCTTTAATCTTGGATCCAACCATCATTTCACTAAAGTCCCCTTTCACCCCACCCATGTACGAACCAAATCTATACAGAGGGTATTTCAAGAACTGCGTATGGCTTGATTCCCATCTTTATGGGATACATAGGAAAGTTCAAGAATCCCTCGAATCCAGCCCCAAGTCTTTGGGCCTAACCCCAAATTCCACTTTCAGTCCCTTGGCTGAAAAGTCCCCATGTGAGCACATGAATGTGGCATGAAAACCCTGATCTTTATTCACATCATGTTTATAACAAACACACAATGTGTCTCCCTCATTATGGTCAGAACTCTATGACCTTAAACTAAGACCTCTTATGCTCTCATCCCACATGACGTTAAACTGTATTTCAAGAACTACATATATAAGGTCCCACCCTTAAACATTACTTAATCTTGAGTTATTTCAAGAATACACATTGAGGATATTTTCAGGTTTATAGTTTTAGGGAATTTTATCAAAAATCATACATTAAATTCCACATTTAAAAAAGGAGGTTACATCAAAGAAAATATTCATTTTTTTCATCAAAGGAAACATATTTAAAATAAAATATGGATTCTTTATTGAAACTTCCTCGACACTATCATCACATCATGTACCTTTCCCTTGACCTGTGAAAAACATTTTAAAAACATGGGATGAGCATAAAAAGCTCAGCAAGGGATATAAAAGTACGGAAAGTAAACATTAGCCCATGTATACATAAGAATCAATGAAATCATACTTTATTCAAAAAATATAAGCACTTTAACATACCTCATGAAATCATAAGATTTCTGAATAACTCATAGAAAACATAAGACATAAAGGTAAGTTGAGACATTCATAACATTCTTACGTAGGGATTAACCCTCGTGGTTACGTTCGGAATAACCATTACAGTATATTCCCTAAATATCTTCGGAGAAACCTTAGAATTTAACCCATTCACATTACCCATTTAAGAGATATCTCGGGCTCACCCGCCCTTATTTTATCATGGAACTACCCGACTTCATAAATAATTCCCAAGAACCATAACATAATTGTATCACATAAAACATGCATAAAGGAAACATAATATTTCCACATTTCAATCACAAGATATCAATACAACACATTGATATAATCAAAACATTATTAAAACCATTTTCAAATCCAAAATAAAATAAAAGTAAAACAATGTATTTATTTTTCATTTTAATAAAAAGTTATGGCTTGTAGAGGAAGATGAAACTCAAATAATGGTCATGGCGGCAGAGAAGTCGTTGTCACTGCATACGTAAGACAAAAACATTCCCTTTTGTCATTTAGTAAAACGATTCGTGTAAAAATATTGATTTTGAATTAAAATTCAAAAGTTTTTATTATAAAAATAATAAAATAAGGTCCTATATAAATTGAAGTATGCCTCAACGAAAGGAGATTGAGACGAAGTCCCTTACCTCGTGTCCGACTTGACTCGATCATTCTTTAATCTCCTGAATAATAAACTAGAGTTAATTTATACTTACTTAAGAACCTTTTTCAAGTTAATTATTCCTTTTATATTACTTATTATCATGCTATGAACATTATGTAATCATTTAAGTTAATAACAGTCATTTTGTCGGTCTTTGGTACTTGAGTCAAAAATAAACTTCTTATAATCACAAGTTGTTCATGTGGTAAAATATCCCTTATCTCAAGAATTATATTCATTATGTAGATATCATATATATCATTTATATCCAGTATATACATGCATTTATAATATTACATAACATTTAGAGGTAAGAAATGAAATGAATCGTTCATGGAGACGGTAAGCCGTACGTACGCATGAATGCTAATTTCATTTCTATTTCGTATTTAATGGAATTAAATCATAATGATATAAAGGTATATTATAATTATAGTATAATATAATATATAATATCATTAAATACATCCTTTATACGTCCCACATATGGAATTAACGATTCAAATAACTTTGAGGGGGTGGTAGTCCGCACTTTATAAAATGAAATTATCGCGTTTATCCATTATGGAAACAATAAAGGTATGACATAAATGAAAAATACAGAAGCATAAGGAAAATATAAACATAATATCTATCATATATAAATACAGTTACATCTTAATGTCCACCATGAAAGGTGTTAAAAGAATATTGAACAATCATCGTTTCGTGAGGCAGTAATTTTCCACTCACAGAAACAGTATATTCTTTAACCATTAGATGGAGGTGTGTGTAAGTGTAGCTCGAATACTTCTCATAACAAAATCCTAGTATATTTTAGGTACTTTTTTTGTTACAAAATAAAGGAATAAAAAGAGGTTAGGTGGTTGGAGAAGCAAAATAAAACAAAAGAACATAAGAGAAGACATTACCTTTAAATCGGGTAACTCTCCTTGGTTTGAACCAAAAGGGTTTATTGAAGAGCTATATGCCTAAGTTAAGGCTTCTAAAATGAATATAGGGATCTTGGAAGCGTATTTGAGTAGATTTTGGATGATCCAAAGCGATTGAGAAGTGTGAGAGATGGGTAGGAAGTGGGGTCTTTTTATAAGGGAGAGGAGGGGCTCTTTTGGAAAGCATGAAACTATTATTTTATTATATAAATATTTTCAGTTTATAAAGGTCCCAAAATCATTAAATTCAAAGATAAGGTGTCCCATGTTCGAAAAAAAATCATCCAATAATAATTGGACAAGTTTTGGATATTATTTTAAACATTATCTTCTTATTTATTTAAATCATTCATTAATGACGTAAACACTGCATCATCATTGTGTCATAAATAATTTTATTTATTTGATGTATAAAAATTATATTAAAATTACCATGTTGTAGGAAATATTTTTAGCTTTATAATTAATATTTATAGTTGAAAAGATAACTTGTATAACCCCTTATAATTTTTTTTAGTAAAACAAAACATGTTTGTGATATTTTTATTTTTACTTTAAATAAAAGGTATTAATGTCATTATCTTACCCAAGTGGACCCATGGGGTCCCAAAAATTTACCCATGGATTTTCTTGGTCAGACACGACTCATAAAATAAGAGTAGGACATGTGTCAAGGTAATTTCATATTATTATAACATTATTTTTACCTTAAATTACCCAAATTACCTATAATCGCGGTTAATAAAACTCAAAAGTTACTACTCACCAAAAATTATTTTCATCCCATTGAACCACATTTTACTTCATAATGACAACCATGTATGTTGTATTTTTGAAATTATATTCACAGAAGCAGTAAAATTTCATTGAAACAAAAAATCAGTTTTTTTAACTACCACTTAGGGGTTTCATTATTCATCAAAAATTGAAGTTTTTCAAAACAGTGCCAAAAATTTAACCTAAGCTATATTTGATATTCCAAATTCAAAAATGATGTTCATTTTACCAAATTAAAAACATATAAGTTGCATTAATTAATTTTATAATTAATTCCCACTGTCAAAACAAATAACGTGTTTTTAAGAAACAATAGCTATCAAAAGATCAACAATAGTTTATGTCCAATTTCAAAGTTAAATTAATTCTAATCTCCACAATTGGATTAAATGGTAAAAAAATATTATAATTTCACTTTAAAACCAATTAAAATGATAATATAACCATATAACTGAAAGAGCGTTGTCGCACGCGCTCTCAAAAGAACTTCAAAAGTGAGTTACGTTGGATAAAACTCCAAGCACAACACTCTATGAAGCTAATGTTTAGTTTACTTGGTGTAGCATAGGGGGCTAACCAAGGTCGTCTCTCAAAGGAGGAAGTGAATTAAAACATCTTATTAGAGGTATTCTAAAAATAAAATAAAAGAGAATAAAAACACTACTAGAAAAGGATGGGGGTTGTTTATAGTTTATGAATCTAGAAGAAGTTTGCTGGAAGAAGATTGTATTTTTTTTTGTTTTTAGTTTTGAAATGAATTCCGATTAGAATAACACAACAAGAAGATGTTTTTTTTAGAAAATATTTTAAAAGGCGTAATCGATATAACTCTACCTCTTCATTTACATATTAATCATTATCATTTAAATGAATATCCACTTAATTATGATCCTCTAATTTGTTAACCCTCGAACCCTACAAGAGTTAACTTAACCACAAAGATGGAATTACTTAAACCCTAGGCTAGCTTCGGAACATGCAATCGCAGAACCCTGCTTTGATTGTTGTTCTAAGGTTAGCTTATGGTCAGTTGTTAATTAGAGCACAAATCCATTCTGGAAATGAGGATGAGTTGTGTTTAGGGATTATATTTGAACTCTACAAATTTATCCCAAGTGGTCTTGTATTACCGATTAAGCTCGCACTCTCACAATTTACACAAAATCTCAACCTCGCGTGTTTTTGTATTAATTGTTCAATTGCTTGCTTAGTTTCTTAAAATTTAAAAACATAATTCATGGATCATATTAAGTGAATTACAGTAGGCTCAATGATTCAAAATAATTAAATTAAGAGGGTAGAAGATAGATCGATCACTAAAAATTACTCTTCCATGGGTGGCGTAATCATCGTAGAAGCGTTTTGCATGTGCAAAGGTTTATAATGGGTATAACCCAATATCGCTTCTACTCAAGAATTCCAGACCCAAGAGGAAGATTAAGAGAAGAATAAATTTAAATAAAACAGAGGAAAAGAGAAGAAATAAAAGAAGAACAAAGAAGTTTATTACACAAACAAAACAATTACAACATGAAGGAGAGAAGGAGGCTTCGATGAGAGGATCCTTGCTTCAAGAGCTACCTCTCTTACAATGGTTGTATAATTTGGTTGAAACCAATTCTCCTCTGCCTCCAATCTCCCAATGCACGAACCAGCCTCTCCAAATGAGAAAATCACTAATTTATAGAGTGGAGGGGACGCTAGGTTTAAAGTGGTTTCAAGTGTGAATGCAAAATCTCGGCCAAATATTTTAATGAAACTTTCACCGCCCATTTGACCTCCAAAACGCGTGCATTGACCGGCCTTACAGAAGGATGATTTGTGCCACATCATGTCCCCGAGCTTTCCTCAAAATTTGGGCTCAATCCAAGCCCGTATGTAGAGGATATGGCCCAAATACAGAACCTTCTCCATTCTGGCGAGCCCAGCCCAACTTTGACTTCATGGCCCAATTTCAACAACCAAATTAACTCTTTATCTTTAGTGTCCTGAATAAAAGTTGTAGATAATTAAGTTAGGAACATTGTTACAAAATTTCAAATTCAAATAATAAATATAAAAATATTTATCTTTGAAATAATACAGTGCACTATTAAGGGTAAAACTGGAATTTTCACCAAATTTTCAAATGAATGATCAAATCCCAAATATTTTATAAATAAACATATTTAACACAATGTGAGGAAATTATATCATTTATTATCAATAAAATATTCAATAAAATAGTGTTTTATCAACTCCCCCACACTTACCCTTTTGCACACCTGGGCAAAACCTCATATCAAGTAAACATCAATATCAAATCAAAACCAATTTTAAAACACATATCTTTAAGATCAATCAATTTCACACCAAGAATAAAAAAGATATCATGCCTCATAAAAAACCTTATTTCAGGTTCTCCATTTATATCATTCAATATATTTCCACTTCATTTATCCACCCATGCACAAAACACTTACCTCGCTTGAATTTTCTCTCATCACTCAAATATCAATTTTTTTGCAATGTCTTTCTCATCCAAACTCATACAAGGGTCACCATAGGCTTGATAGATTCCTACATCGCTACCCGATGTGAGTCAAGGACATATGTTTATCATGAGGACTTTTCAGGGTTGTTCTGTGGCTTTCGGTTGGTAGGATTAAGATGTGAAAAACTCTGAGGCTGAATGAGGAGGGCTTGACTCTTTTAAAGCAAAATTGCATTAATCTAATTTTCACTTAAATATGGTCTTCTCTTCAATCCCCATAGTATCAATTCAGCTCCATCATCATGAAAAGTCATGAAAGGTTTACACCATTCATCATTTCAGCATAAAAAATGTCAATCTTCTAGAACATGATTTTCTTGAAAGCTCCAGATGGGCACAGCTTTCCACCTCAATTAGAAGCTCCAGAAAAGGCACAGCTTCACTTGTCATGAAAGCTCCAGAAAAGGCACAGCTTTCAATATAATGACTTTCTTTAGCAGAAAACACATCTCTTCAGAATTTAATTTTCCACCCAAAGTATCACATAATGTGGTGGCACAACACAAGACAGCTTCCCCCACACTTAAGCTCAACTAGATTATGCAATTTCACTTCAAGAGTTGGTTGGATAGGGAAAATTGGCTTGTAATGTGGCTTAACCTAACAGGCTGTGCATGGATTCTAAGGGCTACAAGGATTAAATATTCAAGGTAGGCCATTATAAAAAAGGATTATTTGAAATAGGGGTTTTAATACCAAACAAATGCCTCAATCATTTAAACACAAGTACCTCAAACCCTCAAGTTTTGACAGGAATAGATCAAATTCTGGTTAAATCAAGTATGGTTTGGCTCTCTCAAGAAGTGAGGTGAATGTAAAGAATATGAAAATAATGGTTTAGAAGCCTCACAGGAAAGTGATTTCAAATATAAAGACAGTGAGATTGGCATGGGATTCAAAATTCAGCGTACTTTGCATGAAATTACTAAATATTTGAACTTGAAACAAAGTCATTTCAGCATTCATTTAAGCTTAGTTTCAAGGGGTAAATTTTTTCACTTATTGATATGGATTTAAAAATGGTGATGAGAATCATTTCAGCTCAAAAGTTTCAAAAACACACAGAAAATTGTAAAATAAACACACAAATTTTGAAAAACACACAATTTTTGTTTTTTGGTTTTTTTTTAACAGGAAAACAATTGAAATTACTAAACTAAAAGGTTCCCTCCCCCACACTTAAAATATTGCATTGTCCTCAATGTGAACCCGTGAGATGATATATGCACATGAAATGCAGAATTTTTAAATAGGACAAATAATATAAAAGTGAAAGGGTTAGGAACAGCCTGATGTGATCAAGTGATGATGGGGTCATGCAGTGTGATAAAATCCACTGCATCAGTAGGATTTCCCTCAATGTATCTCTTCAAACGTTGCCCATTGACTGTAAAGCTCCTTCCAGTGTCCTCTTGTGTGATCTCCACTGCACCATAAGGAAAAACATTAGACACAATATAAGGACCTAACCATCTGGAACACAACTTACCAGGCATCAACTTCAGTCGTGAACTATAGAGAAGGACTTTCTCTCCAATATGAAACTCCCTTTGTTGGATCATTTTGTCATGAGCTGCTTTTGATCTTTCCTTGTAGAGCCTTGAGTTCTCATATGATGACAGGCGAATCTCCTCAAGCTCTTGAATTTGCAACTTCCTTTGAATTCCAGCTTGGGCCAAATCCATGTTACATTTCTTTATAGCCCAATATGCCCGATGCTCGACTTCCACGGGGAGATGACACGCTTTCCCAAAAACAATCCGAAATGGGGACATACCAATGGGGGTCTTGTATGCTGTCCTATAAGCCCACAATGCATCATCCAAGGGCTTGCTCCAATCCTTCCTATTTGGCTGCACGGTTTTCTCCAAGATTTGTTTCAACTCACGATTTGAAACCTCAGCCTGGCCATTTGTTTGGGGGTGGTATGGTGTTGATGTTTTGTGTGTCACCCCATACTTCCGAAGGAGGGAAGCAAAATTCCTATTGCAAAAGTGTGTCCCTTGGTCACTGATGATGGCCTTTGGTACTCCAAACCTGCAAAAAATATGTGCTTTGACAAAATCCACAACAACATGAGAATCGTCAGTCCTGGTGGCCTTGGTCTCCACCCATTTACTCACATAATCGACAGCAACAAGGATATACAAGAAACCAAATGAACTAGGAAAAGGTCCCATAAAATCAATTCCCCAAACGTCAAAAATCTCACAGAATAAAATGGGTTGTTGGGGCATCTCGTGTCTTCTTGAAATGTTTCCAGTGTGTTGGCAACGAGAGCATGACTTACAAAATACATGGGAATCATGGAATAAACTAGGCCAATATAATCCTGAGTCTAAAACCTTCCTAGCTGTCCATTGGGGTCCAAAGTGTCCACCACAAGCAAGTGTATGACAGAAATGAAAAACAGACTCAAACTCATGATCGGGAACACACCTCCTAATGACTTGGTCACTACACATGCGCCAGAGGTATGGATCATCCCAAACATAATACCTAGACTCACTTTTTAATTTTTGGACTTGATGCTTCTTCAAATTTACTGGGATTTCAGAGCCAACAATGTAATTAACTAAATCAGCATACCAAGGATGCTTACCTGAGATGGTATAGAGATGCTCATCGGGGAAAGTGTCCCGAAGTGGTACCTGGTCCAAGGTGTCACCCTCTAGTGTGTGAGTAAGCCTACTCATGTGGTCTGCCACCAAATTCTCTGACCCCTTCTTGTCCTTTATCTCAAGGTCAAACTCTTGAAGAAGTAGCATCCAACGGATAAGTCGTGGCTTTGCATCTGGCTTCTTTAGGAGGTACCTCAAAGCTGCATGGTCAGAAAAAACAACTACTTTAGAGCCCAATAAATATGAACGAAATTTATCTAAAGCAAATATAACAGCAAGAAACTCCTTTTCTGTTGTGGTGTAGTTTGATTGGGCTGAATCTAGTGTCCTCGATGCATAGGCGATCACATGTGAACGTCCCTCCACCCTCTGAGATAAGACAGCTCCAACCGCGAAGTTGGAGGCGTGACACATAAGCTCAAAAGGAATCTCCCACCGTGGGGGTTGTATGATCGGTGGAGTGGTCAGACACTTATTTAGCTCATCAAATGATACCCTGCATGAATCATCAAAATTGAAGTCAATATCTTTTTGAAGCAATCGAGATAAGGGTAGAGCGATCTTACTAAAATCTCTGATGAAGCGTCGATAAAATCCAGCATGTCCAAGGAATGATCGAACATCACGCACACATGAAGGGTAGGGTAAGGATGAAATGATGTCTACCTTAGATCTATCAACCTCTATCCCATGTTTTGACACTACATGCCCTAAGACAATGCCATGCTCTACCATGAAATGACACTTTTCAAAGTTCAGGACTAGATTCTTCTCAATACAACGATTCAACACATTTTCCAAACTACTTAGACATTCATCAAATGAAGATCCATACACTGTAAAATCATCCATAAATGCCTCCATGCAGGTCTCAATAAAATCAGAGAAAATACTCACCATGCATCTCTGGAAGGTACCTGGGGCATTGCAAAGTCCAAATGGCATCCTCCGATAGGCAAATGTCCCAAAGGGACAGGTGAATGTAGTCTTCTCCTGATCCTCCGGAGCTATAGGAACCTGAAAATATCCAGAAAATCCATCCAAGAAACAATAGTGTGTCTTCCCAGCTAGTCTCTCAAGCATCTGATCAATAAATGGGTGGGGGAAATGATCTTTGCGAGTGGAATGATTTAGTTTCCTATAATCAATACACACACGCCAACTGTTTTGTACCCTCATTGGAACTAACTCATCTTTCTCATTTTTAACAACAGTAACACCACTTTTCTTAGGCACAACCTGAATAGGACTTACCCACTGAGAATCTGAAATGGGATAGATTATACCTGCCTCGAGCAATTTTTCAACCTCTTTTTTAACAACCTCCAGAAGGGTTGGATTGAGTCTCCTTTGTGGTTGCCTCACCGGTTTAGCTCCATCTTCCAAAAGAATCCTATGCATGCAAATGGAGGGGCTAATACCTGATATGTCAGCTAAGGTCCACCCGATTGCCCTGATGTTCTCCCTCAAAAGATTCAAAAGTTTTTCTTCATGTTCAAAAGAGAGATTGTTAGCAATGATAACAGGTAATTTTTCACCACTTAACAAGTATGAGTATTTGAGATTTGGTGGCAATGGCTTTAGTTCCAGTGATGGTGGCTGCTGAATGGATAGAAGCATGAGTGGTGTAGACATCTGTGCACAATCATACATATCATCTGAATGAGAGAACAATGCATCAAATCCATCAGAAAAATTAGCAGCCATATCATAATCAGAGTATACATGCTCAGAATTCGAATATGATTGGACAAATGAACCAATCCCAAGATCAGAAAGATCATGAATTAAAGGGGATGAAGTAGAATGAGACATCAAGTTGGACCCAATACTCATTATTTCATTAAGAAGTGAATAGTCCCCAAGAGATTGGGAATCAAAAATAGAGGGACTATCACATGGAGACTCAGAATGAGAGAGAAAGAATGTTGAGTGTTCCTCTGGTGGGTACTTCATAGAATCCAGGATTTTAAACCTCACGATTTCATCCCCGAATTCCATGGAAAGAGTACCCTCATGAACATTGATAATGGTCTTAGCAGTTTTGAGGAAGGGTCTACCAAGAATGATAGGGGCATGAGAACTTACCTGGTCATCTTCCATGTTTAGTACATAGAAATCAGCAGGGAAGATCATGTCCTTTACCTTTACCAACACATCTTCATGGACACCAGCCGGATATGATGTAGCTCTATTCGCTAGCTGCACCACTACCCTTGTAGGCTTGAGCTCACCAATCTGCAATGAAGAGAAAACAGAGTGAGGCATCACATTTATTGAAGCTCCTAAATCACAAAGAGCATCAGAGAAGTGAAACTCCCCTATGGTGCATGGGATGGTGAATGTCCCGGGATCCTTGCACTTTGTTGGCATTGCTAGAGTTGGTGTAATGAGTGCTGAGACATTCCTTCCAAGGTTGATCCTCTCATTTCCCTTGAGCCCACTTCGATTGGTACAAAGTTCTTTTAAGAATTTGGCATACCTTGGGATTTGCTTAATGGCTTCGAGTAGAGGAATGTTGATCTCCACACGCTTGAATGTGTCCAAAACCTCCTTTTGCATTGCTTCTTCAGCCATCTTCTTGGTTTGAACAACCCAGTTTGGAAAAGGAAGTGGTTTAGGAGGAACATCATCAATATTTTTCTTACCTTTATCTTTCTCCTTGGATTGTTCATCAGTTGGTATGGAATGTGGCTTCTCTGAAGTTGAGGTGAATCCCGGTGGAATGGTAGGTACAGCTGTATCGTTCATTTGCTTCCCACTTCTCAATGTTATGGCACTAACATTCCCCTTTGGATTTGGAGTGGGTTGGGAAGGTAGATTTCCAGAATTCTTACTTACAAGTTCATGGAGGGTGGTGGCAATCTGGCTCATTTGAGTCTTCAACTCCCTCAGCTCCGAACCTTGACTTTTCAGCTCATTCTGTTGATTAAGAACAATTTGTTTCAAAAGATCATCAGTGTTAGAGTCTACCTTGGGTTGGAGATTCCCTTGTTGCTGACTTGTTGATGTTTGAGCTTCAAATCTCCTTTGGGGTTGTTGGAAACCCTGTTGGTAAGGTGGAGGCTGCTGGAAGTTTTGTTGAAAGGGGGGCCTTTGTTATTGTCCAGAGCCATACCTCATGTCCAGATGATCTTTCCACCCTTGGTTGAATGTTGGATCGAACTTCTTCTGGGGATATGGTTGTTGCTGCTGCTGCTGATATGGTCTCCCAGGGAACACTGCTGCACAATCTTCTGTTTCTTGGAGTTGTGGGCAACAGTCAGTTGGGTGGCTTGTCTCAGTGCAAATACCACAAGGCCTTGAAGGAGGAGGTAAAGATGTCTTTTGTGCCAAAGCAATCTGTCTTACCATAGTTGTCAATTCTTCTAACTTGGTATCAATCAAATGACTCTCAAGAGAAGAAGGACTTACCTGATGTACTCCCCTGACATGTAGTGTACCTCTATCGCCAAATTGTTGGGAGTTTTGGGCCATCTTGTCAATAAATGCACGTGCGGCTATTGGTGTCTTGTCCACCAATGCCCCTCCAGCTGCGGCATCCACCATGCTTCTCTCCATAGCTGTGAGTCCTTCATAGAAGTACTGAATGAGGAGTTGCTCACTGATTTGGTGATGTGGACAGCTTGCACACAACTTCTTGAATCGCTCCCAATACTCATACATGGACTCCCCTTGTGCTTGCTTGATCCTCGAGATCTCCTTACGAATGGAAGTGGTCCTCGATGCTGGAAAAAATCTCTGCAAGAAAAGTCGTTTCAAATCGTTCCAACAAGTTACATCTTCAGGTTGTAAATAATACATCCAATCTTTTGCAGCTCCATCAAGTGAGAATGGGAAAGCTCTTAGTTTGATTTGATCTTCAGAGACATTTTTAGGTTTTAGGGTTGAGCAAACCACATTAAATTCTTTCAAATGTTTATTCGGATCCTCACCAGAGAGGCCATGAAACTTTGGAAGTAAGTGAATTAACCCTGATTTTAGTTCAAAGTCAGATTCGAGATTTGGGTATGCAATACAATTTGGTTGATAGTTAATATCAGGTGCAGCCAATTCTCGAATGGTTCTATTAAGTTCATTTCCATTATTATCAGCCATTGGTTCCTCTTTTATGTTTGAATTTGAATTGCTTCCAATTTAAATGTTCTGATATTGGAGTAATTCTCCAACTGGTTGAATGTTGAAACTTCCCGTAGACTGAGAATGTCTGATTCGTGCCCTAAGGCTACGTTCAATCTCAGGGTCAAGATCTAAGAGATCTTCGGGATTAGTTCGTGTCATAGATCAAATAAAAATGAAAAGAAAGAAGGTGGACCATAGTAAAATAAAATTGAGAAGTTTGAGTTGATGGTCCACAAAGAAGTAGGAGAAAATAAAAGAAGAGGATGAAAAATCAGATTGGGTAAAGAAGGAAGAAAGAAGAGAGGAAAATAATAAAATGTAAAATAAAATAAATACCTCTAGTTGGTTGAAATAATTACTTGCCTCCCCGGAAACGGTGCCAATTTGAAAGAGCGTTGTCGCACGCGCTCTCTAAATAACTTCAAAAGTGAGTTACGTTGGATAAAACTCCAAGCACAACACTCTATGAAGCTAATGTTTAGTTTACTTGGTGTAGCATAGGGGGCTAACCAAGGTCGTCTCTCAAAGGAGGAAGTGAATTAAAACATCTTATTAGAGGTATTCTAAAAATAAAATAAAAGAGAATAAAAACACTACTAGAAAAGGATGGGGGTTGTTTATAGTTTATGAATCTAGAAGAAGTTTGCTGGAAGAAGATTGTATTTTTTTTTGTTTTTAGTTTTGAAATGAATTCCGATTAGAATAACACAACAAGAAGATGTTTTTTTTAGAAAATATTTTAAAAGGCGTAATCGATCTAACTCTACCTCTTCATTTACATATTAATCATTATCATTTAAATGAATATCCACTTAATTATGATCCTCTAATTTGTTAACCCTCGAACCCTACAAGAGTTAACTTAACCACAAAGATGGAATTACTTAAACCCTAGGCTAGCTTCGGAACATGCAATCGCAGAACCCTGCTTTGATTGTTGTTCTAAGGTTAGCTTATGGTCAGTGGTTAATTAGAGCACAAATCCATTCTGGAAATGAGGATGAGTTGTGTTTAGGGATTATATTTGAACTCTACAAATTTATCCCAAGTGGTCTTGTATTACCGATTAAGCTCGCACTCTCACAATTTACACAAAATCTCGACCTCACGTGTTTTTGTATTAATTGTTCAATTGCTTGCTTAGTTTCTTAACATTTAAAAACATAATTCATGGATCATATTAAGTGAATTACAGTAGGCTCAATGATTCAAAATAATTAAATGAAGAGGGTAGAAGATAGATCGATCACTAAAAATTACTCTTCCATGGGTGGCGTAATCATCGTAGAAGCGTTTTGCATGTGCAAAGGTTTATAATGGGTATAACCCAATATCGCTTCTACTCAAGAATTCCAGCCCCAAGAGGAAGATTAAGAGAAGAATAAATTTAAATAAAACAGAGGAAAAGAGAAGAAATAAAAGAAGAACAAAGAAGTTTATTACACAAACAAAACAATTACAACATGAAGGAGAGAAGGAGGCTTCGATGAGAGGATCCTTGCTTCAAGATCTACCTCTCTTACAATGGTTGTAGAATTTGGTTGAAACCAGTTCTTCTCTGCCTCCAATCTCCCAATGCACGAACCAGACTCTCCAAATGAGAAAATCACTAATTTATAGAGTGGAGGGGAGGCTAGGTTTAAAGTGGTTTCAAGTGTGAATGCAAAATCTCGGCCAAATATTTTAATGAAACTTTCACCGCCCATTTTACCTCCAAAACGCGTGAATTGACCGGCCTTCCAGAAGGATTATTTGTGCCACATCATGTCCCGGAGCTTTCCTCAAAATTTGGGCTCAATCCAAGCCCTTATGTAGAGGATATGGCCCAAATACAGAACCTTCTCCATTCTGGCGAGCCCAGCCCAACTTTGACTTCATGGCCCAATTTTAACAACCAAATTAACTCTTTAGCTTTAGTGTCCTGAATAAAAGTTGTATATAATTAAGTTAGGAACACTGTTACAAAATTTCAAATTCAAATAATAAATATAAAAATATTTATCTTTGAAATAATACAGTGCACTATTAAGGGTAAAACTGGAATTTTCACCAAATTTTCAAATGAATGATCAAATCCCAAATATTTTATAAATAAACATATTTAACACAATGTGAGGAAATTATATCATTTATTATCAATAAAATATTCAATAAAATAGTGTTTTATCAATAACTAAATTATATTGAAATGGGGTTTTGAATTAAAATACAACATTTTTCACAATTCGTTAAAAAATGAACATTATCAGAAAAATAACAAAAAATTATCCAAAGTAAATTTCAATGTCCGAATTCTAAAGAATAAGTTTATTTTGAAAAATATAACTTATAAAATTTTCAACAGTTATAATTAAAAATGGTTTTCCATCAGAAGGCAATAAAACAATCTTTTAAAAATATTAGTGTATTCTATGCTTAAGATTGGATTTATTCTCATTTTAAGCCTCTAAAACACTATCTAATTCATAAATAGACATAGATATGAAAATATATTACTCTTTACTTACTTGGGATGTTACATCCTTCCCCCCCTTTAGAAAATTTCATCCCTTCAATTTATTTACTTATCGAATAAGTGGGGGTATTTATCCCTCATTTCATTTTCATATTCCCATGTTGCCTCTTCAATCATGTGGTTTTTTCAAAAAAACATTTAATTGATGAAACACCTTATTCCGCAATACTTGCTCCCTGTGGTCAAAAATCTGGACAGGTTTTTCCTCATAAGATAGATTCTCTTCCAGCTGAACTACCTCTGGACTCAAAACATGAGATGGATCTGGCATGTACTTCCTTAACATTGAAACATGAAAAACATTGTGTACCTGAGATAAATTCGGAGGTAAATCCACTTAGTATGCAACCGATCCAAATCTCTCCATAATTTTATATAGTCCAATGAACCTTGGACTTAGCTTTCCATTCTTACCAAATCGCATCACACTTTTCCATGGTGAAACTTTGAGGAAGACGTGATCACCTACCTCAAAAGAGAGATCCTTCCTCCTGTTGTCCGCATAACTTTTCTGCCAGCTCTGAGCTATTCTCATGTGTTTCTGTATCAGCTGAACTTTTTCTGCCAACTCTTCTACCAATTCTGGTCCCATCAACTTCCTTTCACCCACTTCATCCCAAAAAGCTAGAGTTCGACACCGCTTCCCATATAATGCCTCAAATGGTTCCATCTGTATACTAGAATGAAAAATGTTATTATAAGAAAACTCAACCAAAGAAATATGTTGGTCCCAACTTCCCTGATAATCCATCGAAAAAGCACGTAGCATATCCTCCAATGTCTGAATTGTTCATTCTAACTGCCCATCTGATTGAGGATGAAAATCTGTACTAAAATTTAATTCAGTACCCAATGACTTCTGAAGGCCTTTCCAAACGTTAGAAATAAACCCGGGATCATGATCAGATACAAAGGAGAGGGGAACTCCATATAACCCAACTATCTCTTTAAGATACAAAATAGAAAGTTGATCTAGGTAAAAAGTATCTCGTGTAGAAAGAAAATGAGCATATTTAGTTGAGCAATCAACAATAACCCAGATTTCATTATTACCTCGAGGTGTCTTCGGCAATCCCACAATGAAGTCCATGGATATATCCTCTCATTTCCACTCTGACACTGGTAAAGGCTGAATCATCCCTTTCAGTAACTGTCGCTCTGCGTTAACCTGTTGACAAGTCAAACACTTCACAATAAAATCAGCAATATCTCTTTTTATTCCATCCCACCAGTAATACTCGCGAAGATCTCTATACATCTTAGTACTGACAGGATGAACTAAAAATGGAGAACTATGAGCTTCACATAACAACTCTCTCTTCAACTGTGAATCACAAGGCACACACAGTCTCTTACCAAATCTCAAAACACAATCATTATCAATGTTGAATTCAGGTAACATACCCTTCTGAACCAGCTCTACCTTTTTTTATAACTCACTGTCTTGCTTCTGAGCTTGCTTAATTCTATCTGTTAGAGAAGATTTCACTGATACCTGAAACAAAACATAAGAACATCATGCACCAACAAATTCTATTCCAAATTTTATCAAATCCTTAACTAAAGTATCATGTTCCAAACGTAACATGTCTAATGAAGCATTAATTTTTTGACTCAAATCATCAGCCACTTTATTTGATTTTCCCGGATGGTAATGAATTGTACAATCAAAATCCTTGATTAATTCCATCCATCTCCTCTGTCTCATGTTCAATTATTTCTGAGTGAATATATACTTTAAACTTTTTTAATCAGTATATATTTCACACTTTACACCATACAAATGATGCCTCCAAATTTTTAAAGTGAAAACCACAGCAGCTAATTCCAAATCATGTGTAGGGTAATTTATCTCATGAGTTTTCAACTGACGTGAAGCATAAGCAATTACCTGATCATTCTGCATTAGGATGCAACCAAGACCTTTTAATGAATCATCATTGTAGATAACAAACTCACCATTCCTGGAAGGTAGTGCCAAAACTGTAGCATTCACCAATCTTCTTTTAAATTCTTGAAAACAATCATCACATTCTTTTTTCCCATATAAACTTAACACCCTTCCAAGTTAGCTTAGTCAATGGGCTGGACAACCGTGAAATTTTTTTAACAGACCTTCGGTAATATCCTTCCAAACCAAGAAAACTACATATCTCGATTACATTTGTGGGTATTGGCCATTCTTCAACAACTTTTGTTTTTGCAGGATCAACAGTTATTCCATATTTAGAAATAATGTGGCCAAGGAAAGAAATTTTTTCAACCAAAACTCACACTTGCTGAATTTCCCATACAATTTATTTTCTTTTAAGGTTTGAAAATAACCCTTAAATGACTTTCATGCTCTTCTTTACTTTTCGAAAACACCGAAATATCATCAATGAAAACAACCACAAACTTATCCAATAACTCATGGAAAATTATATTCATAAGGTCCATGAATACAGCAAGTGCATTGGTTAACCCAAAAGGTATAACTACAAATTTATAATGGCCATATATTTTACGAAATGGGGTCTTTGGAATATCTTCTTCCTTTACCTTCAACTAATGGTACCCCGATCTCAGGTCAATCTTTGAAAAATTCTGAGCTCCCTCGAGCTGATCAAACAAATCATCGTTATGAGGCAAAGGATATTTGTTCTTAACAATGATGTTATTCAAGGCTCTATAATCAATGCAAAGTCTCATTGAACCATATTTCTTTTTAACAAATAAGACAGGAGCACACCATGGTGATGTGCTAGGTTGAATGAAACCTTTATCTAATAAATCTTTGAATTTCTCATTCAAATCTAAAATTTCAATTTGAGCCATTCGATAAGGGGGTTCTGAAATTGGATTAGCATCAGGAACTAAGTCAACAGTAAATTCAACTTCCCAGTCTAGTATTATTCCAGGAAACTCATCAGGAAAAACATCAGGATACTCATTTACCACTGGCACATCATTAATCTGAACGATTCCTTTATTTTCAACAATATGTGTAAGGAAACATTCATTTCTATGTTTTACAAGTTTCTCAGCCTCTTGATATGTTATCAGCATTAAGGGTTCATTCTTGTACACAAACTGAAAGTCTTTCTGAAAAGAATATTCTTTAGCTCTACAATCAATCTTATCATGGTAAACAGAGAGCCAATCCATACCCAAGATCACATAAAACTCTAATAGAGGTAAAACAATAAGGTTTGTAAGTAGGTTCTTTCCATAGATAAGGATAGGAAGATTCTTATAAAAAAAATTCCTCAACATTTCCCCCAAGTGTTTTTACCACAAGTTCAGGAGTCATTTCTTAAGATGGTATTCCCAATTTACTAAAAAAAATTTCGGAGATGAAATAATGTGTAGACCCTGAATCAAAAAACACATTGTCATAATCTGAAAAAACAAACAAAGTACCTAATACCACTTCATTTGATGGACCAACATCTGCTAAAGTAGTTGCAAAGGATTTCACCACACCCTTATACTTGTATTCTGACAGCTTCCCATCATTCGAACTCTTTTTCGGACACTCATTTTCAAAATGACCCATCTCATTGCACATGAAACATTTCACTAACTATAAATAAAATTTGGTCTTACCATCACCCTGATCTTTTCCAGTTCAATCACGAGCCTTATGTCCCATATTACCACATCGGTAGCACTTTCCAAAATTCAAAACACATTCCCCAGCATGCTTTTTACCACATTTATCACAAACTGCATACTTAGTCTTCTTACCATCAAACCTTTTTGAAGGATTCTTCACTTTCTCCTGCCACCCCGGTCTCTTCTTTTGTTGGTTTTCATAGAACACTTGATCATCAGAAAACTCCATTTCCACCTTCTCAGCACACTGAACAAGATTTTCATAACTTTTGAACTCACGAGAAGCTAATGCCCTTCGATATTTTGGATATAATCCTGATTAAAAATGATCGATTTTACTATCAAGGTCTTGGATAAAATTTGGAGCATACCTTTCCAATCGAGTGAACCTTTATTCATAATCATCCACTGAGTCGTCGTCTTGACTCAATTCCAAGAATTGTTTTTCCATCCTAAGTCGAACAACCTTAGGAAAATATTTCTCAAGAAACATACCTTTGAATTCATCCCAGTTAAGAGCATAAATCTCATCAGCATCCCTAATATTTTTAACCATCGACCACCACTGATCTTCTTCACCCTCCAAACGGTAAACAGCAAGACTAACCTTTTTATTTTTTGAACACCCCATGACATCGAAAATCTTTTCCAGTGATTTAATCCACCCTTAATCTAGCATTGGGTCAGATGATCCTCTGAATGATGGGGGATGTAGCCTCATGAAATGTTCCACCACTGACATGTTACTCTGCGGTTGATATGGCTGATCTCGTGCATGGATACCACCATTTATCACTTGAGTCAACTGTGTTATTGCTGCAACAAACTGTTCAGTTACAATTCCGACCATCTCAGGATGCTGAATCGGAAGTTCATTTCCTTCTGTATGCCTTCCTAGCACTTCTTCCCTGTTTCCTCTACGGAAAACCATTCTGAACAAACATGTCTTAGATAAAGCAACATTTTAATATTCAAATTCTATATCATTTTCAATTTGACCATAAAAAAATATATTTTTGGATAATCATTTAATAGAATTCCAAATCCTAAAGTTATCTAAACCAACCATTGATACCAAATATAAGGCCCTAGCCTTAAACATTACTTAATATTGATTCATTTCAAGAATACACATTGAAGATATTTTTAGGTTTAGAGTTTTATAGAATTAGAGAAAAAATCAGACATTACATTCCACATTTAAACAAGGTGGTTACATCAAATACAGTATTCATTTTTTCCATCAAAGGAAACATATTTAAAATAAAACATGGATTATTTCTTGACCCTTCCTTGCACTATAATCACATCATATACCTTTCCCTTGACCTGTGAAAAACATTTCAAAAACATGGGATGAGCATAAAAATCTCAGTAAGGGATATAAAAGTACGGAAAGTAAACATTAGTCCATGTATACATAAAAATCAATGAAATCATACTTTATTCATAAAATATAAGCACTTTAACATACCTCATGAAATCATAAGATTTATGAATAATTCATAGAAAACATAAGACATAAAGGTAACTTGACAAATTCATAACATTCTTACATAGGGAGTAACCCCCATGGTTACATTTGGAATACCCATTACAGTATATTCCCTAAATCTCTTCAGAGAAACCTTAGCATTTAACCCCTTCACATTACCCAATGCATTGGAGAGATATCTCGTGATCACCCGCCCTTAGTTTATCACCGAACTACCCGACTTCATAAACAATTCCCAAGAACCATAACATAATCGTATCACATAAAACATGCATAAAGGAAACATAATATTTCCACATTTCAATCACAAGATATCAATACAACACATTGATATAATCAAAACATTATGAAAATCATTTTCAATACCAATATAAAATAAAATTAAAACATGGTATTTATTTTTCATTTTAATAAAAAGTTATGGATTGTAGAGGAAGCTGAAACTCAAATAATGGTCATGACGGTGGAGAAGTCGTTGTCACCGCATACGTAAGACAAAAACAATCCATTTTTTCATTTAGTAAAACGATTCGTGTAAAAATATTACTTTTTAATTAAAAGTAAAAAGGGTTTATTATACAACTTATAAAAGAAGGTCATATATAAATTGAATTATGCCTCAACGAAAGAAGATTGAGACGAAGTCCCTTACCTCGTGTCCGACTTGACCTGATCGTTATTTAATCTCCTGAATAATAAACTAGAGTTAAATTATACTTGCTTAAGAACCTTTTTAAAGTTCATTATTCCTTCTATATCACTTATTACCATGTTATGAACATTATTTAATCATTTAAGTTAATAATGGTCATTTTGTCAGTCTTTGGTACTTGAGTCAAAAATAAATTTCTTATAATCACAAGTTGTTCGTGTGGTAAAATATACCTTATCTGCAGAATTATATTCAAGATGTATATATCATTTATATCATGTATATCTAGTATATACATTCATTTATAATATTACATAACATTTAGAGGTAATAAATGAAATGCACCGTTCATGGAGACGGTAAGCCGTACGTACGCATGAACGCTACTTTCATTTCTATTTCGTATTTAATGGAATGAAATCATAATGATATAAAGGTATATTATAATTCAAGTATAATATCATATATAATATCATTAACTCCATCCTTTATACATCACACATATGGCATTAATGATTCAAATCACTTTTAGGGGGCGGTAGTCCACACTTCCTAAAATGAAATTATCGTGTTTATCCATTATGGAAACCATAAAGGTATGCCATGAATGAAAAATACAGAAGCATAAGGAAAATATAAACATAATATATATAATATATAAATACAATGACATCTTAATGTCCACCATTAAAGGTGTTAAAAGAAGATTGAACAATCATCATTTCGTGAGGCAGTAATTTGTCACCCACAGAAATAGTATGTTTTTTAACCATTAGATGGAGATTTTTGTAAGTGAATCTCTAATAATTATCATAAATAAATCCTAGTATATTTTAGGTACTATTTTTGTTACAAAATAAATGAATAAAAAGAGGTTAGGTGGTTGGAGAAGCAAAATAAAAAAAAGAACATAAAAGAAGACATTACCTTTAAATCGGGTAACTCCCCTTGGTTTGAACCAAAAGGGTTTCTTGAAGAGATTTCTGTCTAAGGTAAGGCTTCTAGGATGAATAGAGGAATCTTGGAAGCTTATTTGAGTAGAGTTTTGACGAGCCAAAGGGCTTGAGAAGTGTGAGAGATGGGTAGGAAGTGGGGTCTTTTTATAAGGGAGAGGAGGGGCTCTTTTGGAAAGCATGAAACTATTATTTTATTATATAATGATTTTCGGTTTATAAAGGTCCCAAAATCATTAAAGTAGAAGATAAGGTGTCCCATGTTAGAAAAAAAATCATCCAATAAGAATTGGACAAGTTTTGGATATTATTTTAAACATTATCTTCCTATTTATTTAAATCATTCATTAATGACGTAAACCCTGCATCATCATTGTGTCATAAATAATTTTATTTATTTGATCTCTAAAAAATATATTAAAATTACCATGTTGTAGGAAATATTTTTAGATTTATAATTAATATTTATAGTCAAAAAGATAACTTTTATAACCCCTTATAAAAATTGTTTTAGTAAAACAAAACATGTTTGTGATATTTTTATTTTTACTTTAAATAAAAGGTATTAATGTCATTATCTTACCCAAGTGGCTACATGGGGTCCCAAAAATTTACCCATGGATTTTCTTGGACGGCCATGACTCATCAAATAAGAGTAGGACATGTTTCAATGTAATTTCATATTATTATAACATTATTTTTACCTTAAATTACCCTAATTACCTCTAATCGCGGTTAATAAAACTCAAAAGTTACTATTCGCAAAAAATTATTTTCATCCCATTGAACCAAATTTTACTTCCTAATGACAACCATGTATGTCAGATTTTTGAAATTAAATTCACAGAAGTTGTAAAATTTCATTTAAACAAAAAATCATTTTTTAACTACCACTTAGGGGTTTCACTATTCATCAAAAATTGAAGTTTTTCAAAACAATACCAAAAATTTACCCTAAGCTATATTTGATATTACAAATTAAAAAATAATGTTAATTTTACCAAATTCAAAACATAGAAGTTTCATTAATTAATTTTATAATTAATTCTCGTTGTCAAAACAAATAACGTGTTTTTAAGAAACAATACCTATCAAAAGATCAACAATTATTTATGTCCAATTTCAAGGTTAAATTAATTCTAATGTCCACCATTGGATTAAATGGTAAAAACATATTCTAATTGAACTTTAAAACCAGTTAAAAAGATAATCTAACCATATAAATAAATTAGATTAAAATGATGTTTTGAATTAAAATACAACATTTTCACTATTCGTTAAAAAAATGAACATTATCAGAAAAATACCAAAAATTTATCCAAAGTAAATTTCAATGTCCCAATTCTAAATAATAAGTTTATTTTTACAAATATAACTTATAAAATTTTCAATAGTTAGATTTCAAAATGGTTTTCCATCAAAATGCTGTAAAATAATCTTTTAAAAATATTAGTGTATTCTATGCTTAAGATTGGATTTATTCTCATTTTAAGACTCTAAAACACTATCTAATTCATAAATAGACATAGATATGAAAATCTATTACTCTTTACTTATTTGGGATGTTACAATATATGGATTGATTCTCATCTTACTGAGATATGTAGTGAACTCCTGCATCTCAATTCAGGACCCATCTACAACATGATTATAGTCAGCATTGGTCTATGTATCTCCTTCATGCATTGGACAATACCCATTTTTATGTGTCATACTCCTGACCTTAAATACTTCCAGATCTCCATAACCCTTTTCTTTACTTCTGGTCACAAAATGTCTGAAACCTGGGAATTCTTTTGCCTGACCATGCAGCACGTTCTCTTAAGCGGCCTTGCATAAGTAGTCTACATAACAGACATGTCAGACAAAAGATGCTATTATTTGACTATGCATCCAATGCCCTTAAGTGGCCTTTCATAATTCAAACCCCCTAACTAGTTTTTCAAATAGTGATAACTTCATTCTTGGGGAGAAAACCTTTTTTTCCTTATTGTTCTTAATAACAATATGTAGGGATCCTCAAAAACAGCCATCTTAACATATTTGTCCCATACTCTTTTTCATGATCTGAAAGTATTAAAGTCTATGGTTTATATTTCCCTTCCCTACATTTGGGTCAGAACTTCGTAGGAGTGACATTCATCCAATTCTTTGACAATCTTGATTGGGAATATCCTCTACATATTCAAGTACCTCTCTCCATACAGCAGACTCTGTGCTTTGGAAAATTTGAATCTCCATAAACTTCCATTGGTTTTTAGCAATAGAAAAGTAAAATTTCTGAGAGTTCTTTTCTCTGACTATACAGCACGTTCCCCTAGGTGGCCTTGATTATGTAGTCTATATAACGGACCTGTTAGCCAAAAGATGCTATTATTTGACTATGCATCCAATGCCCTTAAGTGGCCCTGCATACTTCAACCCCCTAACGGGTTTGTCAAATAGTGGTAACTTCACCCTTTGGAAATACTTCCTCTAATGAATTTTAGCCCTTTTTTCATATCATCCCTTAGATTCAAAATTTCTTAAGTCATATTTTACATGTTTTCCCCCATACTTGAATGTGGTAATATTTTCTCAAACAAATTATTAAGGAATTGAGTCAATTTTTAATCCATTCTGTCAAAGCTATTCAACCTTAAACATTAGCCTTTTTATGTCTGACATGAATTACTTTAAACTTCCAATAAAAGATATAGTACTCATTAAATTTGAAACCTATAAAAGGAACTCTGAACAAAATTTGAGTCCCAGCTCGCTAAACGTACATATTGTATGATTTAGGAAATATTGAGCAATAAAAGATGCAATGTTTGTAGGGTTATTTTTATAATCCTAGAAATAATTAAACTATTATTACCAGGCCCATTGGCTTAGGTAAAAAATATATATAAGTAATTAGAAAGAGGATACAGGTACAAATTATTGAAGGTGAAATGTATTTTTCATTGATGCACAAGAGTTAGAAGGACATCCACAGATTGGAGTCTCTTCTCTTTTTCAAATAATTACAAGAGGCTTTCAACATAACTTTTCATTTAATTTATGGTATTCTGAGCTTCATCAGCAACCACCTAGAATTCATTCATTAAAATGGATACAATAAGAGACACAATGGTATCGGCTCTTCTTGGAATAATTGTAAAAGAATGTTCTTGAGTGCAGTTTGAGAAAATTTTCTGCTGATCAAACAGTGACTCTGTTTCTGTCCAAGAGACTTATAGGATGGATACATGGATTTGATAATTGATCATTGTAAGTAAAGAGACATTTGGAGAGATTACTATTTTCAGATATTGTTCTAATGTCATTATAGTCTTCTCTCCACCAACCGGAAAAAAAATTGAATGTTCACACCGTTGTTGCTGCTCTTAATGCAAAGCATAACCGAAATAGAGGGATAACAGTGCGGCTTCATCTTGAGCATATGAGGTTTCAGATCTGGGGCACAAGGTCTATGATGCATTATGAATGCCTTCTCCACTGTTACAGCATTAACAAATGATCCTGCAAATGAAACATTTGCTGAAGAAAAGTTGGTGTAAGTTTGAAACCAAGAATGCGGGAGATAGTTCTTTGGCTCTGGAACATTGAATCCTTGCAGATGACCATGGCCATATAAAGGAAATTAAATGATCTGTGGGAAATTGACGTGGTATTTTTTCAATTACTTGGCCAAATATGGGAGAGTTATGTCGCAGATATCATAGTAGTCATGGCCAACTATGTTCATCATATCATCAATTCTCTTTCTAGCCAACTCGTCAGACGATCCAATTCTTTTAGGAGATATTGAATCTTCACAAATATCAAATAATTAACTTTTAAGTAAGTTGTTTTTTCATAAAATTTGTGAAGAAATTGAAAAAATGGCTAAGTCATTAAGGCGCACAAGTCTAATTTTGGCGTGCAAGTTGTACCGCGCTAGTACTGGCGCGCAAGTCAGAAACAGACTGAGGAAGCACGACGTAATGAACAGAAGCACGAACGAGCAAAAAGCCAAGACACCCATGTGATGAGATCTCACTTTCGCGAAAAGAGTGAGAAGCGTTTGAAAGATGGATGCTTTGCGCGAAGTGACGCCTATATTTATAGGTGATCCAAAAACTTGTGTGCCGCAACCTGCGCGCCTCAGACCTGCGCGCCACTGGATCTTGGTTTCTCCTTTTCCTCAGAGTCAAATCCTTTTTCATTTTTTGGATCCAACTCTGAGTGGGGAATTTTTTTGAAGCATCATTCATCACAGAGTCCAAATATTGACTAAGGGAAGTACCTTAAGAAAAAAAGAGGGAAGAACATCAAGAATTTCACAAAGGCATTAAGGCGCGCACGTATACCTGTGCGCTAGCCTTGAGTGCACAAGTCACGTGTGTGCCCGTCATGGGAACGCAGGTCACTTGCGTGCCCAAAGTGGTTTTTTTCCCAAACTCAGATGGCCTATAAATATCCCCTGTGGGCCCCCCATTTTGAGGACGAATTTTCCAAAACTTCTATTTAAGCTCTGGTCACCCAAGTCTTTGTCTGACATCTTCCGAACACTTCTAAGGTAATTCTTTACCTAGAATAGAAACTATAAAGAGGAAGAATAAGGCCTAAGTATTAGAACTCATCAATACTTTCACGCCTAAGTGTCCATCCTTTAAGGTAAGGGAAGACACTTGTGCGCCACCTTTCCCTTTCAAGGTAACTTGCGCGCCGCCTTTCTGGAAGCCTCTAGGGATGATACTGAGGGATTGAGTTCAAATTAGCCTAAGTATTACCCTATGGATTCTTCTTCGCCCAAGGTGACTCATGTCGCGAAAGTATACTTGCGTGACCAGGACTTGCGCGCCCCCTTCCTGGTCACCTCCTTTCTTCAAATTTACCTCTCCTCTATAAGTCATGGCTTTCAAAACCTTCTTCAAAGCCATTTATGGCATGGTTCCTTTGTTGGATTCCTTATCTGAGAGGAATTCAATTGGGCCTCTTTCTCAGGAGTAAGTACAAAACATAATTTCCTTTAACTTTGGGCCTCCTTCTCAGAAGTAATCCCCAAGTTACAAGTCTCCTTCAATTGGGCCTCTTTCTCAGGAGTAAGTCCCAATCATAATTTCCTTTAACTTTGGGCCTCCTTCTCAAGAGTAATCCCCAAGTTACAAGTCTCCTTAAATTGGGCCTCTTTCTCAGGAGTAAGTCCCAATCATAATTTTCTTTAACTTTGGGCCCCCTTCTCAAGAGTAAGCCCCAAGTTACAAGTCTCCTTAAACTAGGCCTCCTTCTCAGGAGTAAGTACCAATCATATTTTATTTTGATTTGGGCTTCCTTTTTAGGAGTAAGTCTCGAGTTAAAATTCCAAATATCCATAAAGCAAAAAATACCTTTATGGACCCTTCTCTTGGGCCTCTTTCTCAGGAGTAAGTCCCAATCATAATTTCCTTTAACTTTGGGCCACTTTCTCAAGAGTAAGTCCCAATCATGATTTCCTTTAACTTTGGGCCTCCTTCTCAGGAGTAAGCCCGAAGTTACAAGTCTCCTTAAACTGGGCCTCTTTCTCAGGAGTAAGTCCCAATCCTATTTTCTTTTGATTTAGGCTTCCTTCTCAGGAATAAAACCCAATCATAAGTTTCTTTTTATTTGGGATTCATTTTCAGGAGTAAGTATCGAGTTAAAATTCCAAATCTCCATAAATCACAAATACCTTTATAGACCCTGCTCTTGGGCTTCTTTCCTGAACTAAGTCCTGATCTTCATTTACTCGGGCCATCATACATACGTAAGCCCCACATCATTTTTTATGACTACATATTTCATTGTACAATCTTCAGATTTACTGATACCTCTTGTTTATCACACCGAGCATGACTCACGTGGGCTTAGAGTGTAAAAGTAATTATGGCATCACTCTTTGGGCCATTAATTATGCATAAACCTCATAATTATTCACTCGAACTACATGGACTTTGATCTCTGCCTTAAAATTCGAGTACGTAGGAAGTATTTCTAAGGTTCAAGCCCATATTTAATTAATTCTTTTCCATCCTGTATGACGTTAAATTATATCCTTCCTATAGAACTACGTGGGTTATGATTCCTTCTTTAACAAGGATACGTAGGTAGCCCATCTATAGGTATGATACCAACTCTAAAATAATCCATGTCTTTCTGAATGAAAATAAACATCAAGTGCCCCACTAAGTGGCTTTAAAACCAATATGGTCATCATATTGACCAAGATATTTCTATATAATGTATTTAAGGGTACCATTGACTAAGAATATCTAATTCATATAGATGATTCAATATTGATGAAGAACCTAAAATACATATAAAAGATTCTCTAAATCCCATACATATCAATCATTTATTGCAAAGTCTAAAGGAAAAAACTAATTTTTGTGCTTGGTAAATTAATAAGGATTCGTGAACATAACTTAAATCTATAAGGGAGTCCCAGAGTAGACAACAATTCCCCCCAAAAAGGTGTGATGAGTCTGACCTCCCATCCTCTTGACCAATGTGAATTATTAAGCCTCATCGGTCCACAACTAATGGGCACCTACCTTTGGAAAGTAGGTCCAGATGGATATAGAATCATTGTATGTTTTCGGTTCTACGAATAAACCCGTTATAAACCGATTGAAAAGTTTGAACCTTAAACAAACAAGGTCATCCCCATTTCCAGGAGAAACAATGCTAAACAAAATTTAAATAAAACATTGCTTTTATTGAAAACCATTTTCACAAAAAAATCCATAAATCAAAACAAGAAATTGATTTTAAATTAATCATCTTAAAATCCAATAATAAGGAATATTTCACAACAATATTATATTTCCCCCAAAACCCCATAAATCAACACCCAAGGGATTTCACACATGGTTTGCACATCAATTTCAAAACCAATTTCAAGAAAAAAAATAATCTGAAATTAAGCCTTCTATTTCTAGTAAGAGGATTCAAGATTAAATCCCCTTAACTTTTGGGTTTCGATAAAAATGGACAACGGCATAAACACTCACTAAATCCAGGTGAAATCTCCAAAAATCTACCTTAGATCCCTTCTCCTAACATCAAAAGGGACAAATATAACCATTATTGGAAATGAAAACCCTATATCTATCTATAATGGAACTATATCTAAGAAAACGAGTGAGTGAAAATAGTATATCTAAGAAAAACCATGAAACTACCAATAAAGGAGAGTTACCAAGGGAGATTTTCCTTCAAAGCACCAAGAAAACCCTTTAAAACGCTTCTAGAATAATGGGGAGACATTCCCTAGCCTTAGAGAGAAGGAAATACTGAGTGAGGGTTGAAATGGGGAAGAAATTAGGGTTTTAGGGTTAAAATTGCATGAGGCCCATTTTTTTAAACCCACTTTTTAACCCATGCATGGTTATCCACACAGTTAAGAAAAATATGCGCTAACTATGAGCTTTCTACTACCACAAGAGGGTGCCTCACATAGTTGGCCCACATGGTTAGAAAAATCATCTGCCAACCATACAGAATCCCACTATCCCATGTTACAAGGTTTACTTTGGGTGTTCGCATGGTTTGGTAAACTGTGTACCTTAACCATGCGCTAACCCATGGCCCACTACCTCCTTGAATCTAGAACAACCTATGATGGTCATATCCTACTGAGATCTTCTACAATGATATTCCCCTTCCCTGGGGTATAGACTATGTCTAAGTCAAATTTCTGAAGTTATTCTACCAACCCCTCTCTATAAGATTCAAGTCTTTCTAAGAAAAGACATAGCTCTAGATCTTATGGTCATAAAATACTATGAATATCTTCACAAGAAGATAGTGTTTCCAAGACTTAAGTGCATTCATAATAGCTCCAAGCTCTAAATCATGAGTGTGGTAACTCTTCTCATGTGTTCAAAGATGTTGAGAGCTATAAGACACCACATGATCATCCTATAGAATCATGTAACCCAACCAACACCAGAAGCATAAAATAAAACCACATACCCCTTACCAGACTAAAGTAAGATCAAAATAGGAGCTGATGTCAGAATTCATTTCAACTCGTCAAAATACTACAAAGTAACAATTTTATTCTAGACTAGGCAATGCCTATAAAAAACAAGTTCAAGGTGGTCTAAAATAGTGGATACTGGGTGAATTGTCCCTAAAAATACCACTACAAGTAGGTGTGAGGAATCCCAATCTATAAAAGAAAACGCATTGATCCCCATTGGCTACCCAGAAAGCCAGAAAATCTTCCATATTATTCCCCTCATGCCAAGTATGACTAATTTTCACCCACATATGGAGAAGTTTTTTAGTCTTATGGGTGAGATAAGTGATGAATCATGGAATTTTAATCTTCTCTTTCAATTCTCCATGGATCACCGCTAAGTCTGTTTCCACTGATTCTAGAATGATCTAGTGCCCAGGACACATCTTAATACCTTTCAACATCACATTGGAATATTACATAAGGGATTACCCTGCCAAAAGCCTCTAATAAAGTTCATAATCACCTCCCCTTGATGTTTATGAACCACCCCACCCCCCGCATAACACCCAAGACATGGGATCTATCCACATTTAGTTTAAGTCCACTATAATGGGGTCTCCACCACACCCACCTTCCCTGTCTACTAGGAGTCTAGGGAACATACAATGTTGATTTACCTAACATAATACTACACAGTGAGGATGAGCCTTCCCAATGCTTGACGAGCTTTTCTAGATCCAACATATTTCTTTTAGATTTTACCATCAATCCCAGACATGATTTGGAGATTCTTGAGTGTATACATTGATTCCTCACACTCAAAATCATCCAACTTCTCGCCGAAACAAAGACCACCCTCGCCTTAATTTTGTGGGAATTATCTTCAATCCCCAAAAACCAGGCTTGAATAAAATACTTCAGTGAGTAACCTTTATTCCCCAACCCAGTGACCTCACCCAAAGAATCCTAGACAACATCCTCCCACTCACTTTTAAAGAAGAGATGAGCCACAGATTTCTCTTTGGAGTTCTTGTAGCATTGACATTTGGAGACACGTGAGATGCCTTTTCTCCTAACTTGTTCATCTGAGGGAAGGGATTGGTTATGCATCCTCTATATCAAGAAATTTTACTTGGTGGAGATGTCATTTAAATAGAGATATTCTCTTCAAACCTTCTATTCACCCACATCCTGAGTTACAGAGCGGTATATCCTTGCTGAGAATGCACCAGATGACTAACCTATAAAAATGATCTTTTCTAGTTCATTATTAATGCTATTTTTTTTGAAGACCAGAATCTATTTCGGGTTGAGGATATCCTAGATAAAGGTCTCAAAACTTCTGTCTTGTGAAAATTTAATAATTGGTGTTGGGAAACCTGAGAATCCAATCACCGAATTAGCCCAATTATCGCTCTAGAAGATGACTTTCCCACAGTCTATAATCCACCTGGAATGGCTCCATAGCACAGGTAGGAGACTAGAAATCATATTACAAAGTTTTGAAGTTCTCCCTTGACCTTGGACCCCCTATTATCCATATCTATTAGACATAATTTTGGCCCAAATATATTTTCCTTCCATGAAGTCCCATGCAAGCTTGGATTGCATGCTCAACATCTCCCCTTTAACACTCTTGAGGTTGATACCACCCTCCCCAACTTTCCTAAACATCTAGTTCCAGGAAACCCAATAATATATACCATTTTCCTAAAAGTACCAAATGAATATTGACATAATTTTTTCAATTTTATTCAAAACTACCTTTGAAACGTTGATCACTGAAAACACATGCATAGGGATATATGAAAGAATAGAGTTGGAAATATTAATATGTCCCCCGAAGGAAAGAAACCAATTATTCCAATTTTTATTGAGAGTGGATATTTTATCAAATTTCCCATTGAAGTGGTGAATCCAGATCCTCATCAGAGCCACTAGAGAACCAAGATAATTTATGGGGAAGGTTCTCTTTTGTATACCCACCCCATATTCAATTGATTTTTTCCACCTCTCTAAACATCATTTTGATATGAACACGCTACTATTGTCAAGACTGATATCTTGGAAACACCACTTAAAATATATATCCATGGTTATGTTAAACTCATGAATGTTTCTAATATTTCCATTCAGAAAAAATACCATGTCATCGATGAAAAAAAACATGGGAAATTACACCATAACGCATCTTACCACGGTAAGATCAAAGGATTCTGTTACTAAATTTACACTCTAGATGACTACTCAAAGTGTCCTACACCAAGATGAAAAGGTTGGGGGATAGTTTATATCTCTTCCTTAGACCCCAAGTAGTTTTCAAGAATCTGCAATTTCTTCCCATAAAGGATATGGCCGACCACGATGAGATAACTACTCTAAATAAAATATCAACAGCCCCTATGGAAAACACATGCAGTTCTATACCTTATTGATGAAACTACACTCTATTTTATCATAGTATTTATTCATATAAATTTTAATCACTACATTGGAACCCAAAACATTTTTGGTAATATCTCCTACCATTTCTTGTACCATGGATATTGTGGACTGAGTTGATCTCCCTTTAATAAAGCCTTGTTGGTTTTTTGAGGCCCATTGGAAAAGATACGCTGCAAGACTTTTATTGTTAATATCTTCAAGGACTTTATATGGGAAATTACACATGTTGATTGGCCTATATTTATTGAGTGAAGATGGGACTTTCAATTTTTTAATGAGGATTAAGGTTGAAGCAAAAGTAAGTCGAGGAAAGCACCGACCTTTAAAGAAAACTTGAATATCTTATACTAGCTCTCTTTTAACCAGCTTCAAGAAAGAAATATAAAATGATCCTGAGAACCCATCAGGGTCTGGATAAATATTTTTATTAAGTGACTGGACTACCTCCCAAATCTCAGTTTCCTCTAGTATGATTTCAAAAAATCAATTGATCTCGTTGGACACCGCCTTTGGAATATCATCAAATAAATTAGTTGGTTCATTTGGATATAATCCATGTATATGGGGGTTATACAAAGCCAGTAATAATTTAAAATATTTGGTACCCATACCTCCCACAATATTAACATTCTGGGTGAAAGACCCATCTTCTGGACGTATGTTAGGGACCCTGATCTGCTTACTTTCATTAATTTAAGCCTAAAAAGGTTGTATTGCTACTAGATTCACTTAACCCCCATACATTGTATTCCATATGAATTTCACCCCTTTACTAGTAATAGAAATCAAAGGTGACACCAACTTCGAGAAATCATTAAAGAACCATTGATAATATCTATCAAGAGCATGGGAACTCTAAATATAAAAAAATTGTGTGGGTCTTCCCATGAAAACTCGGCCTTCACCTTCTCAAGATCAATTTAAAATCCATGATTAGAAATTATGTTCCACAGGAACATCATATCTTGGATCCATAAATTTTATTTCAAAATATTTCCATACAAATGGTGACACCTCAGGATTTCTATAACCAAACTCAAATAGTGATTATGCTCATGCTCAGATCCCAAATAAACCAAAATATCATACATGAACACTACCAAAAAAGTGTTGATATACTCATAGAATATCTAATTCATCAAATCCATGAATATTGTAGGATATTTATTCATACCATCAGAATCACGAGATATTCTTAATGTATACCATCTCTTAAAATCCAACTTTGGTATATCAAACTCCCAAACTCTGAGATGATGATAACCTTATCAAAGATAAATCTTCAAAAACAAATTATCCCCCTTTAACTGATCAAAAAAATCATACACATGAGGAAAAGGATACCTTTTTTTTAAACATTACCCAGTTCAAATTTTGATAGTTGACACACAATTTGAGTGAACCATATTACTTATTAGAAAAGAGCAGAGGGGATGCCAAAGGCGAAACATGAGGGTGAACAATACCTTTTCCATCAGGTCATCCAAAAAAATATTGATCACTTCCAGATCTGATAGATCCATACAATAAGAGGGTATGGAAATTAGATGTGTACCTGGCACCAAGTTAATCACAAACTCCACCTCCCTCTCTGAAGGATGAACAAATCAATAATCTGGGAACATGTCAGAAAAGTTTTTAAAAAAATAAGGAAGGTGAATAATATAAGAAACTTCATCAGGACCAATTACTATAGTGGACAAAAAACTCCTGAGCTCTAGTTGGGAAGGTCCTATATGACTAGACCTTGGATCCCACTCTCTCTGATACACCCATGATCTACCATCGATCGAAATGAACTAGATGCACCAATGATAAAAATAAACATCATCATGATGAGAGACAACCTAATCCATCTTGATTATGATTTCAAACAAATCAAAATCAAGAATTAGGAAATCTCATACTAACCCTACATCAACTATCAATATCAAATAAAAAGGACACGGAATCCTCTTCTATTTACTCTTTCTAAGAGGCATCGCTAACTCCATAAAAAAGGACATGAGATTCATTTCAAGTTTAAGTATATCAATAAAATGGATAGATATAAACAAGTGGGAAGAACCAGTATCAGATAAAGAAATCTCTACTAAGGATACAATTGAGATGGTACCTCTCACTATCACAAGACCCATGTCTACCTCTGCTAGAAACTCATCTACTATGTGAAGGTGATTCACTCTTGAGTCCTATGGTTGGATAAAAATAGTCTTTAAATCATTATAATGCTCCACAATAACCTTGGGAGCCAATGATTCATGGACATAATAAAGAATAGACATAACCTGATAGAAACACTACCTATGTCCATATAATTCAAAACCATTACACTTCTTCATAGGTGAAGAACAAGGAAGTTGAGTGTGCCCAACCATGATACATTGGTAGCAATTTAGGGGAACACTACTAGTTGTTTCTGAAGATGAAAAGGAGTCCTACCATTAATAACCACCTCTACCACACCTGCGATGATCTTACCACTTTCTCTTTTTCTTTTACACACCGTAGAAGCTTTCTCTAGATAGAAGAGAAGGGGATTAATAAATAACCTTTCCTTCCATATTCATCACTGCCATCATTTCTCTATATACTATCTCTACATAGTTCAAAAGCTTCAACATAAATATCTATGATCAGATATCTGGTCCAAACCCTTTAGGTTCATTTAAGACTTAAATTGATCATTATTCACTACCTCTAGAGATAAAAAACTAGCTCAATAAAAAAATTGGTGTACACCAACATTGAACACTATCTCTGCAACAAAGAGATGAATTTTAGATACTTCTCTATCTTCAACAAATTTGGACAAAACTATTGGAAGAAGGGAGTCGTGAAACCATTCCAATCCAGGCCCACATTTCTATATACCTATACCATGGAATCCCACCATCTATTGTTGGGACCCTCAAGTATCAATGATGCACACTTCACATTGATTCACTTAGGTGCATCTAGAAACTCAAAATCTAATTAATATTGTTCATCCAATCCCCCGCCTCTTGAGTTTAATTTATTCCCTTAAGGTATTGTGGCTTCTCGTGTAATAACTACCATGATTGATCCCTATCTACTGAAACTCCTAGATGTACCTCAACAACTTCATTATGGACTTGTGGAATATTTTTAATGATAACATGAACTTCCCACATGATATACTTGATAATATTATAATCTATTGGTGGATTCCCTTGAGGAGAATACACTGCAACCTCATGAGGAACTCGTGGAAGACATCTTGTAGGCATTGACAATAGAATAATCCTAGTTCAAATTATAAAACCATAAGAGAAAATTTGATATTAAGATCAAGAACCCAAAACAGGAGACACACATCCCAACATCCCATGGTAACTTGAGTCTCATCATGACAAGTTATAGTTAGGCACTCACTGTAACCTACTTATCAAGTCCCAAAAATCATATCTCCAGTCTACCAAATGTCCCAAGACAAGGAATCTTGAGGACGTACCTCCTCTAATACCAAACCGTAGAGAACCTGATATACATTCCCTATCAAACTAGGACCTCATATGAATTTCCCCATACCCAAAAGTCATTCCAGATACCCACAGGCTAGAGACCATCACCCAGACATAAAATAACAACCAAAGGGAATGATTTCTCCCAACCTAAAGCAACAACATAGAATATATATATATATATATAATATTTAGAAATATAAAAGTAGATAAACAAATTCCACAACTGAAAGAATACAATGAAGATGATATAACTCAAAAGAAATTAGAACAGCCCATAGTGTAATTCTGACAGCAAAGGAAAACTAAAATAGAAAACTAACTACTATATGTGATAACATGGGAAAACTCCCACTATATCATCACTTGATACCTAGAAAAATATGATATAAACCTCGTCACCACATTGTGGTGCCTTTCCTTTCCCTGCATCGAAATACATACAAAGGTCTATATACCATCGAATGGGTGTGTAGGGTGTGAACTAAACCGACTAAGAAGGATCCCACCTGGGTGTTCAATATCAAGTTTATATACAATAATCTATAAAATTCTCAAAATTAAAGAAAACAAGGAATAAAAAATAGTAAAATATTATTATATCAAAAGCATGGAAAACATTTAATTTTCCCTTTCTCCATATTTCCAAAACAATCCAGGTAAAATAGTTTCAAATAATTTCCTATATATAAAAGCAATCAGATCAAATTAAATCATGCACCTCATATCAAAAAAAATACACAGGAGTAAAACAAAATATTACAATATTAAATCATAGTTAACATCATTCCAAGGATCACTACATGTCAAAATATCTAGGATTTTCATACCTAAATAAAGAAAATCATGCATATCAAGTATCTAAATATATGAATTGGACCTAAAGAGAAGAGGAATACCCTATAAAGGGAACACTCCAATAGGTATATCAAGCCCCTAGATCAACGATCCTAGTGGTTGAAGAACACACCATTAGTGAACCCCATAATGAATGGATGAAGCCTATTACTACACCTTCCACCTAAGTACCCAAGTATTCTTATGTACTCTATTTTACAAACCATTTCATCAAAATCATTATTTGAAAACCATTTTATAAATCCATTTCAAAATGATTTGAAAATATTTTTTCCTTTTACAAAAACAAGGTGAAACCCATCCTTTCAAAAAAACCATTTCCACACACACAAATCAACCAATCAATCTTGAAATTTTATTTCTAAAACAATTTTTCAAAACTAGAGCAATACAGTTCATCCAACATAGTCTAGGGATGGAACTACCAACATCAAACTCAAGTTCCACATGCCTACAATGCAATCCACCAGCAAGTAAGAATATAAAGACAACAATGGAGGTCATATAATCAATCCTCACATCTCATAATTAATTCAACAATCATATTAGTTGGTGGATAGGACAGAACACAACATACCTTGAAGAAACTCATACATCGCACTATAACCAACACAAGGGTCATCCTATAGAAGAATAACACAATAATAATCTAGAAAGGATCTGAAATATTATAGATTAATGGATATAATAATTCAACATAATGGTGCAACTGTGATCAATTACAATGAAAAAGTAGAAGAATTACTCACCCTAAGAAATGAATTGTAGTCACAATGGAGATCAATCACTGAACAAAGTGATTTGGAAGGATAGAAGGTCTCTAAAATCACTTGGGATATCTCCTAGGTTAAGGGGGAATACACCTGTGACTAAATGAAATAATAAATAGGTGTGAAGTACCTAAAAAACAAAAATTTTAAGAATTTCACATTGTGAAACCCCATTTCACATCATGTAATCCATGAAACCGAACAATAATGAAAAACCTTTCACCTCAGATTAAAAATAAATATTTTTACCATTTAAATACATGTAATTATTTCATGGCATATAAACCCTTCACACCTTTAACTAATTCATGACTTCCTGCACTATACAATGTGAACTCGAATCACGGTGTGTAAACATTTCACACTTTGTACTGTTTCATGACATATGCCTGGTGACAAATACACAATGTGAAAACTTTACATGGTGTTTAAAACATATAAAATTTTTAATAATTAAATAGTTTGTAATAACCCATAAGATATTAAAAACTCAAAACTCTTCCCAAATTCCCAAACCAACACTAGTGTTCTCTAAACTTGGGGAAAACCCCACAAATCCTTTAACACATTTATACCTAGACTCCATTAATTAAATCAAATATACAACCATGAAATTTACATCATTTCACCCAAAAACAATTTTCCATCCTTGGAATCCACAAAATTCACCCAAATAAATAGGAAAATAAAAATGGAGGTGAGAAATACCTAAAAGTGGGAAATGGGATATTACACTCACTACTTTATCAAATCCCAATAAACTGCGCCATTGGATTCAAAATATCATTTCCCATAAATATTATAGTCTCAAGGATTAATATTTACCTTAAAGAAACCTAGAGAGAGTACTTTTCAAATTACTTGAAGTTATTTTAGTAGATAGTCTTGTTGAAAGCATTAACTCACAGTTCTTTAATCCATTGAGTGTAATCCCCAATTTTGAAATTTTAGACTCAAATATCCTGAACACTTGCCTCTTATTTTCATAAAGTATTTTAGAATAAATAAACCCTTTATTCCAACTTAGTTAAGTTATTATAAAACTTAAGTTAAAAAACCTAAATAATTGAAATCACACTAATAGGGTCCAGAAAAGTGCTTTCAACTATGGTTACATTTTAACTCAAGTAATGGGAGGATTTTATAACTTAATATTTCCTTGAAAAGTTTTATATTGTATATTAATATTATTTATTTTTATTCTTTTAAATTATTATTAATATTATATGGATATTATATAACTATTTAACCATGTCTTAATGAAATAATTTATTCATAATCCATTTATTCTATTCTATCTTGATTGATTGTTAATTCATTTACATTATGTGATCATGATTAAACATCCAATAAACAAGTATATCATAAATGAATAAATAGTTAGGTACTATAAAAAATAAAATAAATATGTGGCATGATCATGATCTTATATCTATTGGTCAGTTTATTGAGTATATGATCAACATATCCTTAACCCTATGGGAATAACTCCTTGAGTTAAGATCAGCTCAAATTGCAGCATTTCACCTTTAACTTGTGTATCGCCTTGGTTGGTTTCACCTCAGATCCATCTTAAACCATCTACTCTCACCTATAATCTTATTTCTTTACATATTCTTACTCATGTGTAGGTCAGGGGAACCATGGGTTTTTACAAAAAATAAATCATAGACATGCATGCTCATGCATAGTATAGAGGTAGGGATTATACACATATCATCATATTTAATTTAATGATAAATTATCACAAAAATCATGAAATAATAATTAAATAAAATTGATATAAAACACATATATAGGCCAATAAATCTCGTGATCATCCATCTTTATAATGAGTATGCATTTAAAACTAGTTATCATTCATTCCAATCAATTTTTTATTAAGATAAAATTATTGAATTAATAAATTAATTATTTTTTATCCTAACTTTACATGAAATTTTCCTTGATATTCTCATTCACTATAAATTTAAATAAATTAAATTAATTAATTTAATTTAAAAAAAATAAATGCACCAAATGTAATGGAAGCAGTATGACATGTATGATTTTTCTTCTACTTAAACCCATTTCTGAAGTTTAACTATTATACAGTGTGTATTATCACACAACACAACATGTTACTAATGTTGTGTATAGTCCTTGTCGTATAAAATGTACTTAAATGGCAATTATTACTACATGGAATGTCGTGACATACACAGTGTGTCATACCATCAGTCAGTACTTGTATTTAGTGCAGCAATTCTGACTACACATCATGCCTTAAATATATGTGGCGTGTACTTCAGAAGATTCCCATGAAGTACATGGCATGTGAAAAAACCATACACACCATGTATCTATAGAAAACATGAAGTAAATAATTAATAAATAATTTAATATCTCATATAACCCACTTAAATCACCCATCATGTATTTTATCTATAAAACCCTATCATAAATCATGTACAACCAATTACACGTTGTGTAGTTAGGTTTTATTCAATTAATTAATTATCTCTGTGTTTTAAATTAAACAATGTGCATTTCTCGGTGTGTGTCTTATGTGAGTAGGCATTAATTCCTTAGTGTGTACATCCAGCTACATGGTGCATGATTTTTTACTATCCACTTTCACTATATGCCTAGGGACTCAGTGTGTAACACACACATGTTATTACGTGTTACACAATGTGTACAAACTACTACACACTGTGTAATACATGTAATATCATGTATCATGGATGGTAGTAAATACATGATGTGTATTAATTACATGTCACATACTTTTACCATATGACTTCTATAATTCCCACAAGGTTAAACTATATGGGGTTGTATGGTGTGTACACTAGCTACACGCCTTGTACCTCTTCCATGTCATGTGAAAACTAGAAGTCAATATATAGAATGTAATGAAATCATGCATTGTTCTCTCACATGGAATCCTGTGATTTTCATGGATATTATTTTTTTGGTTGACCATAGGTACATTACATGTACTTTTTAGTTACATTCCATCCATTGGTATCACCCGCATAGAATCTCCAGTACCCCATATGGGATCTTTGAATGTTTTTCATCAGTTTTGGCCTATGTTTTGTCAAATTAATGACCATGTTATTTTAAATTTTGGATTAATAATGAAAAAATTCAAATTAAAAACAAATAAAAAAATGTTCAATTTGATCAATATAGAATAACAAATTATAAATTAATATATGCTCACTCTGATGCCAATTTAAGGTTATGGGGAATAGTAGGAAGTGGTTGAACCAGTGAACAATAATATTTTTCACCGGTTTCTTTGAATTAAATCCTAATAACATGAAAAAATATTACCATAAATATTCAAACAAAATATATTTTCATATATAATTTATTATTGATTTGTTTAGATATGAATTACCATTGCTTGGAATTATTTATTCATTGTCGAATTGGTTGAAATTTCTTATCAAATCATCATTGTGATGAAGGATCCAGATTATAATACTTGAAGTGGTATCCACATGTGCTCCATGAACCACAAAATTCAAAATTGTAATTTCTGGTGTTAGCATGGTAGAACCAAATCACATGCGCTATTTCTCATTGGTTGTAGAAAGAATTCCATCGATCTTGGAGGATTCTATCTAGTTTTCTTAGTCTTGAGAGGGAGGATAAGGATTACCATTATTCCTTCTTGAGAGCATTCTTGATATATTTATCTTTGGTCTTGAGAGAATTCTCTTGTGAGAATATATTGTGCACAACAAATACTTATCCTAGAAATGATATAATTTGGGTTATATACTTAGGTTTAGATATTATTTATTGCACAAAGGTTCTCATATAGTATCTTTATTCTATGTTAACCCCGTGTTTAATAATAATTATAAAATTTTTACTATTTCATGACATGAATTGACTGAGAGATATTAAAATATCATTTGTTAAATAAATAAATCAATATTTATTTAAATGATATTACATAAAATATATCATTTCATTCAAAACCTTAAATCTACTCTAAAATCCTCCTCATCATTTTCTAAACCTTGAATAATAACTATTTATTTAAATAAATAAATATCACTATATTATTTATTCGATAAATAAATAAATATCATATTCACTACCTGGTGAATAATTTTTTTAATATTTAAATCACCCATATTATTTTGAATAACTAGTGATTGAATCTATGTGATCAAAATAACCCAAATAATTCTTCTTCTTCTGTATTAAGAATAATATTTATTTTAATGTGAAATTCAAATAGAATTTAACTAAGGTTTTGAATGCATATAGTGTGTAACCCTCTAGGCCTATTTCTCGATGGCATTAAGATATTTGGCCAAAAGTCCAAGATTAGAATCTAAAAACAGATCAAGGAATGTATTTATAAAGACATTAATGTATCAATGTAAACAACCTCATACATATGCTCACTATGTAATATAATTTCTTTGTCTTGATATCTCTTCAAGAAGGTTTAATATATGTCATCAACCAGTATGCTACTTTGACTTCCTAAAATGAACTCACTGATAATCTTCCATGACCATGGACTTAATCAAATGGTTCCATTTAAATAAAAGGGCATGAGATATCTATATTAAATCTAGGAAGGAATAAATCCTTTCTTGACTTATTAATTAATTTCATAACGCATATGACACATCCAATGTATCCTAACTCTCCACGTGAATAAGTCATCACAGTTGTCATCAATAATTCAAAGTACAAAATTCATGGTATACTTTAATAATAATGTCATGTCTAAGTACTAATACACATGCCTTCATATATTCATATAAAATTACATATAAAAATGTTGAATTATTATTGGTGGTATTATTATTATAACCTCCTCTCTTGGATATTACCAAGTGAAAACATCATGAGAAGAAGTATTTTTGTTTTATGAGACTCCAACACATGATATAAAAATATCATATGTGTATAATAAAACATTAGTAATTTACACATAGAACAGATATTTTATAATATTTTAATATCACTTCAAGGTTCTCATCATAGAGAAAAACTATTATAACCTTTAAATGTGACAGATAATATAAATACATTATTATATTAATGTTATGCAGAAGAACAATCATAATGTGATAATACTAATATTAAAATATTTGAATATACAAGTAATAAAAAGTAAAAAATAGTTAATTCTAGGGTACCAACTCTAATATATAAGTGGAGTTTGGTTGGGTTTATCCAGATGTTTAGTAGAAATGAGGGTGAGGGTGTGTTGTAATTTTTAAATAAATTAAATGTAATTTAATTAAAATTTAACAAAAAAACTAAAAAAAGAAACTAAGAATGTGGTGTGCCCCACCAAGTTCCTGGTGACTCACCTTCTATTTGACCAAGGGCCACTAGCCATCTGGTGGTCTAGTCTGCACTTACTGCATTCTTTAGAGGTATATTGGGTTTTTGGTACCAATGCATTGGGTATCTGATGGTATTTTCTATAGATTTTTCACATAACCACCTTACTCTTTTTTCATTGAAAACCCAAACCTTCCTTGAAAACTCTAAAACCAAGAGAAACCATCCCAGCCTAAAAATTAATTGTAAAAAATAAACTCTGAAATTGATTTGAAATTTCAAGGTTGTTATTTTAAGGGTACAAGTATCACTCCATTATCTATTAGTTTACTTGTTGATAAAAATACAAATACCATGATTCATGAGGTACCACCCACTCTTTATCAATGATAATCTTCTCACATAATGTAGTAAACCTTGTAAACATTCTAGTGTTCATGTGCATTTTTCTAATTACATTTGTTCACTTAGAATTATATAGTTTCATGAATATCCAATGAATTGATCAACAAGAAGTGATTTTGTTTTTTTTTTGTACCAAGTTAAATGGGGAAAGGTAGTAAGAAGATTTTTCTAATATAGAGTGTTGTCTTTTGTTGTCAAAGAAGATAAATCAATTAACATTGTAAAGGACTTGAAAATCAGATGATGCTTTATAATTTATATTTCACAAATATCATAAGTCAGAAGAACTTATGATTAAATCTTTATAAAGGACAGGGGGAGAAAAGATGATGCCAGTCATATTCAGTATTGATTGGAAAGAATGATGCTGCTAGAAGATAGGGAAGTTTCATTACTTCCTGTTAAAAATATAACAATGCTAAAGGTGTTCAATCAAAGACTATATATCATGATAGATGTGGTTCGTTATGAAAGAAGTTGTTTGTTGAATATGCCATATCATAATGAAGAAGAATTTTTGTTCTTTCCAAAATAGATTTTAAGGTGGCGTTGTTTTTCAGTGTTTGCCAAATTTTTGGGGCTAAAAATCGAGAGATGGAGAAATGTGATTTTGGAAAAGGATGAAGTGCGCAAGTTTGAAGATGGATTGGTAATTTGCGTGAAAGTTTAGTTCCATGATTTGACCATCAAAATATGCCAAAGGAGAGGCTTGTGTGAAAGATTTATTTTTGAGTGCAAGATTGAAGGGAGTTTGGAATGTTGCACGCAAGGCATGATTCGAGGAAAAAACTTCAAAAAATGGGAAAGGAAGAAATTGCACGAAATATTCAAGAAGTGAGAGAAATATAAGGTTGGCGTGAAAGAGACTTATGCACACAATGTGACGTCAAATGGGGTTTTGTGAGACACTTCAAGATCTTGCGCGACACATTAGGGTTTTTGCACGTGGGGGTCGACGAGGTCTATAAATAAGAGGTGAGCCCCTCACATTTTTTAATCTTGACACTTATAGAAATACCGAGCTCTGAGGTGTGAAATAATTTTAAGTAAAGGGGAGTGAGAGAAAGAAATTGAGTTATACACAATAAGGGAGTTGCGCACAAGATTGAAGTTGCATGCAAGAGGTGTTTCACTACAAAAGTCAAATCTTATGTGTGTCGTATAAAAGTTGCACGCAAGACACCTAAAAGGGTGAACGAAATATTTGGGTTCTTCACACTTATTTAGTTGTTCGTAATATAGTTCTTATCGGCTTCTGGGTAAGAAAGTGATGATTTTTACTTCAGAGAATACACATGTTCAATTGTAAAGAAGCACTAATATACTGCAATTCCCTATTTGTTCTAAGAGGGTGAACACACACTTGAGGATTGTTTTCCAAGTACTACACGAGTGTAAGGGTATATCCTACTTGTTTTATTCCACACCAAAGGATTTTTTTAGTTTATTTTGTGGTACTGGATTATTTATCTACCATACCAAGTATATAGCTACTCGTGTTGAGTAGTAAACCTTGTAAATCTTGTGTTCTTGTGGTTGTGTGTGTTCAGCAGGGAAGAAAATCTTTAATAGGAGGCGAAGGTTGTTTCAAAAAGAAGGAAACATAAAAATAAAAATATATCACTGATTTACTCCCTCCCCCTCTCATTGATACTTAGATCCTGACTAGGAACTTCAGGTTTTTTAGAAGTTCTAATAGCATTGTTTCACTCCCATTCAATACTCCATATTCTTTATATAGGAACAACATTTTTTCTGTTTAATCATCGTCATCAAATTACAAACACTAAAATAATTTTTTTCTTTATTTTCATTATCCACAAGAACCTATTTATATTCATCTTTCATGGACTCTTCCTCAACGCTGCTATCTTCAATATTTGAGAATTATTATTAATTTTATAGGTATAAAAGTACTTAAGTACCTAACATTGATGTGGAGTATTCAGTGGGATTATAGTACCTATCAACATTCTATATATGTTTATAAGTAACATAAGATACAATGGAACCACTAATTCATCCCCTATATGAAAAGTTTTCAACCACATACACCAACAAAATTAATTTATTGATTTTTCTTTATGGTATTAATTAACTTCGTGTAATATAATATACCATATTAACATTAATAATCATATTATTAATTTAAATTATCATATTATACATATAATATATGAATGTATATGACAATATTATTATGAAACCACTGGATGTAGCTACATATTTCAATGGGTGTTAGTTCCCCCCCCCCCACCAATCACCCCACCTACCCCTCACTACATTTCCTATTAAAGGGAAGTGCAGCCTCTCGATACTTTGAGATAGATACAATATTTACTAGAAAGTTTAAATAAAAAATATCCTTTTCAATTCTTCTTTTTCTCTACTATTAAAATTTTACCCATTCCAAATTTTCGTTTTCACAGCACGTTATCAATACAAACACACAAAAATGGAAAAAGATGTGGTTTTATTTTAAACCTTATTTTCACCACTTTGTTGGATGGTTATAATTATTTATACTTTCATTTTAAACCTTATTTTCACTACCAATATAGACAGTTATAATTATTTATATGATATTATTTATTTACCACCAGATTGGATGGTTTATGTAATTTATTTAATGAAAACCATAAAGGTCAAATTATTGTCTACCTGGACTATTTTAATTTGTTTATTTTACACTACCATATTTTATGGTCTAATTAATAAATTAGTACAAATTAAAAATCTTTAAAAGAGTAATTTGATGTGTTGATTTATTTATTTTAAACCCCCATGTAAAGGATTTATTAAACTGTTATGGTTGGATATAAAAAAAATTATTAATCAATAATATTATCCTAATTTTTATGTTTTGATGTTGTTTTTATTTATTATATTTTATTTAATAAAAATTTAAACTATCATTGTATTCTTATTTTGAATGATAATAAACATTTATTCTTTCTCTACTTGTTCTCATCATTTCAAATCTCATGAAACTCAAATTCACTGCTCTCAATTTTTCCATAAGTAATTACATGCCATAGACAATGGATATTGAAATAAATCTCAAATAAATGGATATCATATAAAGAATTAAAGAAAATAGTTCAAAAACCCTCCAAAATAAATTAAAGGTGATGATATTTCTCAGCATACTTCTCGAAGGGAGATTGAAACATGAATACCTCACAAAAAGAGATCATATAAGCTCTATAATAGTTTAAAAGAGAGGTATGATCATCAAAAAGGGTTTTTTATTCCCACAACCCATAATTAATGGAATGTTTTACACTTCCAAGACTATAAAAGGTTTAATGATTAAAATTATTCTATGTATCGAATTATATCACAATTAAAGTGTTGTGGTATTGGGAATATAAATGTTGATATTCTTAAAAAGACATATATGAAATTTCATTCATATTACATTGACCTATAACAACAATATCTCTTATGAGGGTATACAAAATATTATGATCTCATATCATTATTGCTTTTAGTAGATAAGAATAATGATCTTTTGATTAAAAATCATCAGCCTCATCCTCATGGTTCTAAAGTAGTTTCTTCTGAAGAAAATACTTTCATGAAAATAATCATGAAAGAGGAATAATCCTAGGACATGATTCTCATGGTGGATGTAGTTTTAGTGGTAGGCATGGCTAAGGATGTGGTCATAACCATGGGAATGATTGAAATGAATACTATAATCAAATAAATATTTGTTCAATCACTCTAAGGAATCCTAAAAATTCTTGCAACAAGTGTGGTTCAAAGGGATATTGTTCCTGAGTTTTTTGAACCCCAAATCATCTTTACAAGCTCTATAAAGAATCTATTGAAACAAATAAAAAACAATCGTGATTTATTGAGACATTATATGAAGTTAAAGAATAAAAGTTGAATTTTTCTAATAATCATGATCCCTAAAATAATGAATTCACTTTCCTCAAAGAAGGTGGTTTTACTTATGAATTTGATGAGATGATAGTTGGAAACAATTCAAAAAAATTAAAATAGTTATGATATGTGATTTTGTGTTTTGTTCTATATGATTCTTTTATGTTTTATTATTTAAATTTCATAATTTTTTTCGTATAATTTTTTTCCTTTAAAGTATAAAAATAGATTGCGTAAATGGGACTAATATTTGAATACCATATGATGAAAAAATATAGACAATTACTAAAAATAAAAAATAATTTTCTAAACTTAAACCAACAAGACCAATTATGAACACTATATTAGGTCTTTTTGATCTGATATAATGGACTAGTAAATAGATTCTTTCTTTACCTAATGAGACACAATTCTTTATAACAGATGTGTTTTTTTCAAAAGTAAAAAATAAAATTGTTAAGTTTTAATGATATATACCAACAATGGTATGACACCTAGACTATATCTAAGAGAAATGAAAATTACATGTACATTACCATTAATAAATTTGGTAAGAGTACTATACTATAAAAACTACCAAAATTGTTATCTAGATAGCATTATACATATATTCGTGAAATAAAAACACATATGGTATTAAATAATGGATCATAAATCATTAATTTGTGGCATGATCAATTAGGTCATTCTGGATCAGAAATGATGTGGAAAATAATTGAAGTTATCATGTACATTCAATAAAGGTCCAAAATATCTCTCCAGTAATAAAAATTCCATGTGAGGTTTGTTTTATGAGAAAGTTGATTGTGAAGCCATATTCAGATAAAATTAAGGTTGAAATGTCAAATTTTATTGAATGAATTTAAGGTGATATATATGAACCAATTCAACCATCATGTGGTCCACTTAAATATTTTATGTTATTAATTGATACATCTAGCATATGTTCAAACCTATTTTTTCTATCAATGCATAATTTAGTGTTAGTATAATTTCTTAATCAAATAATTAAATTGAGAGAAAAATTACCTAATTATGTCATCAAGAAAATAAGGATTTATAATGTTGAAGAATTTACCTCTCTATATTTCAATGATTATTTTATGCCAGTGGAGATTACTGTGGAGCATCTAGTCGCACATGTTCATGCACAAAATGGTTTAGATAAATCACTAATAAAATGCCTCCAATATATTGTAAGACAATTAATAATGAGAACAAAGATGTTGATATCTGTATGGGTTCATGAAATATTTCATGATTTGACATTAACTCATATCAGAACAAGTGGGTATCATAATCATTGTCCATTACAATTGAAATTTGGCTAATAACATAACATATCCCACTTTAAAATTCTCAGTTGTGTAGTATATGTACTGATTTCTCCCCTACAATATACAAAAAAGGGACCTAAAAGGATGTTGAGAGTGTATGTGGGATATGAATCTCAATAAATCATCAAATATTTTTAACCAAAAACTAGTTATATATTTATAGCATGTTTTTTTAATTTTTACTTCAATGAAAAAGTATTCCCATCATTAAGTGAAGAAATGAAATAAAGGGAGGGGATTTTCTACAATGTGAAATTTTTTTCTTTTCTTGATCCTCTCACCCAATGGTTTGAGAGGAAAGTGAAAAATATTTTACAATTTCATGAACTATGAAATTATTTTTATAATGTATTTATTGATATAAAGGGTGTGACTAAATTTCATGCACCAACAGTGCGATGAACTGACTCAGATTACCCTCAAACAAGGAACTCGACCTAATCTATCACATTCCCGAAGGGAATTCCCTATCTCCATAGGCTGGGGACTAGAACCAAGAATCAAACAACCATAGAGAATGATTTTCCCAATATGAAGTAGATAACATGTCATAAATATATATATTAGAAAGAAAAGGTAAAGATGAAACATGAAATATTTTCCATAACTGAAAAAAAACATGGGAAATTATATAAGACAAGTAGCTAGAACAACACAAAGTATGAGTCCAACATCAAAGGAGAACTAAAAATAGAAAATAAGTACTCCATTTGATACCATGGGGAAAACTCCCACCATCTCACCACCAGCTACCACAACCTCATCTAATATAAACCTCACCACCTCACTATGGTGCCTTGCCTTTTCCTTCATTGAAATACATTACAAGTTCTATCCACCATCAAAGGGGTGCATAGGGTGTAATATAAATAGGCTCAATAGGATCCCACCAAGGTATTTAATAACTATTATTTATATAAAAATATAAACTTGCTCAACTTTTAAATAAAAAAAGTAATGATAATTGGTTAAATAGTTTTTATATCAAAACCATGGTAAAACATTCTGATTTTTCAAAGATTCTAAATAATCAAGATAAAATAGTTTGAAATATTATCACATATTTCAAATAAGTTCAAATCCTGTATCACACATCATATCAGATACAAGATAGTATAAACCAAAGCACAAGTAACATAACACGAATGATCACTACATGTCAGACTAGCTAGAACACTCGTACCCAAACATAAATAGTTGTAATAATCAAGTCTCTAGAAATCGGCATCAAATCAAGAGATCATAGAAACACCCTAGTAATTTGAACCCCCTCCCCCCAAAGTTCTAACAACTCCCTAGAACAATAATCATAGGGAGAAGAGGAACACCTCATGAGTGAACCCGCCAATGGTATCAACAGATGAGGCCAATTACTAAACAATCCAGTTAAGTACCCAAGGATTTCCATGTGATATGTTTTCCAATCCATTTATTCAAAACCATGATTTCAAACCATTTCATAAACTCATTTTACAATGATTTAAAAATACACTTTTATTTTTTCAAAACAAGGGGGTAAACCATATTTTCTAAAAAAAACATTTTCACACACACACAAATAAATCAATAAATAATGAAATTTTATTTATAAAACAATTTATAAAACTAGAGAAATAATGGTTCATCCAACATAGGCTAGAGGTGGAACCAATAACTCAAGTTTCACGTGCCTGCAATGGAATCAACCAATAATGAAGGAACACAAGCACAACATCAAAGTCCCAGAACTGATTCCCATATATTATAATCAATTTAACAAGAAAATAAGTCAGTGGGGAATATAAATGAAACATAACTTAAGGAAATCCCATTCCACACCACAACCAACACAAGGGTTATGATCCAAGAGAAGATCAAACAATGGATCTAGAAAGGATCAATCAGAACATTACTACAAGATCAATCGATCCACAAACATAGCACAACACCACCCACATGATCAATGTAAATGAAGAAGCAGAAAGATATCTTACCTAGAGATATGAAGTGTAACCACAATGAAGATCAATCACCAAAAAAATGATCTGTAAGGAGAAGAGATCCAAAAACTTTCCTAGGATAACTCCTAGTTTTTTGAGAGATAAGACTGCATATCAAATGAAAATAATCATATATGCAGTTTGGTAAAACCCACTAGTCATGAACCATTCATTATGTGAACCCCTTTCATGACATGAATTTCACAATTTATAAGAAATGCCAAAAAAGTCATCACATCGTATTAAAAATCAAAATCCAGAACATTTCATGATGTAAATGAGTTTCACGTCTTGTAAAATTTTCATGCAATGAACCGATTCACCACATATTCCAATCAATGAATTAAATACATGTAATCGGTTCACAATTTGAATATGTCTAGTAGGAATATTTTGTAGGAAAAAACTAGAAAATCCCCTAGGTTAACCTAAACCCCAAAGGACGTCCTCTTAAGCCTTTGAAATATTTATACCTAGACTCAATTAATTCAATAAAACATACATCTCCAAACTTCATGACATTTTCCCCAAAAAATTCTCTCCATCCACAAAAGGCCTAAAATTCTTGCAAAAAAAGGGAAATGAAAATAGTGACAAGAGGTACCTAAAAGAAGGTAATAGGATGTTACAAACTCCCCATCATAAGACTTTACTTCCTCAAGAATTCATGTAGAATAATAGTGACACAGAAATAGTTGATTCCACTACTTCCTCACTAATGTTTCATGATCCTTGGTCTCATGATAATCAGATTCATGATGCTAAAAAACTTTGACTAATGGGGTATAATTTTCATGAAATTATTTTAGATAAGAGTTGACGATCACCATTGGTTGCTCTAAAATCAAAACATCTAGCTATAACTCAATTTATTCCCAAATCAGAACATGATAGGGATCAGGATAATACTCCCTGATATGAGATATGTGGAAAAAATCAGGAATACCAATCAAATGAACTGGTAATGTAAACATATAAGCAATCTTTCCAAGCTACTCAATAACCACAAATGGTCAAACATACTCAGATCTAACTATTACTATTTCCAAATCCGAAAATGACCCAACCAAGGTGAAACTTTCAAGAAATACTATTCCCCAATAGAAAACTTATAAGGATTAAATCTTTGATCTGCATATAATTTTTTCTAACTTTGAGCTATAACTAGACATCAATGTATATCCTTAATACTCACAAACATCTCCAGAATGAGACTCGGTCCCAAAAGAGAGTCATATCCTACCTCTTCACAATAAGGTTTTGATCTTCATAAGTGAACATATGAATCATTAAATAGATCCATTATTATCAATGACTAGTAACTATTATTATAAGAAAAATAAACCATCCATATATGGTTATCGCACGCTCCACCAAAATCCAAGTCACAGGTGTTTCATCTCTAAAAACCACATGGGAAGTGAATGGAATTTTTATGGTGGCGGTGGAATGACCATTCACATCAGACACATTTATATGAGTCATTTATGGGTGGTTTTCAATGGGGTTCATTCATGTAATCAGAAACACCCAATGGTTCCCTTATTTGGGATTTTTCACGAACTTGATTTCCAAAAGGAGGTGGTCATTGGGAAATAGAAACAACAACACTTAGTGGATTACATTAGTCAAGATGATGGGAGGTTGGGCTCATCACACATTTTTTAGGGTAATTATTGACTACTATGGGACTCACTTATAGATTTAAAATATATTCATGAATCCTTTATTAAGTCCCAAATATGAAACAGGTCACCCTTTCAATAACAATCAATTGTTGGCATGTATTTTATTTATAATCATCTATATGTATCTGACAATTTTTTTTATCAATGGATAAATATGTATATATTTGAGGTTCTCTATAGATGTTACACTTTTGTAAGTGGATTATAGATTATTATGTCTTTTATTATCATGATGCGCTTTTTAATCCACATAGTGGGGAACTCTGTAATTTATCATCATCCATGAAGACGAGAGTTATTTTAGTGTCAATACTGGGCCCATGATATGGGATTCCTATATATTCTTATGAAAGGATTAAAAACCCACATAGTTTAGTGTCACTTAATGGGACACATCATACCTTTTATGTTTGTTTGATGAGTACCAAACCATACAGTTTAATGTCATATGGAAAGGACATCGAGGTGAAATGTTCCTAGTTAAGGGATAGTGTGGGAATTACACTGAAATGGCCTAGGTGACCTGGAAGGGAAATATCCTCCTAGATTAGATAATACCCTACAAGGAATATGACCTAGAGAATATTATGGTGAGTTTGGGGTGTTCGGTTTGAACCTCATAGAGGCTTCCTACGTATCATGTTTGGATAAGAATCGAATTTAATGTAGTTTGGAATGTTGGGGCTTAAACTTATAGAGGAGGCCCATGTCAAGGATAAAGGAAGATCCAAAAAAGTAATCTCTTCCAAGACAAGTGTATTTTCCCCTTAGTGATGCCACCTTTAGGACTTACATTCTCACTAATCAAGCAAATTCGGGTGGGGAATGGTGTAAACGCTACCATGGAGGATTTGTAATTAGGAAGCCTAAGGGGTTTTATCATTAGGAATATGGCCCTTTGAGGTGGTGATAACTTTGTTGGAGATTATACCAGATAGGAGGACCAACCATGTTATCACCACCTCAAAGGGTCATATTCCCAATTAGGAAACACCTTGGTCATAATATTGTTTACACTATGCCCCACCCAGAGGCACACGAATAGTGAAAACATAATCCCTAAAGGTGGAATGAATGAGGGGAATGACATAATTTTCTGAGAAGAGTGCCGTTTTTTGAATCTTCCTCTCTTCTTGACCTAGACCTCCTCCATAGGTTTAATACCAAACATTTTTAACTATGTGGTCTTTGATTATTTCCCAAATGGAATACATAGTAAGCCTCCCTCAGGTTCAACCCAACACCCCAAACTCACCCAAATATTATGTGCTCCATATTCCATGTAGGATCTTATCCTTCCTATAAGGATATATCCCTTATAGGTCCCCTAGGACACTTTAACATAATTCCCACACCATCCCTTGACTAGGCACCTTTTTCATAGATAATCCTTGTCACATAACTTTAAACTGTACATTTTGGTCCTTGTCACATTACCTTAAAAGGTGTGATGTTTCTTATTAAGTGTAACTGAACTATGTGAGTTCTAATTCCTTTCACAATGATATGTACGAAGCTCATATCATGGTCCTAATCAAAGAACCAAACCAACTCCCATATTCCTGGATGATGATAAATTCCAGAGAGCCCCACTATATGGCTTAAAACAAGAATCATAATAATAAATGACATAATAATATCTAATCTATTTTCAAAAGGGTACCATCGATAGAGAACCTCAAATACATATAGATGTCTCCTTTGATTAAAAAACCTCGGATACATATAGATGATTCTAAAGAAAATGCATTCTAATAATTTATTTCTAATGTAAGGGTTACCCATTTCATATTTGGGACTTAATAAAGGATTCAAAAATATGTATTAAATCTATAATAGAGTCTCATAGTAGGAAATAATTCCTCTAAAAACGTGTGATGAGTCTAACCTCCCATCCTCTCAGGAAATGTGAGTCCCTAATCATTATTGTATTTATTTCCCAATGACCATAGGCCTTGGGAAAGAAAGTTCTTGAAACATCTCAAATAATGGAATATTTGGGTGTTTCCATTTCCACAAATAAAACCCATTAGAAACCACCCAAAAAGGGCATGGACATATGTGTTTGACATGAATGGTCATTCCACCACCACCAAAAAATACCATTCACACCCCATGAGTTTTTTGGGGATGAAAAAAAATGGTTAACCTGATATGAAATCCTTAACCAAAATGATTGTTTCACCCACATGTCATTCCCCTTTCGCACTCGCAAAAAATGAAAATTGTCCAAACAAAGATCTAAAATAATCAATTACAAATATGTTCATTTATTAATATGATACTTTTATGGAGTTTTATTATTATTTTTATATGTATATCCAGGATCATACAACAAGAACCCCCTTAAATCCAATGGAACCATAAAAGCTTAAGTATATATATGATTCAGCTATTGAATAGGTGGTATCCTTAACCAATCAAAGGATGTTGTCACCAACACAGTGGATTAAATTTTGGGTATCAAACACACTGATTTGGGAGTACCACATCGATGCTACTATCCTATATTTGTAGGTTTTATGACAAGACCTCCATCTCATGAATCCCCCACCAACCACTAGCTAAGTGATGGCTGGTGGCCCAGAATTCAACGACATGAACTTTTTTTCAAACTATTTTGGGAGTCCATCCCTAGAACAAAATAGTAGATTCATCCCCTATCTTAGAGAAGAATTTCATGAGGTTACCAATGAACTCATCCCAATAACACAAGGGTATCTTCAAGGGGAATCCTGTAAGCATATTCTAATGTTGCGCGACATAGAATCCTCATCTTGATGAGGGTGTTACCCTCAGGAGTCTATCCTAGGTCACTCGGGCCCAAGCACACAAGAAATGCCATAAATGGAAACAATCAAGAAATTGGTAATAGAACCATACCTCTATTCCCTCAAAATAAGAACACCAGTAAAATAAGGTTGTTAATTGTGGGCAGGCACACACACCTGCCTACATCCACCAATCCTATCAGCTTATTTTAGTAGTATTCAGAGAAACTAGATGGTGAACCCTGGTGAAAAATAGGGGGAATACCCATTTATATACCCCCACACAAAATTAATTTGAGTATATACTAATAGTAAATGGGGGATAGGAGTAGGTCCACACTCCTAATTTAACCATAGAATAGGTATATATACTTGTTTTGGTCGTTCAAGTCACTTAGAATATCCTGAAAATGATCAAAGGTAGACATAAATTCCTATCCACATACTACAAACCTGCCAAGATATAATAACGGAAGCGGCAGTGGTTGAAGGGTAAACATGAAACTTTATCCCCACATTTGGGGTAACTCATCAATATAATACGAGGGTAACTCTGGATTAGAATCATATTCATTCTCCCATTCAAGATGGTTGTGGGCTAAATCCCCTGATAATTAGACAACCGGATTGGGCTCATACCTCTGTTCCAATTGGAGGTCATCAGTCTATCCTAGTGGCTACTCCAGGGTAGGTATACATCCCTTCCAAAATTCTCAAAATTTGTAAGAAAATTCTGGAAACAACATGTAATCTACTTAAATAGAACCTCATATATGAAAGTTTTTATCCACAGCAAGTGATCACAGTCACCCACAAGAGAGAATCTAGAAATAATCTTCACCAAAGGTGATTACAAAATGAAGATATAATCTACACTCTTCTCTAATCAATGTTATTGTTATTAAAGACCTCATACAGTAATCTATGGAGGCTCAAGATCCTACTCATTTGTTACTAAATTACAAAAATAGAATATGAAATTGTCAAGGTCCTCCCCGCAAATTTACTGTTAGTAATTCCATAGTTTATCCCCAAAAAAATTACTATGAAGGCACAATTAATTCCCATAATCAGATCAATAATGTGATCTCATATCCTTATGAGTGATTTAATAACCCTCCTCATGGACAGAATATCAAATAGAAAGAAGATCCTCCCCTTGTTCTCATCCACCTTGAAGTTCCTCACCAAGGTATACGCTACTGAAATTATTCTTGTAGTAGGATTCCAAGTTGTGATGGTATTCCTCCCCATGATAGAATTCACTAAAAAGGTCCTCCCCATAGTGAAACTTCATTTCATTGAGGATATCCTTCCCTTGATGAATCAACTACGTGAAATCCCTCCTATCATGAGTCACTTAGGAAAATGAGGCCAGTCATGCTTGATGCCTCATCATTGACAAGAAACATTCTTTCCCAACTGGAAGATAGCACAAGGAAATGTTCATTCTCTAAACCACCCTTGGGTCACTTACCTTAAAAAATTATGGAGTAAATACTTATTGATCGTGATATTTATAGTAAATAAATGGGGAAACTTTCACTTTGGTCATATAAAGTTAATGAACCTATTTCAAAATATAAATAATAAAAAATTTTAATGAGGAGACAGCTAGGTAAAGATAATATACCAATCATGTTATGAAATTTATCCAATCCCTAATATAGCATTATAGAGGTGTTTTTGAAAGAATTTATGCATGAAATATGCCTAAATTTATGAACTAATCTTCATCACCTACAAACAAAAGTCTTTCCTTATGAAAAATATCCAGGACACATCAAGGTAAAAGAATGTATACACTATCAAATCAAGTTGGTGTCCCTCCTTACTTCACGACACCCAAAATAGGAAAAAAAGAATCTCTTTTGTATTCATGTCTGATGCATTTAAATAGTTGCATCATCTTATCAATGATGACTCATATATTGTTTATATAATTGGATGGGGTGAACATGGGGTTTTTCATTACACCACACTCCCCAATTAGAAAATATCACCAAAGGTGACATCATGTGATGTCATGTCCTTAGAATGGGTTCAATAAATGGGTTCTTCTTGCGACAGATGGTATACTCATCAAAAATCATCCCTAAATGAATCTTACATATGACACGCTAGAAGAGAGTGAGCCATTGAAATATCCATTCATTAAGTACCTGTAAATATTGAAAAATACTTCTATTTAAGAGAATATTATTTTCAGGAAGTGATAATATCTTTTGAAGCTTGTGGATCAGGTGAAAGTCATACAATGCACCCATCCCATGTTCAAATAAAGATCTGTAAAATAAAGAGAGAATCCATGGAAACAACATCCATAGAAATCTTAGAGAAATCCCATCCTGCAGGGTTGGGGGATTTTTTAACACAACCTTTGAAGCTGACAAAACAAGCTTGAAAGGTTGTAAAAATGGAACAGGAGCAACCCCATCCCACAGGGGTGGGTTCTTTTTTACCTTAACCTCATCCTCAATGGAAGATAGTATTTTCTTGTTTAGGGGGATCACCAAAAAATGGATCTTCCTAGATCATCCTATCTTATGTCTATATTTCGTCACTAGGAACACGAATGAAAAAATTATCCAAAGATTCCATTTGGATTACCCTTTATCGGAATATTTCTATAGAACTATTGAAGGAGAGGATGAGGCCTCATGGTAGATACACATAAAAGTCAATCTCTCAAGGGTATGATTTATCTTAGCGATCATAGTTCTTTTGGTATGTATTTCCAAAAAAAATGAGCCTCTTATCATTAATAGGATGATAAAATTCCTAAAATGAGTTACACATTGATGGATGTCTATAAAACCACCCTTACAAACACTACAGAACATGTGGATGATATAGAAAAACAAGAGGAAGAGGTTTTGTTCGTAATAAGTTCTACACGAAAATGATTGAAGAAGATGTGTGTACCCAAAACCAGAGGATTTATATGAGTTTTTTGGATTCCCTCAACTTCTATACTACTTCTTCCTTAGTAATAATTTTCTATAGAATAAGTTAAAGGTGTATATGTATCTCACCCACCATCCTAAGAGGTTGAACTCATCACTCTTGAGGAAAGATTTACTCGATGGTAAAAAGGGATGGATAATTAGATAAAACTCAATGAAAAACTACTTTGATTTAACACCCCTACTGGATATGTTCTATAAGTATAGCCTCACCTTGTTCTCCCAACTTTCATACCTTAACCAAGAGGTCTCATTTAAGAAACTAAAATGAAGCCAAAACTTCCTCACGATGAGGGGTATAGATAACTAATAGATTTAGAATCCACAATAGTAAAATATTATGAGTTCTCTCCATTGGGTACATGACCAAATATAGGTTAGACATATCTTCACAAACCAGCCTCTGTAGGTTACCAACCGTGAGTACAAGAAATAATACCTTAGTTATCCTAACCTGTTGTTCCAGTTTCTTAGGCTTCTTCCCAGTTGTCCATTCCTCCCCATCTCACAAGAACTATCAAAAGGAGAGGATTTAACTCTTCCCCTGACAAACTTTGGGAATCCTACATTACCAACATTCAAGGGTTTAGAGGATCCAAAATATAATTTTATAAACTTTTTTTCTAGGTGTGGCCCCATGATGGGGACCCTCAAGAAACAAGAAGAAGCTAAGATCATATTTTTTTACAGACTTTAGAAGGAATGGCCTTCACCCAGTATACTAGTCTACCAACCAAATCAATCAAGGGATAGAAAGATCTTCATCATCAATTCCTCTAACAATTCATCTCTACAATATTAAAAAACAACATTACTCAATCTCCCAAAATTCATACAATGAGAAAACAATAGGGTGTCAGGTTTCATTTCTAGGCGGAATATTTTGACTTATTCCATGAACTTGTATCTCCCTTAAGAAGGTTTTCTAGGTCTTTTCATTGAGAATCTTCATGAAAAACTACAAACATTGTTTATCCTAATAAAGTATCTAGGTGCATTTTGGGATATTTCTATAGTATAATAAAGGTTGGAAGATTCTATTTTGAGAACCAAGGATAATTCCTATCTCGTGGAGCTGTCTCAAGGGAAGATAATGGGTAGATTGGAAGCTATAATTGTTATGTTGAAACTATTCTATACACAAACTCAAACTCAAAATCACACTCCTATCTATGTAGTACCTCCTCTTGAATGTAAAAATAAGTAGAATTATACTCATCAGGATGAAAGTAAAGAGATAAAATGCTCCCAATTTGGAGACTAGAGGAACGAAGTCTACTCCTTCTAATATGAGAAGGTTCTTGGCTACTTCTTAGTAGTCTTGGAAAATAACCTGTTAACCCTTCCATAACCCAAAACACTTGACCATTTTTTCCTTTATGATCTCTCTAATTATTTTCTCTTCACTTAATATTGGTACACACCATCCAAGACTCTTTCATTTTCAAATATATCATGAAAAAATGGTTGATTATGGGTAAGTGAAATTGGGAAAACCACTAACATAGGTAGTGTGTATTTATGTTTCCACTATAGAAGAGGCGGGTGAATGGAAGGAAGTTAAAAATAATAATTTAAATAATTTCAGTGATTGTATGACTAGAAAAACAATCAACCAAACTTATGATATCCTCTGAGCATAGTTGAAACAACCAAGTTTTCCCCTAGTCACTTCTGTTATGGCACATTCGACTCTATCAACACTGCATCCCTCCAAAGGGAAGTATTCTAAAATCATACTTGGGTGAAATAGTTGAAAATAAATGTTGGAAGATGAACCTATACCAAGTAAAAATTAATATTTGAATCTCTCAGATTTCATTCCTTCAGTATCAAAAATATGAGAACCACCCCACCAAATGGTACCAAGAGAGTTGACCCACCAGATAGGATCCCCTTCAGATGAATAATTAATCATTGTCTCCATTAACTTCATTCACTTAATGGATATATTCTCTTATGATTAATATTTACATGGAACTAAGTTTCATTTACTTGAAAAGGTTAATGTAGTAAGAGGTTATAGAAGATGAGGGTATATAGGAAGACACGATCAAGAAAGAACTCAATACTCTGTTTTCATCCCTTCTCAGACTGTATATGCCACCAAAACTCATAGAATCACTCTCCGGTGGGCCTAGTTGGATTAGGAATGTTTCACCACATATGTATGGGGTTACCATGACTTTATCTTCCTAGAAGATCGATTATAAGGGGTGAAACTATCCAATTGACCTTAGAAAGTTGGCAGGCTTGTTTGGCCTAAACCATCAAGGACAGGAGAACCTTCAACTCATGTTATAGGGACTGGTTTTCCTACATTAATTACTCTAGCTCTTTAAGAACCTATAAAAGATCATATTCATGTTGGGAAGTGCAGACCTTTAGCCCAGAAGTATGACATTCCAAATCAATTGGCTCTGATGTCTATCAGGTTGTCGATCTTGGATGCTCTGAGTATATCAAAAAACCTCTAAGAATCACTCATAATGGATTTGTTGATCCCTCAAGAATTTTAAGATAAGGTCTCCACTTCTGAAATATATCTTGTGGAGATTGATCTTGTACAATGTCACACAATCATCTCATTCATAGATTAATAAAATGATGTTGTTATATAGGGACACATCAGACCCATGTATGTGTCTAGAGGGATAAATGATGTTGATATATAATAGGATTTCATTGATAATGGCACAAGAGTAAACATAATTCTAGTATAAACACTTCATCAACTAGATTACAGTGATTCCCACCTATCCTCTTCTACTCTAATGCTATAGTTCTATGAAAAAAGTGGGAAAAATCCACTTGGAATAATCAATATCAATGATCAGTTTTGGGACCTCTTATTAGACTCGTAATTTCTGGTTGTTCAGTAAGATACGACCTTCAACGTTATTATAAGAATTCCATGGTTACATTATAATGTGTAAGTCCCCTCATCGTACCACCAATGCCTCAAATATTTCATTAATGGGAAAATTAGGATGTTACATGGTGATAAATCTCCATGAAAATCCTTCAAATTTCATTACATTGATGCAGAATTATACCATAGGGAAGGGAAATAACCCATTATTGATGGTGTCTTTTGGGTCACTACCCTGAATGGACCAAAAATGACCCAGGACAATCCTTTCAAATATCACAGCAAAGAATATGTACTTCTCATCAGTCAGATTGAATATATGAGTTTATATTCAGGTATATATTCAATAACCATCATGATATTCATCATGAAAATTGAGACTATAAATGTTGAAATGGTCATCGACTCATTGAACAATGGTAAAATATCAATTGAAAATGGACTCACTCCATCCCCTAAGCTTCAAAGAAAACCCAAATCATTAGTCGGGTCATAGGAAGCTGCTTCATATTTCAAATTTTAAAATATTTACTCCTCCCCAAACTTTGAAAAATTCCCTTCATCACCTACATCCAACAAAATTGAGGTGTAAGAGGAAGAGGAAGAGAAGGAGGACCTCAAGGATACCCCTCCAGTCTTTGAGGAAGGTGTCTCTACCACTATTGATAAACTCATAAATATAAACCTAGTATTATAGGAGGACCCATGGACCATGTTAATCAGTACGGCCATGCATTTGGATAAAAATAGGTATATTCCTCCTTTATGAAGCAACATCAAGACTTGTTTTCATGGAGTTACATAAAAATTTCACGACTGTATCCCGAGGTGGCCACTCACAACCTGGGTTTTCCATAAAACCACCAGGGTTATAAATAGGCATCTAGAAGGACGTAGTTGACTCATGACACCAAAATTGAGGCTAAATTTAACAATATTTTCAAGGATAATTTCATTTGGGAAGTTTAGTATCTGAAATGTCTAGATAATGTAGTCCTATTAAAGAATAATTACAAAAAAATCAAGGTCTACATTAACTTCATAGATCTCAAGCAGCATTGTCTAAAAGATGGTTTCTTTATTCCGGTCATGGAACTAATGATTGATCCTATGGATATATATCAAGACCTTCCCTTCACGGATGGTTATACAGGGTACAAAAAATTAGGATGGACCCTAAATATGAGGAACCCACTACATTAATTTCGATCCAAGGGGTGTAATTATATTGGGTAATTCCCTTTGGTTTGAATAATGAAGGCACTACATATCAATGTACCATGAATTTCATCTTCAAACCCTTTTTAGGAAGGGTTATCTAGTGATATGTTGATTATTTGGTGGTTAAATCTCAGTAATGTTATAACCGCAATACTAATATTAAGACCATCTTCAATAAACTATGATAGCATAACCAGAAAATGAACCCCTTGAGTCCACTAGTTCTAATGCCACCTATTATGGGGAATATTCTCATTATATATTTGATGACCTTATAATGATCATTAGGTTATTTCTATTTATAAAATAATGACGCCAGGAATGAAAACATCCTCTATTATCTCAATCGAACTATGCTCGATACTGAGGCTTGTTATTCGTATATTGAGAAGAGATGTATGGCATTAATATTTATGGTTCAGAAGATGAGGAACTACCTACATCATCACAAGGTCCATTTTTTCTCTCATACCAACCAAATAAAATACATCCTTATCCATCTTATACTGACTAGATGTTTGGCATGGTGGGAGGTCATCTTGCAGCAATTTGACATTCAGTTCATGCCTTAAAAAGTAGTAAAAGGATAGGAATTAGAAAACTTCCTTGAATAAAATTCATTAATATAAGAAACGTTAATTTCTTGATGACGATATATTATTCATTCAAGACATCCCTCGGAAATGGGAAATGTATTTTTACAGCACATCCAAAATACCAACATGGAATAGAATAGAAGGCCCTAAGCTCAATAAAGTTGTTTTGTGAGTTTTTCTCATCTCCCCAGCAAAGGAAGTCTTGTTTTACTCTTTCCTATTGTTAAAAGTCTATAAAAAAATGAGACAGAGTACCAGGCCCTTATTTTAGGGTTATAAATGGCACTTCAAATTCCAATGGACCACTTAATGGTAAAAGGAAATTCAAAGTTGGTAATCAAGCAGTTCATTTGTGATTGCACCATCAGAAAGGAATATTTGATACCCATTATTTATTATGTGTGAGGAATAATGTAATAATTACCCTCATAGTTGACATTGTATGAGATCCCATGATCACAGAATTCCCAGGAAGATACATTGGAAAATGAGGTTATGCCTTTGAAAGATCCAGACCATAATGAAACGATCATCAGCATTTTGCATCATCGAATGGTCTCTCCTTTTACTCATGTTGACATGGAATAAATCAATGAGGTTAATTAAATCCCTAAACCTAGTGGTCTGGTAACTGGTTGGATGATACTAATGTGAACTACCTTCAAAATGGACTACTCCCATCAGATAAAACTGGAAAAGAGAAAACCTGATGATGAGTGAACAACTTTACTCTTTATGATGGTTAAAATCACCAGAAAGTCCTTTATAAATAGGTATTTGATGGAGTTATTCTCAGGATAATTGATGGAAAATAGACTATTGATGTCATGAATGAAGTACATGCAGGGTCTTGTGGTGCCCACTAGTCAGGGTTCAGGATTTACCATCAAATATGGAGGCTTGGATACGTTTGGCCTTCAATGACGCAGGACTACACAAAATTCACCAAAAAGTGTCATTCCTTCCAAGTGCATTCCAACATCATCCATCAACCCCAAGAGTTTTTACACATTGATAAGTACTGCTAAACATTTTTCTTATGGGGAATGGGTGTTGTAGGGAGATATCATCCAACTATAGCCAAGAAATTTGAGTAGATCCTCACTGATACAAACTTCATCTCTAAATGTGACTAAGAAATACCCCTCAAATAATTCCAGACCAAAAGCATTGTCAGCTTCATAAAAGACAATATCATTACTATATTTTGTGTCCCTCATATGATACTGAGGAAAAATAACACTAATTTCTATTCTAATGAGTTGGAAAATCTGTATCAGTAGTATAATATCAAATCAAACCATTCATCTCACTATCATCAAGTGGCTAATAGAAAGATATAGGCATTTAAATTTTTTTATCAAACATACTCTAGAAGATGGTAGATAAAGATAAAAATTATTTCCCTAAAAATATCTTACATACCTTATGGGATTACTAGACTAAAACCTACAATGACACATAGCAAGACCTGTATTCACTGGTGTATGAGATAGTAGTAGTTCTTCCCATTGAGTTCTAATTTCCCTCACTTCATGTTTCAATATATGATCAACTATACACAAATGATAAATCCCAAAAATGGATGGATTTATTAGGTCAAATCGATGAGAAAATTTCACATACTTTATATCACTTGGAGTTCTACCAAAATCATATAGCACGGGATTTTAAAAAGAAAGTTTTCCTCTACTCATTCCTCCAATGAGAACTGGTAATAGTCCTCAGGACCCTAATGATACCAAGTAAGAAACCTAAAAATTTGGAACCAAAGTAGGAGGAACCTTATACCATACAAAAGGTCCACTTCAATGGATAATACTCCTTGATCTCTATGTATGGATAGATTTTTATATCCCCTATCAATGAAAGGTTTCTCAAGAAATACTTTTTGTAATCATAATATGTTCTTCATCACATGACCTTAAAAGGAATGACATATGGTCATAGTTGTACGACCTAAAACTAAAAAACACTATAGTCTAATCTATAAGACATTAAACTACATATCCTAACATCCTAGTCACAAGATGTTAAACTGTATGAAAACATTATTACCACATAAAGTAAAACTGCATGGTTCATTTCCTTACCGCATAATGTAAAACTGTATGGTTCACATCATTATTACATGATGTAAAACTATATAACATTTTATCCCATGCTTGAGAGGATCACAATATTTGGTGTTTTTCTCCCACCACACCTATATTATAGAAATACATTTTTCTTGATTCTCATCTCAATGGGATATATATTGACACCTAGAACATATGTTTTGGGATCATCCATGATGTAAAGAAAATCCCCCTCTCCTGCATACAAACAAATATCTAGGTAGAAGAATCCAACATGGTTCCTTTCACTTGTGGTCCCATTTTATAAATTGATAACTATTTGTGACTTTATTTACATTCACATAGGATATTAAGTGATGTTCATGTAAATTAACCTAGGCCCAGTTATAGGAAAAAATAATAATTCATGTGTCCCTTTCCTTCTACATACAACCCTGATCCATAAAAAAGATCTTAATTTGGGATCCCTCATTTAGGAACCCATCATATAAAAAATATCTCCTTCCTTATACATGATCCATATATATGTATGGTACCTCAAAATACATGGAAAATATCAGTCCAAATTCTTCCTTTGTGCTCAGACACATTCCTTCCACAAATCAAACTCTTTGTCTGGGGAAATTCTCGATCTCAATAATCTTTACTCATCCATCGATGATATAATGAATGATTCTTGAGGTCCCATTTTTCTTAAATATTAATAATATTCCCCAATTGGGATCTGTATAAGTCACCCATATAAAGGCCGTTCAACTAGATTTACCTTCATCCTCAGGAGAAACCTCTTCTATATATGTAAGCCCCTACAACAACATTATGGAAACCGATTTTCGAACATGATCTGCAGTCACTCCTTGTGTACTTGTCCCATATCACTTATCTTAATCTAAAAACCCCAAAGATCATGGTTTATAATTTACTTATTCACTCCTAATGTATATAATAACATCCTTGTATTGTTAATCCTTATGTATCTTATCGTTTCCATATTTATATTCCTATTCGTATGACCTAAAATTACAAGACACCATTCATCCTTACTACACGATGCTAAACTGCATGGTTAAATTCCTTATTATTTAGCATTAAAAAATCTCCTATAAATATGTATGACTTGATTCTATATCCTATTATATATATAGAGTTTCCAGAACCTACATCTTAGTCCATCCACCACATCATAAAAATTCCCCTATTCTTTTTTCAATCACCTCTGTGTGGTGAAAAAAAACTTTTCCACTCCCTTTTTCTCACACCGAGCATAGCTTATGTAGGATTAGGAGTTTTGGTAAAGGATTAACCAAGGTGTATTAGTTCATGTCAATGTTATCATGGTCTTGGATGCAATATATTAAAAGTCACACCAAGAATATTTACCGTATTAAATTAAACTACATGGTTGATGTCTCTTTCATTATGTAAAACTGAACGATGTTATGTCCCTCACATGAGAGGACCTCTATATTGGGTGTTGGCCTCCAAAAACCATCCATATAAGAACTACATGTATCTTTATTGTCAATTTGATGATATACATAATGACACCCAGATCCAACATCCTAGTCTAGCTAAAATATAAAAATTCCTCCACTCTCCTATGTGTGAGATATATCTTTGTAAGATGGTCTATTATAGGTTCTAACCCCACTCATGACCCCCTATTCAAATAAAAATACCCCTATCCACAAAATAATTTGATCAGTGTGGGGAATCTACACTAGAACTATGTATGGATTTATTCTCTCCTTAAAAAGATACATATCGATTCTCAGCTCCTATGTATTGGGCCTATCCACAATAAAAAATCCCCCCTCATATTATATGTGTCAAACCAATATAGAAAAAAATTATTCTCATTCTTGGGTTATTTCTACAAGAAATTATCCTCCATTATTAGGAACCTTCCTTACACAAACCACTTTGTGTCTATGGAAATCCGTACCACCGTAAGCTTTATTCATCCAGTAGTGATATAATGTAGGATTCTTAAGGACACCATTATTTTAACTAGGCATTAATATTGCTATATTTGTCTTTTCATGAGTTTCCCCCAAGAGTTTTGTCAATCAATGGTACCTTTTTCCTCAAAATAAACCTTTTTATCTCCATAATCCCAAAAAAAACATGATGGAAACCTATTTTAAAACATGATATATAATAATTCCTTGCACACTTATCCCATATCACTTTCTAGATTTGTAATCCTCATATTACATTTTACAACTTTCTCTCCTCATGCTTAAAAAATAATGGAAAATTCATGGTCAAATCACCGTGAAAGGTAAAATCATTAATATTTCAGTAAAATATAAATGACCTTAAATTTTATCCCTCAACATATTTTCTATAAGACATTAAATTTCACATTCCACATCTTGGTCACATGACATTAAACTTCATGATGCTTCAACCCTCATTAGGGAGGATTCTTTTCTCCTGGTGTCGATCATCCACCGCATCACCCTGAATAATTGTGTATAAATTGGTAATAATTCAATAAAGACATGTATTTATTCCTAGATCCTCTATTATAGGACCAACTATTATAGTATCCAAAATATCTATGTTCCTCTATTCAAGGATGCAACCCTGATCTAGGAGGGAGATTCAAAATTTCTTCCAAGACCCTTCCTTTTTAATTTTTTTATCGAAATAGAATACCCCCTCCATTTCATACAAACTAAATTTGTATAGTATCAGTTTATCATTCATGTCCAGTTCTAATATAGATTCTCCCTTATTTCTTATACACATTCCCTTCACAAAACACCCTCTGTGGTCTTGAGAAATCTAGATCCTCATAAACTCGTTTTCCATCGATAATAGAATTTATAACTCTAGAGGACACCTTTATTTTGAATATGAATTGATATGCCCCAGCCAAAGTTTTCATAGTCAACACCAAAAGGATTTTCAATCAGAGACACTTTCATCCTCAGGAGAAACCTCTTCTATCTTCATAAGCTACAATGACATCATGATGGAAACCAATTTTTAAACATGATTCATTTTCATTCCCTTCATACTTTTCCTATATGATTCCTTCATATATGGAAATCACAATATCATATCCATGATGTTTTGGAGCATTATTGGCCTATAATCCCTACTCAGTTTATCATCCCATTTCTTATGGTAAAATCTATACAACCTAAAATACATGTTTCCTTAGTCCAACTTGAAAGAATATAAACTTCCCATGAAAGGATACATATTACTCTCCATGTCGAAAACCCAAAAAAGGGAACCATAGGAAATAGTCAGGTTTTAGCTTAATAGACATGCACTATACATGTTTTAGGAAAAAAATGAGCTATGAAAAGAAATAATCATAAAATTTGTGAGGTTGAAAACCCATAAAGGGGAGCCTAATTAAATCAGAGTCTCACCCATGAAATCTTACTCAAATCTCATTTTCAAAAAAAATAGGGTATTGATTAAAATGGACCGAAAGTTCATAGGATCCATTATGTGATCCTAGAAATATTTGAACAATTATCACTAAGTCCAAAGACCCTGGAAAATTTAGATAACCCTCCTGTTACTATCATTTTGATTATGACACATTAATATAAGTAAATTTGTATAAATCAACCAGCTTCGGTGTTATGTTTTAATTATAAGGAAAAAATAGGGAAAATACATAGATGGTCTAAGGAAAAATATTCTTTCATTAATGGAGAAAAAATCAATGGATCAACCACAAATTGGAGTTACTATATCATATTTTACAAAATACCGTCAACATAATTCTTAAGTTGTTGAAGGGTATATCAAGACTTATCAAAAACGTATCAAAGATCAGATAGCCAGTTAATACTATCCTCTTCAACAAGGTGAATATCCTCTATTAGGGCTGTAATAATATTATTTCCTTTAGCATGGACCTCTTCCTTTGAATGGTTAAGTTTTATGAGTTTCCCTTTGTAAGTATCCATCTATTTTTATAGGCACAATATTTTAAGATCTTTCTCATAAATCTATTGCCTACACCCCTCTAATTTCTTGGTGTGATTGATATTCTCTTGGGATAATGAAGATCATAGATCATTGGATTTTTTTAGAATCGATGCTTTGATGGGGATTTTTTGTAACTCATGCTCTTACTCTTGTTGGTGAACAATCTCCTTAAAAGTAAGGTAGACCATACAATAATCCAATCCACCATACCCCAACATACTAAAAATGCTCTAGAGCTGATGGATTTGTGAAGGAAGATCCTCCATGGGGTCCTTGAGAGTAACTCCCATATGTCCAACCATATGAACTGAAGGCATGCCTATATATCATCCTAAGACTTTTGGATTTCTGTAGAGCTAGGATGAGGAGAAGAGGTGTACTCTGGAATTAGTTCACTTATGGAAGTGACTTGCATTTCCCTTTATAGAGTGACATCACCCTTTCCTTTCATAGTTGGGTGAGTTGGGTTGGTGCCCTCCCCTTCATGTGCAGCCACTAAAATTGATGGCTCTAAAAGATAAATTAATTAGTATTCAACATTGGGAAATAGTAAAAGAGAGGTGAAAATGTGATCAAAGAAATCGATAGACCTTACCCATTGATGGATTAGTTACTTGGATAGATTCCTCCCTAGAATCCCTAGAATCAGAAGTTTGAGGTAGTATTTACTAATAAGGACCATCCTATTGAGTTTGATTAGGGCTCAGGACAGAAGGCTCATGAGGATCCCCCACTTCAAGATCCTCCATTATTAATCCTTCCACATCATGAGTAGGATGAACAACAATTACCTAGTCATGGATAGCCTTAGTGATATTTTCTGTCTAAAAATATGTACAAGTTCATCTTTGATTTAATACATACAAAATAAGGAGTTTGATTGTGTTTGAAATCATAAAATAGGAAACTCATGTCTGTACAATTCTTTATTAAATTCATCAAACTAATTTAAGGAGACATGAAAATAAAAAACTTATAAAAGTGATTCTATTTTCACTAGTTCATTATATAATGCTTAATATATTATAGCATCCTCACCAGTAGGTATATTTTAGACATTTGGTTTAGAAATCAAATTTACTCTTCAATCAGCTATTTCTGCCACCTTCTCGATAGGTACAACCCTTTCAGGCCCCTCCGAATCAGCATTATCTCTAGCACCTTCTTCAGATGATCTAGAGTCTACGTCAGCCCCTTATGGGATGGTAACAAGACCAGTAGTGATGGTTATATGGGTCCTCTAGTGTATGTAGAAGATCTAAAATATTAAAAGGAATAGAAGTTAGTGATTGTTACATGACACCTTATGATACACATTTTACATTATCAAGATACTCCTCCCTCTCAATAGTAACGATTATAGACATAGATTTGTATCTTGTAACTTATCCAATCAAAGGAATGGACTTTCCAATGAATTTCTATTTCTCATCTAGAATTTCCCCCTTGGTCCTCAAAGGACCAGTGTCAGACCCCTTGTGTGTGTAAATTTAAGTAGATCATGTAAAAGGCATGCATGATCAAATGATTATTTCATGCGAGTTATAGTATTAAATGATAGTGAAAAAACTTACTATGGAGTATACCCTTCACCAATGCCTTTACCCACTTTTTTCTTCCTATGAGATGGTGAGGGTACTGTTCTTGTCCTCTCTGTTATTGAAACTAGAGTTGGTAGTCAAGAATACCATCCCTCCATATCCTCCAAGATCATCATCCATCCTGAGGATATATTTGAGGACTCAGGAGTATCACCCCCCCCCCCACTCTGATGGGGGTGCCTGTTGGCCCAAATTTTTATGACTCAAGAACCACTCTTGGTACCCCTTCTTCTCCTCATAACTAAAAATTAAATCCAATCAAAATAAATAATTATATATGAGGAAGGAAAAGTATAAGGGAATAGAGATATGCAGATACCTCACTAAATTTGATGTGTTCATCCCATTCATTTGTTTCTTGATCATCCACCACTTCAGTAGCACCTCTGTTTGTCATATCTTCCACCCACTTTGTGGTTGAGATCTAGTCGTTGGTGGAATATATTAACATCTTGAACTCACAGACATGATACCCCACCTCAGCAGGATTTTTGTTAAATTAAAGATCATGAGTTTCTCAAATATCACAAACTAGTGGTATATTTATGTTATATTGAAGGAATATCCACTAATCCTTGATTTCGCAGGTTATACCCTGTCATACTTGGACTTCCATAATCCATACACAGTCAAATGTTGTCGCATATAACTTTGAAGAGGACCCGACATATTTTCGCTTTTCCAGTTTCCTTAACGCCTCACCTTGAATGGTGGTTTGGGTAGTTGAAGCTTGAATCCCCTCCCGATGGCGAAAACTGGATCACCTTGTCTTATTTATACTCGAGTCAATCTTTATGGTTTTGGATCACCAAGTTCCCTAGGAATAGTGTCTTGGAGGAGCCTCACCACTATCAATTTCAAAGTGAATATTCCTTCCCTTGTGGCCTTATTTGGAAGAAGTTTTAGTATCCTTAATTCAAGGTACATCCTTCACTAATACCCTTTAGGATTATAAGGAGATCTAGGAATGATCATATTCTTGAGTCATCCCAATTGTTGCATTCAAGGAAGGAAACTCAATTATCACCTCAGATACTTACTAAGCCATGAGCACCCAAAGTTTCTTGGACACCATTGGATGTTTCTATAGTCAATCATTTATAGGAGAAAATATGGTGGGATATTTTAGAAATTTGAACTGACATGAAAATATGTAGGGGATGTAAGCCTCACAGATAATTTCACCATCAACTCTTGTCACCAATACACAATATATGAAGTCCATCATGTATTATCCGAGCTCATAAGTATTTTTTCCATTATTAGAGATCATTTCGGTAGGTGGATCACTGTATGGGAATAATTTAAAATCATTAAACATGCTCTAGGTCTTCAAGGCTACCACATGTTTCATGGATAGAGGTATAATACCAAAGACAACTTGGACAAAGGGATGAAATCAAGACGATAGAATAGTAACCCTACTCAACACCTCATAGGAGATAAAAAGTTCTATTATCCATCCCCATAGTTCTTGGAAAGGCCCTAAAATTCAGATGGGGGTCTTATCCATGAACACATGTAGCAAGAACTGGTGGATCTTCACCAAATTAGGGGCTTCCAACCCTATGTGTTCTCCTTCTACCATCTTGGATGCCCTGAAAAATGTCCCCAGCTGCACACAATCATTATATTCATAGACCAGTATCATATATATGATTAACCACATAAAAAATCTATCAAGTCTATTATTAGAATAAATTGAAGACCGAATAGAATACCCCCATTTGGTGTATTCACCCTTCTCCTGTATGGGCCAATATCTTCCTGGGATACCTCACTTATCAAATGAAAGACATCTTGTGGGATGTTTACATGTCGGTCCCTTTTCGTTGGGCTCCAATAAATTGTTCATCTATGACTCAGGATGAACATTTCTCTAGGGTAGGGATCTTCATTCCTAATCTCCTTAACTACTTTTAATAACTCATGATCCTGCACATGAATTCATTTGAGATCCCCCCATTTCACCTTTGGTGGGATGAATTCTTCATGTATTTCCCCGAGAATGGGTTCTCCTAATATTTTGGAAACATCCCACAAACTAAAAACAAATTCTCTAGGAATAATATGTAATGAATTATTCTATGGGATCTAATGACTTAGTAAATCCAAAACTATATCAGTGGTCTTGTAGAAATACGTCTGCACCACCCAAACAGCCTTATAAATGTTGATTTTTTGCAACTCAATCTTGAATTCAATATAGTTTCTTAGAACCTAGTAAGCCCAAATACAATTAGTCTTGACCCCTACTCCATCATGAAAGTACCATTATTCCTTACATCCCTTGGTTTGGTCCATTGGTGATTCATAGAAAATGGATGCATAATAATGTGGTTTTGATTCAGGAGTATGAAGTTTCAATTATAGAGTGTTTGAATTATAGTTCATCTGATACACTGAGAGAATCATTCCTTCATTGATGTATGAAACCAAGCCCAAAATGTTGTAAATGGTAATATTTTTATATGAATTTAACTATTATTGTGGCATAAAGTTTATTGGCCTTGGGATGGGTATCTATATAAGGATTCTATAAATGTACAGTGGAAATTATTCACTCTTGGGGTATTCTAGATAGTAATTATTCAATTTGTTTGAAATCTTCATAAATATGGGGTCATATAGTATCTGATATATTGGCACGATGATTTCCAACATCTCCTTGATATGTGCAGAAAATTATGCAATAGAAATATGAACAACCTAAGCATCCATTTGAGAAACCCACATGGAAACACTAAGGATTTCATTAAACATTAGGGTTTTAACCTAGAAAAAATTAAAAGTTTGCATAAGGAAGTGACCTTGCACAAGTCACTCGCCCATGTGACCTCATGCACCTCACTCGCCCAAGTGAACTCACGTAGGACACTCACCCAAGTGACCTTATGTAGGTTACTCACCCTGGTACTAAAGTCACACTTATAGTGAGTAGTGAAAATGAGTAGCACGAGTGAGAATCATGGGTGAGTAGCATGGGTGAACAGTGTGAGCGTGCAATGCGGGTGATCAGTATGGACGAGTAGTGCGGACGAGTAGCACATATGACCAACACAAATAACTAGCATGGTGAGAGAGATTGAGCAACAGAATTGGGTGAACGTTGAGGAAATGAGAGACCCAATATATACACATGGTCGACCTATACAGTCAACTTGTGTGGTCTACCAGTGAGGACTACCCATGTGACCCACCTATATACTTGGTGGGTGCTCTCTATTTGCCTACTCCCCATTTGTATGAAGATAAAGTGGTGATGTTCTCTAAAATTGAATGTGGATATAATCAAATACATTAATTCTAATGGATGAAGATTCTATCAACATATTCTTCTATTTAACTCTGGATCATACCCTATTCTTTTGATCAGATTCAATCCTAAGAGGGTGATTTTTTTTACACTCACTTTTTTTAAAAAAATAGGGATAAAATGCCTAAAACTAAAGTACATCATGAATTAAAAACAAAGTAGAAAGCATGAAAGGATCCAAGTCACCCATTTTGGGCAATTTGAGGCACCTATGTGGTCTAGAATCTCACATAGGTCTATATAGCCTGAGAAACCTACATGTCAAGAGGCCTGTGTAGGTCCTACCTATATGGCCTAGCAAGAGAAACTAGTACCTATGTGAGGGCCCTGCATGATACACCTACATGACGGACCAATGAGAGTGGCCTCCTTTTCCAAGGTTCTTGAGATTCCCTATAAATAGGACCCTTAGGCTCATCATTTGACATGATTGGATGATGAAGTGATCGCTTGAAGATCTTCTCACCCAAGTCCTCCAAACCCTTAGGTAGTTCCTTAAGCCTAAAAATAAGGGGATATTCATAGCGATCAATAGAGTGAGGTCCCTCAAGGACTATAATTCCAAAAACCTTAAGAGGAAACAACCCCTTGTAAATACTATAAGGTAAAAGGATCCTTACACTATAAAAATCATGAGTTCCAGTTGTCCAAATACACCTAAGGAGACCTTTGGATCCTAGATAAAGTCCCCGCACAAGTGTTGTTTCCCATGTTTTCCGTCACCCAAAGGCATATTCAACTTTCCCATGTCTCACCTGTGTGAAGTACTTATGGCTCACCCAAGCCTTTCCTACATGAGACACCTTCTGCTTTCCTAGGCCTCACCTGCACAAGCCACCTTCTGTCTACCCAAGCCTCACCTGTGCAAGCCACCCATTGAGCACTCTATCATACCACCGATGGTAGGGAACCTCTTTCCTTGTATCCCTAATCTAAGTGGGACCAATATAAGGCCTCCCCCAAAAGCATCCAGATATGTATGATTAGATAATAGAGCACACCAGCTTGTCCTCTCGATTATACATTCCCATGGTAATAGAGGTCCTATGTTTATCCTACATAATAGGTGGGATCCTCAGAGTAATATCAATTATAAATTCCCGTGGTAATTAGGATATCAACCTTAAGGGTAATGAAGGGACCCATGGGTTGAAAACAAGAGAGGATATAGGCACATCAAATCCTTTTCTCTCTCCATGACTCCCTCGGCAAGACTCCAACCTCATCTACCAGTGGACAAGGAGTAAATGTCACCCTAGGTAATCCTTCTTAGAGTAAGCCCCTATAATTTCTTTCATGGTATTCCCACTCCTTACATAACCATAGCCTCATCCACTAGCAGATGAAGAAGATTGTGTGGTTTTCTATATATTACACTTCCTCTTATTTCTCATACTGATCATGACTCATGTGGGCATAGAGGTTGATGATGATCATGAAATATACATGATCAAATACTTGTCTCGAGTATGGAATCAGTTTTTGGATATTCCTCTCACCTTACCTTGGGAATCCTATCTGGTATATGTCCCAACCATTTTATCACCACCTCAAAGGGTTATATTCTTAATGAGGAAACCCCTTGGTATTCCTGATTTCTACTCATCCATGGTAGTGTTTACACTATTACCCACCTAGAGGTGCATGGTAAGTAAAAATGTAAGCCTTAAAGGTGGAATTGTTTATGGGAATGACAAGATTTTATTAGAAAAGAGTAATTTTCTAGATCTTCCTCTCACCTTGACATGGGAATCCTCCATAGGTGTAAGCCCTAACATTCTAAACTACATAGGCTTTAATTATTGTCTAAACATGATACATAGGAAGCCTCCATGAGGTTCAAACCCAACCCCCCAAACTCAACCTAATATTCCATGAGCCATATTCCTGGTAGTTTATTATCTAAAATAATATTTTATATCCCTTCCAGGTCTCCTGGTCTTCTTCAGCGTAAGTCCCATACCATTCCTTGACTAATTACCTTTTACCTAGACATCCTTACTGCATTATGTTAAACTACATGGTTTGGTCCTCATCATGTAACCTTAAAAGGTATGATGTGTCCCATTAAGTGTCACTAAACTACATGGATTCTAATTCCTTTCATAGGGATATATAAAAATACCATATTAGGGGCCCAATACCAACACCAAAACAACTCCCATATTCCGGGATGATAATAAATTCTAGTATTCCCCACTGTGTGGCTTAAAACTTGCAACATGATAATAAACAAAATTAGAATCTATAATCCATTTACAAAAAGGAACCATTGATGGAGAACCTTGGATACATACAGATGTCTTCCTCGATAAAAAAACTTCATATGCATAAAATTATTCAAAATAAAATTTATGCTAACAATTTATTGTTAATTCAAGGGTGAACTGTTTTATATATGGTACTTAATAAAGGATTCATGAATATGTCTTAAATCTATAAGATACTCCTCGAGTATAAAATAATTCCCATAAAAAATGTGTGATAAGCCTAACCTTCCATCCTCTCAACCAATATGAGTTCCTAATCATTGTTGGAGCCATTTACCAATGACCACCTGCCTTTGGAAAGTATTTTTTTTGAAACATCTTGAATAAGGGAACCATTGGGTATTTCCAATTCCACAAATAAGACCTATTGGAAACCACATATAAAGGATGTGGGAATATGTGCCTGAAATTAATGGTCATGAATCCACCACAAAAAAACTCCATTCATACCCCCACATGGTACTCAAGGATAAAACAATGGGCATGGATCATATCTTCCAAAATCTAAATAGCACAATCCATCTGACTGTATTTATGTGGATTAAGTTTTACTAAACCAGACCTAAGTCTCTATCACCTCTTAGAGACTCTACCATAATCTATAATTAAACATAGGATCCATGTTCAAAACAATGTCAAAGGGAACCCCATGTAACCTCACAACCTCCTACACATACAGTTTACCCAAATCATTAACTTTAGTGGTGTCCCTGATCAGAATGAAATAAGATGACTTCATAAACTGATTAATCACCACATAGATGTAATTATTCCCTTAGGTAATATATATTAATCCAACAACAAATTATATATACACCTCATCCCATTTCCAAATCAGAACAAAAATAGGGTAGTGAAAACCAAAAGGTTTTAGAGGCTCTACCATTATCAAGTTGGTAGGTGTAATAGTGGGACACATAATCTACAATTTTACACTTCATACTCAGCCACCAAAATAATTATGTCATGCCATCATACATATTCATAGTTTCTAGATGAACAATCTAGAAAGAACTATGACATTCAAAAAAAACTTATCTCTTTACAGATTTTACGATGATAAACTGATCTCTAAACAAAAGAATACCATCTGAAGGGAGTGACAAACCAAAAATAGTCTCCCACTATAAAGAGTTTATAAAATTCCTCTAAACTCATCATATTAATATTAAACCTATAGAATATACTCAAAGAGAAATTATGATAACTAAAAACTGTTCAGGACCATAACTAATAAATCCTCCTGATTATCCATATGTAACTGAGTGAAGAGTATTATAAGGATCCATTCTCCTTTGATTCCAAAACATCTTATGATGGAAATTTCCTACTAAGAGAATATACAATTAAATTACCCTTCTCTAGGGTGTTGGTGATGTGAAAGTAGAATGCCATAAGTTATTCCGCCTAAAGATATAGTGTCGACAACATTTAATTTAATGCATAATTGTGAAAAGATCAAAATCATGACTATAGTAATTCTTCTCATGTGGCCAAAGTTGATGAGATCTATAGAGCACAACATAATCATCCTTCATAAGAATAAAACCCAAATAATAATTAAAAGAATCATAGTACACCACATACCCCTTATTGGGATCAGGTAATAATAGAATTGGAGTTGATCTCAAAATCCATTTCAGTTCAACAAAAGAAGATTGACATTTTGCATCCCATGTGAATTTCACTCCTTTCTAGGTAAGAGTAGTCAAAGGTGACTCAAAATTCAAGAAATCCTTGACGAACCACTGATAGTATCCATCAAAACCAAGGAATATCTAAATATCAATGATTGTTTGTGGCTCCTCTCATGAAAATACATCTTTCACTTTATTAGGATCAACTGATAGTTCATGTTCAGAAATCATGTTCCTTGAGAAATTCACTTATTAGATGTATAAAATTCATTTCGAAATCATTCTATATTAATGATAAATCCTAATTTTTTTTAAAACTAAACTCAAATGGTTCTCGTGATTACACTTGGATATCAAATAAACCAAAATATCATCCATGAACACTACCACAAATGTGTCAAGTTGATGATAGAATAACTAGTTCATTAGATCCATAAAAACTGTAGGAGAATTAGTCCTACCAAAATTGATCACAATATATTCATAATGGTTATATGTTATCTGAAAATTCAAATTCAAAATATCATACTCCCAAACACTGATTTGATGATAACCCAACAGAATATTGATCTTTTAAAATCACTTTTACAAATTTAACAAATCAAAAAAATCATCCATATGTGGAAAAGGATATTTATTCTTAACCATTACCTGGTTCAACTTCACTCACAATTAGAGTGAACCTTCTACCTTGTTGGAAATAGCATTGGGGATGCACAAGGTGAAACACTATGATGTATGCAGCTTTTTTACATTAGATCATCCAACTAAATTTTGAGATCTTTTAGCTCTATTGGTTCCATAAAACAATAGATAGATAACAAACTCTTGATCTCTGAGTGAGATGGTCTTTCATGACTATACATCATATCCCACTCTCCATAAAACATCCAAGAGCTCCCATGGGCGTTAAAGAATGAGACAAACTGATGATAACAATCTATCTCATCATGATGAGTAATAAGATAGTTTATCCCTATAATGATGTCAAATAGATACAGATCGAGAATGAAGATATCCTAGACTAACTTTGTATCATCATCGATAGTGAATGAGGACACGGAAACCCCTACTCTTTCCTATTCCCAATAGGTGTCACTAACTCCATAAAAAAGGATATATGTTTCATTAAAAGTTTAAGCATGTCAAAAAAATATGTATAAATAAATGAGTTGGAGGAATCAATATCAAATAAATTATTTATTATAGAAAATGAAATAAATGTGGTACCTATCACTATCATTTTTCCCACGTCAACCTCCATCCGAAACTCATCTTCTATGTGAAGGTGTTTTACTCCTGAGACCTATGGATGGATCCCTATAGTATTTAAATAATCTAAATACACCATAGTTTCTTTTGGAGATGATGATCCATGACCATAACGAGGACAACACATATCATGAAAAACCCTATATAAATGGTCATATCATGCAAAAATATTGTACATCTTTGCAGGTGTGGAATAAGAATTTCAGGTGTGCCCAACATTTCCACATTGATATAAAGTTAGGAGCACACTACTAATAGTAATTGATGGTACAAAAGCGGCTCGTTGATGAGAACCACCTTCACTGCCCCTACAATGATCATGACACTTCCTGTTCTTCTCATGAATACCACTGAAGTTGCCATTGGGTGGAAGAGAAGTTTTAGAAGATCCAACCTTGACTACCATATCCATATCTTCCATCCTTACCATATCTACTATCTCTATATAGGTAGAAATATTCAACATGAATACCTATAATCAGATATCCAATAGAAAACCCTACAGGTGCTTCTGATCTTTCAGTTGGTCATTATTCACTACCTATGAAGAAAAATGAACAAACTCCGCAAACTGGCTCGTGTATACCGACACTAATGACTTTCCATGATATTAGGAGAGTAACTCCAGAAATTTCACCATCATTAGAGGATCTAGATATAAATGTTGGATGAAGAGGGTTTTAAAACTCATGTAGTCCAATCCTGTATTTCTATATGTCTGTACCATGGAATCCCACCATCGCTTGCTGGGATCGTTGAGTCTGAACTCCATACACTTCACCTTGATATTATAAGGTGTATCCAGGAAGTAAAATATCTAGTCAATCTTGTCTGGCATGTCCTCTACCTCTTAGGGATCATTCAAAACCTTAAAGGATTGTGGTAACTCACTTGAGAACTCCTGAGATTGATCCATTTCTCTCCCAACTCCTGGCTATACCTCAATAACTATGTCCTGGACTTGCGGTACATTTTGGTCCATAGCAAGAATTTTTCACATAACAGTCTCTATAAGATTCTGATCCAAAGGCACATTCCCTTGAAGAGAATCCACTACACCCCCCTATGGACCCCATGGAAGGCATCTCATAGGCATATCAATTCACACCAAAAATAGAAGAAATGATTATATGACTGGGTAATCTCAGTTATGACCATAAAACCATAAGTAAAAAATAGAGACTAAGTTAAAGGACTCAAAATTGGAGACACATATCCCAATATCCCATGGTAACTTGAGTCTTATCATGGAAAGAGCTGGCTAGGAACTCACCATAACCTATCTCTCAAGTCCCAATAGTCCTATTTCTAGTCTACCAACTTCCAAATACTAAGAATAACCATGATTTGATACTAAACTATGATGAACCAACCCGGTTTACCCTCAAACCAGGCACTAGGCCTGATTTTCAAATACCTAAAGGGTGTTCCCAATCCTCAAGGGATAGAGACTAGAATGAGGGCATAAAAAAATAACCATAGGGAATTATCTTTTTCCAACCTGAAGTAGAAAAAATGGCATATATTCACATATCATAATGAAATAGTGGAAGAGAAAATAGGAAATATATTCTATAACTTAAAGAAAAAAATATAAACAATACAACTCAAGTAGTCATAACAACCCAAAGTATGAGTCCAACATCAAAGGACAACTAAAAATAGAAATTGACTACTCCATGTGATAGTGTGGGAAATATCTCACCATATCACCATCATTTATCCCAACCTCATCTGACTGAAACCTCCCCACCTCATTGTGGCGCCTTTCCTTTTCTTGAATTGAAATAAAAAACAAGGTTTATATGTTGTTAAAGGGGTGCGTGAAGTGTGATATAAACAGACTCAATAGGATCACATCTAGGTGTTACATAACAAGTATTTATATAATAATCTATATATTCTCAAATTTTAAGGAAAAAAAGAAATTATAATTAGTTAAATGATTTTTATATCAAAATCATGGTAAAACATTTCCCTTTTTCCATAGTTCCAAAAAAAACTAGGTAAAATAGTTTAAAATATTAACATATATATCAAAGAAATTCAAATCATGTATCAAATATCATATCATATCCAAAAATAGTACAAACCAAAGAATTTGTAACATCATGCCAAAGAATACTACAGGTCAGGCTAGCTAAAACACTTGTATCCAAAAATATACAATCATGAGAATCAAGTCTCTAGACACGTGAATCAAATTAGAGACTAATGGAAAACCCCATAAAGTGAACCCCCCAAAAGGTCTAACAAGTCCCTAAAAAATAAACCTAGTAAATAGAGAAATTCCCCATAATTGAACCCCCTCATGGTATCAACGGATGAGGCCTATTAATAAACCTTCCACCTAAGTACCTAAGACTTCCCATGTGCTACATTTTCCAAACCATTTAATCAAAACCATGATTTTAAAACCATTTCATAATTTCATTTCATAATTTTTTGAAAATACCCTATTATTTTGCAAAAATAAGGGGAAACCATCTTTTCTCAAAAACCCATTTTCACACACACAGAAATTAATCAATCAATCATGCCATTTTATTTATAATTTAGTTTATAAAACTATAGAAATCAAGGTTTATCCAATATAGGATAGATACGGAACCACCTACCTCAACTCAGGTCACACACTCCCACAACAGAATACACCAACAAGAAAGTAATGTAAATACAACACTAGATTCCCTATAATAGATTCTCATATATTAGAATGAATTTAATAAGTGAATTATTTGGATGGAAAGATAAATGGTTTATACCTCAAGGAACTCGTATGTTGCACCACAACCAACACAAGGTTCATCCTCTATTATAATATCTCACAATGGATCTATAAAAGACCAAGAAGAACATCACTACAAGATTAAAATATCCACAAAATTAGTACAACGGTGCTGTTGTGATCAATGTAAATAAATAAGTACAAAGTTAACTTACTCAGAGGGATGTAGCGCAACCACAATGAAGATCCATCATCGAATGAAATGATCTAGAAGGAGTAGATATCCCTAAAAGTTTCCAATATATCTCCAAGGTTTTGAGAGAGAATACTTCTCATCGAATTAAAATAATCATATGTGAAATGTGATAAAAACCACAAGCCCTGAACTAATCACGAAATAAACACATTTCATGATGTGAATTTCACAATTTATAAGATATTCTGAAAAAGGTTTCACCTCGAATTAAAAATATCAATCCTGACCATTTCATGACATGAACTGGTTTTATGTCTTGTAATAGACCAGTTCATAGGATCTACCCACTAACATATTAATGTTGTGTAACCAGATCACAATGTGAATGTGTCCAGTAGGAAGATTCTATAGACAAGCTTAGAAAATCCCCTAAGTTAACCTAGACTCCAAAGAACATCCTATTAATAATTTAACACATTTATACCCAGACTTTGTTAATTCAAAAAAAAGCATACATCCCTAAACTTTAGGCCATTTTTTTCCAACAAACACTATTTATCCTTGAAAGGATTGAAACATGCCCAAATAAAAGGGAAACAAAAAGAGAGACAAGAGGTATATGAAAGAATGTAATGGTATGTTATAAGATATAAATGTACCAAATAGAATTGGTATCCTGAATACATAATTAAATAATGATGTTACAAAAATTTTAAGAACACACCTGAAGCATGGAAGACCAATTATATCTAAGGATAGAAATCCTTGAAAAGAGAAAAGGAATGGTTATAATTGAAAATATCATTATAGAGGAATATTTTACAAAAATAAAAACATAATTTTAAGTGTTCTTAAATATAAATACGATGAGAATCATAAATATAATTCACATGATAAAGAAAAACCTGAAGGTTTTGGAAATAATAGAATCTATTTTTATTATTTCACTACAGGTGATATATGGAATTAAAGTACCAAATAGAATTGATATCCTGAATACATAATTAAATAATGATGTTACAAAAATTTTAAAAACATGCATGAAGCGTGGAAGACCAATTATATCTAAGGATAGAAATCCTTGAAAAGAGAAAAGGAATGGTTATAATTGAAAATATCATTATAGAGGAATATTTTACAAAAATAAAAACATAATTTTAAGTGTTATTAAATATACATATGATGAGAATCATAAATATAATTCACAGGATAAAGAAAAACCTGAAGGTTTTGGAAATAATGAAATCTATTTTAATTATTTCACTACAGGTGATATATGGAATTAAAGTAAAGTGGAAAATATTAATGAAATATTTTCATTATATAGAACATGATATATAAAATGAAGATCTCAAACCAAGGTTTGTTATGGAATATTAAAAATCAAGAAATTCAAATAAATAGAAAGATGTAATGAAAGTTGAATTAAATTCACTCAATATTCAAAGGGTCTTTGGACATATCATTCTCACACCAGAAGGTGTGAATCATATCAGATATAAATGAGTTTTTTTCATTAACATAATGAGTAAAATGATATTTTAAGATATAAATCTCATCTTGTCATGTAAGGTTTTTCTCAGAGACCCAGAATTAATGATGAGAATATTGGTTCTCCTGTTATGTATGATATTACTTTTTGATATCTAATCAGCCTTGAAGTAGCTAAAAAGGATAATATGCATCTTATGGATGTTATTAAAGCTTATTTATATGGGCCAATTGATAGTGGTATTTATATTAGAATGCATAAAGGATTTAAAATAATTAAATCATTGAAATAAAAACCCAAATACCTATATTCAATTAAATTTTAGAGATCCTTGTACGGATTAAAACAATCTAGGAATATGTGGTGTAAATATTTGAATAAATAGTTGTTAAATAGAGGGTATGTAAATTACCTCATACATCCATGTGTTTTTACTAATAAAACAAAACATAGATGTGTAATATTTTTTCATTATGTCAATTATTTAAATATCATAAGAACACTAGAAGAGATCAATGAAGCAATGGGAATCTTAATAGTTGAATTTGAAATGAAAGACCTGGGATATGTTATAGTTGGGGTCCTAGGACTAACTTTTTGTACTTTAATTACATATATAATCAATATATTTAATATTAATAAAAATTCTTATTACATATTGTTCATTTTTCTGCATGACTATAATGTAATAATTTTCTAGAGTGTATGTCATATTGATAAATTCATAACAGCTCCTCTCTTTAATGATAACCTTGAAGTGATAAGATGATATTATTAAATAATTTTCTATGGTTGGATAACATACTATGATGGGAAAAATAGTGAATAGACTGTTAGGTATGAATACTCATAAGCAGACAGGGCTTCTTCTCATGAAGTTCCCACTTGGTAATCTCCAAGATGAGAGATTATGAAAACTAACCTGCCCGTAGGAATTTTGAATAATTTAATGTCATTATATATTCATGTATATGAATGTCAATAATTGTCCTTAGACTTTAATATTATCATTAATACATGTCATGACTCATGCACTTAGATTTTCTAACAAAAATCACGATGACATATGTTTGTGGTGAGGTAGGGTATGTTGGGTGTGTCGCGATTGACTCATAATTAATGGATAAATCAAATAAGGATTTGTACCTTTTATATTTATTAAAGTTTATATCTTAACCCTTTTATTTTAATAGAACCATCTCATTAAATTCCATGTCCATGGTTAAACAATGTGTTTATTTTAGATATCCAAATAAATACATATCGAGCATATAGGTTAGTGACACAAATGTGAAACCTACTTGATGAGATATTATGAAAAAGGGATTATATTATATAGTGAGAGTTTGTATGTGTTTTTCATCATTGTGAAATTAATTTATTTCTCTTAGGTACCTTGACCCATTTCTAGATAGTAATCTTGGACATTAGACAAGCCCGACTAATATTAATGAGAAATAATCCTAGAGGGTCACACCCTAAGTGTTTATGATCATATCGATTAAATTATATTTGAAATTAATTAATAAAAAAATATTATTATCTATGACGAGGATTAATTTTATTCACATTTTATTGATCAAAAATATTTATTGATGAATAAAAAATTTAAATATTTTTTTGGGTGTTCAATAAATGTTAGATGAGTTCGGACGGACCAAGACTGTGTTCGGTGAAATATATTAATTAACAAGTAGGTCAAATAATATTTTTAATTTTTCAATTTATTGTATTCTAAAAAATATTATTATTATTATTATTATTAAATGACATTGGGTTTATTAATGGTTATAATATTGTTTAAGGGTCGAAATGAAATTAAATAATATTTTTACCTAAATCCTAGCTCTATAAAGAGACAATTGTGTCTACTGTGTAGGGTGTCCAATTGAAAATTGAGAATCATTACACACAGTGAATTATCTCTTGACTCCTCTTTCTCTCTCCCTCTCATGAATAAGAAACATAGGAGAGATTCCTTCAAGATCTAAGGATGAGTTATCAACATGAATAACACGAGATAATTGTTTCACCGCGCTAGCACCCAGAGATTGATTAGAGTTACTTAGAGATCAAAGGAGCATGTGTGGATCACCGCTATAGGGATTCTATCCTTGGATCCTCGCAGTGCAACAAAGTAAAACTCAAACGGTATTTTCAGATTATTGTCATCTACATTGAATAAATAGTCCTCAGAATAGGTATTCATTTCTTCTGATCTAAATAAATTAATTATAAATTTGACGGGCAAGATCCTCGCTCGAGGTTTCAAAAAACTCAATATTAAAATAAATTCTAATATATCACCCACCAAACATACTTCCATTACACTCAGAACCAATGAGTGGTATCAAAGGGTTCACATTTAAATTTATAATTATTTATTTGATTGTTTATCCATTTTCAATCATGGATAAATTTTCATTTCATATATTTTTTCAATTAATCTGATTTTAATTAACATGTTATCTATATATTAATCATGTTTTTAAAATGTTTAATTTTCTTAAAGGTTTAATAATATATGAAGAATGATCAAATATTCCATTGGGAACTACAAAATTGTTTCTATTAAGATAGGGTTACATGATGTATAGTCAGAGTACATGTTGTGTTCCCTAGTACGGTGCACCTATCCATGCCATGTGTTACACAGCATTCCACATAGTTATTACACATGGTGTACTCCATGTGTTGACCAAAAAACTTGGCACACAGTTTTTAGATTACAAGGTGTGTATACGGCATACAGATCATGTTGTCTATATAGGTTAGCAGCGTAAATCGTGCAATCTGTGTGATCGTTATACACAGTCAAACTACGTGAGAATGAAAACCGAGAGAATATATGATATAAATGAAGTTTATGAGGTATACATGGAATGTATTTCATCAATTACCATTTTTTAGATACATGTTGATTTATCTAGACAAATGGCATTGGAGATACATGACATGTAGTTGGAGGCACATGTCTTGTAGTCTCTCACTGGAGAACATGTTAAGACTTTCAGTGGTTTGCATGCACATGACACATTCAAACAACACATCATGTAGCTAGCATGTACACACCATGTAATCCTATTGAGATACATGATGAAGACCCAAGAGATTATTTGAAGCACACAAAAATCAAATACATGGCATATCGCAAGTATGTACATGCCATGTAGTCTGGTCGAGTCAACAAGACAAAGCCCCAGGCATTTGACCCGGATACACAATAACAGAGGTACACGGTGTGTAGCTGGATAGTATACATCATGTAGTCTCCCAATTACTATCCAAAATTTACAATTGCATCATTAAAATAATATTGTTTTGATTTTTGACTTTTAGAGTTTAAAATTTTAATAAGGGTTTTAAATTATTTTAAATACTCAATTAATTCATTGTACTAAATCTTCAACTATTGGTTTTGTCATTTATTTTCCATTAATTCCTTTATTATGGTTATCTCCAAGAGAATTCTGATAGTCATTAAAATGAAAGGTAATTAATTAATCAATACAATCGTTTTAATATTAATAAATAAAGAACTTGTAAGAAATGAATGTTATCCATTTACGTTTTCATATACGTTGTATGTATGACTGTACATGAGCTTGACCTCGACTTTTGTACATGTTGGATGTTTTAAGTTAATTTATTGCATGCGTTTGAAATTATTTATTCTTAAATTAATTATGATGGCCTATTAGTCATCACTCCCTCAATTATTATGTAGGACATGTGTGTCTAAGGATATTTATGTAATCTACCTTTAACTAATCCTTTGGTTCCCCTCACCTGCATGTGAGTTATAAATACTTGTAATTAATGGAGTTACCCAAGGTGTGTGGAGGTAGTCCAAGACACAAACATAATGATTCCAAACCATGTGTTACATAGGTGGATAAGTGGAATGTTGTAACTCATGTTAATAATGGCAATGAGAGATATTTCTTCTAGTTCATAGGTTTATTTAATGTCCTCTCATTAAATCAAATATTAGATAAAGATCATGAATGTGATATTTAATTATTTATTTATTTTTATCTATGAAATTATTTATTTTATGGATACAAGACCACAATCACATAAATAAATGAATTAATGTGAAAAGATAGAATTTAAATAAATAGGTTGTGCATAAATGTTTTATCCATCATTATTAATTAAATAAGTATCATTCACTTAATATTAACAAGACATGTAAAGGATAAAATAAGAAAAAAATTATACATAATAAATTAAAATATCTCAATTAAATATTAAGTCAGGCTTGGCCTTCCATTACATTACTAGGATTGAAAGTCGTAGAACTATGTACTTGACGAACTCTCGTTGGGACACTTACTTTTAATATGGAGTCCTTATGGATTTAATTAACTACATTACATCAAGATAAGTATCCATTTCTAGAATTTACGTAACTTGGAGGCAAGTGTTAAGGAGATACAAGTCATGATTTTAGGATAGGGGTGTCCACTTAATGGATCAAGGAGCTTCAAGTCTGAAGTTGATAAAAAAATACCTACCTAAATAACTTTCAGTAGATTGACCAAGCCTCATTGGTGCTATGTGAAGGAGTATATGCATCATTACCTCTAGAATGTCCTAGAAACTATAAATTTTGAGTTCAATGGTGAGGTGTATTGGGAATTGATAAATTTGTGGGAGATTTAATAAAAATAAATTAAGTTATTATTTCTTGTATAAATTTTAATCAAGAAAAGGTACTAATAATCTTCTATTTAATTGTAGAATAAAATAGAAAAATCATCATCCACATTATCCCTATGATCAATACTAGAGAAATACAACCTCCTCATTGGTAATAACTTCATGATTGGTTTATATGCCTTCAGGTTGTGTTATTCCATGAACAGAAATCTTACGTGCTAGAATCTTCAATGCCTGATTTTCCTGCCAAGTAAGCGAGTGATGAAGATTTACTTATATAATAAAAAAATTGAGTGATGTGGTCAAAATTAAATGTTTTATGCTTTATTATATGTCTAGTTAACTCATGAAGTCTCAAAAAAATATGGATGTGTATAGAATGAATGATAACCTTTGTGGTCTTTACTAGGAGAGAGCTAGACAGGAACAGTTTGAAATTTCCAAGGTTCTCTTTCAGAGTAATATTGAAGAGGTTTCCCCAGCTGGGCCTCATGTAGTCAAGATCCTTGGATACATTGAGTGTCTAGAGTTTCTAGGTTTTAAACTTCTCTAAGAGCTGGAAACCAATCTTATTATTACATCCCTCCCTCAGAGATTCTTCGATTTTGTTGCAAAATTTAAATATGAGAAACATGGAGAAGTCTGTGCCATATATTTTTACTCTCCTTCACCAAGTAGATAAGGATACGAAATTCAAAAAGTCTTTTGTCTTTATGGTGAACAAACCAAAAGGGTAAGAAAATATCTCTAAGTCCAAATCTTCTTCACACCCTTCCAAGAAGATTAAGATCAAGGGGAAGGTAAGGGAATTGGATGCTACTGGTTCACTTTTGGAAATAAGGGCCACTGGAAGAAAAAATGTACCCAATCAAAGAAGAAAGGGGAAGCTCCAAGTGCATTTTTTATTGATTGAAATGTATTTATTTCTAAAAATTGTGTATTAGATGCAGCTTTTGGTGCTCATATATGTATTAAAATATAGGAACCAAGTATATTCAGAAAAAATGACTAAAGGGAGGTAGATCTACAAGTATCCAATGGAGATAAACTTACTATTGTTGTTATTGAGGGCTACCACCTCATGTTTCTGAATATAATTTTCTTGGTTTTAAAGGTTTTTTATTATGTTCCTTTGGTTACCAACAAATATATATATTCATTCAGACTTGATATGAATGGAGTTATTTTCAAGATCTAAAATGAATGTTTCTTATTTTATAAAGATATCATTTGTTATGGTAAGGCACATTTAAATAATGGTTTTTATGTGTTGTATTACACAAACCAAGTAATGGGAATCAATAACAAACCTATTCTACATGACTCATACCACACCCAGCTATGGAATCACTAAATAGTTCATATAAAATAAAATCACTCTACTAAATTATACTAAGACTTATATTTTGATTCTTTTGAACTAAAACCACTTGGTATATGTCACACATGTTTACAAGGAAAAATAAACAAACTCCCATTTAGTATAAAATATGAAAGGGCCAAATATATTTAATTAGTTCATACAAATGTATGTGGACTATTTTATATTAAAGAAAGGGGTGAGTACTCATGCTCTATAACTTTTATAGATGATTTTTTAGATATGGATATGTCTACCTAATGAGGTATAACTCAGATTATTTTGATAAATTCAAGGAATGTAAGAATTACTTTGTGAACCATCTTGGTAAGAAGATTAATACATTTCACTTAGACCATAGTGGAGAGCATCTTAATCAAGACTGTATTGATTACTTATGGGACTTTGGGATCCTATCTCAACTCACTCATCCTTATACACCTCAGGTGGAATGATGTAAGTGAAAAAAGGAACCAAAACATATTGGAAATGGTGAGATCAATGATTATTCATGTGATTCTTCCATTATACTTTTGGGGATACTTGTTACAAAAAACAACACAAATACTAAACCAAGTTCCAACTAAAGTGGAAGATAGTATACCATACCACTTATGGAATATAAAGAAACCCATGTAGTCATACTTACATGTGTGGGGTTGAGAAGAATCTTTTAAGTCCTCTTTAGGTAACAAACTTACACCTCAAGGCACAAAATTTACCTTTATAGGATAACCCATGTAAATATGGGTATATTAGCTATATGACCTCTCAGAAAAGAAAAAAGGTAATAGTGGTGATACATGTCATATTCCTTGATAGGGATCACATATCTAAAAAATATAGTGGGAGTGAGATAAACTTAGATGAATTTGAGGCTCAAGGTACACAATATTTGACACAAGAATAGATTTCACAAATCTCTATGGAAGAAGAAACAGTTCCATAGACACAAGGAGTACAATAGAGGTTAGAGAACTAAAACATTATGGTTTTCTAGTTACCAAGGACGGTGACTCATTATTATTTTATAATAACAACTGTATAACCTATAAGAAAATAGTAAGTGTCATATATGTTTCCAAGTGGAAAGAATCCATGAATTTTGAAACAGATTCCATGTACCAAAACCAAGTCTGGATTTTGGAAGATCCTCCAGTGGATTTAAAGCATGTTGGTTGCAAATGGGTATTCAATAAGAAACTAGTCACGGAAAGAAAATTCAATACCTATAAGGAATGACTGGTTGAAAAAGGGTTTAAACAGCATCAATGGATTGACTATGATGAAACTTTTTCACCAGTTTCGATTATAAAATCCATAAGAATTATGCTTGCCATTGTGGATTACCATAACTATAATATTTGGAAAAAAATATGCCAAAACATTCTTCCTTAATGGAACCTTTAAGAATATTTATATATGAGAAAACTTAAAGGGTTTGTGACTCTAAAGTATTCTAAAAATATATGTAAATCTCAAAAAAAAACATTTGCAGATTAATGAAAACATCTAGGTCATAGAACATTCATTTTGATGAATCTATAACAGAATTTGGTTTCATAAATAATGAGTGTGAGCCATGTGTCTACAAACGGTTTAGTGGGAGTGTATTTTTTTTCTTAATAGTATATATTGATGACATATTAATCATTGTATAACATCATAAGATTTTACAGTATGTATCTTATTAAATAAATTCAATTTATTCAATAGCTCATGTTGCTTCAACATCAAGCTTAAACGAACTGTGATATACAATTAAATATTAACATGACCATTGAAATAGTAATGTGACCGTTAGGAATAGTAATTTTTCTATTAAAATAATAATATCACCTATGAAAGTATAAATAAAATTTAGTTATTTCATAAATGAAAATATGATATATTTATATCATGGAATAAGTAAATATATTTTTTAAAAATAATAAATTAAGTGTTGGTATTTTTTACGAAACATAAATGTTTATCTACAATTTTATATTTAATATAATGATTTAAAATAAGATTATTTTTATAAAAAAGATTCATGAATTAATATTTGGTTTTATTATAATTATAAGATACTTTTATGTTACTATAATTACTTTTTCAAAGTGTCATAAACTCAGTTATAATATTAAAATTGATATTTTTTGAATAAATAAATGATTTTAATTAAAAATTAAATTTATAATATTTAGAAAATGATTTTCATAAAATGGAGTTCATTTTTAAAATCTACATATAGAAAAATGGTTAGGGTGAATTTTTGGTATTTTTCTAAAATAGTTGACTTTTTAGTGAATATTGAAATACAATAATTTGCGGTATTTAACATTATAAGTAAATAAATGAATTATTGAGTCATTTATGATGTATATATGATATAATAACCCATTGGTTTGAACTAACATGCTCTGGTTACGGTATTTATTCATGGGGATCAAAACTATTGATAGTCTTGAGCCAAAATAATAAACAAATGAATAAAATAATCAAAAACACCCCTCTCCTCTCCCTATAAATACCACCCCTCACCACCTCTTATCCTTACACCTTCTAATCCTTGAATATTGTATAATTTTTTATCATTTTTTTACCAAGACTCTTCCCCACATCCAATACCTACTGGTCTTATCAAAATACCAAATCCAATCATCTTAAGGAGGTTCCTAAGGAGACGATATTCAAGAGGTAAAATCCCCCTTCTTTCTATTTTAATTTCTTTTATTTTATTATCCTCTAATAAAATACATTATCCAAAGTGTAATGTTAACTCTAGTATCATATGTATAATATAATTTTATTTTTGTATTGGAATATTCATCATCAAATCTCTTCTCTTATCCTTTTATTCTAAAAATGAAAATATCATTTGTGACGTGTTGATTCACCGCCTTCATGGACGATGAGTTTTTATTTTCTATTAACACCTTAAAGACTGGTAATAAAACCATTATTATGGTTAAATAATATTTTTATATACATATTATAAGTTATATCATGTTCTAGAACCAATATATAAACATAATATTAAATAAAATGACACAAGTTCATGATGGTTGTAAAAAATACCAAAATAAATTAAGGCACTTTCATCAAGGTTTTATCTAATGAGTATTACTCATATCATATAAATAAATGATATATGATACCATTTAAACTTTTTGAAGTTCATTAATACTAAATAATTTCAATTTTGGAGTTTTTCTTCCATTTTACAAGAACACCCATAATTATACACAAGGGAATCGATCATAAAACGATGAAACAAATGCTCCCAAAACAACAAAATTTGACATTATAACTCATAGAAATATCCATAAATAAACTTAATAAAATTATAATAAATAAAATATATGTTTAATAGGTTATTAATTAAGTAATTAATGAATCTAATTTGATTATATAGAACATTGAGTACAAGTTCATAATGCTTTCGGACATAAGGTAATGGTTTCTTGTCTCACCTTTACTTCTATGAGATATATTCCTTATTAAAACCTTATTTATTATGTGTGGTGTATATACTAACCTTTGATATATCATATCATGAATCTATTTATCTTCATTGTATTAAATGTTTCATTTTATAATCATTAATTTATGGGGAATACGATTCGATTGATCACAAGTGGTAAGGGACTTCGTCTCAATTTTTATTTCATTGAGACTTACTTGGCATTGTGCACCTAATCATTTTTATGTAGTGTATCTACTACACATTTGTGATTGATTTTCATTTGAAAGTATATTTATCTTAAATATATATTATTTATATCATGTATATTATTATTATCTAATTCATATACCATTTTTACATATGGTGTTTATTTTGAATGTTATTGATAAATTTGTATCCTCTAATCAATACGGATATTTTGATAAGGCATATTGTTGAAGAATTAAATCTATTTATGAAGAAATATTTAGACATGTAATGATGGGTGGACCAACATTATATAGCCACTCGATGCATTGATAGATCTCATGATTCAAAACAATTGGTGACAAACCCTTCATGTTTGTTTCCAACCAGAATCAAATGGGTTTCTACCCACATAGTTAAACCATCTTGTGAAATATCTTGATGGTAGTGGTTCATGTGATGGATACATGATATCCAATAATTAATCATTTCCTTTATTCAATATTCATTTATTCATATCCATGATATTTTCACTATAATAAATTCTATGGATTCATTTTCATTATCAGTTTATTGATTAAATGATATGTGTTTTTTAGCTATTTAACTTTCCATATTGATTATGCTTCACTTATTATTGATTCATGTTTTGGATGTATGGGACCCTCATTGAGTATTTGAGCTCACCCTTTTATTTTTTTTCCTTCCCCAAGTTATGAATATGAAATCTTTGAATAAGTGTCAAGGAAGAAGTTTATTTTCCTTTGTTATGTTCTATGTTTAATTACTAATGTAATAAGGGAACTATGTGTGTATCTAGTTCTTTTAAGACTATTAAACCGATTGATCCTTGGTATTGTGATCTCTTTTATCTATTCCATTGTAATAAAATAACCACTGACTATGGGATACTGGGGTCGGGGTTGTTAAATTTGGTATCAGAGGAGGTTTGGTAGAAGCCTTAGGAATTAGATATTAAATAAATATGATAATTATATTAATTCCTTATAGTGAATTTTTGGCTCAATACTCATGACGATTATGATCTAACTCAGTGTGTTCCATTATTTAGTGATAAAATCTAATAGAATGAAGGGAATCAATACCTGCAGACAATGTATGGATTTCCCAACTGATCAAGTCAACACATTTGGTGTTGGAGCTGAGAAGATTATGACTATATTAGTAAATCTTACTCAGGATATGAAAAATAACCATAATAAACCTATGTTGGATCATTTCATGTGGTGTAAACCCCAATATTTTAGTGGTACTATTAATCCAGAGGTATCTAAGAAATGTACCAAGTCCATTAAAAAGATATTCCAAGCATTGGAATGTAATAAAACGGAAAAGGTATTATTAGTGGTATATTTATTCAAGGGTGATGTTGATCAATGGTGTTCATTGATCCAGAATAATAGGGAGGAATAATAAATTTAAGTCATGTAATAGAAAACTTTTAAAGAAACATTCTTAAAAAAATATTTCCCCCATGAGAAAAAAACTGAAATGAAGAGAAAATTCCTTATATTAAAGAATAAGGAAGAAGTGAGTGTTTTATTTTATGAGGATACCTTCACAACAATGGTTAGGTATTATATAGATTACATACATGATTTAGAAAAAAATATTGATCATTTCTTTGAAGGTCTTAATCCAAGTCTCAGAAGGGCACTAGTTTCTCAAACATTTTCATCATATGATTAAATTGTATTAAGTACCATCAAAATGGAGAAGTAATTTTCTATATCCTATATGTTCAAGGGAAATAAAGATAATAAGATTTCTTATGATAACCATGAAAAAGGTAAAGCATCAAATAAGAAGAGGGTAACAAAACAATTCCCATTATGAAAAAATTATGGAAAGAATCATCCTAGAAAATTCTTGAAAGGCAAGGGAGTTTTTTATAAGTGTAGATAAAAGGGTAATCGAGATAATGAATGAAAGGGGATGAAACAAATCAATGATGTTCAATTATTCAACTTTAATGAAATGGGTCATTATTCAAACCAATGTTCCATGCACCAAGGGAATCCACCATAGAATATGCCAAGGGGGATGGTCAAGCTTATGTGATCACCATAGATGAATTAGAAGTACCCAATGATGTGGTGGAAGGTACATTAATACTATCTCTAAATGTATCCAATGCTTTATTTGATTATGGATCATCATACTATTTTATATCTACCCAGTTTTTCAAAAAAAATAGACACTTAAATTTTGATTTAATAAGGGATTTGTCAGTCAAAAATCCTAATGGAAGTCTCATTACAACAAAAATGTGTCGGTAAGTCCCTATTATAACACATAAACATGCTTTATTTTCTGAACTTATCATCATACCTATGGATGACTTTCATATAATCTTTAGTATGGACTAGATTTCAAAATATGATGCAAAAATTTATTGTATGAAGAAGTAAATTATGATTTGTGAGGAAGATGTAGAATTTATTATCCTTATAAAAGAAACTTCATCATATGATTATTATCTAGATCCAACCTCAATAGATCTATTTAATGAAATTCTTGGGTAGGAATAGAAAAAAACATCTAAGGATGAGGAAAGTAATCTTCAAATTAAGTATGTACCAATTTTATTGGAATATATTGTTGTCTTTCCTAAGGAATTATTTGGACACCCCCCAGAATGTGAATTTGAGTTTACCATTAATTTAATCCCTGATTTAAGACTAATATTAAAGATTCTTTATAGAATATCCACCGTGGAATTAGTGGATCTGAATAAACAACTATAGGATTTGAGTAATAAGGGATTTATTTTCCCTAGTTTTTCTCCATGGGGAGCCCATGTTCTATTTGTTAAGAATAAAGATGGATCCATGTGGTTGTGAATTGACTATAGAGAAATCAATGCTATTATAATAAGAAAAAATTATCCTCTACCTCATATTGATGATTTATTTGATCAACTTCATGTATTTAAATATTTTTTTAATATTTAAATTCATTTTAGAAATCATTAATTGTGATTAAAGAAGGAAAATATTGTGAAGATAGCTTTTCAAATTAGGTATGGAAATTAAGAGTTTACAGTAATACCTTTTGGGTTGACTAATTCACCCATGGTTTTCATGGATCTAATGAATAGAGTATTCAAAGAATATCTTGAATATTTTTTTAGTACCCATTGATGATATTATGGTGTATTCTAAAATCTATTAAGACCATGAGAATCACTTACAGATCATTCTTGATACTCTCATACGGAAAAAGTTTTATAGTAAATTTAGAAAGTGTGAATTCTAGATTTAGGAAACTTATTTTCATGGACATATTGTCTCTAAGGATAGAATATCAATTGATCCAGTAAAAATAAAGGGAATATAATAATGGTATATTCCAGCGAATATAATCGACGTAAGTAGTTTCATTGTTTTAGTAGGTTACTATCAGTATTTCGTTCTGAATTTTTCCTGATTGGATAACTCGTTAACCAAGATCACATGTAAAGGGGTTAAGTTCATATAGATAAAATAATGTGTAGAATATTTTTAAGAATTTAAGATAATATTATTCAATGATCCTATTTCAACTCTACCATCAATAAATGATGGGTTTTTGATATATAGTGATGCATCGAAGAAAGGACTAGGTTGTATCCTAATGAAAAATGATAAATCTATTTCATTGGCATCAATGTAGTTAAAGATTCTTGAACAAAATTATCCAATTCATGTTCTAGAGTTAGCATCCGTAATATTTTCTCTTAAGATATGAATACACTATCTCTATGGTGAACAATGTGAGATATGTATGGATCGTAAGAGTTTCAAATACATATTAACATAGAAATAACTCAACATGAGTAAAAGACGATGGCTCAATTTACTCTAAGATTATTAATTATAGATACACTACCACCCAGGAAAATAAAATAAGGTATTATATACATTAAGTAAGAAATATCATGGATTTATAACCCAAATAAGGATTGAGAAAGATCTTATGTTCATGGTTTTATTAAATATGTATATGGGAATTGTTAAGGAAGGGGAAACATCACTCCTTTTTCAAATGACTGTGAAACAATATTTATTGAAAAAGATAAAATCTCTCAATCTGTGGATAAGAATTTTCAAAAGAAAATTAAATCCATTCAGAATGTAAGATTGGAATACTTTGTGTATAGGGATGGAATTATAAAATTTAAAAAGAGGTTATGTGTTGCATCAATACTTGGGATAAAAAGGGGATTGTTATATGATTATAATAGCTCAAATTTCTCTATACACCCTGGTAGTACCAAGATGTATAGAGATATGAATGAACATTTTTTTGGGGATAACATGAAGCGGGAAATTACTATGTGTCAAGATTTATAGTTTTTCAATAAGTGAAGGTTGAGAAAAATCATCCTAGAAGATTCATGTAACCTCTACCTATTTCTATTTGGAAGTGGGATGAAATTACTACGGACATCATCACTGGATTACAAAACACCCCCAAAAAATGATATGATATGGGTTATTGTTGATCACCTTACCAAATCAGAACATTTTCATGCTATAAGATAATATTTACCTCTTGATCACCTATAAATACTCTATATTAATGAATTTGTAAGACTTCATGGTGCACCTCTATTGATTATGTCTGATTAAGATCCCTGTTTTACTTAAAAATTATGGAAGTGTATTTAGAAGGCTTTAGATATTGAGCTTCATTTGAGTACTGCTTATCACCCTCAAACCAATGGACAGTCTGAAAGTACTATTAAAAAATTAGAAGACATGTTGAGATCATACTCACTTGACTTTCAAAGTATGTGGTATTAGTATTTACCTTTGGTGGAGTTTTCCTACAATAATAGTTTCTATTCTTGTATTCAAATGGTTCCATATAAAGAATTATAAGGAAAGAGATTTCATATTCTAACTTGTTGGGATGAAGTTGGTGATAGGAAACTTATAATACTAGAACTTATTGGAGAGACAATGACTATGGTAAATACTATTTTGGATTATATTAAAGCAACTAAAATTTGGTAAAATATTTATTCTGATAACGAGAGAGAGGATTTGAAATTTCAAGTGGGAGATCATATCGTTCTGAAAGTATATCCATGGAGGGGTGTTATAAAGTTTGGTAAGAAAAGGAAATTGAACCCCAGGTACATCAGACTATTTGAAATTCTAGAAATAATTTAAGTTGTAGCTTACTAATTAGAAATTCCACCAAGTCTCTACAAATTTTATTATGTGTTCCATGTATCATTATTAAAGACTTACATGTCAGACCCAATACATGTACTCACCTATGAAGAAATAAAATTAGAACCTGATTTGTTATATTCTGAAGAGCCTACTGAGATTCTTGATAATAGATAACAAGTACTAAGAAATTGGATGACTTGACTGGTGAAATTTATTTGGAAAAACAATAAAATGGAAGAATCAATATGGGAACCTGAGGATGTTGTAAAGAAGAACCACCCTCATTTGTTTAGAAGGAAATATTCAAGAAAAAAGTTGAGGATGAAATTTTCGAAGAAGGGAAGAACATAACACCCCAATATTTTATAGTATGTATCTTCTTAAATAAATTCAATTTTTTCAATAAATTATGTTTCATGCAACACTGATCTTAAATGAACTATGATATACTATTAAATATTAACATGACCATTGGAATAGTAATATGACCGTTAAGAATAGTAATCTGGACATTTGAATAATAACCTCACCTGTAAAAGTATAAATAAAATTTAGGTATCTCATAAATGAAAATATGATATATTTATATCATGTAATAAGTAAAGAAATGTTTTAAAAATAATAAATTAAGTGTTGGTATTTTTTGTGAAAAGTAATTGTTTAATTAAAATTTTATAATTAGTATAATGATTTAAAATAAAATTTATTTTAATAAAATATATTCATCAATTGATATTTTTTTGTATTATAATTATAATATAATTTTATTAGATCATAATTAATTTTTCAAAGTGTCGTAAAATCAATTATAATATTAAAATTTATATTTTTTGAATAAATGATGATTTCAATTAAAAATTAAATTTCTCATATTTATAAAATTAATTTCATAAAATATACTTCATTTTTGAAATCTACATGTCAAAAAATGGTTAGGGTAAATATTTGGGATATTTCTCAAATAGTTGAATTTTGTGAATAGTGAAATACTATAATTTATGGTATTTAACATTATAAGTAAATAAATGAATTGTTGAGTCATGTATAGTGTATAGATCAGGTAATAACCCATTGGATATAACTCACATTATCTGGTTACAGTATTTAGTCATGGGAATCAACGCTATTGATAGTCTTGATCCAAAACAATAAACAAATGAATAAAATAATCAAAACACCCCTCTCTTATCCCTATAAATACCACACATTCTCTTCACACATTATAAGACTATAATATTGTATAACTTTTTTCCAATTAACTTATTAATCCTATTACCCATGTCTAAGACCTACTGATCTTAACAAAAGGCCAAATCTAAGTGTCTTAAGAAGAATCCCAATGAGATGATATTCAAGAGGTAAAATCCTCCTTCTTTCTCTTTTAATTTCTTTTCATTTTTTATCCCCTCCTCACCTCCCCTATCCAAAGTTTAATACTAAAATATAGTGTCATATATATACTATAATTTTATTTTTATAATGTAATATCCATCATCAAATCTCTTCTCTCATCCTTTTATTCTAAAAATAAAAACACCGTCTATGACGTGTTGATTCATCGCCTTCATGGATGATGAGTTTTCATTTTCTATTACGACATTAAATACTGGTCATAAAATAATTATTATATCTAAATTAGATTTTAATATAAATATTATAAGTTATATCATGTTCTGGAATCAATATATAAACATAATGATAAATAAAATTAAATGAGTTCGTGATGGTTTTAAAACCCTCCAAAATAAATTAAGAAATTTTCATCAATATTTTATCTAATGAGTCATCCTAATACCATATAACCAAATGATATATGAGACCATTTAAACTTCTATAATTTCATTAATACTAAATAATTTCACTTTTGGATTTTTAATTCCATTTGAAAAAAACTCCCACAATTATACACTAGGGAACCAACCATAAAACCATGAAACGGATGATCTCAAAACAAAAAAATTTGGCATTATAACACATTGAAATGGAAATAAATAAACTTAATAAAATTATAATAAATAAAATATATATTTAATAGGTTCTTAATTGAGTAATTAATTAATCTAATTTTATTATTCATGTCATTAAGTACAAGTACAGAATGATTTTGGACATAAGGTAAGGGTTTCTCATCTCACTTTGACTTCTGTGAGATATATTCCTTATTCAACCATTATTTATTATGTTTGGTGTACATACTAACCTTTGATATATAATATCATGAATCTATTTATCTTCATTGTATTAAATTTTTCATTTTATAATCATTAATTTTATAGGGAATACTATTCTTCTTATCACAAGTGGTAAGGGACTTCATCTCAATTTCCATTTCATTGAGACTTACTTGGTATTGTGCACATAATCAATTTCATGTGGTGCATATAATACCCCTTTGAGATTTTTTTCATTTGAAATTATATCTCTCTTAAATATCCATATTATTTATATCATTTATATGATTATTTTCTAATTCATATACCATTTTTACATATAGTTTTTATTTTGAATGTTATTGATAAATCTATATTCTATACTCAATACGGATATTTTTATAAGGTGTATTATTCATGAATTAATTTTATGTATAAATAATTATTTGGAATTTCAGTTATAGTTGGGGGCCATAATTATATATCCCCTTGATGCATCAACATATATCACGAGACAAAATAGTTAGCGACAAACCCTTCGCATTTATTTCCAAGCAGAATCATACGGGTTTCTACTCACATAATTAAACTGTCTTGTGAAAGGTATTTAAGGTAGTGGTTCATGTTCCAGAGGCATAGCATCTAATAATTAAGCATTTCCTTCATTTAGTATTTAGTTATTCATTGCCATGATATTTTCACAATGAAAAAATATAAGGATGCATTTTCATTCTCAGTTTATGGATTAAATGACACGTGTTTTTCAGTTATTTACCTTGCCATATTGATTATGATTAACTTATTATTGATTCATGTTTATACTGTATGTAACCCTTACTAAGAATTTGAGATCACCCTTTTATTTTTTTTCCTTCCTTGGGTTATGAAGATGGAATCTTTGAATAGGTTTCAAGGAAGCAATTCATTTTCATTTGATATGTTCTATGTTTAATAACCAATGTAATAAGGGAACCATGTATGTATCTATTTATTCAAGACTAATAAACTGATTGATCCCTACTGATGTAATCTATTGTATCTATACCATTATAATAAAATAAAAACCGACTATGGGATACTGGGGTTGGGGTTGTTACATGTTGGTAATGAAATACCAATCTTACAATCTGTTAAGTCATGGTTGAATAAATTCTTCTCTATGAAAGACTTGGGTGAGGAAACATATGTTATTAGGATCAAGATCCATCATGATATATCCAAGAGTATGTTCGGCCTATGTCAAAGTACCAACATTGACAATATTCTGAAGATATTCTTTGTGAAACAATCCTATAGGGTATTGTTGTCATCGTCATATGGGATTCATCTTTCTAGGAAAATGTGTCCTCATACACATGTGGAAAGAAATAGAATAGAAAGGATTACATATGCATTAGTGATTGGTTCAATCATGTATGATATTCTATGTACTAGGATAGATGTCACCTACACATTAAGTGTGGTAAGAAGATATCAAGCTAACCCAAGTGACCTCTATTGGATGGCAGTCAAAACTATCCTTAAGTATTTGAGGCATACTAAGAATATTTTTTCGGTTTATATGGTATATGAGGAACTAGTAATCAGAGGATATGAAAATTATAGTTTACAAACTAATCAAGATAACATGAAGTCATAAAACGGGGTATATATTTACTTTTATTGAAGGTGTTGTGAGATGGAAGATCTCACAATAGGTTTTGGTTACATATTATCTAGTAAAGTCTGGGTATATTTCGGATTCTAAGGAAGCTAAACAAGAATTATGGATGTGAAACTTCATCCAAGATATTGATGTAGTACCTAGTCATAAAGATCCTATCACACTCTATTGTGATAATACTACAACAATGGCACTCGCAAAAGATCTATGGTCACATCAGAAGAAAAAATGATTACTTTGGAAGTATCATCTCTTTAGGGATTTTTCTTAGGGATGTGAAGTTGTGGTGAGTAGTTTTTCCCATGGAAGACAACATTGCAGACCCCTTGAATAATGCCTTAACTTTTCAAAAACATGATTATCATGTGAGGTCTAGCAGACTGAAAGTTGTAGGTAGTTGGCTCTAGCTTAAGTGGGAGTTTATTGGATTTTTTGTCCTAGGATCAACTATTTATACTTTAATTACATGTATATTTTATGTATTGAATATTAATAAAACTTTATACTACATGTTTTTAATTGTTCTGCATGACTCTAATGTAATAATGTCTTAGAGTATACGTCGCATTGAAAAGGTTGTGTTAGTTCTATGCTATGGTGATAACCTAGAAGTGTTGTGATGATATTATTAAAAAATATTTTTTGGTTGGATAACATACTATGATGGGACACATAGTACATAGACTATCAAGTGTGAATAATCGTAAGTAGATGAGGCTTGTTCTCGTGAAGTCTGCACTTGGTAATCTCCAATATGGGGGATTATAAGAATAGACTCTCCAATGGGAATTTTTCATGTTTTGGTATCATTGGATATTCCTATTTGAAAATGTGTGTACTGTTATTTAAAAATTAAGATTATCATTACTACATGTCATGACTCGTGCACTTATATTTTCTGATGAAAACTGTGATATATGCTCACAGCGAGTCAAGGGTACGTTGGGTGAATCATGATTGACATGTCATTAATGGATAAGTTGAGGAAGGGTTTGTCTATTCTATCTTTTTGGAAGTTAATATCTCATACCTTTGATTGGAATATAATTTTCACATTAAATTCTATGGTCATGGTGAAATGAAATATTATTTCAGATAGTCAAACAAAGATGCATCAAACATATAGGTTGGTGACACATATGTGAAACCTACTTGATAAGATATTGTGATAAAGTAATTATATTACACAGTGAGCATTCTTATGTGGTTTTCATAATTGTGGAATTAAGTTATTTCTCTTAGGTTCCTTGACCCGTTTCTAGATAGAAATATTGGACTTTAGGAAAGCTCGTTTAATGTCAACAAGAAAGAATCTTAGAGGGTCACACCCTAAGTGTTTCTGATTATCTCAATTAAATTATATTTGAATTTAAATAATTGAATAAATATTATTTTCAAAACCGAGGGATAATTTTATTCATGTTTTTTTTATCACAAATATTTATTAACGAATGAAATATTTAAATATTTATTCTGGTGTTCAATAAATTCTCTAAGAGTTCGAATGGACTAAGACAGTGTCTGGTGACAACTATTAATTAATAAGTCGGTTAAATGATATTTTTTATTATGAAAGTTGGCGTGCACCATAAAATATTATTATTATTATTATTATTATTATTATTATTATTATTATGTGACATGGGGTTTATTAAAGGTTATAATCTTTTTTAAGGGCCGAAATGAAGTTAAATAATATTTTAACCTAAAATATATATCTATAAATAGATGATTATTTATTTTATGTAGGATGTGTAATCGAAAATAGTGAATTGTTGTGCACAACAAATTCACCTTTGACTCATTCTCTCTCCCATTCAAGAATGAGAAATACAAGAAAGATTCCTTCAAGATCGAAAGAGACAATCATTTCTCCATGCTATCACCTAGGGATTGATTGAAGTTACTTTGAGATCAAAGGGAAACATGTGAATCACCACTACAGGTATTATATCCTTGTATCCTCATAGCCCAATGAAGGAAACCCCAAAAAGGTCTTTTTAGATGATCCATCTCTACATCAAAGAAAGAATCCTCAGATCAGGTACTCTTTTCTTCTTATATAAATAAATTAATTATAAATTTGATGTGAAAGATCCATACTTGGGGTTTCAGGCAACTCAATATTAAAATATATTTTAATGTATCACCCACCACTGCATGCTTTACTATGCTCAGAACCAGTAGGAGAAACCAAGTATTATCTTAGTTTATAAATTGAGCATATGTCAAATGGTATATTTTTGTATTAGTCAAATTACACTAAAAACGTATTAAAATAGTTTAATGTGGATAAATATAATTATTTAAGTAGTCCAATGTTTATTCAGTATTTAAATATAAAGAAAGATCAAATTTGACCTTGTGAAGAAAATGAAAAGTTGGTTGGTTTAGAATTATCATACCTTAGTGTCATCAGAGAACTTATATATCTTGTTAATTATTTTTAGCCTGATATATCTTTTGCTACTAATTTATAGGCATGATTTTTTCCATCACCTAAATAAAGACACTAGAATGAAGTTAACATATTTTTTGTTATCTTGGTGATAATATTGATTTTAGTTTATTCTATTCTATAAAATTAGAAAAGAAGATGATTAGTTTTTTATATGATATTATTTATTAGATCTACATAATATGTGATCATGGATTTGTTATGTGTTAAAGGTTGGAGGTAATTTCATATCTTGAAGATCACAAAAGAAGACACTCATTACAATATCTTCAAATAATGAAAAATTGAGCATTACATAAATCATGTTAAGAATGTGTTTGATTGTGGTCTATGACTCAAAACATTCAAGTAGCAAGTGAATTGTATATGGATTGTATCCCAACAATATTATATGAAGATAATGTTGTGTTCATCACACCATTAAAGGAATAATTCATAAAAATGATTGGAAAAAACGAATAACACCGAAATTTTTATCCAGCACACAAGAGTTAATGAAGAAAGGACATATCAACATGTAATATGTTTTATCTAGTGATAACATTGCTATTTTATTTACAAATTCACTATTGATTTCTATCTTTAAAATAATTTTACATGATAAAGGGATGTGTAGATTGAAAAATTTTATAATTTCTTTATGTAATGTAACTATTAAGGAAATCTACATAGTTGTTTACTTTTCCTTATTTAGGTTTTTTATTCCACTGGGTTTTTCTAAAAAATATTTTTTAATGAGACAACATCAAAACATGTATGAAATTGGTAGGGGTGTGCATCCAATATGTATGAAGTAGCCACTGGATATGGTTGTAGATTTTAATGGGGGTAGCCTGCCCACCCCCCACCTACCCCTCATTTCACTGCTTGTAAAATGAAATGCATCCCCCGGATACTATGAGATAAATAAAATCAATACCAAAAAGTTTAATAAAATTTATGTATCGCATGTTTTTATGGTATTCAAATTTTACTCATTTCAATTTTTCATTTTCACAAAAAAATACATTAATTTTAGAAATATCATATATTTATATATTCTTATTAAATTATCTAACGTCAATATTAATCATATAAATAATTAAAAAAATGACGGCATTCATAAATGACATATCAGAATCAGGATGAATACTTCTGTAGAATTTAGGGGGAAACTACCTAAAAGATTATTACCCGCTCATCTTAAGAAGTGCTCTTATAATATCATTGTCCGGTGGGGATTCATGTAGGTGGAAATCAAGGAGGAGTGCAAAAGATATTTGAGGTGAGGGATGGAAAACATGGTGGTAAGTGGGAAGTAAGTGGAGATAGGGATGATGAGTTTGATTAAAGAGGGCGAGGAGGTGAGGGAGAAGGTGGTTTCATTAAGAGGGGCAGGTAAGGAAGCCCTATGAAAGGATGAATCTTCCTACACATTATTTCGTTTTTTTATTCATATCAAAATTGAAAATTAAACTTGTTTAATATCTGAGTAATTTTACAAAACACTATTTGAACTTGATTAAAATTAAAACCAGATTAAAAGTTTTGGAAGTGGGATTTTTTATAGGTTTTTTAGAAGAAAAAAATATTAAAAATTGGTATAGGTTTTTGTTTTTATTTTAAGTAGGGGTGAAAGATGCTGATAGAAAAACAAAAAAGGAAACATGACAAATACATTGATGTTCACAATGCCTTTTGTGTTTTATTACTCAAAATGAGGTGGGGACAATGACACCTTCTGCCTCCACTCCTATAAAATCAATCCGAACGTGCCTCCATTATCACCCAAAATCACTTGTAATTTTAATTCACTCTCTAAATATCTTTAGATTTTTCCTCTCACTCACTCTAAATCTCTCTTGATTTTTACTCTCTTCCTTGATGTTGAAGTCATCGAATCTTGTTAGTTTTGGAGTAAAAATTTTTCCAGGATTCATTTCAAGGTATTTCTTCAAAAAAAAATTATTTATTTAGTTTTTTGGTTTTTAGTTTATTTTCATTATTTTATTTACTTACTTGTTTAGTTAATTATTTGTAATTTGTAAATAATAGTTAATATTAGTGAGTAATTAATTATGATTTAATGATGATTATTTTGTATTAATTAATGATTAGTCTTAGTTATTAATTTTATAACTATTATGAAATTATTATTATTTAATAACATTTATGAGTTTTATAATAATTATAAAAAATAATTATTAACTAATAGATAATTAATTAGATATTAATTCAATAAAAAACAACCAATAATTAACTAGAATTTTACTTGTAATTAACTAATAATTAAGTAATAATTAACTAATAATTAACTAATAGATAAATAATAATAAAATAATAATTAGGTAAAAATTAACTAATAATTAACGAATAATTAACTAGTAATTAGATAATAATTACCTATAAATTAAATAATAATTAACTAATAATGGACCAATAGTTAACTAATAATGAACTATTAGTAAACTATTAATGAACAATTAATGAAATAATAAATAACTATTAATTAACTATCAATGGACTATTAATTAACTTATGAATACTAAATAAATACCTATAAATACAATGAAAGAATTACCTAATAACCAGTTAGAAATTACTAACTTAATTATTAACAATTAGATGGATACTACTTAGTTATTAATAATTAGGAAAAATTAATTGCTAACTTAATTACCATGAAATAACTTCACATATATCTTCTACCTTTAACCCTATATGATAATCCCACAGAGTGAATATTTGTTATCTATCAATTAATAAAGTAACAATTGTGTAGTTACCTGAGAAATGACATCTCTTTCTAGATAAAAACAAGAGGAATCATGCTTTTACAAAGATTCACCTAAGGATAATAACCTCGAAAAGAGAAAATTGAGTATTAATCTATTTTCACCTAGTGTACAAAAAATATGCCTAACTATACAAATTTTGGTAATATATTTCATAAGAATTTAAAAATCAACCTTCTGAAAATAATCAATCAACACATGTGATTGTTTAAGTCTGTTAAACATGTTTCCTCCAACTCTTTTAGTGATTGTTCAAAATATTCTAGTTTTGAAAAAAATTATGATCTAAGTAAACATGAAAAGTGTTTAAAAGGTCTCATGAAGCAAAGGAAAAGTAATAAAAATCAATGGAATAAGAATCACAAGAAAATATTTAAAATAAAACATAATAAATATTCTGATATTAGGTATTTTGAATGTAAAAATAATAGACACACCAAATATGAATATCCAAAGTCAAAAAATGATAAAGAAGGAAATAATGATAAAAGAAGAAAAAAATAAGGCTTTTACTTATAGTTAGAATTACACCGAAGATTCTAACTCAAGTGAATAATCTATAAGTGAAAAATAAATAGGTAATCTTGTATTAATTCCTAAGGTTAGTAATGTTGGTGGTTGTTGTGAAAAATGTAAGGGTCAATCTATAGCTAGTGATTAATTTATGAAACATAAATATGGAAGGTTTACACAAATAAATATTATGAAAATAAATTAAACTATATGATGCATGAGTCATTCCTTAAGGACTGTAAACTTTAGGATGACCTAAAAGTGATCATGATTGAAGCCTGGGATACTAAGATAAATTGGTCCTCTTATCTAAGAAGAAGATCAATGGAAAATTATGGAACTAATTTTTTAAAAATAATATAGATGAAATTATGTACAATAACCTCTGTGGTAAAAAAAGATAATTCCATGTTATCATCTTAAGAAAGAAAAAATATTATTAACATAACTGTTTTATCCTATATTATACTAAACATAACATTGTATTTATATTTTACACTTACTTAATATTTATTTCATTTTTTATAGATATGGACGATATTAATTTACTCATTGATTAGCATAGAAATGTTTTTTGTGACGTGCTAGAAATCCATGATTTTTTATGGGTCGGGGTGTATAGGGCATTCCATTATCATCACATTCCACCTACAATTATTATTATATCATACCTACAGTATGATGGTTTTTATAGTATCACTATAAAAAATTATATTTATTGATCATCACGTCCTTTCTACTCTCATCAAGAGAGGGAGACCTAAGACTTACACTTTCCACTTTCCCAAGGGAGAGATGACCTTCACCCTAGATGATGTGGTAGTTGTGTTCATTATTATTATGTAGAATGTTGAAATTATAAGACCCAATCATAGATACTGACCTGAGCTTGTACAATGATTGCTATGCCTAGAAATTATGGGAGATGATATTGCTACAAACTATAATACCCTATCTATGAGCTATCTTGACATGCCCTTCACACATCTACCCATTGACGTTAATGATAAGACTATCATGCATCACACAAGTGAATATATCTTGCTACTCATTGTAGAGACAACATGCACTAATCACTCTAATATTCATGTCTACGTGATGTATTTGGTGATAATTCATGACTTTGATCAGGTTGGAAGATATAGGTGGTCATTTTCAGGCTTGTAATACACATATAAAGCATATAAAATTCATACTTATTAGATTGTAGTGATTTTGGGGGACCTATCATCATCATTTAGATGTAGGCATGAGAGTTCATCCTTCCCCTAGGCCATATTGTTTTTATTTCAGATCTTCCCATGGATGTGTTGTATAACTCTTTGTGTGGAAACTGGTATGATCAATCATCTTTATTATTTTCTGATTCTAAAATGAGTTATTATACTTAATTGATTATTATTTATCACTTTATATGTTTTATGTTATAGGTGGAGTCAGGCACACCATTTCATCAGGACACCAAGACACAGTTTGGAAGCATATTGTCTTATGTTGTATATTCTTCTACCCATTAATGTAAGTATATACATTATTTTTTCGACTAATTAATTTCAAAATATTATAGTTTTTGGAAATTAGTAACAAAATATTTTAACAAATTTTACTTTTCATTACATATTTCATGGAATCCATATTGGGATATAATTGACCAGCTTCCTCTATACTGCACCACTAGGATTGATGATGTCAGGGTTATATTTCCTCTCATACACTTTCATATTGTTTAGTAAGACCATCCCAATAGAGTTATACATTGTTTTGAATGCATTTAGAGTATTAATTCGATGCCCAGATGACCAAAAATGCTTCACTCCCTGAAGCTGAAAGGGAGGAAATATCTCGACTGGAGACAACAACATGCATGGTATGTCAACATCTGGGATAGACATGCATTGTTTCATATCGAGGGCATGCATGTGATGTAATTTTATCTATCATAATAACTTGAGTATGTGTTATGGTTTAGACTAAATTTTACACTATATTTTACATTGCATGGTAGAGTGATCCAGGATCTGTTAATTCAATAACATTAAATTAGTTTGTTTGTTGTATATTATTTTAGTTTAGTTTGAATCACTTTACTATATACTCAACTAGTGCATATTATCAAACTATATGATCATTATGAGAGCAAGGAATTTAGTCAAAAAACATACCATGTTTGATCACATGAAATAATTCCATTGTATCATGTTTTACACGATAGTATATCCAATCCTCTACCTTAGGGAGAGGAGGTTTCTACTCAAGAACCTCCTCCAGTAGCTGCTGATGTTGACAAACCATGAAAATGGAAATGTAGAACTTGTTGAGATATATGTGAGGCCTCACCCATTCCATAGGAAGAGTGGAAACTTCTAATAAATGAGCCTCATCTAATTTTCAATGCGTTCTAGCATCCATGGGATCTATTTATGTTATCAACATATCCACGGTTTTTCCCAATATAGAGGATTTGAGCGTGTATCAAGCATTATTTTTTATGTATTCATCTTTTATGACCGGTCCTTCATAGGGCATGTGGCTTCCTCATGATATGTTAGGTTATTATACTTATGCAATGGGAGAATTATATGGTTCACAACTCAACATGTCAATGGTACCCCAACCCGAAGATTGACAGATAGAGCAGTAGACTGTAGATGTTCATGTACCTAAGGAAGATCCCCCTCTAAGTCTTCAAACTCCACCACATCATAGAGGTTGGGGATCTCAATACAGGCATCTCGTTCATACTCTAGATTATGGGACAAGACCTCATTATATAAATTGATGAAAAATATTTATATTCATTGATTTTATATGTTTTTATGACTTAAATTGTTTGATATTACATTGGTCTCACTATATTATGGATAATGTTCAAATTATTATACAAACATCAGCCAACTAATTAAATTTCAGAAATATATTTCCAAAAAAATCACTTCCATATATTATTAAAATTATAATTAATAGTATTAAGTTTTATGTATGTACTTTCCTTATTACTATAAATTTTTATTCAAACAATTTATTTTTATAAAAATGAATACATGTGAATAAAATTATTTTGTTTTATAATTAATGTAATTATTTTGAAGTTAGGTTTTTTAAAAATAATTCAAAGTAATAGTTATTAATTAATAACAATTAAGAATAACTAGTAATTAATTGGTTATAATTAATTGTAAAAATTCAGTTATTAATAATTAGTAAATAAATAAAACTAATTAATAATAACATCAATAACAATCAAAATAAGTCCGAGTACAAATTGACAATCCAACCCATACCCATCAAATTTATTAGAAAAAATTAAATGAAACAAAGGATTGGATGGGTACAAACAAGAAATCCTACCCTCCATCAAGGGAAAAGCATTACAGATCAAAAAGATCAGGGTCACCCCCATGGTCATAGTTAGAGTCATCAGTATCATCAAAAGTTTCCCGCTCAAATTGTGAGTTCTTTTGCTTGAAGAGTACAGAGTACTTCACCCTAAGCTTTTGGTGCTCTAGAGTGAGTTATTTGGAAAAAGTCCTGGTGGACATTCGACCACGTCCTCATGTACCAATCCAATCATCACGACCACATCCTTGACCAGGTGGATATCAATAACAATATTTATTAAGAATTTATAATAATTATTAATGAATTTTAATTATATAATAATAATAAATAAATAATATAAATTATTTAATAATATTTATTAATAAATATAATTATTTAATTACTAATTAACAAAAAATTTATTTATTATTTATTATGTAATAATAAATAATAATTAATAATAATAATAAATTATTATTATTTAATTGACTATAATTAGTGGTAATAAGTTACAAAAATTAGTTACTAATAGTTATTATTATTCAAAATTACTATAAATATATATTACTTTTAAAATTTTAATATTTATTACTATGAAAATATAAAACTATTATTAACATTGTTATTTATAAGTTATTATATAATTTTTTTTTCAAATAATTTTTTATCATGGTGTGTGTGTGTGTATATATTTAAAACCTAAAAATCAAGAAAAATAAAAAAAATTATTTACAAATAATTAATTATAAATCATAATTATTAATTACTAATAATTATTTCTAAAATAATTAATTTATGAAAAATAAATTAATTTTTTTTGTTTTCTTTCAGAAAGAATGCGTGAGTGGATTTCACGACTTCTTTAAAAAATCATTAAGAAGGCACTAAATCCCTAGATGCCTTTTCCCAAAATTAAAGGAGGATAAAGGCATTAGATACTTCAACACCTTTAAGCCATACTTTTAAAAATATAAAAAACCTATACTTTTTTGTAATATTTTTTTCTAAAAAATCAATAAAAAATAATTTTGAAGTTTATTTAATCAAATGGGAAAGTTCCAGGTATGTGGTTGATGTATACATGAACATGAATATTGATTTTATATATCAATCATGTTAATAATGTGGTTTATTTTATGAATTCTTTCACTTTTAATTCAAACTCTTGAAATTGTTAAGGTTCTCAATCTACTCAATATAATATCTCAAACTCACCTTGTGTCTAATAATGATATAAGAGAGGGAATCATAAAATATTTACAAGGTTCAGTACAAATTCCTACTCCTTTCCATGTTGGTTATACCTCCCCCCCCCCCCCCCCGACATGGACTCTCCACTAACTTCTTTAGGATTACAAAGGCACATGTAACAACTAGTTATACACCCGAGTTTAATTCCTCTAGTTGACCCCAGTTCTACCCACCCCCCCATCAAAAAACTTGTATTCCACAGTTGTTTATACCTCCAAACTATCCTTCTTTTATCCTATTCCTTATCAATTGGTAATCTCCCCAACCACAAGCCTCTTCAACAACTGGTATACCTCACCCCCACCCCCACCCCCCCCCCCATCTACAATCTCTTCCTTCTACTTTGTTGATCCTAGGTAGAAATATCTTCTTCTTCAGATGGTCTTCCTCTATAAGAAAGTACAATTTCCTTTTCCCATTTACAACTTATTTAAGATCTTAAAAAACTCTCTAAAGAGTTTTCTAGTCTCAAATATTCCTCCTGATCTTTCAAGATGAGGATATACTCAAACCTTACCAGGAATTGTCTGTTTAGTACTAATCTATCAAGTATGTCATGTATGATACTCCTTAGTACGGTTCCTCAATCCATTATACCTTCATCGGGTATGAATTCTTAAAGTTGTATTCATTTTTCCTTTATCTGGTATGCCTCTGTTTGATGCACCTCCATCTGATGCACCTCTATCTAGTACACCTATGTTTGGTACACTATGTATGGTTCTCCTCTCCTTTAACCAAGTGGATCCTTGTTCAAAAACTCACACTGAACTAATAATATTCCCTCTCAAGATCAATAAACACCAAACCCTAAATGATCTATCCTCCTTTTATAGGATCAAATTCTCTAAAAATTATAGAATAAATGCAAGCTCTAAATTTTAATTTCCCACTCAACCCAAACTTCATTTGACTACCTTGAATGTCTCCAAACAAATCAGAATCAACATTATTTTTCAAAGTTCCCTCAAATATCTTCATCAAATAACTATTCAAATCTTCTATAAATATAAGCTTTATTTACAAGAGTTTAATGTATATCTCAGCATCTCCATAATGTTTGAATTTCCAATATTTTTTTAAAGTTCCTCAAACCACCATATTGTGTCCTATACAAACTTTATCTATCCAATGAATCCATATTTTTATATCTGGTATATACACCCTTTTTTCTAATATACTTTAAAATCATTGTAGGTTTCTCCATCCATAGTTATCCATCATATGGATTTATAAAATTTCATTCGATAAAATCAAATTTATCCATATAAAACATTGTAGAAATATTATTTGTTAAGTGCTCTATGTTTTATCTTTCTTGAACATCCTCAGAATTTCCTTTGTCTGGTCATCTTCATCTGATCAACTTGTTCTATTAAAATTAGTCTGATAACTTAATAAAATTATCCATTTGATCATCCCACATTTGATGATAACATCATAAATTCATAGATAAAAATTTTCATATTCATGAATCTATGACTTCATAACTTGAACTTTGTACATATAAACTTTATAACTCGAAATTTTTATAGTAGTAACTCTTTCAGATAACATCAGTCCAAAAAACTCATGTTTTTATAACTTCACCCTTTGAAAAATTCAGTTGGATCATGAATTCCATTGAGTAATAATGATATTATAACCTTTAAGGATTAGTAAAACATTATTTGACTTACTAATGTTTATCTAAACCAATAAACAACTCTTCTCTCAAAATTCTCCAAGATACTTATCCTACAAACTCATATTGACATGTTGAAAAAAAAATTAACCAAGACACTTTTGAAAAACATGACATTCAGATTATATCAACTTGTGATACCGCTAGAGTAAATATTTCTCCTAAAAAGCAGATTATACATGAATCTAGCAGGGAAATATATTGTCGTGTAGTCCTTTCTCAAGCATCAGCAAAGGATAAATTCAAATCCTATTCAATGATTAATAAATCCTCTCTGTAGAGTCATAGGATAGGATGGAGTCTTCAATTGGATCTTCATCATAGAGGAAAATTTTATAAGTAATGGTCATGGCCTTATTGGGTGAACCAAAGATTTATCACATATGATCCGTTATACTTTAGGAGGCTATATGGACTTCAGAGTTTTCTACCTAATGTTGTCCATTTCTCATCCATGAGTTGTAAAATCAGTGTTGTTCCAAGAAAAACACATTTAGTCTTCTTCATATGTAGGTTGGTTCTGGTCTCTAAGATATCCATGAGATAAGGGGAATACCCATCCTAGGGGATATGTATTATGAATTCCTTCCTCCTCATAGCATTTGGAAAGAAGTTAAATGAAATCATATACTTGTGATGGATTTATTAGCATTGATTAAGAGAGATTTGAAGATTTATATTTCTCCCTATCTTAATATTACTTTGAGCACATGTATCAATATATTCCTACTTCCCCATGGATCGAGACCTGGAGTGAAAATGATAAGGACATATCCCACTCAACAAGTTAGTGAGTCTCATAATATTTACTGGTCTATCCTTAATTATGGTTAGTATATGACTTGGGGATACTAAATCTTTCTAAAGCTAAGAACATACATTTTACTAGTAGGATGGTTGGCCATGTTACTCAATGGATGGTTGTTACCTACCTCAGACGCACATAATAGGGTAAGGGAATCCACTTTAGTAATAGTGTCTTAACTAGAATCGAATATACTGGTGAATCTTATTATTCTAGCTTTAGGGAGACACTATTAAGTGTCATATCATTTTTTGTGGGGTGAATCCCCTCAAAGAACTTACATCTTTATCCAACTATTATATGTATGGATATTAGTCCATCTTGGTGGTTATGACCCGAGACACACAACCTTGGATCCTTAAATTTCTTGTAGGCCTATATTATTAGATATTATAGATGCATAGATACTTAGGATCTAGATAACCTTCTGGGGTACCATTACTTGTTTTCCTTCACTCCTTATATAACTCCCATTATCACATTAATGGCTAGTATCAATTACTTATCCATCACCCGGTCATATCAAATTGAACTGTAGGATGGAGTTTTTATGACAAGGGTTTAAGGGGTCCCAATTTGTGAACCCTAAATGGTATCCAGGTTTGGTTTCTAGTTTCATTTTGTTCTATAGTTGAAATGGTCTCCTTTCTATGAGGAACATGGTGAGTAACACCCAATAATCCTACATCAATTTTGACTAAAGTTGATTCAAACCAATATCAAGACCCCAATTACTCTACCACGGGTTGTGAGGCAATCCAAACATAACATACATAAATGTTTCATCATTTTAGATAAATATTCAATGAATTATCCAATAATAAATTCCTTATAACCATAAATATTTATTTTCTTTGGAGACTAGATACTTAATCAACTTATTTCATGTATTATCTTCAACATCTTCCACAAATTTATTCTCTTATAGTACCCTTATCAGAAATTTATTACTTAATACCTTTCTTTATAACCAGGGGAAAAAGAAAACATAAGAATTGGTGAGATTAAATGATCAGTAAGGGTAAAATTGGGAGATATCAATTTATATCATATATAAGAATAATCTAAGTATATGGTTATGATAGAATGATCGTAACTTATGAACTTCATACCAAGTCAGACATAGATCATAAATTATGATCCATGGAATAAATATTTAGTATTTCAAAATACATGAGTTGAGGAATCCTTATTAATCAATCATGATCCATGAGAGAATATCATAAGTATAATAACATGACATAAGAATTTTTGAATAATCATAAGCATATAAAATTATTTAATTAGTCAAGGATCACTATCAAGACCATCATCACATAGTAGAAAAAGTCCCATAGTGGATCGGGTTCACTCCCCAACCTCTTTCAATCCATAGAATGGGTTTAATCCCCATAGTATTTCATATTATATAATTATATCTCGATCATTATCAAATACATTATGTGGATTTATTGGACCAACCCATCATATAATGATAATCATATATATGTGAGCCATAATATCATAAAAACATTCATTATTCCATCATAAAATAACCCATGGAAAAAAGAATATGTTTTATAAACATTTCATCATCAAATAATTATAATATATCTAGTGAAATAACCTATATGGTATCATTAGATCACATCCCTAGTGAATCATAAGAAACATCAAAGGATATAGTTACAGATGAAAAATACCTTTAAAAGAGAATTTCAATATTTCTTTGAATATAGAGAATATTTTCCTTTTCCTTCAGTATCTTTAAAACTAAAAAATTTATATATTATTGAGAAAATATTTCCTTTGAAAATAACCATGAAGATTTTTAAATGAAGCTTTAAAGGAAATAATAGTCTTTATAGTGGAAAATTCATTCATGTGGTAAATGTTAAAATAATGATTCCTTTCAATCTTTTGGTAATAAGTCCAAAAGTACTTCATTCAGAAAATGACAAGAAGATTAGTTTTAAAAAATTGAAAATAAAGTAAAATATAGTTGAAAATGAATTTAAATAATCATTTTAACATAGAAATTAACATTCTTGAAAACATTTTAAATAATATATACATGGAAGAAAATTTTCACTGACCAAAAATATAATAAGGTTGAATTTTCTTAAATTCCTTTTATTGATAGTTTTAAGTACCAAAGAGATTAAAATGGAAAAAATAATTGAAAATTATATTAATAAATATAATAGAATAAACAATATTAGGTTTAAATTATAAGTATCATGTAATTTCCTCCAATATAAATTTAATAGAGATATTCCTAAAAAGAAATAAGATTGTAATGTAAACCCTTACCTCAAGTCATGTCTTTCTTCATATGCATTCTTATGATATTAAATAATAAATTAAAATTTATTATAAATAAAAGATAGAACCATATCCATAATTTTCATGAAACATAACATTCCCTTTTAATTTATAATTACTAATTTATTAACAATTTTCCATTAAAATCAACCTTAGGGTGAAAACTGGACTGTTTTTCAAGCATGTTTTCATTCGACAATTCTATTTCTTATACTTCGGTAATAGTTTCATAATATATATAATATTAAAAATATTATAATTATCATATTTATTCATTATATACACTTTTATAACCATTCATATAAGGTGGTGATTAAAAATTAATTACATCACTTTATAGAGACAGTAATCTATATGTAAGCATGAGTAATGTTTTCATTTTTCAATGAATGAAAAGAAATAAAGATAAAAAAATAATATTTGTTTACAGAATAATAATATCATAAAAATAATATATATTCATTAAACTCATCCATATGATTATCCATCTATTGCGGATATCAAAAATTAATCACACTGATTCGTGGAGGTGGTAGTCCACATGTACACACAAACGACACTATCATTTATCATAATATGGAAATGAGGTAGAAAATAATTGTACCATTAACATAGAATCAATTAACTATAGTAAATATTATGATTTTATAATGTTAATATGGTTATATAATATTTTTATGGATTTTAGGAATAAAGAAACTCAAAATAGTTTGGTAAATATAATTACCTATTCTTTATAAAACCTCCTTTGGATTACACCTTAATCTTTATAGGGATGGTATTTTGAGAATAAAATAATATCTAGGACATGGGGATGGATGTTATTAAGGTTTTTTGGAAGGTATTTTCTGAGATATATGTCTCAAAAAGTTTGAATCATTTAGGGTGATAGGACTTCCTTTTATAAGTGAGGTGGGCAGAAAACTTATAAATACTTAAAACATTAAAATATATTAATGTCAAATTCAAGTGAAAGTGGAAAAATAGAAAAATACTAAAATATAATATAAATTAAGGTTTAAATTCCTTCAAACAATCAAATTTAGACAAGTTTAAGAGATATTTTAAACTTTATATTTTATTTTAACCCCTTTGTTATCCCTTTTCAACCTTAACCAAGGTAACAAATTTTGACCATAGTTACTATTCATTATGACCAAATAAGAAATTGGATTCATTAAAAAATTTAGAAATTATGATTCCAAATATTTAAACCATTTTATCAATTTTATTTCTTATAAGTGGAAAAATAATTTTAAAATATGCAATCAAAATGCAGCAAAACGATTTCTAGACAAATTCATTTTTAAGCATAAAACCAAATTTATTACAATTAATTGCCTAGAAAAAACAATTAAATGAATGTTAAATTGTTTTATTAAATATATAATATACAAATTTCATTAAAATTATTCATATTTAGTGATTAAATTAATTTATTAAGACAAAAACACATTGCACGCAAAAAAGCGGTTTTTCATAAAAACATCACTTTTTACCTTCAAATGCTTTTATTTTAATTTCTAAGCAATTGATAACAAATGAATTAATTTTATAAATGATTAATATTTTTTATAAATTTAATACTAAAAATTAATTTTTGAATAAAACATATATGACAAAAATATATTCATAAAAGAATACTTCAAAACAGTTATTTAGGATTAATAATATTTCCTAAATGAATTATAAATTATTTTCAATGATTATGTTTAATTTAAATTCCATATAATGTGATTCATTTTATAAATTATAATAATTATTCACATAATTTCAATTTTGTTTTCTTCAAAATCTATTGAAAACATTTATTTATTAATGAAAAAATATATTCTAAAATGTCAAGATTTTACAAGTTGGATATGAAATTGGCATATCCTTGGAGTATGCTCAACCATGGATTTAACATTATCAAAATGTGGATTTAATGAGTCACCCCAAACCCACACTCCTAGATATGGTGTATAAAACACATAACTTGTACACACTGTATTTGATACACATCTATAATTACAAGATAATGTAACATTTACAATTGAATGTCCTTTTTAGGTTTAGAGTTTTAGATAATTAGGAATAAAATTAACTAGTAGAATGCATGTTCTCTGTATAAAATATACATTTTTTATATTATATAAGCAACTAATTAATATATAACAATCCTTAAAAATCTCCAAAAAAAACTCCACACAAGATACTCTTCTATATACATCATACATATTACCTTTCTTCATAACCTGAGAGAATGGAAACATAAAAAATGGGTGAGCTCAGATGGTCAGTATGGGTAAACATAGGCGATAACAATCAAATATCATAATTGAGCATAAGATAAGCATATGGTTATAATCAGGATACATAAAAAAGTTATACCCAATAAACCATAGATCATATATCATAGCATAAATATTTTCATAACATAATAAATGAATAAAAATAATGTGAAAACATGATTCAATAAACGTGAGACATGTGAGAATAGCATAGTCATGAGAATAATCATAAAACTATGAAAAAAATTAAATATGGAACAAGAATTAGTAAAGGTAAACATTAATTTCATGATCCACACGATCAGTTACTATACTTATGAGAAACAAATATGTACTTGTGAATACTTTATCTAGTGAGATATAAACTTTTAACCAATGTATTGAAGGGTGATATATGACCCCACCCATCATTCATCCATACCAACATGTACCATAAGAAATCAATCATTCATTTTATCATGAAGAACACATGAAAATAAATTGATTTTAATTTAACACATCATAAGTAACCCATAGAATAAAATGGCTTTCATATCCTTTTCAAATGGATCCATATAAGGAAATCATTAATATGATAAACCCATGGAAAGAAAAATGGGAATCCAAAGATATTCAGTAACTTTCTAGGTAAATAAAATTCAATCAAGATAATGAATTTGGTATTTACACCATATAGATAGTGGGTATATAGTTAGGTCACTATTTTCCCCAATCAATCAATGTATGACATAAAGGTAAACATCTTTTAATCAAAGGAAGGAAATATAGAGTGTTTACATGGAAACAACATTGTAAGAAAATTTATTCATATTCACTATGGATGGTTAGGAAAGAAAAAGGAAATGATAGATCATATATTTGAAAATATTATAATTATATAATCCATCTATTGAAAGAATATGATGGTAATTTTTTTTGAATTTCCTTGATTAGGAATAAGATATGTCAAAATATGGTTATAGATGAATAATTATTTTTTATATTTTTATAAAAATGAAATTGGAAATAATAAATAACATTTATATTTTGAAAGTTTTTTAATGAAAATATTTTATAAAAATAGGAGAAAAATAATTTCTTTTAGAAAACATGAAAACATATTGATAATGTTTTATACAAAATGATAAAGGTGGTAGAAAATGTGTTTACATAGAAAATGTTAACAAGAGATGATTTTCACACTTTGAAGAAAATGAACCATGCCAAAAATGTTAAAAATTACTTTAAAACTTTTAAATAAATTCAATTAGTATAAAATTATATTTATACATAGATTAGTATATTCTAAAAAATCATCTAATGGATATGGACATTGAAAAAGGTAGGTTCTTGACTGTAAAGAAAAATGTAGGGTTGGTTTCCATTTAATGGGTAAATAATGATCTGAGGGGGGAAATGAAATAGAGGGAAGATAATTAAAGCTACAATAATGAAAATAGGAGAATAAAATTATAGGGGTTTTAGAGATGTAAGTATAAAAATTTCGTTATATGGATTATCTTTCAAAATAAATATCTATTTGAAAATGAGATTGATGAAGAAACCCTCACAGTATGGGTAACATAATAATCAAAGGATCTTGAGAGAAATATTATGAAATAAGAATTAAAATATCATGAAATAGAATAAATTTTATACTTGAAACAAATAATGTAGTGAATGAAAAATATAAAATAAACAATGGTGTGTAATATTAAGCATGTATAATGACATTAAATTGGAGCCAAAAACCCCTTACAACCTTAAAAACTTTCATATAAAAACCCAATGAGATAAATAAATTAGAATAGAAAATTTAATATCATTATATATAAGAGAATATTGATATAAAAATATTATTATATACACTAGTCTAATGAAAACTTGGTGTATAATAAGAAATATGAATCAAGGAGTGAAAATTTGAGACAATAAACCCTTACCTTATTTCTGATTCAATCTTCACATGCACCTAAATTACTAAATAATAAAATTAAGTTTATTATTTAACTTATTAAGAACATTATTAATCTATATTTTATTTAATATGGAACATTTATTATCATATTATACTTATTTATTATATTATTTTTTCTTATGTTTGTGTGAAATTTGAATCGGTATTGGCTTATTTTGATAATTTTTGCGATCAAATATGAAATTTTAATAATAAGTTAAATACTATATATAAACATTACATATCCATATACCAATTATTAATTTATTATTAACTTAAAATAATATTATTATTTATGTTTCCATAGTCATCCATGATATAGTTTTATAACATCGTTCATGTAGGCAGTTAAACTGATCAAAATAAGAACATGTTATAGTTAATGAATAAATATGATTATGGGGTGGTTTATTTATGATATAATTATTAAATAAGTATAATTACATTATTTTTATTTTATTAAGTTGGTTAATAATATTTTTTAAAAAATAAAAATAATAAAAGACTAGAGGAAAAAAATAAATACATCACTTTTGTGGTTGTGGTGGTCCGCACGTATGCACGTAAAATGTTTTCATTTTTTGGGAGGAAGGAGGGGAATAATTTATAATTAAAAAAACTTAATAATATTATAAATATCATATTATTTTATTAATTAATATATTAGTACCATTCGTGTTAGGTAATTTAAAAAAACAATACACGTTATTCATGGAGGTGGTAGTTTACATGTATAAATGACAATGTTTTTATTTTTTCAATAAATTTGAGTGATTAAAGATAGGTATTAATTTTTCATTTCAGAATCATAAATTTCACAACCATAATTTTTAATTTATTTTCATTTTATTATTTATTGGCTCCGGGTTCTTGTGCCAAGGTCCGAGCTAGGTCCCGGTTTAAAATTTTTGACGTTTAATGTTTTTGGTGGGTTTTAGTCTGGGGCACAGGCACTGCATGGTTAGCAGTAACTGTGTGGTCTCCCCAGGTTCTTGTTTAGGTGCTCACATGGTCTAGGTTGGGGTACGTATCTTGCGCACAGTTTATTAAGTCGTGCGAGGAGCGCACGGTTACCTAGCTTTTAGAATAAATGATGTGATTGTATAAGAGATAAAATGAAACAAGAATAAGACAAATAAATGGAATAAAAATTTAAAATGAATGTTTGATAGTAATAATAATAATATGTTGTTATTTTTATTATTATTATGATTATCACTAAGAATATTAATATTATTATTTATATTATTATTATTATTATTGATATTGTTTTTTTAAGAAAAAAATGGTTAAAATTATTATTAAAATTATTATTATTGTATTAATGGTATTATTATTATTTCATTTTTTTCATTGTTATTTTTTTTTCTATAATTATTATCAATATTGGTATTAATTTTTATTATTTTTTTATTAGTATTATTGTTATTTTTATTATTATTATATATGGTTTTATTTTTATCATTATTATTGTTATAATAAATTGAAAAAAAATTAAGTAACCCTAATCTACCTGCGTCTCCCCCCCCCCATTCCCCCTGATTTTCTACACATAGCGCCACCCTCGACCACCCCCCTTGTTTTATCTGTTCGGCGCACCACCCAGCAGCCCGCGATCCGGCCAACTGCCCTCCTATACTCCAGCCTCCAACCGCAAAACCCTCCAGCGCTAGCTGGATTTGCCGCCACCACCTCACCCTCCGGCATCTGGCCCATGTTCTCTCTCTGCCCTCCAACCCCATCCCCCTACCCTCGCCTCTCAATCCACATCCAACCTCGCCCTTTCCTCACACCACCCTCTGCCTTCGCCTCACCCTAACCCTCTAGCTTCCGGTCCCCACCCTCTGTACCACCGGCAAGGCCAGTTGTGTCCTTCTCCCCAGACACCTGACCTAGTCAGCCACCCTCTAGTCACTCCCCTCTGGTTTTTGGCCTTCCGCACCCTGTTCATATCCCGGACAGCCAGCCCCCCTCTTTCCCTCTGCTCTGGCGGGCTCCCGACTGCCGCCATCGACTACCCAATGTCGGTCGCGCTCCAGTTGAATACTCTGGCCTCACCCTTTTTCTATGGCTAGCATAACGCCAAACTCCCCCTCCCCCCCTCTTCAATGTGTGGTTGGTTCGTAGTGGGTTTTCGTTCCTTCAACTAAAGCGGCATCACGCTTGCACACCATTGAGGTAAGCGTTTCCGACTGTTTCCTTTCCCGCATAACCCATAGACACTTGTGTGTTTTGAATTAATATTTATATTTTGTTTACACCACCATTAATATTATAGTTAATGTATTATAGTGTTTTTGGGTTAGCTAAAATTGTTATAAAAAATGGTTTGGAATCAACTCTTTGATTATACATAGTTGGTTTTGTGTATAAACATTATTCAATAAATTATTTTTTTTGTCTAATTAATTTATCATGTTTTATAATGAAATTTTTTGTTGTGAATTTAGTTTTGAGAAATTTTTACATGCCTTCGACTTATTTTTGGTACTATATTTACTTGATGTGGAGTAAAGTTTTAGTGAAAACCTATTTTTGGAAATTTGTTAATTTTCATGGAATGTGAAATTGGTTCTTTTGGTTGTGCAAGTGGTGTAGATTTTGTTTTGAAAGGTGTGAAAGTAATTTTGAAGTGTTTGAGTTTGCAATTGGTTTTAAAAATGGAATTTGCATGTGAAATTGGTGAAATCATGATGTAAGACTTTATTGTGTTCTTTTTAAATTTTTTATCAGATGAGTAAATGATTTATTAAATGTTGTTTGAAATGCGAGTCATGGGTGAAAGGTATTTCAGTGTGTGTTTGAGTTTGGTTAGAAAGTGAATGTTAACTTTGTGAAAATGGTTCTTATTTTCTAATTGTTGTTGGGTCCCTTTGTGCGATTTCTAGTAATATTTTGGAAGGTGTTTCACTTGGTTTGACCTGTCTGGATTCGGAACATGTTTTTGCAAGAATTTAAAAATGGGATAAGGCACGTTGTTTTGTTTTGAAGTGTTTGGGTATGTGTTTGGAACATAAGGTCATGTTTGGTACTGAAAATATGAAAATGGTGTTGAGTGTTATTTTGGAAATTGTTTGTAAATGTTTTTGGTCTTGGAAGCAGTTGGTCCATTTGGAATTTTAAACATGTCGACCTTAAGGCCCGTTTGTATTTTTAAATACAAAAGTGGTGTCTAGAGTTGTTTTAAAATAGATTGTGTAATATTTTCATAAAGGCATTTGATTGTGTAAAACTAAAGGCCCGATTGACAACTCAAAGTGTTTAATAAATAGGTTTTGATAACCGAATAATGTGATATCCCAGTTGGAACTTTGTATGTTTTAAATTTATGTAAATATATATATAATTATATGGGATGCTCCTATCTAGGGTAACCTTTATGGGTAAATTCATAGGAAGCGTCCGTGTTTGGGGTAGGCAAGTGTGGTGACATCATTGTAGGTTGAGTCACACGTGTGAGGGCCACCTACTTACATAGTATGATTATTATAACCACCATGGGTTCCTAGGTGACTTTTAGTTTATCGAGTGATGGTTTCTTATCATCCCCGATTAGACGGGTTGGTACCCACTGGTAGGTATAGAGGCCAAATGGGGAGTGTCGCTAGTTTCTTTTGTTGCGAGGGCGGCCAGTTGCTTATAGACTTAGTGGATTCACCATACGTCAGTAGGTAGTTCAGAACTGAGTATATCCAGGGGTATTATAGGGATATTTAGGATCAGCCATGGTTACTGGATTTTTTCATTTCTTGTTCACTTTCTGTTATACTAGTTTATTTTCATCTTACACTGTTTACCTATTCTACTTTATCCCAGCTTTGGTATACATTGTTTTGGGTATAGTTTATAGAAAGAAAAATGATTTTTGAAATGTTATGTCACGTGTGTTGGGTTTTTAAATGAGGAAAACATGTTTCTTATTTTAAAATGTGAAAAAATTACTTTTATATTTTTATTTCAAACTTGTGTTAGTGGCTTGTTTCAGGAAGGGAGAGGCTGGATTATGTGGTTTATCTTAGAAAACCTACTGAGAATGTTTAATGCTCATGCCTATTTTATCATTTCAATTGAAATTTTCCTTTGCTCATGTTCTCTTGGATGAGTTTCTCATTATTGGTGAAAGGTTGGTCTTTGGTTGGGTGGTGACCTGGAAGGTCACGTGGAGGTGTGTGCAGTTTCATTTTCTTCTCACTTCTAGATTTTATTTATATCATCAGTTTTTATTTATCTGTTTATATTTTTTCATGGGCCAAATTGTTCCCAATTGTTAAATTCTGATACCCAGAACTAGTTTCCATCCTGTGGGGATCGGGAACGTCCATAAATACATGCCTCGGACCATCTCGGGTGAAAAGTTCAGGGTTTACCCAGGTTGGTTCGTGAAAAAATGGTATCAGAGGATGTTCTTTTTATTTGGTGTGTCTGGTAGATGGATATTAGTACTATCAGGACTCAATAGGTAGGTATATAAAGGACTTAATGAACCCTCTCTCGTTCTAAACCTCGAGCCTCCATGGGTGGTCTAATAATTGAGTCCTTATCTCATTCTGGTTTGTTTTAGATTGATAAATGACAATGGAGGAAAGTCGATGTTACATCGTGATTTCACATGGAGTAGTGGACCATGTAGAGACCGAGTACACAGTTCAAGTTCTTCCTAGTTATTGATGCTTACTTGGGGCATGGCCTACTTCCATGTCGCTAGGTTAAGCATGAATACTAGTCCCTCACTTTGGTATTTTGATGCAAGTTGGGTGTTGTCTTGGTTCTGGTTGGTGTAAGTGCACTTTTTAAAATGAAAAAAATGCCTTTGAAATGAGAATAATTTCTTTTAAATTGATTTAAATTCGTGAAATGGGTTTTAAAATCGAAATCTCTTGGTCTAAAAATATGGTGTTTTCTTGGAATTTGTAGATAAATGGTGTGGGTGAAACATCGGGTACTCTTTATGAACATTTTCACATGTGAGGGGATTCATGGGAAGTGTGTGTTGGTGTGTATGGATGAAAGTAGATGAATACATGTGAAATGGTTTATGGGATTACTGGGGTGTGTACTTGGAATTAAAGGAGTGACATTTTTTTTCTAAAGTTATTTTAGAAGGGGAAATGATTTTAGAAATTGATTTTGGTTTGAAATTTGGGTTTGGTATTTGGAAAGTGGCCTTGAGAGAAGGCAGATTTGAAATATAAAATAAGGATTTTGAAAAGGTAATTTTGGGTTGTGTTTGTATTTGTTTGGTTTTTAAGCTGGTAATTTTGGCTGAGGGTGTTACCCTTAATTATGCTTTGATTTGATATTGGTTTCAGCTTTTTGTTTTATATGTTGTTTAGAAAATGCCATCCAAAAAGGTCCCTGAGGTTTCTAATAATTCATGCCCAGTTTTTAGTCCTTCTTAGACATTTCCTATCCTTCATGGTGATCGGGGTCTGTTAGAGGCATCAGACTGGCTTGAAGAGGTTGAGCACATCTTTAGGGTATTCGTAACTCCCAAAGATGTCAGAGTGCGTACCGTTTTGGGTCTGTTCAAAGGTACAGCTCTGGATGAATGGGATTTTTTCGCCCTGCCATCACTGAAAGTTGGGATGATGTGGGATTTCTTTAAATCCAACTTCGTTCGATGGTTTATACCTAAAGAGGTGAAGGAGAAGAAAAGGGAAGATCACATGTATATAAAGCATGGCCAATAGATAGTGAAAGTTTATGTTGATCATTTCAAGGAACTTGTGTCCTTTTCTTCAGAAGTAGCATCACAGGACTTGATGAAGACTTTTCTCCTCATCAAGGGTCATAATTTGGAGATCAAAAAGTAGGTCCTCCCTCATAAGTACCATCGTTTCAAGAAGCTTGTGGGTGAGGCGTTCTTAGCTGAGTTGGTCTCTGAAGCCCAGATGGTTGGAAATCCAATGTATCTAGTTGATCGTAAAGGCTCCCCATCTAGAGAGAAGGGTGTGCTACATAAAACTGGTTCTAAAGAGTCCTCTACAGTGGTTCTAGATTCCAGTTCATTGGACCGTTCATTGGTGTGCCACTAGTGTGGTTGGTTCGGGCACGTGAAGTTGTCATGTTTCACCCCTCCAAAGATGTGCCATTATTGCGGGTGTTTGGGTCATCTAGAGAAGTTCTGCAGGAAGCGTCTCCTCAAAAATTCATTATGTCCGAAGTATTCTAGTGCCTGACTGTGAGGCAGGAAATGCTTCAGCCATCAGATCCCCAGCCGCAGGTCATGGGGTGAAGCTCGTGCGCAGTCAGGAGTTTTCGGGGGTGTGAAGGCTCGGTTCAGGTTTTGCGTTCTGTGATGGCAGTGGAACATTTAAATTCTTTTCATTATTGTTTTCTATTGTTAAAGTTTTGACATTTTTGTAAGTTCATTGTTTCATCATGAAGTTATGATGGACTTGTTCTGTTGTAATCCAACAGTTTCATTTGTCTGATTATGGTTTTCTGAATCATGTGTTTTTCTTAAAAGTGTGTTTTTACCTTATATGGGTCGATCTTGGTTTAGCTACGTTCGTTTGGAGATGTAAGTGCCAACGGAGGAGTCAAGGCTTGTGGTTATACTTGGGTTTACTATTGGGATTAATTTCTTCTCATAGGTTTTTCTCTAGTGTTCAGAGTTTCGGGTCTAGGTCAAGAGTTCCAAGTTTCAGCTGATGTGATGTTTCACTCGTGCTATAGAAGTTAGTTTAGATAGGTTGGGAGTTCCTACGTCGGAACCCCTTCTCGAGGTGGTATGTTTGGGTGTTAAATATCAGCACTATTTGAGTTCTTGTGGTGGGAAGAACCCTCATGGGTTCCCCCATTCTCCTATGCTGTGGTTTCTTTTGGTTTCAATCGGGCATCGATTCTTGTTTTGTCTATTGTTCAACTGGGTGACTTTATGGGGAAGAAAGTGTCTATGGTGGGGAGAACTGTCACACCCCTACTTTTTAATTTATTTTTATTTTATTATTTATTGGCTTCGGGTTCTTTCGCCAACATCCAGGCTGGGTCTCGATTTAAAATTTTTTATGTTTAATGTTTTTGGTGGGTTTCAGTCCGGTGCACGGGCACCGTGTGGTTAGCGGTAACCATGAGGTCGCCCCAGGTTCTTGTGTGGGTTCCCGAGTGGTCTGGGTTGGGGTGCACATCTTTTGCACAATTTATTAAGTTGTGCGACGAGCGCACGGTTACCCAGTTTTTAGAATAAGTGATGTGATTATATAAGAGATAAAATGAAACGAGAATAAGATAAATAAATGGAATAAAAATTTAAAATGAATGTTTGATAATAATAATAATATTATGCTATAATTTTTATTATTATTATGATTATCACTAAGAATATTAATATTATTATTGATATAATTATTATTATTGATTTTTTTAAGAAAAAAATGATTAAAATTATTATTAAAATTATTAATATTTAATTAATAGTATTATTATTATTTCAATTTTTTCATTTTTATTTTTATTATTATTTCTATAATTATTATCTATATTGTTATTAATTTTTATTTTTGTTATTTTTATTATTATTATTATTTGTTTTATTTTTATCATTATTATTGTTATAATAAATTGAAAAAAAACTAAGTAAACCTAATCTACCTACGTCGCCACCCCCCCCCCCATTCCCCCTGATTTGCTACATGTAGCTCCATCTTCGACCCCCCCCCCCCACCCTTGTTTTCTCTATTCGGCGCACCACCTAGCAGCCCGCGATCCGGCCTCCTGCCCTCCTCTACTCCGGCCTCCAGCTACTGAACCCTCCAGTGCCAGTCGGTTTTGCCTCCACCGCCTCACCCTCCTGCATCTGGGCCACGCTCTTCCTCCTCCCACGACCCCCAGCCCTGCACTCACCTCTCGATCCCCATCCGGCCTCACCCTTGCCTTGTGCTACCCTCCACCTTCACCTTAACTCGGCCCTCTAGCTTCCGGCCTCCGCCCTCTGCACCACCGGCAAGTCCGGTTCTGGCCTTCTCCCCAGCCACCCGACCTAGCCAGCCACCCTTCGGCCACCCCCTTCAATTTTCGGCTTTCCTTGCTCTGTTCAGGTCCCAGCCGGCCAACCCCCAACCCCTCTTTCCCTCCACTCTGGCGGGCTCCCGACTACCACCCTCAACTCCCCAATGTCGGCCGCACTCCAACTGACCGCTCAGGCCTCGCCCTTTTTCTCCATCTAATAGTGCGCTGAACCCCCACTTTTCTCTAGTGTGTGTTTAGTTCGTAGTGGTTTGTCCTTCCTTCCACTCAAGTGGTATCGCGCTCGTACGCCATTGAGGTAGGCGTTTCCGGTTGTTTTTTTACCACATAACCCATATATACTTGAGTGTTTTGAATTAATCTTTATGTGTCATTCTCATCACCATTAATATTATAGTTAATTTATTATAGTGTCTCTAGGTTAGTTAAAATTTTTGGAAAAAAAATTTTGGAATCAACTCTTTGATTATGCATAGTTGGTTATGTGCATAAACGTTATTCAATAAATTATTTTGTTTGTCTAATTAAATTTAACATGTTCTATAATGAAATTTTTTTTTTGCGAATTTAGTTTTGAGAAATTTTGACATGCCTTCGACTTATTTTTGGTACTATATTTACTTGACGTGGAGTGAATTTTTAATGAAAACCTATTTTTGTACATTTTTTAGTTTTTATGGAATGTGAAATTGGTTCTTTTGGTTGCACAAGTGGTGTGGAATTTGTTTTGGAAGGTGTGAAAGTAATTTTGAAGTGTTTGAGTATGAAATTGGTTTTAAAAATTGAATTAACGTGTGAAATTAGTGAAATCTTGATGTAATACTTTGTCCTATTCTTTTGAAATGGTTTATCAGTTGAGTAAATGGTTTATTAAATTTTGTTTGAAATGGGAGTTATGGGAGCAAGGTATTTCAGTGTGTGTTTGAGTTTGGTTTGAAATTGAATGTTAACTTCGTGAAAATGGTTCTTATTTTCTAATTGTTGTTAGGTCCCTTTGTGCGGTTTATAGGAATGGTTTTGAAGGTGTTTCACTTGGTTTGACCCATTTGGCTTCAAAACATGTTTTGGAATGACTTTAAAAAGGGGATAAGTCTCATTGTTTTGTTGTGAATTTTTTGAAAGTGTGTTTGGAACATAAGGTCCCATTTGTTACTAAAAATATGAAAATGGTGTTTAGTGTTGTTTTGGAAATGGTTTGAAAATGTTTTTGGTCTTGGAAGTCATTGGCCCATTTGGCATTTTAAACATGTCGACCTAATGTCCCGTTTGGATTTTTAAATAAAAAAGTGGTGTCTAGAGTTGCTTTAAAATAACTTGTGAAATATTTTCATAAAGACATTTGATTATGTAAATATAAAGGACCGATTGACAACTCCAAGTGTTTAATAAAGTGGTTTTGATAACCAAATGATGTAACATCCTGGTTGGCACTTTGTATGTTTGACATGTATGTAAATATATATATAATTATATGGGTCGCTCATATCTATGGTAACTTTTATGGGTGAATGCATAGGAAGTGTCCATGTTTGGGGTAGGAAAGTGTAGTGATGGCATGGTTGGGTGAGTCGTGCATGCGAGGGCCTACTACTTACACAGTATGATTATTATAACCAACATGGGTTCCTGGGAATATTTTAGCTTATTGAGTGATGTTGGATTATCAACCCCAATTAGACTGGTTGGTACCTACTGGTAGGTATATAGGTCAGATGTGGAGTGTCGTTCGTTTCTTTTTCTATGTGGGCATCCAGTTGGTCATAGACTTAGGAGCTTCACCATATGACGGCGGGTGGTTCTAAACTGAGTACGTCCAGGGGTCTTCTAGGGATTTTTAGGATCACTCATGGTTACTGAATTATTTTCATTGCTTGTTCACTTTCTGTTATACTATTTTATTTCCAGATTACACTATTTACCTATTCTAATTTATCTCAACTTTGGTATACTTTTTATGGGTTTAGTTTATAAAAAGAAAAATGATTTTGAAAATGGTATCTTGTGTGTGTTGGGTTTTTAAATGAGGAAAACATGTTTCTTATTTTAAAATGCAAAAAAATTACTTTTATATTTGCATTTCAAACTTGTGTTAGTGGATTGTTTCGGGAAGGGAGATGTTGGATTCTGTGGTTTATCTTAGCAACCCTACTGATCATTTTTAATGCTCACATTAATTTTATCATTTCATTTGTAGGTTTTCGTTTCTCGGGTTCTCTTGGTTGAGTTGCTCATTATTGGAGTAAGGTTGGTCTTTAGTTGGGTTATGACCTGTAAGGTCACGTGGAAGTATGTGCAGTTTCATTTTATTTTTGCTGCTAGTTTTTATTTATATCTTCAGTTTTTATTTATATATTTATCTTTTTTTCATGGTCCAAATCATTCACAATGGTTAAATTTTGATGCCTGGCACTAGTTTCCATCTTGTGGGGATTGGGAACGCCCCTCGGGACATGCTGTGGACCAGCTTGAGTGACCGGTTCAGGGTCGACCCGGATTGGTTTGTGACAATAAATATATTATATATACCATATGTATTGATTAATTACATCATTATAACCATCCATGATAGGTATTTATGAAAAAAAATATGTCGATTCATAGAGGCAATAGTCCGCACGTACACACTATCGGCGTTCCTTTGTTTTTTTGGTGGATTGAAATGAATAAATAAGGGTTTTTCATTAATATAATAACATATTTTTATATTAATTATAACTATTTAATTATATTAATATGGTTAGAAATATTTTGGAAGAGGAAAATTAAGAAGAAAATATTAAGGAGGTAACATTTATGTCAAGAGCTTGAGATTTCTCTAAGAAATCTCTTTAGAAATGGAGGCTTTAAGCTAACTAATGGTGAATATAATCTTAAAGAAGTGGGATAGGATTATATGAGGAAAAAATGGTAGATTTTTAGGGATAAATTATAAGGTAAAGTTTTGAAATGAATTGGTGGAAGGATCCCCTTTAATAAGGGAAGAGGGTGGCAATTTTGTAAGAACCCTTTACATTTTCAATAATGTAAAATTACTATTCAATGGTAAAAAGGTTCAAAAATAGAAAAAATATAAATTTTATGTGGGTTTTTATTAATCCACACATGAGATATTAAATTGGAAACATATTTTAAACATGTTTTTGGTTCATTTTCTCTTTGTAAATCAATTTTTATCATTTTTACTTTTACCGGGGTAATTAATTATCAACCTCAGTAATTAATTTTAATGACCAAAATTAAAATTTTTATTTTAACCTAATTTTAAAATTATTATTTCAAATTTTCAAATCATTTCATAAAATAAAATTTCTAATGGTGTGAAACATTAATTTTAAAATAAATTAACATATTGTGTAAAAATAGATTTTAAGAAAAAGTGTGCTTCCAAGCTTAAAAATTATATGTAAGAAATAATTATTAAAATTATAAATTTTTATGACATAAATTGGTTTATTATAAAACTAAAAAAATATTTTTCCTTAAAACCAATCCAAAAGATAATTTTACTATTAAAATACTTTATTAAAAGAAAATATCAAAAACAATTTTTATTAGGATTAAAATATTACATTTGTTTTATAAGGTTAAATATAGGTTTAATAAATTTTAAAAAATATCATTAAAATGAATAAATGTATTTCTTAAATACATATTTTATTAATTAATATGTTTGATAAAATTATAGGTCTTTCTTAGATAATGATAAAGTAATAAAATTCATCATTTTGGGAAAAACTGTATTTTTCAAAATTCATATAAAAATAAATTATCTCATAAAAATATATAAAATTCATACTAAGTCAATTTTGTTATAAAGAATTAAAAAATTAATTTCATTTTATCAAATTAAAATTCTATAATTTTTAAAAAAAATTAAAAGAAAATAATAAATATAACGATATACAGCTTTTATAAAAAATGACCTTTTTACACATTATGTATATTTAGTATTATTTAATACCAATTTATATTTTAGAGAATGATAATATATTAGTTAATATATTTAAATATTATATATTATCATTTAAAATTGTTTGATTTAATTTATTTGGATAAAATATATGATACTTTTAAAAATTATTTGATAAAGAAAAATTATATCATATTTATTATTTATCCTCTAGATGTAAGTATTTTTATTTCAATAATATATTCTTATTTAATAGTGGTTTTGATTGTTCATATAGTTTTATTAATAGTCTTAATTTATTAGTTTGTGGATAATTTTAGTTTGGTGGTAAATATAAAATAAGTTATCAAACATAATGTTTATTTAATGGAAAAAAATATATAGTAAAATCTTAGGTTGTTACATTATCCCCCCTAAATAAATTTCATCCTCAAATTTTTAAAACTAATATTATGGGAGTAATTTCCATATGGAAATTAATCATTAAATGATAGATGATCATTAGTTATTTTAGGATATAAATTGAGCTTTTATTCACCTTGAAGATGATTTAAAATAGAATCAAGTATATTTTTATTCACTTTAGGGAATGAAATAAAATTATTTTTTTGGGTTTTATAGTCATCAAGATAATATCATGAATATTCAATTAAATATTTTTCATCCACTTTAGGGGATGAATATTAATAAAATATATTTACGTTTTTCTTCATGAACACTTAATTTCTATCAGAAAAATTTTAGAAAATAAAATATTTGAGAAAATAATACAATATTTAAAAATATAAAAAGTAAATATCATCTCTTCCATGAATATTTATATATCATAATAAAACTCAACACCTTTAGGGTGTAAAATAAAATCAAATATATTAAATTTTATAGTTCATGGAATGATTAGATAAGTTTACTTTAACACTTAGGCATATGAAAGGTATTTATCATTCATCATATAGACACTTCTGGTGTTGATAATTAATTTTTTATTTGATGAAATGTGTTTGTTTCAACATTAGATACATTGATTATAAAGACTTATTTTGATAATAATTAATCACATTCACTTCAGGTAATGGACTAAAATTTAATGATTTTGATTCAAAATTACTCTTTAGGTGCTCATTATTTTTTTCAAAAGAAAATATTAATAAAATACTTCATATATTTTTTTCAATTCCATTGATGGAGAAATAAATATTAAAATATATTATATAGATAATATTAATTTCCTTTTTAATTTAAGATTTATCTTAAATCAATTATAGTGATGGAGGCAGCGTCGTCATGATGCATAATGCAGAGAAGACGGTCATGTTGATAACATATTGTGAAATTTATCGAACGCTAATTGAAAAAACACGGAATTTTGAAACCAAAAATATGTGTTTGATCATAGTAAATGTTTATTGTTAACAAAACATGCTTTTAATAATTGATATGGAAATGAATAATAAAAATAAATAATGTAAAAGAAAGGTAGAAAGAGTATAAACAAAGTATAATGGGATAAAATTTTCATTTAATTATGTTATTATCATATATATAGGCTAAATGTCATTTGATCCATCGGTTGATATTAATACTTACCATATCTAATCTAATGGTTAGAATTTCAAGGGTTAGAGAAACCAAAAGGTTTTCTTTTTATAAAGGGTTTGGGAAATAAGGAGTCTTCGTCATTAATATTTTTATTACAACTACACATTAATTAAACTTTTATAATAATTTATTAATATTACCTTCATGTTATAAAATGAATTGATCATCAATTAAAACCTTGAAGAATTTTGAAATTGGGAGTATGGGATTGATCATTGGATAATTACATCATTGATAGAAGGAGTTATCAATCATATATATAGCAATTAAGAATAGAATTACAAGTGAAAGATAATGAGAATAAGTAGATAGAACACAGTGTATATAGCTAGATAAATCACTCATTTCATTATCATATCATCATATATATAGAGATTATATGTGATTTGATCCAATAGTTGAGATTAATCCCTACCAAGTATAATTCAAAGGCCGGATTTCCAAAGGTTGGAGAAACCAAAAGTTATATCCATTCTGAAGGGTTTGGGAAATGGGAAGTCTTTATCATTAATATCATTATGACATCCACATATTAATATTTTATAACACACCCCCTTGGATGTCATAATTTCATGGAATATCATATAATCTTCACTTAAAAAACCCCATGGGAAAATTGAAGAAAAAATAATTGAATTTGATGTCATACCGCCTCATTAAAAACCTTATCATGAAACCCAGTGGGAAAACCTAATAAAGGGTAAAGAAGTACATAATTCCCAACTCTCCCTAATTAATTCATTCAATTATGTCTTCAAGACATCAATAAATATTTTTATTTAATTATATCTTCAAGATATGGGAGGAATTCTATAGGTAATAATTAATGGTCTCATTGAAAATTATAACTCATGGGGATGGCCATGATTTCCATTAATTATAGATATACATAATAATTTATAACACTCCCTTGGATATCCATTATGATGCATAAGTGCCTCATTAAAAACCTCATCAAGGAAAAACCCTTCAGGGAGAAAATTCTTTATTAGAGAAAAATAATATAGCAACATCAAGTCCCCATAGTGTTTCGTCATTAAAAAACTTATAAAGAAAATCCAATGGAAAAACTTGATTAAGGGGAAAAGAGTAAAACAATTATACCTACCCCTAAAAAAGTCATGATAAGCCTTTCAGTCATTGTATCCCAAATTTATAAATCATTTTCTAAAAATTTACTGTTGATAATTCCATTGTAAATAAATCTACAAGATTATCACAAAAAATTATTTTCTTGATATCAATATCATAATTATTTTGAAGTTCATGGGTGAAAGAAATTTGGATGATATTTGTTTTGTTCTATCACCTTTGATATACCCACCCTTCAATTTCATTATACAAGAATCATAATCCTCATATAATATTGTGGGAATATCATTATTCATATTTAATCCACAAATATTTTTGATGTGATGTATAATTGATCTTAACTAAACAAATTTATGAATTTCTTCATGAACCACAATCAAATCATCATGATTAGAGGAATTCATAGAAATGGTTTTTTCTATAGTATTCCATGAAATGGAAGTTCTGCTGTATGTGAGAAAATATCCATTTTGAGATTTATCTTTATGTGAATTAGATAAATATCTAGTATTTTCATAAATAACCAAATTTTGATTCTAAATTTTGGAATAAATTATCACTATTGGAAGCAAGAGATTTAATTATTAAGGTTATTTTCACAAATATATAAAATCATTCCAAAATTCGTGATTTCATATTCTAAATGATTAATTTTAAAATGCAAGGAAATTCCTTGTAATTTGATGATCAAATAATTCTTTACTTTCATAAACTATGTAGAAATTTTGATGTTTTGAAAACATCTTGATAACATGATGAATAAATACATTTATCTATATAAACCCTATTATGATAAAATCAATTTTATATTCTTCCTTAATGGATACATGAAATATATCTTATTTAGTTCCCCTCACACTATAATGTATCATATTGGTTGAAACTTTCATAATTTTTAATATGCATTAATCATTATGAACCCTTGAGGGATTCATATATAGATATTATAATCCAAATATATATAAATATTCAAATTTATAAGAAAGAACATTTCTTATAATAAACTTGTAAATATTCAATAGTCTTTCTCATTTTTATAATCGATATAAAACTTTATATGTTAAACACATCACATATTCCTTTTTTCATTTTATCTAATTATTTTGATGCCAATATATTTCAAAATTCATTATCATCAATGACATTTTGAAAGCATTAAAAAATTCATATATATCATCAACAACATTTAATGAGATCTCATAATTTATCTAGTACCAATGTCACTTCAGGGACAATATCTAGAAAGACCTATTATTATCATTACATTCATTTTCCTCTTTAAGGTAATATTTATTTATTGCTTTCTACTCATGATGGACAATGATTTTATATAATCAGTTCAACCATGCTTATGGTGTGTATAATCAGACTATTGATTAACACTTGTGATCATATTATCAATGGTTTTGTTGGACCATTTTTTAAAGGGTACATGATTCTCAATATTTCTTTTAATTCACATTCATATAATGAAATGTATACTCACTAACAGAAAATAATACATGTATTAATTTAATATATTCATATTTCATATAATATCTAAATGGTTTCACAAATTAGGTGGGTGCACCCAAATATATTCTATAATTAATACTTAATATAAATATCATAAATTTACTTCTAATATAGATGGTAATGATATTAGATAATTTACCTTAAGGTAACCCATGGTAAATTATCATACATGGGGAATTCATAATAACATAATGATAATGAATAATTCTTTATAAGGGATAATTTAATAGACATGCATCCATTAAATAAATTCATCATTCTCCCCATGGTGGATCTATACTATTTCATTAATAAATTGATTCTCATGCATACTTGCATTAATATATTTAATTATAATTGATCTTTAATAACCTAAATAATTATTCCATGCATTTAATTTATCAAGATTATAAAACTTATAGTTTACCATAATTGATCCAATTGTACATACCAAATTCTTTATAAATAATTTTTATCTATTATGAATTATTTTTATAAATAGAGGTGTTTATAATATTATTTATCCAATGTTTTCATATGATATTCATTTTTCAAGAATATAATTGTTGTTTAATGCATCCTATCAAGAATTAAAATATAACAAAGTATTATTTATAAGTAATTTTATACCACTGGGTAGGAAAATAATCACTCTTCTAGAGCTTTTGATTAATTTTAACTACCCATCATTGTACTTACATGAGCATATACTAACTTTGTAAGAGTTTTGATTAATAGTAAAAATATATGAGTTCCTTTTAATCATTTAATCAAAATAATATCTATAAAACTTTTTCTTCAAGACCAATATATATAAGATCTTTAGGATCTTTCCATTGTTCATTCTTATATTTATCATTATAATATCCACTTATAGTTATCATTAATTAATGAATTCATAATATAGTCATAATATTTTATGGACATCACTTCATGGATTATTTTTAAACTTTTAGATATATAATATAGATAGGATACCCCATAATTTATAAAATATCATATTCACCTAGAACTTAAGTTAAAATAAAATCTTTTATATTTACATTCACTACGGGGAATGAAATAAAAAAAAATTAATAAAAATTATCATTCCCTTCATAGAATGGAATAAAATTATTTGATCAAGTTTTATAATGTCTTCATGAAAATAGCATGAATATTTGATTCATCATTTTCATCCAATTTGAGGGATAAATATATATATATATAATATATTTATGTTTTTATTCATGAACACTTAATTTCTCTCAAATATTTTATAAGAAATAAAATGAAAGAGAGAAGAAATAAAACAATAAAATATTTAAAAATATAAAAAATTAATATTATCTTTTTCATGATCATTTATAAATCATAATCAAGCTCAACACCTTCATGGTGTATAATAAAATAGTTGAGGTCAAACTTCATGGTTCATGACATGATTAGAGAAGTTCACTTTGACACTTCAACATGTGGAAAATACGTGATGTCTTTTATTTGACCCCTTCTAGTGGTATTGTTTCAACTTTTCATTTGATGAATGATTTTTTTCTATACATCGACCATGATTATTATTAAAATTTTCTCGATAATAAGTAATAACATTCTCATTTGGGAATAAAGTAGAATTTTATAGTTATAAGTTTTTACTGCTCTTCATGAGCTCATTATTTTTCCCAAAACAATAGATTAAGAAAATAATTCATATATTTTTTAATGTCATCGAGAGGAAGAAATAAATATAATAATATATGATATAGAAAATAAAACTTTTCTTTATTAGATAATAATTATCTTAAATCAATGATAGTGATGAAGGTGTAATCGTCACAATGTGCAATTAAGAGAAAATGATCATGCTGATAACATGTTGTAAAAAAATTAGTCATTGATTAAAACTATGAAAAATTTGAAATTGAAAATATGAGATCGATTATTGGAAGATTGTGTTGTTGACGCAATGAGGTATTGAGCATCAATTGAAACCATGAAGAATTTTAAAATCAGAAGTAAGAGATCAATCATTAGATAATTGTATCATTGATGGAATTAGGTATCAAACTTGCATATGGAGATGACGAATAGAAATACAAGTGAAAGAGAAAGACAATAAGTATATAGAACACAATGCATAAGTTCCTAAAAATCACTCATTTCATTAACATATCACCATATATCGATATTATATATTATTTGATCCAATGATTGGGATTAATACCTACCAAATATAATCCAACTGTTGGAATTCCAAAGGTTTTAGATACAAAAAGTTTTTTCCATTATGAAGGGTTTGAGAAATGAGGATTATTTATCATTAATATAATTATGATATCCACACATTAATATTTCATAGAACTCCACCTTGGATGTCATAACTTAATAAAATCTCTTAAAAACCCTATGGGAAAAAAATTAAAGAAAAAAATTGAATTCCATGTCGTACCACCTCATTAAAAAACTAATTAGGAAACCCCAATGGGAAAACCTGATGAAGGTAAAAATAGTTTAGTATTCCAAACTCCCCTTGATTAATTCATTATATGATGTCTTCAGGACATTTATTAATATATTTATTTAATTGTTTCTTTGAGAGATAGTAGGAAGACCATAGGTAATAATGAATATTCTCATTGAAAATTATAACTCATGGGGATGGGAAATGGTTTCCATTAATTATAAATATCTATAATAATTTAAAAAAATCACGTATATATCCATTATAATGCATGACTTCCTCATTAAAAACCTCATCAAGGAAAAACCCTTCAGGGGAAAAACTCTTGATTAGGGAAAACATGTACAAAAACATCAATCCCTCGTAGTTTTTCCTCGTTAAAAACCTTATCAATAAAATCCAATGGAAAAAATGTGATTAAGGGGGAAAGATTACAAATATTACATCTCCCCCTCATAAATTTGTGATAAGACTTTTATTCTTCGTATCCCAATTTTATAAATCAATTTCTCAAAATTTAATATTGATAATGCCTTTGTAAATAAATCTGAAAGATTATCACAAAACCTTATTTTTTGGATATCAATCTCACCATTATTTTAAAATTTGTATGTGAAAATAATTCTAGTGATATTTATTTTTTTCTATCAACTTTGATATACCAACCCTTCAATTTTGATATATAAGATGCATTATCCTCATATAATATTGTGGGAATATAATTATTCATATTTAATTTAGAATTACTTTTTATATGATGAATAACTGATATTAACTAAATACATTTACAAATTTCTTCATGAATCACAATCAAATCATCGTAATTGGAGGAAGTCGTGGAAATGTTTTGTTTTATAGTATTACATTAAATGGAAATTCTACCATATGTGGAAAAATATCCAGTTTGAGATATGGCTTTATGTGAATCAAATAAATATATAGCATTAGAATACCCAACTAATTTTGATTCTAAATTTTGGAATAAGTAGTCACTCTGGGTGGAAATAGATTTAATTATTAGGTATATTTTCACAAATATATAAAATTATTCTAAAATTCATGATTTCATATTTGGGGTGATTAATTTAAAAATACAAGGAAATTTCTTATAATTTGATGGTAAAATAATTCATTGATTTCAAAAAATATTTATAATTTTTGATGTTTTGAAAATATATTTATAAAATTATAAATAAATAAATTGATTTATAGAAACCATGTGATGATAAAATCAATTTTATAATATTCCTTAATGGATAGATGAAATATGTCTTATTTGTTTCACCTCATGCAGTAATTGATCAGATTGGGTGAAAATTTCATAATTTTGAATATGTTTTGGGAATTTTGAACCCTTGATTGATTCATATATAGATATTTTAATCCAAATATATATAAATATTCAAATTTATAAGAAATATAATTTCTTATTATAAACTCATAAATAATCAATAGTCTTAGAAATTTGGATAACCAATACCAAACTTTATATGTTAAACATATCACATATTCCTTTAATCATTTTAGAAAATTATTTTGATGTTGATATCTTTAAATATTAATTATCATCAATAAGTTTTTGAAATCATTCAAAAATTCATATATATCATCAAAAACATTTAATAATATCTCATAATCTATCTGGTACCAGTGTCACTTCTGGGGAAATATCTGAAAAGACATATTTTTGTCAATAAATTCATTTTCCTCCTAAAGGTGATGTATATTTATTGATTTATACTCACAATAAACAATGATTTTATAAAAATCAGTTCAACCACACTTATGGTATGTATAATAAGACTATTGATTTTCAACACTTGTGAGAATCTTGTCAATGGTTCTTCTGGACCATTTTATATATGGTATATAATGCCCAATAATTATTTTAATTCACATGTATAGAATGAAATGTATACTCATCAATAGATAGTAATGAATGTGACCATTTAATAGATGTATCTTTCATATAATATTTAAATGGTTCCATAAATTAGGTGTGTGCATCCATATATATTATATAATTAATACTTAATATAAATATCATAAATTTTCTTCCAAAATAGTGAGTAATTATATAGATAATTTAATTAAATATGACCCGTGGTAAATCATCATAGATGGGGAATTAATAATAACATAATGAGAATGAATAATTATTTATAAGGTATAATTTATTATAAATGCATCAATTAAATAAATTCATCATTCTCCCCTTGGTGGATGTCTACTATTTCATCAGTAAATTGATTCTCATGTATACTTGAATTAATATCTTTCATTATAATTGATCTTACATAACCTAAATCATTATTTCATGCATTTAATGTATTAGTATCATCAAACTTCTATTTACCATAATTGATTCAATTGTACATACCAAATTCTTTAGAATCATTTTTTATCAATTATGAATGTTTTATATATATATATATAGGTATTTGAAATCTTCTTTATCCAATGTATCTATATGATATTAATTTTTTAATAATACCATTGGTGTTTAATGCATCTTATTTAGACTTAAAATATAAAAAATTATTATTTATAAATAATTTTATACCATAGGGTAGGAATATATTCACTCTTCTAGAGCCTTTGATTAATTTTCACTACCAGTCAATGTACTTACAGGAGGATATACTAATTTATCTATAGTTCTTATTGATAGTAAACATATGTGATTTCTTTTGAAGCATTTAATCAAAATAATATCTATAAAATTGTTTCTTCAAGAACAAAATATATAAGATCTTTAGGATCTTTTGATTGTGTATTCTACTATTTGTCGTTATAATTTCCACTTTTGGGGGTTAATATTTAATTAATGAATTCATAATATAATCATAACAGGTTAGGCCCATCACCTAATGAGTTATTTTTTATTTTTTGGATATCTACTAGGGATAGGATACCCTGTGTTTTTAATGTGGATAAATATGGAATGAGAAGCAATGTGGAAGAATCTTCTTAATTCACAACACATGGATTATTGCGGTCATAATTGATAAATCATGGAATAATTTTTATAATAAAATTAACATTGTGGAATGAATTCATTTATTGGATATTGTCATGAATCGAACCACCAGGGCCCGAGCCACAACTGCCCCAAGCCCACCTCCAATAGGCTAGGGGCATGCGACTAGTGCCAAGTAGGCATATCACACATATTGTAGGCATTAGCCTATAGTAACTGTACGCATGCACCCATATAAATATCCATGAAATAATGTAGAGATAATAAAATTAGAAATAGAAATTCATACATACATATATCCCAAAATAAAAGTACAACAAAAGTACTGAAAGTGTAAAAAGGGAAAAAAAACCCACCAGAACTACAAAAGAGTCAAACTTGCTCAGATGGAGGGGACTAAAACCACTAGAACACACCTTGGTCAACCATCGGTATACACCTCAGTCTATCAAGATCACTAATCTCTGCCTCCTATGGGTCCTTCTAGTACTCTGTCAAAAGGCATGTCATCTTCACAAGACATGTTATGTGTGGGAAAAGCCCATATAGGGGTGAGTATAAACATACCCAGTAGGCACCCCAAAAACCCAAAAATAAAAGGGAGAAACTTAAAGTAAATATTCTTCTTGACCCAATCTAGAGTAAACCACATTGAGAGAGAATAATGAACTTAATATTGACCACTCCTTGGTTACACGTGACTTGTGAACTCATCTCTACATGGTGTGTCAAACAAGATACGTGAATTCACCGTAGGGAATCCCATAATAAAACCCAAATATAATCATCTCATACTCCAAGAATCATTATGTCTTGACCTCACAAATATCCATAGGATTATACTTGAGTCTCAATGGTAATGCTCATCCAGGATCGCACATGAGCCCTACCATCCCAAATGGAACACATCTAAGAGATACGCTCTATCGGGAACAACTCTCTATGTCTAAATCTAGTGCCCAGCACCAGAGGTCCTATCACTATTGTCTTGATCCCCACACACTCATAGGAACCCAAGTGGAGAGGCCCGCTCCTCACCACTAAACATATCCAAGGGATTAGTGCTCCAGACTATGCACCACATGCATCGTCTCTAAAGAGAGATAAAGGATAGACTTGCACCTCACTGTTACCCCACAACCGAGGGAGTCATAAATCTTATTCATCCTATAAAACCTCTACAGTAACTGTATAGAGGATCATGCCTCACCACATTGAGATAGCACTACATCTAAACCAGGTGTCATGCATAACAAGAGGAGGGTCATGCTCCTCAAAATTATGCTCCACTACTGAGGGAGCTCCAACTCCTATGGAGGACCCGCTCCCGGGCACTACTTGAAGATGGGGGAGTACCACTCCATAGATAGATTGACCTAACCCTATGTATAGAATATTTATATCACTACTTTTATGATCTCAATGGGGGACCTGCACCATGATACGACAATGGAGTACCGACCCCAAAATAGAGGACCTGCATTCTGGTATGAAAGGGGAGTACCGACTCAACCTGAACATCACATATAAAGGACTCGTACCCTAGTAAGACATGGGAGTTACTTCTCCATGAATAGAGGACTCGTACCCTGGAACATTATAAGAGTACCAACTCTATCTACACAATTATTATGGAGGGATCGTGCCCTGATACGACAGGGGAGCTCCGTCTCTATCCTCATGAATGATACAGGGGACCTAAACCCTAGTCTGATAGGGTATTATTGACTCTGGGATTACTAATATATGGATATATGACCCAATCACACATTGAGGGAGTTCTTTATCCACTATTTCTATAGTTAAGGTGCACCTACACCCTGATACAGCAGGGGAGTACCAGTCCCAACATCACTCTCTGGTAAACCAAACTGATCTCCAATATCGGTCAAGTGTCTCTGAAAGGATCATCACACTCTTCATGACTCATGTCGTAAAAATTCCACAGGAAGGTGACCCACACATCGATAGTAAGAGAGCACCTCTCTACTGGCCTAAAGAGTCTAGGGGACCTGCATCACAGGGCAATAGGGAAGGGTAACAACCTCAAAATTTCACAAATGATACACCATGATCACTACCCATGATCAAGAACTGCTAGTGTGGTGTCATGCTTGAATAAGTCCACATAATATCTCAAAATTAACCATGAAGGATACCATCAAGTTCTATGTGTAAAACTTCTTAGGATAAGCTACTCATAGGCCTAAATCCGAGACAAGAATAAGGAGATACGTCAGGTAGAAGTTCTCAATAATAGTACACAGTGTGTAATAGGGTCCACAGGGCATGTGACCCTATATAGACACTTTTCCATGTCCTCTTAATCATGTATTGTCTATCCATGTGAGCTTACATGATGCGTACATGTTGTACACAGTGTGTCTTGCCTCACTTAGGCCTTGGTTGTGTCATTCCCCACACAGCTCAGCTATCCATGTCTCCAACACGATGTGTACCCCTGGTACACGGTGTGTCCTAGATATCTAGCCACTTGGACATGTTCTCAGATTGTACTTATGTATAGTACCTCGTGTCCATTCCTTCTGGCTATGTACTTCCACACAACCATGCCCCCTTGACACGGCATGTTTGGCCATGTCCCTTAGCCACATGACCTAAGATCACTACATAACATATACGGCTAGTACATGGCATGTAGTCCCCAAAAGCCATCTTCCCTAAATGGTAAGAACACACGTCATGTGATCCTGTACTTCACACTATGTGATTGGGAATTCCAAATGGAAATTCCCTACGAGATGCCCAAAACCTCCATTTTCTCTAAAATACCCTCAGATCGACCCCTTAGGGGATCCACAACAATTGTAAAAGGGATCTAAAAACCTCAAACAATGCATATAAAGGGGAGTCGGGACTTAAAAATCAAAATTTCCTACCTCATGAAGAAATTTTGAAGATTTGGGTTCAAAATGATGCTTGGGATTCATTGTAGCATGATATTATGATGACCACCATCAAAAATAGGGATCAATGGCACCTCCTCACTTCGTTTCGGCCTTGGGTCATCTGTCACTAAAGGGGGATCTCCTCCTCTTCCTTTTGTGCATGAAAAGGGGGTGGTGACGATATTGGTTTATTTTAATAAACTAATATCATCAACTCACCCACCAACATGCCTGATAGTGAAAAGTTTTATGTCACACCTAGGGTAAACACCACATTCAAAACTCAACCGCGACATCAAATTTCAGATTAGAGACTCTACCCAAGAGTTATTCCATGTTAACAAAGAAATTGTGTGTACATGATAAAATGTTTTTAATATTTTTAATATCACCACACCATGTCTCTCTGGTCCCCATAATCCTGCACTGAATCAGTGCCTAGATTTAGAAATATTCCTATAAATATCCAAAAGTATTACAGAGTAAAACCCAAGTCACTACATTCTCCCCACCTTAAGGATTTTCATCCTTGAAAAGAAATAGACTAGGAAAAAGGAGTAAGAAAATGAGCTTGTAACTGGGCCTCCCACACCACACTAGTGAGCTCAATAGAGGGTTCACATGTTATCTACAACCAAGCACTCAGGGGAATTGCAAGATGCAAACCATGCCTAAATTCCATCTCAGACCAAGTTGACATTAGGAAACAAAGAGGGCACATGTCTCCTCAGATGTGATAGATGTAAAACACCAAGAACCCAGTACATCTATGGTCATAGGGTCTGGAGATACACCACCTCACTAACATGACATAGATATAGACATAACTCAATGGTTCTCATCTTCCCTTGGATGAACTACACCACACCAACCTCAAGAATCTCACATAAAACTCTGACGCCAAGCACATGAGGTTACTAACGAACAACACAGGGTTTCCCAAGTGTACACACAGATTATTACTAGGACATCCATCTACAAACCTCCAATTGTTCCATAGCTCATGAATCTATACAGGAGTCAACCAATATACTAACGCAAATGTTGGGGTTGTCCCTGGGTACCAGTCTAAGAAAATGACTAACTCTAAATGGGGGAGGTAGATTCGGCACGTCCTTGGGTATACATCCTCATATACACCAATACAGTAGGATGCCCAAAATATCATAGTACTACTGATCCAAAGTTCATAATAATTATCTAATAAAAGTTGATTGTATCTACCCACACATGATCTCATTCTACTTGGCCTAGGATTACTCTTCTCAAAAGGAGGAAACACTCTATCCCATAATCCATAAAAACTGCCACACTCACGGGGGAAACATCGTAGGGCCTCTCTCTGCTACTATGGGAATATTCTATGAAATTATCTCCCTCCACCGGGGCCTCTAATCATACTGGTCAAGCTATAAGGCTTCACTGGTATTGTTAGGGCCTCCTTAGACACTCCAACACGTAACCCCACCCCTAAAACATAAGTCCAATGAACTTGTCCACCACACCTTGAAATTGTCTTCTTTGGGTGGCATTGACTTACCTGCACAGTTTTGTATCACATCACAAGAATGTGTCCCGGTGGGGGAAGCATCCCTCTTTATCATGAGTCTAAAACTACTTCAAACATCACCATCATAGGGCTTTATTGATTCCCTATGTCACCCTGGATAATCCTCGAGAAAGAAGTGGTAGGGATAGAGTAAATCAAAATAGTTTCGAATAGTACTACTATAAAAAGTAGAAAGGACAAGGATCATACTTTTAATCATCCTCAGAACCTCCAATTCATAGCCTTCTGCACCCTTCAGATATCCTCCCCTCCATCCTCCAACTCCCTAAGTCTGGATTGGACCACTTGGGGGTGGTGGTTCCAACACATCAAACCATCTTCCACCTCTCACTTCTCTCCCCACTCCTTTTCCATATCCTCCATCATATGGAACTCCCTGCTCCAAACATTATCTTTGTCATGTCGGTCCATCAACCATCCCTCTATCAACATCATGACGGGTCGGACAATATCATGCAATATGTCCCTATCCATCGCAAGTGTAACACCGCCTCTCATGCGGATGATGCAATCCTTGGTGAAACTCCTACGCTGTAGACCCACATGTTTGATTCTGAGCATGGGTATGCCTCCTACATCACGATCCTATCGACTATCATCTGCCAGCAAATACGGACTTCTCAACCTCGTGATAACCACAGTTGGCTCCATCCAGAAAACCCTCATCCAGGAAGATCTATATCACTAGATCTCTCTCCAACACCCCTAAATAAGAGGGAAGGAATAAGGATACCACACCTGAATGTATGTCTCTGCAGAGGCCCTTCTCAAAGGTCTATGCTCAGAAAAACAGATCTTGAACCATATCTAGGGTGTATCACGAAAGGTATGTGAACCTCTTAGAGTAATCTCTTCTATGAATATTCTACCTTTTTAAAGTTTTAGAAGCTCATATATATGAATAAATATCAACATGGATGGATAAAAATATTCACTAAAGATATTATCAAACTCTATCCATGTGAGAATCATCTCATCGTGGGTTTTCATCACCAAATTCTACCATCACCCAGTCGAGCCTTACAGAAGGCTCCCCACTAGGACCACTATCTGATCAGGAGGTGTCCTCACAAGGTGGAAAATTGATGTGACTACCTCAATCTAGTCATCAGCTACCTTGGTTTCTGGAACACCCCGATACCTGGGAGGTCACTACCTCTAGAACTCATGCAGTGCACTCGGCCTGTGCGCATCCTCAACCTAAACTTCTAGCACAACTTGCTGCTCAATAGGTGGTGGCACAATTGTAAGACCATCCAGAAATACTGCCTCATGCCCAATTCCCTGCACTAAAGCCTCATCACTAGATGGATCACCATCATAACCCCACCATGGAACCCCATCTGGATGTCATTGTAGTAGCATCCTAAAATAGAATCAAGAAACGCCGCGGTTAAAGAGTATATCTGGGGAGCTAGCTTAAGAAGGAAATAGAACCCACAACCTAGTCTTATATGACACATGTTCCAAAATTTCCCTACAACTAGTGCCTAAATGTTTCAAGTCAACATGCAGGTTATCAAAGTCCTAGTGAATAGATACATCGTTCGTCACACCAACACTGGAGTCCTTGGCCTGAAAGCTGAACTTGAGACACTTCAACATTGTTGTCATAAATCCAAAATCAAGATCACACCAAGAAAACCTCTACACTATGGTCCTAATGTGGAACCCACTATGATACCACTTTTTCATGACCCGACCCACCAGGGCCCAAGCCACAACTACCCCAAGCCCGCCTCTAATATGTCAGGGGATGACAATTATCACCGAGTAGGCATATCACACATATGGGAGGCCTTAGCCTATGATACATGTAAGCACGCACCCACATACATATTCATGAAATAGTTCAGAGATAATAAAAACTATAATATAAATGCATGAATACATCTATCCCATAATTATATTACAACAAAAGTAATAAAAGCATAAAAAGGGAAAAATACAAACCCACCAAAACTATAAAAGAGTCCAACCTTCTCGGATGGAGGAAACTACAACCACCAGAACACACCTCGGTCAAGAACTGCTAGTGAAATTTCATGATTTAATCACACCACTTCATATCTCACAATCCACCATGAAGGCTTTCATCATGTTCTATACAAAAAAAATTGCTCAGGATATGCTACTAGCTGGCCTAAATCTGAGACCCAAAGAAGGAGATACGCTAGGCGAAAGTTCTCAATAACATTACACGGTGTGTATTGGGATCAACGTGGTGTGTGACCATGCATAGACACCTGGTTTCTTTCTATTCCACATAGATTTTCTGGAAATGTGAGATTACATGACATGTACATGTTGTACACGGTGTGTCTCGCCTCAACCAGGCCCTGGTCCTGTCCTTCCCCACATGGCTCGGCCAACCATGTCTCCAACATGTCGTGTACCCCCCGGTATATGGTGTGTCCTAACTATCTGGAATCTTGGATATATTCCCATTCCATGATTGTGTATTAAACCCCTTTTTTGTGTCTTATAGCCATGTACTTCCACATAGCCTTGTCCCATTGACACAATATGTCTAGTCATGTCCCTCAACCACATGACCTAGGCTCACTACATGACGTGTACACCCGATACATGGTGTGTAGTCCCAAAAAGTCATCTTCCCTGAATGGGAAGAAAAAATAGTGTGTTCTCCTATACTACATGCTTTTTGATCAAGAATTCCGAACTGAATTTCCCTACAAGACACCAGAAACCCCAGTTTTCTCCAAAATTCAATTGGATCAACCCTCGGAGGATCCTTAACAATCGTAAAAGGGATCTAAAAACCTCAAACAACTCATAGAAATGTGGATCATGACTTAAAACTCAAATTTTCCTATCTCATGGTGAAATGTAGAAGATTTAGGTTCAAAACGATGCTTGAGATCCACTGTAGCATGATTTAGTGATGATCAAGTGTAAAAAACAGGGATCAACAACACCTCCTCACTTCGGTTCGGCCTCAGGTTGTCCGTTGCTCAAGGAGAAGATCCTCCAATACATTTTTTGTGTTAGATGAGGGTGGAGGGAGATATTATTTTATTTTAATAAACTAATATCATCAACTTGTCTTCTAACACGCCCTCAACCAAGCACCCGACGTTGATAGATTTTTTGTTGCGCCTAGGGTAAACACCATATTCTGAACACAATCGTGACCTCAAATTTATGATTTGAGACTCTACTTGAAATTTATTCCACATTAACAAAGAAAATATGTGCGTGTGATAAGATATTTTTAATATTTTTAATATCACTACACCAAGGCTCTTTGGCCCCAGAATCTCACACCGACTTAGTGCCTAGCTTCGAAAATATTTCTAAAAATATTTCAAATTCTTACAGGAAAAATTCCAAGTGACTACAAATATCATGATTTGAAAATGATAATTCATTATTTATCAATAGTGATCATCTAAAAATATTAATTTTATTTATCATTATAATCATTTTTTAACCACTTTGGGAGGTAAAATTAGTTTCATAAGATATATTGTATTATCAAAACCATATAACTCTATCATCCTGTTTTTGAATTATAATAATATGAAAATCCACCTGAGGGGGTAAAATTTAATGAATTTCATGAGATGATATTCTAATTGTTGGACTTGGTGCCCTAGAAACCAACTTCTTTGTACTTTATGATAAACCTATATTCATTGGATGAATATTAATAAACTCTTTATCACATCATGATTGTTCTTCTGTGTGACATAGTATGTGATAATGTCCTAATAATATATATCGCACTAAAAGGTCATAGTAGATCCATGTTATGATGAGAACTTAGAAGTTCCATGATACTATTCTTGAATATATGTTCTATGGTCAGATGATATCATTTGAAGGGACACAAATGATACAGGCTATAAGGGGTGGGGACTCATGAAACTTTAAGGAACTTTCTCATGGTGTGCACCCTTGGTAATATCTAGGAGAATATTATTAGAACAAGAACCACTAGTAGGAAATTCAAATTCATAAGTTTCATTGGATATTCCTATCTGTGAACATGTGTATTGGTCCTTAGAATTTAAGATTAATATTACTGGGTATTATGACTTTCATACTTAAATGTTTTGACAAAAACCGTGACGATAGATGTTCGCGGTGAGGTAGGATATGTTGGGTGCATCACAAGTAATACTGCATTAATGAATAATGTGAGAAAGGATTTGTCACTTCTACAGAAGTAGATATCTCAATCCCTTTGATATAAATGATAAAGCCTAACTAAATCCATGTTCATGGTGTTATCTAGGCAATTTCAATTCTGATAAGTCAAAGAATGAGAAATCGAGCACATGGATTGACGGCACTTGCATGCAACCCGCTTGATTGGAGATATTGAGACAAAGGGATTATATTACACAGTAAGAATTCATATGTGGTGACATTTTTTCACGACATAAACTTCTTTCTCGTAGGTTTCTTGACCCATTGTTAGATAATAATATTGGACTTTAGGCAATCCCGCCTAATGCTAATGAGAAAGATTCCTAGAGGGTCACGCACTAAGTGTATCCAGTATCTCAGTTAAATAATTTATTTATTTAACAAGTTGAATAAATATTATTACCATTTGTGGTTTAATAATTATTAAAGTATGCCTAATCACATTTATTTCATTGCTAGTTATTTGAGAAAATATATTACAGATTGAATATTTATTTATCGGTGAATAATGTAGTTATATTTATTTAATAAATAAATAGTCATTATTCAAGGCCTGGTAAATACTGAGGAGGATTGGTGGACCAAGTTATGGGTTCGGTGAGAAATAAAATTAAATATTATTTGGTTAAATGATATTTAAATATAATGTTCAAGTAAAGCACATGTCATGGAAATAAAAGCATTTCCATTACTATTTGACATGGGGTTTTCATATGAAATAATAAATTAAGTAATAGAACATGTGCTGATTATTTATTATTACCTAGTGAATTAAATTCGTTAAGCACATATCATGGAAATAATAGCATTCCTATTATTATTTGACATGGTATTTTTCACATGGAATAATAAATTAATTAACAACAATTGTGCTAATTTTTTATTTTTACCTAGTAAATTAAATTCCCTGTTATGTTATTATTCTCTATATATGACAAGGGTTCATTCCATCATCTAACCAATAGTTGTGTGCACAACATCCTTGGAGAAAATCTCTCGAGCCTAGATAACTCTTACCTCTCCAAGAAAGCTCTCAAGAACGAGAGCGGTCCTCCTCCACCGGATCAAGGAGAATGCTTTGGAAGTGATTCTCAAGGTGATCGAAGGAAAACATCAAAATCACAAGGATCTTCCGTGATAGAACCCAGGGACTCCTTCAGTGATATTTGGAGATACGTGGATCATGTGTGGATCACCGCTAGAGGATTCCTATCCTTGGATTCTACACCACAACGAAGTCGCACCTCATACCCATGGTCGGATGTATCAACGAAGAAATAATCACCTTGGAGGTAATTCTATAATTTAATTAAATTAATTATAAACAAAATTTGTTGATCCTCTCTTCTCATCTTTGGGTTCTCCCCTTGTCTTTTATATTTGATTTAGTTCTATGGATACTAGAATTCATCATCGTATTGATCCCGGATTAATCATCAATTATGGTAATTTTCAAAGTTGGGTACACGCCCATCTTGTGATTTTGCTATGCTCAGAACCTACAAGTGGTATCAAAGGGGTCATATTTTCATTTATAATTATTTAAATAATTTTTTTATGATTTACGATTTAATAATTTAGTTTTTCAATTGATGTTTAATCATTATTGTAATCTGAATTTTGAGATATGTTCCTCCCTTATCGTTTTTCTCAGATCAAACAGAAATGAAAAAAATTATGATTAAAATTAAATCAATGATCTCATCAGGAGGTGTTGACGGTTCTGTCCAGATAACACAAGAATACATGTTGTGTAGTAGGATCTACAAACCATGTATTTGTGTTCAATGCATCAGGAGTAATTTGGAAATTACTCAAGCTGTGTGCATTAATGACATTCGGTGTATTTAATTCTTACACCATGTGTTAACCAGAATAGACTGGCGCATGTTCAGCTAGACTGGACACTGTGTGGCCAACTGGACACAGTGTGTATTCTCTTTGGGTTAGGTTCAAGTTGTGTATCTCATACATATCTTTCCTGGCTGTTGACCTTGTAACGTGGAGTCTACACATCGTGTGGCCCACTGGACACATTGTGTACTTCAAAGATTTCTAAAGTACACCTCACACACCATTTCCCCAGGCATGTACTTAGGATGGATGGTGTCATGACCCATCCTCCAGGGCCTGTGCTGTGACTACCTGAATCCTACCTTCCATAGACCAGGGATTGGTGACTAACACCAGAAAGGCATATCCCAAAAAGGGAAGGCATTGACTTTAAACCTGTATACACAAACGTCCAACCACATCCCAACACACTAAAAGGGGAAACAAGTATACCACTAAAAAATTTGAGTGCAAGTACAAGTGAAAGTAAGTGGACCATAATACAAACCCAACAATGAACTGAAAACAGTAAAGTACAAAATGAAACTCTGATGGCCATCCACGGAAATCCCCACCTGATCGTGAGAGTAATGAAGCTACTGGAAGCTAAAGTAGTATGTCATGCCCTCTCGGTCCTACTAGACCCCACCTAGTCCTAGGCCACCAAGTCCACTGTTGTAGCGTCAGTCTGTCCCATTCCCCTAAGCACCTCAGTCAAAACGTCAAACATCTACACCGGACACAACATGTGCGGACGAATCCCATACAGGGGTGAGTATAGCAATACTCAGTAGGGACCCCGAGAACCTGAAGGTCTCCCAGAATTACTCAAAGGAAAAACCACAAATCATGATCTCAATCACAAAGTATAAATTAAAATATAACTCACACTAGGTATACAACATAAGGAACATGAATAAATATAACTAATCATAAAGTTAGAACATCTTATTCTGTTGAAAGGCTTTTACTGAAGGACCGCATAGGGTCGCTAGGTGCTGACCAACAGAGGATCGCTAGGTGTTTACCCACAGAGGATCGCTAAGTGCTAACCCACAAAGGATCGCTAGGTGCTGACTCACTCAGAGTATCGCTAGGTGCTGACCCACTTGGAGGATCGCTAGGTGCAGACCCATAGAGGATCGCTAGGTGTAGGCCCACAAAGGATTGCTAGTGGTTGACCCACTCAGAGGATCGCTAGATACTGACCCATAGAGGATCACTAGGTGTATACCCACAGAGGATCTTTAGGTTCTTACCCACTCAGAGGGTCTCAATATGATGACCCACTCAGATGATTGCTATTCTTTCTTCACGTCACTGTCAACCATTGGATTCTCTTACTTAGAACGTTTGATTCTAGGAGGATCCGCTCCTCAAACCATCAGTCACACCTCAACCACCACTAAGTTTCACTAATAAGTAACCTGAAGAACATCCATGTCATAAGAGTTCCAACACAATAGATTCCGCATCAATCAGACTCACGGTCTGTAATTTATAATAATTTTAGTGTCGAGGGCCCGGTTGGATTCAAGTCTGATCCAACCCGGCCATACATCAACTTTCTCCAAAACTTAATTGGAGTATCTCAAAAGGACCGCCTCATCGCAAGGGTCCTCACCCCACTGACTACGCGTCAAACGGATGCCCGATATGTGATATTTTCCCATTTTACTAAAATGGGTCAGTTGGGTCTGGATCCAGTAGGGGTCCAGATCGTTGGGCTCGTGGTTCTGGCCCGACCAGCGGGTTTGGCCTAGCTGGTGGGTCCGACCTGGTTGGAGGACCCAGCCCGGCTCGCAGATCCAGTTCGCATGGAAGAACCTGGCCCACATGCAGGCCGGTTGTTGGCGCACCGACCGGACGCGTAGTGTCCAGTGGGGCCAGCGGGCATCGCCCCCTCTTCTGAAACGCCCGGCTTAGCTGGTCGTTTTGTCCATCCGAGCGGGCTGCTCCACCCTCTCTGTGCAGTGCATTGGCTCTGCGCTCTTCTACCACCGCGGCCCGGCTGGCTATGGCTCCTGCTGTTGCGGTGCCTGCGGGCGCCACACCTCCACACGGCCGGCTCGGCCGGCCACCGGCACCAGTTTCCAGCATCATCGCGCCGATGGTTCCATGCCAGCAGTTGCCTTTATGGGCCACTGAAGATGCTCTGGTGGTCTGTTTTTCTTCTCATCTGTGTCTATAGCCTCCTGAGTTTCCGCCTTCACTGCGAAGCCCTCGGAAATGCCCTACCGCCATGTTTCCCGGTCACACATAAGAAACGCTCATAAACCAAGAATGGCGAGGGTTAGAACCTTGTTTGGATTGGCCTGAACCCTCCGCATTAGTGTTCTAACATTGGTGATATCTATAATCAAAAAGGAATAACAATCTCTAATTTGAGACCCCGCAACAACCACCCGCATGAACAGATGAGACATGGATCAAACCGTTAGTCGGTTGGTCCGCATTCATTGTATTTTCCAAGAAAGGAAAGAGAGGGAACATCAAAGCATGTAAACCCCCTACCTAGAAACGATGTTGCGGTTGATGGAGAAGATTCACGTTCATAGATGTTCAATATTTGTTGGCACTCACTATCACCCGTCGATGTCCGGTTCGAATCCTCCAATGGTCGTCGATCAAAACTCTGTTCTCCGTTGGAGGAATTCGTCGACGGAGTTTCGTCATAGGTTCCTCTCGTAGGTTCCCAAAACCCATGCCAAAGGTTTGTTTAAATAAAATAAAATGAATCACCCACGTTGTGTTCATTAATGTGGTTCATTAATGAACCGCAATTAATGATCCATTAATCATACGAGCATCACGGTTACACAACTGAAGGGTCATGTGATTAAACATCTCTTATTCAATGCCTGATGCTACATTGTGGTCCCGCAATCCGACGCTCAACTATTTCAAAAAGAATAAAATAACTTCTTTAGTTATTTTATTATTTTTCTCCCAAAAATCCAAAAATTAACTTTTTCGTCCGACCCTTACCGGTCAAAGTTAAGTTTCACCTAGGCGAATCCCAGTGTTTCGAACTCAATGGTTCTCTCAGATTTCAATTCTGAGCACCGGTTCAAAATTTACAAATTTTTGCTTGCACGTTTACTGAATGTACCTTAAAAAAGGTTCAAAAATTATTAACAGTCACCCTCGATCCACGCCGATCAAGGTTAGCCTCTACCTAAAGGAAACACGCCCTCATAAGCTCAACGGTACTCTCAGATTTCCAATCCGAGTTACCTTTTAGGAGTTATAAGGATTTTACAATAAAATAATTGTTACTTAATTATTTTATTTACGGCAAAAAACTAACTTCCATTGTTGGCCCGCGCCAACCAATGTTAGGATTTTCCTAAGGAAAGAATACCCTCATGAGTTCATCAGTGGTCTCAGATTTTTAATATGAGTCACCATTCATGGGTTATAAGCATTTGAAAAATAAAATAATTTTATTTGATTATTTTATTTACGGTTATTCCATTTTCGGGTTTTCTCACTGGAGTCCTGCATCGACTAAACTTAAGTTGCGCCTAGGGTAAACCCGCAATCCTGAACTCAACAGTGCCCTCAGATTTCTGATTCAGGTACCTGTTTAAGAGTTATTCTACTTTTTTAGGAAAATTTCTCACGCGCTCTATTTAAAGCTTAACATTTTTTGATGGATCATTTTGGGCACTCCAGGACTCCGAATTACGTGTCATCAAGTTTTTCGATCTCGAAATAATTCCATATAATTAAAAAAATATATGGAAATTTTGGGACATTACAAATGGTGAGGAGGGTGCACGCCCTATAGTTGGATCTACACGTCATGTACTGTTTCCAGATTACGTAGATTTAAAATCTTATTATTATATTTTGTAACCCTTGAGATATGTACCTTAATGTGGGTATAAATCTGGGACACAATATATCATCCCTCCTTTTTATAACATAAACTTTCATTACATTATACAAAACTGAGGATCTTTAAGGTTTAGTGTCTTGGAAACCAGGAACTTAAAACATGAAAACATAAAACATTATTCTTAAACACTTGAAAGGATTATCCTTATGTTCATCCTAGGTTCATTACTGCATCTCATAACCTGGGGACATACATCAAAAGAAAGGGTGAGCAGAAGGCCCAGAAAGGGAAACAAGGGGAAACATTTAACATGTGAACTTGAGATAGATCAATAAAGACATGAAAAAGAACATTAAGGCATGAGAAATAAATCATGAGGCATATCATAATAAAAATAACATATTTCATAACTTGAATATGTGGCTAAAACATTTAACTTATATAATCATTTACGTTTCACCAAGGTCTATCCCCAAGGTGTCATTAAAATTTACCAAGGTTATTCACCAAGGCGTCGTTAAAAATGGTTATCTCTAGAGATTAAGTCTTTACCCAATGCATTGGAGCGCTATCAAGGAATACCCTTAAATTTTTATTTATTATCATGTGAGCCACATATATCATCATCAAACATTTCATAAACAACCCATATAGCATAAAATAAATGGGTTTCATTTCATAGTCATCACATTTTAAAAACTGCTTTAAAGACGTGATCTTTATGTCACATTAAACCCACAGAAAAAGGAAAGCGGGTCTCATGTATGTAAATCCCAGAATTAAAATAGAAAATTTTGATATATATGTGAATACCCCTATAGAATAAAGATCTTTGAGTATTCACTTAATAAAATAAAATAATTTTATAAAAAGAGAAAGACATTTTGAGAGGAAAATTCTGCAGCATAACGGCTATGATACAGGGTTTTAGAAAACATTGAAAAGAGAGGGGACATGGGTCACCCACTCATAAATGATACATAAAAAATTAGGGGAACATAATATAAAGGATTTAAGAACATGGTAATTAAATTTGAATGATATACCATATAAAACGAAGAACTTGAAAGGAAGACAAAAATAAGATTTCTCTTATGAAAATTCGGCAGCCTAACGGCGTCACTTAAAACTTCAAAATACTGAATTGAAGAGATCAAATAGGTTCTCTAATCATATGAAAATAAGAGATCAGTATGATAGATTTATAGATCAGACCCCAACATAATAAAAAGGAACATGAAATACTTGACATGAAAATAGATCTTAAAAACGAGAAGGGTGAAAGAATCCCTTAAAAAATTCGGCAGCCTAACGGCGCCACTTTAACATTATTAAAATGAAATTATGAGAGAAAGAGGGGGTATCTCATAATATGAACATGAAAAGGACAGTATTATGAATATAAAAGAACATCCTACAACATAATAACATGGAGCATAAAAGAAATGACATAAAAGATAGTATTTGAAAAGAAAGAGAGAGGTTGGATCCCTTACCTTAAAACGTAACTCTTAAAATTAAAAGGTTGAGACCTTGAGGGATTGGGGGAACCTTGGGAGGACCCTTTGGGAGGTAATGAGACCAGAGCTTCGTTGGGGATAGTTGGTAGTGAAAACTAAAGGAGGAAAGGGTAGGTATTTATAGGGAAAGTGAGGGGATAAGGCATTAATGGCCAAGGGACACCTCATTGGTGGTATTGGAAAAACCATGGGCTTTCCCATGGTATTTTCCCATGGTATTGGCCACTTGGGACACCTCATACCTTATATTACTATTCATAAGTCGACCATATTGATTACATACTTAATACATCATTTAATGATGTCATTAAACACCCATAACTTAAAAACTGTATTTTCACTATTCATCGAAAATTCAACTTTCTCAGAAAATTCCCAAAATTTCACCTTAACCAAATATCAATGCTCTAATTTCAAAATTGAACTCCATTTTATAAATATAATTTTCTAAATATTTTTAATTTAATTTTTTAAATAAATTCACTATTCACCGAAAATTCATTTTTTCAGAAAAATCCCCAAAAATTACCTTAACATAATATCGATACACTGAGTTCAAAAATGAAATCCATTTTATAAAAATAATTTTCTAAATATTTTTAATTTAATTTTTAATTAAAAAACGCTATTCACCCGAAAAAACTAATACTTGAATAATAATTTCTGAAACAGTTATTTACCTATTTTATTGAATCACATTACTTAATCAAGGTGCCTAAATTATATTAATACTTTTTTTAAGTGATATTACTAATCCATTTGGTCACATTACTAATCCTAAGCATAAAATCACTATTCATAATTTACTATTCATCAAAAATTAAGTTGATCTTATTAGACTCTAAATTTCGTACTGAACATAATTATAGAAGACCATTTTTTGAAAATCATTACGAATTTTTAATTATTTAAGGTTTACATAAACATTTTTAAAATATCCTTTTTTCTAAAATTCATTAATAATATGCATACTATATTTATCTGTACATTTGAAAATTCACAAACTTTATCATAAGAAGAAATCACAATTTTTATTTAAATCAAAGGATTACACAAGGCTGTTATGGCCTCGTTATATAGCCCCTTATAACACCAGCATATGACCTAAGTGTAAGGTGTGCTATGGTGAGAGAATATGAGGGAGGGTCAGATAACATCACCCTAGTAGTAATCTCCACTAACTTGAACTTCTCCCGTAGGCGGTTCCGTTCAAGCTTGACACGCTGGAGTTCAGCTTGGGCTTGGTCCAAAGCGAAGCCCAAATATGCCACCTCCTTCCCAAGATCTGATAAGTGGGCTTTATAAGGTTTGAGTCTACTGGATGAATCCATCGACTCTTCTTTCTGCATTAACCGTTAACATCTCTATTAAATCGTTCAAGAGTAAATAAAAAAATACCATTCAAAAATTTTGGGTCGTTACACACAATATGTGATAGTTGTTTGATATATATATATATGTGTGTGTGTGTGTTTAATTAACATCTGCATAATGTTCAAAGATCTATACATCATGCATGAGTTATATAATAATTATAATTTTGTGGGCATGCTACATTTCACAAAGAATAAAGTGTATACAAGTATAAATACATGTTGGGTAGTTTTTTATGGGTATTAACTAGGTTGTCTCCAAGGTAAAAGTTATGTACAAGGTTATGAATGAGAATCTCAAGGAAATTCAGAAAAGGATTAAGATAAAAAGGATTGATTAATTAAAGGTAATGATTAATCGATTCGAGCATGATTTATCTTAATAAGAATGATTAAAGAATTGAATGTTAGTTTTATTAAATTTGTAATTCATTGCATGTATATGGATAATCATGAGCTAGACCAGACCTTTGTATGTGATTTTTCCCCTTTAATTTATTTATTAAATTAAAATTGTTGGATTTTGTGCCTTCTCCTCATTAATATGTAGGGCCTACGTGCCCATGGTTTCTTTTATGTAAACCCCCTTTTACCCCTCACCTACAAGTGATTTAAAAGAATATGTAATGGATGGATCTCCCAAGCTAGTGTAGGCGGTTCAAGTTAGGAGCCGAGGTGAAACCAATCCAAGGAGATACAAAGGTGGACAGGTGGAAAGCTATAAACACAAACCTTAAACAGTTCAAGTTATTTCTCCCTTAGGTTAGGGTTAGTTTATCAACCTCTAGATAAACTAACCAATAGTAAATCTCATGATCATACTCATTATTTTATTTCTATTAGTTGTATGGTTATTCATTATGGATGTTTGATGCGATCACATAATTAATGAACTAACAGGCATACAATATGGAACTAAAATAAAAATGGATTATGCCTAAATATTATCTATACATGGTTAATCACTCAAGTATATCCCAATTAACATTAAAAATAATTTGAAAAGATAATAAGTGGAAATTTATGCCAAAAGGATAAAATCCCTCAATTAAATATTAAGTCGGTATAGCCTTCTATTACTTCGGTTAGAATCAAATCATAGTTTAAGGCGCTTAACCAACCCTAGTTGGGGTGCTTTCAATTATCGAGGAATTCTAATTTGATGTTTTGGGTTGAATTAACTTAGTTTACATCAAGGGTTGACTGCCTAGCAGGACTTGGTGTAACTAAGAGGCAAAGGTTGAGAAAATCCAAAATTAAGGATTTTAGGATTGGGGAGTCTACTCAACAGATCAAGGAGTTGTGTGTTAATGCAGTTGGCATTTGGAATGCCTACCTAAAACCATTCAAGTTTCTTGACCAACCCTAGTTAGGGTAATGCGAAGTGCAATATGGATCCTTACTACTACAATTTCTAAACAATAGAATATTCTAAAGCCAATGGTGAGTGCTATTGGGTTTCGACAAAATAGTGGCAGACTAATAGATATTAATTTATTTATTTTTCTATATTTATCAAGATAAAATACTAAAACGTTGTTCATATTAATTTGTAGAAATCGCAGTCAAAATGACATCAAACATATCATTTTGATCCATCCTTGAGAAGGAAACCTTCTCACCGACACTAATTTCCAAGAATAGAAAAGGCATCTTCGGTTTATCCTTCGACATTAGAGGAAACTTTATGTCCTGGAAGAACCTTTACCAGTTGTTCCTAGAAATGAGGTGAGTGATGAGGAACTCTTTGTGTATGAGAAACATCTGAATGACACTACGGATATTCAGTGCCTCATGCTATCATCTGTGACCAATGAGATCTTGAAGAAACATGAGTAAATGGATACTTATATCATGATGTCTTACCTTCAAGATCTTTATCAAGAGAAGGAGAGATAGGATAGGTATGAGATCTCCAATGCTTTTTTCACTACTAGGCATAGAGATTTTGTGCCAGCTGAACTACATGTAGTCAAGATTATTGGATACATTGAGTGTTTGGACATCTTAGGGATTAAATTCCCAGATGAGTTGCATAAAGATCTCACACTATTATTGCTGCCTAAGACTTTATCTAGTTTTATTGTGAATTATAATATGATAAATATTGAGAAGAGTCTATCGGAGCTTCGTATCTTGATTCTCCAAGTTGATAAGGACACGGGGCATGAAAAAACCGCATTCCTTGTGGTGAATAGAAATGGTAAGGAAAATTCAAAGGGGCATAAGATTTATAAACAATATAAATCCTCCAAACACCGTCTGACCAAGAAGAAGAAGATCCAGAGGCAGGGTAAGGAAAAGGAGGCAGTATGCTTTTCATGTAGCAAGTTAGGCCACTAGAAGAGGAACTACACCCATAGGCAAGGGGAATCCAAAGATGCATTCTTTATCGAGTGTAATATTTCTATTTCTATACATTGGGTATTAGATATAGTTTTTGGGGCTCACATCTGTATTCAAATGCAGGAACCAAGTAGATTTCAGAAAATTGCCAAAGGAGAGGTGGATCTGTGAGCTACCGATGGTGCGAGGCTGGCTGCTCTTTCCATTTGAGGATATCACCTCACATTGCCGATAGGAATGATTTTGGTTTTACATGGCTGTTATTATGTACCTAGTGTTACTAAGAACATAATTTTTGTATCAATTTTAGATACATATGGATTTATTTTCAAGTTCGGAAATAAATGTTGTTACTTTTATAAGTACAATATATGTTATGGTATGGCACATTTAAATAACGGTCTATATGTATTAAATTATTGGAACCAAGTGTTGGCAATTGATAATGAACCAAGTTCATATGACTCATACAACACTCAATTGTGGCATCACCGCTTTGGTCATGTTAACGAGAAGCACCTGAAAAAGCTCTGTCAAGATGGTTATTTAGACTCTTCCAGGCTAAAACTACTTGATAGATGTCATGCTTGTTTATAAGGGAAAATGACCAAACCACCATTTTGTGGATAGGGTGAGAGAGCCACAGAGCTTCTAGGATTGGTATACACTAATTTGTGTGGACCATTTCTAGTGGAAGCTAGAGGTTGATATTCTTACTCCGTTGCTTTTACTTGTGAATTGAGTAGATATGGCTATGTCTACTTAATGAGGTATAAGTATTAGTCCTTTTAGAAATTCAAGGAGTTCAATAATTAAGTAGATAATTCTCTTGGTAAGAAGATAAATAATCTTTGATTTAATCAAAGTGTATAATATCTTAACCAAGTTCATCGACCTTTTACGAGAGTTTGGGATTCTATCTTAAATCACTCTACCTTATACACCATAGTGGAATGGTGTTAGTGAAAGGAGGAACCGTACCTTGTTGGATATGGTAAGGTTGATGATGATTCATGCAGATCTTCCATTATCCTTTTGGGGATATGCATTTCAAACTGCAGCATACATGTTAAACCAAGTACTAACTAAGGCATAAAATGTGATTCCCTTCGAGATATGGAGTGGAAAGAAACCCATTTTGTCACATACACGTGTATGGGGGTACGAGATTTTTGTTAAGGCTTTATCAAGAAACAAACTAACACCCTGGGCTACGAAGTGTATCTTTATAGGGTATCCCAAGAAAACAAAGGGATACTACCTATACAAAACCTCAGAAAAAAAGTGATTGTTTCTAGATAGGCCGTCTTTCTTGAGAGACAGCACATCCTTAAAAAGGATAGTGGGAGAAAGATTGATTTTGATGAAGTTGATGTTCAAGATACATAGGAGTTGGTATAGGAACAAGTTCCATAGGTCCCTGTGGAAGAGGTAGTTCCTAAAAAAAAGTAATACATATGATTACAAGAGAGTTAAGGGAACCAGAGAGATATGGTTTCCTTGTCACCGAGGATAGTGACTCATTATTGTTAGAAAATGATGAACCTCTCTCCTATAAGGAAGTAGTAGAAATATCATAAGCTACAGGATGGATAGAATCTATGAATTTTGAGATGGATTCTATGTATTAGAATCAAGTCTGGGTTTTGGTCGATGCGCCAGTTGATGTAAAGCCTTTTGGGTGTAAATGGGTATTCAAGAAGAAACTAGATATGGAAGGTCAAGTTAGTACCTATAAAGCAACGATAGTGGATAAGGGTTTTAAAAAGTGTCAAGGAATTGACTATGATGAAACCTTTTCACCATTTTCCATGTTTAAATCCATAAGAATCATACTTTTCATAATAGCTTTCCATGACTATGAGATTTGGCATATGGATATAAAAACTCTATTCCTTAATGGGAACCTTCAAGAAGATATCTATATGACACAACCAGAAGGTTTTGTGACACCAGGTGATGTTAAAAGGGTATGAAAGTTGTAGAGATCCATTTATGGATTAAAGAAAGCATCCAAGTCATGGAACATTTGATTCGATGAATCCATAAGATAATTTGGTTTCATTAAGAATGAATGTGATCCATGTGTTTACAATCGGTTTAATGGGAATTTGGTCATTATCCTAGTAGTGTATGTTGACAACATATTGCTTATTGGAAATGACATACAAGTCTTGTAGTCAGTCAAGGATTGGTTGAACAAGTACTTCTCCATGAAGGAATTAGGTGAAACAGCCTACAATCTAGGGATCAAGATCATTCATGATAGATCCAAGAGGCTATTTAGACTAAGTCAAAATACATACATTGACCATATACTAAAGATATTTAGTATGTAACAATCTAAGAGGGGGTTGGTTCCAGTGTCACATGGTATGCATCTTTCTAAGAAAATGTATCCCCAGACACAACATGAGAAATATAGGATGAGTAAGATTCTATATGCTTCAGTGATAGGTTCTATCTTGTATGCCATGTTATATACCAGACTTGATGTTACCTATGCACTGAGCATGGTAGGAAAATATCAAGCAGATCCAAGAGAACAATAATGGACTACTGTCAAGACTATCCTTAAGTATCTGAGAATAACTAAGGATTTGTTCCTGGTGTATGGTGGAGACGAGAAGCTTATCATCAGAGGGTATACTGATACTAGTTTTCAGATAGATTAGAATGATCTGAAGTGATGTTAAGGATATGTTTTCTATCTTAATGGAGGAGTTGTGAGATGGAAAAGTTCAAAATAACCAGTTTTCACTGATTCTATAGCTGAGTCTAAATATATAGCAACTTATGATGCGGCTAAGGAAGCCATCTGGATTCGGAACTTTGTCCAAGATCTTGATGTGGTTCCTAGTAGTAAAGATCTCATTACATTATATTGTGATAATACTATAGCATTGGCTCTTGCAAAAGATTCAAGGTCACATCAATGGACAAAGCACATAATTTGAAAGTATCACCTCTTGAGGGATTTCTATCAAAGGGGTGAAGTTGCAGTGAGAAGAGTGTCTACGGAAGAGAACGTGGTGGACCCCTTGACTAAAGACCTATCTCAGCAGAAGCATGAATATCATGTGAGATCTAGTGGACTAAAGATTTTTAGGAGTTGGCTCTAGTGAAAGTTGGAGTTTGTTGGAGTTGGTGCCCTAAAAACCAATTTCTTTGTACTTTATGATAAACTTGTATTCATTGGATGAATATTAATAAACTTCTTATCATATCATGATTTTTCTTCTACGTGACATAGTATGGGATAATTTTCTAAGAATAGCTATCGCACTAAAAGGCCATAGCGGATCCCTGCTATGATGAGAACTTGAAAGTGCCATGATATTATTCTTGAATATATGTTGTATGGATAGATGATATCATTTTAAGGTACACAAATGATGCAGGATATAAGGGGTGGGGACTCATGAAACTTTGAGGCAACTTCTCATGGTGTGCGGCCTTTGTAATATCCAGGAGGATATTATGAGAACAAGACCCGTCAGTAGGAAATACACATTCATAAGTGTAATTGAATATTCCTATCTACGGACGTATGTATTGGTCCTTAGACTTTAAGATTATTATTAATGGGTATTATGACTAATACAATTAGATGTATTGATGAAAACTGTGATGATAGATGTTTGCGGCAAGGTAGAATATGTTGGGTGTGTGATGAGTAATACTGCATTAATGAACAATGCGAGAAAGGATTTATCACTTCTACAAAAGTAGATGTCTCGGGACCTTTGATGGAAATGATATATCCTGACTAAATCCACGGTCATGGTGTTCTCTAGGCAAGTTTAATTCCAAGAATTCAAAGAATGAGAAATCGAGCACATGAGTTGATGAAACTTGCATGCAACCCGCTTGAATGGAGATATTGGGACAAAGGGATTATATTACACGATAAGCGTTCATATGAGGTGACATGTCGTTATGACATAAAATTCTTTCTCTTAGGGGCCTTGACCCATTGCTAGATAGTAATCTTGGACTTTAGGCAACTCCTCCTAATGTCAATGAGAAAGAGGCCTAGACGGTCACACACTAAATGTAGCCAGTATCTCAGTTAAATAATTTATTTATTTAACAAGTTTAATAAATATTATTTCTGTATGTGGTTTAATAATTATTCAAGTATGCCTGATCGCATTTATTTCATCACTAGTTATTCTAGAGAATATATTGTGAACGGAATATTTATTTATTGGGAAATAATGTAGTTATATTTATTTAATAAATAAATAGACATTATTCAAAGCCCGATAAATATCGAGGAGGATTAGCGGACCAAGTTATGGGTCCTATGAGAAATAATATTAAATATTATTTGTTTAAATGATATTTAAATATAACATGCAAGTTAAGAACATTTCATGGAAATAATAGCATTTTCATTATAATTTGACATGGAGTTTTCACATGGAATAATAAATTAAGTAACAACACATGTGCTAATTATTTATCATTACCTGGTGAATTAAATTCTTTAATAACATGTCATGAAAATAATAGCATTGTTATTATTATTTGAAATGAGGTTTTTCACATGGAATAATAAATTCAGTAATGACACCTATGATAATTATTTATTATTACCTAGTGAATTAAGTAACGGATCCTCTTTCGCCTTATCTTTTCATTCTGGTGGCTGATGTCTTTTATCAACTCCTTTTGAAAGTGGTGGATCAAGGAATTATCCATGGTGCGAAGGTATGTAGAAATGGCCCCCCTATCTCTCATCTTTTCTTTACAGATGATAATCTCCTTTTTTCTCATGTTACCCTGCAAGAATGTAGTTTAGTGTTGAATATCATTAAGTTGTATAAATGGGCTTCTGGGAAACATCTTAATCCTTCGAAATTAGAGTTATATTTCAGTAAAGGCATCTTATAATCAAAGAGGGAGGATTTGTAGTGGATGTGCGGTTTTCTGCTAGTTGATAAACATCCTAAATACCTTGGCCTCCTGACTCTTTTCAGTAGTTCAAAGAAACAAGTGTTCACTTAGATTATAGATAGGGTGGATAATTTGATCTGTCTTTGGTCAAGCAGGAAGATATCCAAGATAGGAAAGGAATTTCTCGTTAATTCAGTGGACCAAGAAATCCCATCTTATGATATGTCATTTTTTAAATTTCTGAAAACTCTTATTGATCAAATCCAATCCCGGTTGGCCAATTTTTGGTGGGGCTCTCATGAGAGAAAACATAACTCCCATTGGATGTCTTGGGAGAAACTGTGTGTTTCTAAATTTTGTGGAGGTCTCAGCTTTAGGAATCTCAAATAGTTTAATGAGGCTCTATTGGTGAAGCAAGGATGGCACCTTCTCTCAAATCCAAATGCCCTATTCTAAAAGGTTTTGCGAGCAAAATATTTTCCTCATTCTGACTTCTTTCATGCCCAGTTGGGGCCATGGCCGAGTTTTTTGTGGAAAAGCATTTGGGGCACAAAATCTCTTCTTGACATATGATGCGTTTGAAGAATTGCTGATGGTAATGATGTTAGTGTGTGGAATGATCTATGGCTAGAAAATGGCATAAACTATAAGGTTTCCTCAACTGTTATACTAGGATTCGAAAATGAAAGGGTGCGAGATCTCATCAATGACACGCTTGAGGAATGGGATTGAGGGAATATTTTCAACTAGTTTAATGTGTTTGATCATCATCTCATCCTAAGTATTCCTCTCACACCTGGTATGGGAAATAACCAGATTTTCTGGATGGGGGAAGCTCATGGGAGGTATTCGATTCTCTCGGGTTACAAAATGCAGGTTCAAGGCTTGGCACATGTCGTTCCCGATGTTTGCTAGAAGAGTCTCTGGTCACTCACTACTCCACCCAAGGTGAAATTTTTTTCATTTCAGGTCTGCTCTGGTGCTCTTCCAACCCATGAATTTTTAGTGATATGTCATCTTATAGAGGATGACAGTTGTCATATGTGCCTCCAAGAGGTGGAATCTCCTTTGCATGTAATTCTTTTTCTATTATGGGGTGGAAGGGGTGTGGAAGGCATGGAATCCAGATGTTGGAATGTTATTTGATCCTTCAATTGTGTTGGTACAAAACCTTATTAATTGGGTGTCTTCATTGGAACCGAGAGTGGTGGGGCTGATCTGAACAATTGCTTGGTTGGTTTGGACTAGAAGAAATGAATGCATTTTCCAAATGAAGGTGACCCATGATCGTATTTGGGTCGAGAGGTACATGGAGTGGATGAACTGTTGGAAAGAAAATGATGGAGGGCCTTCTTTGGGTGGCATTCGGTAGGAGGTTCCCTGTTGTCCCCCCCCCCCAGAGGGTTTTTTCAAAATTAATACTGATGTTGCAGTCTCTGCTAATTTCAGGGTTGGTATTGGACTCATTTCCCATAACAACATTGGACAGATTGTGGAAGCTCATTGTAGGGATATGAAAAACTCCTAGAGCCCTGTGGTGGTGGAGGCCTTTTCCATCCACCATGGGATCCTTCTTGCCCGTTCAAAAAATTGGCCCAATGTTTTGGTGGAATCTGATTTCCTTGAAGTAGTTAATGCTCTATCAAAGAAAGAAGAATACTATCAGCATTTTGGCCTTATCTTGAGAAAGATTTGTTCCTTGACTGAAGGCCTCAAAAAATGAAAATTTTCTTTTATCAAACGAGCTGGTAATCTAGATGCTCGTCGTTTGGATTGTGTTGGGAAATTATGGGGTGATCATTGTTGGGTGGAATCGTTTTCTGAAGGGCTTTGTAGGTCTTGGTTGATTGATCGGGTAATATATCATATTTTATCTTTTCTAAAAAATATAATCCAAGGGGTCATTCCATCGGCTAACCAATCTTTGTGTACACAACATCTTTAGAGAAAAGCACTTGAGTCTAGATAACTCTTCCCTATCCAAGAACGTTCTCAAGAACGAGAGAGATCCTCCTCCACCGGATCAAGGAGAATGTTTTGGAAGCTATTCTCAAGGCGATCGAAGGCAGACATCGCAAGCACAAGGATCTTCCACGCTAGCACCCGGAGACTCCTTCGGCGACGTCCGAAGATACGTGGAACACGTGTAGATCACCGCTAGAGGATTTCTATCCTTGGATTCTACATTGCAATGAAGCTGCACCTCATACTCGTGGTCGGGTGCATCAACAAAGAAAGAATCACCGTGGAGGAAATTCTATAATTTAATTAAGTTAATTATAAACAAAATATGTTGATCTTCTCTTCTCGGTTCCAGGTTCTCTACTTTGTCTTTTATCTTTGATTCAATTCTGTGGATACTGACGTTCATCGTCGTATTGATCCCAGATTAATCATCGATTATGGTAATTTGCAGAGTTGGGTATAAGTCCATCCTACGCTTCCGCTGTGCCCAAAACCTACATTAATCACATGATAAATAATAATGTTTCCCTTGATATTGGTGCCATGAGAGAAAAAAATTGATATAAAGAATTTATTCTTCAACATAATGTCAAAAAACACTATTTTCATATCATCTTTTGGGTATGTACAATTTTATAAATATTGATAAAATCCATTGTGCTTTTTTAATTTTTATTATCATCAAACCACTTTTGTGGTTAAAATATTATTATTTTTTCATTAACAAATAAGGCACAATGATCATTTGAAAAATATCATATTCACCCCGAATTTGATTTAAAACAAAATCTTGTGTGTTTGCATTCACTCTAGGGAATAAAATATTTTTTTTAATAAACATGCTCATTAACTTCATGGAATGAAATAAAATTATTTGATCGAGTTTTATAATGTCTTCAAGACAATAGCATGAATTTTTGGTTCATAATTTTCATCCACTTCAGGGGATGAATATATATATATATATATATAATATTTACATTGTTATTCATGAACACTTAATTTCTCTCAAATATTTTATAAGAAATAAAATGAAAGAGAAAATAAAGAAAACGCTATATTTAAAAATATAAAAAATAAATATTATCTTCGTCATGATCATTTATACATCGTAATCAAGCTTAACATGTTCATGGTGTATAATAAAATAAGAGATGTCAAATTTCATGGTTCATGACATGATCGGGGAAGTTCATTTTGACACTGGTGTACACCAAATACGTGATGTCCATTTTTTGACCCCTTTTGGGTGTATCATTTCAACTTTTCATTTCACGAATGATGTTTTTCATTCATTGTGTTCGGTATACTCTTGTTTTTCGGTATAAAAATCATTCAAATTAATCTTTTTTATGAAATTCAAAAGATTCCATAAACCAAAAAAATTCACCATTATCAAGTGTTTGGGAATGTGGAGTACTCATCATTAGTAATATTTAATCACATTCAAATATATAATGTATTTTAATATCATGAAATATGATATATTTTTAAAAAAAAGAGATTTAGGCATCAAGAATATATAGAGAGAAAGAGAGATAGAATAATAATAATAATAATATATAACGATATGAAACGACAGTGATGACATCACCCAAACCAGATCATCTTCAAGAACTGGTTTCTGCAGTCTTCCTCCGACCCCTGATGCGCATCGCCGCTTTTCTGACCCCCACCATGCACGGATCATGTTTTGGAAAGATCTGGTCTTCCTGCCGGTGCACTTCACCGGACACATCATGTCCACAGTGGTGTTTTACAAGCTCCTCCCCGAGGCATGTTGACTATTTTTTATTTGGAATTTATTTCACCGGTTTTTTTTCTTCCCCTCATTGATGAGTCAACGCGGTTTGACCTCATTAAGGCTACCGCGTGGTTTTAATTACGTTGTAAATATGTTTTGTTTTTTTTATATATATAATGAAATGAAAACCTCTCCAGAAAAGCATCCCAATTGGTGGTGCACAAAACATCATTTGTGTTCAAGTTTTTTTCCTTCAATCATCTTTCCATTCTCGCTTGTGTTTTCGTGTCAAACAATCAGGCATTTCCAACATTTGGTATCAGAGGGAGGATGACTTCATCCACAATGCTGAACTCCGAGCCCTCATCGCCCCGACTCTCCCAGACATCATAGGCATGTCCCAGACCCCCCGTTGACAGTGGTAGCGGCCCTCTGGTGGTACATCGAGTGGTGAAGGAGATCGGGGGATCGGCGACGTATCTGATCCTCACGAAGACAAACTACAGCGACTGGCCCTTGATGATGAAGGTCATGCTTCAAGCACGCGGTCTTTGGGATGTCGTCGACACTGGCGGTGCGGAACTCCAGGAAGATCGGATGGCGCTGGAGGCCATCCTCCGCGCTGTCCCGCCGGAGATGATCTCCATACTCGCCGTCAAGGAAACTGCCAAGGAAGCGCGGGACACCGTAAAGACCATGCGCATCGGCATTGATCGTGTTCGCAAGGCCAATGCTCAAAAGCTCTGTAAGGAGTACGAAGGAATTGTTTTTCACAACGGCGAATCAGTGGATGACTTCGCAATGCGGCTCACCGGGATAGTCAACCAACTCACGATCCTCGGCGATCCGTAGCCTCAAGACAAGGTCGTTGAGAAGTATTTGCACGTCGTCCCCTCCAGGTTCTCCCAAATTTCCCTTTCAATTGAGACACTTCTCGATATCTCTACGCTCTCTGTGGAGGAGGTAACAGGGAGACTCAAAGCGGCGGAAGACCGTTTTGACCCGGCACCCACCATCGACTATGGAGGGAATTTTCTCCTCACCGAGGAGGAGTGGGATGCACGGATGAAGGAGCGGAAAGCGAGGGATGGACCCCTCAATGACTCCAAGACTGGAAACTGGCGTCGCTGACAACCACGAAGGGATGATAGGGGATCCAATGACGGTCATGACGCCTCAAGAGACCAATGTCTCTACTGCGGAAAAATGGGACATTGGTCCAAAGATTGTCGCAGCAGGATGAGACATGCTAAGGCTCTTCTAACCCATGGTGACGACGACGAGCCGACACTCCTTATGGTATGTGCGTGTACTGCGATGCCCGATACACCACCACCACAATCTACCACTTCGAATTCCTCACTGCCACATTGCAGTCCTCTCCGAGTGGTCGAGGCGAAGGTCTTTGCACAACATTCTCAAAGGGAGGCGTGCGACGATGACCTGTGGTACCTCGACACTGGTGCCACAAACCACATGACCGGTTCCCGCGCTGCCTTCTCTGAGCTTGACTCTGGGATCCGCGGCACCGTGAAGTTTGGTGATGGATCTATCGTCAATATCGAGGGGTGCGGGACAATCTTATTCACTTGTAAAACCGGTAAGCACCGCGCACTCACGAGGGTATACTTCATCCCGAGCCTCACCGCCAACATCATCAGCATCGGACAACTCGACGAGAATGGTTGTCAGGTATTGATCGAGGGAGGCATCATGAAGATTCGGGACAAGCAACGACGCCTGCTGGCTAGGGCGCAGCGCTTCCCCGACCGGCTGTACAAGCTAAGACTCAGCATTTCACAACCTACATGCTTGTCAACAAGGGGGTCAGAGGTGGCATGGCGATGGCACGAAAGGTATGGCCACCTGAACTCCCATTCTCTGCCCAAGATCGCTCAACACGATATGGTGCGAGGGCTTCCGCGGATTGATCAAATAGATCAAGTATGCGACAACTGCCTCACTGGGAAGCAGCAACAAGCATCTTTCCCCAAGCAAGTGAAGCATCGTGCAGAACAAGTCCTCGACCTTGTCCACGGTGATCTTTGTGGGCCGATCACGCCAACAACGCCAAGCGGGAACCGATACTATCTGCTACTCGTGGATGAGATGAGCTGCTACATGTGGGTCAAACTTCTTGCAAGCAAAGACCAGGCTCCAGCAGCAATCAGACACTTTCAAGCCACAGTGGAGGTGGAGACAGAGCGCAAGATGAAGGTTTTCCGCACTAATCGCGGTGACGATTTTACTTCAGTAGAATTCGGTGAATACTATACTGACCGTGGCGTACAACGACAACTCAAGGTTCCCTTTTCACAACAGCAGGATGAGGTCATTGAACAACACAACCAAACCGTGGTGTCTATGGCTCAAAGCATGCTGAAGGCTAAGGGTCTTCCCGGGATGTTCTGGGGTGAGGTTGTCTCCACCGCTATCTTCATCCTTAACCGAGCGTCGACTCAGAGCCTTGACGGAATGACACCGTATGAGTCCTGGCATGGAAAACGATCGACGGTGCACTTTATTCGCACCTTTGGCTGCATCGCACATGTTAAGAACATGAAGCCTCACCTGAAGAAGCTGGATGACTGGAGTACGCCGATGATCTTCGTCGGGTACGAGTTAGGGTCCAAGGCATATCGCGTGTATGACCCTGTCAGCAAGCGCGTGCATGTAACGCGCGATGTCACCTTCGACGAGGCAAAACAGTGGGATTGGAGTGCTCATGGTGAACAAGCTGTGTGGATTAGTGAGGATCCATTCACCGTTGAACACACAAAGGCATGTAGACTAAGGAATGTGGAGGCCGAAAACACTGTTGGAGACCAGAGTTCAAAACTCAAACCCATTAGTGCGAACTCAGCAGAAGATGCAACACCAGATGTGGTTAAGGTGATACCCATGGAATCAACCACAGTGGAGTTTGCTTCACCTCCATCCAATATGGTAGAAGCACTCGACGTTGATCACGACGACGCCCCGCTTCGATTTCGCACCATCGGCAACATTATCGGTCTGAAAACACCGCCTGGGTTTGCACAACACAAGCTCGACCCTGGTGAGTTACACTTCATTACATCCAATGAGCCAAGCCCGCCCACCTTCATGCCACATTCATTGCAAAGAAGCCGGAGGCGAGCAAGGAGAAGGTTTCGAGGGAGGAATAGCAGCCTGCAGACACTCTCACGAAGTCACTTGGGCACGCCAGTTTCAGAAGTTGTGTGTGAAGATCGGCGTCGTTGAGATCCAGAGAACGCAATAAAAATTAGGGGGGTGATTTTTGACTATTTTTTATTTGGAATTTATTTCACCGGGTTTTTTTTTCTCCCCCTCATTGATGAGTCAACGCGGTTTGACCTCATTAAGGTTGTCGCGTGGTTTTAATTACGTTGTAAATACGTTTTGTTTTTTTACCTATATAATGAAATGAAAACCTCTCCAGAAAATCATCCCAATTGGTGGTGCACAAAACATCATTTGTGTTCAAGTTTTTTTCCTTCAATCATCTTTCCATTCTCGCTTGTGTTTTCGTGTCAAACGATCAGGCATTTCCAACAACGCATACAAGCAACCCGTACGCGACGGCGTGGCCGAGTTAATTTCCGAGCCGGACTCGTCCAGGCTCGGAGGGTTCGTGCTCGACATGTTCTGCTTGTCCATGGCGGACGTCGTCAATGAATTTTGTGCCCCCACCTATCTGTTCTACACCTCCGGTGCCGCCATGCTCGGCTTCTCCCTGCACCTCCAAGCATTGCACGATGACTGCAACCAGGCCTTTGCGGAGTTACTCAACTCTGGCATTGAGTTGACGGTCGTGCCACTTTCACGAACCCGGTTCAGGCCGGTAAGGTGTTAACCTCCACGTTGCTGGATAAGACAGAATCCCAGAACTTCATCAACCGCGTTAGGAAGTTCAGGGACATAGTGCGGGTGTCCCGCCCGTCTTTCTCTCTAAAGAGAAAGGAGGGACTTGCACCTCTGTAGTACACATATAGAGAGGCCCACCCTTCACCATGTCAAGAGAAAACTAGGTCTTAACCGGGTGTCGCGCATATCAAGTCAAGGGGGTCGCTCCTCGCAACAACGCTCCAGGGAGATCAAACTCTAGAACCCGCTCACTGGCGATACTTGAAGATGGGGGATTACCACTCCATAGATAGATGACCTACACCCTTTGTATATGGAGTTTCATCTCTACCTGTATGATCACAATAAAGGTTCTAGTCGCATTAGAAGTGAGGTTGGGCCAAAACCCAATTTAATTTTTACCATGATCAATGATTATTTCAGGATCAGTACGACGATGAACGTCAATCTTCACAGAATAGAATCAAAGATTTTGATAAAAAAAAGACCTGAAACCTTTAGAGGGAATCTTGAACATCATGTTTATAATTAATTTAATTAATTTCATAAAGAAAATAATACCTGGATCTTCAGTATTTTCTTTGTTGATGATTTTGATCGTCCAAAATGAACCTTCCGGTTTATCTTGTTATGATTGCAAGGATCCAAACTAGAATCCCTCTAGCGGTGATCCACACATGCTCTGATGGTCTACAATCGACACCACTCGTTCTCCGGGTGTTATCGTGATGAAATGAGTGTCTTGTGTCGGTCGTTCTTGATCGCTTGTTCTTCGACCTTGAAGAACGTCTCTCATTCTTGAGAGGGGTGGAAAGAGGATTCGAGAGAGAAATTGTTTAACTCAACAATTCTAAATTCACCGGGTGTGCTGTTTGGTACATGGCACAGTAGACATATGTGTCTATTTATTAACATGAGGCTTCAGTTAAAATATTTAATTGTGTAACAGAAATTAAATACATTTATAACCTTAGAGAAAACTCATGCTATTAATAATAATACCTCGTCATTATTTATGATGCGTCAACTTGTGTAAAACGAAATTTTAAATAAAATTTCGCGTCACAAAATAATAGCAGGGTTATTTTAATTTGTGTCAACTAGTTAAATAATTATTTATCATCTTACAAATAATTGTTTTACTACCAGACCAGTCTTGGTCCGTTCTAACTCCACTTCCATTTATTGAACACCCAAATAAATAAATAAATAATTTATTCTCTTAAATAAATAATTTATTCTCTTAAATAAATATTTTATTTGAAAACTAGTAAATAAATATTTATTAAATGTTCAATAAAATAAATAAATATATTTTACCCACAATCCGGTGAATAAATATTTATTTAATTTATACAATCATTTTAACTTGAATAAAATTATTCCACTATTTTTAGAATAATATTTATTAATTAAATTTAAATAGAATTTAACCGAGACCACCAGAAACACTAAGTGTGTGATCCTCTAGGATTCTTTCTCGTTGTCATTAGGCGGACTTGCCTAAAGTTCAAGAGTACTGTCTAGCAATGGGTCAAGGCACCCAATAGAAAGAACTTAAAGTCGCAACAACGACATCCAAATAGGAACGCTCACTGTGTAATATAATCTCTTTGTTGCAATATCTCATCAAGCAGGTTTCATGAAAATGTCATCAATTTTTATGTTCGATACGTTGTTCTTTGACTACCTAAAATAAACTCATCATTACACAATGGACATGGAATTTTGCACGACGGTTCTACTTCAATCAAAGGCCCGAGATATCAACTTCCATAAATGGAAGGGACAAATCCTTCCTCGACTTATCCATTAATAACATGTCACTCGTGACGCACCCAACATACCCTACTTCCTGCCAACTGTCTGCGTGACTATTTTTCTCAGTAAATCAAAGTGTGTGAGTCGTGACACGTATTAATGATAATCTTAAAGTCTAAGGATCATTACACATGCTCGCAGATAGAAATATCTGATGACACCAAAACATGCGGAATTCCTACTGGCGGGTCTGTTCTCATAATCTCCTGTCTTGGAGATTACCAAGTGAGAACTTCATGATAGGAAGTTTCATCTGCTTACGAGTACTCTTATAACATCCCGCCTTTTTATTACATAACATTTCATTACATTTTACAAACAGAGGATCTTTAAAGTCTAGTGTCTTGGAAATCAGGAACATAAAACATGAGAACAACATAAAACATTCTTCTAAACCACTTTTAAGGCTTCTTCATTGTTCATCCTAAGTTCATTATAGCATATCATAACCTGGGAGTATGCATCAAAGGAAAGGGTGAGCAGAAGTCCCAGTAAGGGAAACAAGAGAAACATTTTACATGTGAACTTGAGATACATCAATAAAGTCATGATAATTAACTTTAAGGCATGAGAAAGAGATCATGAGGCATATTATAATAAAAATAATGTGTTTAATAACATGAAGATGTGGCTACAACATTTAACTTAGACAATCATTTATGTATCACTAAGGTCCATTCCCAAGGTATCATTAAAAAAATTACCAAGGTTATTCACCAAGGTATCGTTAAAATGGTCATCTCTAGAGATTAAGTATTTACCCAATGCATTGGAGCACTATCAGGGCACACCCTTAAATTTGTCTTTATTATCATGTGATCCATATATATCATCATCAAACATTTCATAAATAGCCCATATAGCATAAAAGAAATGGGTTTCATTTCATAATCATAATGTTTTAAAAACTGCTTTTAAGACATGATCTTTATGTCATTTTAAACCCACAGAAAAGGAAAGTGGGTTTCATGTATGTAAATACCAAAATTAAAATAGAACATTTTGATATATATGTGAATACCTTTGTTGAAGAAATATCTTTGAGTATTCACTTAATAAAATAAATGAGTTTTAGAAAAATGAGAGAGACATTTTGAGACGAAAATTCTGCAGCATAATGGCTATTGTAGAGACCCATACTTGACATACATAGACATTACATTACTTTTGTGGAATACTTAATACATGAAAAAAACAGACGCCTAAAGACCGTATTAGTTTAGTATCTTTGGAAACTCGGAACATAATCTTCTAATCACGGTGAAAGATCTTCAACATCTCCCATAAAGATCATCCCCTTTGGTTTTCTTACCTAAAACCTTTCTTTATATCCTAAGGAAAAGAAAACATAAAAAGGGTGACCTTAAATGCTCGGTAAGTGTAAATATGGAGAACATAAAACAATACCTAAACATTTAAACATAAGAACATGAACATAAAACATCAAAATCATGAGTAATGACATAAATCTTGGCAGTGCATAAGGAATAGATCAAAAAGGAACATTAACCATGATAAAATAGCATGGGCATAAAACATGTAATTGTGGAAGCCATTAAGAACATGTTATGATTTCCATAGTAGCCAAGGCATTTCTGTCAAGACCATCATAGTGGACAAAGTCCCTTACTGAATCGAGTTCACTCCTCGTTCCAGTCCTATATCACAGAACCGGATTAACTTGTTGTTCCATCCATGTCTATCTCATGAGATATAAATCTTTACCCAATGCATTGGAGGTAGATATAGGTCCCACCCATATCATAATGAAATCATTCTTACGTGTGCCACAACATAAATGTAAATCATTCATCATAACCCAAAGAATAAAATGGGTTTCATAAACATCATCCCATCATAACATAATCCATATAAAACAAATGGATATAATTTCATAATAAGAAGAATAAAACCATGTAAATAATAGATACATTATACTTGAAACATACACATATGAAATAATTTCATCTTATATGGAAAATGGTTTTGATAAAACACTTGAAATTAATTCTTGAGGAAAATATCCTTTATTCTTCAAAATCATTTTCTTTTCACAAAATGCCATGCAGTTTTAAAAGAAAATGATTTTTTTGAAAATAGTCATGAAATCTTGTAGAGTAAGCTTCATGAAAATAATGCCTTATAAAACTGTAAAAAATCCATTCATTCCATATAATTTAAAAAAAATTCTTCTTATACTTTGGCCAGAAAAGTCAAAAAGTAACTCGTGCTGAAAACGATAAAAGATTCCTTTCATATCTTTTACTAAAAATTCGCCAATAGGTAAAATTTGATTTAAAAAAATTGTATGAGGATATAAATAATATTACATATTGAGGAAACATGTATGTGGATGATAAATATTCCCCAATAAATTCATAAGTATAAACAATCTTGGATAAAAATGAGATTGTGAGATTTTCCCTTACCTTAGGTCTGATATGCTTTGTACGTGTCCGAACCTCCTATATAATGATTTAAATAATGTCATTTACTTATTCCAGAATCATATTCATTCTTATGATATCATTTATTATTCACTTAGGCCTTTATATTACTCGTTCATTTGTCAATTTCATGTCAAAGTAATGTTTTTGGTAATATTCGTTTCATTTATTATACGTGTTTAGACTTGTTGTTCGTGATATTATTATTACTTATATCATGATTTACTTACTTATATAATGTAAAACATGATTTATATATCATTTATATTCAGTATATATATATATATAATAGATAGATAAATGAAATGAAACACACCATTCATGGAGACGGTAGGTCGTACGTACGCATGAACGCGGTTTTCCTTTCCTTATTGACTTGAATGGAAGTAAGTAGATGACATATATATATATACATAAATAAAATAGCATTATTATGTCATATATATCATTATTATTCATTATATATACTTTATAATCATTCTTGAATGGTTAACATGGAGAATGAATCTCATCGTGTCGTGGAGACGGTAATCCGTACGTACCCATGAGCGATGATATCGTTCCCATTATTATTGAAAGGAATTGGAGTTGATGATATAATATCTCAGAATCATTATGATGTTATAATAACCATATATAGTTATTCTTTACACCATTATACCCATACAAGTAAGGTGGTGGTGGAAAAACATATTACACCACGGCGTGGAGACGGTATTCCGTATGTATGCACGCGCGGTGATTTCGTTTTCCATAGGATGGATAGAAGGTGAAATGGGGTTGTTCAATATTTATAATAAAATATTAGTATGTTAGTTATACTGATGTTATTACTTCATAATTAAACACCTAAATAAGAGGAATTATAAGAATAAAGAAAGTTGAAAGAATCGGTAGAATAGATTACCTCTTCTTCAACGCGCCTCTTTTAAACTTCCTCTTAGGGCACTAGAGTTGGTCTTTTGAGAAGAACATAACCTCTATGATATAACTAGAATTTTTGATAAGATAAATGTTCAGGGTTTGTCCGAGCTTGATGGCTCAAAATTGTGTGAGTAGGAGAGGGAGGAGGTTCCCTTTTATAAGAGAGGATAGGGTCACCTTTGGAAACCTCAAAAATATTAATTTATAATAAATAAAACCCCACATAAAAACCTCCAAAAATGACTCATATTTGAAGATTATATGAGATAGGGTTGTAATATCATCAACCAATAAAATTTATACATGTTGTAAATTTATTTTAAACCTTATCAACTTGATTTATCCTTATTTAATCTATTTAATTTTATTTGTGGTAATAAGATTCTAAATTTTAAATTGTTATAAATAATTACTTATGTGTTTTTAATTATCCATAATTGGATAATTTATGAAATTTTATACCATAAAATTTTAATTTATAATTTTTATATATTTTTGTGATTTTTAAACAATTTTATATTATGTTATTTTTATAAAATAACAATAGTGTCAATTTTGACACTATTCTTTATTTGAATTTAAATAAAATCCAAACAAATGTTCGAAATAAAAGATTTAATAGATTCATAACATGTCATATTTATCTATAAAATTCATGGAGAACATTAAATAGTTCATATGATATTTATTTTAATATTTTTAAAACCATTTATTTGATATTTCAATCAATAAAATAATTTCAACATCACTATTGTGTCACCTTTAATGATAATTATCTAATCCCTAAAAATTATAAATAAATTTACATGATGTAGATAATTTTATTATATTTATTGATACTATTCATGTTTAAAGTTTCATGAAGTTTATCACTAAATTAAAATTATTATACTTATAAGATTTAAGAGAGTGACATGTTGTCACTTTCTTTGGTTTTAATAATAATTAAATTATTTTCATGGTCAAAAGTCCATAAAATAAATCTATTATGACCCTTAGATGATATGGGTCTACTTTTAGTCATCCAATAGAATTTTTTTAGGTGTTAGAGTAATTTTATAATCTTATTTTTACCCTTAATTACCCGATTTACCTTTAACTGCAGTAAATAAAAATTACCGTAGTTACTATTCATAATATCAAAAAAAATAAAAGTAACCTATTAACATAATTTGGACTCACTAAATTAAAATATGGAATCTATTTTTCAAAATTCAAAACACATAAGTTACAGTAATTAATTTAAAATTAACCTCGTTGTTAAGAAAACGGGTTTTAAAAGTTAAAACATTGCCAAAGATTGAAATGTTTTTACCTATGAATTCAATGTAAAATCAATGGTAATGATATAAATTATATTATATGGTAAAAATATATTCTATTTATACTTTAAACCAATTAAATATTTTAATTTAACCATATAAATTATTGGGATGAAAAAAGTTGTTTTTAATTAAAATATAGCGTGCTTTTACTATTCATTAAAATATGAAAGTTATCAGAATAATATGAAAAAATTATCCACAGTAAATTTTTATATCCTGATTCCAAAGAAGAATTTTATTTTGTCAAATTTAAATTATAAACATGTCAAAAACTAGATTTAAAGTGGGTGCGCCATTAAAAGGCGGCAAAACTGCATTTTTTGAAAAATACTTATTTTACCCGAAAAAATTATTTTGTTCTCATAACATGTTCTAGAAAATGTGTAAGATGATTAATAATGTTATAAAATTAAAAATTTAGTTAATACTATTCATAACATCTAGTTCATAATAATATTATAGCAATATATCGTTGTTTAGTGAATCCTGGTATTACGTACTACACACGCTATCGAGGAAGGTCATGATTGCGTGTGATGCAAGCCTAGTCAGGGTTGCATGTAGTGTAATCTCACTTTGGTGTTGTGTATAACATAATCAAAACTTATTTCATTTATACATTAAACAAAATCTATACTTAATGTTGTGTAGAATAATTCTCACAAAACGAGCTTGAAATTGTGTGTAACACTAGCCAAGAATAGTGTTGCGTATACTGCAAGCTAATACGGTGTTGCGTATAGTACAAGATAATCTTGGTGTAGTGTACAATAGAATAAATCAAATAAATTAAAAAGAATATATCTCATAAAATCTCAGGGTGTTACATTCTACCCCCTTAAAATGAATTTGGCCCTCGAAATTCGTCGGGGTTATAAATCATTTTCTACTTGAAAGTTTCTTTCATAGAAACTCACATCGTAAAAAGGAATAATAAATCATAATTTTAAAAAGGAATGTTAGAAACATAATGAATACCCAAAGTAACTCATCAATGGGTTTCCTCACAGGAGAATATAGGTGAAAATATGGATATGGAAGAGAAATCTAACCATCAAGTTTTGATAGAGAGTGGTAGAGAACATGGCTATGAAAAAGCCAATAATAACAAAGCCATAAATTTGTGATGATCTAAGGTACCATCTGATTCATCGGATATGAGGGTACTAGGATAACATTTTCGGTTTTCAATATCATTTCCCTAAAGTTAAAAATTTTGAATTAGAAGAAATACTTACTTGAATTTGCTACAATCTCATCGTTGGTCGTTCCATGAACAATTTCCACTTCATATATTAAGGAAATGAAGTTGAATTTTTCATTCATGAAGTGTTAGCAGATCATGTAATAGAATTATGGGTCATTCCATCTGTCTCAAACAAAAGTTTAGCAAAAGTTATCAAATATAAATAAGTCTATCTATGGTGAGGTTAATCGTATATGATTCCAAAAATGGACTTATACTTCATCTATCACACTGTTTAATAAAATAAAACTAGTTTCTACTAACCAGGGACTTCCTGTAAGCCAGAGGTAGGCGATAAAGTCCTATCGCACTTCGGTTGTAGGTTCGATTCCCACAACCTTGTCCAACGCGATGGGTTGTTGCTCGTCCTTCAGGTTATCCTTTTTCTAAAACTACACTATTATAACATTACAGAAATAATATCGAAAAAAATTTCTAGCCTTAAACAATACTATCTGATGTCCGACATAATCTATTCCAATCTTTAGACTTATCCAAAATACATCTATCCAATCTCATAGTATATAGAAAACGATTTCTAGAAAGGTCATCTGCCGATCATATGAATACCATCATTTACCCCCCGTATATCGTAAGATATATCTTGTTGGTCACATTCCAAACATGTGAATACCTTAATATTGCAACTTGAATTACCATAGAACCTTATTGAAAACATAAATGTTGTTAAAAGTTAAATCTTTCCACATACCAAAATACCAAAAATTCTTTATACTCAAACCATGATGTCACTTTGTCCTTATATCAGTCATGAGATCATTAATACTATCAAACATATTATTTTATATGTATCCATTCATTATGTGCATATCATCTTCTTTCCAAAAATCTTTGAATAACCTTTCATGGTTATCGGTACCATTCAACATATACTTTCAAATACTTTAGAAAAAAAATAGTGTAACAATCCTCATATGTTTCTTTATTCCATAGTACCATTAACATAAATCTAGATAAACATACAATCATTCCACTATCTTCTTAAACCATTGACCAAGCTTCAATAATTATTTTATCTCACATATCATTTTTAGTCTCTTCATCATCATCAACATAAATACTACCCATACGACCATGATGATTCTCTTCATGAGACTTTCCCTTAGGGAATTGGTTTGCATAATGGTCATACATTCCACATTTAAAACATTTAACTATTGTTGATGTCTTAGAAATACCATTGTCCTTTTCCATGGTGTTAACTGAACCTTTTCCTTTGCAATTACTGGCTTTGTGTCCTTATTTTCCACACCCAAAGCATCTTCTAGTTCCTTTGAAACATTTTCCCTGATTCCTCTTCCCACATGATTTACATGAGGGAAATTGAACTTTCTTTCTTCTATGGTCATCATGAAACTCCATCTTTCTCTTATTAGCGGAGTCAATAAACTTACCAAAGTTGAGATTATTGATCATATTATGAGATTTCTTATTATTCATAATAACGACGTTTGGACTTCCAAATCCTGTTTCGTTTGGTTGCTCATGAAGAATATCATTCCATTGTCCATCATATCCTCCATTATCGTGAATCTTCCTGTTTCCAGTCATTTTCTAAAACCCAAAAATAATAGTGTGAGAGGCAAAAATCATACTAGGAAAACAACATAATCAAGGGGGAGTACCTTCAATATCTAACATCTCAGGTTATATTCTAAGATCGTTGTTGGGAAAAAATATCTCAAGGTATCATTGAAGCATTTTTTAGGTGATTGTGTTTGTTGAAAAAGTTGACATCAGTGTTGTGATTGTTGACAAAGAAAACCATGACATAAAAATTTGTTGACAAAGGGGATTTCATAGTGGAATGTCGAGTTCAAGATATGTGGTTAACGATCAATGTTTGATTCAAGAACTTCGACAAAGGAATGAATGATCTGGAGGCGGTACAAAAAGAACATATATAAGGTGGAGAAAAGTGGTTTTTGGAAAAGGGACTTGTGATTCATGTACTTGAAGGCTTGGAAACTTGTGTGCCATATGTTTTTCAAGATTAGGACATCAAAATATGGCAAAGAAAAGAGGGTCGCGTAAGTATTGGGTTGGTCGCACAAGTGACTTGTGCGCCGTTAAGAGACTTGCGCGCCGATGCCTAGAAGGATTGGAAACTTGCGCACCATTTATCCTTAGTGATCATATCATCAAAATATGGAAAAGGAAGAAGGGGCGCCCAAGTTATTAAGTTGGTCGCGCAAGTTTCTAGGGGGACAGAAGACTTGCGCACTGAAACTTACGCGCCGAGGGGAGACTTGCGTGCCATCGCGCAGGTTGTTCAAATGCCTATAAATACAGGACAACCCCTCCTCATTTTCAACGGAGTTCATAACTTAGAAAAATTAGAGCTCCCATCACGCAGGTGTGGTGGTCGCGCAAGTGGTGGTGTGTCGCGCAAGTAAGACTTGCACGCCAGATTTGAAGAAGGGCGATTATTGTTTGTTGCGCGCCAATATTGGTTTGGGTGTAAAGAGAAGTGTGTCGCGTAAGTTTGGAGTTGAGAAGCTTGTGTCATGCAAGTGTCTGAGGTGGAATTGCACGCCAGTTGTGACTTGTGTGCCGATACTTGCGCACCGGATTAGACTTGCGCACCAAGTAAGATTGATTTCCAGTAGTGATTCAGGGCTGCGTGGAAGCTGGAGGTTTGCCCGATACTTTCGGTGCAAAGATAGATTCATCTACGGGTGAAAGTTGGACTTCAACAGAGCATCCACATACAACATAGGATGTATTCATTATAGATAATGAAGAGACTTACAGGTCTATAAACTGTGAGTGGATCCTTTCCGGAGTAGTGAGCAAAGGAAGAGGAAGAAGGTGATCCTCTCCACCGATAGTGATCCAGAGAGAGAGAAACAGGGAGTGACTCTTGGGAAAGCAGTGAGATGACCCTAAACCTTCTAAAGGCAGTGAGCCTGGGACATAGTGACTGTTCCCGAACCTTTTTATTCACATCTAGTGAAGAATAGTGGAATTTGGTACGACCAAAAACTTTTCGGCGTATGCTCCTTGGACGTAGACCAGTGAGGGTGAACCAAGTAAAAATATATGTGTCTGTCTGCTTACTTCCCTGCATTGCATTTAAAGCATCATCATCAGATAAAGAAGAAAATAATTGATCATAATAAACACACAAGTGAAAACAAAGTGACCCTTTTAATAAAGAGGTCAAGATCCAGTGGGGTAGGAAGAACTTTGAAAAATAATATACATACCCTGATTCACCCCCCCCCCCTCTCAAGGTATATAGGACCCTATTGGTCCTAAAAATCGTTACCGTAATTCTAGGACTATAACCTACACTTATACTTAACCTTAGGGACATCCCTAGACATAACTTAGAAATATCTCTAAGGATCTCACTAAAGTTTTAGCATCCTAGTTTCCAAAGGTTAACTAAAACTTTTCTCTGATACCAACTGTAGAGACCCATACTTGACGTACATAGAAATTAAATTACTTTTGCGGAATACTTAATACATGAAAAAAACAGACTCCCAAAGACCGTATTAGTTTAGTGTCTTTGGAAACTCAGAACATAATCTTCTAATCATGGTGAAATATCTTCAACATCTCCCATAAAGATCTTCCCCTTTAGTTTTCTTACCTAAAACCTTTCTTTATATCCTGGGGAAAAGAAAACATAAAAAGGGTGAGCTCAAATGCTCAGTAAGGGTAAACATGGAGAACATAAAACAATCCCTAAACATTTTAACATAAGAACATGATCATAAAACATAAAAATCATGAGTAATGACATAAATATTGGCAGTGCATAAGGCATAGATCAAAAAGGAACATTAACCATGATAAAATAGCATGGGAATAAAACATGTAATTGTGGAAACCATTAAGCACATGTTATGATTTCCATAGTATCCAAGGCATTACTTCCAAGACCATGATAGTGGAAAAAGTCCCTTACTGAATTGAGTTCACTCCTCACTCGAGTCTTGTATCACAGAACCGGATTAACTTGACGTTCCAGCAATGTCTATCTCATAAGATATAAATATTTACCCAATTAATTGTAGGGATATATATGTCCCACCCATCTCATAATGAAATCATTCTTATGTGTGCCACAACATAAACATAAATCAGTCATCATAACCCAAAGAATAAAATGGGTTTCATAAACATTATCCCATCATAACATAATCCATATAAAAAAATGGATATAATTTCATCATAAGAAGAATCAAACCATGTAAATAATAGATACATTGTACTTGAAACATACACATATGAAATAATGTCATCTTAGATGGAAAATAGTTTTGATAAAACACTTGAAATGAATTCTTAAGGAAAATATCCTTTCTTCTTCAAAATCATTTTCTTTTCACAAAATTCCATGCAATTTTAAAAGAAAGGGATTTTTTTGAAAATATTCATGAAATCTTGTAGATTAAGATTCATGAAAATAATTCCTTATAAAACTGTAAAAAATCCATTCATTTCGTATAATTTAAAAAAACATTCTTCTCGTACTTTGGCCGGAAAACTCAAAAAGTAACTCGTACTGAAAACGACAAAAGATTCCTTTCATATCTTTTACTAAAAAATTTCCAATAGGTAAAATTTGATTTAAAAAAAATGTATGAGGATAGAAATAATATTAAATATTGAGGAAATATGGATGTGGATGATAAATATTCCCCAGTAAATTCAGAATTATAAACAATCTCGGATAAAAATGAGATTGTGAGATTTTCCCTTACCTTAGGTCTGATATGATTTGTATGTGTCCGAACCTCATGTATAATGATATAAATAATTTCATTGACTTATTCCAGAATCATATTAATTCTTATGATATCATTTATTATTCACTTAGGTCTTTATATTACTTGTTCATTTGTCAATTTCATGTTAAAGCAATGTTTTGGGTAATATTCGTTTCATTTATCGTACATGTTTGGACTTGTTGTTTGTGATATTATTATTACTTATATCAGGATTTAATTACTTCTATAATGTAAAACATGATTTATATATCATTTATATTTAGTATATACATATATATAATATATAGATAAATGAAATGAAACACACCGTTCATGGAGACGCTAGGTCCTACGTACGCATGAACGTTGTTTTCCTTTCCCTATTGACTTGAATGGAAGTAAGTTGATGACATATATATATATATATATATACAGTAGCATTATTATGTCATATATATCATTATTATTCATTATATATACTTTATAATCATTCTTGAATGGTTAACATGGAGAATGAATCTCATCGCGTCGTGGAGACGGTAATCTGTACGTACGCACGAGCGATGATATCGTTCCAATTATTATTGAATAGAATTGGAGTTGATGATATAATATCTCAGAATAAGTATTATGTTATAATAACCATATATAGTTATTTTTTACACCATTATACCCATCCAAGTAAGGTGGTGGTGGAAAAACATATTACACCACGGCGTGGAAATGGTATTCCGTACGTACACACGTGCGGTGATATCGTTTTCCGTAGGATGGATAGAAGGTGAAATGGGGTTGTTTCATATTTATAATAACATATCATTATGTTAGTTATACTAATTTTATTACTTCATAATTAAACAACTAAATAAGTGTAAGTAGAAGAATAAAGAAACTTGAAAGAATCGGTAGAAGAGATTACCTCTTCTTCAACGCGCCTCTTTTAAACTTCCTCTTAGGGAACTAGAGTTGGTATTTTGAGAAGACTAGAACCTATATGATATAACTAGATATGTTGAGAATATAAATGGGCAGGGTTTGGCCGAGCTTGAAGGCTCAAAATTGTGTGAGGAGGAGAGGGAGGAGGTGCCCTTTTATAAGGGAGGAGAGGGGCACCTTTGGAAACCTCAAAAATATTAATTTATAATAAATCAAAACCCATTTAAAAACCTCCAAAAATGACTAATATTATAATATTAGATGATATAGGGTTTTAATCTCATAAAACAATAAAATTTAGACATGTTGGAAATTTATTTTAAACTTTATCAACTTGATTTATCCTTACTTAATCTATTTAATTTTATTTGTGGTAATAAGATTCTAAATTTTAAATTGTTATAAATAATTACTTATGTGTTTTGAATTGTCCATAATTGGATAATTTATGACATTTTCGACCATATAAATTTTAATTTTCAATTTTTTAACATTTTTTTGATTTTTAAACAATTTTATATTATGTTATTTTTATAAAATAACAATAGTGTCAATTTTGAAACTATTATTTATTTGAATTTAAATAAAATACACACAGAATATATGTTCAAAATGAAAGATTTAAAAGATTCATAACATGTCATATTTATCTAGAAAATTCGTGGACAACATTAAATAGTTTATATGATATTTATTTTAATATTTTTAAAACCATTTATTTGATATTTCAATCAATAAAATAATTTCAACATCACTATTGTGTCACCTTTAATGATAATTATCTAATCCCCAAAAATTATAAATAAATTTACATGATGTAGATAATTTTATTATCTTTATTTAGACTATTAATTTTCTAAGTTTCATGAAATTTATCACTAAATTAAAATTATTATACTTATAAGATTTAAGATAGTGACATGTTGTCACTTTCTTTGATTTTAATAATAATTAAATTATTTTCATAGTAAAAACTCCATTAAATGAATCTATTCTGACCCTTAGATAATATGGGTCGACTTTTAGTCATCCAATATAATTTTGGAAGGTTTTAGGGTAATTTTATAATCTTATTTTTACCCTTAATTACCCGATTTACCTTTAACTACAGTAAATAAAAATTACCATAGTTACTATTCATAATATCAAAAAAATAAAAGTAACCTATTAACATAATTTTGACCCACTAAATTCAAATATGGAATCAATTTTTCAAAATTCAAAACAAAAAAGTTACAGTAATTAATTTAAAATTAATCTCCTTGTTAAGAAAACGGGTTTTAAAAGTTAAAACATTGCCAAATATTGAAATGTTTTTACCTATGAATTCAATGTAAAATTAATGGTAATAATATAAATTATATTAAATGGTAAAAATGTATTCTATTTATACTTTAAACCCATTCAATATTATAATTTAACTATATAAATTATTGCGATGAAAAAAGTTTCTTTTTAATTAAAATATAGCGTGTTTTTACTATTCATTAAAATGTGAAAGTTATTGGAATAATATGAAAAAATTATCCACAGTAAATTTTTATATCCTTATTTCAAAGAATAATTTTATTTTTTCAAATTTAACATATAAAGATATCAAAAACTAGATTTAAAGTGGGTGCGCCATCAAAAGGCGGCAAAACTGTGTTTTTTGAAAAATACTTATTTTACCTGAAAAAATTATTTTTTACTCATACCATGTTCTAGAAAATGTGTAATATGAATAATAATGTTATAAAATTCAAAATTTAGTTAATACTATTCATAACAGTTAGTTCATAATAATATTATAACAATATATCGTTGTTTTGCGAATCCCGGTATTGCGTACTACACATGCTATCGAGGAAGGTCTTGATTGCGTGTGATGCAAGCCAAGTCAGGGCTGCGTGTAGTGTAAGCTCCCTTTGGTGTTTCTTATAAAATAACCACAACTTATTTCATTTATACATTAAACAAAATCTATACTTAATGTTGTGTAGAATAATTCCCATAGAACGAGCTTGAAATTGTGTGTAACACTAGCCAAGAATAGTGTTGCGTATACTGCAAGCTAATACGATGTTGCGTATAGTACAAGATAATATTGGTGTAGTGTACAATAGAAGACATCAAATAAATTAAAAATAATATATCTCATAAAATCTCGGGGTGTTACAGCTATGTTACAGGGTTTTAGAAAACATTAAAAAGAGAGGGGTCATGGGTTAGCCACTCATAAATGATCCACAAAACAGTATGGGGATAGAATATAAAGGATATAATAACATGGTAGTGAAATTTTAAAGAAATACCATATGAAATGAAAAACTTGAAAGGAAGACAAAAATAAGATTTCTCTTATAAAAATTCGGCAGCCTAACGGCGTCACTTAAAACTTCTAAAAAATGAATTGATGTGATAAAATAGGGTCTATCATTATATGAACATAAAAGGACAGTATGATGGATATAGATATCATACCCCAACATAAGAAAAAGTAACTTTAAATACTTGACATGAAAATAGAACTTTGAAAATGAGAAGGGTGAAAGAATCCCTTATAAAAATCTGGCAGCCTAACGACGCCACTTAAACATTCATAAAACGAAATGGTGGGAGTAAGAGGGGATATCTCATAATATGAACATGAAAAGGAAATTAAGAGGAATAAAAAATAACATCCCCCAACATAAGAACATGGGGATTAAATGAAATGACAAACAAAAGAGTACATGAAAAGAAAGAGAGAGGTAGGATCCCTTACCTTGAAGAGTAACTTCAAAAGCTTGATGGACGGGACCTTGGGAGGCTTGAGGGAATCTTGGGAAGACTCCTTGGGAGTTAAGGAGACCATAAATTCGTTGAAGAGGATTTTGGAATGTAAAGTAAGAGATAATGGCTTGGTATTTATAGGGAAAGTGAGGGGACAAGGCATTAATGGCCAAGGGACACCTCATTGGGGGTATTGGAAAAAATGTGGGCTTTCCCATGGTATTTTCCCATGGTATTGGCCACTTGGGACACCTCATACCTTATATTACTATTCAAAATTTGACCATAATTATTTAATAATTAATACATCCTTAATGATGTCATTAAACACTTGAAAATCAAAAACTGTATTTTCACTATTCACCAAAAATTCAACTTTCTCAGAAAAATCCCAAAATTTCACCTTAACCAAATATGTAATGCCCCGAACCCAGTTACCTAGAGTCAGTGCACTATTGCGTAACATTGGAATGATCAAAAAAGATCAAGTCTCGAAAGACCGATTAGTTTAGTAGCCTTGGAAACACTAGATACATTCATAAATGTTACATTACATCATAAAGTGAAAAACTACAATAACATAGTCTCCATTTTCCACAATCATATCCCCTTCAGACTATCCCTGCAGGTCATTCCTAAAATACTTCTTCACATCTTGGAAAAATTAAAATATTGAAAGGGGTGAGATCAGATGCTCAGTAAGGATAACAATATAGCGGAAGCTTTCATAAATAAACATAAACATTTAAGGCAATGTATAACTAAATAAAAGCCTTTTAAACATGAACTTCAACATAATATGGAAAAAGTAAAATGAAATAATGCCATTAACTTATTCACATGGATATTCTACGGGTCGAATGATCACATGAAATATCAATAACCACTTTCATAATGATGGAATGCATAATGTCAGACTATCATGACCACGTAGCCAAGCACTCGTGCCAAGACTACAAATAAGATTTTTTCAAGCCCTCGTGCCAAGACACTAGTTTGTCTCATGAGACCTGTCGATGCATCGAGGAGCTATAGCGGGCTCCACCCGTCACTTATCAAGTCCAATGCATTCCTTATATGAAAAGGTTTAAACATATCATAAACCATAACATAATCGTATCACATAAAACATGCATAAAGGAAACATAACATTTCCACATTCCAATCACAAGATATAAATACAACACATTGATAAAAACACTTTCAAACCCATTTCCAATACCAAAAAAAAATAAAATTAAAACTTGGTATTTATTTTTCATTTTAAAAAGGTTAAGGCTTGTAGAGGAAGCCGAAACTCAAATAATGGTCACGGCGGCGGAGAAGTCGTTGTCGCCGCATACGTAAGACAAAAAATTCCTTTTGTCATTTAGTAAAAATGATTCGTATAAAAATATTCCTTTGAAATAAAAGTAAAAGTCAAAAACGGGTTTATAAACCATATAAAAGAATGTGGTGTATAAAATAAAATATGCCTCAATGAAAGGAGATTGAGACGAAGTCCCTTACAAAGATCATTTTTTTAAATAAAATAGATATACTATGTGTATTCACTATAATTAAACATAAATAAAGTACAAATACAAGATAGGACATAATAATATCATGAAATAATTTGAAATTATGAGATTAACCCAAAGAATAGAAATTGGGTTAAGAAGTTCCCTTACCACTCATCTATTCTGATTTGTTTTGAAAATGACGGAAAGATTCCTTTCAAAAACGTATAAGGTCAAATAAGGGTATAAATGTCTTTAAAACATTGTCTAATATATAGTAAAAAAATTTTGAAAGACATTTTTAAGAAACATGGATGTGGATGATAAAGAGTTCCCAGTAGATAACTACATATAAACAACCATGAATAATGAAGAGGTTGTAGAATTAACCCTTACCTTGTGTCCGACTTGACTCGATCATTCTTTAACCTCCTGAATAATAAACTAGAGTTAATTTATAATTTCTTAAGAACCTTTTTCAAATTAATTATTCCATTTATATCACTTATTACCATGTTATGAGCATTATGTAATTATTTAAGTTAATAACGGTCGTTTTGTCGATCTTTGGTACTTGAGTCAAAAAATAAAATTCTTATAATTACAAGTTGTTCATGTGGTAAAATATCCATTATATCCAGAATTATATTCATGATTTATGTGTCATATATATCATATATATACATTATATACATTCATTTATAATATTACATAACATTTAGAGGTAAGAAATGAAATGCACCGTTCATAGAGACGGTAAGCCGTACGTACGCATGAACGCTACTTTCATTTCTATTTCGTATTTAATGGAATGAAATAATAATTATATAATGGTATACTATAATTCCAGTATAATATAATGTATAATACCATTTACTCCATCCTTTATACATCCCACATATGGCATTAACGATTCAAATCACTTTGAGGGGGCGGTAGTCCGCACTTCCTAAAATGAAATTATCGTGTTTACCCATAATGGAAATCATAAAGGTATGACATAAATGAAAAATACAGAATCATAAGGAAAACAAAAACATAATATATATCATATATAAATATATTGACATCTTAATGGCCACCATGAGAGGTGTTAAAAGAATATTGAACAATCATCGTTTCGTGAGGTAGTAATTCGCCACCCACAGAAATAGTATGTTCTTTAACCATTAGACGAAGGTGTGTGTAAGTGTAAATAAAATCCTTCTTATAAAAAAATCCTAGTATATTTAAGATACTGGTTTTTTCACAAAGGAAATTAATAAAAGAGTTTAAGGGGTTGGAGAAGCAAAATAAAACAAAATAACATAAGAGAAGACATTACCTTAAAATCGGGTGACTCTTTTTGATTTGAGCCAAAGGCTTCCTTGGGAAGAATTATGCCTAAATTGAGGCTTCTAGGAGTAATAGTGGGATGTGGAGAGACAAAATAGGCATGGGTTGGCCGAGCCAAAGGCTTGAGAGGTGTGGGTAAGGTGGTAGAGGTGGGGGGCCTTTTATAAGAGGAGAGGAGGGGCACTCTTGGAAAGTTATAAAAGGTTACTTTATTATAAAATGATTTTAGGATTTAAAAGGTCCCAAAATTATATATTTCTAGGATAAGGTGATAAGATTTATAAATACACCCATCCAATAGGTTTTTTCCATGTTTAGGTCTTATATTTTACATTATATTTTCATTTTATTTAAATCGTTAAATAATGAGGTAATCGATGAATCATCATGGTGTCATAAATAATTTAATTTATTTAATGTATAAAAATTATAAAAAAAATATAATTATGTAGGAAATATTTTTATCTTTCTAATTAATATTTATAGTAAAAAATATGACTTGTATAACCCCGTTTAAAATTTTTTTTAGTAAAACAACTCATGTTTGTGACATTTTTATTTTAACATTAAATAAAAAGTTATTAATGTCATTTTCCTACCAAAGTGGATCCATGGGGTCCCCAAGTTTACCCATGGATTTTTTTGGTCGTCCATGACTCATAAAATAGGGGTAGGACAAGTTTAAAGGTATTTTCATATTTTTATAATATCATTTTTACCTTAAATTTCACTAATTACCTTTAATCGCGATTAATTAAACTTAAAAGTTACTATTCACCAAAAAATTATTTTAATCCCATTGAACCACATTTTACATCCTAATGAAAACCATTTATGTTGTATTTTTGAAAATCAAATCACATAAGTGGTAATGTTTCATTTAAACGAAAAATCAGTTTTTTAACTACCACTTAGTGGTTTCACTATTCATCAAAAATTGAAGTTTTTCAAAACAATGCCAAAATTTCACCCTAAGCTATAATTGATATTCCGAATTCAAAAATGATTTCTATTTTACAAAATTACAAACATATAAGTTTCATTAATTAATTTTATAATTAATTCCCGCTGTCACAACAAATAGCGTGTTTTTAAGAAACAATATATATCAAAAGATTCACAATTGTTTATGTCCAATTTCAAAGTGAAATTAATTCTAATGACCAACATTGGATAAAATGGTAAAAATATATTATAATTATAATTTAAAACCAATCAATAGTATAATTTATCAATATAAATTATTTTTATTAAAAAAAGTTGTTTTTAAGTATTTTTCACTATTCATAAAAATTTGGAAGTTCTCAGAAAAATACCAAAAATTCAACATAGGATAATTTTGATATTAAAAATCCAAAAATGAAGTCCATTTTGAAATATAAAATATATATAATTTCAAAAAGTGGGTATTATTATTCATAATGGCTATTTTGATTGGTCGCGGTGTGTTAGAATCTCGAACTTGCGTACAATGCAAGCTATTGCATTATTGAAATAGAAGCGTATCATGGAAGCTTGGGGTGTTACATTATTCCCTCCTTCAATAAATTGCATCCTTGCAATTTGAAATTGTTCTTCGAAAATAAAAGGTTGAAAATAGAAAATACCTTTGTGGAAAACCCACATCGGAAATAGGGTTAATAAAAATATAACATTAAAAGAAAGAAAGAGAAGTACAAAGGTCACCCGAGATAGCCCATACTAGGATTCTATGAAAATATGGATATGGAGTAAAAACAAACCATCAAGGTCTGATGGAGAGTTTTAGAAAATAGGATTAGGAGAAAGTTTAACCACAAGAAAATCACAAACTTGTGATTGGTTAAACGGTCATTGAATCCCCAGTTGGAAAAGGTAACCGAAAACGTTTTTGTTTTAAGTTACCTTTCATAAATTTGAGGAATTTATTTAAGAGATTTACTAAGAACATAAGGAAATATACTTACTTGTCATGTAGACCTTCATTCTTTAATAAATTTTTACCACAAACCCATCTTTCACTCCAAAAGATAATAGAACTCAAAAATATTATATTTATCCTAATCTTATAAGGTTCCAAATATTAACACATACCATTTAGATTAGGAAAACTATTTTGTAATAACCAAGGACTTCCTGTAGGCTAGTGGTAAGTAATAAAGTCCTGTCACACTATGGTTGTGGGTTCGATTCCTGCAACTTTGTCCGACGCGACGGGTTATCCCCCAACCTGCAAGTTGTCCTTTTCCTAAAACTATAGTATTATAATATTCCAAAAATAATATTCAGAAATGTTTTAACCGTAAACAATACTATCCAAAGTTCAACTTAATTCATTCCAACCTTTATATTTATCCAAAATACCTCTATCCAGACTTTCTCTAAAAGGTCTTTAAATTCCAAAATCAATTGTAACATCAGATTCCCCAAACAAAGTAAAGTTTCTATTATTGTCACATACTAAAAATATGATTACCTTCATCATATTAAATCCTTAATGAAAACAAAAAGTACTGCAGTACAATCCTTATATATATATCACATTATCCTTATGACCAGACTATAATCCTTGAGTCCAAAAGCACCAATACATTAATTATTCCACTTCAATTGTAGTAACAGCATAAGATTGTCCTTGATCCCTTGGCCTTTTCTGAGGTAAGTTTCCCTGATGCTTAGGACATTCATTTGCATAATTCCCCATTTCTCTACAATTGTAGCATTAAACATTGATAGCCTCTTTCTTTCCCTTGCAATCACGCGTCTGGTGACCTTTTTCTCCACATTTATAACAAACTCTCATTCCTTTTAGGCAAGTACCGGGGTGATTCTTCCCACAATTATCACATAATGGAAAATCCTACTTTCCCTTTTTCCCTTTATCTGTCTCTTGTTCCACCATTATCTTCTTCTCTTGCTTTACTTTGTTGTCATAAGACTTAGAGAATTCCTTTTCTGTCTTGATAGCACATGAGACAATATCTTCATATGTTGAGAAAGATTGTGATACTAAAGCTCGATGAAGAAATGGTTTTAACCCATCAAATAAACGATCGATATTACTACTTGGGTTACGTATATAATCTGCAGCATGCCTCGCTAAACTTGTAAAGTTGGCCTCATACTTTGTGACATTCTCATCCTCCTTTTGTCTCAGACTCAGAAATTGTCTTTCCATATCTGCTCGATGGTCACGAGGATAGTATTTTTCTAGGAAAATCTCTTTGAACTCCCTCCATTCCATATTTGATACTTCATCATCTTCCTTTGTGTTTTGAATCAATGAAAACCATTTATCAGCATCTCCATTGAGGCGGTAAACTTCCATGACAACCTTCTCCCTTTCGCTACTCCCCAAGGCGTGGAATATTTTCTCTAAGGAGGTTATCCATTGCTTAGCTACTGATGGATTTGTACCCCCATTAAATGTTGGTGGTTGTTTTCTCATGAAGCGGTCTAACATTTATCCTCCATGTTGCGGATCAGGGTGCTCCATACGAGTAAGGTTATTATTCATAACCTGAGTGAGTTGTCCCAGTATGGTGATAAGTTGATCAGCACCAGTTGTATCACCAGCTCCACTATAATTATCTTGAGCAGGAGGGAAATCCCTACATGGAGTTCGTGCATTGATATAGTTTCCATTCCTTCCACTAGGCACCATTTCTAAACAATGGCATAAACTAGACCAGTTTATGAATCAAAATACATAATTCCCTACTTGTAAAACACATAACATAAATTGAACAGTTTATGGATATAATCCATAATCATAAAAAGAAATGTCTTCTTTGAGGAGGTATTTACTCATAAACCCTTCATAATGGTTTGTAAAGAAAATGAGAATTATCCTAAGCATATCCCCCGGGGGTTTCGTAACCAAGAGTGCAGCAAGGCCCGTTGTCGTGCACCAGTTCTCGTTCGAGTCTAGCTCAAAGCGGTGTTTTCAGGTTTTACCCCTAGGTACATCTGTTCCAGAGCTGCCTCTACCTACTCATATCCAGATAGGGATGTATTGCTCGGAAAACTCACAAAATCACTATAATACCAAAATTTTAGGAAGTTCTTCTATACTAATCCTAAAAGTCTATCTTAGGGATATGTGCTCTAATCAGAGTTTATCTAAATCTAGATTCCAAGGTTAGTACTAAACTGCCTCTGATACCAACTGTAATGCCCCGACCCCAGTTACCCAGAGTCGGTGCATTATTGCGTAACATTTTCATGATCACAAAAGATCAAGTCTCGAAAGACCGATTAGTTTAGTAGCCTTGGAAACACTAGATAAATTTATAAATGTTACATTAAATCATAAAGTGAAAGACTACAATAACATAGTCTCCATTTTCCACACTCATATCCCCTTTAGACTATCCCTGCAGGTCATTCCTAAAATACTTCTTCACATCCTAGAAAAATTAAAACATTGAAAGGGGTGAGCTCAGATGCTCAGTAAGGATAACAATATAGCGGAAGCTTTCATAAATAAATATAAACATTTAAAGAAATTTATAACTAAACAAAATCCTTTTAAACGTGAACTTCAACATAATATGGAAAAAGTAAAATGAAATAATGTCCTTTACTTATTCACATGGTTATTTTACTGGTCAAATGATCACATGCAATATCAATAACCACTTTCATAATAATGGAATGCATAATGCCAGTCTATCATAACCACGTAGCCAAGGCCTCGTGACAAGACTACAAATAAGATTTTGTCAAGGGCTCATTCCAAGACACTAGTTTGTCTCATGAGACCTGCCGAAGCATCGAGGAGCTATAGCGGGCTCCACCCGTCACTTATCAAGTCCAATTTATTCCTTATATGAAAAGGTTTAAACATATCAAAAACCATAACACAATCATATCACATAAAACATTCATAAAGGAAACATAACATTTCCACATTTCAATCACAAGATATAAATATAACACAATGATAAAAACACTTTCAAAACCATTTCCAATACCAAAATAAAAAAAATTAAAACTTGGTATTTATTTTTCATTTTAAAAAGTTTAAGGCTTGTAGAGGAAGTCGAAACTCAAATAATGGTCACGACGGTGGAGAAGTCATTGTCACCGCATACGTAAGACAAAACATTACTTTTGTCGTTTAGTAAAAATGATTCATATAAAAAGATTCCTTTGAAATAAAAGTAAAAGTAAAAAAGGGGTTTATAAACCATATAAAAGAATGTGGTGTATAAAATAAAATATGCCTCAATGAAAGGAGATTGAGACGAAGTCCCTTACAAAGATCATTTTTTTAAAATAAAATAGATCTATTATGTGTATTCACTATAATTACACATAAAGAAAGTAAAAATACAAGATAGGACATAATAATATCATGACATAATTTGAAAGTAGGAGATTAACCCAAAGAATATAAATTGGGTTAAGAAGTTCCCTTACCACTCATCTATTCTGATTTGTTTTGAAAATGACGGAAAGATTCCTTTCAAAAATGTATAAGGTCAAATAAGGGTATAAATGTATTTAAACCATTGTCTAATATATAGTAAAAATGTTTTGAAAGACATTTTTAAGAAACATGTATGTGGATGATAAAGAGGTCCCAGTAGATAACTACATATAAACAACCATGAATAATGAAGAGGTTGTAGAATTAACCCTTACCTCGTGTCCGACTTGACTCGATCGTTCTTTAACCTCCTGAATAATAAACTAGAGTTAATTTCTACTTTCTTAAGAACATTTTTAAAGTTCATTATTCCTTTAATATCACTTATTACCATGTTATGAACATTGTGTAATTATTTAAGTTAATAACAGTCATTTTTTCGATCTTTGGTACTTGAGTCAAAAAATAAACTTCTTATAATTACAAGTTGTTCATGTGGTAAAATATCCATTATTTCTAGAATTATATTCATGACTTAGGTGTCATATATATCATATATATCCAGTATATACATTCATTTATAATAGTACATAACATTTAGCGGTAAGAAATGAAATGCACCGTTCATGGAGACGGTAAGTCGTACGTACGCATGAATGCTACTTTCATTTCTATTTCGTATTTAATGGAATGAAATTATAATTATATAATGGTATACTATAATTATAGTATAATATAATGTATAATACCATTTACTCCATCCTTTATACATCGCACATATGGCATTAACGATTCAAATCACTTTGAGGGGGCGGTAGTCGGCACTTCCTAAAATGAAATTATCGCATTTACCCATAATGGAAATCGTAAAGGTATGCCATAAATGAAAAATATAGAATCATAAGGAAAAAAAAAATAATATATATCATATATAAATATAGTTACATATTAATGTCCACCATGAGAGGTGTTAAAAGAATATTGAACAATCATCATTTCGTGAGGCAGTAATTCGCCACCCACAGAAACAGTATGTTATTTAACCATTAGACGAAGGTGTGTGTAAGTGTAAATAAAATACTTCTTATAACAACATCATAGTATATTTAAGATAATGTTTTTGTCACAAAGGGAAGGAATAAAAGAGTTTAAGGGGTTGGAGAAGCAAAATAAAACAAAATAACATAAGAGAAGACATTACCGTAAATCGGGTAACTCTTTTTGATTTGAGCCAAAAGCTTCATTGGGAAGAATTATGCCCAAAGTGAGGCTTCTAGGAGTAAGAGTGGGATGTTTAGAGACAAAATGGACAGGGTTTGGCCTATTCAAAGGCTTGAGAGGTTTGGGTAAGGTGGTAGAGGTGGGGTCCTTTTATAAGAGGAGAGGAGGGGCACTCTTGGAAAGTTATAAAAGGTTACTTTATTATAAAATGCTTTTCGGATTTAAAAGGTCCCAAAATTATATATTTCTAGGATAAGGTTATAAGAGTTTGAAATAAAAACATAAAATAGGTTTTTTCCATGTGTAGGTCTTAGATTTTACATTATCTTTTCATTTTATTTAAATCGTTAAATAATGAGGTAATCGCTGCATCATCATGGTGTCATAAATAATTTAATTTATCTAATGTCTAAAAATTATAAAAAAATATCATTATGTATTAAATATTTTTATATTTCTAATTAATATTTATAGTCAAAAATATGACTTGTATAACTCCATTTAAAAATTGTTTTAGTAAAATAACTCATGTTTGTGACATTTTTATTTTAACATTAAATAAAAAGTTATTAATGTCATTTTCCTACCAAAGTGGCTCCATGGGGTCGCCAAGTTGACCCATGGTTTGTCTTGGTCGGCCATGACTCATACAATATGGGTAGGATAAGTGTAAATGTATTTTCATATTTTTATAATATCATTTTTACCTTAAATTTCACTAATTACCTTTAATCGCGATTAATTAAACTTAAAAATTACTATTCTCCAAAAAATTATTTTAATCCCATTGAACCAAATTTTACTTCCTAATGACAACCATGTATGTTCGATTTTTGAAAATAAAATCACATAAGTGGTAATTTTTCATTTAAACGAAAAATCAGTTTTTTAACTACCACTTAGTGGTTTCACTATTCATCAAAAATTGAAGTTTTTCAGAAAAATGCCAAAATTTTACCCTAAGATATAATTGATATTCCGAATTCAAAAATTATTTCTATTTTAAAAAATTACAAACATATAAGTTGCATTAATTAATTTTATAATTAATTCCCGCTGTCACAACAAATAGCGTGTTTTTAAGAAACAATATATATCAAAAGATTAACAATTGTTTATGTCCAATTTCAAAGTGAAATTAATTCTAATGACCAACATTGGATAAAATGGTAAAAATATATTCTAATTATAATTCAAAACCACTCAATATTATAATTTATCACTATAAATTATTTTGATTAAAAAAATTTGTTTTTAAGTATTTTTCACTATTCATAAAAATTTGGAAGTTCTCAGAAAAATACCAAAAATTCAACATAGGATAATTTTGATATTCCGAATCCAAAAATGAAGTCCATTTTGAAATATAAAATATATATAATTTCAAAAATTGGGTATTACTATTCATAATGGCTATTTTGATTGGTTGTGGTGTGTTAGAATCTCGAACTTGCGTACAATGCAAGCTATTGCATTATTGAAAGAGAAGCGTATCGTGGAAGCTTGGGGTGTTACAAAATATCGATGATTTGATTTCCAAAATGAACTCAATTTTATAAAAATAATTTTCTAAATATTTTTATTTTAATTTTTAAATAAAAAACACTATTCACCCGGAAAAAAAATAATACTTAACCAATAATTTCTGAAACAGTTATTTTCCAATTTTATTGAATCACATTACTTAATCAAGGTGACTAAATTATATTAATACTTTCTTTAAGTGAGATTACTAATCTATTTAGTCATATTACTAATCCTAAGCATAAAATCACTATTCATAAATTACTATTCATCAAAAGTTATGTTGATCTTATTAGACTCTAAATTTCATACTGAACACAATTGTAGAAGACCATTTTTTGAAAATCATTACACATTTTTAATTATTTAAGGTTTACATAAATATTTTTAAAATATCCTTTTTCTAAAATTCATCAATAATATTCATACTATATTTATCTGGACATTTGAAAATTCAAAAACTTCATCATAATAAGAAATCACAATTTTTATTTAAATCAAAGGATTACACAAGGTAGTTACGGTCTCGATGCATAACCCCTTATAACACCAGCATAGGAAATAAGAGTAAGCTGTGCTAGGGTGATATAATCTTGGGGCGGCTCGACCAACATTTCTCGAGTAGTGATTTCTACCAGCTTGAACTTCTCGCGAAGGCGATTCCGTTCCAGTTTCACACGATGAATTTCGGCTTGGGTTTGGTCCAAAGCAAAGCCCAAAGGTGCTACCTTCTTCCCGAGTTCTATCAGATGGGCTTCGATCGGCCCGAGACTACTGTATGGGGCCATCGAATCTTCTTTCTATATTAATTAAGATCACTTTTATTTATATAAAATAATTGTAACAATTAATTTCCAATGGTCATATAACAGTCGAAACCCAACGGTCTAATTATAATCATTTTATTAAATGAAATAGTTTTGTTGAGTATAAAATAAAATAACACACAAAGTTAGGAAATAAAATTTATTCAAAATTTCAGGTCATTACAATCTTCCCCCCTTAAGAAATTGCATCCTCGTAATTTTAAAATTGGGCTTGGAAATTTCATTAAAAGTCCCACATCGGAAAAGAGTCAGTAAAACTATTACTTTAAAAGAAAGAAAGGGAAGTACCGAGGTCACCCGAGTTAACCCATACTAGGATTCCATGTAGGAAAACATGGATATGGAAGAGAAAACAAAGAGTTAAGTTCTGATATAGAGTGATAGAAAACAAGATTAGGAGAAAATTAACCACAAGAAGATCACAAACTTAAGATGTGTTAAATGGTCTTTGATTACCCAGTAGTAAACGTAAACCAACAGCATTTTTTTACGTTCCTTTTCATAATTTTGAGGAATTCATTTACTACATAGAATAAAAACATAAGGAAATATATTTACCTTCAAGTATAGTCTCATCCCTTAATAAGTTTCCACCAAGACTAGTCTTTTCTCCAAACAATGATCATTAAAAAAGACTTGGTCTCATCAAAATCACAAGAATCATCTTCTAGAGAATCACATAATCCAAAAAAGAATAACTATATTTTTCCCTTTTCTTTAGTCATCAACTAAAACTAAAAAGGTTAGTATGAGATCATATAATCCCCAGAAAGGATAATATTTTATAAAATGAAATATGACTATTAATCTATAAACTTCAACAAAAGTACCCAAAGTTCTAGAAATTCCATTCAATACACAACCATCCTTAAAATTCTTCAGAATAAACCAAACTAAGATTGGAACCCAGAAATCAGAAGGATTTAATCACATAGTCTTCCCCAAAAAAATCTTAACATTTATCTCCAAATAACATCTACTACTATTAAAGTCTCATACTAAAGTGTAATTAACCTATTTATATATTCTCTATGATAGGTTCATCATTTTCCATAAATAACCCAAATCACCATATGTCCACAATAAATACATAAATTCTTACAAAAAAACAAAAAATTCAACCATTCCTCCTCAATTTAAATCTTGTAGTATCTTAGGCATATAGTACTCCAAAAGAGAAAACATCCTCAAAAATAACCTTTATCATTTAATCACCAAATCATTTTCTTATACAAAGGATATCCGTTTGATATAAGTTTCCAAAATCATCTTATTCTTTATCTATAAAAATGGCAGGTGCATTAGTCTGAAGGGCATAACAACAAACTCATAATGCCCATATCTTGATTGAAAGGTAGTTTTTTTGGAATGTCATCATTCTTCACCCTCAATTGATGATAACCAGAACGAAGATCAATCTTAGAGAAGAATTGAGTCCCACGAAGTTGGTCAAATAAGTCATAAATTATTTTAAGAGAGTATCTGTTCTTCACTGTGATCCCATTTAGTTCTCTATAATCAATGCATAGCTGCATTGATCCATCCTTCCTCTTCACAAAGAGAACTGGTTCTCCCCAAGGAGACACACTTGGTCAGATAAACCCATTCTCCAAAAGATCTTGGAGTTGTTTATTTAATTCCTCTAGCTCCACATTTTCCATCTTATAGGGGGTCTTTGACATCAGATGAGATCCAGGTATGAGTTCAATGGAGAACTCTACCTCTCTTTCTGGGGAAGGTCCGAGTAACTCCTCAGGAAATACATCAACATATTCCTAGATGATGGTGAAATTTTCTAAAATAATAAATCCTTCATGAGAAACTTATTTCATTTATGAATCTTTTAAATAAAAAGGATTTTATGTCTTAAAACTTCTTGCTTAGACAAATTACATTTTTCTATAATTACTTCATAAGGATTCATAAAAATGTTGTGATTAACCAAACATATCCCCCAGGAGTGTCGTAACCAAGAGTAAAGTAAGGCCCGTTGTCGTGTACCAATACCCGTTCGAGTCTAGCTCAAAGCGGTGTTTTCGGGTTTTACCCCTATGTACATATGTGCTAGAGCCACCTCTACCGGCTCGTATCCAGACAGTGATGTATTTTCTTGATAAACCACTTACTCAATACTCACCAAAATACCAGGAAGATTTCCTATATTTAAACTTTTCTATAGGGTTATTTCTAAAGTTTTCATATCCTAATTTCTATAAATAACTAAACCTCCCTTTTATACCAACTATAGCATCCCGCCTTTTTATTACATAACATTTCATTACATTTTACAAAAAAGGATCTTTAAATTCTAGTGTCTTGGAAATCAGAAACATAAAACATGAGAACAACATAAAACATTCTTCTAAACCACTTTTAAGGATTCTTAATTTTTCGTCCTAATTTAATTATAGAATCTCATAACCTGGGAGCATACATCAAAGGAAAGGGTGAGAAGAAGGCCCAGTAAGGGAAACAAGAGAAACATTTTACATGCGAACTTTAGATACATCAATAAAGTCATGATAATTAACTTTAAGGCATGAGAAAGAGATCATGAGGCATATCATAATAAAAATAACGTGTTTCATAACATGAAGATATGGATACAAAATTTAACTTAGACAATCATTTCCGTATCACCAAGTTCCATCCCCAAGGTGTCATTAAAAAAATTACCAAGGTTATTCACCAAGGTATCGTTAAAATGCTCATCTCTAGAGATTAAGTCTTTACCCAATGCATTGAAGCGCTATTAGGGCGCACCCTTAAATTTTTATTTATTATCATGTGATCCACATATAAAATCATCAAAAATTTCATAAATAACCCATATAGCATAAAAGAAATGGTTTTCATTTCATAATCATAACGTTTTAAAAACTGCTTTTAAGACATGATCTTTATGTCATTTTAAACCCACGGAAAAGTAAAGTGGGTTTCATGTATGTAAATCCTAGAATTAAAATATAACATTTTGATATATATGTGAATACCTATCTTGAATAAAGATCTTTGACTATTAAATTAATAAAATAAAATAATTTGAGAAAAAGGAGAGAGACATTTTGAGACGAAAATTCTTCAGCATAACGGCTATGTTACAGGGTTTTAGAAAACATTAAAAAGAGAGAGGACATGGGTTACCCACTCATAAATGATCCAAAAAACAGTATAGGGACAGAATATAAAGTATATAAGAATATGGTAATGAAATTTGAAAGAAATACCATATGAAATGAAAAACTTGAAAGGAAGACAAAAATAATATTTCTCTTATAAAAATTCGGAAGCCTAACGGCGTCACTTAAAACTTCTAAAAAATGATTTTATGAGATAAAATAGGGTCTCTAATAATATGAACATAAAAGGACAGTATGATGGATATAAATATCATACCCCAACATAAGAAAAAATAACTTGAAAGACTTGACATGAAAATAGAACTTTGAAAATGAGAAGGGTGAAAGAATCCCTTATAAAAATTCGGCAGCCTAACGGCACCACTTAAACATTCATAAAACGAAATGATGAGAGTAAGAGGGTATCTCTAATAATATGAACATGAAAAGGGAAGTAATAGGAATATAAAAGAACATCCCCCAACATAATAACATGGGGCTTAAATGAAATGACAAACAAAAGAGTACATGAAAAGAAAGAGAGAGGTAGGATCCCTTACCTTGAAGAGTAACTTCAAAAGCTTGAAGGTCGGGACATTGGGAGGCTTTAGGGCACATTGGGAGGACTCCTTGGGAAGTAAGAAGACCAAAACTTCGTTGAGGAGGATTTTTTAATGGAAAGGATGAGAAAATGGCTTGGTATTTATAGGGAAAGTGAGGGGACAAGGCATTAATGTCCAAGGGACACCTCATTGGTGGTATTGGAAAAACCATGGGTTTTCCCATGGTATTTTCCCATGGTATTGGCCACTTGGGAAAATTCATACTTTATCTTACTATTCATAAGTTGGCCAGAACTATTGAATAATTAATACATCCTTAATGATGTCATTAAACACCTGAAACTCAAAAACTATATTTTCACTATTCACAAAAAATTCAACTTTCTCAGAAAAATCCCAAAATCTCACCTTAACCAAATATCGATGCTATGATTTCAAAAATTAACTCCATTTTATAAAAATAATTTTCTAAATATTTTTATTTTAATTTTTAAATAAAAAACACTATTCACCTAAAAAACTAATACTTAACCAATTATTTCTGAAACAGTTATTTACCTATTTTATTGAATCATCACTAGTACAAGAATGACCTTTAGCAGCCGCCAAAAGATGTCGCTAAAGGCCTATAGAGGCCACCTAGAGAATGCCAAATGGTGGCCGCTTTTGCCCCGTCGCTGTTACTATCAGCGACCGCCATTTGGCGGACGCTGTAGGCAAGCCGGGATGGGCTTTAGCGGCCGCCATATGGCGGCCGCTATTAAATTTTAATTTTTTTTAAAAAAAAATCAATTATACATTAATATAAAAAATAAATCCCGGCTGTCATCTTCCAAGCTCCACATCCATCATCACATATAAGTGCATAACAAAATTTAATAACAAACTTAGTACCGAATAAAACCTAGAAAACAAATATTTAACTTCAAACTTACTGTAACAGATCTAAAGTATTTGATTTTCAAAATAATATTCATAAATTTGATTACCATTTTATAAATTTAAAATCATTAATTCTATTGTTCTAATTGGATTGTTGTCCTGTGATTTCAGGTCAATCCGATGTCGTCCACTAAGAGTTTGACCGTTAGACGCAGTTTTGGCCGTTTATGACACCAGAACGGCGTTCCCGGTCACCACGGGCACACGGCAACCTCCGATTGACGTGCCTTCTACTCGACCACATCATAATTCACTCATCCTTTTATGTCATCCGATATCAGGCCATTCGGACATCGTTCGGCTAGTTTGGACCCCCCCCCCCCACGGGCATTTATCAAGAGCGTGCAACTCTTAAAGAACACATAATGAGCCCTAACGCACAGACCGTACGTCCGATTGACATGCCATATGCGCGTTCACGTCGCGAATAATAATTTTATTGTTGTCCTGTGATTTCAGGTCAATCTGATGCCATCCTCTATGAGTTTGACCGTTAGACGCCCGTTTTGGCCGTTTATGACACCAGAACGCCGTTCCCGGTCACCGCGGGCACACAGCACGTCTGATTGACATGCTTTCTGCTCTACCACATCACAATTCACTCACCCTTTGATGTCGTCCGATTTCAGGCCATTCGGACATCGTTCGGCCAGTTTGGACCCCCCCACGCGCGTTTATCAAGCGCGCGCAACGCTTAAAGAACGCATAATGAGCCCTACCGCGCAGACCGCACGTCCGATTGAAGTGAAGTCTACGCGTGCACGTCGCGAATAATAATTGGATTGTTTTCCTATGATTTCAGGTCAATATGATGTCGTCCGCTAAGAGTTGATCGTTAGACGCCAGTTTTAGCCGTTTATGACACCAGAACGGCGTTCTCGGTCACCGCGGGCACACGGCATGTCCGATTGACGTGTCGTCTGCTCGACCACATCACAATTCACTCACCCTTTGATGTCGTCCGATATCAGGCCATTCGGACATCGTTCGTCCAGTTTGGACCCCCCCCCCCCCCCACGTGCGTTTATCAAGAGCGCGCAACTCTTAATGAACGCATAATGAGCCCTACCGCGCAGACCGCACGTCCGATTGATGTGACGTATGCGTGTGCAGGTCGCGAATAATAATTGGATTGTTGTCCTGTGATTTCAGGTCAATACAATGTCGTTCGCTATGAGTTTGCACCGTTAGACGCCCGTTTTGGCCGTTTATGACACCAGAACGGTGTTCCCGGTCACCGCGGGTACACGACACGTCCGATTGACATGCCGTCTGCTCGACCACATCACAATTCAGTCACCCTTTGATGTCGTCTGATTTCAGGCCATTAGAACATCGTTCGGCCAGTTTGGACCCCCCCCCCCCACGCGCGTTTATCAAGAGCGCGCAACTCTTAAAGAACGCATAATGAGCCCTACCGCGCAGACCGCACATCCGATTGACGTGTCGTCTACACGTGCACGTCGTGAATAAAAATTGGATTGTTTCCCTGTGATTTCAGGTCAATCTGATGTCATCCGCTATGAGTTTGACCGTTAGACGCCCGTTTTGGCCGTTTATGACACCAGAACGGCGTTCCCGGTCACCGCGGGCACACGGCACGTCCGATTTATGTTCCGTCTGCTCAACCACATCATAATTCACTCACCCTTTGATGTCGTCTGATTTCAAGCCATTTGGACTTCGTTCGGCCAGTTTGGACCCCCGCACGCATGTTTATCAAGCGCGCGCAACGCTTAAAGAACGCATAATGAGCCCTACCGCGTAGATCGCACGTCCGATTGACGTTTCGTCTGTGCGTACACATCGCGAATAATAATTGGATTGTTGTCCTGTGATTTCAGGTCAATCCGATGTCGTTCGCTAAGAGTTTGACCGTTAGACGCCAGTTTTGGCCATTTATGACACCAGAACGGCGTTCCCGGTCACCGCAGGCACACGCACGTCCGATTGATGTGTCGTCTACTCGACCACATCACAATTCACTCACCCTTTGATGTCTTCTAATTTCAGGCCATTCAGACATCGTTCGGCTAGTTTGGACCCCCCACGCGCGTTTATCAAGAGCGCGCAACTCTTAAAGAACGCATAATGAGCCCTACCACGCA